>OY728131.1:147775140-150175140 GCA_963277665.1 Viscum album
TATCCATGCATGAAATGTTTGAATATAAAGAAGTTGAAATGTATAGAGATAAAAGATCATCTAATATTTCATTGTTTTAATATGAGTTACATCCCTTGGATTTGGCATGGTGAAACTTAATAGAATGTCAGATCTACTAATGATGATGATTTGAAAGATAGTAACTCTGATGGAATTGAATAAACGATTCATGATATTGTAGTAGAACAAATTGAGATAGAAACGACAGTTACATGTCGATATGGTGATTCTAAAAACCATTGTATCTTGGTTGTATGGATTTTATGATTTTTTCGGTGATGTTAATATTGATTAACCTGAAGGTAAAACATGGATGGAGTGACATAAGTTTTACAGAGCTACTATAATTATTCAAAGACATTCCTTCAAAAGACAACAATATTCCAGATTCAGATTATAAGTCCAAGAAAATATTATTCCCAGTGGGATTGGGATACAAAAAAATATATGCATGTCTGAATGACTGTATGATATATAGGAAGGAATATGGAATTTCTTTCAGAGTGTCTTAAATGTAGGATATCGTGGTATAGGTTGAAAGAAAAATCACAGGATGGTGTAGAGATTACAGAGATCCCTGCCAAGGTATTTTGGTATATTCCTATAATTCATCATTTGAAACATTTATTTTCTAATTCACATGATGCAAAAAGGATTAGATGGAATACTGATGAGCGGATATGTGATGAAAAAATACATCATCCAACTGATTTTCTACATGGAATAAAATTGATGATCAGTATCATACAATTGGAAATGAAATTATAAATTCCAGACTTGGGTTCTGCACAGATGGAATGAATCCATACCGAACCCTCAGTAGCACACATAGTTCATGTCCTATTTTATGGGTAATTTACAACATCTCTCCTGAAGTTTGTATGAAGTGAAAATATGTCATGTTGAGTATAATCATCTCAATTCTGAAGCAACCCAGAAATGATATTGATGTTTTATTGTCACCACTAATTTGTGATTTGAAACTTTTACGGGAGGATGGTATTAGGGTGTATGATTCTTATAAATTGGAATATTTTCAACTGTATGCAATGCTAATGATCACTATAATGACATCCCAGATTATGGAAATTTGTCTGGATACAGTGTTAAGGGACATAAATCATGACCAATTTGCGAATAAAAGACTTAATATTGTAAATTTCATCATGGTAGGAAAACAGTATACATGGGTCATCAAAAGTTTGTGCCTATGGATTACTCTTATAGAAGACTAAAAAATGAATTTAATGGCTTACAAGAATTTGATAGTTCTCCAAAAACATTATTCCCTTATTCTTATTTTTAGAGCATGAAAAAACCTTGATGTGACATTGGGAAAGACACATAAATCTGGTAATGATAGAAATTTTTTGGAAGAAATGGTCAATATTTTTTGAGCTACCATATTGAAGATATCATGAAGTGAAACATAATATTGATGTCATGCACATGAAGACGAATATTTGTGATAGTTTGATTAGAACATCGTTAGATATTAATGGAAAGACTAAATATGGTTTGATTGAAAGATTCGACTTACTATCAATGGGAATACGTTTGGAGTTAGCTCCCACTCCTAATGGAAGATTTACATTTCCACCCCCGACTTGTCATACATTATCCAAGAGGGAGAAAATTAGCTTTTTTCAATGTCTTCATGATATCAAAGTGCCTCAAGGTTATCCTTAAAATGTAAAAAAAATTCTCTCTTTGAAGGATTTAAAGTTTATAGGTATGAAATCTCATGATTGTCACATAAAGATGCAACAACTTCCACCAGTTACATTGTGTGGAATATTTTCCATCCATGTCAAAAAGACTATAATGAATTTGTGTTATTTTTTTCAATTCAATTTTTAATAAGTTGATTGATGTGAATGCTTTGAAAATTTTGGATAAGGATAAATTTATATAAATTTTTAATTTGAAATGTATTTTCCCCATCTTTTTTTTGATATAATGGTGCATTTAATGGTTCATCTGGTTTAAGAAATATAGATTTTTAGACCTGTATGTATTTTTTTGATGTATCATTTTGAAAGGTATATGAAAATATTGAAGGGGTATGTTATTCCATATAAACCTGAATCCTTCATTATTGACAATTATATTTCTGAGTAGGTTGCATAGTTTTGTATGATCTACTTGGTTGCGGTGGATCACATAGGTTTTCCCCCATCTCGATATAAATGAGTTAATAATGAGGGAAAGGGGATTCATGGCTTGAAAGTCAAATTATTGTTAGCTGAATAGATTAAGAAGGTAGAATTATAAATCTTTAATAACATAGTTGATGATCAACCATATATCACATCGCATATTAATGAGTCGAAACAATTTCATCCAAAGAATAAAGAAATGTGGATTTTGAATGAGCACAAAAAAAACATTTTTTCCATGGTTTAAAAAGACCTTTCTTGGTAGATAAAATGTATCAGATACATTAATATGGTTAGTGGGTGGTTCAATTTTAAATTTGATAACATGGTCTGGGTATGACATTAATTTCTATACATTTCATATAAAATATCATTACAATAAAAGTGTAGTTCAGAATAGTGGTGTATTTTTGTTTTCAGAAGCAATGAATTTTTTGAGTTCTAAAGAAAAAAACACAATTTCTACCTCAAGCTCATATTATGGAGTCATTCAAGAAATATGGGAGGTTGATTACTTTAAAATTAAAGTTAATATTTTTAAATGAAAATGGTTTATTGGTAACAATATTTTAAGAAACAATGAACTTGGAATGATAGTTGTCAATATAAGTAGATTTAAAGACACAGTGGATTCTTTTATAATGTAAACACATACAAAAGAGATTTTCTATGTTGTTGATCAATCAGATATACAGTGGTCTATCATTTTACAAGGGAAAAACAAAATGTTGGTGAGGATCAACTTGATGAAGATTTGATAAAACACTATTTTATTGAATATTTTATTGATGATAAATGATATAATTTCCTCACATTGTGTTAAATATGTTTAATTAGAAAGTATTTGGGATTAGATCATTCATTTGAATATTTGATGAAAATTCCAGTTTTACCCTTTATAGTTCACTGTAGTATTTCAAAGATAAATATTTTTATATTTATTATTTTAATTTTAAATTTTTTAAAAGTGTTTATAGCTTAATTATCTACAACTTTTATTCAGGACACTAGAGCTAAATAGTTCATTTGGTTGTTGAAAATGGGCCATGAAGTCAAAGTTGGGCTGGGCTCGCCAGAATAGAGAAGCTTCTGTATTTCAGCCATAACTCCTCCATGTGGACTTGTATTCAGCCCAAATGTGGAGAGGAGATAGATTCCCATAACCTCAAATTGGAAACTTCTAGAAGGCTGGACAATTCACGCGTTTTGGTGGTCAAATGGGCGGTGAAAGTTGGAATAAAATATTTGGCCGAATTTCCACATTCACCCTTGAAACCACTTGTAACCTCTCCTCCCCTCCCCTCTATAAATTGTAGTTTTTATCAATTGTAGGGGTTGGGACGTGCATTGGGAAGTTGAGGGAAGAAGATAAGTGGATCCACTCCAATTCTCCAACCATTTCAATAAGGGTAGCTCTTGAAGCAAGGATCCCTTCGACGAAGCCTTCATTGTCTCCTTCATGTTGTAATGATTTTGTTTATGTAATAAACTTCTTTTTTCTTCTTTTCTTTATTCTCTTTTCTTATATCTTGTCTAAATTTATTCTTCTCTTAATCTTCCTATTTGGGCTGGAATTCTTGAGTAGAAGCGTTATTAGGTTATACCCATTTTAAACCTTTGCACATGCAAAACGCTTCTACGATGATTACGCCACCCATGGAAGAGTAGTTCTTTTTAGTAATTGATCGACCTCTATCCTTTTTCATTCATTTATTTTGAATCAATGAGATACTGTAATTCACATAATATTATCCATGAATTGTGTTTTTAAATTACAAGAAACTAAGCAAGAAACTGAACAATTAATACAAAACACGCGAGGTCGAGATTTTGTGTAAATTGTGAGAACGAGATCTTAATCGGTAATACAAGACCACACGGGATAAATTTGTAGAGTTAAAATATAATCCCTAAACACTATTCATCCTCATTTCTAGAATGGATATGTGCTCTAATTAACCACTGACCATAAGCTATCCTTAGAACAACAATCAAAGCAGGGTGCTGCGATTGCGTGTTCCGAAGCTAGCCTAGGGTTTAAGTAATTTCATCATTGTGGTTAAGTTAACTATCGTAGGGTTCGAGGGATAACAAATTACGGGATCATACTTAAGTGAATATTAATATAAATTATAATTATTAATAAATGAATAGAGAGTTAGAGTTAGATCGATTGCACATTTCAAATATAGTCTAAAAAAACATATTTTTGTTGTGTCATTTTAATCGAACTTCATTTTAAAACTAAAAACAAAAAAAATATACAATCTTCTTCCAGCAAACTTCTCCTAGATATATAAACTATAAAAAACCCCCATCCATTAAATTAGTGCTTTTATTCTCTTTTATTTTATTTTGTATAATACCACTAAGAAGTTGTTTAAATTAACTTCCTCCTTTGAGAGACGACCTTGGTCAGCCACTCTGCTGTACCTAAGTACCCCAAAATCACACTAATCATTTGAGAGCACCCACTACAGTGCTCTTTCAAATTGGCATCATTGCCGGGGAGGCAAGTAATTTTTTCAACCAATTAGAGGTATTTATTTTATTTTACATTTTATTCTCTTCCTCTCTTCTTTCTTTCTTCTTTACCCAATCTGATTTTTCTTTTTCTTCTTTTATTTTCTTCTACTTTTTTTGGACCATCAACTCAAACTTCTCATTTTTATTTTACTATGGTCAACTTTCTTTCTTTTCATTTTTATTTGATCTATGACACGAACTAATCCCAAAGATCTCTTAGATCTTGACCCTGAGATTGAACGTAGCCTTAGGGCACGAATCAGAAATTCTCAGTCTACGGGAAGTTTCAATATTCAACCAGTTGGTGAATTCCTCTCTTCTGGAAACATTGAAATTGTAAGCTATTCAAATTCAAACATAAAAGAGGAACCAATGGCTGAAAACAATGGAAATGAACTTAATATAACCATTCGAGAATTGGATGTACCTGATATTAACTATCAACCAAATTGTATTGCATACCCAAATCTCGAATCGGACTTTGAACTGAAATCTGGGTTAATTCACTTACTTCCAAAGTTTTATGGCCTCTCTGGTGAGGATCCCAATAAACATTTGAAAGAATTTAATGTGGTTTGCTCAACCCTTAAACCAAGAAATGTTTCTGAAGATCAAATCAAATTAAGAGAATTCCCATTCTCACTTGATGGAGCTGCAAAAGACTGGATGTATTATTTACAACCCGAAGATGTAACTTATTGGAACGATTTGAAACATCTTTTCTTGCAGAGATTTTTTCCAGCATCAAGGACCACTTCCATTTGTAAGGATATCTCGGGGATCAAGCAAGCCCAAGGGGAGTCAATGTATGAATACTGGGAGAGATTCAAGAAGTTTTGCACAAGATGTCCGCATCACCAAATCAGTGAGAAATTCCTCATCCAATACTTCTACGAAGGACTCACACCCATGGAGTGGAGCATGGTGGATGCTGCTGCTGGAGGAGCATTGGTGGAAAAGACACCAGTAGCCGCACATGCATTTATCGACAAGATGGCCCAGAACTCCCAACAATTTGGTGATCGAGGTACACCACATATCAGGGGAGTACATCAGGTAAGTCCTTCTTCTCTTGAGAGTCATTTGATTGATACTAAGTTGGAATAATTGACAACCATGGTGAGGAAAATTTCTTTGGCACAAAATACATCTCTACCCCCTCCTTCAAGGCCATGTGGAATTTGCACTGAGACAGGCCACCCAACTGACCGTTTCCCACAACTACAAGAGACAGAGGATTGTGCAGCAGTATTCCCTGGGAGACTATTTCAGCAACAACAACAACCATATCCCCAAAATAAGTTTGATTCATTTGCTCCAACATACAACCAAGGGTGGAAAGATCAACCAAACATGAGGTATGTCTCTGGACAACAACAAAGTCCACCCTTTCAACAAAACTTCCAGTAGCCTCCACCTTACCAACAGGGTTTCCAACAACCCCAAAGGAGATTTGAAGCTCAAGCGTCAACAAGCCAACAACAAGGGAATCCCCCACCAAAGGTAGATTCTAATACTGATGATATTTTGAAGAAAATTGTTCTTAATCAACAGAATGATATGAAGAGTCAGAGTTCGGAGCTGAGGGAGTTAAAGACTCAAATGAGCCAGATTGCCACCGCCCTCCATGAACTTGTAAGTAAAAATTCTGGAAATATACCTTCCCAACCCACTCCAAATCCAAAGGGGAATGTTAGTTCCATCACATTGAGAAGTGGGAAGAAAATGAACAATACATCTATACCTACCATTCCACCGGGATTCACCTCAACTCCAGAGAAGCTTCATTCCATACCAACTAATCAGCAATCCAAGGAGAAAGATAAAGGTAAGAAAAAGATTGATGATGTTCCTCCTAAACCCCTTCCTTTTCCAAACAGGGTTGTTCAAACCAAGAAGATGGCTGAAGAAGCAATGAAAAAGGAGGTTTTGGACACATTCAAGCGTGTGGAGATCAACATTCCTCTACTTGAAGCCATTAAGAAAATTACAAGGTATTCCAAATTCATAAAAGAACTCTGCACCAACCGAATAGGGCTCAAGGGAAATGAGAGGATCAACCTTGGAAGGAATGTCTTGGCACTCATTACACCAAATCTAACAGTGCCAACAAAGTGCAAGGATCCCGGGACATTCACCATCCCATGTACCATAGGGGAGTTGCACTTCTCTGATGCTCTTTGTGATTTAGGAGCTTCAATAAATGTGATGCCTCACTCTGTTTTCTCTTCCTTGCAGGTCGGTGAGTTGAAACCAACAAGAGTAGTGGTGCAATTGGCGAATAGAGCTACGGTATATCCAGTGGGAGTCCTTGAGGATGTACTTGTCCGGGTAAGAGACATGATCTTCCCAGCAGATTTCTACATGCTTAACATGGAGGACGATCAGGTAAGTTCTCATGCCCGCATTATCTTAGGTAGACCCTTCCTCAAAACTGCAAAAACTATCATAAATGTCAATGAGGGTACACTTTCCATGGAATTTGGGGATGAAGTTGTGATATTTAATGTTATGGATTCCAGGAAGTACCCCTCAGAGGACCATTCTGCTTTTGTTATCTCCCATTTTGAACCACCAAGTAAAAACACCATGGAATTGGATTGTCCTATGCTTAGGGAGATTATGAGTATTGGTTCTAGTTTGATGTCTAAGAGTACTTCTACACCCATTTTTAAGGAACAAGACTCTCTAAGATTTGATTTTGAAATGGAATAATATTCTGATCTTGATCATGTAAAATCTGATTATGACATGGCTATTGAGTATGCTGATGGATTTGATGCTTTATTCTCTAATTTTGATGATGTCTATTCTGATACTGATGCTCTTTGTGCACATATTTCAGTTCCTTCAATGTCTCCATCCATACTACACCCTCCTTCATTAGAACTCAAGCCATTTCCACCAAATCTGAAATACTCATACTTGTTGAGTGGTGAGAGAATACCTGTTATCATTGCTAACAATCTCCCTTTTGAACATGAAGAAAAGATTTTGAATATTATGAGGGAGAACATCAGGGCGATTGGGTGGACTTTATCTAACATATCAGGTATTAGCCCCTCCATTTGCATGCATAGGATTATCTTGGAGGATGGGGCTAAACCGGTGAGACAGCCACAAAGGAGACTCAATCCCACCCTCTTGGAAGTTGTTAAAAAAGAAGTTGAGAAATTTCTCGAGGCAGGTATAATCTTTCCCATTTCAGATTCTCAGTGGGTAAGTCATATTCAGTTTGTTCCTAAGAAGAGTGGTGTTACTGTTGTTAAAAATGAGAAAGATGAGTTAGTTCCAATGAGGGTGAAAAATAGTTGGTGTGTGTGTATTTATTATAGGAAACTAAATCATTCCACTCGCAAGGACCATTTTCCCCTCCCGTTTATTGATCAGATGCTTGAGAGACTAGCTGGAAAGACACACTATTGTTTCTTGGATGGATTTTCTGGCTATTTTCAGGTTCCCATTGCAGTAGAGGATCCAGAGAAGACTACATTCACTTGCCCATTTGGTACCTTTGCTTACCGAAGGATGCCATTTGGACTTTGCAATGCCCCAGGTACCTTCCAGAGATGCATGGTGAGTATTTTCTCAGATTTCATTGAGACCAGCATGGAGGTATTTAGGGATGATTTTACAGTTTATGGGTCCTCATTTGATGAATGTCTCTCTAGTTTGGGTGATGTGTTGCATCGTTATATTGAGAAGCATCTGGTCTTAAATTTTGAAAAATGTCATTTCATGGTCAAAAAGGGAATTGTCTTAGGTCATATAGTCTCACAACATGGCATTGAAGTTGATAAATCTAAGGTAGAAATTATTTCATCCTTACCATATCCTTCATGTGTGCGTGATGTTAGATCTTTCCTAGGTCATACAGGATTTGATCGGCGCTTCATCAAAATTTTAGTAAGATTGCTCTTCCTATGTCAAGATTACTTCAAAAGGATTCTGATTTTGTGTTTGATGTTTCTTGCAGGAATTCATTCGATGAGCTAAAACAACGTCCGACCACTCCACCTATCATACAACCCCCAAGGTGGGAGATTCCTTTTGAGCTTATGTGTGACGCCTCCAACTTCGCAGTTGGAGCTGTCTTATCTCAGAGGGTGGAGGGGCGTTCACATGTGATTGCCTATGCATCAAGGACACTGAATTCAGCTTAATAAAATTACACAACCACAGAAAAGGTGTTTCTTTCTGTCATATTTGCATTAGATAAATTCCGTTCATATTTATTGGGCTCTAAAGTAGTTGTTTTTTCTGACCATGCAGCTTTTAGGTACCTCCTAAAGAAGCCAGATGCAAAGCCTCGACTTATCCGTTGGATGCTCCTTCTTCAGGAATTTGATATTGAGATAAAGGACAAGAAGGGATCAGAGAATTTGGTGGTGGACCACATGAGTAGGCTTACTCACACTCTATAGGATGACACCTTGGACCAGGTACCACTTCGGGACACTTTCCTCGATGAGCATCTCTATACCATCTCAGGTACGCATCCTTGGTATGCTGATTTAGTTAATTACATTGTTTCCTCTGAAATCCTAGCAAATTTGAAGAAGCATCAAGTCCAAAAATTAAAAAGTGAGTCTAGGTATTATGTTTGGGATGATCCTTACCTCTGGCGCATGTGTAGTAACCAAGTCATTAGGAGGTGTGTTCCCGATCATGATTTTGAGTCTGTTTTGCATTTCTGTCATACACTTGCTTGTGGTGGACACTTTGGACCCCAATGGATAGCTAGTAAGGTTTTGGACTCTGGATTATATTGGCATAGTTTATTCCATGATGCCCATGTGTTTTGTAAGTCATGCTCTCGTTGCCAACACACTGGGAATATTTCTAGGAGACATGAGATGCCCCAACAACCCATACTATTCTGTGAGATTTTTGATGTGTGGGGCATTGATTTTATGGGTCCTTTTCCAAGTTCATATGGTTTCTTGTATATTTTGGTTGCTGTTGATTATGTGAGTAAATGGGTGGAGGCCAAGGCCACCAGGACTGACGATTCTCATGTTATTGTGGACTTTGTCAAAGCACAGATTTTTTGCAGGTTTGGAGTACCAAAGGCCATCATCAGTGACCAAGGGACACACTTTTGCAATAGGAATTTTGCTTCCCTCCTTCGGAAGTATGGGGTGACACAAAAAACATCAACACCATACCACCCCCAAACAAATGGCCAGGCTGAGGTTTCAAATCATGAGCTGAAACAAATATTAGAGAAAACTGTGCAGCCAAATAGGAAGGATTTGAGCAAGCGCTTGGATGATGCATTGTGGGCTTATAGGACAGCATACAAGACACCCATTGGTATGTCCCCATTTAGGATTGTTTTTGGTAAAGCATTTCATCTCCCAGTGGAAGTCGAGCATCGGGCATATTGGGATATAAAGAAATGCAACATGGATTTGGCCCAAGCTGGAATTCAAAGGAAGTTTCAAATTCAAGAGCTTGAGGAGATTCGACTATCATCATATGAGAACTCAAGGCTCTAAAAGGAAAGATCAAAAGCAGGTCATGACAAAATGATCCAACAAAGGTAGTTTCATGTTGGAGATAAAGTCCTTCTCTATAGTTCATGACTCAAGCTGATGCCTGGTAAGTTACGTTCCAGATGGTTAGGTCCTTATATTGTGACTAATGTTTTTCCTTATGGTGTAGTGGAGATCACACAAGAGGATACTGGAAGGAGCTTTACAGTCAATGGGAAACGATTGAAGAGATACATTGAGGGACTTCCTACTGATGCAGTGGATTTTATCACACTACATGACCCCATCATTGCTTGATCACATCAGGCTGTTCCTAACCCTTTCACTTTTATATTATTTGTCCTATTTAAAAATTCTGCATTTCATGTGCATATATCATCTCATGGGTTCACATTTAGGAAAATGCAATATTTTAAGTGTGGGGAAGGGAACCTTTTAGTTTAGTAATATCAATTGTTTTCTTGATTTAAAAAAAACAAAAAAAATTGTGTGTTTTTTCAAATTTTATGTGTTTATTTTTCAATTTTCTTTGTGTTTTTGAAATTTTTGAGCTAAAATGATTCTCATCACCATTTTTAAATCCATATTAATAAGTGAAACAATTTATCCCTTGAAACTAAGCTTAAATGAATGCTGAAATAACTTTGTTTCAAGTTCAAATATTTAGTAATTTCATGGAAAGTACACCGAATTTTGAATCCCATGCCACATCTCACTGTCTTTATATTTGAAATCACTTTCCTGTCAGGCTTCTGAACCATTATTTTCATATTCTTTACATTCACCTCACTTCTTGAGAGAACCAAACCATGCTTGATTTAACCAGAATTTGAACTATTCCTGTCAAAACTTGAGGGTTTGAGGTACATATGTTTAAATGATTGAGGCATTTGTTTGGTATTAAAGCCCCTATTTCAAAGAATACTTTTTTATAATGGCCTACCTTGAATATTTAATCCTTTTAGCCCTTAGAATCCATGCACAGCCTGTTAGGTTAGCCACATTACAAGCCAATTTTCCCTATCCAACCAACTCTTGAAGTAAAATTGCATAATCTAGTTGAGCTTAAGTGTGGGGGAAGCTGTCTTGTGTTGTTCCACCACATTCTGTGATACATTGGGTGGAAAATTAAATTCTAAAGAGATGTGTTTTCTGCTGAATAAATTCATTATATTGAAAGTTGTGCCTTTTCTGGAGCTTTCATGACAAGTGAAGTTGTTCCTTTTCTGGAGCTTCTAATTGAGGTGGAAAGCTATGCCCATCTGGAGCTTTCAAGAAAATCATGTTTAAGAAGATTGAAATTTTTGATGCTGAAATGATGAATGGTGTAAACCTTTCATGTCTTTTCATGATGATGGAGCAGAATTGATACTATGGGGATTGAGGAGAAGACCATATTTAAGTGAAAATTAGATTAATGCAATTTTGCTTCAAAAGAGTCAAGCCCTCCTCATTCAGCCTTAGAGTTTTTCACATCATAATCCTACCAACCGAAAGCCACAGAACAACCCTGAAAAGTCCTCATGATAAACATATTTCCTTGACTCACATCGGGTAGTGATGTAGGAATCTATCAAGCCTACGGTGACCCTTGTATGAGTTTGTATGAGAAAGACATTGCAAAAAAATGATATTTGAGTGATGAGAGAAAATTCAAGCGAGGTAAGTGTTTTGTGCATGGGAGGATAAATGAAGTGGAAATATATTGAATGATATAAATGGAGAACTTGAAATAATGTTTTTTATGAGGCATGATATCTTTTGATTCTTGGTGGGAAATTGATTGATCTCAATGATATGTGATTTAAAATTGGTTTTGATTTGATATTAATGTTTACTTGATATGTGGTTTTTCCCAGGAGTGAAAAATGGTAAGGGTGGGGGAGTTGATAAAAAAATATTTTTTTGAATATTTTATTGATAATAAATTATATAATTTCCTCACATTGTGTTAAATATGTTTAATTAGAAAGTATTTGGTATTAGATCATTCATTTGAATATTTGATGAAAATTCCAGTTTTACCCTTTATAGTTCACTGTAGTATTTCGAAAATAAATATTTTTTATATTTTTTATTTGAATTTTAAATTTTGAAACAATTTTTCTAGATTAATTATCTACAACTTTTATTCAGGACACTAGAGCTAAAGAGTTCATTTGGTTGTTGAAAATGGGCCATGAAGTCAAAGTTGGGCTGGGCTCTCCAGAATGGAGAAGCTTCTGTATTTCGGCCATAACTCCTTCATATGGGCCAATATTGAGCCCAAATTTGGAGAGGAGATAGAGGAACCATATACGCACATTTGATCCTTCTGTAAGGCTGGCCAATTCACGCGTTTTGTGGTCAAATGGGTGGTAAAAGTTGGCATAAAATATTTGGCCGAATTTCCACATTCACACTTGAAACCACTTGTAACCTCCCCTCCCCTTCCCTCTATAAATTGGAGTTTTTCTCATTTGGAGGGGTTGGGAAGTGCATTGGGAAGTTTAGGGAATTGGAGAAGTGGATCCTCTCCAATTCTCCAACCATTTAAATAAGGGTATCTCTTGAAGCAAGGATCCCTTCGACGAAGCCTTCTTCTTATCCTTCATGTTGTAATGATTTTGTTTATGTAATAAACTTCTTTGTTCTTCTTTTATTTATTTTATTTTCTACTGTCTTGTTTAAATTTCTTCTTCTCTTAATCTTCCTATTTGGGCTGGAATTCTTGAGTAGAAGCGTTATTGGGTTATACCCATTTTAAAACTTTGCACATGCAAAACGCTTCTACGATGATTACGCCACCCATGGAAGAGTAGTTCTTTTTAGTAATCGATCGACCTCTATCCTTTTTCATTAATTTATTTTTAATCAATGAGATATTGTAATTCATATAATATGATCCATGAATTGTGTTTTTAAATTACAAGAAACTAAGCAAGCAATTGAACAATTAATACAAAACATGCGAGGTCGATATTTTGTGTAAATTGTGAGAGCGCGATCTTAATCGGTAATACAAGACCACACGGGATAAATTTGTAGAGTTCAAATATAATCCCTAAACACAATTCATCCTCATTTCCAGAATGGATATGTGCTCTAATTAACCACTGACCATAAGCTATCCTTAGAACAACAATCAAAGCAGGGTGCTACGATTGTGTGTTCCGAAGCTAGCCTGGGGTTTAAGTAATTTCATCATTGTGGTTAAGTTAACTCTCGTAGGGTTCGAGGGATAATAAATTATGGGATCATACTTAAGTGAATATTAATTTAAATGATAATGATTAATAAATTAATGAATAGGTAGAGTTATATCGATTACGCCTTTTAAATATTTTCTAAAAAAACATCTTTTTGTTGTGTCATTTTAATCGAACTTCATTTCAAAACTAAAAACAAAAAAAAATATACAATCTTCTTCCAGAAAACTTCTTCAAGATCTATAAACTATAAACAACCCCCATACATTAAATTAGTGCTTTTATTCTCTTTTATTTTATTTTTTAGAATACCTATAAGAAGTTTTTTAAATTCACTTCCTCTTTTGAGAGACGACCTTGGTCAGCCACTCTGCTACACCTAAGTACCCCAAAATCACACTAATCATTTGAGGGAACCCACGACTGTGCTATTTCAAGATTTTGATTTATGTGAGATCCCTAATTCTATGAAAATATTAGCAGAAAATAATGATGAGCATATTGAAGACATGGTTTGTGCCATAATAAACGATCATGAAAAAGGAATTTTGGAAAACAATCCATTTGTACATTCCTAAAATTACAAGTAACATGTTTTTATTTCTTGTTTAAATTTATTATTTTTATAAAATGTTATATATTGTAATTTTTTTCTTTATTAAAATAGGTATTAAAAAAATAAGTAGAAATTTTTGTTTATTTTAATTTTGTTTAGTTTAGTTTATCATGTTTACCATTATTTAACTTATATGTCTATTGATTTTGTTAAATGACAATTACTTTACCATGTTTACCATGTTTACCATGTTTACCATGTTTACCATGTTTACCATGTTTACCATTTTTACCATGTTTACCATGTTTACCATGTTTCCCATGTCTACCATGTTTACCATCTGTATCATGTTTACCATGTTTACCATGTTTACCATAGTTTACCATAGTTTACCATAGTTTACCTTTACATAACTTATATATTTATTGATTTTTTTGAATGAAAATTACACTACCAAGTTTACCATGTTTACCATCTTCACCATTGTTTAACATGATTACCATATTTACCATGTTTACTATTACGTAACTTAGTTCAGTTTTCCATTTTTTGTTTACGTTAGTACTGTAATATTTGAATTTAAATATTTGTAAACTAATATTTGATTTTTTGATTTGAAGGATAATGACAGATCAATCAGTTGATTAACCACATGATTTTGGAAATGAGTATCATGATCATACCTCTGGGAAGGAATATTTACATGCTTCTCTTGATGTTCCCCAATCTTCCTCATGTTCTCCCATAATTACAAAGAATAGTTCAAGATTTGGTAAATGTGGCTATACACATTTACCAAAATTATCACTTACATGTATCCAGGACTAGAGGATACTCATTGAGTTTGATGGGAATGATATTCCTAAAGGTCCAAATGCAAAATATTTTAAGAGTTTTGTATCAACTTAGCGTAAAAGTAAAGTAAGAATTTTCTATAATGATTAGAGAATTGTGGACAAAGTGATAATATCTCATTTGTGGGAGAAAATTTTGGTAAGATATTTTCATATTGTTTGAATAATATTAAAATGTTTCTAGTATAATATATTTTACCTCTTCTTTATCAAATGACATTTTATATTCTCGACACTGGAGGAGTCAGGAAGAAATTTTTATTGATGTCTGCTAGGAGATGGAGGGATTTAAAATCAACCCTCACATATAATTTCTTTTTTGGTTATAGGAATCATGATAATCCATGTCATAAATATCCTTTCATAAATGAAGATGCATTAAGATAATTTTTTGAAAGTAGAAGAAAAGATTCATGTTTAGTAAGGGAAATGTAACCTTTTATAATATTTCTTATATAAATGATCTTATTACTGTTTTTTAATGATTTGTTATTATTAATTTACAGCAAACAAGGATATATCATCAAGATATTTTATCTAAAAATTTATACCCTCACAGTATATCTTACGAAGGGTATAAATTATTATAAGAACAAATAATGGTGGAAAATTTACAAAAAACTGAGAGATGGGTCTTCAAGCTCTAGAGAGGTTTTCCCTCCATCCCCTCCATCAAGAAATGAAAAATAGAGGAGAGATCAGATGGGAGAAAAGGGGAAATATCTTTCAGAAGAATCGACAATCTTAGCTAAGAGGATTGTAAGATATTTATTTTACTTATTTAAGTTAATTATATTTTTTAAATAATTTGAATCATTACATAAATGTTCAATTAATTAATATAGGATTATCTTAAAGAGCAGAGCTCACGGGGGGTATTTAAAGCTACTGGGAGGCAAGATATTTTATCTATAGCATTAGGGAAGCCCGAACACCCCGGTCGTGTATGAGGATATATGACGGGTGTATCGGTAAGAAAAGTGTTCTCATGTTCTTCAACTTCTTCCATTGAGGGTATTTATTAAAAAAATAGAATCCTTAGAGGCTGAAGTTTATAATATTAATGCATTATTGGAGGAAAATATTAGAGCATTGGTACATTCTATGTTTGCAGGCATGAAAAGACAATTTTAGACTATAACTACCACTCCTCCACCCCACCTACAGACTCCATTATTTATCATCCACCTCTACCAGTAGCTCAAAATCCCATGCCACAGCTTGCGGACCCCATTTTTTATCCTACTTCCCCGCCACAGCTTCCTACTTGTTGTGAATTTTATTTTTATGATCCTCACCATCATATAGTTGCATATGGGCTAGTATATTTTATAGGAGATACAGTTCATCATCAAAAGTTAGAGGAAGAGTTTGATAGGTTCATTGTACAGGATATTATAGATAGATTATATTGAGTACAATTACCTATATATGAGCTGAAAATAGTTGGACATAGTATCGGCCACTTTTTAGTTTGGCCATCCAGACTTCTACGACTCATTACTATAGAGGTATGTATGTTATATCTTTTATTTTATTTTTTATTAAATTTGTTTTAACATTTGAAAACTAATATTTTTTTCTATTTATTTTTATAGGAATATATCAAAGGTAAAGAAATAATGTATAGAAAACAACAAAGACAAATGGTTATGATGTCAAATAAAGATTTTAGTAGTCTTGAAAGATTGTAAAGATATTCAAATTTGTTAGTGGATTATTATGTGTTTCCAATGGAAGCTCATGTTTTTTGATGTGCAATAAATTTGGGGATTTTAAAAAATGATATCATAGATCTTGTTACTAGAGATAATTTGGTCATCTACTTGGTGCAGATTGTTTCCATGTAAGTCTTAACACCTTTCCCAATGTTATATTTATTAAAAATGTATACATGTGTCTATTTTGTATTACGTATCTTTATAAAATATGTGATAAGAATGAGTGGACAGATGTATATGGATTCATGGACCCGCATATGATTTCCCCTAAAGCACATGCATTGGATGAGGAACAAAGGACACTTTATATTGCTGGAAGATTTGAATAGAATATACTCACATAGTGTTGGATAATGCCTTTTTGTGAGAGGTATGAAATATATATCTGGAAAAGTGTTCTTTATCATTTAACATAAAAAACCATTAACCTTAAATTTTCTTTTATATCAGTGATCATTTGATGTTAGGTGTTTTTTTTCTAGGGAGAAAACACTTTATTGGATATTCTCTGTCCATGGCGATGTGTGAAGAAGTTTTAAGAATATGTTGGAAAAGTAAGTTTCAATTTCTTAATAGTTGTTTATATTATAATTAATTTTAAATTTATTCCATTCATAATATTTTCTAACAGGGTATTGGCATACTTTCAAAAAAATACAAATAAAAAGAGTGTCAAGATCAAATATATAAAAGTTATGGTAAATATCGATTTATAATTTGTACTTTTTGATGTATTACATAAAAATGATATTTTCAATTGACAATAATTTAAATATAATTTTCATGAATAGAAATGTTTCATCGAATGTGGATATTATATGTTATGATTTTCTATTTAATAATTACAACTGGAATAATAATGAACTTTAACTAGGTTAGATTTCCTTATAAAATTTTCTATAATATTTCATTTGATTTATTCATTATACATGTTAACAAATTTACTTTTAATTTGTAGCTATTTGATGGTCCTCAACTTAATAGTTCTCAAGAGGTAAAAAACTTACAAGTGGAATGGTTAAATTGTTTTACAGTTTTGATTGGATTTTAGTTTGTTTGTAGTGTAAAATGTAATTTTAAATATTGTAATCATAATTGTGTATTTAGTAGTTTTATAGGTTGGATTTAGGTTTTTTTAGTTTACATTGTATATTATTAATGTTATATGTGTTAATTTTTAATTTTTCTCAGGTTCTTCTTGTTATGGTCTAGTTTTGATGTTTTTCAGGTATGGATTCTAGTCTAGTTTTGTTCTTATTTTAGTCTGGTTTTTTCTTGTTTTCGGTCTACTTTGGCTGATCATAGTAATGGTATTGTATTTTTATTTATAAAATTTGTTTTTACATCGGTTATAAAATAATCGACATAATAAATTCATTGGTATAATTTATTACGTCGGTTATTACATAACTAATATCGTATATCCTTTTCCACCTCGGTTATTTAAGAACCGACATGAAAAAATCGTCGAAGGCTCGATTTATCATGTTGGTTATTTAATAACTGATGTGGTATATAGTTTATTACATCAGTTTTTAAATAAATGATGTAATAAATTGAGCCTCTGAAGGGTTTTTCATGTCATTTATTTAAGAACCAACATAAAAAACTCTTCATAGGTTCGATTTATTACGTTAGTTATTTAAAAATAGATGTGATAAACTATATAACACATCAGTTATTAAGTAACTAACATGATAAATCAAGCCTCTAAAGGGTTTTTCATGTCAGTAATTTTTGAACTGACATGAAAAACTATTCTATTTTATGCTTTATATGTTGGTTTTAAAATAACCAACATAAAAAATAATATTTATAATGTCTCCTTTAATAATGTTGGCTAAAAACCAACATAAATAGTAAAAAATAATTGACGTAAAAAATGTTTTATGCACTAGTGTCAATAAGAAAAATCAAAATGACAAGGTAAATAAATGAACACACATTCCATTTAAATAACATTAATATCATTATAAGATCAGTCATAATCAATATAGAATGGTAAATAAATGAAAAAACATGAAATTTAATCAATAAACTAAGAATGAAATACATCCATAGATAATATCATTATGAAAATATTGTGGATAATAATATTTAAAATCTTAATGATGGAAATGATTAATTATTAAATTCCATTATCTCAGTCATCATGATGCCTCTACTGTTAAGACCTATAACAAGATAGTTAAAACTACTGTGTATAAGCCCTTTAGGTTTGTAAAATTGATTTCATGCTTGCTTAATAATACGCCTCATGAAACCACTGATGAATCGAGGGGATATTCTTAATTGGGCCCCACCCAGGTCTTTTATGTCTAAATAATTCCTCATATATCAAATAATCGATTCAATTCATAAACAATGTATCTTATCATGAAAAATTCTTAGTGAGTAAAGATATGGATTTATCAATATTTCATAGTTAATCAAATTACATTCAAAGTAAACATTTTATGTAAAAATGGTATACAATTTAGGAAATAATCATATCAATAATACAAGAAAATGGATATTTAAAACAAATATAATATTCAATGATCACCATTAAGTGAATGTTTCAAAGGATGGTATAGTTATAACATATACTCAGTGGATAATAGTAAAAATAAAGGGTTTATATCATTGATGAATAAAAGTACTATAAAAAGATCAGTAAGAAATATATTTTTCACTTTCAAAACAACTTCCAAAAAAAACTGCACAAATACAAAAGAAAAAATTTTCTTTGAAAATAATATTATAACCATGTAAAGTAATCTTCACGTCATTAAAGTATCATGATGGTGGGAAAATCCACCCTTTCTATATAAGTTAAGAAAACATCCCTTTCATATATATTTTTGGAAAAGTTGTAAAGTACCTTGTTTGGAAAACTACAGGAAAGATCGTTTTAAAACATTATGTAGAAATTCCAACTTGGTTAAAAAATAATTTAAATATTATAAGAGAATAGTAAAAAAAATTGAATATTTTTTATAAATCATAAACAATGAAGAGAAATATTCCCCGGTAGATACTTAATAATAATAAATCCTGAATAATGATGAGATTGTGAAATAAAACCTTACCAATTGGGTATCTTTTGAATCATAGTCCCTATGAATGAAGTAACTTAAAATGAATAGTTAAATATTATGAATAAATATATATTCATGATATATTTTATCAGAATGGTAGTATATAACCACACAATTGAAATAAGTGGTGAATAAGACATGTGTCCCACATAAATAAAACTGAGATGAAAATACATTACCTCATGGTTCCCTTAAGTTAATCATTCTTTAACCTGCTATATAATGGTTTTAATCATTTTATTAATTTATGAATAAATTTATTCATATTTATAATATCATATATGATCCTCTTATAGAATCTTATCACTATTTTGTTAATAATATTTTATTACTAACCTTGTTTTGGGTGTTAACTACCTCATATTCCCATATAGGTTTTTCACGTAAGTTTTGGTTCTTATGAATAGGATATAGTTACATAATCTCAATAATTATATTAATTTCATAGATATCATATTTATTCATTATATATGTTTTTATAATAATTCTTGAATGGTGAACATATAAAATGAATCACATCACTTTGTGGAGACGGTAAGTTGTACGTATGCACGAGAAACAATGTCTTTTCTAAATGGATGAAGGGGTAACTAAAAGGATGATATATTAATTTTAAAGAATCAATATAATGTCACAATTATATTATATATCCATTATTTTCATCATTATAACTATCCAAATAAATTGTTCATGAAATACAAATTACAACATCAAGACAGTAAGTTATACATATGCATGTGTGGTGCTTTCATTTTTCATAGGATAGATAAAAGATGTAATATGGTTTTATCATAAACATAATAAAATATAAGTATATATATCATGCTGGATTTATTAATTTGGGATGTAAATAACATATGAAGAGGTAGTATAAGAATAAATAAACTTAAACGAGTTGGTAAAGATGATCACCACTTCTCCACTGGACTTCCTTTAGATCTCTTCTTAAGGGATCTAGGGTTATAATTTTGGAAAGAAAAAAACCTCTAAAATTGTATAAGGATGTTTAGAATAGAAATTATTATAGGTTTTTTAAGATATATATCTCAAACTTGTGTAAATAATTGAAGTAATGGGTTCTCTCTTATAATTGAGGTAAGGTGTGCTTTTAGAATTTCTCAAAATATTAAAATATAATAATACTATTCTAGAGACAAATGATTAAAAATGGAATATAAATACATAGGGGATGACATTTTAGACCATATACTATCACCATTTTACTTATTTAACTTTTATTATTTTTAAATAATTTAATAAAAAAATGTATCCATAAAATATCACTATTATCAATTTTGACATTATTCATTAGTTTAATTTTAATAAAAAACAATAAATTTTAAACAAAATATTTTAATGCATATATAATATATCATATTAATCTATTAAATTTTTTAATAACCTTAATTAATTCATGTTATATTACTTTTAATATTTTTAATATCGTTTATTTGACTTTTCCATTAATTGAATAATTACTACATCATCGTTATGTAATCATTTAAAGTACTTATTTCTTGACTAAAATTTAAAAATAAATTATAAGTATGTAGATAAATATTTTATATTTAAAAATAATTTTTATATTCAATCATACCATCTAGATAAACCCATATTAAAAATATTATTATTATTAAAAACATGAATGTGAAATCTTTGACTTTTCATTAAATAAAATATTATAAAGGTCATAATACCACTCAAATGACCATAAATGGTAATATAACCCAAAATTTAATGATTATGGACGAATATTATACATAAATATTTTTTTTCATTTTTTATGGTCATTTTATTTTCTTTATCATTTTAATTTTAACTTTAATTACCTGATTTACCTTTTACCATTGTAACAATATTTACTAAGGTTACTATTCATATTGACAAAAAATAGAAGGGAGAGATTTAATAAATTTTGACTTTATGAATAAAAATTTTGATTCAATTTTTAAAATTTTAAAACACATAAGTTTTATAATTTAATTTAAAATTAAACTAGGAAAATTCAATGAAAAATAGTTTTTCAAAAATATGCCTCTTTAAGTGTAAAAATGTTTCTATACCAACTTTAACCATAAAATTTACTCCAATGATTTTAATTGGATTATTAATAACATACTATAACTATTTTTACTTTTAAACCAATATTATAAATAATTTAAATCAAAATTCATTTTTCAATTAAAAATTAGTATTTTTCACTATTCATCAAAAAACTTTAGAAAAAACACACAAAAAATCACCCAAATAGAATTTTTATATTATTATTTAAAAAATTAAGCTAAAATTATTCAAATAAATTTTATAAAATTGATAAAAATAATAATTTTAAATAATGTTCACAAAGCATGATTAAACTCTCTTTTCGAAAAATACAATTTTTCGGAAAACATTTATTTTTCTATTAAATGATTATTATTTTATATATAATCAATATATGAATATAATTTTTATAATTTATATATTTCTACTAATACCATATATTCCAATTAATAGGTGATAACTATTATATTAAATAATAATATTTCACATTTCATTAAAACTCGGTGTTGCGTGTAACGAATGTCAAACTCAGTGTTGTGTGTAACATAAGCTAAACTTAGTGTTGTGTGTAATGCAAGATATTGAAGACATTGAATTTATTTAAAAATAAATATATCATAAATTCTTAGGTTGTTATATTTTCTTCAAATATTGTTGCTCCATGTCACATACTCAATCAAATACAATGTTCTTATTTTTAAAATATCGGGCTGCTACATTATCCCCACCTTGAAGAAATTACATACTCACAATTAAAAATTTATCTTGGTATTCAAGGATTTGATATTTGAAAATTATTTTTTTGAAAACCCACATTATAAAAAGGGTTAATAAAGTATCCTCTAAATAATGTATAAAGGGAAGTACCATAATCATATGGAATAACACATAACTAGGTTTCCAAGTAGGAGAACATTGGTGACAAGTGAATATATGGACATAGAAGGTATGTGTAAATAATTATAAAGAGTGATTGATTTCATTGATCAAAATAAAGTGAATGGTCAATAGAAATTTTATGGGCCTCAAAAACATTAATAATTAATGATTTAATAGACCATTCTATTCATCAAATATGAATTTAATAGGATAAAATTTTTGTTTTAAGATCCTTTTCCTAATGATGAGTAATTTTTAACTATCTAAGAATATAAGGAAAAAATACTTACCCGATAAATTTCTAATTCATAAGCAAAATTTTATCCTTTGTTTGTTCCTTGATCAATTTATAATTAATACCTTACTCCAAGAAATAAATATCCAAAAATGAATTTTTTTATCCCTAAAGCACTAAAATTCACTTTTAACCAATCATAACATCCATAATAAAATTAAAAGTAATTTCTTCAATATCTAATTAATATTATGAAAAAAGGTTTATCAAAAGATAACCAATATGAATAAATTTCCATGTGGTTAAGTAATACATTAATCTCCAAAACCTCATCTAAAGTTCAACTTAAAATATTTCATAAATGGTTAACCTTATGACCCTCCCAAAATATTTAGATACCAAACTTTAGAAATAATGTCACCAAAATGAACTTATCATTAATATCTCAAAAAAAATAAAGAATCTCTTAATCGCCTTATAAAAAATGTGTACCTTAATCTTGTATTCTCTTCAAACGTGGTAATAACATGAATTTTCATAAAACCGTATTGAAAACATGCATTCTTCTTTATTACTTAATTATAGCATATATTATTTAATATATTCCTAAAATCCAAAAATGTTGTTAACTCCATAAATGATATCATAAACAACTTTGTAAACAAGTCATTAATTAGATCCATGGTTGTAAGTACTATCCAATTTACTTTATCCAAATCAATAATCACTTTGTTCTAACATCATTATCGCAACATCAATCACATATTAAGGTTATTTTTTCCAAAATAATGTGTTTTATAAAAGATCAACATGTCAAAGGATCGATTTTCTTGGTTACCAGTACTATTCATAATATGCTTCCAAATCCTTAAAGAAGAAGTACTATATTATAATCCATATCTATATTATGAATTGTATAACTAGAATATCATTGATAAAATATTTTTACAGTATAATTCATGAATCCCAATACACAAGCACATTAATCATTCAACTTTATTATTAAACCATTATTTATGATTCATCATCTTATTCTTAATACATCCTTCCTTTTATATGTCATTTGTAGAATCTTCATCATCAAAAATATACTCATTACAAAAATAAACTTTCTAATTCTCTTCACAAGATATCCCCCTAGGATATTTATTTGAATAATTCCCATACATTCCACATTTAAAACATTCAATGGTTTATGGTTCCTGAGGGAAACCATTATTCTCATTTATTTTGGAAACCAAAATTTTCATTTTTACTTTTAAATTACCTGATTTTATTCTTTATTTTCCACACCCAAAAAAAATTCTCATTCTAATAAAACATCCACTTGGGTGTTTCTTCTCACATTCTCAACATATAGAAAACTGAATCTTCTTTCCTTAATAGTATCAACCACCTATATCTCATGTAAATATATCCTTCTCTTATATGGTGAGCCAAATAGTTGGTTAAGGTTCATATTATTAATCATATATTGTGATAAATGATTATGCATAATCAAAATAATGTTACCATAGTCATCATACCATTTGGTTTCTCGTCAACTGTAACATCCCCAAATGATAAAGGGTTAAATGACTAAATGATATGACTCATGTCAACAAGGTGCACCTTCCTTTTCAGGAGCCTGTCTGATTAGAACTTCACAGTTAAGCATGCTTGGCTTAGAGTAGTGATCAGGATGGGTGACCTTCTGGGAAGTTACCCTGGGTGTATGTGAGTGAGGACAAAGCACACTGGAAAGGACATGTGTTGGCCTATGGGAACAATCATTAGTCAGATGACCCGTTCAGGAATGTGGGTGGACCCTGGGGTGGGCCCCACATGTCTGAGGGGACAACTGGTGGTACCTGGTAGGCCAGAGCCTGACAATGTTATTAGGGAGGGGTGGTTGTACTGTCACCGGGAACCAGTTGTCACATTTGGTATCAGAGATGGTACCCACCCTTAAGTGCAGCGCACTGCCTGGGTTGAGATGTAGGGCCCACAACAAGGACGTTGTGATTTAAAGGGTGGGGGTGATTGTAACATCCCTAAATGATAAAGGGTTAAATGGATAAATGATATGACTCATGTCAACAAGGTGCACCTTCCTTTTTGGGAGCATGTCTGATTATAACTTCACAGTTAAGCGTGTTTGGCCTGGAGTAGTGATCAGGATGGGTGATCTTCTCGGAAGTTACCCAGGGTGTGTGTGAGTGAGGACAAAGCACACTGGAAATGACATGTGTTGGCCTGTGGGGACAATCATTAGTCAGATGACCCGTTCAGGCATGTGGGTGGACCCTAGGGTGGGCCCCACGTGTCTGTGGGGGTAACTGGTGGTACCTAGTAGGCCAGAGCCCGACGACCTTATTAGGGCGGGGTGGTTTAAAGGGTGGGGGTGATTGTAACATCCCCAAATGATAAAGGGTTAAATGACTAAATGATATGACTCATTTCAACAAGGTGCACCTTCCTTTTCAGGAGCCTGTCTGATTAGAACTTCACAGTTAAGCGTGCATGGCCTGGAGTAGTAATCAGGATGGGTGATCTTCTGGGAAGTTACTCAGGGTGTGTGTGAGTGAGGACAAAGCACACTAAAAATGACATGTGTTAGCCTGTGGGGACAATCATTAGTCAGATGACCCGTTCAGGCATGTGGGTGGACCCTGGGGTGGGCCCCACATGTCTGCGGGGGTAACTGGTGGTACCTGGTAGGCCAGAGCCCGACGACCTTATTAGGGAGGGTGGTTGTACTGTCACTGGGACATAGTTGTCATGTCAACACATTTGCAATCACCTTCAATGTTAACATAGTTCCTTCAGGTTCCATTCAATGAATAAACCCAAAAAAATAGTTTGAGTAGCAACAATCATAGTAGGAAACCACATTATACCTACCTTAACTAAATTATAGGATATTATCCTATACTTAGACTTATACTCCATGTTTTTTATTAGTTATGATCTTTAATATATGATTTCATAAATCTAATTCCTAAGGTTTATAGTAAACTTCCTCTTATACCAACTACAATTACCTTAACCCCATTAGATAAGAGCTAGTGTATGATTTATTACATTAGAATAATATATTTGGAATTACATCATGAAGGACCAGATATTTTATTAGTATTGGTAAACTAAATACATATCTGATTCTCATATTACATTTGAAAACACAAATTACAATATAATTTTTTTAGAATAAAATTATTCCCTCTATAATATACTTGCATAAAAATAAAATTACAATTCATGGATTCTTGGGGAAAGGAAAAAAATAAGGTTGATCTCAAATACTAATTAAGATTTATGTAAAGTGGAATATATCAAGAATCAATAATCATAATCAACAAGGAAACGTAAATAACTGAACACACATGCCATTTAAATAACTTGACTATCATAATAAGATATGGAATAATCAATATGGAAAGGTAAATAACTAAAAAAACATTCCATTTGATCAATAAAATGAGAATTAAATGCATCCATAGATAATATCATTGTGAAAATATCATGGATAAAAATAACTAAAAATCTTAATGAAGGCAATGCTTAATAATAAGATTCCATGATCTCAGTAATCATGATACCTCAACTATAAAGACCTTTCATAAGACAATATAATCTAATATGTATGAACCCATTGTGTTTGGAAAATTTATTTCATTCCAACTTACTTATTTTCCTCATGTGACTACCAATGCATCTAGGGGCTATCATTAAGTAGGCCCCACCCACGTCTTGTATGTCCAAAGCATTCCACATATATCGAATAAAATATTTAATTCATAAAAAATATTCCCCATCATAAAATATATATATTGAGTAAATAATATGGATTTATAAATATTTCCTAGTTAACCAAATAACTTTCAAACTAAACACCATTTGTAAAAATAGTATATTGTTTCGGAAATAATCATGTCCATAATTTAATATTATGCATATTTAAGAGAAATAAAATTTACAATGATCATAAGTAAGTGAGAGTTTAATAGGATGTTATAATTACAACATATACCTAGTTTTAAATAATTAAAATAAATTATTTTTTCCATTTATGAATAAAAGTACCATAAAAATATCATTAAAAACATTTTTGAGGAAAAATACCATTTTAACATTGAAATTTACTTTCAAAAAGAAACATTATAAATATGAGGAAAAAAATTAGTTGAAAATAAACTTGTAAAATTTGAAAGTAATATTCAAATAATTAAAGCATCATAATGGTGATAAAATCCTCTCATGATGAATAAGTTAAAAAAATATCCCTTTCTTATTTTTGTTAGAAAAGTCACAAATACCTCATTTGGAAAAAATAAGAAGATTACTTTTAAAAAAATTTATAAAAATTTCAACTTGGTTAAAAATGACTTTAAAAATTGTAAGAGAATAATAAAAACCTTTTTGAATTTTTTTAGAAAACATGGACATGGAAGAGAAATATTCCCCAATTGAGACTTAAACATAAACAATCTCGAATAATGATGAGATTATAAAATAATCCCTTAACACTTGGGTGTATTTTGAATCATAAGACTCGTGAATGAAATAACTTAAAAATAATATTTTAATATCATGAATAAAAATATATTAATGATATAATATATTAACATTTAATTATATTCACCACACAAATGGAATAAGTTATGAATAAGGAATGTGTCCCACATAAATAAACGTGAGACGAAAATCCCTTACCTCACTCTTCCCTTTAGTTGATCAATGTTTAACCGCATATATAATATTTTTAAACATGTTATTAAGTTATATAAAAAAACATATTCATATTTATAATATCATATCTGATCCTACTATATCATCTTACCACCCGTTTTTTGATATTATTTTAATATTACCCTTATTTCAGGTGTTAATTACCTCATCTCTCCATGTGTGTTTTATCATGTAAAATTTCGTTATTGTGAATCGAATATAGTTTAATTATCTAAATAATGATATTAAGGTCATATATATCATATTTATTCATTATAAAAATTTTTATAATCATTCCGGTAAGGTGAATATAGAAAATGAATTGCATCACATCATGGAGATGGTAAGTTGTACATACGCACGAGTGATGATATCATTTCTAAATGGTTGAAATGGTAAGTAAAAGGATGATATATTAATTTTAAATAATAAATATCATATAAAAATTATCTTATATTTATATTATTTTCATCATTATAACCATCTATGTAAAGTAGTGATGAAAAATAAATTACACCACTGTGTGGAGATGGTAAGTTGTATTCACGTGCGCGTGGTGATTTCATTTTTATAGGATGTATAAAAGATGGATTATGATTGTATCATAAACATTATAACATATAATTATATATATGATACTATAAATATTAATTTAGGATGGAAAAAATTTATTAATAGTAATTATAAGAAGAAATAAATATGAAAGAGTGGGTTAGGTTGACTACCTCTTCTTCACCAGACTTTCTTAAGATCTCTCCTTAATGGATCTAGGATTGGACTTTTGGAAGGAACAGAACATATAAAACTTGTATAATTATTATTATAAGAGAAATGGGTAGATTTTAGTAGATCTATAAGGCTCAAAGTAGTGAAAATAATCGAAGGGTTTCCCTTTTATAATTGATGTGAGGGGCACTTTTGGAATTTCAAAAAATATTAAAATATAATACAACTATTATAATGCTTAAAATGTCCTATAAATGAATAGGGGTTAAAATTTCAGAAAATATATTTTCCCATTTGTCCTTATTTAATATTTTAATAATTTTAAATAATTTAATAAAATATTATATTCATAAAATATCATTATTGTCAATTTTGAAACTTTTCATTACTTTGAATTTAATAAAATAAAGACAACAAGATAGCTTCAAACAAAATATTTTAATAAATATATAATATTTCATATTAATCTATAAATTTTTTGAATGAACATAATTATTTAAAATTATATTACTTTTATTATTTTTAATACCATTTATTTTATTTTTCCATTAATTGAATAATTAATACATCATAATTGTGTAATTATTTCATGTAATTATTTTTTCACTAAAAATTAAAAAAATGATGCATATAAATCACTCATATTTCAATAAATATATTTTTTGTTAAATATATACTTTTTATATCCCCATATTAAAAATGGTATGGTTATTAAAAATATGGATGTGACATCTTTGAATTTTCTTTAAATAAAATATTATAATGGTCGTATTCTCATCCAAATGGAAATAAATTATTATAAAAAAAATATTAAATGATTATTTACTAAAATTAATCATCTAATAAATTTTTTTCATGTTTTAGGGTTATTTTCTAGTCCTTATCATTTTATTGTTAACCTTACTTGCCTGATTTACCCATTATCATAGTAACAAAAATTACTAAGGTTACTATTCATATTGACAAAAAAATATAAGGAAAATATTTAATAAATTTTAAAATTATGAATCAAAATATGGATTAAATTTTTCAAAATTCCAAAAAACATAAGTTTCATAATTTGATTTAAAATTAAATCGGCAAAACACAACGAAAAATAGTTTTTTAGAAAAATGCCTCTTTAAGTGTAAATATGTTTTTATACCAAATTCAACCATGAAATTTATTATAATGAACATAATTGGATTATTAATAATATCATAAAAATATTTTTACTATTAAACCAATATTATAAATAATTTAAATAAAAATACAGTTTTTAATTAAAATTCAGTATTTTTCACTATTCATCAAAAAACAAAACTTTTCAGAGAAATACTAAGAATTAACCCTAATATAATTTTGGTACTAATATTTAAATAATTATTATATTTTTTTAAAATAAATTCTATAATGTTGGTAAAAATTAATTCTAAATTATGTGTAAAACTCGCGATTAAAACATCTTTTAGAAAAATACAGTTTTTTAAAAAACATTTCTTTTTATTTTAAATAATTATTATTTTATATGTAACACCCCAAACCCAGTTACCCAGATTCAGTGAATTATTACATAACATTGGAATGATACAAGGAATCATGTCCCAAAATGTTGATTAGTTTAGTAGCCTTCAAAGTACTAGATACATACATAAGTTTTACATTACATTACGAATTGAAAAAAAACATTGTGTCTCCATATAACACAGTGATATCCCTTATCCTATCCCTGTAGGTTGGCAATAATATAATTATTCATATCCTATGAAAAATAAAACATAAGAAAGGGGTGAGCTCAGATTCTCATTAACTATAACAATATAGCATAAACCTTTATAAATAAGCATAAACATTTAAGGAAATGTATAAGACTAAAACACAAGCCTTTTAAACTTAAACTTCAGTATAATATGGAAAATATAAATCAAATAATTCTACTTACTTATTTACATTGATATTATACTAGTCAAATAATCACATGTAATATCAATACCTAATTTCATAATGATGGAATTGATAATGTTGGACATCAAAACCACATAGTCAAGGCCTTGTGCTAAAACTACAAATAAGATTTTTTCAAGGCCTTGTTCCAAGACATTAGTTTGTCTCATGAGACCTACTGATTCATCAAGGAGCTATATCAGGCTCAACCCATCACTTACTAATAACAATGCATTCCTCATATGAAAAGGATGAAATATAACATAAACATTTGTATTAAAACTAGCATAAGAAATGTTAATACTTTAATCATAAACCATGAATGGTATAAAAATAACACATCCACAGTAAAACATATCACAAAAAATTATATACAATATGGAAGATTGTATCATAATAAATCAACTTCAAACAAGTGTAAAATCCATCAAAGGATGTTGACATAGATGAAATCAAAACTATTTGAGAGAAATATATCTTTCTATTTTAAAATAAAATAAAAGTCACATATTTATAAAAGAAAAAAATATTTTTAAAATATTATTATAATATTTTAAGGGAAGCTTCGAAGGTGTTATAATGGAGGAAAATAGTTTCACCCGCTGTATAAGTTAAAAAAAACATTCTTACCTTAATTTGTCTAAAAGGTCATAAAGTACCTTATTTGGAAAAGGATGAAATGATTCCTTTCAAAACATTTTATAAAAATTAAAAAAATGGTATAAATGACTTTAACCCATATTATAAGAAATATTAAAAAAATTTAAATACATCTTTAAGAAGCATGGATGTGGATGGTAAAGAGGTCCTAGTAGATACTTACGTATAAACAACCTCGGATAATAAAAAGATTGTAAAATTAACCCTTACCTTGTTCTTATCCTTGGTTTAGGGTACTTTAACCTCCTTTATAATAGTTAAATCATTGTTATTATATTATACAATAACCACATACATAAATATGATATCATATATGATCTTCTAATATTTCTTTGTTATTAATATTTTAGTAGTATCATTTTTTTGGGTGTTAGCTGATTCGTTTTCCTTTATATGTTTTGTTACGTAAGTCATTTTTCTTATGGATAGGTTGTATTTGAATCAAATACATAATTATATTATGTTCTTAAACATTATTTTTAATAATAAAATAAAAAAATTTCTTTAATGGTTACTATGGTGAATGAATCTCATCGTGTTTATGGAGACGGTAATCCGTACGTACACACGAGCGACAATATCATTCTATTGATGGTGAAATCATATGTAATTGGATGTTATATCATATATATAGAATCATTAACATGTTATATTTATTATTTACATCAATTATACTCATTATTACACCCATCCTAATAATGAAGTGTTGAATAACAAACTACACCACGATGTAGAGACAGTAAGTTGTACGTACACACGTATGGTGACTTTTCCGTTCATAGGCTGGATAAAATAATGAATATGGTTGTAAAATATTTATAATAAAATCATAGTATATAAAAGGTACTAGATTTATTATTCTGGTATGTAAATGACAAAGAAATAGGATGTGGAAGAAGAAAAGAACTTTGAAAGAGGTGATTAAATTATTACCTCTTCTTCGGGTGCTTCCATTTGATTTGATCAAAAGGTATCCTTAGGATGGCTTTATGATAAAAGTGAGACCTCTTTGTTGAATTTAGGGTATTTGGGAGGATATTTGAGTAGGTTTTGGCCGATCAAAATGCGTTTGGTGGTGTGAAATTAAGTGAAGGGAAAGTAACCTTTTATAAGCGAGGTGAGGGTCACTTTAAGAAAAGCCTGAAATATTATTTTATTATAAAATAATTTCTGGTTTTTAATGGCACAAAAAGGATTTATTTCAAGGATAAAGTGGTTTTGGGTCAAAAACTTCTCAACCAATAGGTTTTATATAATTTTAGGTCACTATATTAACCTTATCTTTAAGTTTTAACTATTAGTTAAAACTTTTAGTATTACCATGTTTTCATGTAATATTATAAAATATAGTTAATAAACTTAGTATAAAAAGACAATAGAACCCCAATTGGTTCAATATTGGAATATATAACATTATATAGGTCCTTTAGTCAAACCATATATTTTTAGGAATATTCTACCATTTAATAATATAGTATTTTTTTTAAAAACTCATTTTTGACAATTTTGACACTATTTAGTATTTGATTTTTTTGAAAGTAAACAAAACTTGATTACTTCTAAAACAATATATCAACTCAATCCTAACATGTCATATTAACCTATAAAATTAGTGTAATGCATAAAAAGTTTCAATTTACATTTATTTGGATATTTATAATATCATTTATTTTAATCTTTCCTTAATAAGGTAATTACTACATTATCATTGTGTTATAAATTAATTTAATTATTTAATGTCTAAAAATTATAAATAAAAAACCATGATGTCTTAAATATTTTTATATTTCTAATTGATATTTATAGTCAAATTTATCTTATGTATAACCCCATATTAAAAGTGGTTTAGTTATTAAACATTGAATTTAACAATTTTAACTCCTCTTTAAATAAAATAATAATAAATGTCCTAATCTAATCCAATTGGACCAAAAGGGTCATATTTTATTCCTAATGTTGATTTTGGTTGAAAAACACTTATCCAATATAATTAGTACATGTATTAGGTTAATTATAATATCATTTTTACTAATAATTATCATATTTACATTTAACTTTGGTAAATAAAATTCCAAACTTACTATTCCCCAAAAATTATTTTCATCCTATTTAACCGCATTTTACATACTAATGTCAACTGGGTCTCTCAAATTTTTTAAATTCAATTTATATAGGTGGTAAAATTACGTTTTATGCACATTTTCAAATGTGCCTAGAAGGTGGGTAAAAGATATTAAAAGTTCAATAAAATTTTATATATCTAATTTAATTATAAAATGACTCCCATAAATTACATTGAACTTATATAGGTGTTATGTATCTATTTTTACTTAAAAAATAAATTTAAATAAAATAAATAATTATTTAAATAAAAATTTATTTTTAAACAATAACACAGTGTTTTTCACTACTCATCAAAAATTGAATGTTTTGAGAAAAAGACAAAAAAATCACCGTAAGATAATTTTGATATTCTGAATACAAAAATGAATTCCATTTTGAAAAATAAAATTTATAAATTTCAAAAAGTGGGTATTACTATTCATAAAGGCTAGTTTAATTGGTCATGGGCTGATGGAACTCAAAGTTGCATACAATGCAAGCTATTGCTTTATTCAAAGAGTAGTGTATCGTAGAAGCCTGGGTTGTTACATTCTTTCCTCCTTAAAACAATTTCATCCTTGAAATTTCTAGAATATTTCTGCATAAAAAGATTCATGTGGTTCTTCATCATAAGTTCCTAGGGTTCCCACGTTTCCTCTTCCATCTTATGGTTTCTATAAATAACTTTTACCAGACGAGTCGTTCGGTTTCTCAACACTTGTTCTCTGGTATCAAGAATCTTAACAGGCTTTTCACAATAAGAGAGTTCAGGTTCCAGTTCTATTTCTTCATTGGTGAGTACATGAGTTGGGTCGGGCATGTATTTTCTCAACAGTGATATGTGGAACACATCATTAGCTTTGGAGAGACTTGGAGACATTCCCAAATAGTAAGTTATAAATCCTATTCATTCTAGAATTTCGAAAGGTTTGACGTACTTGGGACTTAATTTACCCTTCTTACCGAATCGTACAACACCCTTCCATAGATATACCTTCAAGAAAATAGAACCTCCTACTTGAAATTCCAAATCCTTCTTTCGGTTATCAACATAGCTCTTTCTCCTAATTTGAGATGCTTCGATGTGGGTTTGGATAATCTTCACCTTTTCCATTGATTCCTCAACAAGTTCTGTGCCTATGAGTTTTCTTTCACAAAAATCATCCCAAAAAGTTTTTTTATGACATCTCTTTCCATATAACACTTCATATGGTGCCATTTGAACACTTTAATGGAAGCTATTATTATAGGAAAATTATACCAGAGGTAAATATTGATCCCACATACCGTGAAAGTCAAGTGAGAAAGATCTAAACATGTCTTCTAAGGTTTGAATAGTCCGTTTTGATTGTCCATTAGTTTGAGGGTGGTAGGAAGTTCTCAAACGAAGTTCAGTATCCAGGGCCTTCTGAATACATTTCTATAATCTTGATGTATAACGGGGATCATGATCAGAAACAATCGATAGGGTTACTCCATGAAGTCTTAAAAATTCATTAATATATAGTCTTTTTAAATCTTAAAGCGATAAATATACACTTAGAGCAAGAAAATGTGCTAACTTGGTAAGATGATCAACAATGACCCATATCGTATCATTCCTTCTAGGAGTATTTGGTAGTCCCATGACAAACTCCATCATAATATCATCTCATTTCCACTCAGGTAAGGGAAGTGGTTGCATGACTCATCTAGAATGTTGTCTTACAGCCTTAACCTATTGACAAACCATACATATTGACATATAATCAACAATATCCCTCTCCATGTTTCCCCACCCAAATGTTCTTTCAAATCTCTATACATCTTAGTGCTACCAGGGTTTTTAGAGAAATTGGAGCTATGATCATCATCCAACAATTCCCTTTTTAGATCGGGTATATCAGGAACACAAATCCTCCTCCCAAATTTCAAATTTTCATCTTTAAATATGAAGTTAATCAATCTCCCATCATTCACAACTTTAATTTTCTTTCGAAAATCATCAACATCAGTCTGAAAACTTTGTATCCTTTCTAGTAAAGATGGTGTGGAAACCATTTGAAAAAGTATTGATGTTTCACCTTCAATGATTATTACCATATCCATATTTACTAGATTCATGAACATAGGATCCCTTAAAACACTCATCTTGTTCCAAACTCCATGATCCTTTCTACTCAAATCATCTACCACCTTATTTTCCTTCCTCGAGTGGTTGTGTATAGTGCAATAATAATCTCTATATAGTTAAATCCATCATCTTTACCTCATGTTGAGTTCTTTCTATGAGAAAAATATACTTTATACTCTTGTGATTGGTATATATCTCACATTTTTCACCATAGAGATAGTGTCTCTATACCTTAAAGGAAAATATTATAGCTGGTAACTCATGATCATGAGTGGGATAGTTTTTTTCATGAATTTTTAGCTTCCATGATGCACAGTCAATAACCCTATCATTTTTCATAAGGACACAACCCAGTCCTTTCTTTGATGCATCTCTATATATAAAAAACTGATCATTCCCTGATGGCTTAGTAAAGATAGAAGAATTGACTAATATTCCCTTCAGTTATTCAAAAAAATCTTCACAATCTTTTTTCCACGCAAATTTAAACCCTTCACGTGTGATCTTGGTTAATGAGTTAGCCAATCAGGAAAAATTCTGGATGAAATGCCAATAATAACCTACTAAACCAATAAAACAATATACCTTGGTTATACTCATCAGTGTTGGTCATTTTTGTATTGCTCTTGTCTTAAAAGGATCAAAAGAGATTTCATCCTTAGAGACAATATGTCCATGAAAAGAAATCCCCGGAAGCCAAAATTCACTCTTACTAAACTTCACATATAATTCATTTCTTCTAGGGGTCTTTAGAATAGTGCATAAGTGGTTTTTAGGATCTTAATATATTTTTTAGTATGACAAGATATAATTAATAAATAACACTACAAATTCATCAATATATTACTTAAAAACTATATTCATTAGATCCATGAAGACAGAGGGTGCATTAGTTAGTCCAAAAGGCATTACTGTAAACTCATAATGCCTATACCTAGTATGAAATGCTATATTCGGAATATCTTACTTCTTCACACAAAAATAATGATATCCAGATCGATGTTCAATCTTTGAAAAATATTGATCTCTATGAAGTTTCTTGAATAAATCACCAGTGCAAGGTAGGGTTACTTGTTCTTTATTGTTATAGCATTGATCTCTATGTAGTCAATGCACAAACTCATAGATCCATCTTTCTTCTTAACAAAAAGAACGCAGGCTCCCCATAGAGAAACACTAGGGAGAATAAATTCCTTATTACTCAATTCCTCTAGTTGTTTATTTAGTTCCACTAATTCCACAGTGGCCATTCTATAAGGGGTATTCAATATAGGCCTTGAACCAGGAATTAAATCAATGGAAAACTCAATTTATCATTCTGGAGGATGTCTAGGTAAATCCTCTAAAAACACATCAACATATTCTTTCACAATAGGTACATCCTATCTTTGAACATAATTTTCCTCACCCAGAGTTATATTACTCCCTTCCTCCCCAATAATTGAATTTAGTAGAGATAATGGGGATAGATCTAGATAAGAATCAGATGGTGACATTTCTGCTCTAAATATAAGGCACTCCTTATCATCATAAAAAATTGTAATTGTCTTCTTATTACAATAAATGTTCGCATCATGGTCAGAAAACCAATCCAAACCAAGGATTATATCAAATTCAATCATGGGTATGATGATGATATCAAAATATAAAGAACGTTTATATTCCCTAATGGGAATTGATTCACAAAACTTTGTTACAATGATACATCCCTTAAAAGTTTTGACTGACAACTTACTTGTTAAATAAAATTGGAAATATCTAATTTTCTTAGAAAACTGGGAAGATATGAAACAATGCGATGATCCAAAATCAAATAAATCATTGGATAAATTTGAGGAAACCATTAAATTACAAGCCACCATGTCATTCAGAGCTTCAACCTAAGTAGTAGTGATCACATAAGCTTGGCCATACTCCCTTGGCCTTTTCTAAGGTATGTTTCCTTGGTGATTATGACATTCATTTACATAATTCCCCATTTCTCTACAATTTTAGAATTCAAAATTAACAACCACTTTCTTTCCCTTGAAATCACAAGCTTGGTGGCCTTTTTCACCACACTTGTAACAGACTCACATTCATTTTAGGCAAGTACTAGGGAATTTCTTTCCACATTAACCATAGGATGGAAATTCATCTTTTCCATTCTTCCCCTTATTTCCATTATCAGAGTGTTCATTAGATCTCTTCTTCCCTTTCTTTGTTTAAAGGCATAAGACTTAGATAATTTTTTTGTCTTGATAGCACATGATACGATATCTTCATACGATGATAAGGATTGTGAGACTAATTCTCGATGGAGAAATGGTTTTAACCCATCAAATAATAGATCAATCTTACTCCTTGGGTTACATATATAATTTTCTACATTCCTTGATAACCTTGTAAATTTCACCTTATACTTTGTGATATTCTCATCCTCCTTTTTCATCATACTCATAAATTTCCTTTCCATATCCACTCGATGGTCAGAAGGAAATTATTTTTCTAAAAAAAGATCTTTGAACTCTCTCCATTCCATATTTTATACTTATTTATCCTCCTTTGTGTTTTGAATTAATGACCACCATTGATTTGCATCTTTTGCGAGGTCATAAACTGCCATGAAAACTTTTTCCCTTTCAATACTCCCCAAATCATGAAATATTTTCTCTAAGGAACTTATCTATTGCTCAGCTAAAAATTGATTTGTAGTCCCATTGAATGTTGGTGGTTGTTTCCTCCTGAATCGGTCTAACATTGATCCTCCACATTGTGGATCAGGGTGCTCCATTCGGATAAGGTTATTATTCATAACCTGAGTGATTTGTCCTAGTATGGTTATAAGTTGTTCAGTATCGGTTGCATCACTCGCTCCACTATAATTATCTTGAGTAGGAGGGAAATACCTACATGGATTACGTGCATTGATACGGTTTCCATTCTATCCACTAGTCTCTATTTCCAAAAAATGGAATATATTATATTAGTTTATGAATCGAAATACATAATTCCAAACTAGTAAAATACCTAACATAAATTGAGTAGTTTATTCATATAATCCATAATCATAAAAAAATGTTTTCTTTAAGGAGGTATTTACTTCTAAATCCTTCATAATTTTTTGTAAAGAAAATATGAATTCTTCTAAGCATATCATCCTGGGAGTGTCATAACCAAGAGTGTAGCAAGGCCCATTATCATGTACAAGGATATCTCGGGCCAAGGTCGAATCTCCTTGTTGGAGTTTTCACTCCTAGGTACATTTTTTCTAGAGACACCTCTACCTTCTCGTATCCAGATGGGGATGTATTTCATAGAAAATTTACAAAATCTCTACATTACCAAAATTCTCAGAAGCTCTTCTATATTAATCCTCAAATTCTATCTTAGGGTAATTTTCTCTAATTAGAGTTCTTCTAAATCTAGTTTCTAAGGTTTGTACTAAACTTCCTCTGATACAAACTGTAATGTTTTGACCCTAGTTACCTAGATTCAGTGCATTATTACATAACATAGGCATGATATAAGAAATATTTTCTCGAAAGATCGATTAGTTTAGTATCCTTGAAAATTATAGATACATACATAAGTTTTACATTAAATTATGAATTGAAAAAAAATTATTTCTCCATAGAACACACTCATATCTCTTATCCTATCCCTATAGGTCAGTCATAAAATACTTCTTCACATCTTGTGAAAAATAAAACAAAAGAAATGGGTGATCTTAGATACTCATTAAGGATAACAATATAGCATAAACATTCATAAATAATAAAAAACATTTAAGAAAATGTATAAGACTAAAACAAAAGCCTTTTAAACATAAACTTCATCATAATATGGAAAAGATAAATCAAATAATTACATTTACGTATTTGCATGGATATTCTACTAGTTGAATAATCACATGTAATATCTATAGATAATTTTATAATGATGGAATGCATAATGTTGAAAATCATAACCACATAGTCAAGGCCTTGTTCGAAGATGAAAAATAATATTTTTTTCAAGGCCTTGTGCCAAGAAACTAGTTTGTCTCATGATACCTACTGATGCATCGAGGAGCTATAGTGGGCTCCACCCATCACTTACTAAGTTAAATTAATTCTTCATATGAAAAGGTTGAAACATAAAATAAGCATTCATATTAAAACTAGCATGAGAAATGTTAATAATTTAACCATAAACCATGAATGCTATAAAAATAACACATAAACAGTCAAACATGTCACAAAACCTTCAATACAATATGGAAGATTTTATCATAATAAATCAACTTCAAATAAGTGTAAAATCCATCAAAGGATGTTGACATAGATGAAATCAAAACTATTTGAGATAAATATCTCTTTTTTTGAAATCATTTAAAATTAACATATTTATAAAAGAAAACTTATATTTTTAAAACATTATTATAATATTTTAAGGAATGATTTGAAGGTGTTATAATGGCAGAAAATATTTGCACCCACCGTATAAGTTAAAAAATATTCTTATCTTAATTTGTCAAAAAGGTCCTAAAGTACCTTGTTTGGAAAACGACGAAAAGGTTCATTTAAAAACATTTTATAAAAATTAAAAAAAAGGTATAAATGAATTTAACCCATATTCTAAAAAATAGTAAAAATGTTTTGAAATAAATTTTTAAGAAACGTGGATGTGAATGATAAAGAGGTCCTAGTAGATACTTACGTATAAACAACCTCGGATAATAAAGAGATTGTAAAATTAACACTTACCTTGTAATTTCCCTTGGTCGAGGGTATGTTAACCTCCTTTATAATAGTTAAATAATTATTATTAAATTATACAAGAACCACATACATAAATATTATATCATATATGATCTTCTAATATTTTTTTGTTAATGATATTTGAGTAGTATCATTGTTTCGGGTGTTAACTGATTCGTTTTCCTTTATATGTTTGGTTACTTAAGTTCTTGTTTTATGGATAGGAAGTATTTTATTCCTATATATAATTATTTTAAGTTCATAAACATTATTTTTAATCATAAAATGAAAATTATTCTTGAATGGTTACGATGGGGAATGAATCTCATTGTGTTCGTGGAGACGGTAATGTGTACATACGCACGAGTGACAATATCATTCTATTGATGGTGAAATAGTATATAATTGATGGTTTTATCATATATACAGATTCATTAACATGTTATATTTATTATTTACATCAATTATACTCATTATTATACCCATACAAATAATTAAGTGTTGAATAACAAACTACACCATGACGTTGAGATGGTAAGTCGTGCGTACGCACATATGGGGACTTTGTCATTCATAGTATGGATAAAATAATGAATATGGTTGTTCCTTATTTATAATAACATCATAGTATGTATAAGGTACTGGATTTATTATTCTGGTATGGAAATAACAATGAAAGGGGAAGTGTAAGAATAAAAGAACTTTGAAAGATGTGATGAAATTATTACCTCTTCTTTGGGTGGTTCCTTTAGATTTGATCAAAAGGGACCCTTAGGTTGGTTTTATGATCAAATTATGCCCTATAGGTTGAATTGAGAGTATTTGGGAGGATATTTGAGTAGGTTATGGCCGATCCAAATGGCTTTGGAGGTGTGAAATTGAGATAAAGAGAAGTACCATTTTATAAGAGAGCTGAGGGTCACTTTCGGAAAAGCTTGAAATGTTATATTATTATAAAATCATTTTCGGTTTATAATGGCTCTAATGGTATTTATTTATAAGATAAAGTGGGTATGTGCCAAAAAAATCTTGACCAATAGGTTTTAGACCGGTTTCGGTCACCATATTAACCTTATATTTTAGTTTTAACTCTTAGTTAAATAGTTTAACTTTTACCATGTCTTCTTGTATTATTATAATAAATGGTTAATAAACATAATATAAAAACCCAAAATAACCCCAAGTAGTTCATTATTGATATATATAAACTTTTCTAGGTCATTTGTTCAAGCCTTATATTTTTATAAGTTTTATATCATATAATAATATAGTATTTGTTTTGAAAATTAATTTATGTCAATTTTCGCACTATTTAAAATTTTGTTTTTGTAAAAGTCAACAAAAATTGATTACTTCGAAAAAATAAATTAAATAAATACTAACATGTCATGTGGACTTATAAAATTAGTTTAATTCATAAAAAGTCACAATTTACATTTATTTGGATATTTATAATATTAATTATTTTAATCTTTCATTAATAAGGTAATTATTGCATCATCGTTGTGTCATAAATAAATTAAATTATTTAATGCCTAAAAATTATCAATAAAATACCATGATTTAAGAAATATTTTTATATTTCTAATGAATATTTTTAGTTTAATTTATCTTATGTATAACCCTATATTAAAAATGGTTTGGTTATTAAACATTGAATTTAACACTTTTAACTCTTCTTTAAATAAAATAATAATAAATTTCCTAATCTAATACAAGTGGACCAAAAGGATCATATCTTATTCCTAAGGTTTATTTTGGTCGAAAACCACTTATCCAATAGAATTATGAGATGTTTTAGGGAAATTATAATATCATTTTTACATTTAATTACCATATTTACCTTTAACTATGGTAAATAAAATTCAAAAGTTACTATTCACACAAAATTATTTTCATCCTATTGAACCATATTTTACTTAATTATGTCAACATTGTCTCTCTAATTTTTGAAATTCAATTCATAGAAGCAGTAAAATTACGTTTTATACAAATTTGCAAATGTACCAAAAAGGTGGGTAAAAGACGTTAAAAGGTTCAATAAACTTTTATACATATAATTTTATTATAAAATTACTCCAATGAATTAAATTGATCTTATATAGGTATTATGTATCTATTTTTTACTTAAAATAAATTTAAATAAAATAAATAATTGTTTAAATAAAAAGTCGGTTTTAAACAATAATGCAGTGTTTTTCACTATTCATCAAAAATTAAAAGATTTCAGAAAAATACCAAAAATTCACCCTAAGATAATTTTGATATTCTGAATCCAAAAATGAATTCCATTTTGAAAAATATAATTTTTAAAATTTCAAAAAGTTTGTATTACTATTCCTAACGGCTAGTTTGATTGGTCGTGGTGTGCTAAAACTCGAAGTTGCGTACAATGGAAGCTATTGCACTATTCAAAGAGCATCATACCATGGAATATTAGGGTGTAACATTATATATAATCAATACATTACCATAGTTTTCATAATTTAGTTATTAATATTTACACTTTTCATTCCAATGACTAGGTGATAGCTATTATATTAAATAACTATATTTCAAATTTCATTAAAACTTGTTGTTGTGTGTAACACAAGCTAAACTCAGTATTGCATGTAATACAAGATAAACATAGTGTTACATGTAATTAAATATATTTAAGAGCTTAAATTTATTTAAAAAATTAATATATCATATATTATAATGGTTTTATATTTTCTTCTAAACTTGGTGTTTTGTGTCACATACACTATCAGATATAATGTTCTTATTTTAAAATCTCATGGAGTTAAAACTATTGTGTCTTGTCTTAAGAAAATATTTTAAGTTTAAAACTATGTTTGAATAGTTATCACCTTGTAAACCACACATCAGTTCTTATTCTCATCTTCTTCATTTAGTTTTGGAATATATAGAGAACTATACGCATGCCTTATTTCATTCTTATCACGATATGCCTCAAATTATTCATTCTTATATTCATATATATTATCAGACTGAAACATTTTAATGGCACATCCCATTTGATTCCTAGAATTCTTTAAAAATGTATAAATATTTAAATACCTTTTGATTTACTTGATATAAAATATAAATAATTAATACAAGTGTATTCATTAAAAAAATTATGAAATATATTTCCCTAATGGAAAAGATCAAGCTCGTTGGACCACATACATATAAGTATACCAACTCAAAAAGTTTTATTGTCTTGATCTCTAGTGAATTTTGAATCTTGCTCACTGTTTTTTCATTGTGACACATGTCATATGTTTTGCGACTTTTAAAATACATATTTTTTAGATTTGTAACATATTCATGTTTGACAATATTAGACATATTATTTTCCCATAAATGGATAAGTTGTTTTTGTCATAATTTATCTTAATAAATACTAGTCATATAAAAAGTATATTTATCATTGTAAATATGAAATATATTGTTGTTTATTCACCAAAACTTCATTATAATTATTCCAACCTTCATTATTCTAATGACACGCCCATTCTTTTATAATATCACCTCATTCCTATTATCACAAATTAGAGAGACACTTAAGAGATTATGCCTTATCCTATTAACAAAGAGAATGTATTTAGATTTATTCTTACCAATATTAGTGTATCAAAATACACTTATGTTAAGTGATACATTATTATTTAAAGTAAAATTTACACTATCATACCATTGGATTTATTTCAATATAATATTTCTTTTTTTCATGTGTTTTGAGAAGACACAATCGAGTAAGTATTCTCACCATTTCTAGTTTTATAAGAAAACTCAATCACTATTGTTTGTTATTGATTATTCCTACTATTGATAGATTTTTCATTTTTCATTTTATTTAATTTATGTAGTAGAATTTTGAGACAATTTTTTGTGGTCTGTCTTGGTTGATTACACCTTCTACAAGTTTCCTCAATAGATTTGAAGGTATTATGAAATTTTACCTTCTCTTTTGGATATTGTTTTGGATAAACTCTAGGAACTTATAGTTGAATCCTTCTTAATTAGTAATCTATTTTAGATTTGGTAAGTTTAAAATTATACCCACACACATATGATTTGTTCTCATACACTCCAGAACACCAGAATCTTCTTTCAAAGAGAAATATTCTTATATATTAGATAGATTCTACAAAATATTCTCATTTTTTGTATATTCTAATATAAAATATACTAGTAGTTTTAAATAATATCATGCTAAAAAAAATTGTCCTTAATTATAGACTTACTCTTAAAATTATCCTCATTCTTATTCTTCTTTCATACCTAATTTCTTTTTCAATTTTTAGTACTTCTACAGAATATAAAAATAGGAGTGTTCAATTACTCATTTGAAGCAACTACCTTCTTTCCATTTTTTATCACTACCACCAACAAAAATATTGCATGATTGAGTATAAAAATTATTTTTTGTGGAACTATATGATAATATAAAAGTTTGTTTATAGTTTTAACAACTTATTTTGTTGTTTTAAAATTTTAACCAACTTCATTAATTGAATTTTAGAAGAAAACATTAGTATCCATCAAGAAATTTTCAATAAAAACTAGATTTTACTCAATAGATTTTACTTATTCATTTTTATCAATGATATTGGTTGTTGTAGTCTCAAAAATACAATCACTATCTTCAAGTATTTCATTGATATTTCCCATATTTTTTGTAAAATCCACTATAATCTGGATAATGTATTTTTATTTTGATTCACTGAGAGATTTTATCAACAAATAATTATCATATTTCAACATTTTCTTTTCCCTCTCAAGGTTCCTATTTTCATTCAATAAAACTAAAATCATAATCTTCAATTGGAACTACTTTAGTGTTTCCTCATCGCTAATATATTCCTCTTCACTACTCCATTATTTTTCCTCACTTTAGGGGTCTTTAGGATGATTTTATTTATCCATAAAATTCATTTATCCTCCATCCTCTAGGCCCTCTTTCTCTTTTTCACTATCCTAATCATAATATGTGGAATCTATCTTTGAGATAAAGTTCTTATTAATCAGTATATGGGCCTTTTATTTTTCTTATAAATACTTTCCTATAATATGACCACGATCAATATTGTTTCATTTTCTTAATGATCTTTTTACTGATTATCATCCTCATATTATTATTATTTATCAGAGAAATTTTTAGAAAAGTGTCAAATATTTCCATAATTGAAAAACCTGAATAGAATATTACCCTTGTATTTACCATTATATCATTGCATGAATTTTGAAAAGAATATGATAAAGTCATCAAATCCCATGGAAACATATTTAGCCTTAGTTTATTCCTTATGATTCTTCCAATTATCAGTGTTTTTAGAACCTTTTATTTATTCAAAATCCATCTATTTATTAAATTTTCCTTTTCTACGTAAGGTTGACCCAATCCTCATATCATAAATAACAAAAACATTTTTAATTTTTTCAATAGTCCACTCATTGAAGTCTTCATCATTATGAGTATAAATACTTTAATATAATTTATCTAGGAGGATTAGCATCACTTTAATTACCATGGTAGAATCTTTAAGAGTTCCTCCATAACTTCAAATCAAGCTTACAATTTTGTTAACCCAAATAAAGAAATCATTAACCATTTCATATTTTCTCGTATATATATTCTTAAATTGATACTGACATGTTTGTACCTATGAATCCATTACTTTCTTATCTGTTTTATTAATATCATAGTGTTTTTTCAATATTCCATTCACTATTTTCAATCCCATGAATCTGATTAACTCCCTCTCTGAGTGAGATGAAAGAAATTAATTGCACACTCTCCTATAAAATTCTACATTATTCATATCAAGTGGGTTAGGGATTTTTTCAGATATAATAATATGTACACCATTCTTGTTTTTTCAAGAACATCCAATCTAGGAGATAAAAGATACATAACCACCTTATCCTTATATAAATGGAATATCTTTCCATAAAACATATTAACTACTTTTTGTTCATGTTTTTTTAGAATACATAGATATCCTCCATAAAAAGATAATAGAACTTAAAAATAATCAAACATATGGAATAATACCTGTAAATTATTCATGAATGCTCTAATACCAACTGATATTACTAGGAGAGAGTAAACTTCCACTAAAAGGAGGGTGAATCAGTTGTGATTGAAAACATAAAATATCAATTTAGTATGCATTACAATCATTGGTCTATGAGATTAGATCTTAATGGTGATTATATGATGATGAGGTATATAGTGAGAATTATCACACACAACACAAGAGAAAAAAACAAGGTTCTCCTACTCCTATTATCAAGTGGATAATACCCAATGTTTAGAAATTGGGATCTCTATATCCACACTCCTGTCTTATTATCAATAAAAAAATTAAATGAGTTGGAATATAGTCCAAAACCCAATAGTAAAATATAAATATGTATGATCATCAATAATTTTGTCGATATCTCATATCATTTCACCTCAAGTGCATCTACAATTCTGATCATGTGTGCACCCTTGTTCTTTTCCTCGGTCCCAACCAAAAGCCTCCCAGAATGGGTGTATAGTTATCTCATAGATTCACTTCTTTTTATATAATTTTTATGCCCTTTTATTAAATCAAGAAACCTATCATTTATATACTCAATATGAACAGAAGTTTAACACTCTTTCTTATATCATTATCCTTAGATCTTAATGATATATAGTGATAATCTTAGAAATTTGGCATCTATTTTGACCACCATTATGGGGTGGTCACTTGATTTGTGGTGTGAACCCTTTATTATTTCGGTTTAATACACTAGGTTGTGATGTGGATTCATTTGGATCCCAAGAATTCCAACCCTAAAAAAACCCATGGACTATATGTCATGACACAACTAGATCCTTTTAATTTCTTAGGTATGGGATTCACAATGCATCTTCCTGTGTTAAAGTATGACCCTTATATATAATAGTAACTTACTCCATGCCTCATATCCTTAACAACATGACTAACACCCCTAAAACATGAGGTTTATTCTTGATAATAACTTTTTAACCTTGAACATTATCATCACAACACAACAATCCACTTCATGTATCGATGTGATTCAACTCAGTAGAATTTTATTTATTTTCATATTCACTCTACTACAATGAGACTTCATCTAATCTATGAACATAATTTAAATAAATATGACATAACACTTCAAAATCATGAATAAAATAACTCAATAAACTATTCATGGAATGCCTCTAATGTGAAGGTTATCTAACAACTACACCATATGATAGAATTATGTTTGTAAGAGTACTAAAAATATCATTATAAGACCAATTCTATTTTGTCCATGTCATAATTGAAATCAAATCATATATAGACTTTTTAAATTTAATTCATGAGTGGATTCATCAATATCTAATACTCATCAACTTTCCCAAATTATAAAAGGAACTTAAATCTCTATAAAAACTCTAAGGTATCCTCAATCATACTCACTTTATTAAATACATGGTTCTTCATTATGTTTACTAATTAAAATTATACTATATTATTTATAAAAAATATATTCTATTTTTATTTTTCCCTATATTTACCTTTCTAGATTTTAATTTTCCTTTAAACTTCCTTCTATTAAAAAATTATTTTTAGTATTTTTCTTCAATTTCAATATTTTTCCTTTTAGGGTAATCTTTAAAAAAAATGTCTCAAACATCCAAATTTAAAAAAAAATCAAGGTAAAATTCTTTTATACTTATTTTTTCCAATTATAAAAGTCTTGAAATTAGAGACATGATATTTTTTTATGTTTTTGTACTCTTTATCCACTTTATAATTATTTTGAATATTTTATAATTTCTCTTTCAACTTCATAATTTTAATTACTTTAAATGAAATATCCTTCTCTTCGATAATTTTCTTTTTGAATATTGGATCATTTATTATCTCATAGGAAATTATTATATTATTATGATTATCTAACAGTAATTGATACTAGTATTAATATTAAATTTATGGTAATTACAATGAAATACATGTGGTGATATTCTTAATAATATTTTCACTACTATATAATATTTATGTGTTTCAATATATACTCTGAGGGTTCTCACAATTTCATTAATTATAATAAATAATCCATCAAAAATTTCATTATTCTTCATACCTTCATCTTAAAATTTATGTCTCAAGATCTATAAATTTTCCTCTTTCACTTGTTTTTTTCCTCTTGATATTTTCTAAAATGTATCTCATATATCCCTTGAAACCCATCACCTTTATAAATTCATGGTTAGATAGTGAATCCAATATGGTTTTTTTCATCTCTTCTAGAATTTTAAGAATTTTCTTATCAATAATAGACATAGAAATTCCTTTTTCAAGGAACTATAAACTAGTTTTTGTATAGTCAGTTACTTCCAAAAAAAGTGATATCAAATAATAAATGAATATTTCCTACTATAAATTATATTTTTTCTATAAAAGTTTAGAATCCCATTATTATTAATTTAAATAAAGTTATCCATATTAAATCACAAAAAATATAAAAATTTATAAAATATGGAACATTTTATATATATATATATATATATAATATTAAAATATCAAATATAGGGAACTTTTTCTTTGGTACCACTTTAGATGCCTAAGTAATGAAATAGATGAGTCATTGAGTAGGGGTGAATAAATAATATATTTTTTTTACAATAATTTAAGACTAGCCTATATTAATAATTAAATAATTGAATATACTCATTTTAATTTTTAACTCATGTTTTGGAATGAAAAAAAAATAAAGACCACAAGAACACTAGATTTAAGAGGTTTTCCTCCCATGGTATATAAATACTTCCAGTGTGTGTTTGGTATCATTCAATGATTATAATTGTCATTTGGAATGCATGTGAAATCGGTGCCTGGGTTAAAATTGACTTCCCATCCATGAGATCAAAAGCCCATCACATGTATAGTATCCATAATTGAACATAAGAAGAGTCCCTAAAAAATAGCAAGTTTACTCGAAAATCTAGAATGCATGCATTCATGCATGCAGACCCAACCAATCAGCATATCTGGATATTTTAGAGCAAGGAGGTGATAGTGCATATGGATTAGGATGGTAACTAGTTCATAACTATAAAATAATAAAAAGGTTTTGATTTCCCCTTTATATCTTTTGTGTATGAGAGTTGTGAATCACAAACCAGGGAATCTTTATGGTGGTTGATTGGTGATTTTGATCCAGAGGACTCCCCATGGATTGTAGGTGGGGAATTCAACATTTTCACTAATATAGATGAGAAGAAGGGTAGGAGTTATTTCCCTCAGTAGGATAGCTTGAACTTCTCCCAGTTCATGGAAGATAAATGCCTCCAGGATATGGGGTATTATGGGGACCGCTTCACATGGGGCAATAACCAAAAAGTGAACAGACATTGTTGGAGTCTCTTGGACCGGTGCTTGGCCAATATTTTTGCTATATCCAAATTTCCTAACGTCAAGGTGGATCATCTTTTTTGAGGAATATCTTATCACTCCCCTCTTCTAGTTTCATTTTCTCAAAGGTAGGATGGGTGGGAACACTTTAGATTTTTTACCCATTGGATCAGCACTCTTGGATACCAACAACTCATCAGTGACATTTGGGACAAACCTGCACATGACCACACATGGGTGGATTTATACAACTAATTGAGATGGCTGAAACATAGGCTTTCATCATGGTATAAGGGTATCCCTACTCCCAATCAGTTTGTATACACTCTTAAATAGGATGTTGCTCACCTAGAAATCAGTCTTGAGGATGCCTGGTATGACCTAGTTTTTTAGGAGATCTTTTATAAGAAGAACATAATAGTGGAAATTATTCTTAAATAGGAAAGTATTTTCTAGGAGAGTTTTAGAGTTAGATGGATTCATGAAGGTGATAAGAACATAGCCAAATTTCATGCATGCATCAAAGAAAAAAAGATGATTGATGAAGCCCACCATCATGCTTGAGGACAGATCCTACTCAGATGATAGAGATTTTTTTTGGGGCATGGGCTTCTCTTTCATCAATAATATTCTTGTATGTCCCAATCTGGACATGCTGGATAGATACCCAGGAGTCCATGCGAAGATTTTGGAGTTGATACCCAATCTGATATTTAACCAGGACAACACTTTGCTGGAGGCTATACCTGATGAGAAGGAAGTTCATGAGGCCATGCTGAACCTCAACCCGAAGAGTGACTTGAGGCCTAACTATTTCCCATGATCCTTCTACAGGGGATCTTTGAATATGGTTAAATCAGATATAATTTCGTCCATATATGTATTATTTTTTGGTGTCTACATTCCTCGGGTTTCTAGTGTTATGACCCTTGTGCTCCTTCTTAAGATCAAGGACTCGTCCTCTGTCCTCCACTGCAGACTAGAAAGTGTGTGTAATTTTCATTATAAGATTTTTGAATGCATCATATACTCATGGTTTTCTTTAGACATAAAATATTTTATTTCTTTATAATAACATGATTTTTGAAGTTCCACTAAATTTAGAGTGATATTTCTCTGGCGTGAGAGATTCTTAGGGACATCAATACCAAAACCCATGGCTCAAACCTGGTGATTAATATGGACATGAATAAGTCATATAATAAAATTGAATAAGGATTCATCAATAGGGTTCTCTTGGATATGGGTATCTCCCCATGGGTAGTGGACCTCATATTTTGATATTTTAGCTCCTCATGGATGTATGTTTCTTTCATGGGGAGAACTTATGGCCTCTTCAAGGTGACATGTGATCTTAGGCAAGGGGACCCAATATCCTTGAGTATTTTCTTTCTCATGCAAGATAACCTTGGACTCTTTATCAACAGGCTCTTATCCACTAGAAGTATACTTCCTTATTGATGGAAAAGGAACCTCTCCTCAGTCTCTCATTTGATTTTTGTAGATAAAAATAATCATCTTAATCAATGGTGGAAGAATATCATTTTGTGGTATCTGAAAAATACAAGATGAATATTTCCATTGGAGTTTCAAGGCCATTAAGAAGTCTAATACTAACCTCTATATCTCAATCAGATGAGCCACCATATGGGTTGTTTCACTATGCAATAGGCTGGACATAAAGAGAGGTACATTCCCGATGGATTAAATCAGCTCACAAATATCCTCAAGAAGATTTCACGAGTGTAACTTTGATCGCATCGTGATAATGATATCAACTCATGTGATCAATAGGAAGAATTATTTCTTATACTTTGAGGGTGGATTGTACTCATCAAAAATTTCCTCTCCACTATCCTGATTCACACTATCTCAAGCATCAATGTACCAAAGGGAGTAATTAAAACCATTGATATGATATTTCCCAGCTTCATCTAGGATTCCAAATCTGAAGGTGAACAGCACTGGACCTCTTTGAGGAGGATGGCATGGCCCATCCAGGAAAGAGGTATTAATTTAAAGAGATCAGAGGATACTGTCCAGTGAATTCATTCTAAATGCTCATGGGTGATCATGGAAGAACGCACCCTCTAGGGTAAAATCATGTCTCGTAATTGTGGTAGGAACGCATATGATATCAGTGCCCATGCATCCCCCTTCTAGTTTATGATCCACCCCTTCATTTTTACCCTCCTACAACACTATAGTTGGATTTTTGGGAAATGTGGCATCCTCTTTTGGAATCATAGTTGGGTATGTACAATGATTGGATTTATGGGTTGTCAAACTCCTTAGATCTTCTTCAAGGAGGATAGCATGCACCCGCGGTTTATCCAAGATGTTCTAAACAAGGAATAAAATGAGTTTGCTGATCTCATTATATGAAACTCTAAACAAAAAAATGTGTTTTACCCCCCCCCCTCCAATTTGGGATCTTTCACAATAAAGGACTACCAGATTATTTCAATGATACGGAAGTAAGGGGATGATTGAAATGATATGCTCTAATGTAGAAAAACCCCATCCAAGTTTAACTTTCTAGTTTGGAGGATAAAGAACCACGTGTTGCATATAGATGACAATGTGAAATTGATGGGCATCAATATCATCTCCAGATTTCATTGGTGTTGTAACCACTGGGAGGAAATCTCAAATAATATTTTCTTGGAGATCGATTAGGCCATGGATGTGTAGAGATTATTTAGAGTCTTCACCACCCTCCCCTATTAGAGTCTTCTGAGTGATTCCTTCCAGCATTGATGGTTTCATTGTTTCAATGTTACAAGCCTAGAAAAAATGGAAAGATCTATCATCAGGAGGGTTGTATTATACTACTTATGGAAAGCCCAAAATAAGGAAATATTTTAGGGGATTCATTACTCTAGGAGATCCATTACCGCACATATAAGATCCCTCTTTATTGACATTATAAGTGGTTTCCACAATCGACACAAGGCTCCTTCCCTTAGATTTTTTTGGGCGAGTGCATCAATGGGGAATCCTTCCAACGCCAGTCTTTAGGGCCAATGGGTGTACTATAAATTTCTAACCATAGTTTTAAAACTTAATACTAATGGTTCATGTATCTCAGGGATCATATGGGGTGGAGAGGTTTTCTGTGACTATCGAGGGAGCATCATCCTCTCATTTATGGATTAATTTTGGCATGGTACTTCTCTCTAAGCAGATGCCAAGGGGATGTACACTGGGTTAAACCTCTTCTACAAGAAGAACATTTCCTTAACTCAAGAGGAAATGGACTCCATGATCTTGTATAACTATATTAATGGAAAAGTCTCTATCCCCTGGTTGATATCCTACATTATCATAAAATTTAGAGACATCCTCAACAACGATACTTAACCGGTTAACACATGGCATGAAGGTAATAGGGTATAGGAACACCATGCATCCATAGTGGTGGCGAACCAGGATTCTACAGTCATTTTCTTCACAAGAATAAATCTCTTGAATCCTTAGGGGATTAATTTTATCAGTGGAGAGGATCTTGGTCTCCACTATTTTAGGCCTCTCTAAGCCATGTTTTTAGTTTTTTTCCCTAATTTTTACCTGTTTTATTTTGTTTGTATACTCCATTAATTTAAATATTTAATGGTTGGATTAGATATTTGATTATATCATATAATTTTGGCATCATAACTCCCCACCATATTTAATCACACCATAATTCATTATTCATCACTTCCATTTCATTTATTTACTACCTCACTCAACTGATTTGAGTTTGAACCACATAGTCTAGGTGAATACTTAATCATAATATATTTTTATAAAACCTTAATTGTTTATGAAATTCTATATATAATCTTTCTAGGATATTTCATTCTTATTTCATACCATATCATTATTTAATACTCTTTTAATCTATTTATCACAACTAACACATTAACATATCATATTTTACTTAGGTAACACCCTATATCAGGGTTTAACTATTTATATAAGTTATAATTATTTCATACCTTCATGATTATCTAGGGATTTTAATCAATATATCAATTCATTTACTAGTGTGATTTATTTAAATAAAAACACAAAAAATCTATCATATCACAACAAAAGAATCAATTATATTCTCTAAGTCTTATGACCATTAATATGTCAGTAAATCTTCTAAAACATCATATTTAGTGTGTATGAAAACATGCAAGCAATGTCAAATTTGTTAGGTAGAAATAAAACCTATGAAGAAGAAAATAGATAAATAAATAGTTAATATTTCATGATTTCCTAATAATAAAACCAAATTTTGACAAAAAAATGGATGAACAGTAAAAACTAACTTAACCACACAACTAAGTGTGAAATATCTACTTTAAACCAAATTTTTTTTGATAACTACCCAATGATGTCAAACTTTCATAATTATCTCCCAAATAATCTCATAAAAGTCACCATAATCTTAAGTACTCTTATTTTAGGTGTATTCTCATTCCTATAATGAATCCATTGATGTTTCTAGTGGATCATGCGGTCACAATGAGGGTGGGGGTGAATCAGTGTATACATGTTTTACTGAATTCACTCAACTTAAACATTTAACCCTTTTTATATTTGAACCTGTTTAAATATTATCATAAATGGGTATCAAATGTTCACAAACACATTCACACCACATATGTGATAGAAAGAAAATAGAGTGAATAACATGGTATTTTTACATAGTTCAATCCTAATGTGGGTATATACTACATGTTGTGTTTAGGTTCAATATATGTCAATGATTTCCACTAATATCAAAATTGATTATTATGGGGAAGGTATCATCCTAAACCAAAAAGAATTTCTAACCCCTTAATTCGAATAGGGAGGGATCATCATTCACACAAAAGTTTTCCTAACACTTATTTCTAGTGAAGATTTATTATACTAGTCCTCACTATTTTACAAAGTTACCTCAAACTATAACAAGAAATAACTCTTTATATTTAGAGTGATTCTATAATAAATAGTTGATCTTACTTTGAACCTTTATTAGTTTGGATTTGGAACATCATCACCTATTCAAGTACATCAATATTCATAGATTATGTAGAATCAAAACATTTCCATTTCTCACTATTTTTTAAAATTTCAATTTTGAGAACATATTCTTCCTCAAGTACTTGAACATTCATAATTTATATAGGTTTCTACTAAATGTTGGTCTTTCTAAATAACATTGGGTTTCTAAACTATCATAATCATATCACTGATACTTTAAAATATCATATTTTGGATCCTCAAATTATTTAACTAAAATAATATTCAAAACATGGAGGTTATATTCTCCCTCTCTTCTCTTAGAGTTTCAGTTCTCATATAATCATAAAATATTTATAAATGAGATATTATCCTTTTATATACATCACAAGATATTGAAACTTCTAGTAAATTCAATGCTTCCTCAATTTCATAATCTTCCTTCTGATAAATCCACCTTGACTAAGACTTCTCAATATTCAAGCTCCAAATCAAACTTCTTCCCCACTTCCTCAAATATCGACATGAATCACGACTTATAACTCATGATATTTGTATATTAAATTCAATCTTAACAACTTCACCTTTTCATTAGCTTAAAAAAATATGATAAATATTTTCATCATTTTTTGATTCTTTAACTTATTATTTTTAATTTCCCTATATATTAATCAAACATTAGAATCATGAAACTCTATCTTCTCTATCATCTTTTGGACAACCATACTTCTCCAATAATCTTATCAACACTATTTGAATTAGTATCCAACCTTTAGATATGAAAACATAATTTTACATTACATACGAGCATCATATTTTCTTCTTCTATATCTCTAACTTATCATTCAAACTCTAGCATATGGCATTTTATCTTCTTTTATACAACTCATCTTTATTGCCTCTAATTTTATTAACTTACAATCATCTTCAGATTCTAAACATCTCAACTTTATATATTTTGTTCCTCTAAACTTATGATCATCTTAAGATTATTATCTCTTCATCTTACACACATATAAACTTTATCTTCTCTCACTTTCCTCAACTTATGATCTCAATAATTTAGTAAAAATTTCATTTTAAAGTTCCTTATAACTAAACTCAAACAACTTTAAATATATATTCAACTCCCTCTTTAGCTTCCATTATTCTGAACTCGCCTCTATTGATTTAGTTTTCTTTGAATCCATCCCTAACATTCAATTTTACTTTAATTAGTTTAGAACATTTATATTTACATCAGCTAATGTTATCGGTATTACTGACCACTTCCTCTACCAATTTTTAGCATTGATCATCTCAATTTCCTCTTTCACTTACTTAATTTCCTTAATTACATGATGCATAAATAGAAACCATAACTTTTATTTCTTAAACTTCTGACATTAAATTCTTGTATCACTCAAGATCTGTCTTGTGTTACTTTTTCCTTTTTCAATGATCTCATCATTAGCTATTATTCTTAATCTTTCAACTTCTATAATTAGTATTTCTGAAACTGATTCATGGATCATCAAATTACTTTAGAAATTATCTTAGATTTATTCATATTTTATTTTCAAATCACCATTATTTTTTTAAATATGAATGATAAAAACTGTACCACTTCTTTTAACTTCTAAACCTTTCAGTTAGTCCAGAATTCATAGCTCTCTCAACTGGATCATATTCTGAATTCATACAGTCTATATCCATAATATATCTTTTTGTAACGAAAATCTTTTCAGTACTTCATTCTGATAAATCTAAATCTACCTTCATCTTTCATATTATATATTCACTCCAACTTAAAATCCAAATATCACCATATAGATTCCAAATAATATCTTCCAATTTTAATTTTTGGAGATTTTCAATGTGTATATCTTCCAGAAAAAAAGTGCATCTAGAATTATTCTTCACCCTTCTCAATTCAACTCATTAAACATATTCATCCTCAAAGTAATTTACACTTTTTCTAGATATAGTTATTCCAAAATAACATCAATAAATTGGGATGGATTCTCACTCTATAACTTAGTTAAAATATTCTATATGATTATATGACTCTTACACATCCTTCAATATATCAAACTAAACATTACATATTGAGTCCTTTATGAAAAGTGTACTTTTATATAAAATTTTAATGATTCATAGGGACTTCCAATATTTCTTCTCTAATGATCAAATATATCATAATGTTTGTTTAATCTTATAAATTACTTTTGAAATAAATTCTATGAAACTATAGTAGATAGTGCTTTGGGAACATCCATTATTCACCTTGAGCACTTGTCCTGTATTCAAAATATGATCATCTCAAAAATCATTAGATATAAATTCTTCTCTAAATATCCATATTTACAAGGAAGTAACTTTATTTTATTCTTTAATCATTAACCAAATTCCTTAATTCTAAAAACACTTCCTTTTCATTATTTAGACTAATCATCTGGACTCATAATATCTATTAGTGTTACCTTACAAAAGTATATCCATACTCAAGCTATATTCTAGATTTTAAACATTACAAAAACCTTTAGGTAACTCCATCTTCATCTTTAATTTTTGTCTTTCCTTATTTATTTAATTTTTGAAATATTGATAATAATTAAAACACTCATGACCTCAATACATTGGGTTCTTTATCCACAACCAATATAAAACATTTCTTCATCTAATTTAACAAATCAAGTATTATAATACTAGAATAATCAATCATTTACCTGAAATACCCAATGATCATTTTGATACTTCAAACTCAATCCCGTCACATCTCAAATGTGAAACTAACCTATGAAACACATCCCAAAAAAATATTGATATTAAATACATATTTATATCTCAACTCAAGATAATAAAAGTTCAATCAACCTAAAATAATCACCCATGAACTTCAAAACCATCCATCTACAACCCTATCTATCTCAATAAAATCCCTAATTCAACCAAATTCACATACCAATAAAAACATGAATGAAATATGAAAAATTCATGAACACTTATTGTTATTAGAAAAACAAACCTAAACCATGAAACCCATTTTACCCTTACAATTTTATTGAAAAAAAAACAAAATCATGAAATTTTAAATTTAAGAAAACTAATAAAAGCAGCACACTTACATTTAAAAAAATACATGATTAAGAATTTAATTCATCATTATATAGTTACTCAATTATTATTAACCCATATAAGTCTCTTTCACTTCATATCTTATTAATATACAAAATTTATAAAAAAAATTAAATATTATAAAAAATAAAAAATTGACAATTGAATCATTTTTATCACCATTTATCAAAAAACTCAAAAAGATTCAATAAAACCTACCCCTATTATAACATATAAAATTGATTTCCTTTCTTGTTAGACACTAAATTTTCACCCAACACTTCTCTATAAAGAAAACATATTCGAATCAATAACCATTCTTTGGAAAATAATAATTTTTTTAAATAATCAATTACTCATAAAGATGGTGAGATGTCATTTAAAATAACTCCAAAAATGATTTTTCCTTTTATTATATTCCGCACCAAGCCTCTATAAAAAAATAACCATTATTCATCTAGTTTTTCCATACTCTAGTGACAACCTCTCTTCAAATCCATAGGCATACTCAATATATTTATCCAATAATGAATGGAAAAAATAAGAAAAGGGAGTATGTGAATGAAATTATAGTCTCTTACCATCAATCTACATTATAAAGGGTCAATAAGAACCTTTTTTCACCATTAAAGGAGGAGGAGGAGGAATAGAGAAAGGGGATGGGGTGATGTGTAGTGGAGAGAGGAAGGAAATAAGGAGATAGGTAGTCTAGAATCTATAAAATGTGAAAGGTTTAATGATTCCATGGTTAGTTTAGTTTTGAATCAAAACATGTCTAGTTAGTCATCCCAAATTTTATAAAAAAAATACTATAAGAGAAATCATACAGTATAATCACGTATAACCCTGTGTATTCCCTTATCTATTATCTTTATTCTAAACTTCATTGGGAAATCCTCTATTTCACAATAATTAACCCATTGATCATTTAGATCTTTTGGAATTTTATACTCAATTCAAACAATGATTCATATCAATCCAAAAATAATTAAAATTATTCCTCATTTTCTCATCCATTATTATTTATTTAAACATGTAATATTTAATTAATTTTTTTAAAAAAATGAGGATGTTATAACCTGTCAAATTTTCTCAACCGAATTTCCATGATTAAGGTGATTAGAAAATATGTTTTATATTTTTATTTTTAAATCACCCATGGTCCTCATATAGTTCAAACTGAACCCGATGATAATATTTATTTTAAGCTAGAGTTTGAAAATAATATATAGGTCAAAAATATTGTTCTTTCATTTTTGTGAAAAATTTCTTTTTTCTAAAATTGTAACTAGTATAAGTTTCCATGATTCCACATGTCTATACTATATTGAATTGACCAACTCATTATTTCATCTTATATAATGGATAAACTGTCCAATATCTAGTATATTTTCATTGGGTATCATCCACCTTAACTTTGTTCTAGGTATATCACTTAATTTTTTCATCCAATATAATTTCAATGACTTTTTAATGAGTATAAATTTTTTCTCACTAAATTGAGCAGTCTTTTCATCCGCTTCATTGAGTATAATTGTCGATAGTAACTCTGTATGAAAATAATTGAATAAAAACAATGCTTAGTGGCTATGTTTTTAGGAATGTAGTTGTTTTAAATAGTATTTCATTTTCTGAAGTTGTGATTCATCTACATCAAGTAGTGTTGTATAAAACATACTATTAAGAAAACTATTTCTAATGAATATTTTTATGAATATTTATATTAAATTGAGATTTTTAAATGAAAAATCTACTCTAAAAAACTAAATTTGTCAAGTAAAGTTTCACACTGATTTATAAAACATATATATTGTGTGATTTCAACTATCTACAATAGTGTTATGTTCTATGTTTAGTTTAATTCAATATGTTATAAAAATTTAATACTTAGTTGTTGATTTCTTACTACTTGCTTCTTTAAAATTTTAGGATCTTAAAGATTCTTTCAAAACACTTCATTATTCTCAAAAAATATTCTAAATGTATTTAAGTCAATAAATATTAATTATTGTATATTTTAAATGGTCTGGAATTTTTATTCCAATTTTTATCCCATTCAAAAATATTAGGGGTACCTTTTTTGTATAACTTATTTTTAAGAACCACCTAATCTAATTTTTAACAAGTCTGTCAATTGAAAAATATTTATTTAAAGTAAATAAAATTTCAAAGTTTCACTAATATTTCAATTCATTAAAGTTATTCTTCATATTGGCTCGACCAAATCTAGTAGTTTAATTTTTTTATTTTAGCCTTACCTAATTCGATGAGTTCATTTTTCTAGTCATATTTGGTAAAATAGTTGGTTAGTGTTTTTAGAATTTATTAACTTGGATTGGAGATTTGAATTTTTTAAGATAATACATCCTAGAAAAGAAGAATTAGTTTTTGAGCAAGCCCGACTCAGTTTACCAACATTACAATTGGGATTAGGTTGTCTCAATTTAGAAACCTATATTTTTATACCAACATAAAATAGTAATATAACTTAGGTTTTCTATCCAACTCATACTAGAATGGTGACTCGAGTTTTTGTGCATGATCAAGTATGTCTAATATCTTGGGTTATTGATCGATCCTAAAAAAATTATATAGATTTATTTTTTTTTTTGAGCTAGTTTGACCTTATCTATAATAAAACATGAATATTAAGGTATAATTTTATTCTTATTTCTAGATTTTATTATCTTAATTTTATAATTTATAGTGGTATAGGATGGGTTAGGGGTTAGAGGCATTTCAAAGAGGGGTATATAGGGACCTACTATTTTTTTAAAGTAGAACGATTGTCTTGATACTCGGTGCTGGAACACTAGGTACTTGATGACTAATCTAGGCACCCTATAGCCTCTTTAGCCCCACCGACCAACTATTTGGGGTTTTTCATGTGGCCAATGGAGAAACATATGCCTATTATATGAATAACAAAAACCCAATCACCTAACTACTTGTTTTTACGGAAATTCATTGTACTTCCCCTCAAACATCCTTTAAACATTATCCTTGTAATGGACTGGCCCATAATACAATCCAAAAAATGGAACCTAAACCCATTAACTACTAACCCGAATGATGTTTCTGATCCCCATGGGCTAGAGACTAGAAAACGAGCATAAAAAATAAAGTAAAGGGAATGATTTCTCCCCAACTGAAACAAGATACATGGAATATATACATAGTGTAAAGAAAAACTAAAGAGAAGAAAAAATAAATGTATATGCCATAAGGAAAGAAAGACACCAATAGTGACATAACCTAAAAGAAGATAGGTAAAACTCAAGGTAAATTTACAATAACTAAAATGGAAAACCAAAACCAAAAATAACTACTCTATGTGATATGTGGGAAATTTCCCACTATCTCACCACTAGCTACCCATACCTAGTGGATATAAACATTGTTTTCTCACTACGATTCATGGCCTTTTACTATATCAAAAAACAATAAATGGTATGAACATTCCCTAGGTAATGTTTAGTGTTTAAGCTAAATAGGCTCAATAAGATCCCACCTATGTGTTCCATATAAAGTCTCTCTACAATAATACCAATATGATCAATTTTAAAAAATAATACATGATAATAAATTAAACATTTTGATATCAAAATCATGGAGAACAGTTCCCCTTATCCCATAGTTCTAAAAATATCCATGTAAAGTATTTTTAAACATAAATCCATCCAGTAATTTTCATTTTATCAGAGAATGTATATCAAATAAAAAATCGCATGCTAAAACACAATTGTAAACAACCATAGGATAAAAAAGGTCAGGATAGCTAGGTCACTCGTACCATGATAATCAGTACACACTCAATTCCCTCGAAAATTGGGCCTAGGGAATAGAGAAACACCCCATGATTGAACCCTTATAATATCAAGATCAAGTCTCTTGGACACTTAGCCCCTGGAACATAGGAAAACCTCATGAGTGAACCCCATACGATGGACAAGTCCTAATACTAAACCCTCCACCCAGGTATCCAAGGTTCCCATGTGTATTATAACTCAAATAAATTTTAAAGGGGCTTCACAATAGTTACAAGCAACCCTTAATTCATAAAAACATTCTTTGAAAACCATTTTCACAGTCTATTTCACAATGCTTTGAAAATATAATTTCATTCACCAAAAAGAGGAAAACCCATCTTCTCTCAGAAACCCATTTAAACACACAAATCAGCCAATATAAATATCATACCAATTCATTTATAAAAAAAATTATCAAACAATATCAACTAAAGTTAAAATTACTTGGGCTAGAGATAGAACCACCTACCTCAAACTTAGGTCACACACCACCTACAATAGGATCCACACACCAAGTATGGAAAAAAAAAGTGTAATAAACTATGTCACAAACATCAATTATCATATATTATAATTGAATTAAATAATAAAAAGGGTTTGAAGATATGTTAGATTAATAGATACCTCAAAAAGAGCATGGGCCACACCACTACCAACACCATAATTGGCCCCCAAACAACCAACATAGCAAGAAAACTACCCGGGATAGAGAGAGATATCACATACTAATCATTAGCTTCAAACAAAAATATCCCAATTCCAATTATAAACTAATATATCAAGAAATAATGAAAGATATAATGAAACACTTACAAAAGATAAGTAACCAACCAATCTAGAGATCATGATATCAAATAGGGGAACCCAGAAGGACTGGAACCATCTAATAAACCTTGAAGAGACCTAGATTTCAAAGGGGATCAAACCTTCCAAATATGAGAGGAGTTAGATGATCATTAGATAAAATCCCACTAGGTATTATAAACTCACATTATGAATTAGTGATTTATGATGTGAATCTACCATATTTCATGTACCCTTAAAAATGTGTTTCCTTTTTTAAAACCCAAAACAATGAATTCAAAACATGAATACCTTTTAGGAAATAAAAATTTTCATGCCTCGTTCAAGGAATTTATGGATTGTTTCCCAAAAAACTCACATAAAAAATCTAGTTCACATAGTGAATTGGTTCTACACCCAATTCCCAGTATAGGCCCTACAAAAAACTCCCAGTTTATCCCCAACACCCGTTGAACATGATTTAAAAACACATAAACATTAAATATAGATTTTAACTTAACTAGTTTGTTACAATTTTCACCATTATAGTACTTTATGTCCCCAATAATCCATGTAAAAGAAGGGTGCTTCAGAAATATGTGAGGCCACTGCACCCTTGCTGATGATTTTTGATCTCATGTCTAGTAAGAATCTAATCCATTCCACCACAGCACTTTGACTAATAAAATAGGATTCCTAAAAAATACTTTCATTTTAGAATCAAAAATCTACACTATTTTCTCTATATATATTCATCTATATCCACCTCAATATCCTCCTAACTTAGAACATGGGAAGGATTAGGGTGGTAATTACCAATATGAGATATGTGGAAAACATTGTAAATACATATCAATTGAGGTAAAAATACAATTGATAAGCAACCAAAAAAATTCATGGTGACCTAAAATTTTCCAATATATCTCTTATATGACTTACCTCATTTCCCAAGCCAACAATGACCCAATTAAGGATAAACATTAAATAAAACATTTTCACCAACGGAAAACTCCATAGGATGGTGTCAATGATTTAAATATGATATATACCAAATCTGAGCTATAAAAAAGAACCAACGAATATCCTAAATCATCAATTATGTCTCCTAAATAAATCGTATTCCCATGAGAGAGGTATCTCCCACCTATTCCAAAAAAATAGGTGACCTGTATGGAATGCTATATAAATCCCCAAAGGGTTCCATTCTGATCAATGACTGGTAACTGTTATTATAAGAAAACTCAACCTATCCCAAATGACTATCCCAAAATCCATTGAAATCCATGATATAGGAAAAAATCATATCTTTCAGGATCTGAATTCCATACTTCATATGACCATACATTTATGGATGGTAAGCTGTACTTAACCTGAACTAAGTGCCCATCACCTCTTGTAAAACCTTCCAAAACCTGAATGTAAAACTATGATACCTATCTAAGTAAATTCTATAGGGAACCCCATGAAATATTAAAATCTTCATCACATACAACAAACCAATATCTTCAACCTTGGTGGTGTCCCTATTCAGAATAAAATCGCTTGATTTAATTAAACAAACAATTACCACCAAGATGTCATTATTTCCTGAGGGGGATCCATGTTAATCCAACAATGATGTCTATATATAACTCATACCATTTCCAAAATGGAATCGAAAGAGGATGGATTATAATACAATGCTTTAGTTTCTCTACCTTTATCTACTAGTAGGTATAACAATGGCACACATAATTAGTAATGGCATGCTTTATTCTTGACCACCAAAAACGCCATATCATGCCATAGTACATCTTTGTAGTGCTTGAGTGAACGAACCATGAATAACTATAATAATCATTCAAGAATAAATTACTCATAGATAATGGAATGAAAAACTGATCCACAAGTAAAATATTACCTTCTAAAAGAGAGACCAACTAGAATTTGTTTCCCAACCATATACGGTTTCTCAGATTCCTCTGAGCTCTACATCTCACCATTGACCCATTAGAATAGACACTAGGAGAGATAATTATAACTGAACACTATAAAGAACCATACATGAATCATCCTACCATGCATTTAGATTCAACTGATCAAAGATCCCCATTAGGTTCTACTCTTACTTTGATTCTAAAACAGAATGTGGTGGAATTTTCCTACTGAGAGAATCTGCAATGACATTCCCATTCCTTGGGGTGTAGGAAATGTCAAAGTAAAATTTCTGGTAGTAATCCATGCACCTTCTATTCCAGATATTCAGGTATATATGATAAAATATATTGTTAAAACTCTTATGATTAAAAAATTACATGAACCTCTCCCCAAAAATATAGTGCTTCTAACACTTAAGCATATTCATAACTATGACAAGCTTCAAATCATGAGTGGGGTAATTTTATTCATGTTTCCAAAGTTTTTGAGAACCATAGGCTACAAAATGATCATCCTATATAAACACACAACCCATACTATTACTAGAAGCACTGAAGTACACCACATAAACCTTATCGGGCTAATGTAAGATCATAATTTGAGCCAATGTTAGAATCCATTTCAAATCATCGAAATAAGTCTGACATTTATCATACCATATGAACTTCTCCCATTTATTGGTAAGATTATTTAAAGGTTATTCCAACTCCAAGAAATCCTTAACGAACCATTGAAAAAATGCATCCATACTTATGAATATTTGTATCTCGAATACATTTTATGGTTACTCCCATGAAGAAATAACCTTCTCCTTCTCGGGATCTACAGATAGGACAAGTTCAGAAATCATACGCCCTAATAACATTACTTATTGGATCCTGAAATTATATTTTTATAGTTTATCATAAATTTTATAAATCCTCAGGATCTCCAAATCCAGATTTATATGGCGATCATGCTCACTCTAGGACCACAAATAAAACGAGATATCATCCTAAAAACAATATAGAGGTGTTGAGATACTGATGTAATATCTTGTTCATAAAATCCATAAATACTATAAGAGGGTTAGTTAGATGAAAGTGAATTATAAGATATTCATAATGGACATACCTACTCTTAAAGGTGGCCTTTGGGATATCAGACTCCTGAACCCTAATCTGATGATAACATGACTGAAGATCAATCTTTGAAAACCACTTTGAACCATTTAATTGATCAAAAAAGTCAACCACATAGTTAAAGGGTACATATTCTTAACAATAAACTTGTTCAAACTTTTATACTCTACGCAAAAATGAAGTAATCTATTAGCCTTCTTGAAAAAGAGCACAGGAGATACCAATGAAGAAACACTAGGTATAACAGGACATTTTACCATTAGATCAACTAATTGGATCTTGATCTCTTTCAGCTCAACATGTTTCATTTTATAATAGGGTATCAAGATCTTCTATATACCTGACACTAAATAAATTAAAAAAATTACCCCCTTTCTTTAGGAATATTGGAGAATTCATTTGTAAATACATCTAGGAAGTCCCTAACAACCAAGGGAAGATTTAAAAATAAGGAAAATTATCAAACATAATAAAAATGGAAGACAACAAACTCCTAATATATGGGATGGAAAGTCCTTCATAATAGGACCTCAGATTCCACTCTCCTTGAAATACCTAAGAGATACCATTAGTGGTAGAGAATAAAATTCATCAATTATAAAAATAAATTTCAACATGATGTAAAACTAGCCAATCCATTACAATGATGATGTTTAATAGATCCAGATTGAGGACAAAGAAATCTTAGACCAAATCCACATCTTTTATTGAGAGAGAACAAGATGGACATAAAAACCCCTAAACTTTCCTCTTTCTAAGAGGCATATCTTACTTCATAAAAAAGGACATGATATTCATTATTGGTTTTATGACCAAAAAAAGGGCAGATATAAATGAGTTCAAGGTTCCTGTATCAAATAGAGTGGATACTATAAAATATTAAAAAAAATATTACATATCACTCTCACTGATCCTATGAAACCCTCTATCAAAAACTCATCCACTATGTAATGTTGATTCTCTCATGAGGTCTATCACTAGATACCAATTGAATTTAAAGCTTCTAACTATACCACTATGGCATTTGGAGCTGAATATCCCTAAACATAATAGGGAATAGAAAATTTCTGGTAGAACCTATTCAAAAATCCTCAGTGGCCACAACCATTGAATGTATTCAAGGGTGTGATATAATTATGTCGATTATGACATACCTGGAAACACAGGTAGTAATTAGGGTTCACACTAATGGATTTAGATGGTGTTGAAGAGGAGTCCCACTATTGAGAAACACTCCCACCACCCTTAAGATTATCATTCCACTTCTTCTTCTTTCTATGAGTGCTACTAAAATTTACACATGGTGGAAGAGAAGATCTAAAGAATCCATTATTTCCTTCTATATCAATTTTTTACATCATCTCAATGTCTACCGTATTATCATAGGTGGTAAGATTTAGCATGTATACCTTTGATTAGATACCTATTCACAATCTTTGTAGGTATTTATAATATTTTTTCTAGTAATTCATCACCACCTTCAGAGAAAGATGAACGAGTTATAAAAAATGGTTGGTTTACTCCGACAACAAACTCTATCCCTACTTTAAAGAGAGTTACTTTAGATTCGTTTATATCATCAGATACTCTATGCAGAACTTCTAAAAAATAGGGTTTTGAAACCCTTATAATCTAGTCCCACATACCAATTTTATTATACCATATAATCCCACCACTTATTATTACGAACCTTGATCTTGGAAGTTACAAACTTCACCTTTATTGCCTCAGGTATCTCTAGGAAGTTGAAGATCTGATTCATCATGTCCATCCAGTCCTTCACCTCTTGGGGTTCACCTTTACCCTTAAATTATGGTGTCTTCTCATGTAATAACTCTCATGATTGATCCCAATCTCCTCTAGCTTCTACCTATGCCTCAACATCTTGGATATGAAATCATGAAACCTTATGGACCGTAGAATGAACTTCCCATATGATTGATTCTATAATATTCTGATCCATAAGAGGATTACCTTATGGAGAATATATCACCACACAATCTTATAAAAACCATGGAAAACGCCTTGAAATAATATTACTACATAATAGAAATATAATGAAATGGTCGTACAAGAGGATAATATAAGTTTAAACTATGAAAATCATAAGTTAAAAATGTGATTATGGTCAAAAATTGACACATAAGATACACATTACAATATCCCTTGGTAACTTTAGGATTTTAATGGTAAGAGATATCTAAGAACTAAGTGAAACCTACCTCACAAGTCCTAAAAATCTAATCTTCTATATACCAAGTTTCCCAATACTAAGAAAAACACCACCTCTGATACCAACTTTTAATGGATCGACTTAGAATACCCACCAAAATTGGCACCCAAACCGATCTAATACTAACCTAAAGGGTTTTATCGATGCCCACGGTATGTAAAATAACATTCAAGCATCAAATAATGTAAAGAGTTATTAATTTATCCCAACTAAAAACAAGTTACATTTCACATATACACAGCCAAAAGTAACAAAAGAAGATAAACTAAAAATAAATGTAAATCCCATAACCAGAGAAAGAGAGTAGTGGTGACACAACCTATAGATAGATAAAATTCAAGTTATATATACAAAAACCAAAAATGACAACCAAAACTAGAAACAACTAGTCAATGTGATCTATGGGAAGTCTACCACCATCTCACCACCAACTACCCATACCCAACTGACATATTTTTCCACCTCACTACAGTGCCTTGGCTTTTTCTATATATAAATACAATACAATGTCTAAACATTCCTAAGGTTATGTGTAGGGTGTGAGATAAATAGGCTTATTTTGATCCCACCCAAGTGTTCCATATCAAGTCTTTGTATAATAAACCCAATATGATCAATTTTTTTAATACAATGCATGATATGTAGTTAGACAGTTTTATATCAAAATCATTGTAAACATTTACCCTTTTTCAAAAATTCTAAAAAAATAAAAGTAAAATTGTTTCAAAGGATAAAACCATCCAACCATTTTAATTTTATCAAATAATTTATATAAAATCTAAAGTAGAATAATCCAAAATGCAATGGTGAACACCCCTAGGATAATAAATATCATGCTAACTAGGATACTCATGCCATAATGATCAACAATGACTAGTGATCACTCAACTACCTAGGAAACTGGGCCTATGGAATAGAGTAAAACCCCATGAGTGAACCCATACAATGTTAATATTAAGTCCCTAGGACACTTGACCTACGGAATAGAGGAACACTCCATGAGTGAACCCCCTATAAGGGACAAGGCCTAATACTAATCCCTCCACAATGGTATCCAAGGATCCCATTGAATCATATCACAAATAACTTTCAAAGTGAATTAAAAATAGTTCTAAACAACCCTTTATTAATCAAAACATGCTTTGAAGACCAATTTAACAATATATTTAAAAATGATTTGAAAATACCATTTATTTCACCAAAATGAGGGGAAAACCATATTTTATCAAAAGCCTATTTACACACAAAAATAAACCAATATCATGATCATTATAATTCATTTATAAAATAATTTATAAAATATGATAAATTACTATTTAAATTCCATAGGATATAGATAGAACCACCTACCCTGAACTCAGGTCGCACACCACCCATAATGGGGCCCACACACTAAGAGCGGATTGGAAATAAAATAGTAATTAATGGAGGAACTAACATTGATTATAACATATTATAATCAAATTAGATAATAAAAAATGGTTGTTGGAGAGGTTAGATTAACACAAACCTCAAAAATCTCATGTGCCACACCACAACCAACACCAAAACTGACCCCCGGATAACCAACACAGTAAAGAAACTACACAAGACTAAGAGATAAATTACATCCCAATAATTAGATTATAAAAAATTATCTCAAAACCAATACAAATCCAATATATAAAAAAATTATAAAAGGTATAATGGAACACTTACAAAAAAGAAGAAACCAATCAAGTTGGAGATCAAGGTGCCAAACGGTAGAACTCGAAAGAAATAAAACCACCCAATGCACCTTGAAGAGACCTAAGGTTAGAAGGGGATAATACCTTAAAAATCCAAGAGGAGTTAGTTGAGATTCCTATAAAATCCAATAGTAAGAATGGAATTATATCTTCAATTAGTGATTCATGACACAAATCTCCCATATTGCATGTATACTGAAAAAGGAATCGATTTTTTTAAAATCCTAAAGGAAGAATTAAAAAAATGAATCCATTTAATGAAATTAATATTTTTTATTTATTAAAATGGGTGTTCATGGATTCTTTCCTGAAACAAAATCATGTCATGAATCTAGTTCATGATGTGAACTGGTTCTGCAACCAGTGCCCAATGCAGGCCCTATAAGAAACTCCCAGTTTTTCCCTTACACCCTCTAAACCCAAAGTATAAATCATAAAAATTAAAAATAGTGTGTACTTTAACCAATATATTATACCCCCCCCCACACTCAATATATAACAAACAAATATCCTCATTTTGGGTTCCTCCTTTTTTCCTCAAGCCCCCCAAGCTCCATTTGTTCCCCATTTAGAGTTTCATTTCCTGTATATGACCTCATTAGGATAGTGTATCCATGTCTAAGTGTCAGTACCTAATCAATGAATATTACTTAAGGAAAGGGTACGGGTGAATTAGGGTATTTCAGTTTCAAACTTTATCATTTATCGTGATCTTGTTCTCTATTTTATGGTAACATTTCTTTTCCTCCCTTACAGACTATTTTGAGTAAATAAATTAGTAAATAATGAACATATACATTTTGATTGGTTCGTAAAAATGGGCTAATTAAATTATAATTCATGTTCATGTGCCTATGAAACCAAGATAATAAAGCTTATATCTTTTGTTTATTTTTATATAATAGAGCAAATTCACTAGCCCTCCAAGCTCTATTTCCACACAATATTTTTTAAGGAAATTCTAATATTCTTCATAGATTGGTGATCACTTCTCCTTCTATGATGAATTTATTTTCTAAAAAAAATTATGAGAATTTACAATAGTGATGTTGTATTAATTTTCTCTACCTTCGTTGGATTGAATAATTTCACACAACTTGTAGTAAGATAGTCTCTTGGATCTCCTCCAACTTTCTAGCAAGTGTTTGAAATTCCTCACCTCCCTCTCTAATTGTTTATGAATTTAATCCTACTATTAGTTTGAGATTTTATCACTATTTCATGAACTAAAATTAATTATAAATTTTTTACCACTTAATATAGGTCTTCAAACCACTCAATTACTTTTCATAAATTGATGGTTAACTCCTAATTTAGTGTGCTAAAAATCATGATGAGAAACCTATATTTTTTATTAAGGTATAACCATGACAAATTTCCATATTCATCATGAAATAAAATTCCTACAAGAGAAATACCTTGAAAAATAACCAGTTTTATGATCACTTTTATATTTTTTCTTCAACTTCAAATGTTCAACATCCAATATACCTAACCATATAGTATAGTGGTTCTCTTACTTGTAGCTTGACTTTTACACTAAAAAATTCCACCATGACCACCTAAATACCTGTATAGTGATTACTCATGCCTCATAGGGATTCTAGAAATCCTCCATGGATACCTATATGATGTGGTCCAGTCTAGATACTTATTTTTAATTGCATTCTAATGTAGAACCTTACATTGGGGACTTTTCAAAATTTCTCTTATTGAATTAAACCTAGAATATAACCAATAAAAAACCTAAGCTGGATGATCCTATTTTTCATAGGTAAACATCTAGATAAGAACACCCAACTCCATGACCCGGCATGGATCTTCGGTCCATTTTATAGACTTCTTCCTCCAAACTAGTTTCACATGACTTCTTCTACACTGAAAAATGGTTACTTGAAGTTATCCCACATCAAACTTCACCTTGAAAAGACACTAGTATATCAACCAAGAATATTTTGGTCATCTCAAACAAATCCCTTAGGGACCACCCTATCCTGGTGGGTTCATAGTATCACCCCAAACTATGGTTACTCATTTATCCTTCGTATTGGCTCCAACCTATGTTATCTATTCTATTTTGTAGAGAATTATTACCAACATTGGATTCTAATTTTCCTCCAGTGATATTATATAGATAAAAACATTCCCTCCTATTTTTTACTTCTTTTATTTCTTTTTCTTGATTTCCATCATATCTTTTACAATGAACAGGGGACTCATCCTACTCAAAACACCATACACTACAACATAATGTACTACCTATAGTTATTTTTTGAATCTACCACATATTTTATAAGTTAACTATGACATGGTAACTACCATATTCTACCAGAAAATTTCCAAAACACCCCATTATTATGAAAGTAGATTCCACATGACCTTTTAATATGTTTTAAAAAACCACAAACACAATTTTCACTAAATTTAATCCAACCAAAAAACTATAGGGAAATTTTCCAACACTAAGTATTATTTTGGATATAATTATTTATTTATTTATCCTTGGTCTCAAATCCAAAATTCAAGGGTTAAATTTCAATTTCTTGTGTTATGGTTGATCAGGGCTAAACCAAGGAATGTCTCTTGGACAGTTATCTCTCCAAGGCTTGAGTTAGGAATTCCTTACCATATTGAGCTATTTATATGGGGTGGTATGGATTTACAGGAATCTAGGTGTGTGTGTTTTATTTATATTACTCTTCCTAAGGTATTAAAGTTACCAAGTAGATTATTAATGACGGATTTATCCCCATGTATATTGTATATGGGTGTTTTATCATGGGTATGAAAAAACTATAGTAAGTATGGTGATTTGATGTAGGATTGTCTGCCTTGTTTATCCAAGATTTAAGTGACTTTCCTAGGATTATTAATATTACCATAAGTATTTTTTTGGTTTGTGGTTATGTGTTATGATAACCTTAAATTGAGAAGAGCTTGAGGCTAGGATATGACTAATATTAGGTGTTGAGATAGGTTGGGTTTTAGGACTATCCAATGGGTTATCTCTTTATATTATTCTGATTAAATTATTGTATTAGCATGGGTTATTTGACCATAGTAGATTTGGTCCTTTTTTGTGACTCTTATACTGGTTATAAAATGATATTAGTAAGATCTTAGATATAATTCTTTACCACTAAGTAGTGTGTTGGTTTATATTCAGTAGGAGGTTGTCTATGTTATGACCTCCTTGTTTTTTATTTCTCTATATATTGTATCTGAGTTAGTCATGGGATATTACCTTTATAAGTGTGTTGGTTCATATTTCATGGGAGGTTGGTAATGTTATGCCCCCTTCAGGTCACTTCCTATGTTAACCAATGTATATGAGATATATCCATAAGACCTTACCCTACTTCATGATATGGTTATTCTAAGTTGGGATGTTGGATACGTTACACCCTCCTCAAACCACTTTCTATGATGTTTGTGATAGGTTATTTTTATGGTAAAACCCTTTTATTATATTGTTTCTCACATCAACTATGGTTAGGATTCATGGGTCTTGGTTAAGGCATGATGAGCTGGAATGGGTGTATTATTTTTTTGTTTATTTTTTTAACCATCAGTGCATACACATATATATGAATTTTCACACTTATTCTAAATACCCATTGGTGGTGTCCTACTAGGTGTTTATACTCACAACCTACATGGGAACCCTAGTTTATGTGAAAAAAAATTCATCAGACATACATTTAAGGGGATGGAGTCTATATTGGGTTCTTGAGTAGGTAGAGTTAGACAAGGATGGAGTAAATACAATGACATATTTTGGGATCATGTTATAGCATGAGCTCCATTGTCTTTTTTACTTTTTTATATTTCATGTTTGATCTATAACCCATGGGGATCATTAATTCAACTATTGATGTATGAAATATGTGGGATAATTTTTTTATTACTTGTGATATGATTTTTATGGTTGGCATGAAGCTGTTATTTCATATTATTCTTTTATTATTTATTAATGCTTAAAATTTTATTTTTGTTTGGATGAATCTATATCAAGGGAATAGTCTTCAAAATATATGTAATTGAATTGGTCCACTAATAATAAACCTATTGTGTGTTGGGAAGTATGTGTGATTTTATGTGTTGCTTTGACTCGTACCCAATGAGTTATGTTAGTTCTTTACAAAATGGCATCATAGCCTTTATTTTTTGAATTACTAAATATTCCTCAGTATAAATGAGATATGATAATTATGAATTGATTTGAAAATAATTATTGTGTCTATACAACACATATTTGATTAAATCATGAGTTTTTAGAGTAGTGGGTTTGATGTTATTTGGTTTTGTGGTTATGGTTTTATTCTTTTTCTTCAATTTTTATTATAAAGGTTATATTTATTAATATTTATCTTGTTTAGGGTTCTAGGAGAGTGTGATTTGATGCATAATTTTGGTATGTAGTTTTATATGTTATATTCTAACTTCAATGTGAATGTAAAGGTTTTGGAAAAAGAAATGTTTGTTTTCATTAATTAAATTTCAATAATAATCTATTCATCATTTTACCAAATACATTATTCATGGAATATAATTAATTTAAACAAATATATTTTTTATTCAAGAAACTTTGAAATTACTGGAACTTATGTGATAGTATAAGTTGTGTGAGTATAATCCTTGGGTATGTGAGTTGTGGTTTTCTAGTGTCTCCTTTAGTAGATCCTTAGGTTGTATCTCCTATATTGGCTAGTGGAGTCTGGGTAAAGTGGTTATTATTGTGTGTTCCTATAAATTCTTCAATTATGTTCATATTTAAATTTTTATGACGCATTTATAAATCTTAATTTTTTAGTTTCATAGATTTTACCTTGAATAATTCTCATATATCCTCCTAGGTATAGGGTGTATGATGTTCTTAAGTATTAAAATTCCATGATTGTGCCTATATTTTATCAGGATGGGAAATACTATCATGATATTAATGTTGTTCTTGTACCTTGGGTGAAAGACCCTATACAAATAAGGGTTATTTAATATCATATTGACTGATGAAGGAGATGAACATTGGGGTAAAGCTACTATAGTATACTTTCCCCAAGACTTCCTATGTTGCATCATGTATCCTTTCAAGGCATTATAGGTCCTCAAGATACAAAGTAATGGGTTGATATTTTTTAGAGAGTCTTTGACATGGTTGAGGAACTCTATGATCAGTGGGTAAATTAGTTATATTTCGTGCTTTATGGACCATCCAAAAGATAGTGGTGTTTGATGTTGTAGGCTAGGAGGCATGATATCCTATGATGTGATGCCATTAAGGACCTTTTTAGGACTTATTCCCTAAGTAGATAAATTTGTATAGGATTGAAAGTATGTGGAGCTCAATTAGAAGAATTATTATTGAAAAAATATTCTACCCATTTCCAAGAGTTTTTTTGGTTTTCTACTTTATTGTATAGAAATAAGACCCAAAAAAAATTTTGGTTTGTGATTTTTCTTTGACAAAATTTGAGCTTCTAGGTGAGGATATTCAACCTAATTTCATAGTATGAGTTATTCCTCAAGGATTTTACTACTAAAACGTGTTTAGTGTAGGGTAATGAATTAGGAAACCTTAATTCCTCTAGTGTATGAGTGGCAGTTTTTCTTTTAGTGGTTGAAAGAGGAGATCTAATGGGATGTGTAGGGTAATGAGAGGAATTGAGAGTAAGGTAGAGGTGTATTGACTCCTCCTTTAGAAGGATATCATATTGTTTATTATTGGTGTGGTTGGTTACACCATTTCAATAGTCTATGTGATAACCCACCAAGGGATTTCATACATGTGTCTATATAGGTAACTTACAACATTTTTATGTGAGGATTACCCAAAAGGGTTTATGAGGAGGCTTGAATCAGATGAAAAAAATCTCAAGATTAGTCAAGGAGACCTTAGTAAACTAATAATAGGGAATCATATAGGAGTTTTGGGTAGGGATATGTTTGAGGATCTTAGGGAAAATGATATTGGATGCATCAGGGGATGACTCCATATACCATTTAGGGATCACAGGTTTAGAGTTTTGGATCTTAGGTAGGAACATTTTTAACACTGGTTTAGGTTTTGAATGATAGAGTATAGGGTCCATACACTATAAGAGGTATGAACTTAGTAGTTTCTACCCTTTTTATTACTCTATTTGATAATAGAATAATATTATTCTTTTTTTCTACACTTCTTATGTATAGTTTTTTTATAACTATAGTGTTTTTTACAAGTTTTTTGGATTTGTATTTTCCTTTCATTAAGAGGTTAGGTCATGTGAGGAGATGTCCTAGACATGCCACAGTAGTTTCAGCCAATAGTCACTTGGGTAACTTTAATTTCGTTTATATTTATGGTTCTGATGCTATATTTGGTATGGATTGGATGACATGTTTTTAGGATCACATTGAATATTAATGGAGGCATGTTTATTTCATATCCCTTATCATATAGGAGTGTTCCTTCTTAATTGAATGGTATGTTGAGTTAGGTAGAGCTAAACCAGACCTTAGTTAGCTGGGAACCCTTATTATATAGATGTCTTGGATGGTGTTTGAATTTTATTGGGAGATGGATCCATCTACTTTCCCTCTAATAGTGGAACTTTTCAAGGTTATATTCGGGGATTATTTCTTAGGTTTTCCTATTAAGTGGTATATGTATTCTAAAATAAATCTAGTATTGGAATATTATCCCATATTGATATCTTTTTATCACTTGACACTAGATGAGTTGATAGATTTTATGTTATGGATAAAGGATAATGAGTTAAAGGTTTATATCCATTTGAGTAACTACCCTTATAGTTATCTCATTTTATTTCCATGAATGGTGATGGTTGATTGAGATTGTGTGTGGATCACCAAAGATGGACTAGGTTATAGTGAAGAATAAGTATCCACTACTGCAAATACAATATTTTTTTTATTTTTTTAGGGGATCCTACTCATTCTTTAGGATTTATTTTTGTTCTGGATATCATTAGTTTAAAATAAAGATAGAGGATATCTTGAATATGGGTTTTAAGAGTGGGTATGTGATTTATGAATTCTTGGTGATTCCATTTGGTATAACAAATGTGTCATTGGTTTTCATATATTTCATAAACAATATTTTTCATACCTATTGGGAATATATTGTGATGTTTCTTATTAATTATATCTTAGAATATTTAAAAACTCAATAGATGCATGAAGAGAACATTAATATAATATTTATTACACTTCAATCACATAGACTGAATACCAATATCTTAGAGTTTCATTTATAGATTCAATATGTGTTCTTTATTTGGGATGTTGTATCTAAGGTAAATATTTCTATTGACCTAGAGAAATTAGAGGTTGTGAAATCTTGGGAAAGACACAATAATTTTTTTGAGATTATTAATTTTCTTGGCTTGTCTTGGGTTTACAAATAATTTATTTAATATTTATCTCACATGGATACTCCTATGAAGGTCCTAACTGAGAATGAAGTAAAATTTGAGTGGACCAATCCATGTGAAGATGTGTTTCAATAGTTAAAAGTAAGGATTGAATCTATTTTTATTTTGATTATAGATAAGATAATAAAGGTATATACCATGTATTTATATTTCCCTAGGGTTAGTCTAGGAGTTTTATTGATGTGGTAGGATTGGTTGGTCACTTATGGGACTCATCAGTTGTGATCCCCATAGCATAACTACCATACCCATGATCTATATCTAGTCACCATTGTATATTCCTTAAATTGTAGGAACCACTATCTATTTGGGAATATTTTTGTATCTACATGGACTATAGGATCTTATGATACATATTCTCTCAGAGGGACTTGAACCTTCAACGGATTCATTGGGTGAAGCATCTATGAACATTCAATTTTGAGATATCTTATTCCCCATGAAATGGGACCACCATAGTAGATTATATTAGTATGAAGACTCAAGAGTATATGATTTAAGAATTTGTCATGGAGAATAATTTTAGGTATCATTTAATATAATGGAAGCTATATGTGATTAAAGTGTATTATTTAATGACCTTATCAACCTTTTCCATTACCTCCTCACTGGTAGATGTGTTAAAAGATATCCAAGAGCCTAATTCTAATTGTTTTGTGATAAAGGACCAATGTTTCAGTGGATATCATGTTATAGGATCGACCTAGGATAATGAGTGGGGTGATTTATGTGTATAGAATGGTGGTGTTTTATACTTTTATAAGATAGGAGTTAATGGGGGACTCTCATGCATCATAATGGGTCATGAACCTAGATTTTACCAGGATGTACATGATATAAGACACATATTCCAGGGGATTGGTGTAATGACATGTGGATTTATATTTCATTGTTTTCAAAGGAAGTTTTAATTTTGGTCCTAAAGTAGGAGATTATTTGATAATTAGGGACAACAATAGGGTTAAAAGAGTTATAAAATCCCTTATAAGTGTTTTTTTATATGATCAAAGGCCCTAGATATGTCTCTAGTGCTCAGGGGAGTGTTGAAGTAGGGTTGTTTTTCCTTGATTTAAATTTCAGATACATGTGTTAGGTCATGACACAACAAGTGGGTGTTGTGGTGTGGAATATTTTTTTGTGAATATTTAAAGTTTTAAGTCTATAGAGGGTGATGAATAAGGGTTTTGATATGAAAGCGTTGAATCCATGATATGTAAGGGTTACCCATGTATATGTAGAGGTTAACTTTGAGCCACCTTATGATATGTAAGAGTAAAAAATTGGTAATTTTCTCAATATTTAAAGGTTGATGTGGATGATATGTATGGGTTACCATGATACATGAGAGTCATAAAATGGTAAAGTGTATAAAATATAAAGGTTAACTTGTGATACATAAAAGTAAAAAATTTGTTAAGTATTCAATACATAAGGGCTGATTTGGATGATGCATAAGGGTTACCCTGATACGTGAGAGTGAGAAAATGGTAATGTATCTTATATGTAAATGTTAAATTTTGATACATAAGGATTACTCTAATATGTAAGGTTCTATAGAATTTATAAATTATTTTATATGTAAGGGTAAAATTTTTAATATGTAAGGTTTATTATAATTAGTAAAGTTAACATTATATAAAGGGAATGTGATATATAAGGGTGATATTTAAGGGTTACTTGATTATTAAGAGTTATAGAATTTTCTAAATTGAGTGTGTTTTATTGGTCATGTTGTGACACAATGAGATGAATCGTGAGGGTTTCTTGAGGTAGAAGGCTCAAACCATAGTGGGTAGGGTATATTTTGGATTTTTCTTAGGATTTAGTATCATCAGTTCTCTCTAGGTAGTTGGTTTTTCCATAAAAGATAGGGTCACACCACAACATAACTGTAACGTCCCGAGTCTGGAGCCCCTCCACTAGTACCCGTACCCGGTTTGCCACATGACCTCAAGCGTGTTTCCCCGAACGCCAGAGGCTGCCGACTAGAAGCAAGGGCCTTGGTGGCTCGGTGGGGAAACTATGCCCTCATTTGGTAAGGTATATAAGGTAAGAAAACAACAATAACAGCAGAAATGATAAACAACATGCATAACAATAGAAACCAAATAGTGGAAGCAATGTATATATATAACTGTGATGAAGAAGATGCAGCAGGTACAAGTATCTAAGGAAAACAGAAAACACAACAACGTGCTGAAATACAACTGAAACCAAGTGCAAAAGAAAAACAAAGTAAGCTCATCAGCATCGCAAGCCATGGCTCGGTCCCATTCTCCCCAGCTCCCGGTGTAATCAAGATCCTGAAGTAGAAGGGTGCTTACCCTTATCTATACTTGCAGCAACATAGTCTTCTTGGGCCCAAAATCATGGCCCAAACAGGGTGTGAGATACAATCCCAGTAGGAAACCACCCAAAGATCTATGACTAACAGTAAATGAATACATGGCAGTACTAAAACAAGAAGAAGTAAACAGAAAAGTACATATAGCTACAATCCACAGTTCTAACAAACATAGCACACAAGTAAGCAGCCAGCAATAAAAGAGAAAAATAGGTAACCCTCTGGGTAGCTCTCACAGTCTAACCCCTATGGTTCAACCTCTAAGTACTAGCAACCCTCTGGGAGGCACACACAGTCTCACCCCTCTGGTTCAACTACGTAATTAAGCAGACTCTCTAGGGAAGCACTCACCGTCAATTCCCCCTATAGTCTCGAATCGTGCTAAAGGCTCTCTGGGGAAGCACTCAACATCAATTCCCCCTGTGGCCCGCGTTGTAGTTAAAGACACTCTGGAGAAGTCCTTTTGTCATTTCTCCCCTTGGTCTCGCATCGTGATTAAAAAGACACTCTGGAGAATCCCTTCCGTCAATTCTCCCTTTGGTCTACTACTCTAGGTTCTCATAGTCCTGAGTATAACTAAACATGATCAGCGAGTGTATATCGTCCAAGTAAACATCAAGAACTACTTGGATATCAACTAAGGCTCAACAGCAAAAGTAAAACAACAGTCCACAATCCTACAACTAGGCACGACAAAGCAAACTGTGCACAAACAAAATACTCTAATCACAAGCAATAACCTCAACTAAAGCAATAAAGAAAAGAAGGCAAGCAACAAGGGAAAACAGGAAACACGCAATACCCCGTTCAAGGGTATTGGTGGAAATTGCACAAAATATTCATAAACATTCAACAGAAAGGCACCAACCACCTACCTCGATCTGAGGAGATCGATATACATGAACGTCGACGATAGATTCCTCTTAGAACAACAAAGATCTGAGAAAACGCACAAAACGTTCATCCCATGATAACCTGGAAACGAGGAGGAATCAAGAAACCAGGCTAAAACAAAAGGAAGAACTTACCGTTGTGATTCCAACGCAACTGACCATGCTCTAATCGGATAACGGACGGCGAGGCGAGAATCCGTTGAAGATCCAGTCGTACGGTCGCTCCCGTACAGTCAAAAACTGAAGAAGAAGATGAATATAAGGGTTAGACGCGACCCCGGTCCGTTTAATGAAAAAAAAGAAAGTACAGGGCGTGTACTTTTGGAGTACACGGCGTGTACTTTGAATTTTCCGTACTCTGAAATAATCGGCCTCCACCTCAGCCTTACACACCATGTGTGTGGCCCGGACACAGCCAACACACGGATTAAAGCCGAGGAAAGAGTACACAGCGTCTACTCAGAAAGTACACGGCGTGTACTTCTAAAATTTCCATAAAAATCATTTTTTTCTCAAAAACTCCAGATATGGGAAAAACATACCTGAAAAGAGATCTGGGTTCTTACAAACTTCCCCCCTTAAAGAAATTTGTCCCCGAATTTTCCTAACGAGGTGGAGAAGAAGAATCCCCGAACAGCTCTGGCCACTGCGATCATACATCAGCCTCCCTCTCTCAGGTCTCATCATGTACTCACTCGTGCTGCCATAGCACTCGTACCAAAGGAACAAACTTCCTGCGGAGAACCTTCGTACTTGGATCGACAATCCAGATAGGATGCTCCTCGAACGATGCATCCGCTTCAAGCTCGACTTCCTCAAGTTGGAAGATGTAAGAAGTGTCTGAAAAGTACCGTCGTAGCTGAGAGACGTGGAAGACGTCATGCATGGCCCGATACCTCTGAGGTAGCTGCAACTGATAGGCGACCAGCCCCACTCTCTCCAAGACCTCAAACGGCCTAACGTACTACAGTGAAATCTTACCCTGCCTCTGAATCCTCTTGTGTCCCAACCTTAGTGTGACACGTAGGAAAACATGATCACCGACCTTGAACTCCAGAGGTCATCTCCGCTGATCAGCATAAGACTTCTGTCGAGACTGCGCTGTATCCATCCTCTTCTGAATCAACTCTATCTGCTCTGAATTCTATTGAACAAGAAAAGGTCCCAACAAAGCTGCCTCTCCTGCCTCTAGCCAGCATAAGGGTGATGGTCATGGCCTACAGTACAAAGCCTCGTATGGCACCATCTGAATGGTATCCTGGAAACTGTTGTTGTAGGTGAACTCCACTAGAGGAATATGCTTCTCCCAAGAACCGCCAAAGTCAAGGATGAAAGCTCAGAGCATATCCTCAAGCACCTGGATTGTGTACTCGGACTGGCCGTCAGTCTGGGGATGGTAAGCTATACTCAAAAGTACCTGTGTACCCAAGGCCTTTTGAAGTTCCTGCCAGAACCGAGAGGTAAAGAGCGCATCTCTGTCTGAAACAATAGAGCGCGGAACTCCGTGAAGAAGAATTATCTCTCTGATGTAAATTCATCCCAGATCATCGACACTGAAGGTCTCCTTGATCGGCAAGAAGTGAGCAACCTTAGTAAGCCTGTTGAAGACAACCCAAACAGCATCGTTCCCCCAAGGTGATCTCGACAACCCGGTCACGAAGTCCATCACAACATCGTTCCACTTCCACTCCGGAATGGGTAACTGCTGTAAAAGCCCTGTTGGTCGCTGATGCTCTGCTTTCACCTGATAACAAGTAGAACATCTCATGACAAAACCAGCGATGTCCTTCTTCATACCTGGACACCAGTATTGGAGATGAAGGTCCCGATACATCTTGGTGACGCCAGGATGAACTGCCCAAATAGAGGAATGGAAATCCCACATCATCTCCTCGCGTATGTCTGCTGGCACCCATACGCGTCCTTGGAAACGCAAGATATCATCCTCTCCTATTGTCCATCTAGGAAGGGGGTCCTCTCCTGACACACTCTCCCACAGGACTAATCCTTCTGAGTCTGATAGCTGCCTCATCTGCACCTGATCAAGTAACATGGAGGTAACAGCTACAGAAGATAGAAAAGTTCATCCCTGTCTGTTGTGCACCTCCAGATGCATCTCAGAGAATAGAGCCATCAGCTTCCACTCACTACTGGCCTCCTGAACTTCTTGAATCTGAGTTCTCCTGCTCAACGCATCTACCACGGTATTACCCTTTCCCAGAAAATAGGCGAGCTCGAAATCAAAAGACTGAAGATACTAGACCCACCTGTGCTGCCTCAGATTAAGATCACGCTGAGTGAAGATATACTTAAGACTCTTGTGGTCAGTGAAGACCACAAAGTGCTCTCCTAGAAGATAGTGTCTCCAACAGCATAAGGCATGAACAAAAATAGCTAACTCCAGATCGTGTGTAGGGTAGTTCCTCTAATGTGGCCTCAACTGCTGAGACTGATACACAACGACTCCATCTCCCTACATAAGCATAGATCCTATCCCGATACCCGAATCATCACAATAAACAGTGTAGCTCATGCCTGGCTCTGGCAAGACTAGTATCGGTGCTGACGTCAACCTCCCTTTCAACTCTTGAAAGGCTGACTCACAAGAATCTGACCATAAGAACTTCACCCCCTTTTGGTCAGACTTTTCAAAGGTGCTGCTAGACGAGAAAAGGCTTGAATGAAGCGCCTGTAGTATCCAGGTAGCCCTAGGAAACTCCGTATCTCAAAGACGTTCTTCGACTGCTCCTAGGAAACTACAGCTATCACTTTCTCTGGGTCCACAGATACTCCTGCCTCTGAGATGACGTGACCCAAAAATTGAATCTGATCCATCCATAAGTGGCGCTTCGAGATTTTAGCATAAAGTTGATGCTCTCTTAGTGTACTCAGAACGATCTCAAGATGTGTGGCATGATCGTGTCGAGTGTGAGAGTACACCAATATATCGTCCACAAAGACCACGATGAAGGAGCCCAAGTAAGGATGGAACACTCGGTTCATCAGTTCCATGAAAACTACAGGCGCGTTCGTGAGACCGAATGGTATGACTGTATACTTGTATAGACCATACCTGCTCCTGAAGGCTGTCATAGGTATATCTGATGGTCTAACGCGCAACTGATGATAACCAGACCTCAAGTCAATCTTAAAGAACACCTGGGCCCCTCGAAGATGATCAAAAAGTTCATCGATCCACGGAAAGTCATATCAGTTCTTGACCGTCAACTGGTTCAGCTTCCGCTAATCCACACAAAGCCAAAGGGTACCATCTGCCTTATTCGTAAACAGAACAGGCGAACCCCAAGGAGAAGTACTGGGTCGAATAAACCACTTAGCCTGTAGCTCCTCCAACTGCTTCTTGAGCTCCTGCAACTTAGGTGTGGTCATCTTATATGGAGGAATGGACATCGGTGCCGCTCCTAGCACGAGCTCAATAGAGAAGTCTACCTCACGTTCTGGAGGCAAACCTGAAAAGTATTCTGGGAAGACATCCCTGAAGCGATCCACCACTAGAGGAAAGTCCAACTGTGGAGTCCCCTGATCATCTAGATAAAGGCTAGCAATCTGGTATATCACCCCTCCTAGCCCAAGATGCTCGAGTCCCGCCCGACTCGCCCGAACATCCCATTCGCCTCTATAAAGGGAGGATTCACCTTCTGGTGAAATGAAACTGACTCTGCGGCGATAACAGTCAACGACTTCCTGGAAGAGAATCAACCAGTCCATGCCGAGAATGACATCATATCCTGTCATCGCCAGGACATAGAGATCCCATAAGAAGTGATACCCTACAACCTCGAGAGGGCACTCTCTACACTGGCGTACCCTAGATGTCCTCATCCCCAAGGGTGTGTCTAGTGTCAACGAGTCAGCAGAAGAAAATATGCAGAGTTCAAGGCTCTCCAAAATAGCAACAGAGATAAAGCTATGTGTAGCGATAGTATCGAAAAGGGCTAAAGATAAAATTGAGGCTACTAAAATCGTACCTCGAACAGTAGAAGGCTCGGGATCCTACTCATGATAAGTCTGATTCATGGTGAAAGACTGGCCTACACCGCGTCCCTGCGCCCCTGACTGACCACTCTGAGGTGAACCTCCCTGTTGGTGCTGAGGGACTGGTGGCTGACCGCCACAGCCTCGACCTCCACCTCGGCCCGAACGTCCGGAAGAACTCCAGTTCCCTAACTGGTGAGAAACTGGCGGTGCTGCTCCTGAACGAGGAGTCATGGAAAAACCCCGATCACCTACTGCTAGTGAGAAAACCTGGCAGAAACGCTGAAGGTGACCCATCTTGCTGCAAGATCAGCACTCCACTGGGTCCCTCTGGCATTGCGGCCTCGGGTTCCCTATCCGGCCACACTGGTAGAATGTCACCTGACTGCCTGATGATGCATCTCGCTTTCTTGAATCACTGCGCGTAGACTCCCTACAGCACTTCTTGCTGTCATCTGAAGGAAATCTAGCTCTGGAAGCAGAACTGCCCTGGATCGCAGCTCCCAAGTCTCTCAGATTGCACTTCGCAATTAGTTCCTGGATGATAATGGAAGTAATGGATGTCAGCTGGAAGATGTTCACCTGCGAGCGGATCTCCCGCCTGAGTCCATCCTCAAACTTCCTCACCAAGAACACCCCACTCCCATCCCGGAGGGGTGTAAAACACTGCAGCTTAGTGAAACGAGAGGAATACTCCATGACAGATAGAGTTCCCTACTCAAATCTCATGAACTACTGGGCGCAATCGGCCCTCAGGGTCTCCGGGTAGAAGTAGTCGTAGAACACGTGCTGGAACTCCTCCCAAGTCATAGCCTACTACTGACCCGCCTGTGAGATCACGTACCACCACCTCTTGGCAGAGTCTTGGAGCATGTAGGTGGTGAGATTGACCCACCTCTCTGGAGGCATATCCAGATGCTCGAATATAGTCAGCATGGCTTCCAGCCATGAATCTACATCCTGAGGTCCTCCCTCCCCCGAGAACGTGGGAGGATGCTGCTGCTGAAAGACCCGCATCAAGTTTTTCATAGACGAGGCAGGAGGCGGTGCTCCTTAGAAGGCTTGCATCATCCTCATGAAACCTTCCCTGAACTGCGCATCAGCGCCTGCAACCGGTAAAACAACCGGTGACAAGGCTGGCTCGGCTGGGGGATCGACAGGAAGTCCCTGGACAGCCATATCTGTCGTCTGATCACTACCTGATGACAGAGGTACGACCAGAGGACGTCTTGGAGTCATAGCTCTGAAAGATCAAAAGCACACCTTAGATCAGGAAACAAGGATAGGGAACACAAGATTACAAAACAGGAACATGGAAAAAAACACAAGTTTGCAAAACACGACTACACGGCGTGTATAAAAATACACGGCGTGTCTTCTTAAACCACTGACATGGGTGTGTACCCCTTCCCTACAAGTCATGTACACTTCAAACCACACGGCGTGTTGACCCCAACACACGGTGTGTACTTGAAAACTATTCCCCTGCCCGAGTCTCCTTACATGGCTAACCCACACGGTCCGACTCAACCCAAGACTACACAGCGTGTTCGAAACAAACACGGCATGCACTAGACAAGGATTTGGTGGTCCGTTTTGTTGAGTACACGGCCATCTACACGGATGGACCTTACACGGTGTGCTCCGAACAAACACGGCGTGTATAGTCGAAGGTGACATCGTCTCGTGTTGTTTGTGACATGGTCGGGTACCTGGACAAAACTACACGGCGTGTTCCGAACAAACACGGCGTGTGGAAAGAAAGGTCACGCTGGCCCGTGTTGGTCATGACATGGTCGGGTACCTGGACATGACTACACGGCGTGTTCCCTACGTACACGGCGTGTTCTACCCGAGCTTCCCCGACCCGTGTTGTTAGTGACACGACCGGGTACATGGCTCCGAACTCACACGGAGTGTACCAATGGTACACGGCGTGTTCCCGAAGTTACTCCCACGACACCATGTTCTACTCACACGGTCAGTGAAACTGCCTGAAAACTATACAATGTGTTCTAAAAAGTACACTCCGTGTATTCTGGGTTTTCTGGGCAGTAGCTCAGAAACTACGCAGAATTTCAGAAACACTAAAAACAAGGGAAAGGATGCTAATTTCCGATCTGTGAGGGCCCATAACACCTCAAGAAACAAAATTTGGCGTTCATTTTAAGCAAGAAACAGAACAACAGTTTTCTAACATAGCAGCATAGAATCTATCAAGCAACTATCACAACAGCATGCATAATCTACACAAAGTCTATCACAACAACATGAAATCGCTAATGCACCATAGATGTCATGGAAATAATGCATGACATGTGATTTCTACAAGTTCCTATATGATGCATGAGATGTCATACCCTCATCTCATCGGGTTGGGACAAAAATAGAACCGAAATATCAAAACAATTACCACACAAGTCATGTGAATCACTCTAGGTGAAAACATATCAACCATAAAACTCAAAACCAGAAAAATGCAATTAACGAGGTAGTATGGATTTTCCCTATACATGGGTTAGCTACTCCCGAGCACAGCTTAATACCAAGTATCGAATCCATCCTATCCCTGGCTAAATTCTCCAAATATTAAAGCAAGAGAAAAAAACCCCTCTGATACCACTTTGTAACGTCCCGAGTCCGGAGCCCCTCCACTAGTGCCAATACCTATTTCGCCACATGACCTCAAGCGCGTTTCCCCGAACGTCAGAGGCTGCCGACTAGCAGCAAGTTCCTTGGTGCCTCGGTGGGGAAAATATGCCCTCATTCGGTAAGTTATACAAGGTAAGAAAACAACAATAACAGTGGAAATGATAAACAACATGCATAACAACAGAAACCAAACAGCGGAAGCAATGTATAAATATATAACTGTGATGACGAAGATGCAGCAGGTACAAGTTTCTAAGGAAAACATCAAACACAACAACGTGCTGAAATACAACTGAATCCAAGTGCAAAAGAAAAACAAAGTAAGCTCCTCAGCATCGCGAGCCACGGCTCGGTCCCATGCTCCCCAGCTCCCGGTGCAATCAAGATCCTGAAGTAGAAGGGAGCTTTCCCTTATCTGTACCTGCAGCAACATAGTCTTCTTAGGCCCAAAATCATGGCCCAAACAGGGTGTGAGATACAATCCCAGTAAGCAACCACCTAAAGATATGAGCCTAACAGTCAATGAATACATGGCAGTACTAAAACAAGAATCAGTAAATAGAAAATCACAAACAGGTACAATACAAAGTTCTAAAAAATATAGCACACAAGTAAGAAGCCAGCAACAAAAGAGAAAAACAGGTAACCCTCTGGGTATCTCTCATAGTATAACCCCTACGGTTCAACCTCTAAGTACTAAAAACCCTCTGGGAGGCACACACAGTCTCACCCCTCTAGTTCAGCTACATAATTAAGCAGACTCTCTGTGGAAGCACTCACCGTCAATTCCCCCTATAGTATCGTATCATGATAAAGGCTCTCTGGGGAAGTACTCAACGTCAATTCCCCATGTGGCCCGCGTCGTAGTTAAAGACACTCTGGAGAATCCCTTCCGTCAATTCTCCCCTTGGTCTCGCATCATGATTAAAAAGACACTCTGGAGAATCCCTTCTGTCAATTCTCCCTTTGGTCTACTACTCTAGGTTCTCACAGTCCTGAGTATAACTAAACATCCTCAGCGCATGTATATCATCCAAGTAAACATCAAGAACTACTTGGATACCAACTAAGGCTCAATAGAAAAAGTAAAACAACAGTCCACAATCCTATAACTAGGCACGGAAAAGCAAACTGTGCACAAACAAAATACTCTAATCACAAGCAATAACCTCTACTAAAGAAATCAAGCAAAGTAGGCAAGCAACAAGGGCAAAACAGGAAACACGCAATACCCTATTCAAGGGTATTGGTGGAAATTGCACAAAATATTTATCAACTTTCAATAGAAAGGAACCAACCACCTACCTCGATCCGAGGAGATCGATATATGTGAACCTCAACGATATATTCCTCTTAGAACAACGTAGATATGAGAAAACGCACAAAACGTTCATCCCAAGATAACTTGGAAACGAGGAGGAATCAAGAAACAAGGATAACGCGGAAGGAAGAACTTACCGCTGTGATTCCAACGCAACTGACCGTGCTCGAATCAGAGAACGGACGGTGAGGCGGGAATCCGTTGAATATATGGTCGTACGGTCGCTCCCGGATGGTCGAAAACTAAAGAAGAAGATGAATATGAGGGTTATACGTGACCCCGGTCCATTTAATGAAAAAAAATAAAGTACACGGCATGTACTTTTGGAGTACACGATGTGTACTTCGAATTTTCCGTACTCCGAAATAACCGGCCTCCACCTCAACCTTACACACCATGTGTGTGGCCTGGACATGGCCAATACATGGCTTCGAGTCGGGGATAGAGTACACAGCGTGTACTCAGAAAGTACACAGCATGTACTTCTGAAATTTCCAGAAAATTCATTTTTTTCTCAAAAACTCTAGATACGGGAAAAACATACCTGAAAGGAGATCTGGATTCTTACAATAACCCCAGGTAGTGAAATTGAGTCTCTTTAGTTTTGGATGGGAAATTTTTTACACACCATGACTTGAATGGCCACACTGTGAAGGGATTCTATCAGAGGCATTGTTCCATGATCCCTATTAGACACGCTATAATAGGGAAATTGTCTAGTTTTCTTTTTTAAGCCAAGGGTGGGATGTTATTTTTAGGATTTTAAATTTTAAATCCTATTAGGTTTTCTTCATTTTTTATTTTCAAATAAGGGGATCCTTATCCATTCTACCCTTCATTTTCCCCCTTTCAACCTCCTTGATTTGGGTGGATTGAAGTTATATTTTCTTATTATTTACAATATACATTTATTATCATTTTTTGGTTCTTTTACTCTTTTGTTAGACATTGATTTTAGTGTCCCTGGGCTAGGTATTTGGTGAAAATTCCATTGGGATATATTGTAAACATCCCAATATAATATGGTTTTACTCATATTAGCTAAAGGTGGGGCTAAGAGGAGGAACACACTATATTTTGTGCAGATTAAAGGATGTATATTTCTTATTTTAATTATTTATGGATTTATGGATTTATGGATTTATGTCAATTTGGGTAAAATTTGTGGATTTTTTGAATTTATAGATTTATGTATTTTGTGTTCCATAGGTCAGGGTGGTCTCACCCTATTTCTTGGCGTTCAGACTATAGGATTCCATTTATATCTTGAGAGCATGGTGGAGATTGATATGGGCATAAATAGAGATGGTGTGAATGACTTAAGGGGGTGAATTCATGTTTTATTTATGTTATCCTTATAATACTTAACCATATTTATGTTTATGCATGATTGGTAATTCATTCTTGAAGATATGGGTTTAGGTAGAATGAATAGGGAATGAGATAAGACTAAGTGATTTAATCAGGTGTAGATGGGTGAATTGGGTATAGAATAAGTGATTCAGTGGTTATTGTGTAAAATAAATTTATTAGTGTCTATGTTTGCAAGGGGGAGGGGGATTTTGTTGGTTGATTTTACAAGAATCTCAGAGTAACTCTCACGGCTGGGATGAATTGTGCTTAGCCTTTCTTAGAAATAACAGGGATAATATTGTAATCATTTGAGGATTAAACATAGTGTTTGTAGATGATATGTTTTTATATATCATGCGTGAATATGAACACCCTCTTGAGGGTGTATTGGAATCTTGATGTGTGTTATAATAATAATAATTCATATGAGGATACATGTGGTGTTACGGGGATTCTTTCCTCTAGGTGAAGGTCTTGAGATATCTCCTAAGGTAGATACAACATGTAACCTAGGCATGGGTAGTGGATACTATCTTGACAGTTTATAACGAGTTTAAAAGAGTCCTTGAGGTCATGGGAATAGCTTGGTTCATGGGGATCATGAATGGGATGTTAATGTGGGAATTGGTAGGGTAATTGGACCTAGCCTATTAAGGCTAGGGCCTATGGTCATTGGGGTCATCATGTGTTAATGAGTGACGGTTATAATTGATGAGTATAGACTGAGTTGGGTTCAAAGAACCTAATGGATTCTCTTATGGGTGGGATATAATTGTTAATGGGTTTAACATGTTAGGATGGTATGATCGGTTTGTGATTGAAGAGATTATCATGTGGGGATAGCGAGGTATTTGAAGTGTTAATGGAATGAGAGGATAGTTGAGAGGTAGGTCCTAGTCATATAAGTCATGGTGATAATTTGATATGTGGTATGATGCGAATTTTTTTACTAGGTGCATATGCTTGAATGTGTGTATGTTCGATAATGTGACTATATTATAGGCCTTTACTTAAGCCAGAGATTGTTCGAAGGGACTACCTTGAGTGATAGGGTATTGTTATAGGTTATGATATGGTATAGACATGATGTGATACATATTCTAAGTGATAGGGGAGGGGTTGATGTGATGTTGTAAAAGACATGATGTGAGGCCCCTCCCTAAGTGAGAGGGGTATTGGTAGGGACCATACTGAGTGATAGGGAATTGTTCTAGGATATATTTAGATATGATTGAGGGTGTGTAATCCACCCTAATTCATATAGGGTTAGTTGATGTGATGTGGCATGAGACTAGATGTATGACCTCATCTTCAGTGAGTGGGAACTAGTATTGACAACCCTAAGTGGGAGGGTATTGGTCTAGGATGTTATTATGAGAGTAACCCAAGTGAAAGGCCGATGGTTGCTATGATTTCATTTGAAACATGTGGTTGTTCTCACCTAGAGTGAGAAGATAGTGGAAAGAGATATGGTATGATATGGGTTATGAGATTAAGATTTTGGTGTGGGACCTTATCCAATGTGAGAAGGTAGAGGTTGAGATTGGTAAATGAGGTTGAGGTTTAGTATAGGCCCTATCCTGAATAGGAGGGTGGAGGTTGAGATTGGTTGATGTAGTTGAGGTTTAGTATGGGCCCTAACTTGATTAATAGGGTAGTGATCGAGAAATGGTATGCCACACCACCCTGATTTATAAGATATGGATCAGGATTTGTGTCATGTGGTGACTTCTTTTTATAGAGTTTATAGATCTAGGTAGGTTTGGGTGCAATGATGGATTGGTTAGCACATGATGATCTAGTCTGCATGCTTTTATACAATTTTATTTTTGTTATATACATTCTATGTGAATGCACTTATATATGATTATGCATATTAGGGTCCCTTGGTGATAAACTATGGATATATATTTATCACGCCTTTTATGGTCACCTTGGTGCACATACATACATTATGTATGTTATGAAGGTATAAGAACAAGTTATATAGTATATTAGGCTAGAGAATATCAATGGGGATTTCATAGGGGATTGAGGTGATGGTTGGGGTTATAGAGGATCCTTTTTTTACTTGTTTCCTTATTTATTTTTTATATGTGATCAGTCTAGTGTGCGATCAATTGGGATGCATAACTGTATGACCTAGATTGTTCATTTTTTATGGTGTATAAGTTTCATCTATTTATACATAATTTGATTGTATATTGTTAATTTTTTTGTTTACTTTTTTTTATTAATGGATATGATATTGAGGGAACAGTCTCCTTAATGCATGATTTAAGCCAACTCTACTCGTCATAGCCTCTGTATATGGGGAGGCACACTAAGGATTATGTGGTACTATATCTAGGATACTATTGAGAAATTTTATTTAGGGTATTACAAAGTGTTATCCAATTATATATTGATTATTATTACTATTTGGGGAATGGTAGATGAAGATAAAAATGTTTTAGATCTTATGATGGTCCTTGGGATGGTGATTCATAAACACCTTCCTAATGGGAAGAATAGTTTACAAGGTTTATAGGATTGATTTTTTGTATTCCATATTACAATAAAGATATTTCATAAGTATGGTGTGTTTAATTTAGATATTTATTTTTAATTTTGTAACTTGACCCATAGTGGAAAGGGGTGGCTGATATTTTTCACACAAGATTCACATGAAATTTGTATTCTTGTGTGTGTATGATTTTTCTGATGATAAAGGATTTAGTTATTTAAAGTTCCAATAAAAACTTATATATTGTTTATATATATTTTTTTAGAGAAATTATACTTAGTTAAACCTTGTAATTTTTGAATTGATGGTTCTACAGATTTTTTCATATGACACCATTTGAATAGGATTGAATAATTCTGAAATTCAAGTGATAAGTGTAAACCCTTGGTGGGTTACTTCAGATACTCAAAGCCTTGGTGATGGTTTGGTATATTAATAGTATGTATGAAATATAGTTGAGAATGGCCATAAGTTTCCTTGAGGAAATAGGAAACCTTGATATGGTAGAGTAAAGGTATGTAAAATGCATTGGGATGCTGAAATATAAATAACTTGAACTTATTTTGATATCAAGGATGGGTTTGGTAGGTGTGATAGGTCTAATTCATATCCTTATTGGATATGGGTGTGGTTTTTAATCTGTTGGTAGATGGTGATCCTAGATGTTTGGGTCTAGTATGGGTAAATAATGGCTTGATACATTGTGGTTTTGGAACAATGCTCAAGTGATTAGTCATAGTGTGGTAGGCCTTTCCATGAGTGAGATGTATCGATATTATTGGAAAGGAATCAATGATGGTTCTTTTTGATAGATAATATTGACATGTATATGAATCATGCTCAATTATAAGGACTGTGGGGATAGTAATATGGATGTAAAACTCATGGAAACATGGTTTGGGTTATATGATCTGGTTATACTAGAGAATATACCTTTTTTGTTTAGATGTGATTAAGATGGGTAGTTGAATTGGAACCAATAAGAGGGTCATCAGGTGGGTCATTGTGTCTGGGAATAAGAGATTAAGGATATCATGGTTTTTTTGGAAAAATCAAGATGCATGATGGAAAGTGAGAATTAGTTACATGCAGTGTTTGTTTTATTATGGATGTTGGAATGGGATATGTAGGGTTCCATTGAGAATTTTCTATATTCTGAGGAAAATCGAATGATACAATGATGATAGTGTGTTGGTGAATACCCTTAGGTTCTCAACTAATTATAGATGATTCATGGAACTATATTAGAGTTGGGTAATAGTCACCCTTGGGGTGAGAGGACCAATAGAATTGGTAGAATTTTTATGGACATAGAGGCCTAAGGTTGTATGAAAAGTGAGAGGTTACCCTCTATAGTAATATGTGACATCAAAGATAAGTGAAATTTTTATTATATAGTAGGCTCAAGCATGTGACCTGATAGGGTTTATAATGTATGAGATGATCATGGATTGGGATGAGTGGCACATGTGTGATTATAGAACATATCATTCATTATAATTGAAAAGTAGTGTTAGCTAATCCTTATAGAGAATTTGTCATTGGATATTGGGGGGTTTGATACTCATTATGTGTGAGTGTTTTTGTACATAAAGGATGGCATTCCTAATGAATTGAGAATGGGTAGTGATTTGTGTTTTGGGCTGGTGATCAAGTATGAGTGGTTCAGTCACATCCTATCATTTCATATGGTAATAAAAAGTACATGGGTTGTTGATATTGGGTTTCTTGGTTTAGTAGGGTGGTGATGATTATACTTCTATTGTAGAGAGCATCAAATTGGTCAAATGTGTGTGAACCTCTTGTTGGATGGGTTGTGGATGTGGTGAAATCGATTTATTTATGGTCACAATGTCACCAGGATTTTAGTGGAAAATGTGGATTTTATTTTTTATGGTTCCCTGGTCAATTCCATATTTGGGATCCAGATGCAATTTTATATAGATTCTAGGTGTTGACATAGGGATTGGGATGGAATTTGGTATGATCTAAGAATGAGTTGTATTATAAATGTGTTGACGCTCATAGGTGGAGTATGATAGTGGATTTCATTGGTCAAGGATTCAAAAGATGAGTAAAATTATGGTTTGGTACATAGTTTAATGTGGGAGTTTGGATTATTTTATGATGCCTCTTGGAATTAATGTATCTTTAATGAGATATGTGATAATGTGTCATTATATGAGGCTAATTTTTTTTAGGGAAATTCAGCTAGAGAAGGACTAAATAGTGTTGCTGTTTATAATTAGATACAATGAGAATGAAACAACATCTGGTATTTTATATTGGGTATGATGGATGGGTTTCAAGGACTAAACTGAGTCTTTTGGGGGAAATTTTGTTGTATCTATATTTGGTTCATGGGTAGTTAGGATATTCCTAGTTCAGTTTAGAATCAGGAATGAGGAAGGGTAATGGATTCTAATCAATGTATTGGATGTTGGGAGACATTATTGGATGCTTCTGAAGTATGATAGGCCTTATGATGGTGAGTCTATAAAATCTTATGATTTTATGAGTCACTTTTTTCATGGGCTAATTTAATTTTGGTCATGAAGGGGCGGATTTTTTAAAAATTGGGGCTCAATTTGGAGTTTTGAGAGTTGTAACATATCTCATAAGTGTTTTCAGATGTTATTAGAGTCCTAATATGTGTCTTGGGTGATTTAATGAGTGCTTGAGTAGGGTTAGGGTGGACTTGCTGTGAATTTATGATATATATAGCAGGTCACTCTACAACTAGTGGGTGTTGTGGTGTAACACATTTTTTGTGTAATATTTAAAGTGTTGAGTTTGTGTAGAGTAATGTGTAAGGGTTTTGATACATAATGGTGGAATCCATGATATACAAGTGATTACTTGAGATACATAAAGGTTTACTCTAGTTCACCTTGTGATACATAATATTCATAAATTAATAAATTCATTAATATGTAAGGGTTGATCTAGATGATATATAAGGGTTACCCTGATACATGAGCATCATAAAATGGTAATATATCTAATATTTAATGGTTATTTTATGTTAAATAAAATCAAATATTGGTAACTTACTTATAAAATAGTAAAGTTATCAATACATAAGGTTTATCCGAATGATACTTAAGGGTTACCTTGATACATGAGAGTTATAAAATGGTAAAGTATCTATTATGTAAAGGTTAACCTATGATATGTAATATTCATAAATTGGTAAATTCATCAATATATAAGGGTTAATATAGATGATATGAAAAGGTTATCTTGATATATGAGAGTTAGAAAATGGTAAGGTTTTGATACATAAAGGTTACCCAATGATACATAAATATTACTATCATATGTACGGGTCCATATAATTAGTAAATTCATTGATATATAAGGTTTACCTTGCTGATATGTAAGGGTTATAAAATTTTTTAACGTCTCTAATATGTAAAGGTATTCTGATATTTAATGGTTACTTGATAATTAAGGGTTATAGACTTTTATAAATTGAGTGTGATGGATTGGTCAGGTTGTGACACCTTGAGCTACATTATGATGGTTTCTTGATGGAGAAATATAATGACTTAGTGGGTAGGTTGTCATATGGATAATCCCTAGGAGGTAGTAGCATTGGTCTTCTCTAAATGGTTAGCTTCACTATAAAGGAATATTCCATGCCAAAATGTGACCCTTGGTAGTGAGGTAGTGTCTCTTTAATTCTAGATGGGGAAAATTTTTCATGTCGTGACCTTAAGGTCTATACAGCGAGGGGATTCTAGAAGTTGTATTACACCATTAACCCTATAGGTCACATCAAAATAGTCTTGTTATCAAGTTTTCATTTTAAACCAAGGTAATGATGGTATTTTGGTATTTTTAATTAGAAACCCCCTTCAGGGTACTTAATTTTAGGGATATGTGAAAATGACCAAACGAGCCCCACTTCCCTTCCTTTTCTCCCATTAAACTTCCATGATATATTGTGATTGAAGGTGGTTTTACTTATTGTTATTATATAATTTTATTTTTCATCCTTGGTTATTCCCCTATTTTTTTAGTTGATGATTATGGTGTCTCTAGGCTTGGTCTTTAGTGAAACTTCCACCAAGACATAGTGGAATCACCCTCATACAATAAGGTTTTTCTCAAGTTGTATAAAGAGGGACCTGGGAGGGTGAACACATTAGGTTTTGTAAAAATTCAAGGAGTTGTGTTAGTAATTTTAATTATTTATGGATTTTCATCAGTTTGGGTGAAATTTATGGATGTGTTAAACTTAGAATTTAGGGATTTGTGTGAAAAACGTATGGGTGGATATTGGGGGTTGTGCATACCTAGTATCTTGATCTTTAAGCTATAGGAGGCCACTCAGATCTAGATATCATGGTGGATCTTTGTCCAAGATTGTATGGAGTTTGAGATCTTGGCTTGGGGGGTAACTCCATATTTATGATAGACAGTCCCTATAATACTTAACCATATATATATTTATGCATGTTTGTGTACAACGAATTTTAGATATGGTTTTAATTATATTGGTTAGGGACTGATAGTTAATTATGTGAAGGAAATAGGTGGCATTGGGCCTCCTTGGTTTAGAGTAAGTTCTCTAATGATTTTTTTTTGGAAAAAAATTCTCTTGAAGTCTATGGTAGTAAGGGGGTAAGGATGTATCTTGTTTTATGAGAGGCATAGGGTAAGTATCAGGGCTGGGATGAGTTTTGGGTAACCTAGGCTAGACCTATTGGGGTTATTATCATATGCATGAGATACTTAGGGATAATATTAGTGGGTAAAATAGTCTTACATCTCTCTCTTGGTTAGAAACACCATCTTAATGGTGGATTGGAGTCTTGATGTGTACAATGATCAAAACAAGTCCCCCATATCTAAATATGGTGTGATGGGGAGGGTTTCATCCATGTGAAGTGATTGAGGGATCTCCTATGTGAGAAGTGATTTGGGACTAGATTATAGGTAGTCGATACTATCTTGATAGTCTTGAAAAATGTTTCCAAGAGGACTTGAGGGTGTGGGAATGACATGGTCCAAGGGGAATAGGACCAAGAAATTGATGTGGGAATTAAAGGGTGGAATTAGACCCAGTCTATTGAGGATAGGGTGAGGTAGGTCCTATAATCCATGAGATTACCAGGGGTGAAAAGTGTTGGCTACTATCGATGAGTAGAGACTAGTTTGGGTTTTGGGTAACCAATGGATTCCCTTATGGTTGAGATGGAAATATCTATTGGTTCTGAATATTGGGATGAGGTTATTAAGTTGGGATTTAAGAGATTATATGGTGGGAGTAGATGGTCATGTGATGTGCTGATTATATGATAGGATATGTGAGAGAAAAGTATTGTTCATGTAAGTCATGGTGAAAATTCAAGATAGGCTATGATACTATATTTATTTTTGGGTGTGTGTTTCCATCTATGTGTATGTTTGATGATGTGATTGTGTTTCAACCAAAAGTTTGAATGTTTGATTTTTTTTATCAATTATAATTTATTTTTAAGTAACATGAATTTTTTTAAGTATGAGAAGATTCTTCCAATTTAATTTTATATGGATGGAGAAATATGTTGAAGTTATAGAAAAAAATCATGTTGTGAGCTCAGTTGTCACGTCGTGACTATGATAAAAATCAAAAAAATATAAAAAGAGAGTAAATAAATTTTCATAAGGTTCGTGAAGAAAATAATATGATTCATTTGGTTAAAATGTATTCCTTATTTCTTTTCCAAATATAATGTTTTATGTTTCACACTATGACATAATGGGTTGCACTGTGAAAAATGTATAGGTGAAATTCAATGGTTCTTAAAAGATTTTATGAAATATTATATCATGTTGTGAAAGGATAAATTGTAAACACGTGATTGAAGAAACCAAACCATGAATTCCTTTCATAAAAAGGCATTTATTTTTATTTTAAATATCTAGGTTTTTTTAAAACTAGAGTATGATTACACACTCTGATGCCTTATTACACACATCAAATCATCTAGAAGTTGAAAATAGTATAAGGAGAAATTAACTTATCACACTATGAGGTAGTATTCCACACCATGATTTCTAGAAACTTTATATTTCATATTTATTTAATGATATGTCTTTATCAAGTAATTTTGGAAGTTAATTGAATTTCCATTAACTACCTTTTCAAATTTCTATGATTGAGATCTACTGGGAGGTGACCCAATGGTTAGATTTAAAGTCGAGGTTGCTAAAATTTAACTCTAGTTTGGATTTTAAATTTTAAATTCAAATATTATCTGGGTGTATTACCATATGCAGTCCAAAAGAAGAGGCATCACACAAAGAATATAAATATATGAATCTTAAATATTTGTAAATAGAGAATTAGAAATTAAATTCATTGAATACTTATAATTATAAGGTGAAGTGTGATCAATTTGAGTTACACTAATGATTAGTCTTGGAAGAAAGTATTTATGTGTGAAACAATAAATATCTATAATTTAAGAATAAAAAATCATAAATTACACCCATTTTTCTTTGGTCTTTTATCACTAATTGGAATATTTATGAGTTCAACCCATGTGTCGTTTATATATTTATAATTGTCCTAACCCAGCCCACTGAGGGCCCCACCTAGGCTGATAGTAATCCGATATTGATGCGCCAAGCCCATCTCTAATAGGCTAGGGGTTGGTGACTAGCACTGAATATGAATATCTCTTATTATGGGGGGCCTTAGGCTATAGTACCCACACACGCACACACGCATCTCCATATAATAGTTCAAGGATAATGATAAATGTTGAAACCACTATAGTGTAATTAAATGCATGAAACAAACATTAGGTAAATATTATAGTACAATAAAAGAATCTAAGAATAATGAGGGATAAATAAACACTCAACCAATAAAAATTATATAAACCTGAAAAGACTTTAGAGGATAAAGGAGAGAGACCTTCTCATAATATCTTGAATTGAACAATGTATGTGGTCATAGTATCCTAGTAAAACTAAGGTCTACCCACTCTTGTTCCACCAAAGTATATACCAAGATAACTATAATCTACATAATACACAACACATATGGGAAGATCCCACACATGGGTAAGTATATAAATTCCTAGTTGGATTACCTGAACAACATAAAGGGAGGAATGATAAGAATATAGTCATCTCAACCCATATGAAAATTGTAGAAGGAAACCCAACACAGATTTACTCATAAAGAAAAATCCATGGTTAAAGAGAGAAGAATATTTATCTTCAAAGCTATCTGTGAGAGATGAGTATTTTTGTAGCTCTAAGATCCAGTGTTGAATCAATGCTAGAAGCCTAATGAAACCTTGATAAAATATAATGGAGGACATGCACCTTACACAAATATGCCTTAGTCAAGGGAGTACTGAATCCAGTGGTGGACCTGCTCCCCACAAGAACTTCATGATGGGGTGTTACCAACACCAAATATTGAGGCCCCATTCCCCAATAATGTGGGGGAGTACCGACTCTACCAGTACATTTGATATGGGGGACACACTCCCTAGAAAACCTAACCGTTAGGGTAAAACCAACCCCGGCATAGCTTTTCTAATCATAGACAATCCTTTTCATTGGAAAATCATTACAATAAGAACCATCATACTCACATCACCTCATGTCATATCTCAGGTTTCAAAAAAACATCCACAAACACATCTCATATAGAATTCTGCTAATAATGTACTACTCTCAAGCTCAAATAAAATTCATGAAGAAGGATATATGATAGGAAAAACATCTAGGAGAATTGCATGATGTTTCCCTTGGTGTACATTGTCTGTATTCACTAGTACAATCCTTCCCATGTCATCTTGCTTCACTCATCATGTGGAGGTTCACATAAATGGAATGTGACCTAAGGAACATAGAGTGTGGGACCACCTGTGGCCCTAGGCATGTACTCCCTATATATGAATCAATTTTCTTGTTAGGGCCACATGGTGGGTTGGTCCACCACATGATCATGCGATATTTATCTCAGCTGAAAACCCTATTCACAATATAAATCAAACTACATGGCATGTGTTCTTCCAAAACATATGGAATGTAGTCATTAATTTCATAGATAATGAAACCTATCTCTCTAAATGTTCACACATCCACCAATTTCATTGTGAATCTCATTGAATATGCCTTTGGCTGTATCAATAATAGATTTACCACCACTAAAATTTTATTTTTCAACTTCACATCAAAGGAACTAAAATCCCCATGGAAGAATGTTGTTCCCATACACCCAGACTCAAAAAAACTAAACTCAATCCATCATCCAATCTCATTTCCAAAAAATTTTATTGAATAATAAAAGTTCCGCGATCATCTTTTTCATTCACACAAACATTAAAATTAATTTTATTGTTCAATTTTGATTCAAATTGAACCTGAAATAGTCAAAAAACCCCTTCGAATGCGGCCAACAATGAATAATGAAAAGAATGGTGTGAGAAAACCAAATACTCGCCAATGTGAGAAACATAATTGGTCAATATAGTTCCAACCAATTATCATCATTTCAAAAACTAAATAATGTAGAATAATTCATCATAACAATTCAAATTCAAATTGTGAATTTAGTAGGCCATGTAGAAATGGGGAAAAAGTAAAGTCAAAATTTATGGTAGATAAATTAACCAATTTTAGAATTCATGAATAATTGGGTTGAAATCCATAAATAAAAATACATACCTCAAAATAGGTTTTTTATTGTTGAAAATTTTTATTATATCAATTCCTTTCAAGAATAGACTATTTTCTTCATTTGTTCCACAATTCCCCATGATTACATGACATCGATCCTTGATTCCACCTTTATTAAAACAATGGAGGTCCTTCTTTGAGGTAATGTCTTCTATACCTCTTAATATCCTGGGGTTGGGTGGATAACTCTATATACTAGATATAAAAGGGGTTATATAGTGGTCACCACCAAGTTATTCATTTAAAAAAATAATTAATTCATTTAATTCATTTTAATCCGCCCACAACAGTGGTTAATCTAAAAACCTAACACATATGAAACTTATATTGTGTCTTGGGTAAATCCCATGTTTGAAATTCATCCATGGTCTTGGTTTTCTCATTTAGGAATCCAATTATTGAGAAACCCATTTATTCGAAAAAGTATTTTTTATGCAGTTTAATAGATTTAATATTTTTTAAATATCAATTCTGGGGCCCTGCGAAACCCATAACACCATGACAACTCTAAAGAAAACCCTTATATATATATCCAAATGTTCCAAACATTCAAAAATATTTCATTTTATTATTCATGCCTTTAAGTATTCTTTCCACAAAAATAAAAAAAATCCATCTTGAAAAAGATAAGGGTACTAAGCTCGCATCTCGCTCTCATGCTCCCATGAGCTTTCCTGGAGGTTCCCATGCTACCAAAAAACTCACACTAGTAGCATAGCTCACCCATGAATGATCCTATATTTCCAATCCTTTATGGCCACCAGGTACTCCAAAAAGGTGTCTCTATCCTCGATATCTAACCTACCCCAGTCAATAACATGTGATGGTTTGTACATGTATCTCCTCAACTGAAACATGTAGAAGATTTTATGCACCTAGTCCAACTACATGGGTAATGATGGGTGATATGAAACCTCCCCAACCCTATGTATGATTCAAAACAACTCGATGAACCTCTGAGATAGATTTCTACCCCAATCAAACCTCCACAAACCTTATCATATAGCTACTTTTAGGAATGAATGGTCTCCTTTCTCAAAATCCAAGTGTCTATGATATTATTATTCATAAGATTTATACTCACTCTAAGTGGTATTCATTATATAAAAGATCCCTTGATCTTTATCCATCATTGAATGCACTAGATCTGGTCCCATAGGTGATGAATCACTTATCTTCTTCTAACACAAGGGTGACTTATATGGTATCCCATGTAGATTATTGAATGATATCATGTTGATAGTAGAGTGGTAGTTGTTATTATAAAGTTACTACACCAATAAAAAGTGATAATCCCAAATAAAACATAAGTCCAACACATATGCTCTCAATATATCCTATAAAACATTGATGTTTCACTCAATTTATCCATATATCTAGGGGTGAAACACTATGCTAATATATAATTGGGTCTTTGAGTCCTTATGAAAACTTATAAACTACCATTAAATGAACCACACATCATGGTTTAAAACTATCATCAAGGGTGCCCCATAAATTCCGATGATCTTCCATACATATAAGAACTAAAATATATTGATTTAAATCCACTCCTTGATAGTAATAAAGTGATCCAATTTGGTATCTGGTAAAAAAACACCCAAATAGAATTGTGGCCTCTCATTATTCATATAATCCTTATAAAAAAACCATTGACATGCCATACCACTTCCATTATGGGATCTCAATGGATTGATTTAAGCCTTCTGGAACCTGATGTTCTACATTCACTTACTGACCTTTAATGTATCGAGGAACAAACTCAACAACATTCAACCTTATAAATTCCCAAAAAATTATCTCTAAAGGTCTTGATACATCTTCACCTCTCTAGGATGTTCTATGAAGTTGGAGGTATAAAACTCCCTTATCACCTACTCAAGAAACACGATCAAGAACATTATCATCCATAAAAAGGATAATGTTCTACCCATATTCAAAAAAATGTCGGGTGCATCTCCTAAAGATGTCTGATCTTATAGAACTTCATAATCGATGTCTCCCAATTAATCATATCTTACACAATAAAGAAGTATTGGAGTCACTATCATCGATTGTTGATAATTTTTTTCATATATCATCTACCAAGGTCAACTATAAAGTGGCCAAGTGTTCTAATGCATCCATTGAGAAACAAGAATTGGATTTCCAACTAAGGTCATTTGCCACCATGTTTCCCCTTCTTGGAGTATAGAATATCTTGAATTCATGGTCCTAAAATAAATCCAACCAACATCTCTATCTCAATTTATGGTCTATCTGAGAAAATATATACTTGATACTATGGTGGTCTGAGTAAACCATGAATATCTCACTAATAATATAATTATTAAACATTCTTAAGGCGATGACTGCTGCTGCCAATACCAAATTGTGGGTTGTATAGTTCTTCTCAGGGGGTCTTAATAGAATTTACCCATAAGTAATCATTATCTTCCTGTTCATAAACAAACACTCAATCTTATCACTATAGGTATCAAAAAACACTACATACTCAACACCCTCCTCTGGTAGTCTCAATATAAGAGCATCGGTCAACCAATGCCTCATCTCCTCGAATGATCTCTGACAACACTTAGTATAGTTGAATGACCTCCAATTACATTTCAAAGTAAACAAATGTGATATAATCCTATAAAATTTCTCCACAAATCTCAAATAGTACCTCTAAAATACAAGGAAAATTTTCACCTTTGTAATTCTCTTGGGTGGTTCCCATGCTAGTACTACCCTTATTTTAACTAGACTGATGAATACACATTTTCTAGAGATGACATTCTCCAGAGAGTGAACTTTTATAATTCATAATTGAAACTTAAAGATTTTTCCATATAACCGGTTATCCCAAAGTAAGTCTAGGACCATTGTAAAACGTTTTATGTGGTCCCCCTATGATGAATATTAAATCATAATTTCATCAATGAATACAACTGAAAACTATTCCAAGAAGGGAGAAAGTTCCAATTGAAAAGTCCCATAAAAAATATAGGGTTATTCATCACACCAAAAGGAATCACCAATAAATCATAGTGTTCATAGTGACATTAGAATGTATTCTTAGGAATATCCTCCTCATGAACCTAAAACCATTGGTAGACAGACTTGACATCAATCTTTGAGAATGAACTTATTCCTTTTAGTTGGTCAAAGAGTTCATCAATATTTTAAAAGGGGTACTTATTATTAATTTTCAACTAGTTAAGGAATTTATGATAAATTCATATCTTTAAGCTCTTATACACTTTCATTATGAAAAACACTGAGGATAAACAGGGGACACATGGGGTCTAATAAAACCCCTCTCATGAATTTCATCCAACTGAACCATCAACTCCCAGAGCTTAGCAGGGGCCATCTAATATTCCATTGAAGATATCCATACAATATTGGTAAAAGTAGAAATAGATCTATCGATGTAGATATAGTCCTAAAACAACTTTTGGAAAGACATCCATATACTCATCCATTACTAGTGAAAGCTATATGTATGAAGTTCTTACTTCACTAAGTGTTAAACACCCCAACTAATGGGGGATACATTGTAACCTCCTATTCATAAGCCTCGCTCGTTCTACCAATTGGTCCTTCTCAACATTGAAGGAAAAAAGTCATTTTATCCACCTATAGACATATAATTATTCTATAATGAAGTTTTATTTGGGTGCATACCATGGATAAATAGTCTATATACATAATTATTTCATACAGTTCCATTGTAATAATCAATAGTTCCCACGTGAAACTCTCCTCACTGAGCACAGGCTCGCACAATTAGTAGATGTGTGAAATAGAATAAGTGTTACCAATTAAAACCTACAACCACAACTGATGTGATAAATAATCTACAGGAATATCGAACTCTTTCACAAGGTGTAAAAAATTAAGTAATGAATTTTGCCTATATCTACAAGTACCATAGTTAAATAAGATAATATTAATATCATACCACATATTATCTCATGCACAGCCTAATAATATCCCCCAATAGTCTGTAACTAACCATGCCATCTACCACCAGCTCTTTTGTTCTACAATGGAATTGGGTCATAATTTCATCCTCCATCTAGAGTTCTTGCTCTTGATTATTTTTCTAGTCCCTCTATCAGCACTGCCTTCCAAGAACTAGCCACCCCTGGAAGATAATTGATTGTGACCCAACCTCTGTTATGGTGGTCATTTAAATGTATGGCCACCATCTACTGTGTGTCGAGTCAGGAAATCATGAGCCATGTGACCATGTCTATCATAAGAATAAAAAAAATCCATATCTAGGATAATTGGATCCTCCACCAATTACTTGTTTCATAGAATCCTACATCTTAGTTTGAGTATGATTGTGCCTTCTGCGTCGAGATCCTAGAGTTCTATATCTATCAGTAGAAATAGATGAATCTAATCCATGATGTATAATACCAGTGCTAACTACTTGTTTCTCCTCTTCCAATAAGATATCTACCACAAAGGCTCATTCAATCACCCTAGAATAAGTGGGAATTAATAGGTATATTATTCTAGATCGGATGTACTTATAGATTCCCTACTCAAACTTAAACACCTGGAAGTATCCATAATATACCATGTAGATAGAGTATCATGTGATGTCTATGAATGTCAACATGTACTCAACAATAGTCATCTCACCCTAACAAAACACTAAATTCTCTTGAATCCATAGAGAGTGAAATATTGAAGGGTAGTACTCCTCATAGAACAAGATATAAAAATAATCCCATAAAATTATTAAATCTTGATGGGTTTGGGTGTCCATACACCACCAAAACCCTTTTGCTATATGAAGAAGATTGGTCGCAAGTGCAACCATCTAGTATGATGGTGTTCACGTGAGCCAAAAAACTCAAACCACAAACTTAAGTCAAACCTCTACTACCTAAGGGTCTAGATTACCATGAAACATGAGTGGTATCTATCACTAAAACTCATGTATTGAACTTATACTTCATGCATCATCATCATGTACCATTGGAATAATCAAAATCTCAACATATAGACAAATATCAGTCTAATCTACTAGAGGTGGTTTCATAAACCACTGATCGGGTGGGATCACTAAACTTTTCCCACTTGGAGGGAACATCGCAAGGATAAGAATCTAAAATAAGTCTTCATCACTCAACTATTCATCTTGACAACATTTTATTAATATCATAGTTGGATGGTATCATAGAGGCATCCTAAAAATTAACAAGACATACCGTAGTTAAAAAAGAATATCTTGGTAGATAACTCAAGACGGACTTGAAATTAAAAGACCCATTCCTATATGATTCATGTACCATTTTATTTCTCTATAATTGTTTCCTTTGTATACCAAGTTTAAAAATAGATTTTCATAGTCTTGGTGTATGGATACATTGGTTTTCAAACTCTCATCATGACCCCTGATATAAGATCTGAACTTAAGACACATTAACACAATTTACCTAAGTTCCCAAACCAATCCTCATAATACATATATATCCTAACATCATCTCTAGGAAAAACCTCCTTTGATACCACTCTTTCATGAACCAACCCACTGAGATCCCACCTAGACCATCATTAAGCTGACGGTGACACCCAAAACTGCTTCCAATTAGCTAGGATCTGGTGACTACTTCCAAGTAGGCATATATCACATAATGGGAGGTATTATACTATCTTACCTAGACACGCACACACACACACACACACACACATATATATATATATATCCACATAATATATTGAGATAATAATTAATGGTCATACCTCTAGAGTGTAATGGAGGACCCAAGCCTCAGTGAAATATGCCTCAGTCGATGCAGTATCGACTCTATTTTACGACCCACACCCTAGAGGAGCATCATGATGGGGGAGTACCAAATCCATAGATAGAGGACCAATGTCCTAGGTGAGTACCCACTCTACTAGTACATATGATATGGGGGACCCAAACCCTAGAAAACCCAAACATTGATGGAGTTCCAACCCCAAAATCATTTTAATGAACCCACCCAAACCTTTTCATGGGCCAAGCATAACAGAAATAAGTGTACCACTCACATCATTTCACAACATATCTCATGTGTTAAAAAAAATTCCAACATCATGTCCCACGTGGAATTATACTCATAATGGACTACTCACATTCCAAAATACGAGTACTAAATAAGGATATACAAGAGGTAGAAACTTCTAGGTGAAGTAAATGGAATGTCCCTTGGTGTAAAAGGGGTGTACTCCAAACTCTAAGATTTCTCATGTCCTACTGCTCCACTCAATGTATGGAGGTTCATGTACACTTTGTGTGACCTAAGGAACATGATGTGTGGGACCACCCTGGGTCCTGGGTGTGTACTCCATGTACGTAGCTTAGCTGGCCAGGTAGAACCACATGTCATGTGGGCCCACCACATAGCCATGTTGTTTGGAAAAAATCCCTCAATGTGTCCTCTTAGAATATTTTGGGTGTGATTATGTTTGTCGAAAAATCTAAATGAGTTTGAATTAGTATGAATGGTGATTTTCGAAGTATAATTTCAAGTTGGCATAGTTTCCTAGTGTTTTCCAAATTTTCGGGCCTCAAAATAGGGAGTCTGATATTGGTAAAGGAAGGTCTTCCTCATAAGAGTGAACATTATGAAGAACTACAAAGAAAAAAAGGAAAAAATGGAACTGTGTATCTCAGAACATGGATGATGTACCATGTCCAGTGATGATTCACGGTCACATAACAGGCAACAGGAATGGTACGTAGGAGCAGTTTGTAGAAACGAAAATGGTTCGTGGCGACGGTTTGTGGTGAAGGGCATGCAGTATGTGAAAATCAGGACTATTCACAGGATGGTATAATAGAATGGTGTTGTATAAGAGAAAAGGAAATATGTATACCACCATGGAAAAATGGTTCATGGAATGGGTGTGGTTCGCAGTAGGAGGATTGGTATGCAGCAGAGGCTGTACTGAATCAAAGATTTGGTAAATCTTGTATTAGTGGATTTTGCATATATCTTTGCCTTTATAAGGAGTGTTAATCCCACCAATTATAACAGATTGAAAATATCATTAGAGAAAATATCTTTTCTTTGGGAATTCAGTGAATTCCAAATGTGGTTTATGGGAAGCAATTTCACAGAGGGTGAAGAAGTTCTCAAATAGTTCGTGAAAGTGTTTTTGTGGGAGGTTGTAGTTTGTAAAGGAAAAAAATTCTATGGAAGAAGAATCCCGTACATGAAGGGGGATCTCCAGTACATAGAAGAAAAGTTATTCCATGAACAGAGAATAGTTCATGGATAGAGGGTGTTTTGTAAAGGAGGTTCATGGAGTCATTACGCGACAGTGAAAGAAGAGGATTCTACAAGCAAAGGGCAGTTTGCAAAAGTGGGAGAGGTACACGGAGGAGGTGTTCCGCATACCATACCCATTTCACAATACACTATAGGAGTAGGTGGTTCACAGAACACTCAATAAATCTAGAAAAAGCTTCAACTCAGTTTGAGAAAGTCATTTATGTTACCTAAGAGTACATGAAAAGGTGAATTTTATCTGCGGGTGAAAAGGTAATTAAATAGAGCATCTAGCTATAGTTAAGGATGAATTATTCATGAAAATTAAGGGAACTAAACATCCATAAACTATGTTCAAACTAAAAATATATAAACTATTATTGGATTCCTTTCCAAGAGTAGTGAGCGAAGGAAGAGGAAGATGGTGACCCTTTCCACCAGGAGTGAGCTAGAGAAAGAGGCAAAGGGAGTTACCCTTGGGAATGTAGTGAGAAAACCCTAACCCTTGTAAAGTCAGTGATCCTAGTTATAAAATATCTATCCCAAACCTTGTACTCATTATTGATAGTGAGCCTTAGTGAATTTCTTACATCAGCACATCATCGATGTATGCTTCTTGGATGTATCCCAATGATGGTGAATGTAACAGCCCGAGATTTTATAAAAAAAATATTCTTTTTAATTTCATTAATGTCTTGTGTTGTACGCTACACCAAAAGGAGCTTGCACAAAATGCATCCTTGACTTGCCTTGCATTACATGCAATCGCGACCTTCCTCGATAGCATGTGTAGTATGCAGTAACGAGTTTTACTAAACAACAATATGCTATTAAAATATTATTAAAACTAGCTGTTATGAATAGTAATAACCACTTTTTGAAATTTGGTAAATTTTATTTTTCAAAATGGTCTTCATTTTTGGATTCGGAATATCTAAATTAGCTTAGGGTGAAATTTTGGTACTTTTCGGATAACTTTCATATTCTGATGAATAGTGAAAATTACTAAATTATAATTAAAAACAACTTTTTTAATCGAAATAATTAATAGTGATAAATTATTAATTTGAGTGGTTTTAAAGTATATTTAGAATATATTTTTACAATTTAATACAATGTTGTTCATTGTATTTAATTTCACATTTAAACCAAACATAAACAAGTGTCAATCTTTTGATAGTTATTATCTCTTAAGAATGCGCTATTTGTTTTGACGATGGGAATTTATTTTTAAATTAATTAATGCAACTGATATGTTTTGAATTTGGTAAAATAGACATCATTTTTGAGTTCATAATATCAAATATATCTTAGGCCTAATTTTTGGTATTTTTCTGGAAACTTTCATTTTTTTGATGAATAGTGACACCACTAAGTGGTAGTTAAAAAAATGAATTTTTCATAAAACTTAATTTTACCGCTTCTGTGAGTGGAATTTCAAAAATCCGAGAGACACGGTTGATGTCAGTAAGTAAAATGTGGTTCAATGAGATGAAAATAATTTTTTGGTGAACAGTAACTTTTTACTTTTTTTTACCACGGTTAAAAGTAAATAGGGTAATTAAGGGTAAAAATGATATTATTATTATCCAAAAACATGTCCTAATTCTATTGGACAAGTTTAATTAGACCAAAAACAAACTTAGGAATAAAATATTACCATTTAGGCCCACTTGAATTAGATTAGGACATTTATTATTAATTTATTTAAAGAAGGGTTAAAATAGTTAAAATCAAAGTTTAATAAATAAATAATTCTTAATATGGGGATATACATAAGATAAATTCGACTATAAATATTCATTATAAAGATAAAATTATTTCCTACATAATTGTATTTTATTTGTAATTTTTAGACATTAAATAATTTAATTTATTTAGGACACAACGATGATGCAGTAATTATCTTATTAATGAAATATTGACATAATTGATGTTATAAATACCCAAATAAATATAATTTGAGACTTTTTATAATTTCCACTAATTTTATAGGTTAATATGACATGTTAGTATTGATTTAATGAACCTTTTTAGAACTTATCATTCTGTTATTAGTTTCACAAAAATCAATTACTAAATAGTGTCAAAATTGACATAAAATAGTTTTTAAAACAAATATTATATTATTAATTCTTATTTTATTCCTAAAAATCTAAGGTTCGGCCACATGACTTAGATAAGATTATATATATTAATAAAACACAACTTGGGGGTATCTTGGATGTATATGGTAATTTTATTAACTATATAATATAAAAATACAAAGTGACATGGTAAATGTCAATCTAATTAACTAAGAGTTAAAACTAAAAGATAAGGTTAATATAGGAACCTAAACTTGTATAAATTCTATTGGATGAGAGGATTTCGACTCATCCCCACCTTATCTTAGAAATAAATCAATTTGGAGCTATTTAAAACCGAATTTTACTTTATAATAAAATAATAGTTTTAGTTATTCCAAAGGTACCCCTCTCCTCCCTTATAAAAGGGAACCTCCTCCCTCTCTTCCTCACACCACTTTGAGCCTTCAAGCTCGGCCAACCCCTTCCATTTTCTCCTCTCAACTTCCCAAGATACATCCTAGAGATCTTGTTCTTCTTAAAATACCTATTTTAGTGCCCTAAAAGGAGGTCTCAAAGAAACACTTCAAAGAAGTGGTAATATCCATTACCGATCCTTTCCAATTTCTTTCTTCTTCAACTTCTTCTTATTTAGTTGTTTAATTATGAAGTAATAACATCAGTATCACTCATATACTTATATTTTATTATAATTATGAAACAACCTTATTTCACCATCTATCCATCCTACGGAAAATGAAATCACCGCGCGTGCGTACGTATGAAATACCGTCTCCACGTCGTGGTGTAATCTATTTTCCACCACCACCTTACTTGGATGGGTATAATGGTGTACATAATAACTATATATGATTATTGTAAAGTGATATTGATTCTGAAATAGTATACATACACACCAATACAATTCCAAGATCATGAGAACGATATCATTGCTCGTGCGTATGTACGGACTTCCGTCTCCACGACGCGATGAGATTCATTCTCCACGTTAACCATTCATGAATGATTATAAAGTATATATAATAAGTAATAATGAAATATATGACATAATAATGATTTTGGATTTATGTGTATATATATATTTATGTCATCTACTTAATTCCATTCAACTCAATAAGGAAAAGAAAATAGCGTTCATGCGTACGTACGGCCTACCGTCTCCATGAACGGTGTATTTATTTCCATTTACATATCTATTATATTATGAATATATATTATATATAAATCATGTTTTATATTCTGGAATTAAGTAATCATGATCTAAGTAATCATATGAATAATTACAAGTCAAAACACGGACGACAAATGAAACGATTTTACCCAAAACGCTCTTTAACATGGAATTTACAAAAGAACAGGTAATATAAAGCCATAAGTGAACCATCTATTATATCATAACAATGAGTATGATTTTGTAATAAGTCAATGACATTATTTAAATCATTATACATAAGGTTTGGACACATATGAAGCAAATCAGACCTAAGGTAAGGTAAAATATCACAATCTCATTTTTATCCGAGATTGTTTATACTTTGAAATTTACTGGGGTGTATTTTATCATCCACATCCATGTTTCCTCAATATGTAATATTTGTATCATTATACAATATTTTATATCCAATTTTACCCTTCGGTGAGTTTTTAGTAAAAGATATGAAAGGAATCGTTTTTCGTTTTTTGTACGAGGTACTTTTTGACTTTTCCGACAAAAGTACGAAGAATGTTTTTTTTAACTTATACGGCATAAATGGATTTTTGAAACATTATTTCCACGAATATTCCTTTACAAGTTTTCAAGCTTATTTTTAATCAACTTCTTTTAGATTAAAATTTTATGACATGTTAAGAAAGGAAAAATGTTTTTGAAGTAGAAATGATATTTTTATCAAGAATGCAGTTCAAGTGTTTTATCAAAATTATTTTCCATCTAAGATAATATAGGGTTCTGTTTATATCCCTATTATTACATTGATATGATTATGTTGTGATGGTTATATTTTTATGAATTCCTTTATCTTATATGAATTGTTTTATGATGTCATGATGTTTAAGATTCCCATTTTTATTGCATGGGTTATGCAATGATGTATGATTTATGATATTTGTGGCACACATAAGAATGGTTTCATTATGAGATGGGTGGGACCTATATCTCCGTCCAATTCATTGGGTAAAGATTTTATATCTCATGGGATAGAAATGGCTGGAATGGTAGGTTATATCGGTTCAGTGAAACAGGACAGAAATGAGGGTGACTCGGTTCAGAAATGGACTTTGTCCACTAAGATAGTCTTGGCAATGAGTCTTGACTAATAAGATATGATTCTCTATGATTATGTGTGTATGCCACAAAGTTTCATGTTTTAAGTTATGATTATTGGGATTTCATTTCACTACTATGATTTATCCCATGTTATGAAATTATGATCTCTTTTGCAGGATAAGATTTCCAAAATGTTATGTTATTATGAAAATAATTTGATTGATATTTCTTTTGTTTACCCTTACTGAGCATTTGAGCTCACCCTTTTATGTTTTCTTTTCCCCAGGATATAAAGAAAGGTTTTAGGTAAAAAAAAGAAGATCTTTATGGGAGATGTTGAAGATCTTTCACCATGATTATAAGATTATATTCCAAGTTTCCAAAGACACTAAACTATTACGATCCTTGTGTGTGTGTTTTTGTTATGTACTAAGTATTCCGCAAAAGTAATGTAATGTCCATGTACGTCAAGCTTAGGGTCTCTACAGTTGGTATCAGAGGAAAGGTTTAGTCAACCTTTGGAAACTAGGATGCGAGAACTTTAGTGAGATCCCTAGAGATATTTCTAAGGTATGTCTAGGGATATACCTAAGGTTAAGTATAAATATAGGTTATAGTCCTAGAATTACGCTAACGATCATATAATTAAACCTAAGATGTAAGATATTGAAGGTACTCCCCCTTTATTATGTTGTTTTCCCTAGCATGATTTTTGCCTCTCACACTATTCTTTTTGGGTTTTAGATGATGGTTGGAACCCGAAGGAACCGTGTTGATCAATGCAATGGACAATCCAATGATTTTCCTCCTGAACAAACAAATGTTATGGGAGATGGAGTGCAAAATCTTATTGGTATACTTACACAAGCTATGAATCATTCTAGACTTCCCAATGAGCAGAGAAGGGAAAAATATTCTATTGAGTCCTTCATGAGGCAACATCCACCTTCTTTCAGTGGGTCTTCTGATCCACTTGTTGTTGAACAATGGATCAGTACCACTAAAAAGATATTTTCAGTTCTTCAATGTTCTGAACATGATAAAGTCATCTTAGCAGTATATCGTTTGGAAGGTGAAGCTGATCAATGGTGGAATCTTATCCAGAATACGAGGCAAAGAGATGAAATTGAGTCCATGGAATGGGATGAGTTCAAGAACTTATTTGTCAATAAGTACTTCCCTCATATTCTTTGAACAAAGATGGAGAAGGAGTTTCTTGAACTAAAGCAAAAGGATGATGAATCTGTTGGTATATATGAATAAAATTTTACAAGGCTTGCAAGGTTTGCATCTGGATTTATCATCCAACCTGAAAGTAAAGTTGATCGATTCATCAGTGGCTTAAAACCAAATCTTCGAAGGGCATTAGCTATAAGAGACTTCAGTAGCTATGAATAAATTGTGCGTTGTGCTATCAAGGTAGAAATGGAATTTGGTGTTGCTTATCCATCTCATAGTTTTGACAAGAAACGAAAGATGGAGTTCAAGGAGAAATCTCAGAATAATGGTGAAAAGAAGATGAATGTTTCCTTATGCTCAATGTGTGGAAAGAAGCATGGTGGAGATTGCCTTAAAGGGACAAGTAAATGTTTCAAATGTGGAAAGGAAGGTCATCGGTCATTTTAATGCCGCAATGATGGGAAGAAGATGTCTAATGATGCAAACAAAGGAAGGGATACACATAATGAACCTACTACACTTCAATATTTTAAGTGCAAGGATATGGGACATTATGCCAATAAATGCCCAAATCCAAGGGTTAGTGATGATCGACGTGAGCAACCACTTAAGGAAAAGGACAAAGGGAAGTCACATGCGATCACCATTGGTGATGTTGAATATGAAAATGATGTGGTTGAATGATTAAGGGTTTATGTAATGGGATTCCAGAATAATGTTGTATATAGTATCATGGAATATTGGAATATTTATGTTTTGGTCTATTGTGGTTTTCAATAATTTTATGGCATCGGTAACTATGAAAAGTGATTGAAATATTTTTGGAAAGAAAATTATATGAGCATAATGAAGGGATAAGGAGAAAATTAAATTTATTCATGAGCTCATGACTGATATAAAGAGAAGGTTATATCATGGTTTGAGTATATAGAATTTTGAGGATTTTGGTATGTGGAAAGTGTTAACTTTTAACTTCATTCATGTTTTCACTATGGTTAAGTTAATGGGTATTCATTCTTCAAGAGAATACATGATTAAGGTATTCACATGATTGTAATTTGACCAACAAGATATATCTTATGATATATTGGGGATAAATGATGGCATTCACATGATTGTTATGTGACATTTCAAGTAATCATTTTCTTTATACTATGAGCTTGGACCGAAGTATTTTAGATAAGCCAAAAGATTGAAATGGATTATGTTAGACATAAGTTAGTATTGTTTAAGGATAGAAGTTTTTTTTGATATTGTTGATGGGATGTTATAGTAATATAGCTTTAGAAAAAGGACAACCTGCAGGACGGGCGACAGCCCATCGCGTCGGACAAGGCTGTGGGAATCGAACCCACAACCGAAGTGTGACCGGCCTTTATCGCCTACCACTGGCCTATAGAAAGTCCCTGTTTAGTAGAAACTAGTTTTATTATATTAAGTAGTATGATATATGAAGTATAAGTCCATTTTAGGAACCATATATGATTAATCTCACTATAGATGGACTTATGTATTTTTTGACAACTTTTCTAACCTTTTGTTTGAGACAGATGGAATGACCCATCATTCTATCACATGATCTACTAACACATCACGAATGACAAATTCCACTTCATTTATTTAAGAGATGAAGTAGAAATTGTCCAAATAACGACAAATAGTGAGACTATACCAAAATCACGAAAGTATTTCTTCTAATTCCAATTTCATCAACTTTAGAGAAATGATCTTGAAAACCAAAAATGTTGTCCTAGTGCTCTTATATCTGATGAATCAGATGGTACCTTAGATCGTCACAAATTTATGGCTTTGTGATTGCTGGCTTTTCCATAGCCATGTTCTCTACCACTCTCCATCAAAACATGATGGTTAGATTTCTCTTCCATATCCATATTTTCACCTATGTGGAAACCCAGTGATTAGTTTATTTGGGTAACCGTTACGTTTCATACTTTTGTTGGTTTTGTTATTCCTTTTTACAATGTGGGTTTCTATTAAAGAAACTTTCGAATAGTAAACCATTTATAACCCCGGCGAATTTCGAGGGCGAAATTCATTTTAACGGGGGTAGAATGTAACAGCCCGAGATTTTATAAAAAAAATATTCTTTTTAATTTCATTAATGTCTTGTGTTGTACGCTACATCAAAAGGAGCTTGCACAAAACGCATCCTTGACTTGCCTTGCATTACATGCAATCGCGACCTTCCTCGATAGCGTGTGTAGTACGCAGTAACGAGTTTTACTAAACAACAATATTCTATTAAAATATTATTAAAACTAGCCGTTATGAATAGTAATAACCACTTTTTGAAATTTGGTAAATTTTATTTTCCAAAATGGTCTTAATTTTTGGATTCGGAATATCTAAATTAGCTTAGGGTGAAATTTTGGTACTTTTCGGATAACTTTCATATTCTGATGAATAGTGAAAATTACTAAATTATAATTAAAAACAACTTTTTAAATCGAAATAATTAATAGTGATAAATTATTAATTTGTGTGGTTTTAAAGTATAGTTAGAATATATTTTTACAATTTAATACAATGTTGTTCATTGGATGTAATTTCACATTTAAACCAGACATAAACAAGTGTCAATCCTTTGATAGTTATTATCTCTTAAGAACATGCTCTTTGTTTTGACGACGGGAATTTATTTTTAAATTAATTAATGCAAATGATATGTTTTGAATTTGGTAAAATAGACATAACTTTTGAATTCATAATATCAAATATAGCTTAGTCCTAATTTTTGGTATTTTTCTGGAAACTTTCAATTTTTTTATGAATAGTGACACCACTAAGTGGTAGTTAAAAAAATGAATTTTTCATAAAACTTAATTTTACCGCTTCTGTGAGTGTAATTTCAAAAATCCGAGAGACACGGTTGATGTTAGTAAGTAAAATGTGGTTCAATGAGATGAAAATAATTTTTTGGTGAATAGTAACTTTTTACTTTTTTTTACCACGGTTAAAAGTAAATAGGGTAATTAAGGGTAAAAATGATATTATTATTACCCTAACACATGTCCTAATTCTATTGGACAAGTTTAATTCGACCAAAAACAAACTTAGGAATAAAATTTGACCATTTGGGCCCACTTGAATTATATTAGGACATTTATTATTAATTTATTTAAAGAAGGGTTAAAATAGTTAAAATCAAAGTTTAATATATAAATCATTTTTGATATGGGGTTATACATTATATAAATTATACTATAAATATTCATTATAAAGATAAAATGATTTCCTACATAATGGTATTTTATTTGTAAGTTTTAGACATTAAATAATATAATTTATTTATGACACAACAATGATGCAGTAATTACTTTATTAATAAAATATTGACATAATTGATGTTATAAATACCCAAATAAATATAATTTGAGACTTTTTATGAATTCCACTAATTTTCTAGGTTAATATGACATGTTATTATTGATTTAATTAACTGTTTTCGAACTTATCATTCTGTTATGATTTTCACAAAAATCAATTACTAAATAGTGTCAAAATTGACATAAAATAGTTTTTAAAACAAATATTATATTATTAATTCTTATTTTATTCCTAAAAATCTAAGGTTCGGCCAAATGACTTAGATAATGTTATATATATTAATGAAACACAACTTTGGGGTCGCTTGGATGTATATGGTAAGTTTATTAACTATATAATATAAAAATACAAAGTGACATGGTAAATGTCAATCTAATTAACTAAGAGTTAAAACTAAAAGATAAGGTTAATATAGGAACCTAAACTTGTCTAAATTATATTTTATGAGAGGATTTCGACCCATCCCCACCTTATATTTGAAATAAATCATTTTGGAGCTATTTAAAACCGAATTTGACTTTATAATAAAAAAATAGTTTTAGTTATTCCAAAGGTACCCCTCTCCTCCCTTATAAAAGGGCACCTCCTCCCTCTCTTCCTCACACCACTTTGAGCCTTCAAGCTCAGCCAACCCCTGCCATTTTCTCCTCTCCACTTCCCTAGAGACATCCTAGAGGTCCTGGTCTTTTTAAAAGACCAATTTTAGTTCCCTAAAAGGAGGACTCAAAGAAACACTTCAAAGAAGAGGTAATATCCATTACCGATCCTTTCCAATTTCTTTCTTCTTCAACTTCTTCTTCTTTATTTGTTTCATTATGAAGTAATAACATCAGTATCACTCATATAATGATATGTTATTATAATTATGAAACAACCTTATTTCACCATCTATCCATCCTACGGAAAATGAAATCATCGCGCGTGCGTACGTACGGAATACCGTCTCCACGCCGTGGTGTAATCTATTTTCCACCACCACCTTACTTGGATGGGTATAATGGTGTACATAATAAATATATATGATTATTGTAAAGTGATATTGATTCTGAAATAGTATACATACACACCAATACAATTCCACTATCATGAGAACGATATCATTGCTCGTGCGTACGTACGAACTACCGTCTCCACGACGCGATGAGATTCATTCTTCACGTTAACCATTCATGAATGATTATAAAGTATATATAATAAGTAATAATGAAATATATGACATAATAATTATTCTGTATTTATGTGTATATATATATGTATGTCATCTACTTAATTCCATTCAACTCAATAAGGAAAATAAAACAGCGTTCATGCGTACGTACGGTCTATCGTCTCCATGAACGGTGTATTTCTTTCCATTTACTTATCTATTATATTCTGAATATATATTATATATAAATCATGTTTTATATTCTGGAATTAATTAATCATGATCTAAGTAATCATTTGAATAATTACAAGTCAAAACACGGATGACAAATGAAACGATTTTACCCAAAACGCTCTTTAACATGGAATTTACAAATGAACGGGTAATATAAAGCCATAAGTGAACCATATATGATATCATAACAATGAGTATGATTCTGGAATAAGTCAATGACATTATTTAAATCATTATACAGGAGGTTCAGACACATATGAAGCAAATCGGACCTAAAGTAAGGGAAAATATCACAATCTCATTTTTATCCGAGATTGTTTATACTTTGAAATTTACTGGGGTGTATTTTATCATCCACATCCATGTTTCCTCAATATGTAATATTTGTATCCTTATACAATATTTTATATCCAATTTTACCTTTCGGTGAGTTTTTATTAAAAGATATGAAAGGAATCTTTTGTCATTTTTTGGACGAGTTACTTTTTGACTTTTCCGACAACAGTACGAAGAATGTTTTTTTTAACTTATACGGCATAAATGGATTTTTAAAACATTATTTCCAAGAATATTCCCATACAAGTTTTCAAGCTTATTTTTAATCAACTTCTTTTAGATTAAAATTTTATGACATGTTAAGAAAGGAAAAAAAAATTTGAAGTAGAAAGGATATTTTCATCAAGAATGCAGTTCAAGTGTTTTATCAAAATTATTTTCCATCTAAGATAATATAGGGTTCTGTTTATATACCTATTATTACATTGATATGATTATGTTGTGATGGTTATATTTTTATGAATTCCTTTATCTTATATGAATTGTTTTATGATGTCATGATGTTTAAGATTCCCATTTTTATTACATGGGTTATGCAATGATGTATGATTTATGATTTTTGTGGCACACATAAGAATGGTTTCATTATGAGATGGATGGGACCTATATCTCCCTCCAATGCATTGGGTAAAGATTTTATATCTCATGAGATATACATGGCTGGAATGGTATTTTATATCGGTTCAGTGAAACAGGACTGAAACGAGGGTGACTCGGTTCAGAAATGGACTTTGTCCACTAAGATAGTCTTGGAAATGAGTCTTGACTAATAAGATATGATTCTCTATGATTATGTGTGTATGACACAAAGTTTCATGTTTTAAGTTATGATTATTGGGATTTCATTTCACTACTATGATTTATCCCATGTTATGAAATTATGCTCTCTTTTGCAGGTTAAGATTTCCAAAATGTTATGTTCTTATGAAAATAATGTGATTGATATTTCTTTTGTTTACCCTTACTGAGCATTTGAGCTCACCCTTTTATGTTTTCTTTTCCCCAGGATATAAATAAAGGTTTTAGGTAAAAAAAAAAGAAGATCTTTATGGGAGATGTTGAAGATCTTTCACCACGATTAGAAGATGATATTCCGAGTTTCCAAAGACACTAAACTATTACAATCCTTGTGTGTGTGTTTTTGTTATGTACTAAGTATTCCGCAAAAGTAATGAAATGTCCATGTACGTCAAGATTAGGGTATCTATAGTGAACCAAGTAAAAATCATTATTTTCTATGAATTATTTCATATCTGTTCATATATTCTATGGGATAAAGAGATAATTGAGTTTTTTTAACAAAAAAAACAAGATCTTAAAGGGAAGAAGTTTTAATCTGTCATACCTTTATTCACCCCCTCTTAGGGTATTCAACCTTATAGACCTAACAATTAGTATCAGAGGGAAAGGTTGAAAGTTCGTGGTTATCTATGAGAAAAATAAATAATGGTGATCAATCATAAATGAATTCTGATATTCAGTGGAAATAATTTTCAACTATGGAAGAATCAGATGCAACACTAGATCCTATCATTAGGAATGGATGTCTTCACAGTAGTTATGCATGGAATATCAGCTAACATCAATAGTTGTGCTTTATCAGAAAATAAAAGAATGTAATTGGATGCTTATTCTAAATGGATCAATGATTTAGGGGGATCCCTATCAAATGAAATTTATACGAAGGTATTGTCCTATAAAACATCACATGCTATGTTGGAAAAATTGTTTAACATTTATGAGGGTGACACAAAAGTCTGAGAAAAAAAGATGCAGGTTCTATGGAACAAGTATGATGATCTCATAATGAACCCCAATGAGGTTGTTGATGCATTATTCGACTAGGTAAATGTTATTTTGGAATACATGTGGGGTCATGTAGAATTCATTGAAGACATAAAGATTATAAAATGTATCTTGAGAAAAATTTTACCACAGTTCAATCTGAAAGTTTCAGTATTGGAAGACAAAGACCCAAAAGAGCTGACACTCGATAACCTACATAGTACTCTTGTAGAATATGAAATGAGAAATGATGATAACAATGCAGTGGAAAATGGAAAGTCCAAAAAATCAGCTTTCATGGCCAATAATAATCTCTATGTTGAAGATAGTCCTAAGGAGGAAACTTTAGATGATTTCATGTCATTTATCTCCTCAAATATGCAAAGAGGAAAAGGAAATTTCAAAATAAAACTTCCATTTTCATGCTTTCAATGCCAAAAGATTGTTCATTTTGCAGTAAAGTGTCTTAATAAGTTTGATGATGAAAATGAAAATAGTGATGAAATTCCCCAAAAGAAGTATTCATCAAATTTGAAAGTTAGGATAAGTACTAAGAGAAGGTTCTTCAAAAAGAAGAATATTATTTAAAAATAAGATGAAATTTTATAAGAATCTAAGGCATGAGAGTTAGAGGACTGCAAGGATCATAAAGTAGATGCTTTAGTGGAAGTTGTTGTAATTTCTTTAATAATAGAAGAAAGTGACAATGAAGAGGGAAAGCTTGAAGGAAGAGTTGATCTCCAGGTTGAATAAGAAGATTCCCTTGAAGAGATAGATATTTTGAGATCCAAAACAATGAAATCCAACAAAGTTTTTCATGATGACAAACTCTATATGAAATTATAGGAAGAAGATAATTCTTAGCTGAATGTAGAAATTTAAAATCTAAGGTTCTCAATGCCATAAATTTAAAAAAAAAAGTGGTTGAGTGCAAAATTAAAATTGAAGAACAGAAAATAGAAATTGATAGTTTGACTAAAACTGGAAATTATCAAATCAAATGTATTGAAGAACTAGAAGAGGAAGTTGTCAGTCTGCAAAAAATAGTTAAAGACTAGGATAAACTATTATCTCTTGGTTCGAAATCAGGAAATAATATCTTAAAGGAAATATAGAAGGTGGAATTTGATAAAATTGGTCCAGCAAAACAAAATAAATAATAAACTCAGATTGATAAGGATGGTTGGTGATTGATCTAAAATAGAAAGTAGTTACAGTTCAATTCAGACCACAAACATCCACTCCAAGATTAAATATTGATTTGGGTATGAAGAAGAATCATAAGATTCAAAGAACCCAAGGTACAACTTGTGGTGTATCATTGTCATACAGGAATGTACCACACATAGATTATATTTTTGTGGTAATATGGGAAACTCTCAAAATGTATGTTCTGTAGAAAAGAGGTACAAAATGGAACAAGACCAATAGAAGTGGTCATATAGAGATCAATATTCCAGGTCATTATTTGATGGCCTTTATTTCAGGTGTAAAGCACTCAGACATATGGGAAGATATTGAACATCAAAAATTCATAAAAATGTGTCGAGGTAGAGTAAATTTTTTCATAAGAAGCATCCAAATTATCATCAAGAGAGCTGAAAATTCAAAATCAATTTGCAACTCTACAATTTGAAGCAGTTCCATCATATATTGAGGAAAATAAATATTATCATTCTGTGTTGGGTATGAATTCAAAGATATGGGTCAAAAAGAAAAGGGCTGAGTAGACAGTGGTTGTAGAAATTTTGTTAAAGGCATCAGATCTTACTGGGATATGGATCATCTATAGTGGATGCACTTCCCATATGATGGGAAATGACGATCTAGTGACCGTAATCAGGTATGATAAATAAGGTATTATAAGATTTGGTAATGACGAGGGACTGAAAATTATTAGTTCAAGAAAATCCATGTTTGGAGGAAAAGACATGAGATGAGCAGATGTCTTGGCTATTAAAGGGATTAGTCACAACTTTCTTAGTGTCAGTCAATTTTATGACTCAGGGCATGCCATACGTTTTTTCAAGAAATTTTGTATCGTCAAGTAAAAGGATGGTGATTTGTGTTATAAGGAAATCATACAAAAGGGAATATCTACCTTGTGAATGGAGAAGAATATATATTATTTCTTTACAAGGATGAATAAAACAAGTTATAGAATAAGCGTCTTGTCCACATATGCCAAACTTCCTTAGAAGATCTGGTGTAATATGATGTTTCTTGAAATCTCCCTATATTATCACATGATCGTACTCATACATGCAAGGTCTTCCAACAAGGGAAGATCATTCAAAAGAAATATAATCCAAAGGATAAAAGGTCAACAAGACTAATTGAGTTGGTGCATATCAATGTATGTGGGTCAATTTCTCCAAGGGTTGTTGATGGGAGGAGATATTATGCTCTCTTCATTGATTATGTAGTAGAATGGAATGGGTTTCAATCATCACCCACAAATCTAAGGTTTTCGGTTGCATTACAAGATATCGATGTGAATGTGAAAAGATGCTTGTCATAAAATCAAGAATATTCAAATAGATAATGGAATATTGTTTACAAATAGTCAAGTGGAGGATTATCATAAGAAATAATGGATAAGGTATCAAGTTTCAGCGGTAAGAAATCCTTATCATAATGGAGTAGTTGAGAGAAGAAATCCGATTGTGAACAACATGGATATAACAATTCTCATTGAGAAAGATCTTCCAAAGAGTTTTTGGAAAGGGGAAGTGATGACAGAATTCTACACATCAAGAAGAGCCTTGTTATGCCCAAAAGAAGAGAATAATCCATATGAGTTGTGGTGTGTGTAGAATAAATCACTAAAATAATTTCGAGTCTTCAGAAGTAAGTGTTTTATTATCAATAAAGAGAAACATAGGAAGTTTAAATCTTGTGGAGATAAAGGGATATCTCCTGGCTACTAAAATAAGATCAAAACATATAAATGCTTTAATAAGTAACTAGGGATGATTTTTGAAATCCATGATGTAACCATAGTAGAGAATGAGTAGAATCTTCAGCAAATACATAATCAGTCTTAGGAGGATAGTGAGGTATATATCAGTAGATCGGGAGATACTTTATATCCATAGATTAATTTAGAAGAAGAGTCAGATGATGAGAGTGATAATAATAAATTAGTGTCTGGATATAGACCAGTAAGAAGAGTTTCAATTGATAGACATAAAATAATTGGTGATCAGATAACACCAGTGCATACAAGGAAGATGAAGTTTCTACAGAAAGCATCATACTTATCACAAGTGGAGCTTAAATTCTTTGATGAAGTATATGGAGATAAGAATTGGGTTCAGGTAATGAATTTAGATCTTAAACAAATTGAGAAGAATCTAATGTGGGAGATTGTTTTGATACCAGTAGACAATAATTTCATTGGGAAAAAATGGGTCTTTCATAACAAAATGAATGAATATGGTGTTTTTATTAAAAATAGATCATGAATAGTGTGTAAAGGGTACTCCTATATAGAAGGTATTGATGTTGATGAGACATTTTCACCTTTTACAAGGCTGGAGACAATTAGATTATTCTTGGTCACAGTAGAGTAAAAAAAGTTTATGGTTTCCCAGATGGATGTCAAGTCAAAATTTATGAATAGTGTTGTAGAATAAGAAATTTACATTGAGAAACCAGATGGTTTTCTCATTCATGAATATGAGAACATAGTTTGTTAGTAGAAGAAGGATTTATATGGTTTGAAGCAAGCACCAAGAGCATTGTATTCAAGGCTTGATCAGTTTTTAAAAAATCTCAGTTTCCAGTATGGTGGAGTTGATTACAATTTATATTTCAACAATGAATGTAGTCAAAAGATGATAGTTATAGTTCATGTCTATGACATAATATTTGGTGGATTAGATAAAAACAATGCAGACAATTTTTTGAATTAATGAAAAGCGAGTTTGAAACGTCAATGATTGGTGAGATGACGTTTTTTCTTGGATTATAGGTGTTGCAAGGAAGGAATGGCACTTTTATTTATCAATATAAATATCCCAAGGAGGTTTTGAAAATGTTTGTAATGTATAATTACAAAAATATGAAGACTATATTTGCTACCCAGTTGAAACTCTCACAGGATGATGAAGGCAAGGCAATTAATATCATAGAAAATATAAAAATCATTGGAAGTCTATTGTACCTAACAGCGGCAGGGCCAAATATTGTATTTTTTACTTTCCAAGTAGTGAGGTATCAAATAAATCCAAAGGAGAGCCGCATGATTATAGTGAAAAGAATACTTTAGTATATCAAGGGAACATTGGATTTTGGTTTAATTTATAATGACAAATCTTAGCCATATATATTGGGATATATAGATGCATATTGGGTTAGTTCAGCAGATGATAGGAAATCAATATCCAAAGGTTCCTTCTATCTTGGTGGATTTTGTATTTCTTGGTTGAGTAAGAAACAAGATTGCATTTCATTATGCTCTATAGAAGCTGAGTACATTGCAGCTACTCAGGCATGCACATAGTTACTGTGGATGAAGCAGTATCTTGATGATATCGGAGTTGAAGTGAAGTCTCCGATCGAAATCCATTGTGATAATTAAAGTGATATAAATCTAAGAAAAAATCAAGTACATCACTCAAGGACAAATAAAATTGAAATTAAATATCATTTTATCAAGGAGAAACTAGAGAAAAGGCTTGTGAAGTTGAATTATGTGCCAACAAAATAACAAGTTGCAGATATTCTTACGAAGGCCTTACACAAAGAAGCATTTTAAAGTCATATACTATCTCTAGAAGTCCATTCAACTCTCCACACTTTAAAAAGTGTGTATGTGGGACCCCCTCTCCCTAAGGTATGGTGTGTTTTCCCTAATGTACTGATATGTTTTCTTTACCCTATTGTAGAAAATCATAAAGTTTCTTTCGGGTTCATTGATAAAGGGGGAGAAAGTGTGACTATTATAGGGGAGAAAAGACATGGGGAGAATCTGTTAAGTGTAGCATCAAGATAGAGGGATTTTAAGTTGAGTTGAATATTTTTGGAGGAGTTGTAACATAGGGGGTATTAAATCAGATGATTCTAGAAGTGATCGATCAATGATTACTTATCATGATAGCTGAGGTTCGCAATGAAAGAGGTTGATTGGTTTCAAGAGTTGGTGTCAGGAATGAAGTGATTCATTGATGAAATTTTCATTATAATCTTATTTCTCATGTTGATCATGGCTCATGTGTGATTAGAGTATGTCTTGAGTAATCCTTGATCGCTATCTTAATCATAATAAGTAAATTCCAATTGAAGAAGGAAGGAGCTTTAACAAGGTATCAAAATGTGAAGAATTATTATGCGAAGAGTTGTCAACAAACCCAAAGGGGTAGATTTTTGGAAAAAATCCCTCAATTTGTTCTCTTGATATGTTTTGGGTGTGATTGTGTTTTTTGACAAAGCCATATGACTATGAATGATTATGGATGGTGTTTGCTGAAAGCATGTTTTCAAGGTGGCATAATTTCTTAATGTTTGCCAAATTTTTTGGCCTCCAAATCAGAAGTTTGATGTTAGGAAAGGAAGGTATGTTTAATAGTAGTGAATTATATGAAGAACTGTGAATAAAATTGGAAAAATAATGGAACTTCATACCTCAAAACATGGATCACTTACCATGTCTAGGAACAGTTTGCGGCCACATACCATGCAGTGGGAATGGTACGTGGGAGCAGTTTGAGGAACTAAAAATGGTTCGCAGTGAATGTTTTCGGTGAAGGGAGTGTGTTATGTGGAAGGAATTATGGTTCATGGGATGGTAGAAGACTGGAACCACATAGAAGAAATGGTAGTATGTGGACCGTTGTGGGAAAAAGGTTTGTGAAATGGGTGTGGTTTGTGGTTGGAGGATCGGTATGCGGTGGAGGCTGTACGGAATCAAAGATTCAATAAATCTTATATTAGAGGATTTTTCATATACCTTTTTCTATATAAAGAGTTATAATACCACCAATTATAAGAGAGATAGAATATCATTAGAGAACATCTCTTTTCCCTGGGATTTCGAGGAAGTCCAAAAGTGGTTTGCAGGAAGCGATTCCTTAAAGGCTGAAGAAGTTCGCAGAATAGTTCAAAAAAGTGTTTTTATGGGATGTTGTAGTTCTCAAAGGAATAATAGTTTGTGGAAGAAGAATTTGGTATGTATAGGGGGTCTTTGGTATGCAGAATCAAAGGTATTCCATGAATAGAGAATAGTTTACGAACAGAGGGTGGTTCATAGAGGAGGTCTGTGGAGTCAGTACGTAGAGGCGATATATTACAACAAAGGAACGGCGAAGGAAGAGGAGTTTGTGGATGAAGGTCGGTTTTCAAATGTGTAATCCTTATTCGGAGGAGGTGTTCTACATACAATACCTAGTACACAGTATGTGGAAGGAGCAGGTGGTTCGAAAAACACTCAAGGAAGCTTGAAAAAGATTCAAGTCAATTTGCAAAAGTCATTTCCATTACCTAACAGTACATAGAAAGGTGAATTTAATCTACAGGTGAAAACGGGACCTCAAAAGAGAATTTACCTATATTTGAGGATGTGGTATTCATGAAAATTAATGGACCTACACATTTATAAACTATTTTTGACCTACAATTCTATAAACTATGAGTGTATTTCTTTCCAATAGTAATGAGTGAAGGATGTGGAAGATAGTGACCCTTTTCACCAGTAGTGATCCAGAGAAATAGGCAAAGGGGGTGTCCCTTGGGAATGAAATGAGAAAACCCGAAACTTTTTAAAGGCAGTGATCCTTTTCATAGAAGATCTAGCCCGAACCTTGTACTCATTCTTGGCAGTGAGCCTTAGTTAATTTGGTACATCGGCACATCACTATTGTATTCTCCTTGGACGTAGCCTAGTGAGGGTGAACCAATTAAAAATTGTTGTGCCCTGCACATGATTTCATATATGTTCATATAATGCTATAGGAGGAAGATATAATTGATTTTTTTTAACAATGAAATAAGATCTGAATGGGAATAAGTTTTAATCTATCATACACTAATTCACCCCCCCCCCCCTCAGAGTATTCAAACATTTGGACCTAACACATGTGATATTTAACTCAACTATAAACCCTAAACATAGTAAAGTGTGTACTACATGAAATTTTTTGTTTCAAAACACATGGCATGTTGTTGATAATTTAACAGATTTAAAAACTTATCTCCATAGATCTTCACACATCTACTAACCTAATCATGAATCTAACTGAAGATGCCTCTAGATGTGTCAATCATGAATCTACCACCACTAAAAGTTGATTTCTAAACATTTCATCACCAAAACTAAAATTATTATTTAAGACTATCATTCTTATAAGCCTAAACTTGGGAAAATTGAACTTGATCCATCCATCAAACTTATTTCTGCTAATATTCCTTAAATCTATGAGCACAATGATCCTATTTTTCATTCTTACAAACATAAATATGAATCCATGGGTTTTATGTTGATTCAAAATAAACTATAAATAGATGAAACACCACCCAAAATAGGTTCTATGGTGAAGAAAGTAAATAAAATTGGGAGAAAACCAAAGAAACATCAAAGTGAGAAACATCATTAGTCAATACAGTTATAGCCAATGATCATCATTGTAGAAACTAAGAAGTGGAGAAGATTTCATCATAATAATTTAAATCTAAATTGTAAATTGACAAGTCTATATGGAAATGGGGGAAAAAAGTATGAATCCATGGTATATTTATTAATATATGCCATAATGCAACAATAATTGGGTGGAAATCCATAAATAGTAATCCCTACCTCAAGAACGGATTGTTCATTGGTGAATAATTAGTTTTCTATATATATCATTGAAGAATATACTTCATTAATCATTCATTCCATAATTCTCCACAATTAAATGTCGTTGATCCATTATTCCTCCTTCGTATGATCATTAAACTTACTTCCCCATGGTGGCATGTCCCTTACCTCACAATATCCTAGGGTTATATGGATAACCTTAGATATTGGTTATAAATTAGATTATATAGGGTTTCCACCAAGTTAAACATTTTAATAACTAAATTTAATTAATTAATTAATTAATTATATTCATTTTAACCTTCCCATGATAGTGTGTCATTCTAAAACCTGATACATATAAAACTTATGTCACACCAAGGGAAAACCTTTCATTCTAGATTCAACCATTGTCTTGGTTTTCTCATTCAATACTCTAGTTAATGGGAAAATCAGTTATTATTAAAATATGTGTGTTTATAGTTTAATATCTATAATTTTTTTAATATATCAATTTTGGGGTCTCGTGGAACCTATAAAACCACACTAACTCTGAAGAAAACCTATATATATATCCATAGGGTGAAACATCAAAACTGGAGTTCTTATAATAACCCTATTAAAATCATTAAGTGGTAGAGAGTAAGTGGTCATGAACCTTTGATGACCAATGAGATTTTACTAAATATATAATCACATACTATTAAATTATCAGTATATAAAGCATCATTGATATGTGATCTTTGGATGTATCTCATTATAGGTGAACCAAGTAACATCATCGTGTCCCTTTATCTTTACAATTTTTCATTTGATTGTTCTGAAAATATAGATTCAAAGGTTTATTTTCCAACATAAAGATAAGACCCAAAATTTTTTAAATATAATAATATTTTTTCAAGCCAACATAATTCTCCACCCCCCTAAGATTCATGAAGGGACCATAGGTTACAAAAATTGATACTAGATCCACAGGTTTTCATGGATAATATCATTAATGTAAAGGGTTCACCCTTATCAAAACATGTTTGATGATCATAATTTGAGTGATAATGAAAATTTGTATAGATTATTTAACCATATTACTTATTGTTTTGGTGAAATACATGGACTCGATAATAAGATAAAGGATTAGGATATTTTAAATAAAATCATTACAAGGTTACCACCTGTTGGACTCACCTGTTTTAATAATCACAAATCATGTTTAAATAATGATCATAATATATTAAGTCAGTCTTTAATTTTTTTTAATCTACATATACAATTATCTTATTCTCAACAATGTATATTCTTAATACTCGTGACTTTGGTGTATCAAATTATAGTCTATATTTATCTAAATATAAGCTCACTGTTAAAGGCTACTGGTAAGAGCCTTCTATTAAAGTCACCATTATAGCTTACTATCACCTTAAGTCACTGTTGCTAGAAGATCACCGTTGAAGATTTACAGTCACTGTTGGAAGCTACCGGTACACGGTTACTATCACAAACCTACTGATGATCTACTTATAAAAGCTCACAGACAAAGAGTTACTATCATAAGGTCACTGCTATAAAAACGTTTCTACTAGAAGTCCACTGTCAGACTCTTTCTCAAGTCTTCTATTGAGAAATTCTCTATTCAAGTCTGCAGTTAGAAAGGTTACTTTTGAAGTAGTCTGATGTTACAGAACTACCAATTAGAAGCTTACTGTTAAATGTCTATTGTTGAGCCTACTGATGGAGTTCACTGATGAGGATCCACTATTACAAAGAATAAATAGCTACCTTTGAAAGACTACAGTTGAAGTCTACATATGGAAAGACTACAGTTGAAGTCTACAGATGGAAAGACTACAGTTGAAGTCTGCAGATGGAAATACTACAGTTGAAGTCTACAGATGGAAAGACTACTGTTCACAGTTGGAAAGACCACAGTTGAAGCCCTCAGCTGAACAGTCTACCGATGAAGTCCACAGTTGTAGAGATTGAAGTCTACTGTGTGACATGCATCTTTTACCAGTATAATGATATTCCACTCTTTTATTTACCTATTTTATTAATACTATTATAACGGTCATGTCTGGACAAATTAATGCACTTGAAATTATTTAATGTTATTTTCATGGATATCAGGAGACAGTACAATGTACGAGGAAGACCACAGGTGGTTGAAACATTTCACTTGTCATCCCCTACTGGACAACAAAACACAAAAACAAGATATTATATAAAAGACACAGAAGAGAGTCACAAAAAAACCCCGAACATACTGGAAGGAATAAGGGAACTCTAAAGCACTCATTCAGAAGAACAAGAGCTTCATGAAGATATATTGAAAAGAACCTTCCACATTCTATAATAGTGTGATGCAAAAAGTTTTTGAATCCTAGAAGTTGTTCATCTCTACATATGGGAGACACAACCTAGAAGTTGTGACACTCTATTTTGGAGGAAACTTTCAGAGAAGGACCAAAGATTCATTTCATTCATTCCAATAAGTCTAGAGCTGATCTGCCAACACAATAGAGCACTCCAAACTTATCCCTACTATCTTTAGCTCTACTGTGTTTAAATACTTTAAATTTGTTATTAGTGTGTACGTGTTACGCACACTGACTCGTGTGCTTGAACTAAGGGATACTAAAAATCCCCATACCAAACTATCTTTACATTTGTTTCCCACGTATAACTGTGGAAGAATCCTGGTGTGGCTTGGTAGTTTATTTGTTTACCATGAAGAACAGTGGTAGAAGTTGAAAAACCTAGACAGTTTGTGAAAGCTGTTGTAAAGCCCGATACAGGATATGTATCACTTTTAATATAATTTCGTGGTGACAGGTGATCACCAAGTGGATAGGATTAGGTCTTGACTTAAGATTGAACCTCTTGTTTAAATTCGTTGTGTTCATCCTTGATTTACTCTGTTTAACATCTATCTATTGTGCTTATATTTTCAAAGATAGAAATCAGTTTTTACATTCACTCTGATAGTTAGTTCTGGTTAGTGTGTATATCTGAGTTGTTTAGTAAACCTGTTTCAAAAGTCGAATTAGTTCTCATACTGATTCAACTGAGGAGTAATCAACCTTTGAGAAACATGTTAAACAATAACTCGCTTATATCTCTACTACCTTAATTGACTGGGATGTTCTAATTTGGGGGATTTTAATCCTAAAAGTTTTTAACAAAAATTTTAATTGGAACTCAATTCACCCCCCTCTTGAGTATCCACTCCAACCAACACCACCAATGTACAATCCAAATGTATAATCACTTTAAGAAATAAACCTTACGTAATTATCCCTTGATGGATTTCATAGTAAGTTTCTTGCATATGAAATATGGGTGAATCCAAAGAGTTAATTAGAACCTTCATCTAAATAGATAGAATTCAAACTATTTTATAAGCAATACATTCATGATTGTAAAAATGAAGGTGATGTAAGTTATGAGTTCTGATCCCTGGTGGAAAGAATATTTAAAGTTGGTAAAAGAATATTTGAGGGTAAATTACCCCCCAAAAGTTTCCATTGTAGTAAGATTGGGAATGTCATTTCTAGGTGTCTAAAGAGACATGATAAATAGGATGGTGAGTTTGAATTATCCCCAAAACAAAAGAAGAATTTTCAGCATAGAAATAACTTTAACTTAGGTAGTGTAAATGGAAATAAATTTCAAAGTAAGGTCTTGGTAAATAAAGAGGCAGAAAAATTAAAGGAAGATCCATTAAAAGGAATTTATATAGATTTTATCTCAAATATATAAGATTCCATAATGGATTTAGAGAAAAATAATAAAACTAAAGTTAAAGCGAATGATCAGTCAGAGTGATTTTAAGATCTCAAAGTATAATTGGAAGGGGATATTAAGTATATTGATCTATAGATAAATAATAATAGTAAAATTGGAGGTTTGTTAAAGGATTATTCAAATTATATTTATAAACTTGAATTATATATTTATCATCTTGAAAATTTAGTGAAAGAATTTGAAAAGAATCAGTTGAGACTTGAATAAGATATGAGTTACAAATTAAAGATTGAGGAAAATAACAAAATCAATGTTGATCATAATATGAATATTAATAAGAAAGTTAATAAACAAGAAACACTTGATTATAAATTCATATCCTTGAGAAATAAGCCTAAATTAGTGATTAAAATATATAGTTCTAATAATAATATTTAGTTTAGAAAAAATTTAGATGAAGGTTTTAAATAAAGTTAATATTGAGGAAAAAAATATTTAGAGTAATTTCTTAGTGCTCATAGACCCAATTATATGGGTAAAAATTGTCTTGGATAATAATTTGGTATATAAAAAATGGTTTTATCCAATGTGAATAGAAAATGAGAGCATAATAAAAGAGAAATTTCTAAATAAACAAGAACATAATAATAATCAAGGGTGTATTAAAAAGCATATTATTTATTTATAAATGACAAAAATATTATATTTCAAATGATGAAGTGTTAATTTTTTGGTTTTCTTGGAAACACTATGTATTATAGATATAAAGATGAATTATATTTAAGAGGAGAAGCTATCATAATTCAAAAAAATAGAGTTGGAATATATCATTCAGAGTATAATAGAAATTCATTTTATGGATACAATATTAATTTCTCAAATTTTAGGAATAAAGAAGTAGATTTTAGGAAGGTAAGTGGTGTATATTCTTCTGGAAGTCAATGTAAAAAAGATGTAAGATAATCAAATTCTATTCCTTCAAAAATAGTTTTTATCATCTTGAAGAAGAAGGATTTAATATAATTTCATATACTAAATAAAATGAGAATATATCAAAAAAATATCAACTTATTTTGGAATATATTGTAAAGAAAGGAAGAATATTGATAAGTGAATTTTGTTTGAAATTTCCTATAAATCCTAAAATAATAGTATAATCTAGATTTTGGATAATGGTCTTTCATCCTATATGATTGGTAATATGATTTTTTTGAAGAATGAAAAGGGGTGAGTTGATGAACCTATAAATTTTGGAAATGATAAAGCATTACTGATTAAAGGAAGTGTAAAGATCTAGTTGGATATAGAAAATAGAGGTATACTGAAGTACTCAATGTTTATGTACTTTTATATAATTTATTGTGTGTAAATCTACTTTGTGAATCAATCTTGGAAGTCAAATTCAATCAGAAAGGCTACAGTATTAAAGGAAATTAAATGAGTTATCTTATGAGGGTATAAAGTATAAAAAATAATATATATTAGGTAGATGGTGAATATAATACTTTTTTTATAATATTTTAATAAAAAAAAACTTCGGGAAATGGTATCTAGGCCACATTAATCAACAAAGTATGGGTAATTTGTCCAAGTTTAGTGTCATGGTGGATATTCTTAACTTGAATAGATATCAGAAAAATATTTTTGATTCTTTTATATGAGGAAATATGGTTTGAAATTTGTATCCACTGAATAATAATAAAGAATCATGTTTGAAAAATTTTGTCCACATCGACTTATGTGGTCTAATTGGTCAAGTTAAAACATTTAGTGAGAAGAACTTTATCTTATTTGTTAATGATTATAGTAGGATATGATATTTCATGTTTATGAGATAAAATATGTAAGTAATAGATTGTATAAATTGATTTTAAAGAATATTATAAAGTTACTCTGAAAGAACTATGATGATTTTAAGATCATATAATGGAATAGAGTACACATCTGATGAGGTTGAAAAGTTTCTTGAAAATCATGGTATAAAACTTGAAGTATCGTTAGTAAGAACACCCCAGTAGAATGGTTTTATAAAAATAATAAAATTTATAGTGGAAAACATAGAAATCAATTGTTTATATAAAGTAACATCTCATTCCATTATTATAAAGAAGTGGTGTTAGTGTTTATGTATACTCAGAATAGAGCATTACTTGGTCCATGAGTATAGAAGATGTAAACACGCTATCATTACATGTCAAATTAATTAGGTTTTTAATTATGATTTATTGTATATTTAATAACCTAGATCATCTCTCAATTGGAATTGAAGGTTTTAGAGAGTTAATTTTTAATAATTGTTATAAATAAATATAAAATAGGGGTGTTTGAATGATGTTTTAAAAAAACAAGGGAAAAAGAAACTTAAATTAAAAAGTAACTTTTGGTTAAAGGATTATTATTCAAGATATATATTTGAATGATTTCATTACATGTTTTATTTTCATGTTTTAAGGATAATTTTTCTCAATAATTTAATAGGTTTTAGGTAATTATTTATTTATGGTTTACCAGAATCTTGATTACCTACAAGTCCCTTTGAAATGAAACACTTTAGAGTGAGCCTTATCATATCTATCATATAGCCTAGACCCATAACTTATTTAATTTTTAATTACTTCCAAGTAAAATAATATCTTATACAAATGAGAAAATAAAGGGCCTCCTATGTTTTCAAATCAGAATAACACATGTTTCTCCACTCAAAACAAAAAACCAATCTGTTAAAGTGGATGAGTGTATTTCATTCAATTTATCAAAACACAATGATTAAAATTGAAATTATATTCATATAAAACCCCATTAAATTCCTAGAAACTAATATTAAAAAAATATCTAATTAGGTTATATAACTCCCACTTCAAGTGTGTACCACCCTTTCAATGATCAGCCATCATTTAACTTGTCATCAAGAGGAAGAGGAAGGTTGTATGGAACTCTAACTTCATCATTGAAATACTTATGTGTATAGGAAGATATCTAATGTTATTTATATTTAGAATAATACTTTTTATCTCTAAAATTTTATAGGTTCACTCCTTTTTCTAACCTTTCAAATGAGGTTCCCAAAGTGCCAATTTATAGGCAAAGTGGAAGGTGGTTTTGGCACCATGTTTCCAAAAACCACTTGGAACCTAGATTTGGGATATTATATAGTCTTATATTACTTTTTAGAAAACTAAAAAATATTTTTAAAATATTTATACTATCTACACACAAACTTTTGTCATAATTGGATTTATATAACTTGGTATATGGCTAAATTACAGAAGTAGCCTCATGACTATGAATAGAGAAGATTCTATTCAATGTTGACATGTTTTGGGACTCTCAATGGATTAATTGGTATACATGATATTCTATATAATTTTATATAACACATCAATGTATATTTTAAACACATTTTATCCCAATTAGTTTGATAGATTATGTGTAATGTGTATTTTAGTCTACACATGTGCTTGGTATTTCATGCATTTTAGTGTGTTTTTCCCAAATGCCATTATGGGATCCCCAAATCACCTACAAATATAATAAAAACATTAAAAACTTAAATTTAATTTATTAATATTATTTAACATCAATTAATTTTTGAAAATTATATGTTTAATTGATTATTATGTTTCTAATTTGTAATACAAAAGAAGTTTGAAATGGTGGTATGAAGCTGAAACAAAATAGTGAATCGTGAAGAGATCAATATACTGTATGAAATTTGTCATGGAAGGAATACCTCACTGGATCATATTAATGTTTTTATGATAAAATTATTCATTCAAAATAAATATAGTATTTGGGGTAAATATTTTGATTCAATAGATGAAGGAATATTTTTAGGTTATTCATCAAGATTAAGGCCTATAAATGTTTAAAAAAATTAATAACTAGATTTTTGAGAGATGTGATGTGAAATTGGTTAAACATGAATCTAAAAAAAATTCTAAAAAAATTTTCTTAAAGAATTTTTTTAAGAATATTAAGAGATATTTTTGGTTTCAAGAGAATCTGAGAATATTCAGATTCATAATGATTCAGAAGTTTAATTAGTTGATGAAAAAGGTAAATATGAGAGCTAACTTGTGACACAATCAAGAATTAAAAGATCTCTATTTGATCTAAGAAATATTATTTTATATAAATATACTCCAAAATAGACATATATTATGGGGATAATTGATCACATGACTCTATTATTAGAAATAGAACCCACTTTATTCAAAGAAGCAATGAAGGAATAATCATGGGTAAATTCCATGAATAAATAATTTTATCGAATTGGTATGAATCAAACTTGGGATATTATTAATAGATCTATACATCATAATTTTATTTTTAAAAAATGGGTTTTCAAAAAACTCTTGATTAAAATGGAAGAGTAATCCATAATAAATTGAGGTTATTATGTAAATGTTATTTACATGTTAAAGGCATTGATATTAAATAAAAATTCACTTTTTTGGAAATAATGAAGTCTATTGAAATTTTTATGGTTTTGTTTTTTAAAATAAGGTTCATAGTATCCAAATGGATGGGAATAAAACATTTTTAAATGGTTTCTTTGTAACATCTCGAGCTTCCACGATACGCTTCTCATTCAATAATGCAATAGCTTGCATTGTACGCAACTTCGAGTTCTAAAACACCGCGACTAATCAAAGTAGCCGTTATGAATAGTAATAACCACTTTTTAAAATTATAGAAATTTTATATTTCAAAATGGACTTCACTTTTGGATTTGGAATATCAAAATTAGCCTATGTTGAATTTTGGTATTTTTTTGAGAACTTCTAATTTTTTATGAATAGTGAAAAATACTTAAAAACAACTTTTTTAATCAAAATAATTTATAGTGATAAATTATACTATTCAGTGGTTTTAAAGTATAATTAGAATATATTTTTACCATTTTATCCAATGGTGTTCATTAGAATTAATTTCACTTTGAAATTGGACATAAACAATTGTTAATCTTTTGATATATATTGTTTCTTAAAAACACGCTATTTGTTGTGACGGTGGGAATTAATTATAAAATTAATTAATGAAACTTATATGTTTGGAATTTTGTAAAATAGACATCATTTTTGAATTAAGAATATCAATTATAGCTTAGGGTGAAATTTTGGCATTGTTCTGAAAAACTTCAATTTTTGATGAATAGTGAAACCACTAAGTGGTAGTTAAATAACTAATTTTTCGTTTAAATGAAATATTACCACTTCTGTGTTTTGATTTTCAAAAATCCGACATACATGGTTGTCATTAAGAAGTAAAATGTGGTTCAATGAGATTAAAATATTTTTTGGTGAATAGTAACTTTTAAGTTCTTAATCGCGATTAGAGGTAATTAGTGTAGTTTAAGGTAAAAATAATGTTTTAATAATATGAGATGAGCTTGACACATGTACTACCCTCAATGTATGTGACATGGCCGACCAAGACAATCCATGGGTCAACTTGGGGACCACATTGAGCCACTTTAGTTGGAAAATGACATAAATACCTTTTATTTAATGTTAAAGTAAAAAATGACACAAACATGAAATGTTTTACTAAAACAATTTTTACATGGGGTTATACAAGTCATATTTTTTACTATAAATAGTCATTTGAAAGCTAAAAATATTTCCTACATCATAGTATTTTTTATAATTTTTATACATTAAATAAATTAAATTATTTATGACATCATTATGATGCAGTGATGACCTCATTATTTAACGATTTTAATAAAATGAAACGATAATGTACAATACAAGGATTACACTTGTCCAAAGACTATTGGATGGGTAGATTTTGAACCCTTATCACCTTATCCACGAATTATATAAGTGTGGGACCTTTAGAATCCGAAAAGCATTGTATAATAATGTAAAATTCCCTTACTTTCCAAGAGTGCCCCTCCTCTCCTCTTATAAAAGGCCCCCACCTCTACCACCTCATTCACACTTTCAAGCCATTTGTCTCGGCCAACCTCTGCCCAAATACCCTCCCAACTTCCCTCCCTTACTCCTAGAAGCCTCACTTTGGGCAGAATTCTTCCCAAGGAAGCCTTTGGCTCAAATCAAAAAGAGTTACCCGATTTTTAGGTAATGTCTTCTCTAATGTTGTTTTTTTTATTTAGCTTCTCCAACCCCTTAAACTCTTTTTATTCATTTCTTTTGTAACAACACCAGTATCCTTAATATACTAGGATGTTTTTATAATAATGATTTGAGCTACAATTACACACACCTACATCTAATGGTTAAAGAACATACTGTTTCTGTGGATGGCGAATTTCTGCCTCACGAAACGATGATTGTTCAACACTCATATAACACCTTAAAAGGTGGCCATTAAGATATCACTATATTTATATATGATATATAATATGTTTATGTTTTACTTATGCTTCTGTATTTTTCATTTATGGAATACTTTATGATTTCCATTATGGGTAAACGCGATAATTTCGTTTTAGGAAGTGCGGACTACCGCCCCCTCAAAGTGATTTGAATCGTTAATGCCATATGTGGGATGTATAAAGGATGGAGTAAATGGTATTATACACTATATTATACTGGAATTATATTATACATTTATATCATTATGATTTCATTCCATTAAATACGAAATAGAAATGAAAGTAGCGTTCATGCGTACGTACGGCTTACCGTCTCCATGAACGGTGCATTTCATTTCTTACCTCTAAATGATACGTAATATTATAAATGAATGTATATAATGTATATATAATATATATATGATATCTACATCATGAATATAATTCTGGATATAATGGATATTTCACCACATGAACAACTTGTAATTATAAGAAGTTTATTTTTGACTCAAGTACCAAAGATCGACAAAACGACCGTTATTAACTTAAATAATTACATAATGTTCATAACATGGTAATAAGTGATATAAAAGGAATAATGAACATGAAAAATGTTCTTAAGTAAATAGAAATTAACTCTAGTTTATTATTCAGGAGGTTAAAGAACGGTCGAGTCAGGACAAGACGCAAGGTAAGGGAACTTCTTAACCCAACTTTCATTCTTTGGGTTAATCTCCTACTTTCAAATTATGTCATGATATTATTATGTATTATTTTTTATTTTTACTTTCTTTATGTGTACCTATAGTGAATACACATAATAGATCTATTTTATTTTATAAATGATCTTTTTAAGGACTTCGTCTCAATCTCCTTTCATTGAGGCATATTTGATTTTATACACAACTTTCTTTTATACGGTGTATAAACCCCTTTGACTTTGACTTTTATTCAAAAAGGAATTTTTTTTTACAAAGCGTTTTACTAAATGAAAAAAGGAATTTTTTTGTCTTACGTATGCGGCGACAATGACTTCCCTGCCGCCGTGACCATTATTTGTGTTTCAGCTTCCTCTACAAGCCATAACGTTTTTTAATGAAAAATAAATACAAAGTTTTAACTTTATTTTATTTTGGTATTGAAAATGGTTTTGAAAGTGTTTTTATTATATCAATGTGTTGTATTGATATCTTGTGATTGAAATGTGTAAATGTTATGTTTCCTTTATGCATGTTTTATGTGATACGATTATGTTATGGTTTATGATATGTTTAAACCTATTCATATGAGGAATGCATTGGACTTAATAAGTGACGGGTGGAGCCCGCTACAGCTCCTCGATGCATCGGTAGGTCTCATGAGACAAACTAGTGTCTTGGCACGAGGCCTTGACAAAATCTTATTTGTGGTCCTGGCACGAGGCCTTGGATACGTGGTTATGATAGTCTGGCATTATGCATTCCATCATTATGAAAGTGGTTATTGATATTGCATGTGATTATTCGACCAGTAGAATATCCATGTGAAGAAGTAAATGGAATTATCTCATTTTACTTTTGCCATATTATGTTGACGTTCAAGTTTAAAAGGCTTTTGTTTTAGTTATACATTTCCTTAAATGTTAATGATTATTTATGAAAGCTTCCGCAATATTGTTATCCTTACTGAGCATCTGAGCTCACCCCTTTCAATGTTTTAATATTTTCCAGGATGTGAAGAAGTATTTTATGAATGACCTGCAGGGATAGTCAGAAGAGGATACAAGTGTGGACTATGGGGACTTTTTTATTGTAGTTTTTCACCTTATGATGTAATATAACATTTATGAATGTATCTAGTGTTTCTAAGGCTACTAAACTAATCGGTCTTTTGAGACTTGATCTTTTGTGATCATGCCAATGTTACGAAGTAATGCACCGACTCCGGGTAGCTAGGGTCGGGGCGTTACAGTTGGTATCAGAGGCAGTTTAGTACTAACCTTGGAAGCTATATTTAGATAAACTCTGATTAGAGCACATATCCCAAAGATAGACTTTGAGGATTAGTATAGAAGAACTTCCTAGAATTTTGGTATTATAGAGATTTTGTGAGTTTTCTGATCAATACATCCCTGTCTGGATACGAGCAGGTAGAGGTGGCTCTGGCACAGATGTACCTAGGGGTAAAACCCGAAAACACTGCTTTGAGCTAGACTCGAACGGGAACTGGTGCACGACAACGGGCCTTGCTGCACTCTTGGTTACGACACTCTCGGGGGATATGCATAGGATAATTCTCATTTTCTTTACAAACCACTATGAAGGGTTATGAGTATATACTTTATCAAAGAAAACATTTCTTTTTATGATTATGGATTATATCCATAAATAGTTCCATTTATGTAAAGTGTTTTACAAATATGGAATTATGTATTTTAATTCATAAACTAATCTAGTTTATGTCATTGTTTAGAAATGGCGCCTAGTGAAAGGAATGGAAACCGTATCAATGCACGCACTCCGTGTAGGGATTCCCCTCCTACTCAAGATAATTATTGTGGATATGGAGATACAACTGGTGCTGATCAACTTATTACCATACAGGGACAACTCACTCAGGTTATGAATAATAACCTTACTCGTATGGAGCACCCTAATCCGCAACGTGGAGGATCAATGTTAGACCGCTTCATGAGGCAACAACCACTAACATTTAATGGGGGTACAAATCCATTAGTAGCTGAGCAATGGATAAACTCCTTAGAGAAAATATTCCACGCCTTGGGGAGTAGTGAAAGGGAAAAGGTTATCATGGCAGTTTACCACCTCACTGGATATGCTGATCAATGGTGGTCATTGATTCAAAACACAAAGGAAGATGATGACATATCGAATATGGAATGGAGGGAGTTCAAAGATCTTTTCTTAGAAAAATACTTTCCACATGACCATAGAGCAGATATGGAAAGGCAATTTCTGAGTCTGAAACAAAATGAGGATGAGAATGTCGCAAAGTATGAGGCCAGCTTTACAAGGTTAGAGAGGTATGATGCAGATTATATATGTAACCCAAGAGTTAAGATTGATCATTTCGTTGATGGGTTAAAACCATTTCTCTGTCGATATTTAGTATCAAAATCGTTCTCAACATACGAAGATATTGTCTCATGTGCTATCAAGACAGAAAAAGAATTCTCTAAGTCTTATGACAACAAAGTAAAGCAAGAGAAGAAGAGAACGGTGGAACAAGAGACAGATAAAGGGAAAAAGGGAAAGAATTATTTTCCATTATGTGATAATTGTGGGAAGAATCACCCTGGTACTTTCCTAAAAGGAATGGGAGTTTGTTATAAATGTGGAGAAAAAGGTTACCAGGCGCGTGATTGCAAGGGAAAGAAAGAGGCTATCAATGTTTAATGCTACAATTGTAGGTAAATGGGGCATTATGCAAATGAATGTCCTAAGCGTCAGGGAAACTTACCTCAGAAAAGGCCAAGGGATCAAGGAAATTCTTATGTTGTTACTACAGTTGAAGCAGAATAATTAATTTATTGGTGCTTTTGGACTCATGGATTATATTCTGGTTATTAGAATAACGTGATATATATATATATAAGGATTGTACTGCAGTACTTGTTGATTTCAGTAAGGTTTTAATATGATGAAGGTAATCATATTTTTAGTATGTGACAAAAAGGGAAACTTTAATTTGTTTGGGGAATCTGATAAATTGATTTTGGAATTAAGAGACCTTTTAGAGAAAGTCTGGACAGAGGTATTTTGGATAACTATAAAGGTTGGAGTGGATTAAGTTGATCTTTGGATAGTATTGTTTAAGGTTTAAAAATTTATGAAGATTATTTTTGGAATATTATAATACTATAGTTTTAGGAAAAGGACAACCTGCAGGGTGGGGCATAACCCGTCGCGTCGGACAAAGCTTCCAGAATCGAACCCACAATCACAGTGCGGCAGGCCTTTATTTCCTACCACTAGCCTACAGGAAGTCCCTGGTTATTAAAAAATAATTTTACTAATCTAAATGGTATGTGTTAACATTTGGAACCTTATACAATTAGGATAAGTATAATATTTTTGAGTTCTATTATATTTTTGAGTGAAAGATGAGTTGAAGGTTGAAACTCTAATTGTCAAGCATAAATATATATATACCTTCTCTTATTCAATGAATAAATTAATACTTAAACTTTAGTAAAGGTATATTAAAACAAAAAAATGTGTTATCCTAATACCTTATGTCTTGTTGAACTGATGATATTTTAAATCAACATAGATTGAAGGCTTTGAGGCCCTCAATTTGAAAGTTGATTGTAATTCATGACCTCAATCACTCCCTACAAATATTTACGTTTTTCCTTCAATTATATGTCTCTAATTGCCACCAATGTTCTCCTAATCGAGATCATAATTGGGTGGTGACTTTTTCATTTCCCTTTCCCTCTTATTAAGGCTAAATTTAGTTAATCTTATTTCCGATGTGGGTTTTCCACAAAGGTATTTTCTCTTTTCAACCTTTTATTTTCAAATAAAAATTTCAAATTGTGAGGACGCAATTTATTAAAGGAGGGGAGAATGTAAAATCCCGAGCTTCCACGATATGCTTCTCATTCAATAATGTAATAGCTTGCATTGTACGCAATTTCGAGTTCTAAAACACTGCGACTAATCAAAGTAGCCGTTATGAATAGTAATAACCACTTTTTAAAATTATATAAATTTTATATTTCAAAATGGACTTCATTTTTGGATTCGGAATATCGAAATTAACCTATGTTGAATTTTTGGTATTTTTCTAAGAACTTCTAATTTTTTATGAATAGTGAAAAATACTTAAAAACAACTTTTTTAATCAAAATAATTTATAGTGATAAATTATACTATTTAGTGGTTTTAAAGTATAATTAGAATATATTTTTACCATTTTATCCAATGGTGTTCATTAGAATTAATTTCACTTTGAAATTGGACATAAACAATTGTTAATCTTTTGATATATATTGTTTCTTAAAAACACGCTATTTATTGTGACAGCCGGAATTAATTATAAAATTAATTAATTAAACTTATATGTTTGTAATTTTTTAAAATAGTCATCATTTTTTAATTCGGAATATCAATTATAGCTTATGGTGAAATTTTGGTATTGTTCTGAAAAACTTCAATTTTTGATGAATAGTGAAACCACTAAGTGGTAGTTAAATAACTGATTTTTCGTTTAAATGAAATATTACCACTTCTGTGTTTTGATTTTCAAAAATCTGACATACATGGTTGTCAATAAGAAGTAAAATGTGGTTCAATGAGATTAAAATAATTTTTGGTGAATAGTAACTTTTAAGTTCTTAATCGCGATTAGAGGTAATTAGTGTAGTTTAAGGTAAAAATAATGTTTTAATAATATGAGATGAGCTTGACACATGTCCTACCCTCATTGGATGTGCCATGGCAGACCAAGACAATCCATGGGTCAACTTGGGGACCCCATGGAGCCACTTTAGTTGGAAAATGACATAAATACCTTTTATTTAATGTTAAAGTAAAAAATGACACAAACATGAAATGTTTTACTAAACCAATTTTTACATGGGATTATACAAGTCATATTTTTTACTATAAATATTCATTTGAAAGCTAAAAATATTTCCTACATCATAGTATTTTTTTTATAATTTTTAGACATTAAATAAATTAAATTATTTATGACATCATTATGATGCAGCGATGACCTCATTATTTAACGATTTTAATAAAATGAAACGATAATGTACAATCCAAGGCTTACAATCGTCCAAAGACTATTTTATGGGAATATTTTTAACCCTTATCACCTTATCCACGAATTATATAAGTGTGGGACCTTTAGAATCCGAAAAGCATTGTATAATAATGTAAAATTCCCTTACTTTCCAAGAGTGCCCCTCCTCTCCTCTTATAAAAGGCCCCCACCTCTACCACCTCATTCACACTTTCAAGCCATTTGGCTCGGAAAAACTCTACCCAAATACCCTCCCAACTTCCCTCCCTTACTACTAGAAGCCTCACTTTGGGCAGAATTTTTCCCAAGGAAGCCTTTGGCTCAAATCAAAAAGAGTTACCCGATTTTTAGGTAATGTCTTCTCTAATGTTGTTTTGTTTTATTTAGCTTCTCCAACCCCTTAAACTCTTTTTATTCATTTATTTTGTAACAACAACAGTATCCTCAATATACTAGGATGTTGTTATAAGAATTATTCGAGCTACACTTACACACACCTACATCTAATGGTTAAAGAACATACTGTTTCTGTGGATGGAGAATTTCTGCCTCACGAAACGATGATTGTTCAACACTCATATAACACCTTAAAAGGTGGCCATTAAGATATCACTATATTTATATATGATATATAATATGTTTATGTTTTACTTATGCTTCTGTATTTTTCATTTATGGCATACTTTATGATTTCCATTATGGGTAAACGCGATAATTTCATTTTAGGAAGTGCGGACTACCACCCCCTCAAAGTGATTTGAATCGTTAATGCCATATGTGGGATGTATAAAGGATGGAGTAAATGGTATTATACACTATATTATACTGGAATTATATTATACATTTATATCATTATGATTTCATTCCATTAAATACGAAATAGAAATGAAAGTAGCGTTCATGCGTACGTACGGCTTACCGTCTCCATGAACGGTGCATTTGATTTCTTACCTCTAAATGTTACGTAATATTATAAATGAATGTATATAATGTATATATATGATATATATGATATCTACATCATGAATATAATTCTGGATATAATGTATATTTTACCACATGAACAACTTGTAATTATAAGAAGTTTATTTTTGACTCAAGTACCAAAGATCGACAAAACGACCGTTATTAACTTAAATAATTAAATAATGTTCATAACATGGTAATAAGTGATATAAAAGGAATAATGAACATGAAAAAGGTTATTAAGTAAATAGAAATTAACTCTGGTTTATTATTTAGGAGGTTAAAGAACGGTCGAGTCAGGACAAGACGCAAGGTAAGGGAACTTCTTAACCCAACTTTCATTCTTTGGGTTAATCTCCTACTTTCAAATTATGTCATGATATTATTATGTATTATTTTGTATTTTTAATTTCTTTATGTGTACCTATAGTGAATACACATAATAGATCTATTTTATTTTATAAATGATCTTTTTAAGGACTTCGTCTCAATCTCCTTTCATTGAGGCATATTTGGTTTTATACACAACTTTCTTTTATACGGTGTATAAACCCCTTTGACTTTGAATTTTATTCAAAAAGGAATTTTTTTTACAAAGAGTTTTACTAAATGACAAAAGGAATGTTTTTGTCTTACGTATGCGGCGGCAATGACTTCCCCACCGCCGTGACCATTATTTGTGTTTCAGCTTCCTCTACAAGCCATAACGTTTTTTAATGAAAAATAAATACAAAGTTTTAACTTTCTTTTATTTTGGTATTGAAAATGGTTTGAAAGTGTTTTTATTATATCAATGTGTTGTATTGATATCTTGTGATTGAAATGTGTAAATGTTATGTTTTCTTTTATGCATGTTTTATGTGATACGATTATGTTATGGTTTATGATATGTTTAAACCTATTCATATGAGGAATGCATTGGACTTAATAAGTGACGGGTGGAGCCCGCTACAGCTCCTCGATGCATCGGTAGGTCTCATGAGACAAACTAGTGTCTTGGCACGAGGCCTTGACAAAATATTATTTGTGGTCCTGGCACGAGGCCTTGGCTACGTGGTTATGATAGTCTGGCATTATGCATTCCATCATTATGAAAGTGGTTATTGATATTGCATGTGATTATTCAACCAGTAGAATATCCATGTGAAGAAGTAAATGGAATTATCTCATTTTACTTTTTCCATATTATGTTGATGTTCAAGTTTAAAAGGATTTTGTTTTAGTTATACATTTCCTTAAATGTTAATGATTATTTATGAAAGTTTCCGCAATATTGTTATCCATACTGAGCATCTGAGCTCACCCCTTTCAATGTTTTAATATTTTCCAGGATGTGAAGAAGTATTTTATGAATGACCTGCAGGGATAGTCAGAAGAGGATATGAGTGTGGACAATGGGGACTTTGTTATTGTAGTTTTTCACCTTATGATGTAATGTAACATTTATGAATGTATCTAGTGTTTCCAAGGCTACTAAACTAATCGGTCTTTCGACACTTGATCTTTTGTGATCATGCCAATGTTACGAAGTAATGCACCGACTCCGAGTAGCTGGGGTCGGGGCATTAAATTATTTAATGAATAATTTTATATAGAGTACATTGTTGGATTTTTTATTTGAGATGATTATCCAATAGTTTATAGATTAAACAATGATTTTTATAGCCTAAATTAATAACCTAGTACTTGGTATGCATGATTATAAACATTATTTAGGAATTTATTATTCAATATGTGAGGTATTTATTACAAAATCTATGTGAAACTTTCATATGAAGAATATTTTATGGTGATGGTGTATGTGCATGACATCATCTTTTGAGGTAATAAATAGAATTTAGTTGAAATTTTTTTCAATTAATGAGTTAAAACTTTTAGATGTCACATATTGGAGAGTTGAATTGTTTTTTAAGGATGAAAATATAATAATAAATAAATTGTATTAGTCTCATGGATAAAATATGAAAGGGAAGTGTAAAATAAATTCTGAATGGAAGAGTGCATAATAGTTTCAACTCTAATAGTAGTTAAACCTGAACATAGAAAGCATAAGGATAGTGATGGATTATACTCAATTATATATATAATTATCATAGATATTTTAATTTATCTTATAGAAAACATGCTAAAAAAATTCTAAGTTGTGTTCTTGGAAGAATGGTTCTAAAGTTTTTTAAGAAGGAAAAAAATCTTGTTAGTAAAAAGAATAATGTGGCATATTCAGGTAATACTAAATTATGTTTTGGTGTTCAAGGTTGGAAAATTTTTATATTTTTTTCTAATTAGGATACATTTTGGGATGATAAAATTTTGGATTGAAAATCCATATGTGGTGGAAAATTTTACGTTGGGAGAAGCCATATTGGATGGATAACTAATAAAAAGGATTTTATTTCTTTGAGTACAACAGAGTTAGTGTATATTTCGGTTAACAATGATTTCACACAATTTATTTGGATGAATAAGTAGTAGGAAGACATTGGAAAAATGGTGTAATAGACATGGTTTATTTTGTGCAACCACAAAAGTTCCATATAATTTAAAAAATAATCTTATACAACACTCTATCATGAAAAGAAATGAGATCTATTACCAATTTATAAATAATAAAGTCAAGGGAAACATTTTGAACCAATAATATATTTGTACACAACATTAGTTGTTAGATACCATCACTAAACCTCTAGATCCACAATTTTTTTATAAACACCGATTGAACCTTGGAGTTCAACCAATTCACTCAAACTAAAGAGGGGAAAATGAATCATACCCCCATTGTATTTAATTTTATAATTGAATATTGTTTGTTTTTTTTGGGATTTAACATTTATAGGGTGAAAGAATATATGGTATGATAGTATCCATAGGGATTTTGAAGTAGTTCATGTGTTTTATCAATTTAGTTCTTATTAGAAAACATTTCAACACTTTTTTATTTCTCTTGTTTCCTACATAGATATTTGATTCATATAAACTAATACAATAGTTAATTTTATTTATTAATATTTTAAATAGTGTTAGTTTCTTGTATATATGATCATGATCTAAAGTAAACTAGATAGGCCCTTTAAATGTAATTATTAAAGGGTGATAATAATAAAAATGGGGGAAATGAATCATGGAGGAGAATGGATGAAAAAAAGAGAGAGGAGAATAATGATTCCAAGGGTATAAAAGTATTTAAGTGTTGGATTCCCAAGTGTAATATTGAAAAATTTAAGTTTTAAGTAGTGGATACACCACTTGAATTTTGAAATAGTTGATTGAAAACAAAATCCAGAAGGGGATATTATTTCAACCATTTGTTTTAATATTGGATTTTGTGTTAATAAAAAGTAAGTTGAAAGTCACATAAAGTGTTTTGAATTATGTGGAGATTATTTGGGTTTAATTTCAAATGGTAGGATAAATATTTTGAAGTTAAAATAAATAATCAATCCATGAACAAAGGTGTCACGCCACGCCTGGGATAAAAATTGAAAAATTCCGTGGTCCATTACTCTTTCATAAGATTAAAGAAAAAAATTTAATTTTCATGAAAAAAACTAATATTATTAATTTGGATAAAACATGTGACTTATAAATTTTACTAATATAAAGTTTTTTTCATGTTGAGATGAAATAGGTCACACCATTAAGGATTTTTGGGTGAATTTAAATGGTACTGCAAAGAGTTACTCACACCATAAAATATTATATTGTGTGTTGATAGGTTCAATTGTAAAAATATGATTGAATATTCCACATCATGATTTCATAGCATAAAAAATAGATAGGACTGTGATTTTGGATATTTGGGCTATTTATCACTAGAATAATAGTATACATCATTAATCCTTGTTACACATCAAGACTCAACTGGTAGTTGATAGGAGAAACTAATTTTTCATTCCATGAGGTAGTAGTTCTTTTCATGATTTCTAGAAATTAGATCATTTGAGTGGATTGGATAATGTATCTTTCTCAATTAATCTTGTAAATTAATTTAATTTCCATTAACAACCTTTTTTTAAAATCTATTGTGAAGATCTACTAGGAGTTGATCTAATTGTTGGATTTAAATAGGATGTTTCTGGAAGTTGATTATAGTTTTAATTTTAAATATTAAATTGAAATATTATCTATATATATTTTCATCTATGATATAGAGGAACATATATCACACACAAAATAGAAATAATGGGATCTTGAGGATTCAAAAATATAGAATCAATAATGAAATTCATTTAATAGCTATAATTGTAATTTCAAGTGTGATCAGTATGAGTTACATTGATAAGAAGGCTTGGGAAAAAATTATTGTCTATAAAACTAAAGATATATAAGTAAATAAAAACATCATGAATAATGCCCATTTTTTGGTGTTTTATCACTGATTGAAATATTTATGAGATCAACCTACATGTCGATTATATCTTTATAACCATATTGAAAGTAGTGAGTGGAAGTGAGGAAGATTTCATGGAAGTTGGGTGAGTAGTGATCTTTTCCTAAAGTTGTAATCACATACTAGTGAATTAAGGGTTAATTAGAATATCAAAACATCATTAATATTTTCTACTTGGATATATCCCATTATGGGTGAACCATGTAAAATAATTATGCCTCTTACTCTTTACTATTTGTTATTTAATTGTTCCTACAATACAGATTCAAAGGTTTATTTTTCAATTTCAATACAAGATACAGCTTTTTTTAATGATAAGAATAATTTTAAAGACACCCTAATTCACCCCACCCCCCATATTAGTGTGTACAATGGGACCACGGGTTACAAAAAACTGGATATTGGGCCTGACCTTGAGTGAGAGGGTGTTGGAAGGAACTGCCCTGACTGAAAGTGTATTAGTCCAAGTTATGAATCAATATGAAATGATGTGAGACTGACCCTAAGTGATATGTCATTGTTCTATGTGATGTGGTACAATATTTTATGTGAGGTATCTACTTTATTTAGTGGTATTGGTAGGGACCACTCTAAGTGAGAGTACACTATTCTAGGATATGTTATGATATTGGAGGTGGTTTTTGACCCACCCTGAGTGGGTGGGACGTAGTTGATGTGATGTTGCATTGGACAAGATGCATGTCCTTGACCTATGTGAGAGGGTTTTAGTATGGACCATCTTGAGTGAGATAATATTGTTCTAGTATGTGATTATGAGACTCACTTATAGTGAGTGTGGATCGATAATGGTTTTATGGTATTAGATTTGGTGTATACCTAACCCTAATTGAGAGGGTGGTGGCATGAGTTATGGTATGAAATGAATTATGAGATCGATATTCGACGTGGGAACCAACACTGAGTAAGTAGGTAGAGGTTGATAATGGTTGATATATTTGAGGTTCAATATGAACCCTACCCTATTTGAGAGGGTGTAGGTTGAGATTGGGTGATGTGGTTGAGGTTCAGTATGGTCCCAACCTTGAGTAAAAGGGTATTAGTTGAGACATGGTATAAAACCTTGCCCCGGGTTACTAGGAATGGGTCATGATTTTTGGGATGAGGATATTTCTTCTTCTAGTGTTGTCTGAGCTAGGTAGGGTTGGGTTTCATCATTTCCTAGTCAACATACAATGACCCTATATATATTCAGGTGGCCTGAGAAAAACATATTTTTACATATTTCATCATTTTATATGAAAAGATAATATATTACATAATAATTCATTTATTAAAACTCTAAACGTTTAGTGCCTTTGAAGAATAGAATACAAAATCAAATTATTTCACATAATATCTTAAATATCTCCCAAAAAGTTCATCTCTCATAGTATCCTTTTTATACATATACTACTTAAAACCTTTCTTCATAAACTAGGGGAAATGGAAGCATAAGAAAGGGTGAGATCAGATGCTTGATATTGGTAAATATGGGAGATATCAATAGATTATCATATTCAAGCATAAGATAAGTATAAGGGTATGATATCCTGATCATAACATATAAGGTTCATACTAAATCTTCCATAGATCATAAACCATGAGTCATGGAAAATATATTTAGAATTTAAAAGGACATGAGTCACAAGATTGAGTAATCATAATTAATCAATCATGATCCATGAGAAAATATCATAATCATAAGAACATGTAATAGGAATTGTGGCACAATCATAATCAAATAAAATCATTTCATTAGTCAAGTCCCACTGTTAATACCATCATCACATAGTGGACAAAGTCTAATAATGGATTAATTTAGCTCCCAAAAATCTTTTCATTATTAGAATGGGTTCACTTATTACCCTCTTTAATATTATCTCATGAGATATCAATCATTTTCCAATGCATTGGATGTCTTTAATAGATCCACCCAACACATAATGAAAACCATATATATGTGTACCACAAGATCATAAAGCTTTCATCAATTCATTATATCATAACCCATGGAAAGGAAATGGGTTTCTTAAAGATTCCCTCAAGACATAATCATAATCCATCCACAAAAATAAAATGGATGGTATTATAAGATCATATCCCCAATAAATAATATGAAACATAAAAGGATATTGAAGTATATTAAAATACCTTCTAAAGAGAATTTGAATTTTTCTTTGAGAATAGGGAAAATATCCCTTTATCTTCATACCTTTAAATACTAAAAATTACTAAAATATTGAGAAAAATATTTTCTTTTAAAATAACCACAAAAAAATTTTAAGTAATCTTAAAATAAAATAATGTTTATGCCAATGGGAAAATTTTTTCATGCGGTAAACATTAATACAAATATTCCATTCACACTTTTTTTTAAAATCCATAAATAACCTTTCTGGAAATCATTGTAAAAATTAATTTTTAATTCTTTAAAAATAAATTAAAATATAGTTTAAAATGAATTTAAATAATAATTGAATCATATAAAAGAATATTCTTGAAAACATTTTAATTAACGTGGACATGGAAGAAAATTTCACCAACCAAAGAATAAATAAGGATGGCTTTTCATAAAATCATCTTCTCAATCATTTTAAGTACCAAAGAGAGGATAATGGAAGGAAAACATGAAAACCCCAAAAATAATTATATTAGAATATAATATATATTTTTGAGAGATTAATATCATATAATCCCCAAAAATTATATTTAACCGTAAATAATTACGATTAAAAAATGATATTGCAATATAAACCATTACCTCACGTCCTAAATTTCTTCATGCACACTCATAAATTCTTGTATAATAAATTTATATTTATTACACATATATACCAGAAACATATTCATACTTATATTATAATATAACACTCCCATATAATTTCAAATTACACATTTATTATTAATTCTTCATTAAAATCAACATTCAGATGTTAAATATTGTATTTCTCATGCATGTTTTGGCTCGACGGTTCTAGTCCTTCCAATTTGTTCATGGTTTCATTATCTATAAAATTATAATCATGTTACAAGTATAATATTTATTCATAACATACAATTTTATAACTATTCATATAATGTGGTTATGAAAAATTAATTATATCATTTCACAGAGATGGTATTCCATACATACGCACAAATAATGTTTTCATATTCCAGTGAATAGAAAGAAAGGTAAATAATAATATATATTTTCATAAAAATAATAATACCATTAATATAATATATATTTATTAAATCCATCCATATGATCATACATGTATATAATATAAGAAAAAATAATCACATCACTTTGGAGAAGTGGTAGTCCACACATTCGCACGAACAATGACGTCATTTCTCATACGATTTAAATGAGGTAGAAAATAATTATACCATTTACATAAAAAATTAAAATATAGTAATGAAATTTATTTCATCATTTTAATATGTATATAGAAGATTTATATAAGTTTAATAAATAAATAAACATGAAATGGATCTGCAATGACAATTACATATTCTTTAGGAAACCTCCTTTGACTTACACCTTAAGCCTTCAATGGTTAGTTTTTTGGGACAACCAGAATACCTATTACATGTTTATGTAATTTAGGAATATATTTGGGTATGTATTTTCCAAGTTAAATGGATTAAAATTTGTGAATGAGTGATGGGAAGAGTAACTCCTTTTATAAGTGAGGGGAGTGACACTCTTGTAAATACTTAGAACTTTAAAATATAATAAATTCATATTCAAGTGAGATAAGAACCAAGGGAAAAAATAAAAAAATTATTTTGGATTTAAATACACTTAAAAAATCACATTAATCTAGTTTTTAGGGATATTTTATACATCTCTAAGGTCACCCCCCCCCCCCACCTGTTAATCATTTTAACCCTTACCACGGTGACCAAGTTTTACCTTTGTTATTATTCATAATGACCAAAATAAAATTAAACTTATTAATAAATTTTGAAATTAGGATTCTAAATATGGAATCAATTTTTCTATAATCAATTTATATGAGTGTGATAAATTCATTTTAAAATAATCATGCAAAATGCAACAAAAACTATTTTTAGACAAATGTATTTTTAAGCATAAAACTAAATTTATTCTCATTCCTTTCCTAGTAAAAATAATTAAATGAATGTAAAATTATTTTTTGGAATATATTATATTCAAATTTAATTAAAATAATTCATCGATAGTGATTAATTAAATTTATTTAGATAAAAATACATTGCATGTATAAAAGTTATTTTTTATAAAAAAACATTTATTTTTACCTCAAAATGTTTTTATTTTCATTTATAACCAATTTATAACCAATGAATTCAAATTTTACTTGTGTGAAAATATTTTTTCATAAATTTAATACTCATAATTAATTTTAAATAAAAAATTTATGAAAAAAACATTTCTTGTAAAATAAATATTTCAAAATATTTATTTAGGATCAATAATATTTCCTAAGTGAATTAGAAATTGTTTTTGATAATTATATTTCAATTAAATACCATATAACATGCTTAATTTTATAATTTATAATAATTATTAATATAATTTAAGGGTTTTTTCTTCAAAATATATTGAAAAACATTATTTATTAAATGGAAATATATTATAAAGTTTCAGGGTGTTAAATGAATGCTTGTAAATAGTTTTATTTTTTTATTTACTCTCCACATTTATACATAGTTATAAGATGATTTATATTAGAGGAACCAAGTAATATCCTAATTATATTTATTTCTCACACCCTAAAAGGGAACCTTGGTTTTCATGTAGATCTTATGTATATTATGTTGAGTCGAAGACTCACTTTATCTTTAGATTTTTAAATCACAATTCACTCATATTTTAATTAAATTTAACTTGAAGTTGTAGTTTTTGGTCTTATGTGCTACTGTTTTAAATTCTGGTCACATAGGTTCCATTGGAATTTTTTTCAACCATGTTTTACTAAAAATTACACAATGGATATATTGATGGAGTTTGATACCATCGAAATATATGATGATATGATGAATCCATAGAAATATTGAGGTTTCTATTTCAAAATTCATTACATTGTAACTCATGTATTGTGGAATCAAACCATATAAGTCATATCTATAAATAGAGTCTCTAATCATAAAATTTAATAATTATTTATAATGAGTTTAAATCTTAAGATCAAAATCTATAAAAACATTTTTTCTATGTAATTTTGATTATATTTGTTTTCTGAGTGTTAGGATAAGATTTACATAGTGAGGATTTTCATGTAATGATTTTATCTTGATGTTATAATTATTTTGTTTCTTATCATTGTGTAGAAGATCTTCTAGTGTGTAGAAGTGGGTTTTTTTATCATGGAGATCTATGGGATTCCAAGTCTAGGAAGTAGGTTATTTTCATTAGGTTGATGATGAGATTCCATGTTTAGTAATCTACTATTGGTCTTGGTGTAGAAGAATCTTCTAGTGGTTGACGCTTGGATTTTATAACAATTTTAGTCAAGGATATAGTGACCTATTCTCAACATACATGGATATTACAACATTTTAGATGAATATTTATAACATTAAAAAATAAATTCATTAGGACCATAATAGTTTAGTGTCTTTGGAAACATGGAACACATTCCTCTAGTTTGGTGAAATATCTTCAACATATCCCTTAAATATCTTACCCTATTGTACCCCTACATAAAAATTTTCTTCATAACCTATTGGAAATTTTTTATAAGAAAAGGGTGAGCTCAAATTATCAGTAAGGTTGAATAAAGTAAATACGTAATCATAACATGAATATAAGGGTACTAGAGCATGAGTATAATATTTTAATATCATACCCTATATATTAAATATCAGAAACATGAGACATGGCGTAAGGATTTTTAATTCATAAGTCTTGAATCATAAGATAATCAAGAACATGAACCATTTTAGAATATAGTGGATATAAAACATAAGATTTTTGGCAAATACATAAACATGTAACAACTTTCCATATAATTCAAGGATCATTGTCAAAACTTATCAGGGAACTTCATGGGGACTACACCTACTGGGTGGGACACACAACCATCCACAGTCATATTACTTTCCTTGTAAGGGATCAGGTTTCCCCATATTCCCATAACTGATCTAGTTTCCTCATTTTTCTATAGTGTATTGGTTTTCCCCATCTTCTATAGTGGATCGGGTTTTCCCATCTTCCATAGTGGATCAAGCTCGTCGCCTTGATTCCCATCATTAACTCACGAGATAGAAATATTTACCCAATTAATTAGATGGAGATATAGGTCTCACCCATCTCATAATTAAATCAGGCATACATGTTTTAAAAATTCATAAACAATCATATCATAACCGATAAAATTAAATGCGTATCATAAATGTAACCCGAGATTTTGAGATTTTTTTCAAATTAATTTATCTTTTCAATATTGTTCATTTCAAATGACAATTAAAATAGTTATGTATATATATATATATATATTAAAACACTAATTAAAACATTTCTTTCACACTCAATACCAACTTTTCTTGCACTACACACAATACCAACTAGTCTTGCGCTACAAGAAACACCAATTTGGTGTACGATGCACGAAACACTGAGTTTCTACAAAACATCCCTTTTTATTGTTTTAATTATTTAGATAAGATAATTATAATATATCCATTAATATTAGTAAAAAATAAGTTTTAAATATTTTTGTTTTATTTAAATAAAACTTATTCATAATGAAAGATAATATTTTTGGTAAAGTCCTTTTATGTTAAAAATTTTGTTTTCTTGAATAAATCACTTTTAATAATAAAAGAAATTTTAAACAAATTTAGAAAGTTAATTGGATAAAATAAAATTTATTTCTGAATTAATAATGTCAAAATTATCCTAGGGTGAATTTTGTGGATTTTTTTGAGAAACTTCATTTTTTTATGAATAGTGAAAAATATTGCTTTTTAGTTAAAAACTACATTTTGTCTGATTAATTATTAATTATAATTGATATTAAAAATATTTTTTAAGGTCAAAATATATTAATATTACATATATTAATAAAATTTAATTCATTAAAATAAATTTGACTTTAAAACTTAATATAAAATCATAACAAACTTTTGACCTTTTTCCTACTTTAAAACCCCGTTATTTCGTCCCATCAACAGGATTAACACTCATATTATTTTTTCAGCTTCTATGATTAGATTTTAAAAAAAATATGAAATAAATCATTTTATTAAGTCTAATATTTATATTCTAATAAAACCATGTTGATTTTTTACCAAAATGATTAGTAAAAGGGATTAAAATTAACAACAACAGTTAATGCCAAATTAAGCTTAATTAGGGACTAAACCTTAAAATTAAGGTCCCAAATGACCCATAAACTTGTATAACACCAATTTTATGTCCATATATATTCAATAAAACTTTAATTGTTTATTTTTATTTGTTTTTTAAGACTTTTTTTAGGTAATAACATGTGAACGTCTAATTTGTTTCTAAATATTTCATGTGAGTCTTTTTCCTTCCCTATAAAAGGCCACCACCTATACCCATTCCTCACACCTCTAAAGCCTCTTAATTTCAGACAATACCAACCCAAACTGCCTCCAAAAAATCCTCCCTTATACCTTGAATCCTTCATTTTGGCAAAAATCCACTCAAGGAATCTTTTTGGCACAAACCAAAATGAATTACAAAATTAATAGGTAACGTCTTCTCTCAAGCTCATTTCCTTTATTTTCCTTCTCCACACCCTCCACTATCTTTATTCCATTATTGTGTGAAGAAACTAGTATCCTAAATATAATATTATTTTTTTATTCAAATTTTATAACCTAAATTTACACACACCTCCATCTAATGTATTTTGAACATATTACTTCTGTGTTCGGAGAACTACTGCCTCATGAAACAATGATTGTTCATTTCACTTTTATCAACAATCATGGTGTCTATTATGATGGAAAATTTAATTATATATTTAATATATTATATTTATTATGTATTTAATATTATTTATTCCCTTTACAACACACATATTTTTACCTTCACTTTGGTGTTAATACGGTAATCTCTTTTGAGAAGTTGTGGACTACCGCCCCCTCAAACTGATGTGATTCATTTACACACAACATAGAATGTATTAAGGATAGGTTTAATGAACTTATATGATATATATTATGTATTCATTATAATTTAAAAATTATATATATATATACATATATACATATGTTATTTACATACTTTCTTCCAATACGACAATAAAAATGGAAAACAACGTTGATGCATACAGATGACTTACCATCTCCATAAATGGCGTATTCCATTATGTACTTAATTATGATATAGATTACTATAATATACATATAATTTATATACCTGATATTTATATCATTTTATACATTCTTTAATAATGATATAAGTATAAGGACCAACGATAAAATAAATTAAGACACATGTGAAGAACAAAGAAAATATTACCCAAAGTGAACCTTTAACATAGGATCGTTAAAAAATGGATAATATAAAGTCATAATAAAATAATATATGGTAATAAATATAATATTATTATTATTTAAAAGATTTATAATAAACTTATATCTATTATATAGGAATATTTTATGAGTACAAAGAGAGTCAAGACACAAGGTAAGGGGATTTCATCTCACTTTTAATTCTGTGAGATACAAGATATGTTTGATGCTCTATCATTTTGTGTGTTTTATGTACTACCAATGATTGTATTATATTTATATTTTACTTAAATTTATGGTTATTAACATTCTCATTTTATTATCCTTCTTTTATGGGGTTTAAATTTAAAATGTTACCAAATTGGTAAAATTATTTTTGTCTCAAATTTCCTTCTTTGAGACTCATGTTTTGTTATGCACCTAAACTCTTTTTCAGGGTGAATATCCTTCCATTTTACATGAAATGTCATGAATATCCATATTTTCATGATATTATATGATTTATTTAATTACATATTCTTACATTTATATCATAATCCCAAGATACCATGTTATAAGAGTTTATTGAGACAATCTCATTACTTTTCGAGATTGTCTATGTTTATGATTCATTTGATGAAATATTATGATACATCTCTCAGGAATATTCAAAAAAATTATTATCCTCTATTATTTCATTATATACTCATGTATTATTACAATTTTATACTCTTTTGAACATAATTTAGTTAAGAAAGTGTTTTTAGGAAAACCCGACTTTACCCTCTCTTCAGTCAGAAATATATGTTTCCTAAAAAGGGTTTCCAAGAATATTATACCATTACCCTATAATATCAAAAATAAATTTTTTACCCTTTTTTTTATTTTTCCAATCTATTCAAGGGAATATTCTTGTAACTTTCTGAACAGTTCACTTTTCTATCCTTTTTTCCATATAAAAGGAATGTTCTTTTGACCTCGTACGACATGTAAGGATTTATCCACCATCATTTCTCTAAATCTCCCTTTGAATTTTTTTTAATTTTTTACCTTTATTAAAAAAATTAAAATTATTTTTCAAAACAAAATTCAAAATGTTTTCAAACTTATTTTATAATTTCTTAAGAAAATTTGTTTTCATAATGTTTTCAAGCCTTATTTATAAGTTTTATATGTGTTTTAAAAGAAATGGTTTTCAAAAAAAATTTAAGTTTTCAAGGAAATTATTTTAAAAATATTTTCAATCTTCTTTTATAAGTTTTTAAGGAAAATTATTTTCAAATAAATTTAATTCTTTATTTATATGTTTTCAAATTATTTTCAAAGAAATGATTTTTAAAACATTTTCAATCTTTATTTAAAAACTTTCAAGTGTTTTCAAATAAAAATGTTTTTAAAATTTTTTGAAGCTTATTTTAAATTTTTTCAAGGAAAAAATTTTTCAAAATGATTTCATGCCTTATTTATAAGTTTTAATTGTGTTTTCTATGAAAATTATTTTCAAATTTTTTTATGTATTAAAAATCATTTTTTAAACAAGAAAGGATATTTTCATCAAGAAACGTATTTAGAGGATGTTTCAAAATTATTTTCCATCTAAGATGAAATATATTTATGTTACTCATACTTTCTAGGAAATGATATAAAGGTTTAATTCATAACCATTCTATGAATGAGTTATGTTTAATTCTAGGGTCATTATGAAACCTATTTCTTCTTCTTGGGTTATACATATATGAAATCCATTTCTATTTTGCGGGTTATTCTTTTGATGAAATGATTATGAAACCTGTCTCTTTATATAGGTTATGATATGTTTACATGTTTATGATACCCATTTCATTTCATGGGTTATGATATGTTAATTTATGATCTTGTGGAACATGTATGTGTGATTTCATTATGTAACGGGTGGGACCTAAATCTCACTCTAATGCATTCGGTAAATATTTATTTCTCATGAGATAAAACTAAGCCAGAACAAGGGTTACTCAGTTCAGTAATACAAATATAGAATGAGGGTTACTCGTTTTAGTAATACATGGCTGGAACAAGGGTCACTTGGTTTAGTAATACAGGGTTGGAATAGGGGTTACCCAGTTCAGTTAAGGAATTTGTCTGCTAAGATGGTCTTGGCAGTGATGCCTTGGATACTATGGAAATAATTATATGCTTATGTGTTGCCAAAATTCCATGTCTCATTCCCGTGTTATTCTTTTATGGATTGTGTTTTTTTAATTATGATTCATGTCTTATAAACTACCAATATTTGTGTCGTGAACTTTGATATGCAGGGTATGATCTTATATTTTCATGATCACATTCTCATACCTATATGATCATGTTTATTCTTACATGTCTTCTTTGTTTACCCTTACTAGGTATTTGATCTCACCCCTTTTTAGGTTTCCTTTTCCCCATGTTATAATTATATGTACAATATTTTATATGTCTAAGAAGGGTGATAGTTAAGAAGAACCTAGTGGGAGATGATGTAGCTCACTTATGTACCAGTGTTTATGTTTCCATGTTTCTAAAGTCACTATACCAACTATGATCTTTGGGCATCTGTTTGTATATTTTTTAAGTATTTTGAAAAAAGTTATGTAATGTTAATCTTTGAAAGGTGAGGGTCTCTGCAGTTGGTATCAGAGAAAATGTATAGTTAACCTTTGGAAAGTAGGATGATAAAACTTTAGTGAGATCCATAGGTATATTTCTAAGGATGTGTCTAGGGATGTATCAATGGATAAGTATAAGGATGAGTTAATATTTATGAAAATGTCCTTGAAATTTGTTTAAGAATATAGTGAGTGGTTTCCAAGAAATACATCCTTGTATGAATACTATAAGTGGGTGTGGATTTGGAACAAATATACCTAGGGGTAACAACTCTGACAATATGTTCTGGGATTGACTCATGATAATCTGGTACATGACAACGGGCCTTGCTACACACCTGTTTTGACACTCCAGGGGGATATGATTTTGGAATTCAAAAACTATTCATGAACCATCATAAAGGATTTATATATAAGTTAGCTATGAATAACCTAGGATAAACCCAAGGTTTCATAGATTATGGAAGCTATAATGATTTAAACATCCAATAAGTAATTATTTTTATGACAATGTGGTTCTTTTATATGATAAGTAATTCTCACACTATTCTTCTAGTTTTAGTCAATGATGCGAAACGGAAGGAACTAGATTAATGTTGAATGTGATGGGAGATTTTTTGATGAGCAGACAAGTGGGATGATCACTTGAGTGAAAGATTTTGTGATCATGACTAATTAGTTTTCACGGATTATGATTAGAAATGTTTACCTTAACCAACTCTCAGACTCACTAAGGAAGAGAAATAATGAGTTCACTGAGAGTTCAGGTAATAGAGATAATAGTGTAAATAAGATTTTGTTTCCTTTGTGTCAAGAATGTGGAAAGAATCACCTATGTGAATGTCTTAGAGGAACAATAAGGTGTTTTTGACTATGGAAAATAAGAACACAAAGCAAGTTACTGTAAAGAGAAAAATAAAGAGTTTAGTTAATGAAATGGATAGGAATTCTGGCCTCCCTAAGTTTTCATAAAAGGTTAGGTGTTTGTGTGGAGACAATGGTCATTATGTAACCCAATGTTCCAAGAGGAAAGTTCCTGAATAGAATCAGTAAGGTGGTGTGAGTAATGGTTACATTGTGGATGACGATGAGACTACGGATGAAATGTGAAAGGAAAGAGGTATTATTTTTAATTTATTAAGTATAAAATAATCAAAGTATTTCTGTATTTGGATTCCATAATTAAGAATGGGTAATTATGTATGGATTATTTAGTTTATGTTTTTGCTAAGGATTTACAAGAATATTTTGAATGGTCTCGATGGACTAGAAAATTGATGTCATGGAAATGTGATATTTTGATTAAGGGAATGTAATCCTTAATTAATTCCTAATTTTAAGATAATGATGTTTGGATAAAGATATACTAGATATGAATAAGTAAATTAGAAGGTCCAGATTTCCCTAGAGATGATTATTGAAAAAATGTTCTATGTCATTAAGAATGAAGTTTACAACTTCTTGGATTTAATGGATTTATCTATTAACCATTGTAATAATGAAGAATGAATGTTTTCCAAAAGTATTTATATTCAAGTTGTTACCATGTTTCAAGAAAATATTTGATGAGTTTATTCACATAATTGGAATGTGACAATGAAGATATACTTTGTGTTATAAAGGGGAATAAATGATAAGAAAATTTCATGACTCTCTTTCTAAAGTTTTGTATTTTCATCTTTGAGAAGGGTTATAAGGTTAACCATTCATGAAAATTTTAAATTAAGCTTTGGAGGAAGTATTTGTGCACTGGTTTTGTGTTGAAAACCTTGGTTAAAAGGATAATAAAAGATTAACCTTATTTCAAGGATGTCTATATTATATATTATATTAGTACATTTTTAAAAAAGGACATCATGTATGTTGGGTGACAACCAATCAAGTTTGACAAGGTCGTGGGTCTTGAACCCATGATAGAAGGACGATAAGGGTTTCATGTGTAGGATTGAAATAGTGTATGTAGATGCTCAATTACAAGGGGGTAAATTGTAAGTTTAAAAACTTTAATTTTTAACCTTAAGGAAAACTATGTTTAAAAAAGTTAAACAAGGTAAATTCACAAACCCTAAAATAGTTCTATAAGACAAACTTGCTTAGGTTCCGAAAATATGGCTTTGGAAATGAAAATTAAGGAAAGTTTACTTATGGAAAGATTCTACCTTAAAGTGTATATAATCTTATTTATCAGAGTAAATAAAAGTATTAGAAAGTATAAGAACATTATATTTTATTCCTTTATCAAAATACAACAGAAATAAAAGTTGAAACAAAATAAGTAACAAGTAGAAAATCTTTTAACCCAAAGAGTAGGGTATCCAACAATCTTGGATAAAGGTCCATTGATTTATACATTCAAGAAAGTATATCTTACCCACACCAGGGTAATTCCTCGATAGGAATATTGGAATCTGTCTTGCTGTCCCCGCAAGCTCTCAATCTTTAAGGTAGTCGGAACCTCTGCCTTCTTATCCCCTGAAGCCCTCGATTATACTTAGAAAAAATCAGAGTCACATGAATCAAGTCTGAACAAGATGTTCAGATCCTCACAAATCATGAGAGTATCTCTCTCCAGAAATCACTTCACATCATGTAATCTCTAGATTGATCGAACGGTTTATGATCTCATTCAAATGAGCTCTTATTTATAGGCACAACTCCAATGGTCAGCTCCCTCCTCCAATGGTCATATTTTTTCTTGAATATCATAGGGACTTGTACACGTTTCACTCAACCAATGGTTAGTTAGAAATGAATTTCACGATATCATTTCAAAATAATAACATGTATAAGGAAAATATATTATCTTAACTAAAACTGAATATCCAAAGTCTAAGAAAAAAATAAAGTTTGGAGTCTAATCATATAAACAATAAGAATCTATAAGTCATGGATATTCAGATTCTATTTTTCAACATGTTTGGAATCTGAATTCTAAATATTTTAGATTCTGAACTCAAAAGAATTCAGAATCTGTATTCTGAGGAATTCAGAGTCTGAATTATGAGGAATTCGGAGTATGAATTATGAGGAATTTGGAGTCTGAATTATGAGGAATTTGGAGTCTGAATTCTAAGAAATTTGGAGTCTGAATTTTGAGGACTTAGGAGTCTGAATTATGAGGAATTAGGAGTATGTATTCTGAGGAATTTTAAGTCTGAATTCTGAGGAATTTGGATTCTCAATTCTGAGGAATTCAGAGCCTGAATTCGGAGAAATTTTTAGTCTGAATTATTAGGAATTCAGATTCTGAATTCTGAGGAATTCAAAGTTTGAATTTTGAGGAATTTAGAGTCTGAATTTTATAGAATTTGGAATCTTAATTTCAAAGAATTCAGAGTCTGTATTTCAGAGAATTCGGAGTCTAAATTTTATAGAATTTGAATTGTGAATTTCATAGAATTTGTAGTCTGAATTTCAAAGAATTTGTAATCTAAATTTCAGAGAATTTTTAATCTAAAAACATAACACTCTATATTCAAGTAATTATAAGATTCTGAGGTTTTAGATACAAATCCGAATTTTTTGACTTAGAAATAAAATGAATTTGATTTAGATAGATTATAAAATGAGACAATGAAAACAAATATAAGGAAAAAAATTTCCTTAGAGAAGGAAAACTTTCCTTAAGAAAAATATTCCTTAGGAAAATATTATTTTCCTTAAGATAAAGTGTTTGGGATTTTCAAAACATAAAGGAATGGAAAAGTCATACTGAATCCTTATTAACTCAACATCATACCTACCCCTGGCCTATGTGATGTCCTAGTTAATGTGTATTTTTTAAATGAATAAATACTTATGATGAACTATTAGTGTTACTTTTTATTTTTATATATTATTTCATGTTGTTTTTTAGAGATAAATAGTTACAATTATTATTCTTTATGGGTCTTAAGATCCATTAAAAGCATATATTAGTTATTTATTTATCAAATTTAATTTCTAGACATTCATTACCTGAGTTAATGGTTGTATTATAAATTTTTCAAAGTACAACCTAAGAATTAAATTTTTTTTATATAAATTTATCAAGAATTACTCAACTTTCTAAAAGTTATACAAAACAATTATTATCCTAGTACCTTAATTTTCATTAAACTGATGGAATTTTAAATTATTGCTTATATATGACTTTGAGTCCCTCAAATTTCCTTTGATCATTCACTTATTTTTTATTAATTACATCAATCACTCCCTATAAATATTTACACTTTTTCTCTATGTCCAATCTTTACTCCCAACCTATGTTCTCCTATGTGGAAACCCAGTTATATTTTACTTTGGGTAACCATTATGGTTCCAAATTTCCATTTTGAAGGGAAGTTTTAGTATACATTTTTATGATGTGGGTTTCTATTAATTAAACTTTCAAGTATTAATCTTTTGATAACCTAGATGAATTTTGAGGGAGAAATTCATTTTTAAGGGGGGTAGAATGTAACACCCTGATATATTGAGAATTTTTTTTCAAATTAATTTATCTTTTCCATAATTTTCATTTGAAATGAAACTGGAAATAATTATTTATATAGATATATATTAAAACACTATGTCAAACATTCCTTTCACATGCAATACCAACTTGGTTTTCACTACAAGCAACACTGACTTGGCGTACGATGCACGCAACACTGAGTTTCAATGAAACGTATATTTTTATTGTTTCAATTATTTAAATAAGATAATTAGAATCTATATGTTAAACTTATTAATAACTAATTTTTAAATATTATTGTTTTATATAAATAAAACATGTTGATAATAAAAGAAAATATTTTTGGTAAAGTCCTTTTATGTTAAAAATTTTTTTTCTTTAATGAATCGCTTTTAATAATAAATGTAATTTTAAACACATTTAGAAATTGAATTGGATAAAAAAATTATTTTTTTGAATTTATAATGTTGAAATTATCCTAGGGTGAATTTTTTGGGATATTTCTGAGAAACTTTATTTTTTGATAAATATTGAAAATACTGTGTTTTAGTTAAAAACGACATTTTATCTAATTAATTATTAATTATAAATGATATTATAAATATTTTTTAAGGTCATTTTAGATTAATATTACATATATTAATACAATTTAATTCATTATAACAAATTTTACTTTGAAACTAAATATAAAATCTTAATAAACTTTTAGACTTTTTTCTAATTTAAACCCCCATTTTTTCATCCCATCGTGGGATTAGTACTAATCTTAATTTTTCCATTTTTATGATTGGAATTTCAAAAATATGACATAAACCATTTTATTGACTCTAATTTATATATTCTAATAAGACCATGTAAATTTTTGAGCAAAATGATTAGTAAAAGTGATTAAAATTAATCACATGGGTTAAGGCCAAATTTAGCTTAAGTAGGGACTAAACCTTAAAATTATCGGCTCATATGACCTAGACACTTGTATAACACCCATTATATGTCCATATTCCGTCCATAAACCTTCCATTATTTATTTTTGTTGGTTTTTTAAGATTTTTTTTAGGTGAGATCATGTGAACGCCTAATTTATTTCTAAAAATGCCATGTGAGTAATTTTCCTTCCCTATTAAAGGCCACCACCTCTACCCATTCCTCACACCTCTCAAGCCTATTAAGATCATCCAAGACCTACCCAAATTGCCTCAAAAAAATACTCCCTTATACCTTGAATCCTACTTCTTGTCATAAACTCTCTCAATGAAGCCTTTTGGCACAAACCAAAAGGAGTTACCCGATTAAGACGTAATGTCTTCTCTCAAGCTTCTTTCCTTTATTTTCCATCTCCACCCCTCCACCCTCTTTATTCTCTTATTGGGTGAAAAAACTAGTATCCTAAATATACTAGGAAATTTTTATGCAAATGTATTAACCTACACTTACACACACTTCCATCTAATGGATGTTGAATATACTGTTTCTATGTTTGGGGAACTGTTGTCTCACAAAACAATGATTGTTCATTTATCCTTTACCACCAATCATGGTGGCCATTATGATAGACCCTCTATTTATATATGTAATATATTATATTTATTATGTATTTAGGATTTTTTATTTCTTTTAAAAAAACACATATTTTTACCTTCTATTTGGTGTTAATACAATAATCTCATTTGAGAAAGTGTAGACTACCGCCCCCCTGAAAGCGATGTGATTCCTTCACACACCACAGAGAATGTATTAAGGATAGGTTTAATGAAGTTATATGATATATATGATATATTAATTATACTTTAATAATTATATATATATACATATATATACACATATTTCATTTAAAATTCTGTCTTTCAATATGATAATAAAAATGAAAATAGTGTTCATATGTACGTACGGCTTACCATCTCCATGAATGGTGTATTCCATTAAATAATTAATTATGATATAGATTATTATAATATACATATACTGTATATACCTGATATTTATATCATTTTCTCTATTCTAGAATCATTATATAAGTATAAGGACCAACGATATAACAAATTAAGACACATGTGAAGAACAAAGCGAATATTACCCAAAGTGAAACTTTAACATAGGATCGTTAACAAGGGGGTAATATAAAGTCATAATAAAATAATATATGGTAATAGATATAAGAATATTATTCCTTAAAAGATTTATAATAAACTTATATTTATTATATAGGAATATTTTATGAGTATAGAGAGAGTCAATGTAACGTCCCCGACCTGGGAGCCACTAATCTGGTGCCCTGAGCCAGGTCACTACAAGACCTCAAGCTCGCCTCCGTATATGCCATAGGTTGATGAATAGTATTGAGGGTCCAATAAGTCATGTGGGGAGACTATACCCTCATTACTAGAGTAATATACAATAGATAATAATTTAAATCATGGAAACAATATGCAACAATCGATAATAATCATAAATAACCAATTCCCCAAAATTGGGCACAACTATATGCAATAGTAAATATGTCATGTCATGCTATAGTGCCAAGTGAACATAACCCCTAAAAGAATACAAATAGTAGAATCTCCAAAATGTTCTAGACTCCCAAGTTTGTAACCTCACCCATACATGTCCCATGTCCAACTCAACTCCCTAGCATAGGGCCCTTTCCCTTATCGTGACCTGCAAGCATGAAATCTGATCAGGTACCTAATGGTGGGCTGATTAGGGTGTGAGTATAACTCAATAGGCCACCACCAATGGTGTCTAAAAAATATCCAGAAAATTATATAGAGAATGAAAATTATAAATAATTTCATGTAAAGATAAACAGTTCAATAGGCCACTCTAGACAATGTTCCTTTTAATTATACTACCATAGAATCTGAGTTCACTAATTAAGAATTTCATGATTTAATATACCCTTTTCATGTGTTCAATGTATTAGGCATGTTCAATGCTTTCAAGCATATTAAAATAAAATCAATCCCTATCTCACTAGGAAACACATTAACAATCTCATTATCCTCACCATGAAGCCTCAGTCCGGATGGAATGCAACTGTTAGGGTATTAGAACTTTTTTCCTTTCCTTGACCCATACATTTAGGGGTAGATATAGATCCTCGGTACAACTCGACCCATGGGAATAGAACCTCAAATTGATACCCCTCCCAACCAAGCCACGTTCACATGCTTTTTTATCAATTACCACAATTAACCATATCACAAAAAACATATCCAATATCATTTACAACATCACAATAATATAATTAAATGAGAAATTAACATTATTAATAAATCCATTAACACATTCATAATTTATATTACTTAAACCTTTATCCCCATTTCCAATTTCCAAAGCCTATCTCACTAATCATATTCTAGTATAAAGCTAATCCCCTAGCATGTTTCCATTAATTCATTTAACTCTGTTTCATGCCAACCAAACAACCTCTTAGGACATTACCTTGCCTAAGTGTATTACTAAATACCAATTACACATCCTTAAAGCATATTAACATATTCATTGTGGGATTTATGTTCTCTCACAATGGCCTTACACTTACTTAGCTAACTCTAAGTCTAGGGAATATCAGCACACACCATGGGTGGCCCCAAAATACGTCACATCATCCTCCATGCAAACCACAGGAATCGTGAGGGTTTTATTGGATTTTTTAGACACCCAGTACATCACATAATGTTAAAGGAACCACAAACTCATCAAAATAGGGCAAGAATAAAATCCTACAGGTACAAATCTATATAAAACCCAAGGGATATAACTTGTAGACCACCTACCTTGAATCTATTAGAAAATTCCCTCTCAATAATATCCTTAGATCTCGATTCAAACAATCCTTGAAGATTTACCCTAAATATCACTAAAAAAGTAGGGTTTTAGAGACTCAGATGGAGATGGTTTTGAAATAGAAACCCTAAACAAGAAAAAGAATCAAGGAGGGGTTTAACATTACCTGGATCTTAAATTTGCAACTAACAGCACTCCAAATGGCCTAGGATTGAAGAATAATATATTCTTGGAAGATCTTGGAATCTTGGATAATCCCTAGGGATAGAGGATGAATAAGGGGGAGAAATACCAAGTTGGAACTTAAAATCCCATAATGGAATTTTTGTAATTTTTCAGAAGTTTTCAGGTCGTATGGTTTACCCACACGATTCTCCAAACCGTGCAGAGGCTACTGCTAGAAAATAATTCTTCTGCATGGTTTAACTAGGTTGTCCATATAGTCAGGACTAATCATGTGAAAGCCATGCAGAGGCTACTTCCCACACACCCTTCTCTCACATGGTTTTCTAAACTGTGCGTAAATTGTGTTGATTGCCCAGAATGCCCCTTTTTCCCTTTTTCATGTCTCAAACCCCAAGAACACCCCCAATCCTTATTAAGGACTTGAGAAAACATTTAATTGGCCAAAAAAGGGGACTAAAACTGAATCATAAACAAGAAAATACCTTATAGAGAAATCAAGGATCTTACAACCTACCCACCTTATAACAGCTCATCCTCGAGTTGCTCTTCCTGAGCATCATTAGGTTCCCAAAGAAAAAATATTAGGCCACTGGGCCCACATATCTGATTCTCTCTCCCAATTTTCTTCTTAAACATTTCCTTGTTTATATAGAACACAAACTAATGGCATAAACTTTCCCCGCAAAAATTTTCCCTATGATCCACAATACTAACTGGGGGCTCTTCAAAGGACGCATCAGCCTCAAGCTCAACATCATAGATGTTTATCACATGAGACAGATCAGGGTGATACTATCGGAGTTGTGAAATATGAAACACATCATGAATCCCACTATACCAATTTTGAATAGTCAATCAGTAATCCATCGGTCTGATCCTCTCCACAATCTCAAATGGCCTCATATATCTAGGAACCAACTTTTCTTGATTCTGAATTCGATGGTGATGCAACTTTAATGACACCTGAAGAAACACACTATCACCCACCATAAACTCAAGAGGTCTACGAAGCCAATCCTCATGTGACTTCTACCTAATCTGAGTTTTTTTCATACACTTTTGAATCAAATGAACCTTCTATGATGTCTCTTACACAAGACTCGGTCCTAACAACTCATACTCTCCAACCTCTAACAAACACAATGTTTATTTACACAGCCTCCCATAAAGTGCCTCAAAAGGTTCCATCTGAACTATATCATGAAATTTGTTGTTTTAAGAAAAATTGACAAGTGAAAAGTGTTTCTCCCATGAACCACCGAAATCTAGAACACATGCTCTCAACATGTCTTCTAATACCTGAATTGTACGCTCTAACTACCTGTCAGTTTGTGGGTGGTAAGACGTACTCAAAAACACCAGGGTACCAAGTGCCTTCTATAGTCCCCTCCAGAAGTGCAAGCTGAAACTTGGATCACGATACAAAACTATAGTTCTTGGAACACCATGAAACTATACTATTTATCAATCATAAAATTCTCCCAACTAGTCGACTATATAGGTCTCCTAGATCAATAAGAAATGGGACAATTTGGTCAGTTGATCTACCACCAACCAAATGGAATCATTCTTTTAAAGCATCCTTAGAAGACAAACCATGAATTCCATTGTGACACCATTCAACTTCCACTCTGGAATAAGAAATGACTACAATAACCCACCTAGAAGATGATGTTCAGCCTTCACCTGCTGACTGGTAAGTCATCACACCACAAAACTCACAACTTACTTCTTCATTCCTGGCCACAAAAATTTCTGATGAAGATCACGGTACATCTTAGTCAAGCCTGGGTGCACTGCCCACTTTAACGTGTGTAACTCGTGCATCAAATCCTCTAATACATCTGTCAGCACTACAACACGACCATGAACATGAGCAACTCCAGCAGCATCAAAATTCAAACCATAAGGTGAATCCCCACCTTTAATAATTTCACTTATATCCAAACACTCTGGATCCACCAATTGACTCTATTTAACTCGGCACAGAAGCACGGACTCGACTGCTATAGATTCAAGGGTCATTGGCTCGTGCTTATCTTGTACCTCTAAATGCATCTTCACAAACAAGGCCATAATCTTCCACTATAAACTAGATTACTGAACTACTTGATTCTAAGTATTCTAGATCATAGCATCAACAACACTATCACATTTCCCTGGTGTATACACCAACTCAAAATCAAAAGACTCTAGGTACTTGACCCACCATCACTGACGAAGATTTAAATCCTGCTGAGAGAAGATGTACCTGAGTATTGTATGGTCGATGAACACCGTAAAGGGTTCTCCTAACAATTAATGCCTCCAACACTTTATTTAATGAACCAAAATAACTATATCAAGGTCAAAATTATGATAATTCATTTCATGTGGCCTCAAATACCTTGACCCATAAGCTACAACCCAATCATCCCGCATCAACACTACCCCAAGTCCAACATCAAACACATCACAGAACAAGGTATACCTTTTACCTGGTTTGGTAAGATCAAAATCGGTGTGGTATTCAACTGATTATTCATCTTCTAAAAATAATTCTCAGAATCCTCTAACCAATCTAACTTAATCCCCTTCTTGGTTAGGCCTGTGAGCAGTGCTACAGAATGAGATAAATCTTTAATAAACCTTTTGTAAAAACTGTCCAAACCCAGAAAACTGTGACTATCATAGATGTTATTAGGCTCTCCCAAGACACCATAGACTACACCTTTTTTGGATCCATTGACACACATAACTTAGAAATTATGTGTCCCAAAAAGTGAACCTCACCAATCTGAAAATAAAATTTTGATAACTTGGCATAAAGCCTATGTTGTCTTAGTGTACTCAAGACAATGTCAATATGTTCGGCATGATCTTCATGAGTTTTGAAGTACACTAAGATTTAATCAATTAAGAAAACTGCAAACTGATCCAGATAAGGGTGGAATATCCAGTTCATCAGGGCCATGAACACCGTTGGTGCATTGGTCAAACCAAATGGCATCACCAGAAATTCATAGAACCCGTACCTGCTTCGAAAATCAGTCTGGGGTATGTCAGAAGTCCTCAGCCTCAAATGATCGTATCTCTATCTCAAATTGATATTATAGAATACATAGGAACTTCTAAGATAGTCAAATAGTTCATCGATTCTAGGAAGATGGTATCGACTCTTAACAGTCATCTGGTTCAGCTTCCTATAATCGACACATAGCCTCAGTGATCTGTCATACTTATTAGAGAACAACACTAGAGATCCCCAAGGTGATGTACTAGGACATATAAACCTTTTAAACTCTAGTTCCTTTAATTGAAAAATTAGTTCTTGGAGCTCTAATAGCATCATTCGATAGGGTGGAATCGAAACTAGCTCTGTTCCTAGAAACAATTCAATCGTGAACTCAATATATCTCTCAGGTGGTAACCCTGAGAAGTCCTTAGGAAACACATCCTAAAACTGTTCCAAAAAATAAGGTAAGACTGGTTTTCCTATCTCCCCATAATCTAACATAAGGCATGCAACTTGGGCTATGAGTTCCCTCAACTGTTGGCGTAGTGTCCCTGTGCAGCCCGTTCAAGTATCCCACTCACCACGAAGGACATAAGTGCTCCCATAGTTATATGTAAACATTACTCAATGTTGGTAACAGTTGATATGGGCTTGATATAACACTAACCAATTCATACCTAATATTAGTTCAAAACCTAACATCTCTAGGACAAACAGATCCCACATAAAATGATACCCACCAACCTCTATAGCACAACCCTTACACTGTCTGATGTTCTCAACTCATACCGCTAACAGAGTATTAAGTGAAATTACCCCACATGCAGTTTCTACAGCTAATCCCAACACAACTACTAACTGAGAAGAAATAATGAAACTCATAGAACCCATAACAAATAAAGCACTAGAAACTATGTAAGCTACAAGAACCATACCTCGAACAGTAGACGGTCCTACCTCACCACCCTCAGGTGTAGCCTAAACCGCATGGAGATGACCTGACCCTTTACCATGGGCTCCAGCTTGAGTACCCAACACTGCACTATTATGTTGGTAATGATGATCTTTCCCCAGAGTTCCACATCCACTGCCTCTACCAATGCAACCCGTGGAGCTCCAACTGCCTGCCTAATATGGGGTAATCGACCCTTTTCCTAAACTCAGCATCCACCAATGAACTCCATCATTCCCTGACTGTCACGGGTTCCTACAGAACCTATTCACATGGCCTAACCCTCCACATGCATGACACTCGACCAGTGGGTGGGGACACTGGTCACACTTGTGCCCCGGCCTGCCACACTGATAACAGAAGACCTGGTCACTTCCTTGAAAAGATGAATCCCTCTTCTGACTACTTTGTTCTCTTACACCTTGCGGAAAGGTTACAAAGTGGCACTTCCTACTATCAGAATCCACACCACTTTCTCATCCAGATGGGACCACAAGTTCACTACCTGAATCCCCCTTCAGGTTCCCCTTCGAGATAAGGTCTTGATCCACCACTTCAGAAAACCTTTTTAGACAATAGATATTCACTTAAGATCTGATCTCGTGACTAATCCCATCCTACAATCATTTCATCACAGCTTCCTCATCTCCCATCAACATCAGAATGAAGCATCTCAAATCGGTGAAATGACTTGCATAGTCAATTACCAACATTTTCCTTTGAATCAACCTCATAAAATTTGGAGCCTTTTCCTACCTCAAGGTTTCTGGGTATAAGTTCTCAAGAAACTTCTCCTGAAAATACTTCCACATCATTCCTTCAACCTGCTCCATTTGGACCATGATTTCCCACCAACATTTTGCTTAACCCCTCAGCATATAGGCTGTCAACTTGACTCACTTCTTGAGAGGATTCTCTAGACGGTCAATAATTTTTTGGATGGAATCTATCCATAACTCTACAACCTCTGGCACACCCTCTCTAGTAAAGGTTGGGGTGCTACCACTTAAACTCCCTGGTTAGTTCAAACATACTAGGTTCAACCCTCCCTAGGTCTCGTTCCATTATCTGTATAAAATTAGCGAAGTTATCATAGAACTTCTCTTCCTTATTTTCTTGGATTACCACGGTCTCTTACTCCACTACTGGAAAATCATTCTCGACAACATCCTCATGCCACCCAATAGGTGCATGTCTTCAAGGTGTCATTTCTCTACAATGACAAACATAAGCTTTAGCACACAACCATAACTTTTTTGTGAAGGGAAAATATACATAGGTAAACTCAGCACTTTCTATAACCAAACCAGTTTGAATACACTACCAAAACAAGACCAATCACACCCTTCGTCATCTCTCCCTAGGTTATGGCTAACACGATATCTAATTCACATAGTTACAAGCCTTATCTTTTACTCCCATTAAAAACCATTTCCATATCCAAATTTAATATTACAATATATTAATCCACTTTTGCTTCATTAGTAAACACCATTTTCTAATTACTAATTACCCTTTTTACTTTCCTTTTTACCCATTCATACCACCCCATTAGGCAAAATTTCATTAATTTTAAGAAAACATATGCATCTTATCCTTTATATCTGGCACACCCATCTCATGTGTGTGCCTAACATGATGCAAGTCACTTTCCTACATAGGTTCCTAGAATGATGCATGAATGCACAACCTCGTAACTTTCTAGCCATTAGAGATATATCACAAAACTATCAAATCACAAAACAAGTGTATCACCCAATGGTGAAATGTCATGAAATGTAACAAAACATAATAAGAACAATAATCCCCTCGTAGGGTAACTTGGTTTTTCCCCCATAAATGGGTTAGATACTCCCAAGAATGATCTCATTACCAAGGCCTGACACTTTCCTAACCTCTTGTCTACCATCTCCAAATATTAATAAAGAGAAGATAACTCCTCTAATACCACTTTGTAACTTCCCCAACATGGAAGCCACTAATCTGATGCCCTGAGCTAGGTCACTACATGACCTCAAGCGCACCTCCCCATATGCCAGAGGTTTTCGACTAGCATCGAGGGTCTAATAGGTCACATGGTGAGACTATACCCTCATTACCAAACAATCCACAACATATAATATTTTAAATAATGGAAACTATAGGCAACAATTGATAACATGCATAAATAACCAATTCCCCAAAACTGAGTACAACCATATGAAATAGTAAATATGACATGTCATACTAAAGTTCCAAGTGAACAAAACACCTAAAAGAATAAAAATAGAAGAATCCCCAAAATGGTATGGAATCCCAAGTCTAGAACCTCTCCCATACATCTCCCATGTCCAACTCAAACTCCCTATTATAGGGATCTTTCCCTTGTCCTGACCTGCAAGTATGAAATCTTCTTGGGTACCCAATGGCGGCCTGAGAAGGGTGTAAGTATAACTCAGTAGGCCACCACCAACAGTATCTAAAAGATATCCAGCAAATTAGATAGTGCATGAAAATGATAAATAATGGAAATTAAAGATAAGGAGTTCAATAGTTCAATCTAAACTATGTTCATTTTAATTATACTACCATTGAATCCGGGTTCACTACTTAGGCATTTCATGATTTAATCTACCCTTTTCATGTGTTCAATGTATTAGGAATGTTCAATGTTCTCAATAATATGGTAATAAAATAAATCTCTATCTCACTACGCATCACATTAACAATCTCATAATCCTCACCTAAAAGCCTCAGTCTGGGTGGAATGCAACCATTAGGGGAATAAAACTTTGTCCCCTTCCTTAACCCATACATTTATGGGTGGATCTAGATCCTCATTCCAACTTGACCAGTGGGCGTAAAACCTCAAGTTCATACCACACCCAACCAAGCCATGTGCACATGCTCATTTATCATTCACCACAATTAACCATATCACAAAAAACATAGCCAATATTATTTACAACATCACAAAAATATCATTAAATGGGAAATTAACATTATGACTCAATCCATTAACACATTCATCATTCATATTACTTAACCCTTTATCCTCATTTCCCATTTCTCATGTCTATCTCACTAAGCATATTCAAGTATAAAGTTAATCGCCTAGCATTTTCCCATTAATATCCATTTAACTCTTTTTCATGTTAAACAAACAACCTATTAAGACATTAACCAACCTAAGGGTATTACTAAATAACAATTACACATCCTTCAAGCATATTAATATATTCATCTTGGGCTATATGTCCTCACACAATGGACTTGCACTTACTTAGATAACTCTAAGTCCGGGGAATATCGGCACACCACATGGGTGGCCCCAAAATAGGTCACATCGTCCTTCATGCATTCCACGGGGATCATGAGGGTTTCATTTGGTTTTTAAGACACCCAATACATCACATAATTTCAAAGGCACCAAGAAATAATAAAAAGAAGGAAATAATAAAAACCCTACATGCACAAATCTACATAAAACCCAAAATATATAATTTGTAGACCACCCACCTTGAATCTGTTAGTGAACACCCTTTCAATCGAAGCCTTAAATATCGATTCAACCAAACCTTGAAGATTTACCCTAAATATCACCAAAAAAATTATGGTTTGAGAGACTCAGATGGAGAAGGGATTGAAATATAAACTCTAAACAAGAAAAGGAAGTAATGAGGGGTTTAGCCTTACCTGGATCTTCAATCCGTAACTGATGGCACTCTAAACGGCCTTGGATTGAAGGAGAATCCCCACTTGGAAGATCTTGGAATCTTGGCTTGTCCCTAGGGATAAATAAGGAAGAAGAAGGTTAAATACCAAGTTGGAACCTAAAATCCAATAATGGAATTTTTTTAATTTTTTAGAAGTTTCTAGGCCACATGGTTTACTCATACGGTTTGAAAAACCATATAAAAATTGTGCGGAAGCTACTTCCGAAAAAAATTCTTCTGCATAGTTTACCTGGGATTTCCACATGGTTAAGACTAACTATGCGCAAGCCATGAAGAGGCTACTTATCTCACTCCCTTCTCTCACATGGTTTTCCAAACCATGCATAAACCATGATGATTGCCCAGAATGCCCCTTTTTCCCCTTTTTCACATCCTGGACCCCCGGAACACCCTCGATCCTTCTTAAGGACTTGAGAAAACATTTAATTAAGAAAAAAAGGGGACTAAAACTGAAACATAAACAATAACATACCTTACAAAGGAATCTGAGATCTTACAGTTAAGACACAAGGTAAGGGGATTTCATCTCACTTTTAATTTCTATGAGATACAAGCTATGTTCGCCACTCTTTCCTTTTGTGTAGTGTATGTATTGACCATGATTTTATTCTACTTATATTGTAATTAAATTTATGGGCATTATCATTCCCGTTTTATGATCCTTCTTTAATGCGGTATAAGTTTCAAAAAGTTACCAAATTGGTAAAAATGTTTTTGTCTCGATTTTCCTTCTTTGAGACTCGTGCTTTGTTATGCACCTAAACTCTTTTTCAGGGTGCATATAATTACATTTTACATTCAAAATCATTAATATCCATATTTTCATGATATTATATACTTCATGTAATTACCATTCCTTACCTGGAGATAATGATCCCAAGATACCAAGTTATAAGAGTTTATTGATACAATCTCATTACTTTTCGAGATTTTTTTGTTTATGCTTCCTTTGATGAAATATTATGATCTATATCTCAATAATATTCATGAGTTTCCTTATCCTTTATTATTTTAGGATATACTCATGTATTGTTACCATTTTCTACTCTTTATTACAAAAGTTAGTTAAGAAAGTGTTTTTAGGAAAACCTGACATTACACTTTCCTCGGTCGGAAATCTATGTTTTCTAAAAAGGATTTCCAAGAATATTATACCATTACCCTATAATATCTAAAATAAATTTTTTCCATTTTTTTATTTTACCAATATCTTAAAGGTAATAATCTTGTCACTTTCTAAATGAGGCACTTTTCTATCCTTTTTACCATGGAAAATTAATGTTCTTTTATCCTCATACGATATATACAGATTTACCCACCATTATTTCCCCGAATCTCCCTTTGAGTATTTTCTAAAAGGTTAATCTTTAAGAAAATGTTTTTAAAAGTATTTTTAAATAAAAATTGTTTTCAAAATTTTTTTCAAACTTCTTTTATAGGTTTTCAAGGAAAATTATATTCAAAATGTTTTCAAGCCATAATTAAAAGTTTTCAAAGTGTTTTCAAATAAATGGTTATCAAAACATTTTTATGTTTTCAAGGAAAATTAGTTTCAAAAAGTTTTCAAGGTTATTTCATAAGTTGTCAAGGAAAATTATTTTCAAAACATTTTCAATCTTTATTTATATGTATTCAAAGTATTTTAAAATAAATTGTTTTCAAAACATTTTCAATCTTTCTTTAATAGTTTTCAAGTGTTTTAAAATAAAAAGGTTTTGAAAATGTTTTGAAGATTATTTTAAATGTTTTCAAGGAAAAATGTTTTCAAAATTATTTTATGTCTTGTTTATAAGTTTTATAGGTATTTTATAAGAAAATTATTTTCAAATGTATTTATATATTTAAAATCCTTTTTCAAACAAGAAAGGATATTTTCATCAAGAAACATTTTTAGAGGATGTTTCAAAATTATTTTCCATAAAAGATGACATCTATTGATGTTACTCATACCTTATAGAAAATGATATAAAGTTTCTATTCATATAATTTCTATTAATGAGTTATGCATAATGTCATGGTCTTTATGAAACCCATTTATCTATCTTAGGTTATACATATATGAAATATGTTTCTCTTTTAAGGGTTATTCTTTTGATGAAATGATTATAAAACCTATATATTTCCATAGGTTATGATATGTTTACATGTTTATGATACCCATTTCATTTCATGGGTTATGATTTGTTCATTTATGATGTTTTGGAATATATATGTATGATTTAATTATGTGATGGGTGGTACCTATATCTCTATCCAATTCATTGGGTAAATATTTATATCTCATGTGATAAAACAGGTTTGGAATGAGGGTTACTCAGTTTAGTAATACAGGTCCGGAATAAGGGTTACTCAGTTTAGTAATACAAGGCTGGAATAAGGGTTACTTTGTTCAATAATACAGGGATGGAATGGGGGTTATCCAGTTCAGTAAAGTACTTTTTCCACTATGATGGTATTGGAAGTGATTCCTTGGATACTATGGAAATTATTATATTCTTATGTGTTTCCACAATTCCATGTCTTATTTATATGTTATGTTTTCATGGATTATATTTTTTTATTATGATTCATGTCTTATGAACTTCCAATATTTTTTCCATGATCTTTGATATGAAGGGTATGATCTTATATTTTCATGATCACATTCTCATACCCTTATGGTCATGTTTATGCTTATATGTCTCCCTTGTTTACTCATACTGAGAATTTGAGATCACCCCTTTTTATGTTGCCTTTCCCCCAGGTTATGATTATATGTATATATTTGATAGTTCTAAGAAGGGTTCTAGTTAAGAAGAACCTAGTGGGATATGATGTGGCTCACTTATGCACCAGTGTTTATGTTTTCATGTTTCTAAATGAATTGTACCAACTATGGCCTTTGGGCATCTGTTTGTATATTGTTTAATTATTCTGAAAATTTTATGTATTTTTAATGTTTCAAAAGTGATCGTTGCTATAATAAACATGTAACTATACCATAACCTACATAAAATGAGACAGGTTTCATAATCATTTCATCAAAGCATAACCTGTAAAAAGAATCAGGTTTTATAAACATATAACCTGTGAAAGGGAAATAGGTTTTATAAACATTTAAACCATGAAAGAGAAAAAAGTTTCATAAAAATCATGCCATAAAAATATAAATAATTAAAATAAATAATATGAATGTAACATTTGGATATTTTCCCAAAAATGCATGAGTAACATCAACAGATGTTGTATTAGATGGAAAATAATTTTGAGATATCTTTTAAAATATTTCTTAAATAAAATATCCTTTATTATTTAAAAATTTATTTTTTTAAAACATAAAACCTTTTGAAAAAAAAATTCTTTTAAAATAATTTGAAAACTTATAAATAAGGATTGAAATCATTTTGAAAACCTTTTTCCATGAAAATTTATAAAATAATCTCATAAATATTTTGAAAATAATTTTCCTTGAAAACATATAAAAGAAGCTTGAAATCATTTTTAAAACCATTTTATTTTAAAATAATTGTAAAACTTATAAAATAATATTTTAGATCATTTAAATCCTTTTCTTTGAAAATAACCTTTTTAAAACATATAAAGTAATCTTTGAAAATCATTTAAAACACTTTTTAAACATAAAACAATTTTTGAAAACCCTTTTTCTTTGAAAAAAATTAAAATCAACAAATTTATAGAATATTAAGAAAAAAATATTCTTTATAAAAAATAACCTTTTAAACTTACAAATAAATAATTAGGGAAATGACATTCATGATGACGGGTAGGTTCGTACATGTCAAATATTCCTTTTATACCTTAGAAGTTTAGAAAAAGTGACTTGATCAGAAAATGACAATAACATTACTTTTAAAATAGTTTTTTAAAAAGGTAATAAATGCCTAAGAATTTAATTTAAAATAATATAATAATTGTAAAACTTTTTTTAAAACTTTTTTAGAAAACATCGTCTTTTAAAGAACACATATTTCTAACTGAAAGTATAAATAAGGTCAGATTCACATAAAAACATTTTCTTAATTATATTTAGTACCAAAGTGTAAAAAACCGGTACCATTACTTATATATAACATTAATAAACATAGGGTACTAAACTTCATGATATTTCTTGATATTTGGATCATAATATTTCATCAATGGAATCATAATCATAAATAATATCAATAAACAATGAGATTGTATCAATAAACCGTTACAACTTCGATAAATTTGACTCATAATATTATAAGAAGAATAAAATTAAATGAATCTTAAAATAACATGAAAATAAATATATTCATGATATAAAATGTCAAAGGTATTATATAAACCTCATTGAAAAATATATATTCATAACATGGCATGTGTCTTAAAGAAGGCATATTGAGACAATATTACTTTACCAATTCGGTAACTTTTGAAACATAAACCCCATGAAAGAAATATCCTAAAATAGATAAGTAAATAACCATAAATTTAAGTATAATAATCATATAATATATCTATGGTCATTATACACACCACATATAAGAAATATGAGGTGAAAATTTCTTGTGTCCCATAAAAAATAAAAGTGAGATGATAAAACCCCTTACTACTTGAGTAACTTTAGAATAATGATCCCCATCAAAGAATAACTTAAATTAAATATTTTATTATAATTAAATTAATTAAATTAATTATATATCATTTCATATTCTAGTATATACACCATACAAAATAATTTAGTGGAGAATTTGACATGTATCTCAGAGAAATAAAAAGTGAGATGAAATTCTCTTGCCTTAAGTCTTGAATTTATTTTTACATGTTCAAACATCACTTATAAAAAATATATGTTTATTATAAATATACCACATAACCATATTAATATATATAATACCATATATTATTTTATTATTACTTTATATTTCCTGATTATTAGAAATTCCATGTCAATGTTACGTTTCAGGTAATATCAGTGTTGTTTTTCATAAATTTTTTGACTTGTCACTCTTACTTAGATCATGATTTACTTATTTACAGAATGTAAAAACTTATATAATTATTTCATATATTTATTAAAAAAATATTTAAAATATTCTATAAAATATATAATTATGAATTGGAATACACCATTTATGGAGATGGTAGGTTGTACGTACGCATGAACATTGTTTCTGTTTTATTTTCGTATTGAATGAACGAAAGTAAATGACATGTATGTAAGTATGTATGTATATAATATAATTATATTATAATTATTATTTTATATATATCATATAGTTATACTAAACCCATATTTAATACATTTCATGTAAAGGATGAATTAATCACATTGCTTTGAGGAGGTGGTAGTCCACACATCCACTAACAAATTTATCATATTTACACGAAATAAAAATCATTAAGGTATGTGTTATATAATAATTAAATAAGTATAAATCCATTATATAAATAATATATATCATATATATATCATATAAAAATAGGTTTTCCATTATAATTTCCACCCATGAGATGCGGTAAAGAAAAAACGAATAATCATCATTTCGTGAGGTGGTAGTTCATCGTACCCAGGAACGGTAAGTCTATTACCCATTTGATGTAAATGTGGGTATGTGTATGTTTAAACCTTATAATAAAAATATATCAGTATATTTATGATACTAATTTTATTATATAAGCATTGAATAAAAAAATGAGGTGGTGGATAATGAAAATGAAACAAAGGAGTTTGAGGAAGAATGTTGCATCTTCTTTGGGGAACTCTTTTTGGTTTTCACTAAAGGGATTCATTGGATGGATTTCTTCAAAAAGGGAGGCTTATAGTATGAATAGAGTTATTTTGGGAAGATATTTAGCATATATTTTTTGATACAATGGGTTTGAGAGGAGTAAATAAGTGGAAGGGGTGAGTGCCTTTTTATAGTGGAGGAGTGATATTCTTGTAAATTTTTTAAAAGGGGATTCAACCCACATTTTTACCATGGAAAGTGCCTCCAATAATGGTCCAAATCCACGAAAATGGATAATATGGTCTTAATATGAACATAAAATGTATTTTTGAATAGTTTATAGATCATTTGGAATCTTAAGATTAAAATTTAACCATTAATTAATTTTATTTTTACCTTAATCATTGAAACTAATTTTAATTACTTTCACTAATATTTTTTGTCAAAAAATAAGATTAAATTGTTATGAATTATAAATTATTCTAATTAAAAAAAATTAATACATTTTTCCAAATTCTAAACATGTAATTTTTGGAAATTAATTTAAAATTAATCCAACAGACATGTCACGATGGCGGGTTTTTAAACAAAAATGATTAAACTTTTGAAGCATTTTATATCCAATTTCAGTGTAAAATTGGTTCCAATTACATAAATTGGATTAATATATTAAATATGTATCTAATTAAACATTAAAACCAAATTAAAATATAATTTAACTATATAAATTAATTATAAAAATACAATTTTTAATTAAAATTCCATATATTTCACTATTCATCCAAAAAATAAAGTTCTTTAAAAAAATTCCAAAAATTAACCATAAGATAATTTTTCAATTAAAAATTCAAAAATAAACTTTATTTTATAAAATAAAATTTCTTAAAATTTCTTAAATTAATTTTATTATTGTTCGCATAAGGACATAAAAAGCAGTTCATTTGATAGAATAGTATTTTCAAACATATAAAGAATTTACCAAGAATTATATGTTTTATTATCAATATGTTTTATTTATATAAAAAAATTAAAAATAATATTTAAAGATTAGTTATTACTATTCATATTACTATGTTTAATGTCTAGGTTATAATTATTTCTTTTAAATATAATAATAATGTGTTATTTTGTAGAAACTTGGTGTTGTGTGTATCACAGGTTTATCTAGGTTTAGTGTATCAAAAAAGTTTTACTTAGTGTATAATGAAATAAAATACATCAAATAAAATTTATTTATTTAAAAAAATCATAAAAACTCAGGGTTTTACATTCTTCCCCCCTTAAAATGAATTTCTCCCTCGAAATTCGTCACAGTTATCAAAGGTATAATAATTGAAAGTTCCTTTCTTAGAAACCCACATCATAAAAATTAATACCAAAAAATTCTTTTAGAAATGGAAAGTTTAAAATATAATTTTTACCTAAAGTAACATGTAATCAGGTTTCCACATTGGAGAACATAGGTGGTAAGTGAAAACATAGACATGGAAGAGAAATTTAACTATCAAGTTCTGGTGTAGAGTGATAGAGAACATGGTTAGGAGAGAGTTAACAATCACAAAGCCATAAATACATGATTATCTAAGGGTACATTTGATTCATGAGAAATTAATGTTCTAGGATAAATTTTATGGTTTCTAGATCCTTTTTCCTAAAGTTGATGAAATTTCATGAAAAGATTTACATGCATGATTTCAGGACAACCTTACCCTTTTTTGTTCCTTGATTAACTTCCACTTCATCACTCATTCCATGAAATGAAGGTGAATTTTTCATTTCTAAATCATTAATAGATAATTAAATCCATGAATATAAATATATTTCATTCCATTTTTTTATCACAGTAAAAGGTTAGCACAAGTTATACAATATGCATAAATCCTCATATGGTGAGATAATACGTTAATCTCAAAAACCTTATCCAAAGTTTAACATAAACCATTAAATAAATTTTTATCCTTATAACCCCTAAAAAATATTAATTTAAAAATCTCTAGAAATAAGGTCACTAAATTTCTCAAACTTAGCTTAACATTGATCCTATATATATCATAAGGTAGCTCTCGGTTGTTTCATACCAAACTTGTGAACACCTTCATAATGTATTCTCCTAAAACATGGTAATAACCTAAATTACCATAAATTATTATTGAAAAAATGAATGTTTTCTTATTCCAAAGTATATTGTATATATCCTTAAATCCAAAAAATTTATAAACTTCATCAATGATAGCATAAACTACTTGTTAACAATTCCATAATTAGTTCCAAGGAAATCGGTACTGTTCAGTTTACTTATTCATATCCAACATATATTTATCCAAACAACATTATATTAACATAAGAAACATATTAAGGGTTATATTTACCTTAATAATGTGTTTTTTAGGAACATAAAATTTCTATTAAATCACTTTACTAGTCCATCGGAACCATTAAATGTATTCTTATAAATCATTATAAAAAACATAAACTGGACAATCCTTATATATTTCACAATTTATAATTCTTGAATCCAAATACATAAAAACATTGATTATTCTACTTAATCCACTAACAATGACACATCATCCTATTACTTAATACCTCCTTCCTTTCACATTTCATCTATTGTCTCGTCATCATAAGAAATATAACCATTATTCATACCACCTTGGGGATTCTCTTTATGAGATTTCACCTTGGGACATCGATTTGCAAAATAACCATTAATTCCACACTTAAAACATTTAACCTTTGATGATTACTTACGGATTCCAATATTTCAATCCATTATGTTAATATAACCCTTTATTTTTTTTCTTTGAAGTTACTTACTTTGTTTCCTTCTTTTCTACAGTCAAAAAATATTTGTGTTCCTCTAATACATTCACTTAGGTGATTCCTTTCACAATATTGACACAAATTAAAATCAATATTCCTTCCTCCATGGTCTCTATTAACCTAACTCTTAGTGAAATCCTTTCTTATCCTATCTGTTTTGTCCAATAATTGGTTAAGGTACACCTTGTTAATCATGTTCCATGAAAACTGATTAGGCATGATCACAACATACTTAACTCTAGTGATCACCCCATTTGACTGCTCATCAGAAAATTGTCCATCACATTCAACTTTAATCCAGTAACTTTTGTTTCCTTCCATTGACTAAAAATAGAATGCATATTGTGATCATAAATTATCATATTGTAAAACTACATAATCAGAAGAAAAAAATTACTTATAGAATGTCTAAATCATGACACCCAATTCTTTAATCTATGACACCTTAGGTTTATCCTAAGTTATTTATAGTAATCCTCTATTTAAATACTTCATAATGGATCATAAAGAGTTTTTGAATTCCTAAATCATATCTATCAGTAGTGTCAATCTAGGTGTGCAGCAAGACCCTTTGTCATGTACTAGGTTACACTCAATTCAGGCTCGATGCACTTTTTTAGATTTGTTACCCCTAGGTACATATATGATAGATCCACATCCGTTTTTAGTATATATAAAAGGATATATTTCTATTAAACTGATCACTCTGTCCCTTATAAAAATTTCAAGACAGTTTCTTAAGTATCAACACATCCTTAGACTCATCCTTAGATACATCCCTATACATATCCATAGAAATTTCCATAGGGATCTCACTAAAATTTTCTCATCTTAGTTTTTTAAGGTCAACTAAACCTTTCCATGGATACCAATTATAGCAACCTAGGATTAACATACATTTATATTACATTATTTTAGATAAATATTTATCAAAATAAAAAAATACATGCCCAAGGACCGTAATAGTTTAGTGTATTTGGAAACTTAGAACGTATTCCTCTAGTTCGGTGAAAGATCTTCAACATCTCCCAAAAATATCTTCCCCTTTTGTAAAAATACTTAAAACATTTCTTCTTAACCTAATGGAAAGGAAAAATAAGAAAGGGGTGAGAATGAATTCTCGGTAAGGGTAAATAATGGAAATACATAAGCATAACATGAATATATGGGTATGAGAACATGATCATATCATTTAAATATCATACCATACATATCAAATTTCATAAACACGAGACATGGAATAAATAATTTAAGTTCATTAAAAATCAATCATAAGATAATCAAAAACATAAACCTTGTGATCATATCATTGTCATAAGACATAAGATTTGTGGAAAATGTAACACCCAAGATTTTTATGAGTAATATTTTGTTTTTATATATCATCAAAAGAATCTTTCACTACATACTAGCTTGGCTTACTTTACACGCAATCATGACCTTCCTCAATAGCTTGCGTCGTACGCAATACCGAGTTTCACTAAACAACGATATGCTACTAAAATATTATTAAAACTAGTCGTTTTGAATAGTAATAACCACTTTTTGAAATTTTATAAATTTTATTTTTCAAAATGGACTTCATTTTTGGATTCGGAATACCGAAATTAGCCTAGGGTGAAATTTTGGTATTTTTCTGAAAACTTTCAATTTTTGATGAATAGTGAAACCACTAAGTGGTAGGTTAAAAACTGAATTTTGCATAAAACTTAATTTTACCGCTTCTGTGAATGGAATTTCGAAAATCCAACAGACACGGTTGATATCAGTAAGTAAAATTTGGTTCAATGAGATAAAAATAATTTTTTGGTGAATAGTAACTTTTTACTTTTTTTACCGCGGTTAATAGTAAATAGGGTAACTAAGGGTAAATATGATATTACTATTACACTAACACATGTCCTAATTCTATTGGATAAGTGTAATTCGACCAAAAACAACCTTATGAATAAAATATGACCATTTAGGCCCACTTGGGTTAGATTAGGACATTTATTATTAATTTATTTAAAGAAGGGTTAAAATAGTTAAAATCAAAGTTTAATAAGTAAATCATTTGTAATATGGGGTTATACATAAGATAAATTCGACAATAAATATTCATTAGAAATCTAAAAATCTTTCCTACATAATGGTATTTTATTTATAATTTTTAGACATTAAATAATTTAATTTAATTATGACACAACGATGATGCAGTAATTATCTTATTTATGAAATGTTGACATAATTGATGTTATAAACACCAAAATAAATGTAATTTGAGACTTTTTATGAATTACACTAATTTTATAGGTTACTATGATATATTAGTGTTGATTTAATCAACTTGGTTCGAACATATAATTCTGTTATAACTTTCACAAAAATCATATATCAAATAGTGTCAAAATTGACACAAAATAGTTTTTAAATCAAATATTATATTATTAATTGTTATTCCTAAAAATCTAAGGTTCGGCCAAATGACTTAGATAAGGATATATATATTAATAATAAACAATTTGGGGTTCGTTTGGCATGTTATAGTAAGTGTATTAACCATATAGTGAAAGAAAACAAAAAGACACGGTAAAAGTTAAATTATTTAACTTAGAGTTAAATCTAATTGATAAGGTTAAAATAATACCCTAAACTTGTCTAAATCCTATTGGTTGATAGGATTTAGACCCATCCCCACTTTAGCTTCGAAATAAGACCCTTTGGAACCATTATAAACCTATTTTGACTTTAATATAAAATAATAATTTGAGATATTCCTAAGGTGCCCCTCTCCTCCCTTATAAAAGGGCACCTCCTCCCCCTCCTCCTCACACCAATTTGAGCACTCAAGCTCGGCCAACCCCTGCCATTTTCTCCTCTCCACTTCCCTAGAATAATCCTAGAGGTCCTGGTCTTCTTCAAAGACCAATCTTAGTTCCCTAAGTGGAGGATTCAAAGAAGCGTTCCAAAGAAGAGGTAATATCCATTACCGATCTTTTCAGTTTCTTTCTTCTTCAACTTCTTCTTCTTTAGTTGTTTCATGATAAAGTAATAACATAAGTATTACTTACATACTTATATGTTATTATAAATATGAAACAACCCTAATTCACCTTCTATCCATCCTACGGAAAAATGAAATCACCGCGCGTGCGTACGTACGGAATACCGTCTCCACGCCGTGGTGTAATCTATTTTCCACCATCACTTTACAAGGATGGGTATAATGGTGTAATGAGTAACTATTTATGATAATTATTAATTAATATTGATACTGAAATAATATATATATATATATATACTCCAATACAATTCCATGGTCATAGGAACGATATCATCACTTGTGCGTACGTACAGAATACCGTCTCCACGATGTGATGCGACTCGTTCTACATGATCATCATTACATAGTAATTATATAAATGAATTGAATGAATAAATATTATATATGTTACACTAATACCATTCTGGATATAAGGTATCTATAACCTTAAAAGAAGAATAAGAATTTATTCGACAAAACACGCATAAGAACAAAAGGCAATAAAGACCCGAGTAACAAGTAACAATGAAATATTACTAATAAGAAGCTAAGAATATGACCATATATGATATCATATCAATATTTATGATTCTGGAATAAGTCAATAAAATTATTTAAACCATTATACAGGAGCTTCGGACACGTACAAAGCAAATCGGACCTAAGGTAAGGGAAATATCACAATCTCATTTTTATCCGAGATTGTTTATTCGTAAGTATTTACTGGGGTGTATTTTATCATCCACGTCCATGTTTCATCAATATGTAATATTATTTCCATACACCTACAATTGTTTAAATCCATTTTTACCCTTCGGTGAGTTTTTAGTAATATGTATGAAAGGAATCTTTTGTCGTTTTTCGTACGAGGTACTTTTTGACTTTTCCGACAAAAGTACGAAGAATGTTTTTTTTAACTTATACGGAATGAATGGATTTTTAAAACATTATTTCCAAGAAACTTACTTTAAAATTTTTCAAGTTTATTTTTAATCAACTTATTTTATTTTAAAGTTGTATGACATGTTATGAAAGGAAAAATGTTTTTTAAGTAGAAAGGATATTTTCCTCAAGAATGGAGTTCAAGTATTTTATCAAAATTATTTTCCATCTAAGATAATAAAAGGGTTCTATTTTTATCCCTATTATTACATTGGTTTGATTATGTTGTGATGGAAATATTTTTATGAATTCCTTTATCTTATATGAATTGTTTTATGATTTCATGTTGTTTAAGAATTCCATTTTTATTACATGGGTTACGCTATGATGTATGGTTTATGATTATGTGGCACACATAAGAAAGGATTAATTATAAGATGGGTGGGACCTATATCTCCCTCCAATGCATTGGGTAAATATTTTATATCTCATGAGATAGACATGGCTGGAATGGTAGGTTATACCGGTTCAGTGAAACAGGACTGGAACGAGGGTGACTCGGTTCAGAAAGGGACTTTGTCCACTAAGATAGTCTTGGAAATGAGTCATGACTAACAAGAAATGATTTTCCATGATTATGTGTGCATGCCACAAAGTTTCAAGTTTTATGTTATTATTATGGGGATCTCATTTTCACTTCTATAATTTGTTCCATGTTAAGATATTATGATCTCTTTTGCAGGTTATGATTTTCAAAAAGATATGATATGATTTTTATTTCCTTTATTTTCCCTTGCTGAGCATTTGAGCTCACCCTTTTATGTTTTCTTTTCCCCAGGTCAGGAAGATGGATATTAAGTAGAATATGCTAAAGGGACCCTAGATATGATGAAATAAATGGGAGACACTGTAGAAGATTTATGAACCAGTTGTTTATGTTTCCTAGTTTCTAAAGACACTATACCTATACGGTCATTTGTGGTTTTGTCATATGTTGTAATGAGTGTGCTTCAATTTTGAAGTATTAACAATGTATGTAAAGTATGGGACGTTATAGTTGGTATTAGAGGAAAGGTTTATTCAACCTTTTGAAACTAGGATGTGAAAGCCTTAGAAAGAACCCTAAGGATAAGTCTAAGCATAGAACACAATCTTAGTGTTTTAGAAATGGCCATGAATACCCTAGGATAAGACCTTAAGTGTGAAATTTTATTCTTGATTATGTGGTTTTCCTATTATAATTAGTGTTGCTCACACTATTCTTCTTGGTTTTAGTCAATGGCTGGAACACGAAGGAACCGTGTTAATGCGGAATGCGATGGGCAATGCAATGATTGTCCCCCTGAGCAACCAAATGATATGGGAGCTGGAATGAAAAATCTTGTAGCCATGCTCACACAACTTTCTCAAGCTATGAATCATGCAGGACTTCCAAACAAGAAAAGGAAGGAGCAACATTCTGTTGAATCCTTCATGAGGCAGCGTCCGCCTTCTTTCAGTGGGTCTACTGATCCATTAGTTGCTGAACAATGGATTAGTACTACTGAAAAGATATTTTCAGTTCTTCAATGTTCTGAACATGATAAAGTCATCCTAGCAGTGTATCGTTTGGAAGGAGATGCTGATCAATGGTGGAATCTTATTAAGAATACGAGGCAAAGGGATGAAATTGAGTCTATGGAATGGGACGAGTTCAAGAACTTATTTTTCAATAAGTAATTCCCTCGTATTCTCCGAACAAAGATGGAGAAAGAGTTTCTTGAACTGAAGCAGAGGGATGATGAATCTGTTGGTACCTATGAAGAAAATTTTACAAGACTTGCAAGGTACGCTTCTGGTATTATTATCCAACCTGAGAGTAAGATCGATCGATTCTTTAGTGGCTTAAAACCAAGTCTTCGAAGGGCGTTAGCCATAAGGGACTTCAATAGCTACGAGGAAATCGTTCGATGTGCTCTCAAAGTCGAGATGGAGATTGGAGTAACCCATCAGTCACATGGGTTTGATAAGAAGAGGAAGATGGAATTCAAAGGAAAATCTAAAGAGCACACTGAAAAGAAGATGAGCTTTCCCTTATGCTCAAAGTGTGGAAAGAAACATGGAGGGAGTTGTCTTAAAGGGACAAGTAAATGTTTCAAATGTGGAAAGGAAGGTCATCGGGCATTTGAATGCCGCGATAATGGGAAGAAGATGTCTAATGATGCAAACAAAGGAAGGGATACACAGAATGAACCTATTACACTTCAATGTTTCAAGTGCATGGAGATGGGGCATTATGCCAATCAATGCCCAAATCCAAGGGTTGATGATGATGGTCGACGTCAACAAAATCTTAAGGCTAAAGACAAAGGAAAGTCACATGCAATTTCTATCAGCGATGTGGAATACGATAACGAAGTGGTGAAAGGTACACTTACCATCCACTCTAAAGTAGCAAATGTTTTATTTGATTCTGGATCCACCCACTCTTTTATTTCTGAAAAATTTTCTAAGGGTATCACCGTATTACCTCAACAATTAGATGTTGAGTTAGCTGTGACAACACCTAATGGCACAACAGTCGCATCAAAAGTTTATAATTCTTCTCCGATCGAAGTTTGTGGGAAAGTGCTTCCTGCAAATCTTGTGATCCTTCCTTTAGTGGAATTTGATGTGATTCTTGGCATGGATTGGCTTTCTCTACATGGAGCTCATATCAATTGCCAAATAAGGGAAGTCACATTTCATATTCCAGATCAATCTACGATTGTCTATCGATGCAAGGATGAACATAACCTTCCAGTGGAAATTCCTTCCATCTTATGGGTCTTGATACCACTAAATGAAGGTTATTTATCTCAAATGGTTGGTGAGAAACTTACGATTAAGAATATTCCCATCGTACGGGAGTTTGATGATGTCTTTCCGGAGGAATTACCAGGTCTTCCACCAAATCGTGAAGTTGATTTTTCAATAGAACTCGTACCGGGTGCTTTGCCTATTTCAAAGACACCTTACAGAATGGCCCCAATTGAGTTGTAGGAATTGAAGAAGCAACTCCAAGATAATCTTTATAAGGGATTCATACGCCCTAGTGCATCACCTTGGGGAGCACCTGTTCTTTTTGTTAAGATGAAAGATGGATCAATGAGACTCTACATTGATTATCGAGAACTTAACAAGATCACTATCAAGAACAAATATCCTCTCCCACGCATTGATGACTTATTTGACCAACTACGCGGAGCTCAATACTTTTCCAAGATTGATCTTCGTTCAGGGTATCATCAATTAAGGGTCAAAAGGGAGGATATACCAAAGACGGCTTTTCATACAAGGTATGGACACTATGAATTTATAGTGATGCCATTTGGTCTTACTAATGCCCCTGCTATCTTCATGGATCTAATGAATAGAGTCTTTAGAGACTATCTTGATCAATTTGTGGTAGTATTTATAGACTATATTCTTGTATATTCAAAGAGAAAGGAAGAGCATGAAGATCACTTGAGAATTATATTGAAGACCCTGAGAAAGGAGAAGATTTATTCCAAATTTACCAAGTGTGAATTTTGGCTTCAAAAAGTTGCATTTTTGGGTCACATAATCTCAAAAGAGGGGATATCTGTGGATCCAGCAAAAACAGAGGTTATTGAAAGATGGTCAAGACCAACAACAGTAACTGAGATCCGAAGTTCTCTTGGTTTGGCTGGATATTATCGACGTTTTGTAAAGGATTTTTCACGATTATCTAATCCACTCGCCAAGTTGACTCGGAAAGGAGTTAAGTTTGTCTGGACGGAAGAATGTGAAGAGAATTTCAAGGAGTTGAAAAGAAGGTTATCCAGTGCACCTGTGCTCACACTACCTTGTAGTGGAGAAAGGTTTGTGATATACAGTGATGCATCCAAGAAGGTATTGGGGTGTGTTCTTATGCAAAATGATATGGTGATAGCTTATGCCTCACGACAGTTGAAAATCCATGAGAAAAATTACCCAACACATGATTTGGAGTTGGCTGCAGTAATCTTTGAATTAAAGATTTGGAGGCATTACCTTTATGGTGAAAGGTGTGATATTTATACTGATCATAAAAGTTTAAAGTATATTTTCACACAAAAGGAGCTGAATATGCGTCAAAGAAGATGGTTGGAGCTGATTAAGGATTATGACTGCTCAATCCATTACCACCCTGGGAAAGCAAACAAGGTGGCAGATGCATTAAGTCGATAAGACCATGCTAGTTTATCCATGATGAGGATCACAAAAGATCCAATATTTATGGATTTACAAAGGATGGATCTTGGAATTATAATGTAAGGGGGAAAATCTTATCTTTCTCAAATGAATGTTCAACCATCTATACATGTGAAGATTAAAGAGGCACAGAAAGAAGATGTAGAGTTACAAAAGAAGGTGAGAAATGTTCCTGAATTCAACCTTGATTGTGATGGGATAATAAAGTTCAGGAATCGGGTTTGTGTTCCTCCCATCCCCGAATTAAAGAAGGAGCTGCTGGATGAGGCTCATAGTTCATCATTCTCTATTCATCCTGGAAGCATGAAGATGTATAGGGACATGAAAGAGTACTTCTGGTGGGATGGCATGAAAAGAGATGTTGCTGAATATGTCTCTCGATGCTTGGTTTGTCAACAAGTTAAAGCTGAGAGACAAAAGTCTAAGGGGATGTTACAACCATTACCCATACCCGAATGGAAATGGGAAAACATCACTATGGACTTTGTCACAGGACTTCCTAAAACATCCAAAGGCAATAATGCTATTTGGGTCATAGTTGATCGTCTTACAAAGTCTGCACACTTCATTGCTATTAGAGAGGATTTCTCTCTAGATCAGCTTGCCAGGATATATGTAAAGGAAGTGGTAAGATTGCATGGAGTACCACTTTCTATTATATCTGATCGGGATCCGAGATTTACCTCGAAGTTCTGGCGAAGTCTTCAGCATACTCTGGATACAGAGTTGAGTTTCAGCACTGCTTATCATCCCCAGACAGACGGTCAGTCTGAAAGAACAATTCAAACCCTAGAAGATATGTTGAGAGCTTGCTCTATGGATTCCAAAGGAGGTTGGGATCAACACCTACATTTGGTGGAATTTTCTTATAATAATAGCTTTCACTCCAGTATTCAGATGGCTCCTTATGAAGCTCTCTATGGAAAGAAATGCAGGACTCCAACTTGCTGGGATGAAGTTGGGGAAAGAAAGCTATTAGGACCTGATCTCGTTGATGAAATGGAAGAAAAGGTTAGATCTATTAAACAACACATAAGAGCAGCTCAGAGTCGACAGAAAAGTTATGCCGACAACCGAAGAAAAGACCTAGAGTTTGAAGTGGGTGATAAAGTTTTCTTACGAATATCTCCCTGGAAGAGGGTTATAAGATTTGGAAAGAAGGGGAAGTTGAGCCCTAGATATATCGGTCCTTTCAAAATACTGGATCGTGTTGGGAAGGTAGCTTACCGATTGGCGCTTCCACAGAATCTCTCTCAAGTTCACGATGTGTTCCATGTATCTCTCCTGAGAAAGTACATACCTGATCCTTCACATGTACTCAGCTCAGAAGTTGTACCGCTGGAGCAAGATCTTTCTTATGAAGAACAGCCGATAGAGATTCTGGATCGTAGTGAAAAAGTCCTACGAAACAATACCACTAGATTGGTGAAAGTTTTATGGAGGAACCACCAATTAGAAGAAGCTACATGGGAGCTTGAGGATATGATGAGGGAGAAGTATCCTCATCTGTTTGTTACAAAGTGACGAATTTCGAGGGCGAAATTCTTTTTAAGGGGGGTAGAATGTAACACCCGAGATTTTTATGAGTAATATTTTGTTTTTATATATCATCAAAGGAATCTTTCACTGCATACTATCTTGGCTTACTTTACACGCAATCACGACCTTCCTCGATAGCTTGCGTCGTACGCAATACCGAGTTTCACTAAACAACGATATGCTATTAAAATATTATTAAAACTAGCCGTTATGAATAGTAATAACCACTTTTTGAAATTTTATAAATTTTATTTTTCAAAATGGACTTCATTTTTGGATTCGGAATACCGAAATTAGCCTAGGGTGAAATTTTGGTATTTTTCTGAAAACTTTCAATTTTTGATGAATAGTGAAACCACTAAGTGGTAGGTTAAAAACTGAATTTTGCATAAAACTTAATTTTACCGCTTCTGTGAATGGAATTTCAAAAATCCGACAGACACGGTTGATATCAGTAAGTAAAATGTGGTTCAATGAGATAAAAATAATTTTTTGGTGAATAGTAACTTTTTACTTTTTTTTACCGCGGTTAATAGTAAATAGGGCAACTAAGGGTAAATATGATATTACTATTACCCTAACACATGTCCTAATTCTATTGGATAAGTGTAATTCGACCGAAAACAACCTTATGAATAAAATATGACCATTTAGGCCCACTTGGGTTAGATTAGGACATTTATTATTAATTTATTTAAAGAAGGGTTAAAATAGTTAAAATCAAAGTTTAATAAGTAAATCATTTGTAATATGGGGTTATACATAAGATAAATTCGACAATAAATATTCATTAGAAAGATAAAAATCTTTCCTACATAATGGTATTTTATTTATAATTTTTAGACATTAAATAATTTAATTTAATTATGACACAACGATGATGCAGTAATTATCTTATTTATGAAATATTGACATAATTGATGTTATAAACACCAAAATAAATGTAATTTGAGACTTTTTATGAATTACACTAATTTTCTAGGTTACTATGATATATTAGTGTTGATTTAATCAACTTGGTTTGAACATATAATTCTGTTATAACTTTCACAAAAATCATATATCAAATAGTGTCAAAATTGACACAAAATAGTTTTTAAATCAAATATTATATTATTAATTGTTATTCCTAAAAATCTAAGGTTCGGCCAAATGACTTAGATAAGGATATATATATTAATAATAAACAATTTGGGGTTCGTTTGGCATGTTATATTAAGTGTATTAACCATATAGTGAAAGAAAACAAAAAGACACGGTAAAAGTTAAATTATTTAACTTAGAGTTAAATCTAATTGATAAGGTTAAAATAATACCCTAAACTTGTCTAAATCATATTGGTTGATAGGATTTCGACACATCCCCACTTTAGCTTCGAAATAAGACCCTTTGGAACCATTATAAACCGATTTTGACTTTAATATAAAATAATATTTTGAGATATTCCTAAGGTGCCCCTCTCCTCCCTTATAAAAGGGCACCTCCTCCCCCTCCTCCTCACACCAATTTGAGCACTCAAGCTCGGCCAACCCCTGCCATTTTCTCCTCTCCACTTCCCTAGAATAATACTAGAGGTCCTGGTCTTCTTCAAAGATCAATCTTAGTTCCCTAAGTGGAGGATTCAAAGAAGCGTTCCAAAGAAGAGGTAATATCCATTACTGATCTTTTCAATTTCTTTCTTCTTCAACTTCTTCTTCTTTAGTTGTTTCATGATAAAGTAATAACATCAGTATTACTTAAATACTTATATGTTCTTATAAATATAAAACAACCCTAATTCACTTTCTATCCATCCTACGGAAAAATGAAATCACCGCGTGTGCGTACGTACGGAATACCGTCTCCACGCCGTGGTGTAATCTATTTTCCACCATCACTTTACAAGGATGGGTATAATGGTGTAATGAGTAACTATTTATGATTATTATTAAGTAATATTGATACTGAAATAATATATATATATATACTCCAATACAATTCCATGATCATAGGAACGATATCATCACTCGTGCGTACGTACGGAATACCGTCTTCACGATGTGATGCGACTCGTTCTACATGATCATCATTACATAGTAATTATATAAATGAATTGAATGAATAAATATGATATATGTTACACTAATACCATTCTGGATATAAGTTATCTATAACCTTAAAAGAATAATAAGAATTTATTCGACAAAACATGCATAAGAACAAAAGGCAATAAAGACCCGAGTAACAAGTAACAATGAAATATTACTAATAAGAAGCTAAGAATATGACCATATATGATATAATATCAATATGTATGATTCTGGAATAAGTCAATAACATTATTTAAACCATTATACAGGAAATTCGGACACGTACAAAGCAAATCGGACCTAAGGTAAGGGAAATATCTCAATCTCATTTTTATCCGAGATTGTTTATTCGTAAGTATTTACTGGGGTGTATTTTATCATCCACATCCATGTTTCATCAATATGTAATATTATTTCCATCCACCTACAATTGTTTAAATCCATTTTTACCCTTCGGTGAGTTTTTAGTAATATGTATGAAAGGAATCTTTTGTCGTTTTTCGTACGAGGTACTTTTTGACTTTTCCGACAAAAGTACGAAGAATGTTTTTTTTAACTTATACGGAATGAATGGATTTTTAAAAAATTATTTCCAAGAAACTTCCTTTACAAGTTTTCAAGTTTATTTTTAATCAACTTATTTTATTTTAAAGTTGTATGACATGTTATTAAAGGAAAAATGTTTTTGAAGTAGAAAAGATATTTTCCTCAAAAATGGAGTTCAAGTATTTTATCAAAATTATTTTCCATCTAAGATAATAAAAGGGTTCTGTTTTTATCCCTATTATTACATTGGTTTGATTATGTTGTTATGGAAATATTTTTATGAATTCCTTTATCTTATATGAATTGTTTTATGATGTCATGTTGTTTAAGAATTCCATTTTTATTACATGGGTTACGCTATGATGTATGGTTTATGATTATGTGGCACACATAAGAAAAGATTCATTATAAGATGGGTGGGACCTATATCTCCCTCCAATGCATTGGGTAAAGATTTTATATCTCATGAGATAGACATGGCTGGAATGGTAGGTTATACCGGTTTAGTGAAACAGGACTGGAATGAGGGTGACTCGGTTCAGAAAGGGACTTTGTCCACTAAGATAGTCTTGGCATTGATTCATGACTAACAAGAAATGATTTTCCATGATTATGTGTGCATGCCACAAAGTTTCAAGTTTTATGTTATGATTATGGGGATCTCATTTTCACTTCTATGATTTGTTCCATGTTAAGATATTATGATCTCTTTTGAAGGTTATGATTTTCAAAAAGATATGATATGATTTTTATTTCCTTTATTTGCCCTTGCTGAGCATTTGAGCTCACCCTTTTATGTTTTCTTTTCCCCGGGTCAGGAAAATGGATATTAAGTAGAATATGCTAAAGGGACCCTAGATATAATGAAATAAATGGGAGACACTGTAGAAGATTTATGAACCAGTTGTTTATGTTTCCCAGTTTCTAAAGACACTATACCTATACAGTCCTTTGTGGTTTTGTCATATGTTTTAATAAGTGTGCTTCAATTTTGAAGTATTAACAATGTATGTAAAGTATGGGACGTTATAGAAAACACTTAAACATGTAATATTTTTCACTATAATTCAAGGATCGTTTCCAAAAACATATCATAGAACTTCATGGGGACTACACCTACTGGGTGGGACACACCACCATCCCTAGTCATAGTGTTGTCCTTGTAAGGGATCAGGTTTCCCTATATTCCCATAGTGGATTGGGTTTCCCTATATTTATATAGTGGATCAGGTTTCCCCATATTAAATAGTAGATCGGGTTTTCCCATATTTCATAGCGTATCAAGCATGTTTAATTGATTCCCATCATTATCTCATGAGATATAAATCTTTACCTAATGAATTAGAGATAGAAATAGGTCTCACCCATCTCATAATGAAATCATACATACATTTTCTAAAAAATTATAAACAATCATATCATAACCCATGAAATGAAATGGGTATCATACACATGTAATCATACCATAACCTAATGAAAAATAGATAGGTTTTATGATCATTTCATTAAAGAATAACCCATAAATGGAAGCAGTTTTAATAAACATATAACCCAGAAATTGGAAATGAGATTCATAAAAATATAACCTGATAAAGAGAAATGATTTTCCTAAACATCATGCCATTAAAAAATAAACCATTCAGAGAAAGGACATGAATGTAACATTTGAATCATTTTCCAGAAAGTTACGAGTAACATCAACTAATGCCATCTTAGATGGAAAATAATTTTGAAAGATATTTTAAAAACATTTCCTAATTATATTAAGAATAAAAGAGTAGAAAAAATGGTAACATTACATGGATATAACATGACTAACCGTAGGTTAAGAAACTTCATAATAGTTCTTGATAGGTAAATCATAAGATTTCATCAGTGGAAGTATAATCATAAACAATCTCAATAAACAATGAGATTGTAGCAATAAAATGTTACCACTTTAGTAACATTGAATCATAATACAGTGGGAATAATAAGATTAATTAAAGCTTAAAATATCATTAAAATAATTATATTCATGATATAACATTTAAAATGCATTATATACACTTAATATAAAAAATATAGGTATATAACATGGCATGTGACTCAAAGAAGAAAAATTGAGAAAAAATTTCTTTACCAATTTAATAACTTTTAAAACATAAACCCCATTAAATAAAGATCATAAAATGGATATTTAAATACCCATAAATCTTAGTATAATAATAATTTAATAAATCTATGGTCAGTATACACACCACATATAAGAAATAGGATGTGAACACGGCATGTGTCCCACGGAAAATAAAAGTGAGATGATAAAACCCCTTACTATTTTAGTAACTTTATAATCATGATCCTAGTGAAAAAATAACATAAATTAAAGATTTAAATATCATTAAATAAAATAAATTAATGATATATAATGTCTTAGGTCATTATATACACCACACAAAAGAATTTAGTGGTGATTATGACATGTATCTCATGTAAATAAATGTGTGATGAAATTCTCTTATCTTAAGACTTGAATTTCTTAGTATGAATTCAACCCTAATGTATAATGAATTTAATTTTATTATATATACACAAAAACCCATGTTATTATATTTAATTTCATATATGATTCATTTATTAATAATTCCATTGTAACATTACGTTTTGGGTAATATCCGCATTGTTTTCTATATTTATTTTGACTTGATAATATTAATTAGATCATGATTTACTTATTTAAATAATGTAAACCATGATATAAGTATCGTATATATTCATTATATAAATATTTATAATAATATCTAAAATATATAATTATTAAATAGAATACATCGTTCATGATGAGTGTAGGCCATACGTACGTGTGAATGATGTTTCCGTTTTCTTGTCATGTTGAAATAAAGTGAATGAAATGTATGTATATATATATAATATTATTAAACAATAATTATTATTTCATATATATCATATAAATTAACTTAACTAATCCTTAATACATTACATTTATAGTGTGAACATAATCACAATGCTTTGAGGAGGTGGTAGTCCACACATAAAAAAATAAAGTTATCATATTTACACAAAATGTAAATCATGAAGATGTGTATTATATAATAATTAATGAATAATAAATACATAAAAAATATCATATATATATATATATCATATAAAAAATATTTTCTATCATAATTATCAACCATGATATGTGGTAAATGAAAAAAGAACAGTCATCATTTCATGAGTCGGTAGTTCGTCGTACACAAGAATGATAAGTTCATTACCTATTTGATGTAAGTGTGTTTATGTATAGTTATAACATTATAATAACAACATATGTGTATATTTAGGATAATTAGGTTATTATTTAATCATGGAATAATAATAATTGAGGTGGTGGAGAATGAAAATGAAATAAAGGAGCTTGAGGAAGAATGTTACCTCTTATTTGGGTAACTCCTTTTGGTTTTCCCTAAAGAGATTCCTTGAATGGATTTACTCCCAAAATTATACTTATAGGATTAATGTATGGGTGTTTTAAGTATATTTATGGATATTTTTTTGGATCCAATGTTCTTGATAGTGTTTAATAAGTGGGAGGGGTGAGTGCCTTTTTATAGTGGAGGAGGAGTGGTAATATTGAAAAAAACTTAATAGGGAATTCCAACCACATTTTTTCCTATGAATTGGATCCAATAATAGTCCCAATATGATAAAATTGAGTATAGAGTCTAAATATGAACATTAAATAGATTTTGGACAAGTTTATAGTTCATTTCACCTCTTAATATTAAAGTTTAACCATTAAGTAATCTTGTTTTTACCTTAATCGTTGTAATTAATTTTATTTACTTTAACTAATATTTTTTTGTAAAAAACTAATTTTAAATTATTATAAATTATAAATTATTATTATTAAAATTATATAATCCATTATTTAAAATTCTAAAATCATATTTGTCATAAATTAATTTAAAATTAATCATGAAGATGTGTCACGATAGTGGGTTTTTAAACAAAAATGTTTACAAGTTTGAAATGTTTTTATATCCAATTTCAATGTTAAATAGGTTTCAATGAACTAAATTAGATTAATTAATTTTTTATTTATATAATTAAACTTTAAACCCAAATTAATATATTATTTAAATATATAAATTAATTAGACAAAAAAGTTTTTTTAATTAAAATTTCGTATTTTTCACTATTCATCCAAAAATGAAGTTTTTCAGAAAATTAACAAAAATTCACCCTAAGAAAATTTTGATATTATGAATTCAAAAATAAACTTTATTTTATCAAATAAAATTTCTAAAAGTGTCTAAAATTAATTTTACTATTATTCACAGAATGTCATAAAAAGCAATTCATTCTAGAAAATAATATTTTCAAACATATAAAGACTTTACCAAAATTTATATGTTTTATTATTAATATGTTTTATTTATATAAAAACATTATAAATAGTATTTAAAAATTATATATTACTATTTTTATTACTAGTTTTAATATTTAGTTTATAACTATCTCATTTAAATAATTATAATAATTAAGTGTCCTTTAATAGAAACCCGGTGTTGCATGTAGTGCAAGTTTATATTAGTGTGATGTATAATAAAAGTTTGAATTAGTATATCTTGAAATGAAAGAAATAAAATAAAATTAATTTATTTTAAAAAAAAGGTTCATAAAAATTCAGGTTTTTATAGAGGACTTCCATACTTAAAGGGGTATACATAGATTCAAGTCAAATACCCTCCTTCCACTTTGGATAAAAGTGAAGAACTTCATGAGTGATGGGTGTTTTCATAATAATATAATTTTAAAGAGTATAATTACTAATATCATTTACTAAATTTTCTATTCTTAATTACAAATTTTCTTATTACTTTATTTCAAATGTGTTTATTTTCTGAAAAAATGTTTTTTTCTTTATATTATATTCGACTACATTAATTTTTACTTATTATGAAATGTACGTTAAATAAAATTTTGTAAATTCTAGTAAGTTGTATACTTGAGTGGGATGAATTTTTTAGTTTCCTTTTGACTAAAATTCACCCCTTATAGTTTTTTACTCCTCATTTATTTGGGAAAATATGTGTTATTAAATAAGGTATCTACATCTCAAATTCAAATGTGCCTTTTCATGATCTAGTATTTCTAAATGGATGTGTTTGAATCTTGTATAATGTGTTTATAAGGTTCCCACTCTCCCAAAAAGTGGTTTATTTTTTAAAATGAAAAAAAACATTTTTTGGTAAATAAGGTATCTACATCTAAGACTGATCCTGGTCATATTTTTTTTATTTCCATTAGTTTTTCAGAATTATAGTATCTTAGTTTCCTTATGTTGACTATGTGGTTAAGAAAAAATTTTAAAATGGAAGGATATATTGTAGGTTTTTTTGAAAATATTAATCCTAATATACCACTGATCATTGATAGAGTATTTTTTCAATACTAGCGTGATAAGATGGAGACCTTTGTTATAAACACTAGAGTTGAGAATTATTTATGCTAACCAAGAGTTACTAAATTTCAAAGAAAGAAGTCACTAATTTTACCTCAGATGAATGAGTAGAGATTTAACTATATTTCCACGTGATAAATACTCTATTATGTGGTATTTAGTGAAATATATATAGTCAAGTGTCATCTTGTTATATGGATAATGGAATATGGAAGAAGATAAAAATTACACACTTAAGAACATAAGTATTGGAAACTAAATTTACTATATTAAGAGTGGATTATGAGTCATCTGATTTATTATTAGGATAATATATTTCATAGATGCATCAAACTTTTATGACTATTTTTATCAATTTGAAATCACTTGGAGAGAAATAAATATCATATTATCAACTTTTTGAGTAAATTATTGATATCCTTCCAAAGGAATGAAAATAAAAGCGGACAGCTATAGACGATAAAAATCATACCAAAAGGTTAAGTCTTGTTAATTTAATTATCACTTTGATGTAAAAAAAATAAAATTTCATGAAGATAGATGCACAAATAGATAAAAATAATAATGGATTCATTTTTCCTCAACTTTAAGAGCTTTAAGTTCTAGAGTTCATAATTATAAATTGATTAGTTCAAAGGTAAAACCTTTTAAAAGTTTCTCAGATAGTATGGGTTCTGAATTTTATAAGGGAAAAGATTTTTAGTTATCTAGAAGGATGTTTGGATGTAATTCCTTAAAGAATAATATGAAATATAAATTTTAGAAGAAGGAATCGTCATATACTATATTCAATGATTTTAAGAAACCTAGACACATTCAATCAGATTATACTTTATTTAAAAGAATAAAAAAATAATAAAATAAAGGTTTAAATATGAGGAGTGAAAGGAATTAATTTAAAATAATAAAATATAAATGGAGTTCTAGTGAAAATACATCTATCAATGGTTATTTATATGATAGATATAATAGTGTTAGAATTACTACATTCTATTAGAATTTTCCAAAATAAGATCCATTAAATGAAAAGTGTTTTATGGGAAAGTTTAAAGAAGACACTATGTCTGGATTATCTTTACAACTAGAATTTTTATATTCATTATACAACTAAACTCAATATGATGATGAAGAAGAAATTGTTTCACAAACCAAGGAATAAATAAGAGACTACATAATAAAAATTTAAAGTATATATTTAAAACTATTTAAGAGATACATGGAGCTTAAATATAAAGTGGATAAAAAGAAATTAGAACTTATAAAATCTATAGAGAATCTAGAAAAATTGGGAAGAAATAATACGGATCTTGTATCATATTTTAAAAAGTCAAAAGATATGATTTCCAAGTAGGTTTTTTAAAATAAATAAATAATTTTAACTTTTTTTGAAGATAAGAATGTGATAGATAAATAATTTTTTGTTAAACCTGTAGAAATTGAGAGTGATAATGTTAAGATAAAATTAAAGGTTGGAAGCTTAAAAAAGTTTCTAATTAAATTTACTACCGGTAAAAAAGAATTTGATAAAATGTATGGTCATTTGAAACCCAAGAAGATCTTTCCTAGACTGGGGAGTAGAACTATCAGAAGTAAATGCTATTAGAAAAATCATTTTGTTCATAATAGGGAACCATTTTTCTCAAAATGTCATAGGGGTGGGAACTAAATAAATAAATTATCCTTTAATATAATTGAGTCTTTCAGACAATGTAGAACTTATTTTTTTAAGGAACATGTTACACTTGAACATTAAAGATATATTTGGGTACCAAAAGTACTATTTGTGAATACAACTAGACCTAAATAGGTTTGGTTTCCTGGGAATTAATTTTTCGTTAAGTGAAATTGTTTCATACTAGAAGCTAAACTTTTAATCACTAGAACCTGGTAACTTTTTTTAGCTTATCAAAATTTAACATCTTCGTGTATTCTTGTTAAAAAAATTATTTTAAAATTTTTTCTTCATATGTTAAACTATTTTATTGAGGGGGGTTCATTTTTATTTGGATAGATTTTTAGTACGTTATAGTTATTATATTATATTTTATCTTTAATAGTCTATATGAATTTGTTTAAATTGATTTTCAAGTACTATATTCGAAAAAACAAAATCAGTCCATAAATTTGGTAGATAACTTATAAGAAGTTTATTTTCTATTATCTTGTTATTTGTGTTTTATTTCTTAATTCATTTTTGTGTTCTATATGTCCTTATATTTTTTTATATATCTACTTTATCATTTATTTATTATAGATACATTCCAAAAACTTTTTATAATTTAAATTTTGAATTTTGAATTTTGGAAATAAAATCTTTTTTGAGATTTTGGTGTAATTTTTTTTGGTGTGAGTTGTCATGGATTGTTGTATAAGTCTTTAAAATTTAAGATAATTGGATATTGAGATGTCTAATAAATACACATTTGATCCAAAATTATATCATTTTAATTCATTGTGAATCACTATAAGAGTTCATTTGATAATTTCTAGTTCTCAATTAATACTCCCTATTTCTAATATAGAAATTTTTTGGAAATTGATTCAAGATAAATCATGAGGGATAGGTTGGTATATCATGTTTGGTATTATCAACATGAATCCTTATTAAAATAATTTTTCCATTTTCATGTATATTAGGATCTTCTATTGATAGGTGAATTTGATGGAAGTAAGAGAGTCAATTTTTCATTATGTAGAGTTGGGTTATTTCTTTATATGAAAGAGTATTGGGAAATTATAGGGTAAACTCTAGAAGTAGATTCTATTTTTTATCTCATAAAATTATAGATATTTTAGTATATTTTATTAAAATGAAATTTGAATATAGTTTTATCACTTTTGAGGAAAATGTTCATAAAATAAATCACTTGCGCCCTGAATTAAAAATAGTATTTTAGTGGGTCATATATTTTATTCATTGATAAAAATTTGATAAGGATGCGATTGAGATTAAATATGTTTTTATCTTATATTTTCTATATAATATGAGGAATTTTAATTATGGTAAGTTTATGTGGGGTTATGTTGAATTTGTATGTTCTGATACAATGAAGTTGAAAAAATCACACTGTGTGAGAACTTTGAACAATGTTCTTGTTAATCTTTTGATAAAAGGAGTGACCAACCTTAGAATTTCTAAGAGAGTTAAGAAAATTCATTGAACTTAAAAACTATTTTTAGAATGAAGCTAGTCTATATTCCAATAGAAATTCGGTTTGTTTATAGAGGGTCAAAAGTTTAACCTCCTGAAAATTTTGTTAAAGAAAATATGAGATTCTCATAGAAAAAGAGAAAAGATGAAAGAAAGTACAGTTTTGGATCTTCCTCTAGTTTAGAAAATAAGGTTAATTGATGAATAATTTATATCCCTATATGGAAATCATGGATATTCTCTTCAAAAAATGTATGATAGATCTAGGAAGTCTATTTAATAAAGTAATTTGGGTTTAAAACCTTATTTTGGGATTTCCAAATGAGAGACCAAAGCAATAATGAAAGAGGGTGCCAAGAAATTAGAAACTCATAAGAAAACAAAATATTCCTTAAAGATAAAGGCATTTCAAAAACCTATTTAATTGATATTTATAAGGGATTCTACCTATCATGAACCATCCTAGTAACCCAATAACCAATCCATCCCAAACACAGCCTGAAGGGTAATCTCGATCCCCATGGGTCGCTAATAAGCACCTAGAATCATACAACATGAAAGTGGGAACGAATTTCCCACAAAACGTAGCATAAGTAAAAGAAACAAGACAGTATACATAATAAAGAAAGATCTAGTAGGAGTAAAGTACTATAATAAACCAAGGCATAAAATTCCAAGGTACTATAACCCAAGTACCAAAACAATAAAATACCCCAAGTCCTTAAGGAAACAACTCACCAAGTCTAGGGTTCAATAGCTGGATCCACCTCCTAGCGATCTTTTTTCCTTGCTCAAACCTAGAAGAATAAAGTCTACAAACACCCAAAAGAAAAAAGTAGGGTGTGATCTAAAAAACCCATTTGGGTCTCACCAAGGACTCCATAACAGATACCAACAAATGATTAACCAAAGGAATGCTTTCAATTTTTAAAATAAACATGTTTTTCATTTTTAAATAATATTTAAAAAAATCATGATATACAGTTCAAATGATGGAAATTAATTTAAGAAAAATATTTAAAAATTATGGAATATTTCTAAAATAATGGGTTAAATAAAACATTTATATAAAACAGTTTATATAAATTTAGAATTCATATAAAGTAGTTCAAACAACATTGGCATACATTTATATCTCAAATATAAAACAAGTGAGCAATATGGTCATCTTCCAAATAGGTACGATAGTATTTTTGGCTATAGGACTTTGTAATATCTGAGTGATCTTAGAAATATGTGTATACAAACATCCCCCTAACATTATCTAAAGGAAAATCATCACCATCCCATTAGGTATGTGACCCACTAAATGTATGTTTTATAATGTTGTAATAGTATAGAGTATGTCCAAATAACTCACCAACTACATAAGGCTTTCATGTGCTCTTACACAATCAATGATGTGAAATATATTTTAAGACTACTTAAAATAAAATAAAATCTCATTCTTCCATTTCAATGATAATTTTCCATTTAAATCCAAAATGGGTTTTAATCAAAAACATGCATGTTTCATAAGATAAAACCACTGGGTTTCCATCAAATATTTTTAATCCATTTTCACAAGTTTTAAATCCATTCAAAACCAATTCCATCAATTTTCACAATTATTATCCACAATTAAATTCAATAATTTCCTTGAAATAATTTCCATTAATTTAAATCAACCAATTTCCATAAATGACCCCCAATCTAATGAAATTGGGGTTTTTTCCAAACTTTTGTGCCAAAACTATTTTAAATCTCCCAATTCACTAGAATTGGGTTTTTAATAAATCAATTGAAATAAATCAAGTAGTTCAAGGTTAAAAAAATTTGGCTAATTGGGATAGAACCACCTACCTTTTCTCAAAATGTAACCCTTGAAATGGCACTCTTCAATGAGAACAAAGGTGAAGAAGACCTTGAAACTCAACTTATAAATTATATCCAACATCATAGAGTTTAGATCCATCAATTTCAGGATGATCTATTGAAATACCAAAGGAGGATAAAAAGAGAAATGTGAAGATCATATGAGAGGGCTTACCTGAGAATAGTACTGCAAGTGAAACAATGATTTAATGCCTAACAAATGGATCTAAAAGGTTTGTAGAGCTTCAAGATCACCTGGGGAAGGCATTGGGTCAATGGAGTTGAAAATGGAGCAGATGAAAGAAAATATCTTAGTCGTGCTTCCCATTTAAGAAAGCATAGTTGGGGTATTTCATGATGTGTGATACAATTTCACGTCATGAAATAGTTAATATTTGAAACCGCCTAAAAACATATCACCTCAAATTAAAAACCTTCCATTAAATAACTTAGAATGTGAAAAGGCTAGTCACGATGTGTAACCATCATAGGGTGAATCCTTTCATAACTTGCCTCCAGAAATCCTTACACGTCATGTAACCTAGTTTCACAACATATAACCCTCCTCAAGCCTACATAAAAAAGTTGGTTAATGCTAAGAAACTAAAAAATATCTTAATTCAACATTATAGTTATCCTCCCTATTCATTCTCATCCCTACCCAGTCAACAAAAAAGTAAAAATCATAACAAGTTTAAGACGTACCTATCAGATCGGTAACGAGATGTTACACTACCCTTATTCAATTAACTCTAAAGAAAATGTTTAATTTCTCAGAAGCATCCACTAAAAAAGAAAATAGAAAGAATTTTATTTTATTCCACCATTATTAAAAGGAATTATTCCTCCTTTAACTGAAGAAGCATTAACCCTCAAGGAGGTTGAAGTTATGACTGAAGTCTATTATAAAACATGGATATTTTGTGAAGTTTCTAACTCTGTAGTATGAAAAAATTATTCTCCCAAACCATATTCTATGTATTTTAAGTCTTTGGGTTCATCAAAATATGAAACCACTATCTTAGATAAAAATTTTAAAACATCAAAGTTTAGTTATCTGAATGTGGGAAAGGAAAAGTCACCAAAAGAAACCATCCAGAATGAATATAAAGATAAAATATTAGAGGAAGCTCAATATTCCAAGATGATAAATGTTATGAATGTTTCTTTAATAGAAAATGTAACTCAACCAAGAATTTTTGACAAGGAATAAGAGAAATATTCAATAAAAAGTTATTCATAACTTAGCACTAGAAGTGAAATAAATAAAAAACACTAAGAAGATATCATTATTCGGTTGGAAAGGATGTAGAACATAATCTCCATCATTCCAAAACTTTATTCAAATATTAATAAAATTAAGGATATAATCATAAAAATTCATAATTATTTAACTCTACGACATGTACTTGATTAAAAGTCAAGACTAAAATCCAATCAAGTTATTTTCAAATAAGTTTGTGAAGGTCATTTCCAAAAAAAATTGAAAGTTTTTAAGTGTGAGAAAAGTCAAGATAAGGATATTAAGTATTTGATGGATCAAAATGATAGTAAGATAAGAAATATTGATTATATGATTCATTCCATTATTCATTATAATTGTAGTGTTAAAGAGCTTGAACATGAGTTATGGGATGCTAAACAAAAGATAAAAGGCCAGGCTATGGAGATTTCTTCTTTTAGAGAATTAGAGGAATTAAAGAGTTTAGAGTAAGGAACATTGAATATAATAGTAGAGAATTTAGAGAGGATGAAAAAAATTCTTGATAATATGATTACAAAAGCCCCTAAAAAGATTAAATTCCAAAATTTTGATATTTTTATTACTTTGTAAACTTAACTTTCGCATTATATCTGGTCTGGATGATAAATATATTAGTTGAATGATTTTATTTCTTTTTTTATCTAAATTTCACAATTTCTATTTATCTTATGATCTATTATCTACATAAATTAAATAATATCTATTAATTAATGTCTTATATAATGATTGTTTTAGACAGAGGGAGTACTTAATTTTTTTTCCTTTACTGAAGTTTCCTATTGTTTTTCTTTTTAAAAATCACAAAGGGGGATAAATTTGGGAAATATTGGTTGTATTATTATGTTTTTTAAATGTTTCAATTGTTTAATTAAGTTCTCATAAAAGGTTATAAGTTAAATTTTTTTCAATGGGGGAATTAGAGAAATTGGAAGTATGAAATTCCATTGGAATTTATAAGAAAATTTTATTTTTAAATTTTATCAAACTTAAATTTTCCATTTGTGTTTATGATTTTGAAAAGGGGGAGATTTTAGAATTAGAGACTCACTTTATATTCAGTTTTGAAAATAAAAATACACCTTTATTTTAATTCAATTTAACTTAAAGTTTTTATTTTTTATCATATGTATTGTAGTTGTAATTTCTAGTCACATAAGTTCTGCTGGACTTTGTGTAAAACCTTGTTTTATTGGAAATTACACAAGATTTTGGAGTTGGTTTCCTAGGACCAACTATTTTTTCTTTGGTTATATGTATATTTAATGTATTAAATATTAATAAAAATTATTATTACATATTGATCAATGTTCTATATAACTCTAATGTAATAATGTCCTGGAGTGTACATCATATTGATATGGTCATAATAGTTCTCGGCTATGATGAGAACATTTATGTGATATGATGATATTATTAAGTAAATGTTCTATGGTTAGATAATTTACTATGTTTGGACACATATTACATAGACTATCAGGTATGAGTACTCCTAAGAATATGAGGCTTCTTCTCATGAATTTCTCACTTGGTAATCTCCAAGATGTGGGATTATGAGAACATACCTACCAGTAGGAGTTTTTCATGTTATGGTGTCATTGGATATTACTATCTTCGAGTGTTTATGATGGAATTTAGACTTTAATATTATTATTAATGAATTTTATAACTCGTTTACTTAGATTCATTTCATAGACCATGAAGATAACTATTCATGGTGAATTTTGATATGTTTAGTGTGTCACAAGTGACATGTGATTAATGGATAAGTTGAGGAAGGATTGGTATCTTCCATATTTATGGAGTTGATATCACATCCCTTTTATTAGAATGGAATCTTCACCCTAAATTCCATGTCTATGGTGTAATGATGTGTTTATTTTAGATATTCAATGAAAGAAGTATCGAGCACATAGGTTAGTGACATGGATGTGAAACCAACTTTATGAGATATTGAGACAAAGGGATTATATTACACAGTGAGAGTTTTTATGTAGTTCTCACCATTATGACATTAAGTTCTTTCTCCTTAGGACCTTAACCCATTGCTAGAGAGTAATCTTGTACTTTATTCAATCCCACCTAATGCCAATGAGAAGAAACCTAGAGGGTCACACACTAAGTATTTTTGTTGATATCGATTAAATCCTATTTCAATTTAATTATTTGAATAAATATTATTCTCAAGACTGAGTAATAGTTTTATTCAAGTTTTATTGATCAATAATATTCACAAGGCAATAAATAATTAATTTTTATTAATAAAAATTTATTTTATTACATGAATATTTATAAAATATTTATTCGTTGGATTGTGAATAAAATATTTATTTTATTTATTAAATATTTTTAATAAAAATTTATTCACAAGATTGGAAATAAAATATTTATTAGATTATTAAATAAATTCAAGAGGAGTTTGAATGGACCAAGATCGAGTCTGGTGACAAATATTAATTAATAAGACCATTAATAATATTTGTTATTGTGCAAGTTGGTGTGCTCCAAAAAATAATAATTATTATTATATTGTATGGAATGGGGTTTATTAAAGGTTTTAAATGTTATTTAATTGTCAGCATGTAATTTAATGATATTTTAACCTTAACTCTAACTCAATAAATAGATAGTTATTTCTATTTTATATGCATCCAAAAAATGTGAATAGGTAATTATTGCACACAATGAATTATTTATTGACTCCTCCTTCTCCCTTCTTCTCAAGAATGATAAACACAAGAGATATTTAATCAAGAATGAAGAATGAGTGATCAAGAAAAAACAACAAAAGACATTTGATTCTCTTATCTAGAACCTAGAGATTGAGTTGTATTGTTCGAATATTATTAGAGCACATGTGGATCACTGCTAGAGGGAATCTATCCTTGGATCCTCACAAAGCAACAGAGGAAATCTGAAGGGGTATTTTCATATGATCAATAATCATCAACAAAGAAACTTCCTAAGCCCGAGTATTTATTTCTTTATATATTAAATAAATTAATTATAAATTTGACTTGAAATATCCTTGATAATTTTTTTAGGCAATGAATATTAAAAGAAATTTTAATATATCTCCCATGACATCATTCTTCCACTATACCCAGAACTATCAAGTGGTATCATAGAGATCACGTTTAAATTTATAATTATTTATTTCATTCTTGATTCATATGAAATCCTGGTTGAGTTTTGATTTCCTATTATTCATTCTTTAATTTGATTTGAATTAACAAGCTTCAACATATTAATCATATTTTCTCAATGTTTCATTTTATTAAGGGTTAAAGAATAAGTTTAGAATGGTTAAAGATTCCATCGAAAAGTGTCAAGTATTTTTCTGATAAAAATGGGTTAAACAACGTGTAGTTGGAGTACTTGTTTTGTACCCATGCACATTGTACCTAGATTCCCTGAGCATTTAATTACACACGGTGCATTTATCAAACATCGCGTGTTGACTAGGCCAACTTGGAACACATCAAGCAAATACAGGGTATGTAGTTATAATGTACATGTCATGTAGTCTGTTTGATTTAACATTCCAAATCCCCAAACATGTGACTTCAATACACAAAAATCGGCGTACATAACATGTAGTTGGACATTACATGTTGTATAGTCTCCCATTAAAGGAAAGAATTAAAAATTACATTAAATTAAAAATTACATAATTAAAACCTTATTGTATTGAATATAACACTAATGTGTGTTTGAAATTTTAATAATGGTTTTAATGAATATTAAGTTCTCAATTAATTTATTGTAATTAATATGTCATTATTGGTTCTTCCACTTATTTTACATGAATTTCATTATTGATGGGTATCTCCAATTAATTTTGGGTGATCATTAAGATGAAAGAAATCTATTTATTTATTTATTTATTTATTTATTTATTTATTTATTAATGCAAGTGTGTTTATCTTAATAATAAATAATGAATAAAAAAGAATTCTAGACAGTTACTTTTCCATATTCATTGTCTGTGTGATCGATCATGAACTTTTCCAAGACCTATGTATGTGTTGAAATTTATTAAATTTAATTTATTGCATGGTTTTAAAAATATTTAATATTAAATTAAATGATGGAATGTGTCTCATCCTTATGTCCATTATTATATAGGACATGCATGTCCAAGGATATTTATATAATCCCCTTTAACCAAACCTTTGGTTCCCCTTGACTACATGTGAGTAATAAATATTTTTAATTAATGAAGTATCCCAAGGAGCATGAAGGCAGTTCAAGACAGAACTATGATAATGCCAACTCGGTGATACACATATATACAGGTGGAATATTGTAACTCATACTAAGACCAGTAGATGTAGTTATTCCCCTAGGTCATAAGCTAATTTAATTTCCAATCATTAAATAAACTGTTAGATAAAATAATCATCAGGTCATTTACTTTATTTATTTATTTCTATCTATGAATTATTTATTTTATGTATGTAAGACCACAATCACATAAATAAATGAGTTAATATGAAAATATGGAATTTAAATAAATGGATTATGTATAAATTTTTTATCCAACATGGTCAATTAAATAAGTAAAATATACTTAATATTAACAATAAGTGTAAATGATAAAACAAGATGAAATTTATGCATAATTAATTAAAATCACTCAACCTAATATTAAGTCAGACTAAGCCTTTCATTACTTAATTGGTAATGAAAACATATAACTAAGTGTAGTACATAGCCAAAGTCTAGACACCTAATTTTATTGGGGAGTTCACATGGGGGTTTTTGGGTATACTTAATCAAAATTATATCAAGTTTAATGTTCAATGTTTGTTCAATACAAATTTGGAGGTAAGTGTTAAAGAAATCCAAGTCGGGGTTTCAAGATAGGGGAATCCATTCAATGAATCAAGGAGATGCAAGTCCTCTATTGGTAAGATCACCAACATAATTACTTTATTATGGTTTTCATAGCCAAAGTCTGGATAATAAATAAAATTAATAGGGATCCTTACCACTATAATGTTAATGAAACTATACATTCTGAGTTTATATGTGAGGGCTATTAGGACTTTATAAAATAATGGTATATTTAATAAAATTTATTTATTTATTTATTATTTCTAAAATAATTTTTAATCAATAAAAATTACTGATAGTATTATCTTTTAATTGTAGAATAAAATTTAAAGATTATCATTTATGCTATCCCTATTATCAATATTGAAGAATGAAAACATCCTAATTGGCAGTAACTTCTAGGAGTGGTTTAGATGCCTTTATGGTCGGATATACCATGAAAAAAAATCTTACATGATAGAATCCTCAATTCATAATCCACCTTTTAAATGGAAAAATTATGAATATTTCCTTTTATTTGAAAAAACATTTGAGTAATGCAATCAATATTCAATGTTTGATGATTTCATCGATGTGTAGTGAACTAATGAAGTCTCATGAAAACATGGATGTATTTAACATTATAGAGAAACTTAGTGGTCTATAATAGGATAGATAAAGACAATAATGGTTTGATATTTACCAGGTTCTTTTTCAAAGAAATATTGGAGAGGGTTCCCCAGCATGGCCTCACATAGTCAAGCTCATTGGCTATATTGAGCACCTAGAGGTTATGGGGTTAAAAGTACCTAAATAAATGGGCATTGATCTCATTCTAGCATCACTCCCTCGGATATTATCTACATTTTTTGTAAATTTTAATATGAACAACATTGAGAATCCTCTTCTAGATCTTCTCACTCTTCTTTTCCAACTTGATAATGATACGAAGTGTGAAAATCCTTCCATCCTTATAAAGGACAAACAAAAAGGGAAAGTGAAGAGATCTAAGTCCAAATTTTATTCATACCCTTATAAGAAGAGGAAGATCAAGGGGTAAGTAAGGTAACATGATGTTGTATTTTTTTCATGTGTCAAGAAGGACCACTGGAAGAAAAATTACACCCAACCAAAGAAGAAAGGGGAAGCTTTGGGTGCATTATTTATCAAGTGAAATTTATCTATTTCTAAAAATTGGTTATTAGATACAACTTTTGATGCTCACTTGTATATTCAAATACATGACCATTTATATTCATAAAGATTGAAAAAGGGGGTAGATCTATGAGCAGCCAATAGAGATAAACTTGATGTTGTAGCTTTCAAGGACTACCACCTCACATTGACAATCAGAATGATCTTGGTTTTAAAGGGTTGATATTATGTGTCTTCAATTACCAAAAACATTATTTTTGTATCCATACTAGATAAGGATGGATTTATTTTCAATTTTGTGAATAAATATTACTTCACTTATAAATATATAATTTTTTATGGTAAGGTACATTTAATTAATGGTCTTTATGTGTTGGATTACACAAACTAGGTAATGGAAATTAATAACGAAGTTTCTTCACATAACTCATACCAAACACAACTTTGGCATCACTAGTTAGGTCATGTAAATGAAAATCACTTGACTAAATTACATCAAGATGGATATTTTGATTATTTTTAACTAAAACCACTTGGTATATGCCGCACAAGTATACAAGTAAAAATGACTAAATCCCTATTTATTGGGAAAGGTGAAAGGGATAAATAGATTCTTGAATTAGTTCATATCGATGTGAGTAGACCATTTTCTATTGAGGTAAGGTGTCGGTACCGATACTTCATAAATTTTACTAATGATTTGATTATATAAGTATATGTCTACTTAATTAGGTATAAGTCATATTATTTTGATAGAATCAAGGAATACAAAAATGAATTTGAGAACCAAATTAGTAAGAATATTAAGAAACTCCACTCAGACCATGGTGGAGAATAACTTAATCAAGACATAATTGAAAATTTATGGGAGTTTGGGATATTATATCAATTCACTCCTCCTAATACATCTCATTGAAATAGTGTAAGTTAAAGGAGGAACTGTATCTTGTTGGACATGGTGAGATCAATGATGGGTAATGTGAGTCTTCCATTCTCCTTATAGGGATACACATTACAAAGAGAAACATACATACTAAACTGAGTGCCAAATAAAGAAATAGATGGTATACCATACCAATTAAATAATGGAAATGAACTAATGTTTTCTTACTTATATGTTTGGGGTTGTGAAGAATTTATTAAGGCCTTTTGGTTAACAAGCTTTCACCCTGAGGGACAAAGTGTGACTTTGTAGGATATCCCAAAGAAACAAAGGGATACTACCTATAGAATCTTTCAGAAAAAAAATGTTGTGTTTGACAGATGTCTCACATTTCGTGAGAAGGGTTATATATATATAATAGATGGTGGGAGTGAGATATAATTTTATGAAGTGAAGATTCAAGTTACATAAGAGTCGGCACATGAAAAAATTCCACAAAGCCCCATGGAAGAAGAAATTTTTTTAGGGACACAATTACTTTGTATGAGTAATATAGAGGTTAGAGAACAAGAATGGTATGATTTTATATTCACTTAGGATGGTGAATTATTATTAATTGATAATAATGATCCTCTAACCTATAAGGAAGAATTTAGTGGAATAGATGTTTCCAAGTGGAAAAGGTCACCAATTTTGAAATGGATTTCATGTACCAAAACCATGTATGGATTTCGGTAGACCCTCTAATAACTATAAAACATGTTGGTTGTAAATGGGTATTAAAGGAGAAACTAGACATGGAATGATTAGTTAGTACCTATAAGATGTGACTGGTTTCAAAATAGGTTAAATTGAATTAAGACATTGACTATAACACAACCTTTTAACAAGTTAAAATACGTAAATCCATCCTAATTATATATGCCATTACAGGTTTCCATAATTATGAGATTTAGAAAATGGATATCAAAATAACCTTCCTTAAAGGGAACCTTTAGGAAGATTTCTATATCACACAACCTGAAGGGTTTGTGACTCCAAAGGATGTCAACAAGGCTTGCAAGTTGTAAAGATCCATTTATGGATTATAACAATCATACGGGTTATGAAACATTCATTTTGATGAGTCTGTAATAGAATTTGGTTTCATAAAGAGAGAATGTGAGTCATGTGTATATAAATGGTTTATTTAGAGTGTAGACATTTTCTTAATAGTATATGTTGATGACATATTACTCATTGGAAATGAAATACCAGTCTTATAGTGTGTTAAGGTGTGGTTGAATAAATGATTCTCTATGAAGGACTTGGGTGAGGTAGTATATATTCTTGGGATCAAGATTCATCATGATAGATCTAAGAGGATACTCAACCTAAGTCAAAGTACATACATTGAAAATATACTGAAAAGATTCAATATGGAGCAATCCAAAAGGGTATTATTATCAACATCACATGGCATTCATCTTTCTATGAAAATGTGTCCTCAAGCACATGAGGAAAGAAATGGAATGGAAATAATTCAATACACTTCAGTGATTGGGTCTTTCACGTATGATATGCTATGTACTAGTCTAGATGTCGCATATGCATTAAGTACAGTAGGAAAATATTAATATAATCCAGGTGACCACCATTAGATGGAAGTCAAGACTATCCTTAAGTATCTAAGGTGTACTAAGGATATATTCCTAGTTTATGAAGGATATGAGGAAATAGTCATCATAAGATATGCAGATTCTAGTTTCCAAACTGATCAATATGACATGAAGTCATAAATAGGATACACCTTTTCTTTGAATAGAGGTGTTGTGAACTGAAAGAGCTCAAAGAAAGTTGTGGTTGCAGATTTTATAGTAGAATATGAGTATATTACAGCTTAAGTGGTAGATAAATAAGTATTATAAATGCGCAACTTCATCAAAGATCTTGACATGGTTTCTAAAAGTAAATATCTTATCACACTCTATTGTGATAATACTACAATGGTGACTCTTGAAAAATATCCATGGTCACGTCAGTGGAAGAATCACAAACTCCATAAGTATCAGTTATTGAGGTATTTTTCTCGAAGAGGTGAAGTTGTAGTGAGCATTAATTCCATGGAAGACAACATAGAGGACCCCATTACTAAAGACTTGAATCAGAAAAAACAAAAATATCATATGATGTCTAGTAGACTGAAGGTTGTAGGCAGTTGGCTCTAGTCCCAGTGGGATTTTATTGGAGTTGGTGTTCTAGGACCAATTTTTTGTACTCCAATTATATGTATATTCAATGTATTGAATATTAATAAAACTTATTATTACATATTGATCAGTTTTCTTCATGACACTAATGTAATAATTTTCTAGAGTATATGTCATGTTAATAAGGTCATAGCAATTCCCTGCTATGATGAGAACCTTAATGTTTAATGATGATATTCTTAAATAAATTTTTTGCAGTTGGATAACATACTATGATGGGATACATAGTATATAAACTGTCAAGTGAGAGTAATCGTAAGAAGACAAGGCTTCTTGTCATGATTTTTTCACTCAGTAATCTCTAAGATGAGAAATTATGAGAACAGACCTGCTAGTAGGAACTACTAAAAAATAGTTTTTTAACGGTGCTAGCCTTTATGAATGCTAGCAAAAAGCACTGATAAAGGTTCCCTTTATCACTACTAAAACAAGCATTGATAAAGGGTTACATTTATCAATGCTAATTTTTAGCGCTCATAAAGGTACAATTTATCAGCACATTCTTATGATAAATGATATACAATAACCATTATTAGCACTTTTTTAAGCACTAATAAAAGGTATACTTTATCAACGCTTTATTTTTTTCTGACAAAATTACCCTTTATCAACTTTTTATTTTTTGCACTGATAAAGGGATCCTTTATTAGTGTTTTTTTAGTGATGATAAAGGTCTCGAATAAAATGAAATAATTAAATAAAAAAAATTAAAAATGGGTTTATTAAAAAAATATTAATTAAATAATTATTGATAAAAATGAATAAATTCAATGTACTATATATTAATTATAAATACTAATAAATAGTATATATTAAATATATAGATATGTCAGATGAAATAATTAAACAAATAAAAATTAAAAATAAGTAAATTAAGAAAAATATTAAACATTTTATTAATTAAATAATTATTGATAAAAATTAATAAATTTAATATACATATATATAGATTATAAATATTAATAAATTGTATATATTAAATATAGATATATATGAATGTATATAATATTTCCTAAATATGATTTATATAATACAAAATATTTATGTTTTATATTAAATAAGTCATATATTTAGTGAATAATGGTTTATAATTAAAAATTAATATGAATTAAAAATATTAATTAATTTCATCGAGTAATGGACATAATTGAATGTCATTTGATTTTCAATTTAATATATATATGAATGTATATATATTTATATAATGTGTGTTATATTAATTTCACATACATATACATAATTAATGCATTTTTTATATATAACGTGCACACACAAATATTTACATTATTAATAAAATATTGAATATAAACACACACACCTAATATTTCTAAAACTTATTCAAATTTTAGTATTTTGGAATTTCATTATAAAATGATATATTTAATATATTATGTCTTTAATCTGTAGATTTTATTTATTTATTTATTTTTAATTTTATTACAGTTAGGTTTTAATTCATTTTTAATATTTACTATATATTATTTATTATTTTTTGGGTAATTTAATCATTTTATATTATTTATTTATATTTACTTATTTACTATATTTTAATATTTGAAATATTTATTCATATTTATTTCAATATATATCCATATTTTTTTATTAATTTATATTTTATTAATAAAACTTATGCCTTTTTCAATATTGCTAAAGTATGGTAATTTTTAATTATTCAATTTCACTCATTTTTAACATTATGCACTTAAGATTAAATATTCATTAATAAAGTTAAAAATATATTTGTAAATAAATATTTATAAATAAATATATTTATAAATATATATTTACTATATTTATATATTTATATATTTATAATTATAAATAAATAATTATTATTTAAAAAAAATTATATAACTATAAATAAATAATTATATATTTTTTAATATTTATAAAATTATAATAAATTTATTTAAATAATGAATATATTTACTGTATTTATATTTATATTTTTTTTAAATACATATATATATATAATTTCATAAATATATATAATGATATAAATATATATATATTATTTTTTTTAAAAGTATTTATATAATTATATATATTTAATTATATATTTAAATATTTATTAAATAATAATAAATATATTTAACTAATGAATAAATTTACTAAATTTATATTTATATATATTTATTAAATTTATATTTATATATATATTTATTAAATATATATATAATTATATAAATATATTTCCTAAAAAATTATTTATAATTATAATTATAAATCTTTTATCAACGCAAAAAAAATGTTGATAAAATGAATCTTTATGAGTGCTAATTAATTTAACACTGATAAAAGAAGATTTATCAGTTCTTTTTTGGATACACTGATAAAAGTGTCCCTGTCTATTTAAAGAACACTTTCCAGTCGAGAATGAGTCGCGATATCTAAAGATTTATGTGGAAACAACCTGCTTTTGATGCTTCTCCTTGTCGAATCTAAGATCGAATCAAGGATCAAACAATTCCAAGGCTCAAATCCAAGGCTTGAATGATTCAAGGGTCGAACAAATCCAAGGCTCAAACAAATACAATGTTTGGTGATATCTCTACTTTCTCTCGAATGATTCCAAACTTTATTCCAAGATATGTTATCTTCTCCTCCCATCACTCATTGATTGCTTGTTTTATGATATCTATTTGTGATTTTTTGTTCATTATCTTTATCTATTCATTATCCATCACCAATTTCCCATCTAGAATGAATTTCTAATTGGGTTTTTCTATGATTTTAGATTTGTATTGTCCCTTTAATGGATTTTCTTCATTCCTTGTAGCATATTGAGAATTCCACACATTGATTTCATCCTTGTAGTGTATTAATTTTAAATGTTTTGAACTTCCTTTTGTGGAAATAATGCATTCATATTGTTTGTTAAAGTTTCAAACATGGTTTTTATTTCATAAATCGAAATGGATTTCATGTAATTATTTCTTAAAGTTGAGGTGCGGTTTGTTTTAGTTTTTTCTATTTTTAAACTTAAGTGGTATTACATTGAGATTTTTATTTTATATTAAGTGTCATGAATTTTATTGTTTTTTTGAATATCTTATATGAACATCTATATATATATATATTCATTTTTAAATATACATACATATATATATAAACACATCATTTCATGTATATATGTAACTATGTAGTCTTATGAAATATATATAGGATTTATTCATTAAATAAGACCGTAATTTTTTTCTTGGTTTTAAAAATGCATTCCAATAGAGACTTTTAAAGTATGTTTCTTAAAATTATGACTTTGGGGAATGTTTCTAAATTTTTAAATTTATTTTGATTCTCACTTTTTTATTTTGAATAATATTGAAATAAAGAAGTTTTTTGTTGAAAATTAGTAGTATCAAGTGTTATGGCCTTATTGGTGCCATGAAATGGTTTTTATAAAAAGTTATCACCATCTATGGAATATATCTATATTAGTTTTGATTAGGTGATATTTTTTCATTCTAAATATATAGATCATATTGATGGGTGTTGGAAGGATGTTTGAAAAGACATGTTTTGATTATGTTTATTTTTTATTGATATGTTTTCCAAAAAAAGTGACCATACCTCCCATTACTATCATAATAGATATCATATGCATCTTAGTAAGGGATGATAGATAGTTATAATGCAGTCTTGATTAGATTGTATGATTCCCTAATTGTATCAATGTTTATATTGGACTCCAACAAGGTAGGCTAGGTGTGTGTCTCTAGTTGGTTATAAACATAGGAACTCATCATCATTCTTATAGGTAGTTCTAACCCAAGTATGTCTAGAGTCACCTCATGGGATGTTTTAGAATTACACAAGATTACATATGATTCATTTACTACTATTTACATGTATATTATTTTTGACTTACTCCACATTTAATATTGATCTATTATAAGGTGACCGATTTTTTATATTTTTTATTTATTTGTATTGATTTATTTATTTTTTTGAGTAATGTTTTATTTTATTATTATATATTATTCTTCATGAGTATGGTGATAAAGAGGAATATTCAAGAACCCTATAATATTTATAGAGTCTATAAGTATTCTCATTCAATAAAATGTTAGTTATTTAGGAAAAAATATTTATAAAGAGTAGTTATGGAGATTAATGATATTTGATATACCATTGATATTAAATGTAATAATTCATTAGGCTGTTACATCACTTTTTCCAAAAAAATTAATAGAGGTTATCAAATTCTGTATATTTTGGAATAATTATTAGAAAATATTTATAGGTATTCATCATTTTATGTCTACATGTATTAGTTTCGCCCCTAGGAATATCTTATTACCATCCATGTATATGAAATAACTCTTTATTTATTAAAATGATTTATCAATGTATTTTTATATCTTCTAGTTGATGGAATGAGAGTTTATTATTCTTGTTTATCATATTTGGGTTTCTTATTACTCCTTAATTTCCTATATTATATTTTCTTTTATTTAGGGGATTTAATAAATACATGATGTATCATTTTAATAGAGGTAGTACTAGTCTTATTTAGAGGATTAAAAGTATTAAAAATTTTATTTCTCCTATAAATATAGAATTCATAAAGGCCCCAAAGATTTATATATCATAACATGTCCCAATAAAGACCCCTTGAATCATAAACAATAATGTGTATGCCCCCAAAATATCACCTTCAATAGGCCGCAAGTTAATTAATAGTTATTATTGCAATCTTTTGCTTGAGACTTATCCCCTATATCTTTTATGTTCCTTAAAATATTCTAAGAAATAGTCATCACATGGATGAATACTTCTTAGAGTAGTTCAATAAACATTGGTACATGTCCATAAGAGATGGAGGATGACTCTTGAATAAAAAAATGAAATAATAATTATTCATGAGATAAATATATTAAGGATGATAGTTTTCTATAACTTTCACATTTGGATTAATTTAGAGGATAACACCCACCATAGTGGAGTAATTATTTTCTTAAATTTAATTACCTATTTCCTTTAAATCATACTTAAATTCTATAAAAGAATCATGTGTTGGGTTTCCCTTATTATAATTATCTATAACTTTCACCTTTGATAATGAATATCTTATGTGTATTTATTTATTTATTTATTGTACATAATAAATATTTTATGAACCTAATAGGATGTATATGAATTGAAAATGGATGTACACTAATCGTTTAACAAAATATTATGAAGATGGAATTAAAGAGTTCATCATGATTTCAATAGATCATCCTTACGACCCTTCTCAAATCCTTTTTCACTATTTATGTTGTTGTTATTCAAGAAAAATTAGTCTGTGAGAGTTGTAAGAACATTTGATTTGTCATGGAATAGATCATATCTATAAATGTTGGACTAAACACAGGGAAAAACATAACATGAAAAATGATTGGGATGATACTATGGTTTATGGATCATTTGATATGAATACTAGTGTAAATAATGATGGGGATTACATGGAAGAAATGAAAATGGAAATTTAAGATGACCTTCATGATCATATAAATTTGTTTGAGAAGTTAAATAGTTGTGCTAAGAGACCATTGTATATCGGTTTTACTAAATACAAAACATTTTTAGTTGTATTGAAGTTATATAATATGAAATCTATCAGCGGATGGAGTGACACCAACTTCACAGAACTATTTTGTCTCTTGAATGATATGATACCAGAAGAAAATGAACAACCATGTTTAACATATGACACTAAAAGAATTCTATTTTCAATGGTAATGATATATAAAAAAATACATTCTTGTACAAATGATTTCATATTATTTCACAAGGACCATGAATCACTCATAAAATTTCCTAAGTGTGGCATGAATCGATACAAGAAAAATGAATCAAGTACTTTGATATTTTTATGGTACATTCCAATCATTCCATGGTTTATAAGACTATATAGATGTTAGGAAACCATGAGATAATTTAAATGGAATGTAGATACAAAAATTAAATATGGGAACCTACATCATCCAATAGATTCTCCTAAATGGAATAAAATTGATTATGAGTCGCTTGAATTTGGAAATGATCTGAGAAACTTTCATCTTGCATTATCTATAGATTAAATAAAACATTTTTTTGTACAGATTAGTACTTATAGTACATGGATCATCATGTTGGTAAATTATAAATTTCCGTTATGGTTATGTGTAAAGCACAAATACATTATGTTTTCTCTTATTATATATGGACCAAAGAAACCCAGTAATGATATTGATATCTATTTCAATCAATTGATTGAAGATATGAAATTTATTCGGGATACATGTTTTACAATGTATGATGCTCATATAAGTGAAGAATTCACATTGAGGGTGATGTTGTATGGGATGATAAATGACTTTCCTGTATATGGAAATTTATCAGGATATAAAATTAAAGGAATGTTGGGGTGTTCCATTTTTTATGAATGAACATACTCAGTTTGCTTGAAACATTCCTTGAAGACTGTGTTTTCCATACATTAGAAAATTTTACCTAGATGACATAAATACCAATCTTGGATGGCAGTATTCAATGGGAATACCAAAAAATATATAACAATATCTCCACTAATGTATGATCAACTATTTGATAAATTAAAATATATTAACACTATTTTTAGTAAACCATTTTTAAAAAACCTTATGAAATTAGGTTGGAATAATAGATCAATTTTCTTTGAATTTCTGTATTGGAATTATTTATACATAAGAAATTTTCTTGATGTCATGCATATAGAAAAAAATATGTTTGATAGTGTTATTAGCATATTACTAAATGTTCCTAAAAAAACTAAATATGGAATCAAGGAAAGGTTGGACAACTGGAGAAGGGTAAAGGGTGTAATTTTCTTTCTTCAGTAGTTTACACTCTATCCAGATAGGAAAAACTTACAATTTTTCCTTTTTCTTGATAGTGTAAAAGTTCTAGAGTGGTATTCTTCAAATTTAAAGAATTTTGTTTTAATGAATAATTTTAAGTTACATGGACTAAAATCACACAAATGTCATTTTTTCTATAATATTTTATGTCTTTTTATTTCCATTTCATTCTTCTTAAAAATGTATGGTACACATAAACCAGACTCTTCTTATTTTCAAATCCATATGTTTTAAATATATATACCTGAAGAAGTTTCCAATCATGAATAAGGAGTTTGAAGTCGTATTATTTGATTTAGATATGTTATTCCTACCATAATTCTTTGATATAATGGTCCACCTAATTGTTCACTTGGTTAGATAGGTTCAACTATGTGATCCTTTCCATTACAGATAGATATACCCCTTTGAATGGTATATGAAGATTTTGAAAGGGTATGTTAAGAATTGAATTAAACCATAAGGTTATATTGAATAATGATATATTTTTTAAGAAACTATTGAATTCTATACCGATTACCTATCATATGTTGATAGCATTGGTATCCCAATCTCATGAACCAACCTGGGTTGACCCCAAACCGGTCACCCGAGTTGATCTTTGACAACGCCTGAGAGGCATTCCCAATCATCCCGAACCGGTGAAAAGTGCTAGGGAATCAACAAAGTATCAATGGGAATGATTTCTCACAATATATAAAAATTAAAAAAAAACAAAATAAGTAAAAGATAAATCCAAACTCAATATGGTTTTCAAGATTCTCATCATTTCCATTACAAATGAAAATACAAAAAAAAAACTGAAAAGAAACTACAAAAGAAAGCTCAAAATAAACCCGGCACCCAAGACACCTCCATGTGACCCCGAGGGTCACTCTCCAATCCACAACCAACTATATCCCAAGGAGATCTAATCAAATTCAAAACTTGTAGTATAAAATAAAAATAATAAAACACTATAGGTATGAAAATTAAAACTTAGTAGGTAGACCCAAATGATTTTATTCCCATTGCACATCCTTTATATAAAGAATCATTGATCAATATGTTTTAAATAAAATATTTAATCTTAATATTTCACACTTTCCATTTAAAAATATCCAAATCACGTTCATCGTCCATTTCCCTCATGTTCTAAAATAAGGCTTAAGGGGATACTAGAATAGGGAACCAAATAGGAAAGGTTTATTTTGCATAAAAGTGAAAAAGGGGAGAGTTCTTAGTCTTTCCAAAAAAAATCTTGAAACCCTTTTTAACAAACCAAACATTCACAAGTTTCCAAACAAACATCAAAAAACAAGTACAAGTAATTTGATTTTACATAAAAAGGGAAATGGCACTTACCGTACTAGTATGTGAGGAACATGGGAAGACCCAGTAACTTAGAGGAGAACTAGAACATACTAATACATGTGACCCCATCCCTAGTAGAATTCCACACATGATGAAATCTAAATTCCCAATTTCCCGGCCACCCTAACTCAGGAAAGACTGAGGGGCCCAATCCCATAGAAATAAACCCAAGTATTCACGTGTTATAGGTCACTTTTTAGTGCATGAACTACTGGTGCAGAAAATGTTCATATAATTTCTCTTTTATATGCTAGGTTCCCATGCTATGTTCAAAATGGGGTGTTACACGCATTCCAAACAACAATACACACACACACATGTATGTATGTATGTATGTATGTATGTATGTATGTATGTATGTATGTATGTATGTATGTATGTATGTATGTATGTATGTATGTATGTATGTATGTATGTATGTATGTATGTATGCATGTATGTATGTATGTATGTATGTATGTATGTATGTATGTATGTATGTATGTATGTATGTATGTATGTATGTATGTATGTGTGTATGTATGTATGTATGTCTGTATGTATGTGTGTATGTATCTTCCACCATACACATCACACAAACTAGCACCACCCTAACCAACTTTAGGAGTAACCCTTGACTTAAATAATTATTACATAAGGGAGGTCCCATACCGAGGACACTCCCATCTCACGATCGACCAAAAAGAAAATAATCACTCCCAAAGGGGTTTTTTAAATTAAACCATTTAGTAAAAATTCCAAATATGCCTCATGTCATTACCAAACAGTATATATTTTATAAACAACTTAACACAAGACAATTTCTATACCAAAAAAACTTAGAAATACATTTTAGAAACATCACTCTCCATTTTAAATATCACACCATCATTTATAAAACCAAACCAATCCTTTAATAATTATTAACTACTTAGAAAATTCAAATTGACCATTTTACAAACACTTAGTATGAAAAACTCATCAAATCCACATCACACATTCAAGGAAATTAATAAAAACACTTTATTTCATAAGGAAAATCATTCTAAGAATAAAACATCATTATTTAATAATTAAGTTAGATGTGAAAATAAATCAATCAATGAAATATAAACTTTAAAGGATATTTCAAAAGGGATCCCACCTCAAATGATGAAGAACATTCTAAATCTGGTGCAAAAACACAATCGAACCTAAACCGCACCCAAGGGAGACATGATCTGACCTAATACATTAAGATCGAACCCAAAAAAATTAGAATTCAACCATAAAAATCAGAACCCTAGCCAAGGAAGATAGGGAACCCCAAGAAACCAGAATAAAACCCCAGAAAGAAGGGAGAAACCAAGAGAGAAAAGACTTGCATGTTAATCTAGAGGAGAAATATCACTAAAAAATCTCAAAAATGGAGATCCAAAGGAGCCAATATAAGGGGATGAGGTTCCTATGGTAGAAGAAACCTAATGGGAGAGTTAAGGATGTGTTTGGGTATAAAAATCGCGAGGTGAGAGAAAAGTTTTTAATAACCTGGACAAGACGCATGGTTAGTCCACACAGTCTGTCAAAATGTGTGGATACCGTGCGACCACTAATACCAAGAAATAGATTGACTGCATGGCCTACTCACACAGTATGAATAATTATGCTATATTCATGCGGTAGATACTTTCTCTTCTAGGAGCTTCCATATGGTTATTTAGTCTTAGGGGAACAGTTACTCCTAACTATGTGAAAACCATGCGCCTTAAGCTGTCTAGTCCAAAAACACCTATTTTTTTCAAATCTCAAGGGGGAAACCAATGAGGAAAGCTAAGACAATAATGTAAGGAATAAATAATCCAAAATATTTAACCCTTAACGCCTGGTTCTTGAGGAAATAACTAAAAATACAACCCAAACCGGGACTTCAGATGAATTCCAAAACCCAGGTGTGACTATTCTCCCCACCATAACACTTTACGCCCCCAGAAATCTAACCCAAGGCTTATACTGAAATCAAAACCTACTAATCCTTTATAAATAAAGTATATTCAAAAAAATGGAAACTAAAGGGATTAAAAACACTACAAATAAGGAAGAGTTATCAAAATGAACTCAAGAGACCGAATAGACTCCCTACTAAGTGTCACCTTCCCCCAAAAGCTAAACACCTCTAGTTGATCAATTCAAAAGGGTATAGGACTTCCAAACCAATATATAAAACCTTGAAACATAACTCCCCAAGCATCGTTGAGTGTAACTCAAACCATTCACCCCAAATAATGAACAAATTCAAAACCCCATCTCATAGATACCTCTATAACCTTATCTTAACAAAATAGTCAGATCATTCCCACTCCAACATTCACCCAAATGAAGAACTTAGAATTAGGTGGATCTGTACAAGACCATCGATCTCCAAACCAATACCAAGAATGAAACCAATATATTGTCATGGGGAGGGCCGAACGGACTCCCCACTATAAGATTCAGGTTCACATCGCTTCATTCTGGGGAATTTTCAATGAGACCCATAGTGGGTCTCCCCACCATAAGAGTTATCGAGATTAAACATACTTGATAACCTTCCCACAAGAACCAAAAATTCCCACTACAAAGGGATGGGAGGGAAGGTCCCAATTAATAGACCAATAAAACCACAACTAACAACACACCCACACTTTACATCCTTAGATAACTGCAACCCAACCACACTCAATTCATATAGGCGAGCCACACAAGGGCCATAAAAAGGTAAAACCACACTCTGTGGGATATAAAAACCAGGTTTATAAGAAGATGAATCAACTAAAAATCCCCATAACCAAGGGAAAACTTATACACCAAAATGATTCATAATGTGGAAATAAGGTTCCCACACCATTTTCCTCCAAACAGAACCGTTAAAACCAGAACAGATACACCAGAGACTTGAAATACCTCCATCATCTTCACTAAGGAAAGATATTAAACCAAGGCCTTTCACAACACTGGGGTTCTCTTAACTATGTTTCAGCTTCACTTCGGGCCCTATGGCTAGAGCTCTAATGGTTGAATCATCTCTTGTCTGGAAGTCAGGCTTTAGAAACCCCTGAATGAAACTTCTCCTTCTAGTGACACAAGAAACCACACCACATTCTAGGCCAAAACAACAGAACCCAACAGACCCCAATACTCACTCTACCTCAACATGGCACTTTACCAAAATAGGTACTTAGAAGATGCACGTGCATCATCATTTTCACCTTGAGCAGGGAACAATGACAGAAAGGATACAAGGAGAAACACTTTCATCCAAAACCGAGAATCTCAGAATTCCCAAAGGAAATATATTCTTTTTTAAAAATAGAAGTCCCAAAAAGGCTCCACAATATCCACATTTTTATTTAAAATAGAACACAACATTGTCAAACACCACCAAACATGACCCTTGAAACTGAGGAAAACATTATATGGAGAGGGGTCTTAACCCATGTCCCAACCATCACACGATTCTTTCAAATGGATATAACAGCCTCTTATGACCAAAATCACCACCTTGGTGGCATTTAATGACCTTATCTAGGAGAAATCGATGAAAGACTCAGAGATACTTTCTAGGACAGTAGCTAGCACTAACAGATTCAGACTATGTTTTCTCACTTGTTAACTGAAACTTTCCCTTCACTGATTCCAAATTGAACCTTCAGACACAACAATGTCAAATCCTATCCTCAACGACATAGACCACTCAAGAAACTAAATATTTCTTCCACATATCTCACATCTACCCTCCCATTGTGATAGGATCTACTCAACAAAAAAAATAAAGAGGTAGATTCGAGTTCCAAATTCCAAGATGGAAATACTTTCATTGACCAACTGAAGGATTTAACACTGGGGAGGTCACCCATGACCGCATTCTGAACATACATTGATTATTCATGGAGAATCACTCTATCCAATGATGAGAAACCAAGAACCTAACCAAAATGGTCCATTGGAAAAAAAACATATTACAAACGAACACCAAAACACAAAGGAAACCACCACCAAGTTTTCTTGAAACCCTTTTCAGAAAAACCACCAACAAGAATACAAACTAAAAACACTAAAAAACTAAAAATAATTCATAGGCTCAAACACCTTGAAACCAACATTCTAAAAACACAAGAAGAAAAACCACGCCATTTCTTTAAAATTAAAACAAGATTTGTAGGTTACACACTCACCGATAGAATCCCATGGAGTCCCACACATGCATATCCTTGTTTCATACAGGGAACCCATTCACTTTATCGCACATTCCCATGTATGTGGTCACACATGGAAACACCATAGGTTAAAAAGAACTTTTTACACCTTTCAAAAAAAATCATTCAATCCACATCTCCATTTCAAAACTTTCCAAGACTCTTTTCAAAAATCGCTAACCACAAAAATCTGAAACCCAATTCAAAACTTGAAAAACCTTTCCAAAAAAATAATTTCAACCATTCAATTTAAAACCCATTTCCAAACATCACACACCCCTTAAAAAATTACTCAATTTCAAGAATTATAAAAATTCAGAAATATTCACTGACCACCCAATAAAAACCATTTCCGGACTCCACACCTTTATTTTCAAACATCTCATCCCATTAAAAACTATTTCTAAATACCAATTTGTCTAATTTAAAACATTTTTCAATAGTTCAAAACATCTTGTTAAACCATTTCTACTTTACCCCAGAAATTCACTTCACAAGAACCCCCTTTTCTGAACCTTTCTTGAAGTAAGTTATGAAAATATATTTTTTCACTTCCCAAAAAAAATACATTACCATTTTAAATTAAAATTTTCAAAATTTAAAATTAAGACTTCTCGAAATGATTTCCGAGATTAAGGAAGGTCCAAAATGGTTCAAAAAGAGAAGCTAATGTCGATGGGTAACTCGAACACATTGTTAGAGTCCATATTCTAGTCACACCACTATCACAGAGAGCATCCTAGGGAAATGTCTCCAGATACACATGGATTGAGAGGCCCTATGAGCTCAATAATGACACTTCCCAACTCCATTTTCATTTCATAATACCAATAAATCCACAAGAGACAAACACACCAACAAACCCGTACATTCCATGGTAACTTGAGGTTTGGAACGAGCAAGGGTTCATGACATCCTTCACATTCTTACACCTTAAGCCTAAAAATCCTAATCCTACTACCTTGACATCCTCAAGTAAAAAAGGGAGCACTGAAAATAAAGTTCCTCAAAAGATTAAACCTCTTCTGATACTATTTTTTCACAAACCAACCTGGGTCGACCCCGAACCAGTCACCCGAGATGATCTGTGACATGTCTCGAGAGGCATTCCCAATCCTCCTGGGCTTGTCACAAGCACCTGGGAATCAACAGAGTATCAATGGGAACAATTTTTTCAATATGTAAATTAAATAAATAAATAAAATAAGTAAAATAGAAAACCAAACTCAATATGGTTTTTAAACTTCATACCATTTCCATTAAAAATAAAAATACAACAAACTGAACAACAACTACACAAGAAATATCATACTAAAACTGACACCCAAGACAACTCCATGTGACCTTGAGGGTCACTCTCCAATCCAAAACCAACTATCACCTAAGAAGATCGAATCGAAGTCAGAACCTACAGCAAAAACTAAAAATAATAAAACACTATAGGCATGAGTATTAAAACTCAATATATAGGCCCAAATGATTCTATTACCATTTCACATCCTTTAAATAAAGAAACACTGGTCAATAGGTTTAAAATACAATATATAAATCTAATTTTTTCACACTTTACATTATAAAATATCCAAATCACATTCACCATTCATTGACCTCATGTTCTAAAACAAAGCTCAAGGGGAGAAGGGAATAGGGAACCAAGTAGGAAAGGTTTATTTTTTATAAAATTGAAAAAGGGAGAGTTTTTATTCTTTCTAAAACATTTTTCTTAAAACCCTTTTTCAAAAAACAAACATTCAAAAATTTACAAACAAACATCAAAAATCAAGTATAAGGAATTTAATTCTACATAACTAGGGTAATGGAACTCGCCATACTAGTATCGAAGGGACACAGGAAAACCTGGAAACTTAGAGGAGAACCATAACATATTAAAACATGTGACCCCATCTCTGATAGAATTCCAGACACGATGAAATCTAAACACCCAAATGTCAGGCCACCCTAACTTAGGATAAACCGAGGGGCATAATCCCATAGTAATAAATCCAAGTATCCACCTGTTATGGTTTATTGGTCAGTGCGTGAACTACCAGTATAGAAAACATTCCCAAAATTCCCCTTTTCTATGTTATGTTCCTATGCTATGTTCAAAAAGGGGTGTTACACACATTCCAAACAATAATATATATATATATATATATATATATATTCCACCATACACATCACACAAACCGGCACCAACCCGACCACCACAAGATGTATTTATTTCCTTAAACAATTATTACATAAGGGATGTCCCATAATGAGGACACTCCCATATCATGATCAACCAAAAAGGAAAGACTCACTCCATAATGGGTTTTCTAAATGAAACCATTTAATAAAAAATGTCAAATGGGACTCATGTTATTCCCAAACATCAAACCTTTTATAAAAAAACTTAACACAAGCCATTTTCAATACCAAAAAAAAATAGAAATCCATTTTGGAAACACCACTCACCATTTTAAATATCACACCATAATTTATAAAACCAAACCATTCCTTTAAGAATCACTAAATACTTAGAAAAAATAACTAGACCATTTAAAAAACACTTAGTGTAAAAACCCCTTCAAATCCACATCACACATTCAAGGAAATTAAGAAAAACACTTTATTTAACAAGGAAATCATTCTAAGAATAAAAAATTGCTATTTAATAATTAATAGAGGTGCAAAAAAGCAATCAATTAGTGAAATATCAACTTTAAAGGGGATGTGCAATGGGATACTACCTTAAATGTTGAATAACTTCTAGAATCCAGTGCGAAAACTCAATATCACCTAAACCACACCCAAGGGAGAAAAGATATGACCTAAGACATTAATATTGAACCCAAATATTTAAGATTAAACCCAAAAAATTGGAACCCTAACTGAGGGAGATAGGGAACCCCAAGAAACTGAAAGAAAACCCTAGAAAGAAGGGAGAAACCAAGGGAGGGAAAACTTACATGTTAATATGAAGGATAAATCGCACCAAAAATGCTAAAAATAGAGGTATGGAAGATCCAAGGGAAGGGGATGAGGTGCCTAGGGTGGAAGAACCCGAATGGGGAAGGTAAGGGTGTGTTTGGGTATAAAAACTGGGGAGAGAGAAAAAATAATTACTTGGAAAGGTTGCACGGTTATTCCGCAAGGTCTATCAAATATACAAATGTCGTGTGACCACTACTGTTGAGAAATAGATCAACTGCACAAACTACCCACATGGTATGACTAAATATTTGGTATACGTTCGGTAGAAAATATCTTGCCCAGAAGCATATGCATGGTTACCTGGTCTGAGATGCATGGTTACTCCTAATCATGTGCAAGTCGTGCACCTTAATTTGTCTAGCACAAAAACACCTATTTTCTCTAATTATCGGGTGGGAAACTAATGAAGAAAGCTAGGCCAATAATGGAAAGAATAATGTAAGATCCCAAATTTATCTTTAAGGTATGTTTTACTTACGTTTCAATTTAATCCCTTTATTTTGGTCAATTAAGTGTATTCCCAAGTCCATAAGAAGGCTCGGAGGTGTTCCAGGAGTTCGGAAAATAAAAGAGGAAGAAAAAGTGGGTTTTGTTATGTTGTATGATTTGCGCACAGTTGGTAAAAACCATACAGAATTTATAAGAAACCGTGTGAAATGGATTTTTAGGATAGTAGCCTCCACACGGTTTGGTAAAATGTGCGGGTAAACCATGATAGGGGGCTATTTTGGGACATAATCATCTTCACGATATGTGCGCGGTTTGGAAAATCGTTAGAGTAAACCATGTGGCCCAGAAACTTTTAAAAAATTACAAAAATTCCATTACGGGGTTTTTATACCCAACTCAGGATTTTCCTCCTCCTCCTCTCTTGCAACCCAAGGAATTAACCAAAGCTCCTAATAGCTTCTAAGGATTGATCTCCCTCATCTTAGGGCTGTTTTGAGTGTTATCAGTTGTAGATTGAAGATCCGGGTAAGGCTAAACCCCTCTTTGATCCTTTTTCTTGATTTGGATTGGTATCTCTCTCTTATCTTCATTAGAATTACTCAAACCCTTCTTTTTCAGTGATTTTTAGGTTGATACTTCAAGGGTTTTTTGAATAGGGATCTAAGACTTTGGTTTTGAGTGAATTCGCCAATGGATTCAAGGTAGGTGGTATACAAGTTTTATCCCTTGGTTTTCAAGTGGATTTGTGCATTTAGGGTTATGTTCTTAATTTTCCATTATTGTGTTACTGGTTCCCTTTGATTTATTTGGATATAGTGGGTGTCTAAATAGTTAAATGAACTCCTCATGATCCCCGTGGGATGCATGGAGGATGTCCAAATGAGATTAGGGCCACCCATGGGGTGTGCTGATATTCCCTGGACTTAGAGTTAGTTAAGTAAGTGTAGACTGATGTGAGAGAACATAGATCCCATGATGAATATGTTAATATTCTTGAAGGATGTACAATTGGATTTTTAGTAATACACTTATGTTGGGTAATGGACTAAGAGGTTTTTTTGTTGAAATTTGAATTGGTTAAATGGGATTAATGGGAATATGATAAAGAATCATGTCTACACTCAAATATTCTTAGTGAGATAGGAATGGGAAATAGGAATGGGGATAGAGGGTTAAGTAATATAAATGATGAATTTGTTAATAGATTGAGGAAATAATATTAATTTCCCATTTACTAATATTGTTGTGATGTTGTAAGTGATATTGGTTATGATTTTTGTGATATGGTTAATTGTGGTGAATGATAAATAAGCATGTGCATGTGGCATGAAAGGGTGGGGTATTGACTCGAGGTTCTACGCCCATGGGTTGAGTTGGACTGAGGTTCTAGATCCACCCCTAAATGCATGGGTTAGGGAAGGGGATGGAGTTCTATTCCCCTAACAGTTTCATTCCACCCGGACCGAGGCTTTGAGGTACAGATGATGATATTTTTATAATGTGATGCCTAGTGAGATAGAGATTTATTTTATTTCCACATATTTGAGAACATTGAATATGCCTAATCCATTGAACACATGAAAAGGGTACATTAAATCATAAAGTGCCTAAGTAGTGAACCCAAACCCAATGGTAATATAGTTTAAGGAACATAGTCTAGAATGGCCTTTTGAACTGTTTTCTTTACTTTCCATTATTTCTCACTTTTATGCACTATCTACTTTTTCTGAATATTTTGTAGAAACCATTGGTGGTGGCCTACTGATTTATACTCACACCTTTCTCTGGCCACCATTGGGTACTCGAGCATATTTCATGCTTGCAGGTCAGGTCAAGGGCAAGGGCCCTATGCTAGGGAGTTGAGTTGGACATGGGACATGTTTGGGTGAGGTTCCAGACATGGAGTCTGGACCATTTTGGGGATTATGTTGTTTTCTTTCTTTTGGGGTTTTTTTCACTTGCAATTATAGCATGTAATGACATATTTACTATTGTATATGGTTGTACCTAGTTTTGGGGATTGGTTATTTACGCATGTTATTGATTGTTCTCTCTTTTTTCTTCCATTTAAACTATTTTTATTGTGTCTTACTCTGGTAGAGACGGTATAGTCTCCCCACATATCTTATTAGACCCTTTCCACAAGTCGGCAACCTCTGGTGTATAGGGAGGTGTGCTTGAGGTCATGTGGCGACCCAGCTTGGGGTACTTGTTTAGTGTCTTCGGGGTCAAGGACGTTACAAAGTGGTATTAGAGGAGTTCATTTCTCTTTATTATTATTGGGAATGGAAGATAGGAGGTTAGGAAAGTGTTGGGCCTTGGTAATGAGATCATTCTTGGGAGTAGCTAACCCAATGTATGGGGGAAACCCCAAGTCACCCTGGGAGGGCATTGTTGTTCTTATGGTGTGTTGTTATATTTGATGATATTTCACCATTGGGTGATACACTTGTTGTGTGATTGGACAGTTTTGTGATATTTTCTCTCATGGATGGAAGGGTATGAGGTTGTTCATTCATGAATCATTCTAGGAATCTATGTAGGTAAGTGGCATAAATCATGATAGGCACACACACAGGATGGGTGTGTGGGATATAAAGGTTAGGATGCATATGTTTTCTTAAAATTAATAAAAAATTGTGCCAAATAAGATGATATGAATGGGTAAAAAGGGAAGTGAAAATGTAAAGTAATAAGTTGAAAATAGTTCTTGATAAAGAATTAAAAGTGGATTAACTGGCTGTAAGATTAAATTGGGATATGGAAATGGTTTTGAATGGGATTAAAAAGGTAAGGCTCATAACCATGTGAATTAGATACCTATGTTAGCTATGACGTTAGGAGAGATAGTGAAGGGTAGTGATCTAGTTGTGAGTGGCCTCATTTGGGTAGTGTGTTAAAACTGGTTCGATTGTGTAAAGTGATGATCCTATTGATATATTTTTCCTTCTGAAAAGTGGTATAGTTTCATTCTAAATCTCATGTTTGGAATTGTAGAGAAATTCCACCTCGAAGAGGTGTGCTGGTTGGGTGACATGAGGATGTTTCTGAGAACACTCCTCTAGTAGTGGAGAAGGAGAATGTGGTGATCGAAGAAAATAGGGAAGAGAGGTTCCATGAGAACTTCACTCATTTTATGAAGATGATGGAATGAGACTTAGGGGGGTTGCACCGAGTATTTTTGAGCTGACCAAGGAGTTTCAACTACATTTTTACACCACAAGCTTCTACGGTACGCTTCTTTTTGAATAATGTGATAGCGTGTGTTGTACGCAACATCGAGTTCTAACACACCACAATCGATCAAACTAGCCATTATGAATAGTAATACCTACTTTTTAAAATTTTAGAAATTTTATCTCTCAAAATGGACTTCATTTTTGGATTCATATTATCGAATTTAGCCTAAGGTGAAATTTTGGTACTTTTCGGATAACATTAATATTTTGATGAATAGTTAAAATTGCTAAATTTTAATTAAAAACAACTTTTTAAATAGAAATAATTTATATCGATAAATTATGAATTTGAGTGGTTTTAAAGTATATTTAGAATATATTTTTACCATTTAATACAATTTTGGTCATTTTACATAATTTTACAATTAAACCGGACATAAACAAATGTCAATCTTTTGATAGTTATTATCTCTTAAAAACACGCTTTTTGTTTTAACAACGGGAATTAATTTTAAATTAATTTCTGCCACTTCTGTGTTTTGAATTTGGAAAAATGGATTCCATATTTGGAATCAGGATGTTCATATTATGTAAATAGGTAACTTTTATTTTTAGACATTTTGAATAATTACTTCGGTAAATATTTTATTTACCATGGTTAAGGGTAAATCCGGTAAATAAGGGTTAAAAAATAATATTATAATAATAAAAAATTACCCTAAAACATGTCCTAACCTTATTGGTGGATACATTTTCGACCATGGGCATCTTTGGGTCGATTTTGGGACCTCATGGAGCCACTCATAGGTGATAGGGACACTTTATTTTAATTAAGTGAAAATAAATACAAAAATGACATAAGCATATATCTTTTAGAAAAATAATTTTTACATAGGTTTATATATGTTGGATTTTAGACTATAAATATTAATTAGAAATCTAAAAATATTTACTACATAATTATATTTTATTTATAATTTTTAGACATTATATAATTTAATTTAGTTTTGACGCAATGGTGATGTAGTAATTACTAAATTAATAAAAAATTAAAATAATTGATATTATAAACACCCAAATAAATATAATTTCAGACTTTTCTGAATTACACTAATTTTATAGGATAATATGACATGTTATGATTTATTTAATTAACTTTTTTTGAAGTAATAATTCTACTATGATTTTTACAAAAATCAATTATTGAATAGTGTCATAATTGACATAAAAGAGTTTTTAAAACAAATATTATATTATTAATTGATATTAAATTCCTAAAAATCTAAAGTTCGGCCAAAAGACTTATATCATGATAGGTGTATCATTAATGGACCACTTTGGGGTCTCTTGGAGGTATATAGTAAGTTTATTAACTATATAATATAAAAATACAAAGTGACATGGTAAGTGTCAAAATAATTAACTAAGAGTTAAAACTAAACGATAAGGTTAATATAATAACCCAAACCTATCTAAATTCCATTGGTTGAGTGGTTTTTGACCCATCACCACCTTAAAATTTAAATAATCCACTTTGGAGCCATTAGAAACCCAATATGAATTTATTATAAAATAATATTTCTAGCTTTTCCAAAGGTGCCTCTCACCCCTCTTATAAAAGGGCACTCCCCCTTCTCATTAATTCACACCTTCAAAGCCTTTTTTCTCGGCCAAACCCTGCTCAAATACTCTTTGAACATCTCTCAATACAACCTAGAGTCCTTAGTTTTATCATAAAGCCAACCTAAGGAGCCCTTTTTATCAAATGAAAAGTAAGAACCCGAAGAAGAGGTAATGATTTCACCACCCTTTTTCAAGTTCCTTTCTTCTTCCACTTCTTCTATATTTGTTATTACCATTCTAAAAAAATAACTCCAGTATATTTAAATAATTTTATGTTATTATAAATATGGTACAACCATATTCACTATTCTATCCATCCTTTGAATAACATGTCATCATACGTGCGTACGTACGACTTCCCATCTCCACGTCGTGGTGTAATTGTCATTCAATATATTATTATTTGGATGGGTATAATAATGATTTATTATTCATGTAAATAATAAATATAACATGATAATGATTCTGTATATATGATATACCATCCAGTTATATATTATTTTAATATCAAAAGAATGATATTGTCGCTCATGCGTACGTACGAACTACCGTCTCCACGAACGTGATGAGATTCATTCTACATCGTATCCATTCAAGTATAATTATCATTTGATGATTTAAAAATAATGTTTAAGGACCTGATATAATTATGGATATGAATAATATACAAACAATCCATTACAAACATGGCTTACATAACAAAACATATAAAATAAAACGAGTAAGTTAACACCCGAAACAACGATAATACTAATATATTATTAACAAATCAATGTTAAAAGATCATATATGATATAATATTAATGTATATGATTCTTTTATAATTTAATAACAATTATTTCATCATTATACAGGAGTTTAACCTACCCCCAACCAAGTAAAAGTACAAGGTAATGGTTTATTTCACAATCTCTTCATTATTCGAGGTTGTTTATACGTAATAATCTACTGGGACTTCTTTATCATCCACATCCATGTTTCTTAAAAATGTATTTCAAACATTTTTACTATTTACTAGAATATTGTTTAAAGTCATTTATAACCTTGTTTGACTTTTTATAAGAGTTTTATAAAGTAATCTTTCCATCTTTTTCCAAACAAGGTGTTTTTTAACCTTTTCGACGGAATTAAGGTAAGAATGTTTTTTTTAACTTATACGGTGGGTGTAGCTATTTTATGTCGTTATAAAATCATTGAATCTTCCCTTAAAATATTATAAGAATATTTTCAAAGAAAATGGTTTATTTTATAAATATATGACTCTTAAATTATTTCAAAATAGAAAGGGATATTTCTTTAAAAATAGTTTTGATTTCATCTATGTCAACATCCTTTGATGGATTTTACTCTTATTTAAAGTTCTTTTATTATGATAAAAAACTTCTTATATTATATTGAAGGTTTTGTGATATGTTTGACTATGGATGTGTTATTTTTATACCATTCATGGTTTATGGATGAAGTATTTACATTTCTTATGCTAGTTTTAATATGAATATTTATGTTATGTTTAAACCTTTTCATATGGGAATGCATTGGACTTAATATGTGATGGGTGGAGCCCTCTATAGCTCCTCGATGCATCGGTAGGTCTCATGAGACAAACTAGTGTCTTGGTACAAGGCCTTGACAAAATCTTATTTGTAGTCTTGGCACGAGGCCTTGGCTATGTGGTTATGATAGTCTGGAATTATGCATTCCATAATTATGAAAGTAGTAATTGATATTGCATGTGATTATTCTATTATTAGAATATCCATGTGAATAAGTAAATGGAATTATTTCATTTTATTTTTTCCATACTATGTTGAAGTTCAAGTTTAAAAGGCTTTTGTTTTATTTATACATTGCCTTAAATGTTTATTCTTATTTATGAAAGTTTCTGCTATATTGTTATCCTTACTGGTCATTTGATCTCACCCCTTTTCTATGTTTTATTTTTCCCAGGATGTGAAGAAGTAAATTATGAATGACCTGTAGGGATAGTATGAGGGGATAAGAGTGTGGAATATGGAGACTATGTTGTTGTAGTTTTCATTTTTATGATGTAATGTAAAACTTTATGAATATATCTAGTGTTTCCAAGTCTACTAAACTAATCGGTCTTTCGAGATTTGATATTTCTTATGATCATGTCAATGTTATGTAATAATGCACCGACTCTGGGTAACTGGGGTCGGGGCGTTACAGTTGGTATGAGAGGAAGTTTAGTACAAACCTTGGAAGCTAGATTTAGATAAATTCTGATTAGAGCACATAGACCTAAGATGGACTTTGAGGATTATTATAGAAGAACTTCCTAGAATTTTGGTATTGTAGAGATTTTGTGATTTTTCCAAGCAATGCATCCCTGTCTGGATACGAGCAGGTAGAGGTGGCTATGGCACAGATGTACCTAGGGGTAAAACCTGAAAACACCGCTTTGAGCTGGACTCGAACGGGAACTGGTTCATGACAACGGGCCTTGCTGCACTCTTGGTTACGACACTCCCGGGTGATATGCTTAGGATAATTCTCATTTTCTTTACAAATCATTATGAAGGGTTTATGATTATATACTACCTCAAAGAAAACATTTTTATGATTATGGATTATATCCATAAATAGTTCAATTTATGTTAAGTGTTTTATAAGTATGGAATTATGTATTTTGATTCATAAACTGATCTAGTTTATGCCATTGTTTAGAAATGGCGCCTAGTGGAAGAAATGGAAACTGTATCAATGCGCGCACTCCATGTAGGGAGTTCCCTCCTACTCAAGATAATTATAGTAGAGATAGTGATGCAACTGGTGCCGATCAGCTAATCACCATACTGGGATAACTCACTCAGGTTATGAATAATAACCTTACCCGTATGGAACACCCCGATCCGTAGTGTGGAGGATAAATGTTAGATCGCTTCATGAGGAAACAACCACCAACGTTATATGGGAGTAAAAATCCCTTAGTAGCTGAGCAATGGATAAATTCCCTAGAGAAAATATTCCAGGCTTTGGGGAGTACTAAAAGGGAAAAAGTTATCATGGCAGTTTATCGCCTCACTATAGATGTTGATCAATGGTGGTCATTGATTCAAAACACAAAGGAAGATGATGAAGTATCAAATTTGGAATGGAGGGAGTTCAAAGATCTGTTTTTAGAAAAATACTTTCCTTGCGACCATCGAGCAGATATGGAAAGGAAATTTCTGAGTCTGAGACAAAAGGAGGATGAGAATGTCACAAAGTATGAGGCTAACTTTACAAGGTTAGCAAGGTATGCTGGAGATTATATACGTAACCAAAGAAGTAATATTGATCGTTTCTTTTATGGGTTAAAACCATTTCTCTATCGAGCATTAGTCTCACAATCCTTCTCGTCGTACGAAGACATTGTCTCATGTTCTATCAAGACCGAAAAGGAATTCTCTAAGTCTTATGAATTTAAAGAAAAGCAAGAGAAGAAGAGATCTTCTGATCAATCTGGGAATGGAAATAAGGGGGAGAAGGGAAAGGTTGAATATACATCATGTGGTAAATGTGGGAAGAAACACCCTGGTACTTGCTTGAATGGAATGGGTGTCTGTTACAAGTGTGGTGAAAAAGGCCACCAAGCTCGTGATTGCAAAGGGAAGAAGGAAGCTACCAATGTTCCATGCTACAATTGCAGGGATATGGGACATTATGCAAATTAATGTCCTAAGAATCAGGGGAACTTACCTCAGAAAAGGACAAGGGATTAAGGCCAAGCTTATGCTATCACTACTGTTGAGGTAGAAGCTCCGAAAGACGTGGTGGCAGGTAATTTAATGGTTTCCTCAAGTTTAGAAAATTCATTATTTGATTCTGGATCATCGCATTGTTTCATATCTTCCCAGTTTTCTAAGAAAATTAGATATTTCCAATTTGATTTAACAAAGGAGTTTTCAGTTAAAACTCCTAAGGGAAGTATCATTGCAATAAAGTTTTGTGAATCAGTCCCCATTAGAGCACATAAATGTTCTTTATCTGCCGATCTCATCATCATACCTATGATTGAGTTTGATATAATCCTCAGTATGGATTGGATTTTGGACCATGATACGAAGATTTATTGTAAGAAGAAATAGGTTACGATTTTTGATGATTATGATAAGGAACACCTTATCTTTATAGCAGAATCGTCACCACCTAATTCTTATCTAGATCCACCCCCATTAGCTCAACTAAATTAAATTATTGGGGAGAAAGAGAATGAAATGAATATGGGTGAGGAAAGGAATGTTCAAATAGAGGATGTACCTATTGTGAAAGAATATGTAGATATGTTTCCGGACGATTTACCTGGACATCCTCCAGAACGAGAAGTTGAGTTTTCCATTGATTTAATTCCTGGATCAAGGCCTATATCGAAGACCCCTTATAGAATGGCCACTATAGAATTAGTTTAACTAAAGAAACAACTAGAGGAATTGAGTAATAAGAGATTTATTCTCCCTAGTGTTTCTCCTTGGGGATCCCCTGTTCTTTTTGTTAAAAAGAAAGATGGATCTATGAGGTTATGTATTGACTACAAGGAGATCAATGATATAACAATAAAGAACAATTATCCCCTACCTCGCATTGATGATTTATTTGACCAACTGCATGGAGCTCAATACTTTTCAAAGATTGACCTTCTATCTGGATACCATCAGTTGTGTGTGAAGAAGGAAGACATTCTGAAGACAGCATTTCGAACCAGGTACGGGCATTACGAGTTTACAGTAATGCCTTTTGGATTGACTAATGCACCCTCTGTATTCATAGATCTGATGAATAGAGTTTTCAAGGAATATCTCAATTAATTTGTGGTGGTATTTATTGATGATATCTTGGTATACTCCAAAAGCTACGAAGATCATGAAAATCATTTGTGCATTATCCTGAAAACTCTGAGAAGACATGAATTATATGGGAAGTTTAGCAAGTGTGAATTCTGGCTTCAGGAGATTTCTTTTCTTGGCCATATTGTCTCTAAAGATGGAATCTCTATTGATCCTTATAAGACCAAGGCAATACAAGAATGGACTGCACCGACGAGTATAACTGAGGTACATAGTTTTATTGGTTTAGTAGGTTATTCTCGACGTTTCATCCAGAATTTTTCCTGGTTGGATAACCCATTAACAAAGCTCACACGTAAAGGGGTTAAATTTGTTTAGACAAAAGAGTGTGAAGAATGTTTCAAAGAACGGAAGAGAAGATTAGTCAATGCTCCTATATTGACTCTACCATCGGGGAATGATGGGTTCGTTATTTATAGTGATGGATCGAAGAAAGGACTTGTTTGTGTCCTTATACAGAATAATAGGGTTATTTCATATGCTTCACGATAGTTGAAAATTCATGAACAAAACTATCCTACTCATGATCTCGAGTTAGCAGATGTGATCTTTGCTTTGAATATGTGGAGGCACTACCTCTATGGTGAAAAATGTGAGATTTATACTGATCATAAGTGTTTGAAGTATATTTTCTCACAAAAATAACTCAACATGAGGAAAAGGAGATGGCTTGAATTACTCAAGGATTATTATTGTACGATACACTACCACCCGGGGAAAGCAAACAAGGTGGAAGATGCTTTGAGTAGAAAAGATCATGAAGTTTTGAATAATATGAGAATTGAAAGGGATCCAATTTTCATGGATCTAGTGAATATGGACATGGGAATAATCAAGGAATGTGAAACATCAATGCTTTTTCAAATGGTTGACAAACCATCTTTACTAGAAAGGATTAAGAGTTCTCAGACCGATGATGAAGAATTTCAAAAGAATATTAAAGCTGTGAATGATGGGAGATTGAGAGAATTTGTGTATGAAGAAGGAATTTTGAAATTCGAGAAGAGACTTTGTGTTCTTGATATACCTGATCTAAAAAGGGAATTGCTGGATGATGCTCATAGTTCCAATTTCTCTATACACCCTGGGAGCACCAAAATGTATAGAGATTTGAAGGAACATTTTTGGTGGGACAACATGAAGAGGGAGATTGCTGATTTTGTGTCAAGATGTATGGTTTGTCAACAAGTGAAAGCTGTAAGGCAACAACCTGGAGGAGTCATGCAACCTCTTCCCATACCTGAGTAGAAATGGGACAATATTATGATGGACTTTGGCATGGGGCTACCAAAGACTCCTAGAAGGAACGATGCAATATGGGTTATTGTTGATTGTCTTACCAAGTCAGCACATTTTCTTGCTATAAGAGAAGATCTACCACTGGAACGTCTATCAAGACTATATATTGATGAAGTTGTGAGACTTCATGGAGTACCCCTATCGATTTTTTCTGATCATGATCCTCGTTTTACTTCAAGATTCTGGAAAAGTCTTCAGAAATCCCTAGATACTGAACTTCATTTGAGCACTGCCTACCACCCTCAGACAGACGGACAATCAGAACGGACTATTCAAACCTTAGAAGACATGTTGAGATCTTTCTCACTTAACTTTCAGGGTATGTGGGATCAATATTTACCTTTGGTAGAATTTTCCTATAACTATAGCTTCCATCCGAGTATTCAGATGGCACCATATGAAGCGTTATATGGAAAGAGATATCGTACACCAACCTGTTGGGATGACGTTGGAGAAAGAAAACTTGTAGGTCCAGAACTGGTGGAGGAAACAATGGAAAAGGTGAAGGTAATCCAAAATCACATTAAAGCAGCTCAAAGTAGGCAGAAGAGCTATGCTGATAATCGAAGGAAGGATTTGGAATTTCAAGTCGGTGATCATGTTTTCCAGAAGGTATCTCCATGGAATGGAGTCATACATTTTGGTAAGAAAGGTAAATTGAGTCCCAGGTACATCAGACCTTTCAAAATTATAGAATGAATTGGGGCTGTAGCTTACCGATTGGAAATACCTCCAAGTCTCTCCAAAATTCACGATGTGTTCCACGTATCTCTGTTGAGGAAATACATGCCTGACCCAACGCATGTACTCACCTATGAGAAATTAGAACTAGAACCCGATCTGTCTTATTGCGAAGATCCATCAGGATTCTTGATACGAGAGAACAAGTACTGAGAAACCGGACGACGCGTCTGGTAAAAGTTTTGTGGGGAAACCATAAGATGGAAGAGGCAATGTGGGAACCCGAGGAACTTATGATGAAGAACCACCCGAGTCTTTTCATGCGGTAGTATTCTAGAAATTTCAAGGATGAAATTATTTGAAGGATGGGAGAATGTAACACCTCAAGCTTCTATGGTACGCTTCTCTTTGAATAATGCGATAGCATGTGTTATACGCAACATCGAGTTCTAACACACCACAATCAACCAAACTAGCCGTTATGAATAGTAATACCTACTTTTTAAAATTTTAGAAATTTTATCTATCAAAATGGACTTCATTTTTGGATTCGGAGTATCGAATTTAGCCTAAGGTGAAATTTTGGTACTTTTCGGATAACTTTAATATTTTGATGAATAGTGAAAATTTCTAAATTTTAATTAAAAACAACTTTTTTAATCGAAATAATTTATATTGATAAATTATGAATTTGAGTGGTTTTAAAGTATATTTAGAATATATTTTTACCATTTAATAAAATGTTGGTCATTGTACATAATTTTACAATTAAACCGGACATAAACAAGTGTCAATCTTTTGATAGTTATTATCTCTTAAAAACACGCTTTTTGTTTTAACAACGAGAATTAATTTTAAATTAATTTCTGCCACTTATGTGTTTTGAATTTGGAAAAATGAATTCCATATTTGGAATCAGGATGTTCATATTGTGTAAACAGGTAAATTTTATTTTTAGACACTTTGAATAATTACTTCGGTAAATATTTTATTTACCATGGTTAAGGGTAAATCTGGTAAATAAGGGTTAAAAAATAATATTATAATAATAATAAATTACCCTAAAACGTGTCCTAACCTTATTGGTGGATACATTTCCAACCATGGGAATCTTTGGGTCGATTTTGGGACCCCATGGAGCCACTTGTAGGTGATAGGGACACTTTATTTTAATTAAGTTAAAATAAATACAAAAATGACATAAGCATATATCTTTTAGAAAAACAATTTTTACATAGATTTATATATGTTGGATTTTAAACTATAAATATTCATTAGAAATATAAAAATATTTCCTACATAATTATATTTTATTTATAATTTTTAGACATTATATAATTTAATTTATTTATGACACAATGGTGATGCATTAATTACTAAATTAATAAAAAATTAAAATAATTGATATTATAAACACCCAAATAAATATAATTTCAGAATTTTTATGAATTAAACTAATTTTATAGAATAATATAACATGTTAGGATTGATTTAATTAACTTTGTTCTAAGTAATCATTCAGTTCTGATTTTTACAAAAATCAATTATTGAATAGTATCAAAATTAACATAAAAGAGTTTTTAAAACAAATATTATATTATTAAATGATATTAAATTCCTAAAAATCTAACGTTCGGCCAAAAGACTTATATCATGATATTTGTATCATTAATGGACCACTTGGGGGTCTCTTGGAGGTATATAGTAATTTTATTAACTATATAATATAAAAATACAAAGTGACATGGTAAGTGTCAAACTAATTAACTAAGAGTTAAAACTAAAAGATAAGGTTAATATAATAACCCCAACCTGTATAAATTCTATTGGTTGAGTGGTTTTTGACCCTTCCCCACCTTAAACTTTAAATAATCCACTTTGGATCCATTATAAACCAAATGTGAATTTATTATAAAATAATATTTCTAGCTTTTCCAAAGGTGCCCCTCACCCCTCTTATAAAAGGGCCCCCCCTTCTCATTAATTCACACCTTCAAAAGCCTTTTGGATCATCCAAACCCTGCCCAAATACTCTCTCAACTTCCCTAAATACAACCTAGAGGCCTTAGTTTGATCAGAAATCCAACCTAAGGAGCCCTTTTGATCAAATTAAAAGGAAGAACCCGAAGAAGAGGTAATGATTTCACCACCCTTTTTCAAGTTCCTTTCTTCTTCCACTTCTTCTATCTTTGTTATTACCATTATAAAATAATAACTCCATTATATTATATATAATTTGATGTTATTATAAATATGGTACAACCATATTCAGTATTCTATCCATCCTTTTAATAACATGTCACCATACGTGCGTACATACGGCTTACCGTCTCCACGTCGTGGTGTAATTGTTATTCAATATATTATTATTTGGATGGGTATAATAATGATTTATAATTCATTTAAATAATAAATATAACATTATAATGATTCTGTATATATTATATACCATCCAATTATATATTATTTTAATATCAAAAGAATGATATTGTCACTTGTGCGTACGTACGGACTACCGTCTCCACGAACGCGATGAGATTAATTCTCCATCGTATCTATTCAAGTATAATTATCATTGGATGATTTAAAAATAATGTTTAAGGACTTGATATCATTCTGGATATGAATAATATACAACCTATCCATGACAAACATGGCTTACGTAACAAAACATATAAAAGAAAACGAGTAAGTTAACACCTGAAACAATGATAATACTAAGATATTATTAACAAATCAATTTTAAAAGATAATATATGATATCATATTAATGTATATGATTCTTGTATAATTTAATAACAATTATTTTACCATTATACAGGAGGTTAACCTACCCCCAACCAAGTAAAAGTACAAGGTAAGGGTTTATTTCGCAATCTCTTCATTATCCGAGGTTGTTTATACGTAATAATCTACTGGGACTTCTTTATCATCCACATCCATGTTTCTTAAAAATGTATTTCAAACATTTTTACTATTTACTAGAATATGGGTTAAAGTCATTTATACCCTTATTTGACTTTTTATAAGAGGTTTATAGAGGAATCTTTCCGTCATTTTCCAAACAAGGTGCTTTTTAACCTTTTCGACAAAATTAATGTAAGAATGTTTTTTTTAACTTATACAGTGGGTGCAGCTATTTTCCGCCATTATAAAATCATTGAAGATTCCCTTACAATCTTATAAGAATATTTTCAAATAAAATGTTTTATTTTATAAATATATGACTCTTAAATGATTTCAAAATAGAAAGAGATATTTCTCTAAAAATAGTTTTAATTTCATCTATGTCAACATCCTTTGATGGATTTTACGCTTATTTGAAGTTGATTTATTATGATAAAAAACTTCTATATTATATTGAAGGTTTTGTGATATTTTTGACTGTGGATGTGTTATTTTTATACCATTCATGGTTTATGGATGAAGTATTTACATTTCATATGCTAGTTTTAATACGAATGTTTATGTTATGTTTAAATCTTTTCATATGGGAATGCATTGGACTTAATATGTGATGGGTGGAGCCCGCTATAGCTCCTCGATGCATCGGTAGGTCTCATGAGACAAACTAGTGTCTTGGAACAAGGCCTTGACAAAATATTATTTGTAGTCTTGGAACGAGGCCTTGGCTATGTGGTTATGATAGTCCGGCATTATGCATTCCATAATTATGAAAGTGGTTATTGATATTGCATGTGATTATTCGATTGGTAGAATATCCATGTGAATAAGTAAATGGAATTATTTCATTTTATTTTTGACATACTATGTTGAAGATCAAGTTTAAAAGGCTTTTGTTTTAGTTATACATTGACTTAAATGTTTATTCTTATTTATTAAATTTTCCGCTATATTGTTATCCTTACTAGGCATTTGAGCTCCACCCTTTTCTATGTTTTATTTTTCCCAGGATGTGAAGAAGTAAATTATGAATTACCTACAGGGATAGTATGAGGGGATAAGAGTGTGGACTATGGAGACTATGTTGTTGTAGTTTTCATTTTTATGATGTAATGTAAAACTTTATGAATATATCTAGTGTTTCTAAGGCTACTAAACTAATCGGTCTTTTGAGATTTGATCTTTCTTATGATCATGCCAATGTTATGTAATAATGCACCGACTCTGGGTAACTAGGGTCAGGGCGTTACATAGATCACCATCTGACCTTTACCAGAGAGGGTGGGCCAGAAGTAGTGGAGTTTCAGATATAGTCCATCCAAACTATTCTTGACCATCTAGATACTCCTCTCAAGAAGCGAGCCAAGTTGGCAACCTATATACTGAGGGGTCAGGAAAAGCGTTGGTGGGACATCATGTTTCAGATGGAGCAGGCTAAAGGAATGGTGTGGAAATATTTTTAAGAGATGTTTCTTGAACACTTATACCCAGAAACCTTGAGGCAGGAGAAGGCTACAGATTTTATGAGGTTCACTCAGGGGACAATGTTGATAATGGACTATGCTGGTCATTTCATAGATTTAATATGTTTTATTCCGAAGTTGATGGGAGATGAGGAAGTTGTGGAAAAATGATTACAGGATGGGTTAAGACTCGAGATCAGGTCCTAGGTGAATATATTTAGTCTGAAAAGGTTTTCTTAAGTGGTGGATTAATCTCTTTTCTCAGAGGGGAACCTAAAGGGAGCTTCAGGTAGTGAACTTATGGCACCATCTAGGTGAGTAAGTGGTGTGGCTTCTAATAGTAGGAAGAACCACTTTGGAACCTTTAATTAGGTTGGAAGTGCACAGAGAATTCAGAAGAGTGGGATAGCTCCTCAGGGTGGCGAATAGGTCTTCTGTTATCATTGTGGCAAGTCGGGGCACAAATGTGACTAGTGTCCCCTCCCACCGGTTGAATGCCGAGCATGCTATAGGTTAGGCCACTTGTAGAGGTTCTGCAGGAACCCATGAAATTTATAGAATGATGGAGGTCAGAGGCAGATGTCGAGCATAGGTAGGGGTTGGTTACCCCATATTAGGTAGGTAGTTGGAGCTCCACGGTTCATACTGTCAGGGGAAGTGGATGTGGAACTCTAGGGAGAGACTATCCTTACCAATAGAGTTGTGTGGTGTAGGGTACTTAGGATAGATCCCAAGGTAAAGGGGAAAGTCATCTCCATGTAGTTTAGAATACACCTAAAGGTGGTGATGTAGGACCATATACTATTCAAGGTACGATTCTTGTAGATTCCACACTTTCTAGTGCTTTATTTGATACAGGTGCTACATATTCCTTTATTTCTACTCAGTTCATAGTTGTGATGGTCTTAACTGTGGATACTGCATTTGGGTTAATGTCTCTTGATACTCTAGTAGGTGTATGAGTTAAGAACATCAGGTAGTGTAAGGGTTGTGCTCTAGATATTGTTGGGTATCGTTTTCTTTGGATTTGTTTATCCTCTAAATTTCTGGGTTTGACCTAACCTTGGGGATGGATTGGTTGGTGTTATATCAAGATCATATTGACATTTACCAACATTGGGTAACATTTTAATCTCTTTATGGGATCACTTATGTCCTTATTGGTGAGTGGGATACTTGTTCAGGTCGTACAGGGATGTTACACCAATAGTTGGGAGAAGTCACAGCCCAAGTAGCATGACTTATGTTAGATGAGGGGGAGAAAGTGAAGCCAGACTTCCCTTTTATTATGGAATAGTTTTAGGATGTGTTTCCTAATGACTTCTCAGGGTTACCAACTGAGAGAGATGTTGAGTTCATGATTGAATTGTTGCTAGGAGTAGAGCCAGTTTCCATTCCACCTTATCAAATGGTGCCAACATATCTATAAGAACTGAAGGTTTAGTTAGAGAAATTGGAGAGTAAGGGGTTTATATGTCCTATTATATCACTGTAGGGATCTACGATGTTGTTTTCTAATAATGCTTATGGATCATTGAGGCTATGTGTTGATTATAGGAATCTGAACCAGATGATAGTTAAGAAACAATACCCTCTTCCTAGAATCAATGACATGTTTGATCAGCTCATAGGTTCCTCAATGTTTTCCAAGATCGATTTAAGATTGGGATAACATCATTTGAGATTGATACCTTCTAACATATCCTGAACATATTTCCCAAGTAGGTATGAGTTGTATGAATTTCTGGTAATGCCATTTGGATTGACCAATGCACTGGCGGTGTTCATGGCCTTCATGAACCGAATATTCCACCCATATATGGATTAGTTTTTAGTTGAATTCATTGATGACATCTTGGTGTACTCCAGAACTCATGAAGATCATGAAAAAACATCTTGACATCGTCCGGATTACACTACGAGAGAATAGGATTTATGCCGAGCTATCAAAATGTCAGTTTTGGATTGATGAGGTGCACTTTTTGGGACACATCATTTCTAAGTCAGGTGTTTTAGTGGATCCAAAAAAGGTGTATGCTATGGTGTCTTGGGATAATTGCAAGAACATCTCTAATATCTATTTTTCTCTTGGTTTTCCCAGTTATTACCGAAGGTTTATTAGATATTTCTCTCGTTTGGCAGCACCGCTCATAGGCCTAACCAAGAAGAGGGTTAAGCTTGATTGGTTAGAGTCTTGTGAGAATTCGTTTTAGGAGATGAAAAATTAGTTGACTACCACACTGATTTTGATCTTACCCAAACCAGGTAAGAATTAAAGCTTGTTTTATTATGCATTTAGTGTTGTACTTGGGGTAGTATTGATGCAGGATGATCAGGTTGAAGCTTATGGGTCAAGGAAGTTGAGACCACATGAATGGAATTATCCTACTCATGACCTAGAGCTGGATATTGTGGTACATACCTTAATGTTTTTGAGGCATTAATTGTTGGGAGAAACATTTAAGGTGTTTACCAACCATAAAAGTCTCAAATATATCTTCTCTTAGTGGAATTTGAATCTTTGATGGTGAAAGTGGGTTGAGTACCTGAAATATTTTGATTTTGAGTTGGTGTACACACTAGGAAAATAGAATAGTGTCACTGATGATCTGAATTGGAAGAATCAGAATCAGGTAGTTTAGGAATCCAGTTCATAGTGGTTGATTATGGCCCTATTTTCTGAGATGCATTTGGAGGTATAGGGAGGTATAGGATGGGCATGGGTAGATGACCCTTGCATCTATAGCAGTTGAGTCTATGCTTTTGAACTGATTTAAATAGATTCAGCTGGTAAACCTTGAGTGTTTGGTTGTAAAGGAAAGTCTTAAAGGTGGGGAGTCACCTTCTGGTTGGAATTTTGGTGCTGATGGAGTTTCTTATGTTCATGGTCATGTTGTGGTGTCATCAGGTGTACGGGAGAAGTTTATGTGTGAGTTGCACGCATCAAAATGGGCAGTGCATCCAATCTTGACTAAGATTTACCATGATATTCATAGGTATATTTGGTGTCTGGGAATGAATAAAGAAGTTAAAAAAAATTGGCACGGTGCCTTACCTGTCAATAGGTAAAGGCATAACATCAGCATCTAGGTGGGTTGTTTCAATCATTGCCTATTCTAGAGTTGAAGTGGAATGACGTCACGATTGAATTAATAGTGGGTCTTCTGAGGACACCTCAAAATAATGATGCAATTTTGGTGGTGGTAGATCGGATGACTAAATTTTCCCATTTCTTGCTAATTCAGGAAACCTATACAGTCGACCAGTTGGGAGAATTATATGTTCAAGAAATAGTATGATTGCATGGCATGTCGAGAACCATAGTTTTGGATCATGATATGCGTTTCACCTCATGCTTCTGGAAGGGAATACAGAAGGAGCTTGGTACCTAGGTGTTTTTAAGTATGTATTACCACCCACAGACTGATGGAAAGTCAGTATGTATAATTTAGGTATTATAAGACATGTTGAGGGCTTGTGTACTAAATTTAGGTGGTTCGTGGGAAAAGCACTTTTCACTTATTGAGTTTTCTTACAACAATAGTTTTCAGGCTACCATTTAGATGGAACCTTTTGAGGAAATCTATGGGAATCCGTGTAGATCACTATTATGTTGGTTAGAGGTCAGAGATTCTGAGATGTTAGGACCGAGTCTTGTGTAGGAGACATCGAAGAAGGTTCATTTGATTCAAAAGCATATGAAAATAGCTCAGAGTAGACATAAAATTTTTTCATATTGGTGTCGTAGACCTATTGTGTTTATGGTGGGTGATAGTGTATTTTTTTGGGTGTCACCAAGGTTGAGTCACTGTTGAATGTGGAAGCAGGGAAAGTTGGCACCAAGATATGTGGGTCCATTTGAGATTGTGGAGAGGGTCAGGCCCATGGGTTGGATCTCCCATAGTGGTATAGTGGGATGCATGATGTTTTCTATGTTTTACAACACTGACAGTATCTCCCCAATTTGTCTCGTGTGTTAAATGACAAGGATGTCGAGCTTTAGGTTGATGCATCATTTGAGGAGTACCTAGTTTGTATTGTGGATCATAGTGAGACAGTTTTACGGGGTAAGGTCGTGCCTTTGGTTTGTGTTCTATGGAATCATGGTAATCTTCAGGAATAAACATGGGAGTTGGAATCAGATATGAGATCCTAGTGGTCCGACCTCTTTATTTCGAAAACTCTATAAAGCTTGGGAATAGCAGCTCAAGGATGAGGTGTTATAAGCTGGGGAGGTTGTAAGTTCTTAGATTTTTTTGTAGGGTATGTTTTACTTACGTTTCAATTCAAGCCTTTTTTTTGGTCAATTAAGTGTTTTCCCAAGTCCTTAAGAAGGCTTGGGGTTTTCCAGGGGTTCAATACATGAATTTGTAATAAAAAGGGGGTTTGGGGCATGCTTCATAGTTTGCGTATGGTTAGTGAAAACTGTGCAGAATTCCCAGGAAACCATGCAAAAGGGGTTTTTTTGGACATCATCTTCTACACGGTTTGCACACATTTTGGAAAACCGTGCAGGTAAACCATTTGATGGGGCTATTTTGGGACAAAAGCATCTGCATGGTTTGTGAACGGTTTGGAAAATCATGCAGGTAAACCATGTATCCCAGAAACATTTAAAAAATTACAAAAAATCCATTGTGGATTTTTTATACCCAACTTGGAGTTTTCTTCCTCCTCCTCTCTTGCAATCCTATGAACAAACCAAAGCTCCAAAGATTTTCTAAGGGTCAATCTCTCTCATCTTCGGGTTGTTTGGATTGTCATCGGTTGCGGATTGAATATTTGGGTAAGGATAAACCCCTCATTGCTTGTTTTTCTTGGTTTGGGTTGGTATCACTCTCTTATCTTCTTATAAAGCTCTCAACCCATTCTTTTTTCAGTGAGGTTTTGGTTGAGGCTTCAAGGGTTGTTTGAATCAGGATCTAAGGCTTCAGTTGGGAGTGAGTTCACTAACAGATTCAAGGTAGGTGGTTTACCAGTTGTATCCTTTGGGTTTCAAGTGGATTTTTTCATGTAGGGTTAGGTTCTTAATTTTCCATTATTCTGTTATTGGTTACCTTTGATTTATTTGGATATTATGTTGGACTGAGGTTCTAGATCCATCCATAAATTCACTAGTTAGTAAAGGGGATAGAGTTCTATTACCCTAACGGTTTCATTCCACTCAAACTGAGGCTTTGAGGTGAGGATTATGAGATTGTTATAATGTGATTCCTAGTAAGATAGGGCTTGATTTTATTCCCATATTCTTGAGAAAATTGAATATTCATAATCCATTCAAAAAAATGAAAAGGGTAGATTAAATCATAAAGTGCCTAAGTTGTGAACCCAAACTCAATGGTAATATAGTTTAAGGAACATAGTCTAGAATGGCCTTTTGAACTGTTTTCTTTACTTTCCATTATTTCTCACTTGCATACACTATCTACTTTTGCTGGATATTTCTTACACACCATTGGTGGTGGCCTACTGATTTATACTCACACCCTTCTCAGGCCACGATTGGGTACCCAAGAATATTTAATTCTTGAAGGTCAAGAGAATGGCAAGGACCCTATACTAGGGAGTTTAGTTGGACATGGGACATGTTTGGGTGAGGTTCCAGACTTAGAGTCTGGACCATTTTATGGATTCTACTATTTTATTTATTTTGGGGTTTTGTTAACTGGAAATTTTAGCATGGGATGATATATTTACTATTTTATCTGGTTGTACCCAATTTTGGTGATTTTTTATTTACATGTGTTATTGATTTTTGTCTCTTGTTTCTACTATTTAAACTATTTTCTACTATGGCTTACCCAAGTAGAGAGGGTATAGTATCCTCACGTATCCTATTAGACCCTCGACGCTAGTCAGCAACCTCTAGTGTACGGGGAGGCACACTTGAGGTCATGTGACAACCTGGCTCAGGGCACCGATTTAGTGGCTCCTAGGTTGAGGAAGTTACAAATAAATACTCCAAAATCTCAAACTCTTCACACCCGATTCTCAAGGAAATAACAGAAAAGATGACCTGAATTAAGACCGAAGATGAATTCCAAAACCTGAGTGTGAAACCCAAAGTTTTTTTACAGTGGATACCTTATAGGAAATGGTATTTTCATAAGTGGTGTTGTTATAATTACCATTATATATTAGGATAAAGTTCACCTTTATGCTTTACAAAATACTGATGATTTTGATCCATACATTGAATCCCACATATTAATTCTTATATATTTGAATCCAACAAGGTCTAAAGGATGGATATAAAATACATATAATCAATAGGTCATAGGATGGTTCCAAGATCAAATTTATAAGGATTTATCTAGAAATATAAATTCATTTATTGAATGAATTCAATGGCTAGTCAGGGGACCAAATATAAATGTTATATCTTACACTGATTTTATAATCAATGGTTATATGTTCTATAAAAAAGAAGATGATAACTATAGTACGATGAAAAATAGTGGAGTTACTTTTATGGTGTAAGTGATGCACATATCTAGTTCCAGGGATAGAAATCCAATTTATGAAAATATTTCATATTTTGATATTATCAAATAGATATATGAGTTGTATTGTACAACATTTCAAGTTCTTTTTTTCCATTTCAAATAGGTTGACAATAGGAGTGCAGTAAAAGTTAATGAAATGGGATTCATGAAGGTGAATTTCAGTATGGAATGGGGAAAATAAAATCCATTCATAATGTAATCATAATTAGTGCAAGTATTTTATGTCTCGATCTAGAAAACAAGAATTGGTTGATTGTCATGTTGGCAACTAAAAAAATGTTAGGTTAGATGAAAATTCAATCGAGGATGACCCTTTAATTGGGATATCACAATCAGTTCATGTTAGTCCTAATGTATACAATGTCTTGTACTTTATATGAGACCAAAATGAGGGGATTTTGATTCTCGATAAATGACCCAAATTCCTGAAACCATTAAAAATTAAAGAGATATCGATGAGAAGGTAATATTGTTTTTTAATATATTATTTTTCCCTCGTAATATTATATGTTATTTATTGTATTAACATAATATAAATTAAATTATTAACTACTCATAAATATAATGTCTTCTTCACATGATGATGTTAGTAATCTAATGGCAGAATAGACTATAATGAAGGAAACCCTTCAGGAAAATGTAAAGATAATGTTACGATATACTTTATCTATTTTACTAAAAAATATATATAATGAAACATTGATTTAATTCTTATTATTCCTTAAAGATTTCATTTAGTTTATAATATTTCTATCTATATTTCATGACTTTATACACCAAAACATCCAAATACTTCTCCTTTAAAACCTTTTCACCCCTGCAGTGTTGAAATTTATCACGTTCCTTCAAGTTCCCTCTACTTCCTTTGAAGGAAGAGTAATAATGCTGCCTCTGTTCAATCATAGAGGTATTCTTGATGTTTTCACAGTAAAATAATTATCCATAGAATTAATATATTTTTTCATATTTATGTTTAATATATTTTTTTAGTATTAGTCACACAATAATTGTTTTCTTATATAGGTGGACTCTTTTGTTCGAGTTGAGGTGGTTTTTTCAAAGCTGCTCATGCTCATGAGAGAATAGACTTCTATGTTTCCACTAAGATAATAAAAATATGAATTACTACTACTAATTTAATTACTTTTTTCATTATTTTATCTACTATTTGTATGTTAATTTCCTTATCATTTTTATTTGATACTTATTTAGTTTCTTTAAAATATATTTTTGAAAGTCATATTTTCATATATAATTTATTTTAGATGATTTTTTTCCATCATTCATACCTTTATTCACTAAAACCTCCATAGAATTCTTCTCACTCAAAACCTTTTAACCCCTATAGTGTTGGAATTTATCACTTTCCTTCAAGTTCCCCCCAGTTCCTTTATAGAAAGAGAAACAATGATACCTCTACTCAATCACAAAGGTAATCTTGATGTTTGAATGGTAAAATCATTGTCTATATAATTAATTTATTGTTTTGTATTAATTTTTAATTTATTTATTTTTATTATTACTCACATAAGAATATTTTTCTTATACAGGTGGATTCTTTTGTTCGGGTTAGTGTAGTTTGTTCGAAGTTGCTCATGATCATGAGATATTGGACTTAAATACTATAACTAAGACAATGATAGTAAGGAAATCAGTCAATGATGTATATAAACATCATGAAAATTTTTATTCTTACTACTTATTTAATTATTATTTTCATCATTTTATCTATTATTTATAAGTTAATTTCCTTATCATTTTTATATAATACTTATTTATTCCTTTCATAGATATTTTGAGAAGTTATATTTTTCTTTCAAATATTTTTAACAATCCACAAAATTGATATCATGTTTCTTTCTACCATTGTAACCATACTTTCTATTGTATTTCTTTTTCAAACTTCCAATATCAACTCAATATAAAGTGTTGGATATTAGAAAAATAAAGACAATAGAAATCATGGTAGAATTTCTAGTTGGGATTTTTTTGAGACTTTAGGACATGTAGGAATAAGATGCACCTTAATCTGACACATAGTGTGACCGATATGACTCCAAGTGTTTCTTTTTATTTAAAATTGACATTAATTTTAGTAAAAAATACAAATGACTTAATAAAAAACAATAAAACACATTCATATTATTTTTATACTTTATCATAATGATCCATAATTCATTTTTTATGTGTAATAATCATCCTCAGATCAATATGACATATGATGTTTCTGTTATAACTCAAATTTCCCATTATCGGTTTAAAATTGACATATTAGTTCCAAAAGTATCCCTCACTAAAAAATGATAAAAACACACTAATATTGTATTGATAACTTAGGATACTAACTCATAAGTCATTTTGACATGTAGGAATCAATCTCTTGTCAAACCGACACATGATGTGACCAGTATGACTCAAAGTGTATGTCTCTAGTTTAAAATGACATTTTAGTAAAAAAGATAAGTGACATACTCAAAACCAAGAAAATTCATTCATATTATTTTGAAACATTAGTAAAATGATTCATATGTCATTTTGGATGTGTATGATTCATCTGAACCTCAATCTGAATCTTGGTATGACCAGTATGACTCTAAGTGTGTCTTTTTATTTAAAATTGACGTTAATTTTAGTTGAAAAAAATGACATACTCAAAATCGATCAACACATTTAGATTTTATTTTATAATTTAGGAAAAAGATCCATAAGTTACTTTTGAAATATATATATATTATGCACCTCAATCTGATACATGATATGTCCAGTATGACTCAAAGTGCCTGTTATCAATTTAAAATTAACATTTTAGTTTAAAAAGTTTCACTCACTAAAAACCAATAAAACACACTCAGATTGTATTGATAATTTTTTAAAATGATTTGTAGGTCTTTTTTATGTGTATTAATTACTCTCATGTCAAACTGACACATGATGTGACTAGTATGACTCAAAGTGCATGTTTTTAATTTAAAATGACATTTTAGTAAAAAATAAAAATGACATACTCAAAAACCAATAAAACAAATTATTATTATTTTTATACTTTATTACAACAATGAATAAGTAATTTGGGATATGTAGGAATCAACATTACCTCAATGAGATGCATAATGTGACTGGTATGACTCCAAGTGCGTCTTTTTATTTAAAATTGACATTAATTTTAGTAAAAAGGACAACTGAAATTATCAAAACTAAGAAAATGAATTTGAATTGTTTTTATACTTTATTAAAATGATACATAAGTCATTTTTTATATAAATAAATCATATACACCTCAATCTGATGCATGATGTGCCTGGTATGACTCAAAGTGTCCGTTATCAGTTTAAAATTGACATTTTTCTTCAAAAACTTTCAATCACTAAAAAACCAATAAAATTAACATTTATTATCTCAATAATTTAGGAAAACAATTCATAAGTAATTTTTTCTGTGTATTAATTATTCTCATGTCAAAACAACAAACGATGTGACTGGTATAACTCAAAGTGTTTGTTTCTAGTTTAAAATGGCAGTTTAGTAAAAATGAGAAGTAACGTACTCAAAATTGAGAAAATGTATTTTGATTATTTTTATAATTTAGTAAAATAGTCCATAAGTAATTTTTGCATGTAAGAGTAATCTTCACTTCAATTTGATGCAGAGTGTGACCATTATAACTCAAACTATATCTATTTATTCAAAATTGACTTTAGCTTTATTAAAAAAGAAAACTAACATACTAAAAACTGAGAAAACACATTTAGATTATTTTGATACTTTAGGAAAATGATCTATAAGTCATTTTTTATGTGATTTAATCAGTCACATCTCAATGTTATACGTAGTGTGCCTGATATGACTCAAAGTTCCCATTGTCAGTTTAAAACTAACATTTTAGTTCAAAAAGTGTCACCCATTGAAAATCAAGAAAACATGCTTGGGTTTTACTAATAATTAAGTAAAAATAATAATTTATTAATTAAATTTAGGAATCAGTCTCACATCAAACCAACACATGATGTGATCATTATGACTCAAAGTGCATGTTTCTAGTTAAAAATGACATTTTAGTAAAAAGGACAAGTGACATACTCAAAACCAAGAAAACACATTCAAATTGTTTTAATAATTTAGTTAAATGATCTATAAGTCATTTTTGATGTTTAGAAATCATATTCACCTCAATCGGATGAACGGTATGACTGGTATGACTCTAAGTGCATCTTTTTACTTAAAATTGACATTAATTTTAGAAAAAAAGACAACTAACATACTCAGAACTGAGAAAATGCATTTGGATTGTTTTGATACTTTAGTAAAATGATCCATAAGTAATTTTTTATGTGTAGGAATTATCTTAAGATCAATCTTATACACGATGTTCCAATCATAACTCAAATTTTCCGTTATCATTTTAAAATTGATATTTTAGTTCAAATAGTGTCACTCACTGAAAATAGAGAAAACATGCTCGTATTATCTTGATAATTTATTAAAATGATTCATATGTAATTTTTGATGTTTAGGAATCATTATCATTTAAAAATGACACACAACATGACCAGTATGACTTAAAGTGCATGTTTTGAGTTTAAAATGACATTTTAGTAAAAAAAAGACAAGTAACATACTCAAAACTAAGTAAACACATTTGGATTGTTTTGATTGTTTTGGAAAATGATCCATAAGTAATTTGGGATGTGTATGAATCAGTATATCCTCAATCTGATTCATGGTGTGACCGGTGTGACTTCAAGTGAATCTTTTCAATATGTAAGTGTCATTTTAGTTTCAAAATATGAACCACATTTCCAAAAACGAGAAAATGATCCTAGGTTATTTTCTCATCATTTTATCTTATATTAATTAATTAATTTACTTACTATTTTTATATTGTACATATTTATCTAGTTCTCACATAGATAATACTTGAAGACGAATATGAAATGGTGTGACATGCAAGAAGTAACTGCAGCTCAATCTGATACACAGTATTCCTTGTATGACTCAAAGTTTAGTTTAAAATTAACAATTTATATTAATTTATTTCTTTATATTATTACTAACATGTGAATTTTTTTATTATATAGGTGATTTATTTTTCTTGAGAATGGGTAGTTTATTTTTCAATAGCATGAGTCAGGGTCAGGATCAAAATAAAAAGGAATGTTGATGTTTTTGAATATATGTAATAATTTTAACTTATCTAATTGTCTAAACCAATGTTTGAAATATTTATAATATATTGTTTTATTATTTATTTTATTTTTGAATTTTATTTAATTTGAATTCTATATTAGCGCTTTATTTTTCTAATTTCTAGTGGTGTTTCTAGCACGACAGTGTACTATTACAACACATTACACTGGTGTTATAGTGTGTTGTTACAGCACACTATAGTATTCCCCTTTATTAGGGATAAATAAAATCACTGATAAATTTTTTACTTTATTAACGCTTCTAAAAGCATTGATAAAGGATCCCTTTATCAGTTCATTTTTAATGTTGATAAAGGACCCCTTTATCATCACTTTTTAGCACTGATAAAAGCATAGGGATTTTAATCTTTATCTCATATTCAATGCTTCTCTAGCACTGATAAATGTCATTTTAGTGCTATTAAAGGACTATTTTTTAGTAGTGAGGAATTCCACATGTTTTAGTGTCATTGGATATTTCTATTTATGAGCATGTGTGATGGTTCTTAGACTTTAAGATTATTATTAATGCATGCTATAACTCATGTAATTAGATATATTTCTTAAACCATGATGATAATAGTTCATGGGAAAGTTGGATACGTTGGGTGTGAATCACAAGTGACATTTCATTAATGGATAAGTATCGAAAGTATTTTTCCTTTCCATATTTTTGAAAGCTGATATCTTATCCCATTGATTGGAATTGAACCATAAACCTAAGTTCCATGACCATTGTGTAACGAAATGTTTATTTTAGATAGTCAAAGAAATAATTATTGAGCATATAGGTTGGTGACACAAATGTACAACCTATTTGATGAGATACTGATACAAAGGGATTATATTACACAGTGATCATTTGTATGTGGTTGTCATCATTAGGATATTAATTTCTTTTTCTTTGGTACCTTAACTTATTTCTAGAGAGTAATCTTGGACTTTAGTCAACCCCACCTAATTCTAACAAGAAACAATCTTAGAGGGTCACACACTAAGTGTTTCCAATGATCTTGATTAAATTTTATTTGAATTTAATTTTTAGAATAAATATTATTCTCAAGACCAAGGAATTATTTTATTTTATTTTTATTGATCGCTAATATTCACAAGGTAATAAATAATTATTTGTTTATTAATACAAAATTTATTTGATTACGTGAATATATATAAAATATTTATTCACAGGATTATGAATAAAATATTTATTTTATTTATGGAATATTTTTAATAAATATCTATTTATTAAATTGTAAATAAAATATTTATTTATGAATAAAATATTTTTCTGGTTTTTCAATAAATGTTAGAGTAGTTTGAAAGGACCATGACTGATTTGGGTGACAAATATTAATTAACAAGAGCATTACATAATATTTTTTATTACGCAAGTTGGTGTGCACTATAAAATAATAATAATGATATTATTATGTGCCATGGGGTTTATTAAAGGTTTTAAATGTTATTTAATGGATAGCATGTAATTAAATTATATTTTAACCTAAACCCTAACTCTATAAATAGACATTTATGTCTATTATATATGCATCCAAAAGTTGAGAATAAAGAATTGTTTCGCACAATGAATTCTCTCTTGAATCCTCCTTCTATATTCTTCTCAAGAGTGAAAAACACAAGAGATATTTCTTCAACACTGAAAAATGAGCAGTCAATAACAAATAATTCAAGACATTTGATTTTCCACACTAGTACTCAGCGATTTAGTGTTGTAGTTCAGAGATCATTAGAGCATGTGAGGATCACCCATAGAGGGATTCTATCCTTGTATCCTCATAGCACAATGAAGGCAATTCAAAAGGGTCTTTTTAGATGATAAAGAATCATTAGTGAAGAAATTTTCTAATCCAAAGTATTTATTTATTCATATATTAAATAAATTAATTATAAATTTCACATGAAATATCCTCACTCAGGGTTTTGGGAAATTATTATTAGAATAAAATTTTAATATATCTCAAACCACTGCATGATTCTATTGAACCCAAAACCATCAAGTGGTATCATAGAGGTCATGTTTAAATTTATAATTATTTATTTTCTTATTGATCCATATGAAATCATGTTTGAGTTTTAATTTCATATTATTCGTTATTTAATCTTATTTGAATTAACATTTTTCTACATATTAATCATATTCATTTATTTTTTAATTATCTCAAGGGTTTAAGAATAATTGAATAATGAATAGAGATTCCATCAGGAAGTTCCAGATCTTTTTTGGTAAAACTATTTTACACGGTGTGTAGATGAAGTACACATCTTTTACCCATGTGCATTGTACCTAGATGAACTAAGAAGTTAATTACACATAGTGAATTTATTACACACTATGTGTTGGTCAGGATAACCTAGAATGTTCCAAGAAAATACATGGAGTGTAACTGGAATGTATATGTCATATAGTTTAGCTGAGTTAACACACTAAAGCCTCGGTCATGTGACTTAGATACATGGAAACTGAGGTACACGACATGTATTTGGACTATACACGTCGTGTAGTGTCCCATTAAAGGATATAATTAAAAATTACATTAAATTTAAAATTTTGCATTAAAACCTTATTTTATTTAATAGAACACTAATGTGTGTTTGAAAATTTAATAATGGTTTTAAAGAATATAAAATTTCTGATGAATTTATTGTAATTAATATTTCATTATTGGTTCTGTCACTTATTTTCAATTAATTTCATTATTGATGGGTATTTCTAATTATTTTTGGATGATAATTAAGATGAAATATAATTAATTAATTAATTAATGCAATCATTTTTATCTTAATAATAAATAATGAATAAAAAATGAATTCTAGTCGGTTACTTTTGCTTATTCATTATATGTATGTAAAAATATGAGCTTGACCAAGACCTATGTATGTGTTGGCATTTATTTAATTTAATTTCTTTCATGGGTTTTCAATTATTTAAAATTAAATTAAATGATGGTTTGTGTGTCATCCTGGTAATTTTTTTTACCAAAGGTATGTTATCAGTGACCCAAATTATTTTACCCTAATGAGTATAGTACCAGTAAGGGGTCGATCCACAGGGAAAAAAAGTTATTTTTGTCTTGATTATCTAGTTTGTATTTTTGTCTTAGTGAATTTTACTGAATTTAGAGTCGATTTTTAATGTTTGGATAAAAATGTAATTGGATTTAAATTTCTTTAGAAAATTACTTAACAATTAAAGGAAAATACAGGAAATTGGTTTGTTGCAAATATGGGGGAAAATTAATTGGGTATTTGGATTCTTAAGAGGTTGTTTATTAAATAAAATTTCTTATAAGGTTGTGTTGTTCATAATAACCCAACACTCTGGGTTTCAATTTGTAACAATATTTCCTTATTCCAGTAAACTTATTTATAGATCTGAGGAGACTAACTCCTTGGTCTAGTAGTCAGTGTTTCACAGTTCTTTATTTGGATTAGTCCATTTTTGAGTCTATTAATAATTCTAATGATCATGAAAGTATTCATAGTTATTTTTATTTTGAGTCTCTAAAAATTTTTCCCTTGGTCTAGCTTAGAATTTTCAGTGATAAAATGAAGTGATTAAAGAAGAATAAAAAGAGGTTAACAGAACAAACACATTCATAACAACTAATCTAAATTAAAACTCTTTCATCTCCCACAACCACAACACATTGGGTATTTAGTTACACATAGAAGAAAAGATAAAAACAGAACCCTTGATACCTGATGTGATCATCACAAAAACTTTTAGGAGATATTGGCTCTTTGGTAGAATGGTAAAATGGAGAAGTATTTGAAAGATGGTAGCACGACAATAGAGTAGCAGAACTTATTTCCTTCATAAATTCACCCCTTCATCTCTCCCTTGAACCAGGTCCAAAGCCTCTATTTATAGAAAATAAAAGTACACTACATGTGGAAAAAGTACATGTTGTGTAGTCTTGTCAACGTGCTTTTTTCATCTTTTCCTCCACTGGTGGGTGGCCTAACATGCCCTCTTTGACTTGGAACATGGAGTCGCCTAGTAGGTGGATATACACAGCATGTAGCACTGCCATACATGGTGTGTACTCTCTTTTATCAGCCACCAACTACTTCTATAAGGGGTGACGTGGCATATAGATGATGTACACATCGTTTAAACACTATCCGGCCACATGGGCGTGTAGACTTCTTCTCAACCACCATCCACTTCTAGAAAACTATACATGGCGTATAGCTTTTGTACATGGTGTGCACATGCTTCTGGTAACTTGGGAATGTACTTTTCCTAGCCAATCTTTGTATGATTCTGTACACGACGTGTATATATTTTCATGCCATGTAGTTTTATATTTTCCTCATTTTTCCCCCAGTTTGTGTGCTTGACCATAAATAACCTGAAAATGGACAAGATCACCAAAATCAAAGTATTTTTCCACTAAATAGTAGGTAATTTCTGAAAACATGTACTTATTTTCAATAAAGTATGTGGAAATGTATTCACAAATCGGGTACATCAAACTCCCCCACACTTAGTCATTTGCTTATCCTCAAGAAAAATCTATACATCTAATCAATAGTATCCATATTCCAAAAAGGGAAGCATTCAATTTAAATTATACTTATAAATACTATAGGCATAGAAAAAGACTTTATAAAGGCACAAAAACATATTTCAATTTTAAATAATATTCTAATCATGCATCCTTTATATTTTAATTATGAAACTTCCATTCTCTTTTATGCACATCGTTCAACATGTCACAATGACACATGCCACTAGATGATTTACCTCACCATAAAAAAATAATCTCATCACTCAATATCATTTTACCAGAGTTTTTCTCAATCTTAAGTATTTGAAATCTATCCATAGGTTTGCAAGTGATCTCATTCTCTACTTTAGAAATTTTAAATCACAAAAATCATGAGGGCTTTCATCAAGGTTCAAAAGTTTCTGAGGATAAGGGTTGGTAGGTTGTACTATGAAAAATAATCTCATAGGCTTGAAAAATATAGGCTAAATTCTTAAACAATAATGAATGATGTTCAAATATTAGAGCTCAATGTAAAATTATCTTCAAAAATCTCTGTCTGATCCTCTCATCACCACCATATCCCTTAGTTAAGTAAGGTTCACAATCCAACAAGTGAGTATAATGTTTCCTTGTCTATATCATATTATTAACAGAACAAAGGGGACCACTTAGAAATTCCAAAAATAGAGGTTTGGAACCCTCTTTGCCCCAAATGAACAAGAGGCTCTCCCCCACAATTGATTTCATGACAATTCTCTAAAATATGCCATGTATTTCAAATTCCCTCTTTAATGCTCAAGTGAATAATCATGCAAAGTTAAAAAGAATTAGGTTAAGAAGAGAAATAAGCTTGTAATATAGATTCCTATCAAGGCTTTTCATGGTTTCTAAAGGCTTTATGAAGATCAAATATAGGGTAGGTCTCAAGATAAAAGAGGTTGAAACAATTTAATCCCTCAATCATTTTAATGTAATTCAAAAATTCTTCATGTTTAGAAAATAAAAACTTGAAAATTATGGTAGTCATGTATATCCTAAGAATCTCTCAAGAAATAGGGTATATAAGAAATAATATGTCAAAAAGGTTTAGAATACCTCTTGGGAATGAGGAAAAAGATAAAGGGTTAATCAAGTCATGACATGAGTAAAAATGAATAGTTTAATTAATGTAGATATCCAAGAATTTAAGGAAAATAAACCTATCGTCAATCATTTTAAAATAATTTATCAAAATTTTAAAATAATCATGTAACTTCTAAAAGTATCAACTATGACTTTATTATTTACAATTATAATTAATCAAAAAATTTCCACAGTTTAAAATATTTCATCTATTAATGACGTCTCCTAGATTAGTTTGAGGGAAAAAGAGCAGTGTAGTTTAGAGAATCTCCCCCAAACTGAATAGGGAACAGGGTCCCCCCAAGTTCCACCGAAAGGCGGAGAAGGTAATTTGGGGACACAAAAGTGGACCAAGATGAGGGAAAGTAATGGAAGAAGTAAAACATGAAAGAAAAAAGAAAAAAATGATAAACTGAAAAACAATACTCCCCTTGTGCCCGGGTAAAGAAAGATAGAAAGTGGTAGAGAAGTACAGCCCATAGTGTACCAAAGAACTTGTGACAGTCGTGGAGAGGGAAAACTACAAGCATACACAATAGATCACAAGAACAAGATATAAATATATATATATATATAATGGATGAAAAGTTCCCAAAAACTATTTAGGGGGTCGCCTCAGAAGAGGCGTCATCCTGTACAGAAGTAGCTGGTAAAGAAGGATCAGCAGCTATGGAAACCGAAGGCTTAGAATCTGCACTCGGAAGAGAAGCAGTAGAAGTCAGAGCCATAGGAGCTAGACTCAGAATAGAAGGCTCAACAGTGATCCCTAGACTGGTATCAGTGGTGGCAGAAGCTAGGACCATAGTGGAGATGAGAACTGAATCCGTGGATAGTGAGGTAAATGGCGGTGGAGCTGCGGAAGAAGGTCCAGGAGCCAAGGGTGGGGTAGGGGGTAGGGTAGTGGAATAATATGATGCTGAATAAGAATACCTAACATCATCTTGATCTGGTTCTAATGTTGATTGAGACGAACCAAATGTTACTCCACTGCGTTTAGGCAGAGGGAAAAGGAGGGATCAGCCGAGTGTGTGGTGGTAGGGGTAATAGATGGAATAGAAGAAGTAAGGCCATAATAAGGGGGTGGGGTGGGAAAACGGGAAGGGGTGGGGAAGGAGGTGCAGGTGCATCGGTAGGGGCAGGAGGAGAAGTAGGTGGTGGGGGTGGTGCCTGGGCAAGAACGTAAGTGCCCACTGCTTCCGAACTAATCTCATATGAATAAGCATGAGAAAGTCTATCCGTTGGGGGGTACCTAACCGGTCATGGGGAAGGGAAGGCTCAAAAACCCTGAGGTGGTGGGCAAGGCAGGTGGCATAAAACCCACCATTCATATTTTTCTGATATCCAGTAAACATGGAGTGGAAATAGGAGGCGGCAAGGTAAGGGAGGTCCGGGTAGTCCTGTCATATGACACAGGTGAGGAGCTCCATGTCACGGTCGGTCACAACCCCCATATCCTCATAGCAGGGAAAAAGGATGGCGCTAAAGCATCGGTGGGTGAAGCGGATGATAGGGTCAGTGATGAGGATACTCTTCTAGGAAGTGGGGGTGTAGTGATGGTCAGGCCCAGCAATATCCCACCACTTGGAAATGAGCTCAGAATGCTCGGGCTGGGTAATGGTGGAGACAACGGAGTGAGGTGACGAGATGAGGATAGAAACCACAACCTTGGCCAAACTCAGTCATAGTAAGGGAGAAAGGTTGACCGCCTAGCAGAAATCGAACCACCGGGACCACATTATCAGGCATCTCCTGGTAATCAGGCCCGTCAAACTCAAAGGAAGTAATAAAGTCCAAAAATAAATCTTTTGAAAATATGAGTGTTGACCTGGAAGATTGTGAGTAATGGTGTGTTCCGAAGGAGATCCTCTAACTCTCCCTAGATACCTATCTATTGAGGGACACTGTTGTCAAGAAAATGGTTGCTCAATGGGATCGGGCGGCGAGAGAAGTGTCGGACTCTATCATGCTCCAAGTCTGTGACTGGGAACACCATGCAAGGTTAGGGGACACCTGCAAGGCCTGGCCCAGGTGGTACAGTAGTAGGGGCTGGCTCTAGGTGCGAAGCGGCTACAGTAGAAAGAGGCCTGCTTAATGGGGCGGCCAATGATGGATCAGATGTGACTAAGGAGGGCTCAGTTGGGGTGACAGCTGGTGGCGAAGAAAGGGTGATGCTCAGAGGCTCTGGGCGAGACGGTGGTGGAACGGTGGTACTAGGAATAGCCTCTGGTGAGGAGGTGGGTGGTGGAAGGATGGCCAGCGGAGGAGGCTGGTACACTAAATAATTGGAAAATGGTGTCATCACAGGTCGGAGTCATATCTGATGAAAAGTGGGCCTCTCGCCCTCAGTAGTGGATTCAAGACACTTCCCACGCAAAGGGTCTCTTTCTTCCATATCCTAAAAAAGAAAGAAAAACCAAAAAAAAAAAGAAAAAGAAAAATTAAAATAAGAAAATGTGAGAAAATTGAAAAATAAAAAGTACACGGCGTGTAGTGGAAGCGGGTTAGTAGCCCGTGTTCTTTGGATAGACACACTGAGTAAGTATGGAATATACTAGGGAATGATACACGGCTTATACTGAACATACACATTGTGTACGTGCAAAGTGCTCCTGGTCATGTGGTTCCAAATACGCGACCACCGTTTGACTAGAGATAAAATTACAGTACACGTTGTGTGAAGGTACAACACGACATGTGTAAGAACAGAGGTTATATGGCCGTGTGAAGTGGTATACATGGGATGGCCTAGATAAATGGTATACACAGCATGTACCGAACAGACACGTCGTGTACAGGAACATGGTGAGTGTGGTCGTGTGAATAAGGTACCTAGGAACGATGTGGGATGGTACACGGTGTGTACCAAATATACACATCGTGTATTTTAAAATTGTGAAGTATTCAGTGTGTGTTCATGTACAGAAGTACACGGCGTGTGTTCTTCATATCGTGCCCATGTTCCGTGGAATCTGAATGGACATTCAATCCATAAATCACCCTAAAAGCCTATGAAATCTTGAAATAAAGGTTGTAGAAGGAAGTACGTAGACTGAGGATCACAATGCAGTAGAAATTAGAAGCTAAAATTCAAGAAATCCACGGATTTGGAAGTGGGGAGGCCAAACGTCATGCGGGAGAAGAAACAGGGAGGGGGGGTTCCACATGACATGGGCTCAAGTAAGGTGTGGTTTGGCCTTTATAGTTGTGGTACACAGTGTGTATCAGTGGCCTACATGTTGTGTACCACAAATTATATATATATATATAATTATTATAGTAAACTATATAATAATTAATAATAATAATTAAAATAAAAGAAATGTATATATATATATATATAAATAATTTATCAAAAATAAAACTATACATATAATGTATTGGGAAATACACATCATGTGTTCTAAAATTGGAGAAAGAGAAGTACAACCTTTGGTCTGGTGCTTCGGTCGAGATTCAAACCGGCGATCAGCCGTTCCGAACGGAATCCCTCAACCAGTGGAGCAAAGGTTTCATTATTGATCTTATTTATTATTTAAATATAGTTAATGTATAAGGCCTTTACTACATGGGAGGAAGGAAATGTGAGATATGTGGTGCTTAATTATACAAAAAGGGATGAAGCAGAAAGATTGGTTGAGTTCAAACCTGGTTCTTTTGGATCCAGGGCCGAGACTCTACCAATCTACCAACTTCACCCCCAACCCTTTCAGTTTAGTAATGAAAAAATGTCTCACACGACATATATCGAAAGACACGCCATGTGGTTTTATTAAAAGGACAAATGATAGAAATGGGGCGGTTGTCAGGATTCGAACCCGGGTCTTTTGGAACCGGGTTATGACCATGTCCAACTGATCTATCCCCATCATGGGTTTTATTATAAGCAAATATATATATAATATGAAAATTACCACACATGCCATGTCAGAGAACACAAAGATAAAAAGGAGGAACCCCATGTCGAAGGTAGGACGGTAGGGATTCAAACCGGTGATGGCTCAGATAAACACCAGTGACCTTACCATCGACACTGGCATCATCCCTATTTATTACTTAGTTAAGATATAAATTTATAATATTTAAAAGATAAATGAAAAGGAATAAGTACATGCCATGTATATAGGTGGTACACGGCATGTATCCACTGGTTTTACTCCTAGGAAGCGCCTTTATTTTAGGTCATTGGCTTGACCGACTTACCTATGCTTACCTGAGATGTATGGTGGATAATGTTCCCACCATGTCTTCCATGTGACGGTAAGTCTTCGGCCACTGTCCGTTCACCTTGAACGATTGACCATCCTCTCCAGAAATTTCCACCACTCCATGATGAAATACTCATATGACTTGGAATGGTCCCAACCATCTTGACTTTAACTTCTCTGGGAGTAATAAAAGATGGGATTTAAAAAGGATTATCTGATCACCGGGTTGGAATGTTTTTTATGAAATCATATGGTCGTGAATTTCTCTCATCTTCTCCTTGTATATCTTGGTGTTCTTATATGCCTCTAATCAGATTTCATTAAGTTCTGGTAGTTGGAACTTATGCTTCTCTTCAGCTACCTTCATATCAAAATTTAGGTCCTTGACGGCCCAGTAGGCTTTGTGCTTCAACTCTATTGGCAGACGACATGGATTTCCATAGATGAGGTGGAATGGGGACATCCCCAGTGGTGTTTTAAAAGCAATCGGGTATTCCCACAAAGCATCATCTAGCTTCTTGGACTAGTCTTTCCTCGAATTTTTCATTATTTTCTCCAAAATCTTCTTGAGCTCACGGTTGGAGAGCTCCACTTGTCCACTAGACTAGGAATGATATGGAATCCCAATATGATGCTTCACTTTGTATTTAGACATTACTCCTTTCATCAATGTGTTGTTGAAGTGGGTCCCTCTATTGCTGATTAGTACACAGTGAACGTCGAACCTATTGAAAATATGTTTCTTTAAAAATCTCACGACTAACTTGTTCGTGTCGTGTGCTTTAGCAGTTTCTTCTACCCATTTGGATTCGTAGTCAATGCAGATCAATATGTAAGTGTTCCCAAAAGATGGGGGGAATAGTCCCATGAAATCTATTCCCCAAACATCGAAGATCTCAACCTTTGGGATGGGTTGTTGGGGCATCTTATCATGATTTCCTACATTACCTATTCTCTGGCATCGATCACAATGGGAAACAAAGTCTCGGGAATCTCTATGCATGGTGGGCCAGAAAAAACCCAAACTGCATGATCTTTTCTATAGTATGGTCAGGCCTATGATATCCCCCAACTGGAGAGGCACGATAGAATTCTAGGAATCCATGAAATTCAGTTTTTGGGATACAACAGAGGATCAACCCATCTCCACATTATTGTAATAGAATAGGATCTTCCCAAAAGTACCTCTTGACATCAGAGAGAAACCTCTTCCTCTACTAGAAGGAGAGGTCCGGGTAAAGGGAACCTATAACCAGAAAATTAGAAATATCAGCATACCAAGGTCTAGGTGTTTCTTTGACTAAAAAGAGGTGCTCTTCAGGGAAATCCTCCCTAATCTCTGGATCTTCCTCCTTCTCCAAATGAGGCAGCTCTAGGCGGGAGAGATGATCAACAACAAAATTCTCGCTCCCTTTCTTTTCTCAGATCTTCTGATCAAATTCTTGTAGGAGGAGTACCCATCAGATCAGTCATGGCTTCACATTTTTCTTGTTCAGTAGGTACTTTAGTGTTTTATGGTCAGTATAAACAATAACTTTAGATAGCACTAAGTAAGAATGGATCCTGTCAAACATGAACACTATTACCAGTATATATTTTTCTTTGGTGGTGTATTTTATCTGTGCCACTTTGAGTGTCCTACTGGCATAATAGATGGGTAAAAAAATTGATCAAGCCACTGGCCCAGGAATACTCCCACTGCGTAGTCGCTGGCATCGCACATTACTTAAAATTGTTCCTCCTAGTTGGGAGAAACCATTACTGAATCTTCCACCAGGCACTACTTCAGGTGCTCAAAATCTATGGTGCATGGATCATTGAACTCAAAAATGGAATCCTTGGTCAGAAGATTAGTGAGGGGTTAGGCTATTTTTGAGAAGTCATGGACAAACCACTTGTAGAAACCTACATGCCCCAGGAAGCTACGGATGGATCTGACCAAAGTCGAAATAGGATGTCATGAAATGACTTCTATTTTTATCGGTTCCACCTCTATCCCCTTCGCCAAGATTCTGTGTCCAAGGAAGATGCCACTTTGCACCATGAAATGACACTTTTCCCATTTCAAAACCAGGTTAGTGTTCTCACATCTTTCCATAACTAGCTCCATGTGCCGCATGCAAGTGGTGAATGATTTTCCATAAATGTAAAATCATCCATGAATACATCCAATATTTGTTCTGCCATGTCATGGAAGATAGCCAGCATACAGTGATGGAAGGTGGCGAGGGCGTTGCACATACCAAAGGACATCCTTCGGTAAGCAAACATACTGTAGGGGAAAGTAAATTTGGTCTTCTATTGATTCTCTAGAGAAATTGAAATATAATTGAAGCCAGAATAGCCGTTAGTGAAGCAGTAAAAGTTGTGCCCTGCTAGTCTCTCTAGCATCTGATCCATGAAGGGCAGGGGAAAATGATCTTTCCCTGTGGCGTCATTCAGCTTCCTGTAGTCCACACAGACTCTCAAACCTGTGACAGTGTGTATGGGGATTAGCTCATTCTTATCATTTGAAATCATAGTAATACCCACCTTGTTGGGTACCACTTGTAGGGGACTCACCCACGGACTATCTGAGATGGGATAAATGATGCCTGCATCTAACAAATTAATTACCTCTTTCTTCACAACTTCCTGCATGGGGGGATTCAGGCATCACTGTGGTTGCCGAGATTTCTTCACACCTTCTTCAAGTAGCACCTTGTGGGTGCAAATGGTTGGGTTGATTCCTTTCAAATCTACAATTGCAAACCCAATATCATGCTTCTGCTATTTCAAAACTAGCAGAAGTGTATCCTCCTACTCCTGTGACAGTACTGCACTAAGTATGATAGGTAATGTTTGATGGTCTCCAAAATATCCGTACTTTAGGGAAGATAGAATAGGCTTTAGTTCTAGTTCAGGCGCCTTTAGAATCGAAGGTACAAGTGGTTTCACCTTTTCCCACTCCAAAATATCAGGTATAATTGTACGTTTCCAATAGTGGCTACCTTGGCCTTCTAGGAATTGCAAGTCCTCTGGTGCTTCATCAATAGGAATGTTTGGAAAAACCAAGTCATATGAGGTAAAAGAACATACCAGATTATCTCCTTCTTTGCTCAAGTGATCATCCATGGTGGTCACTGCATAACATCCCTCATGCTCGGACAATGATGCATGCTTTACGGATTTTAGGACATTGTAGGAGACTCTTCCGTCTCCTACTCTAAAAATCATCTCCCCCTGGTGCACGTCGATCAGTACCTTCCCAGTGTCCAAGAAAGGCCTTCCTAGAATGAGAGGTGCCTCCTGGTATTCTTCTATGTTTATGATGATGAAATATGCGATGAGGATTAGCCTACCCACCTTGACCAGCACGTCCTCCAATAGCCCCTTTAGATATTTGATGGATCATTCGACAAGATGAAGGTATACTCAAGTAGAATTTAGGTCGTTGAACCCTGGATTCTTAAAAACTCTGAGGGGCATGAGTTTTAAACTGGCCCCTAAGTTGCAGAGGGCCTTCCCAAACTCACATTTTCTAATAGTACATGGGATATTGAAGCTACTTGGATCCTAGAGTTTGAGAGGAATCAAATGTTGGACGACTGTTGAACACTCCTTATTCAGTGAAATGGTGCCTAGATCCTCCATATTTCTTTTGTTGGAGAGGATATCCTTCATGAATTTTGCATACGTGGGAATCTACATCAGTGCCTCTGTAAATGGAATATTTATGTGAAGCTTCTTGAAACTGTCCATGAATTTGCCGAACTGGTGGTCTAGCTTTCTCTTCTTTATCCTCTCCAGGAAGGGTATGGCTGGCTCGAAGGGTTTGACAACCTCCTTTTCTTTACTCTGAGAAGCCTCCTTCAGTGGGACCTTGGATGGGGAGGGGTCTGTAACTATACCTTCATCATCAGTAGGGGGTGTAGGTGCACCTGGTTGTACTGGTTCCTTTTGTTTTAGCTCCCTTCCACTCTGTAGTGTGATGGAATGGGCCTCCTCCCTCAGGTTCTTCTCAGTGTTACCCGATAGTGTACCGGGTTGCCTCTATGAGAGTTGGTTTTCTAGCTGGCCAATTTGGTTCTCTGGGCCTCGAATTGAATCCTCATAATTCTGGAATCTAGTCTCAGCAGTAGATATAAACTTTTTCATGGGATCCTCTAACCTTGAGTTATTATCCTACTGAGGTGGATGTGTAGCTGGTGGAGATAGTGGCTGCAGCAGTTGTTGCGAGCAAGGGTTTTGATACCCTTGCTGCTGATAAGATCCCTGTTGGGGCTACTGTTTCCTTGATTAATGGTTCTGATAAGGAGATTGACCCTATCCTGGCGGTCTCTGGGGTAGAGGATTCTATTGTTATTGGCCCTAGCATGTGTTCTATTGATCATGCCATACTAGGTTCTGATACTACTGGTACTAGTTTGGCCCTCGGTTTTGAGAAAAATAGCTCACCTCGCTCGTGGAAGGGCCACTTGTAGGTCTTGGGCATTATCCCATGATGTGGTTATCACCACATTTGTTGCACGCCAGATGGTTTGTCGCATGTACTTCAAACGTTCCCTTTAGATTTAGCGAGTTGATCTTTTTGGACACATCATCCAACTGGGTATCTATCATAGTAGTGGCATTGATATTATGCATACCTCATTTCTGTGTGCCCCACTCAAAGTACCACTGGAAGCTGTTGGTAGACATGTCATCCAGTAGTTCGAAAAGCTCTTCAGGGGACTTCCTCATAACTGTACCTCTAGCAGCAGAATCCACTATGGACTTTGTATTTTTCATTAGTCCTCTGTATAAGGTTTGGACCTGCATCCAAAGTGGGAGTCCATGGTGTGGGAATTTTCGTATCATCTACTTGAATTTCTCTCATGATTCTTATAATTACTCTGAGTCATGCTACTGAATGTTGTGTATTTAATTCCACAGAGTCACTATCTTCGAGGGTAGAAAGTATTTAGACAAGAATTCATGGGATAGCTCCTCCCAAGTGAGGATAGATCATTGCGAAAAACCTTTAGTCTAGTCTTTCTCCTTATCCCTTAGAGAGAAGGGGAAGAGGCGAAGACAAATGGAGTCCGTTGACACTTTGTGGTAACAGAACATGTTTCAGACCTCCAGAAAATTGGAGAGATGGGCATTGGGGTCCTCGCTAGGCAATTCACTGAACTGAATAGTTTTTTGGATCATTTGCATGATAGCAGGCTTGATCTCGAAGTGTTGGGCCTGCACCAGTGGACGGACAATGCTTGTGTCAGCCTCATGAAAAGATGGCAGATCGTACTCCATGAGAGTATGGCATGGAGTTGGATGCTGAGGGAGTGGAGGTGGCATGTATTACTATTCCTGAGTGGAAAAGTACGTCCCCTAACCTGGCTATAAAAATGGCATCTACGGTTGGAACTGTTGGAGCTGTTGCGGGCCATACCCTGGAGCACGTGGATCTTGTTAGTTCCAGTTGTCATTCGGACCAAATGGTTGTCCAGCTCCTTGGACAGTAGCTGGATTTCCTTCTTCGTTTTGCGCCATGGGATTATTTTGGTTATGCTCATCCATGAGTTCTTGTTGTTGCCTCAAGATCATCCATTTGATTTCTGGGTCAATTGGGAAAAAGCCCCGATGACTCAGCATTCTTAGAACGAGTGAGGTATCCGCTCATACACCTATGGACCGGCACAATACTAAACACACGAAGCATAAACAATGAAGATGAAATATAAACAGAAATGAGATTATAAAAGAGATTTTTGGGAATTTATGAATTTTATTTCCACTAAAATTTGATACAAACTTAATTAAAACAAGGACAAAATTAACTTTTCATACCCCTGGCAACGACGCCAAAATTTGGTAAGTATTTTCACAGAAAGTACGTTATCGGTGTCCCAAATTGTTTTACCCTAATGATTATAGTACTAGTAAGGGGTCGATCCACAGGGAAAAAGAAGTTATTTTTATCTTGCTTATCTAGTTTTTATTTTTTTTTCTTAGTAAAGTGTACTGAATTTAGAGTCTATTTTTAATGTTTGGATAAAAAGTTAATTGGATTTGAATTTCTTTAGAAATTACTTAATGGATAAAACATATGGGAAATTGGTTTGATGAAAATATGGAAGAAAATGCATTAGGGCTATGGATTCTTAAGAGGTTGTTTATTAAATAAAATTTCTTATGAGGTTGTGTTATTCATAATAACCCAACACTCTGGGTTTCAATTTGTAACAAGGTTTCCTTGGTCTGATAAACTTATGTCTAGAGCTGAGGAAACTAACTCCTTGGTCTCATAGTCAGTGTTTCACAGTTCTTTATTTGAATTAGTCCATTTTTTGAGTCGATTAATACTTCCAATGATCATGAAAGTATTCATCGTTATTTTTCTTTTGAGTCTCTGAAAATTCTTCCCTTGGCCTATCTTAGAATATTTAGTGATAAAATGAAGTGATTAAAGAAGAATAAGATGAGTTTAACAGAACAAACACATTCATAACAACTAATCTAAATTACAACTCTTTCATCTCCCATAACCCCAACACACTAGATATTTTGTTACACGTAGAAGAAAAGATAAAAATAAAACCCTCGATACCTGATGTGATCATTGCAGAAACTTTGAGGAGATATTGTCTCTTTGGTAGAATGGTATAATGGATAAGTAATTGAATGATGGTAGCACGGCAGCAGAGTAGTAAAACTTATTTCCTTTGGACCTTCACCCCTTCCTCTCTCCCTTGAACCGGGGCCAAGGCCTCTATTTATAAAAAATAAAAGTACATGGCATGTGGAAAAAGTACACGCCATGTAGTCTTGTCAACGCGCTTATGTCATCTTTTTCTTCATTGGTGGGTGGCCTAACATGCCATCTTTGACTTAGAACATGGAACCACCTAGTAGGTGGATATACACGGCATATATCATCGCCATACACATAGTGTACTCTCTTTTATCGGCCACTAACCTCTTATAGAAGGGGAGACATGGCGTATAGATTATGTACACGGCGTTTAAATGTCATCTAGCCACATGGGTGTGTAGACTTCTTCTCAACCACCATCCGCTTCTAAAAGAATATACATGGCATGTAGCTTTTGTCCACGGTGTGTACATGCTTCCGGTAACTTGGGAATGTACTCATCCTAGCCAATTCATGTCTGAGTGTAAATGTACACAGCGTGTATATATGTACACGCCATGTAGTTGTATATTTTTCTTAGTTTTCCCCTGGTTTGTGTGTTTGACCAAAAATAACCTGAAAATGGACAAGATCACCAAAATCAATGTATTTTTCCACTAAGTAGTAGGTAATTACTGAAAAAATGTTCTTATTTTCAATAAAGTATGTGGAAATGTATACACAAATTGGGTTATTTATTTGGATTAGTCCATTTTTAGTCAATGAATACTTCCAATGATCATGAAAGTATTCATCATTATTTTTCTTTTGAGTCTCTAAAAATTCTTCCCTTCATCTAGCTTAGACTTTTCAGTGATAAAATGAAGTGATTAAAGAAGAATAAGAAGAGATTAATAGAACAAACACATTCATAACAACTAATCTAAATTGCAACTCTTTCATCTCCCACAACCCTAACACACTGGGTATTTAGTTACACGTAGAAGAAAAGATAAAAACAGAACCCTCAATACCTGATGTGATCATCGCAAAAACTTCGAGGAGAGATTGTCTCTTTGGTATAATGGTAGAATAGAGAAGTAGTTGAATGATGGTATCATGGCAGCAGGGCAGTAGAAATTCTTTCCTTCAGACCATTACCCCTTCTTCTCTCCCTTAAACCAGGTCCAAGGCCTCTATTTATAGAAAATAAAAGTACATGGTGTGTGGAAAAAGTACATGTTGTGTAGTATTGTCAATGCGCTTTTGTCATCTTTTTCTCCGCCGGTGGGTGGCCTAACATGTAGTCTTTGACTTGGAACATGGTGCTACCTGGTAGGTGGATATACACAGTGTGTAGTGCCAGCATACATGGTGTGTACTCTCTTTTATCATCCACCAACCGCTTATAGAAGGGGATACACAACGTATAAATGATGTACACGGCATGTAAACGTCAGCCGGCCACATGGGCATGTAGAATTCTTCTCAACCACCATCTGATTCTAGAAGACTATACACGGAGTGTAGCTTTTGTATATGGCGTGTACATGCTTCTAGTAACTTGGGCATATACTTGTCCTAGATAATCCATGTCTGATTCTGAATGTACACAACGTGTATATATGTACATGTCGTGTAGTTGTAGATTTTTCTCAGTTTTCCCCCAGTTTGTGTGTTTGACCAGAAATAACTTGAAAATGGACAAGATCACCAAAATCAAAGTATTTTTCCACTAAGTAGTAGGTAATTTCTGAAAACATGTTCTTATTTTCAATAAAGTATGTTGAAATGTATACAAAAATCGGGTACATCCCATCCCTCACTCCATTATTATATAGGACATGTATTTCCAAGGATATTTATATAATCTCTTTTAACCAATCCTTTGGTTCCCCTCCCCTGCATGTGACTAATAAATACTTGTAATTAATGGATCATCCCAAAGAGTTTGAATGTAGTTCAAGGTGGAACCATGATGATGAAAACTGGATGATACACATATATATAGGCAAAATTTTGTAACTCATGAAAATAGTAGAAGATAGAGTTATTCTTCTAGGTCATAAGTTGATTTAATGTCCACTAATTAAATCAGCTATTAGATAAGATCATGATTGGGTCATTTACTTTATTTATTTCTTTCTTTCTATACATTATTTATTTTAAGTATATAATACCCTAGTCACATAAATAAATCAGTTAATATGAAAATATAGAATTTAAATAAATGGATTATGCATAAATATTTAATCCATCGTAGTTAATTAATTATTTAAAATCTACTTAATACTAACAATACATTTAAATGATAAAACAAGATAAAATTTATGAATAATTAATTAAAATACCTTTGTATAATATTTAGTTAGACTAAGCCTTCCATTACTTAATTGGGAATGAAATTATAGATCTAAGTGTAGTACATGTCCAAAGTATGGACACTTACTTTTATTGGGGGTTATTATGAGGGTTTTTTGGTTGACTTAACCAAAATTGTATTGAGCTCAATGTACAATGTCTATTTAATAAAAATTTAGAGGCAAGTGTTCAAGAAATCCAGGTCGGGATTTTAGGATAGACGAATCCACTCAACGGATCAAGGAGCTACAAGTCTACAGTTTGAAAGACCATCTATCTAATTACTTTATTATGGTTTTCATGTCCAAAGTCCAGATCATTAAGAAAAGTAATGTGGCTCCTTTCCACTAGAATGTTAAATAAACTAGACATTTTGAGTTCAATGATGAGGGATATTGGGCCTTTCTAAAATAGTGGGAGATTTAATAAAATTAATTTATTTATTTATTATTTCTCACATAATTTTTAATCATGAAAATGTTATAACAATATGCCCTTTTAATTTCAGAATAAAATGGAAATCTCATCATCCAAACTATCCATATGGTCAATATTAAAGAAAGAAAAACTCCTAACTTGTATTAACTTTTAGGAGTGGTTTAGACGATTTTGGATTGTGCTACACCATGAATAGAAATCTTATGTTCTAGAATTCTCAATGCCTAATCCACCTACTAAAGAGGCAAGTGATGAATATTTCTTTGTCTGCAAAAAAACATTTGAGTGATGTAGTCGACGATCAATGTTTGATGCTTTCATAAATTTCTAGTGAAAAAATAAAGTATCACAAAAACATGGATATGTATAGCATACTATATAGCCTTCATGGTCTATACTAGGAAAGATATAGACAAGAAAAATTTGATATTTACAAGGATATTTTTCAGATAAATCTTGGAGATGGTGCCCCATATTGGCCTCATGTTGTCAATCTCATTATATATATTGAATTTCTATAGTTTCTATGGATTAAACTCCCCGAATAACTGGGAACTGGTCTCATTCTGGCATCACTTCCTCATATATTCTCTAGATTTTTTTATTTTTAATATATAAAACATCAATAAGTCTCTTCCATATCTTCTAACACTTCTTCGCCAAGTTTATAATGATACAAATCATGAAAATCCTTCTATCCTTATGGTGAACAAATTGAAAGAGAAAGTGAATATCTCTAAGTCCAAAGCTTCTTCATACCCTTCCAAGAAGAGGAAGATCAAGGGGTAAGATAGGGAACATAATGTTTTATGTATCACATGTGGTAAGAAGGTCCACTGGAAGAAAAAACTGAACCCATCCAAAAAATCAAGGGTAAGTTTTAGGTGTGTTTGTTATTGAGTGCAATTTATCGATTTCTAAAAATTGGTTATTAGATACAACTTATGGTGATCACATATGTATTAAAATACATGAACCAATTAGATTCAGAAATACTAACCAAGGGTAGGTAGATCTATGAGTAGAAAATGGAGCTAAACTTGTTGTTGTAGCTATCGGGGACTACCACCGCACGTTACTAACCAAAATGATCTTGGTTTTAAAGGGTTGTTATTATGTACCTTCAATTACCAAAAACATTATTGATATATAAAGAGTAGATACAGATGGATTTATTTTAAAAAATTTCAATAAATTTTACTTAATTTATAAATATATAATTTATTTATCATAAGAAAAATTTAAATAATGGTTTTTATGTGTTTTATTACACAAACCAAGTAATTTAAATTGATAATGAAGTTACTTCACATGAATCATACCACACCCAACTTTAGAATCATCGGTTAGTTCATGTAAATGAAAAGCACTTGACTAAATTACATTAAGGTGGATATTTATATTCTTTTAAACTAAACCACTTGGTTCATTTCATGCATGTTTACAAAGAAAAATGACTAAATCTGTATTTAGTGGGAAAGGTGAAAGAGAAAAATAGATTCTTGAATTATTTCATACCAATGTGTGTGTACCATTTTCTATTGAGTAAAGGGTTGGGTACTCATAATTAATAACTTTTACTGCTGATTTTAGTAGATATGGATATGTCTAATTAATGAGGTATAAGTTAGATTATTTTGATAAATTCAAGGAAGACAAGAATGAAGTTGAGAAATAGCTTAGTAAGAAGATTAAGAAACTATTCTTAGACCATGGTGGATAATATCTTAATCAAAACTTCATTGAATATTTATGGGAGTTCAGGATATTATCTAAACTCACTCCTCCTTATACACCTCAGGGGAATGGTGTAAGTGAAATAAGGAATTTCAGCTTGTTGGACATGGTGAGATCAATGATGAGTCATGTGAGTCTTCCATTATACTTTTGGGGATACATGTTACAAATATTAGCATGTATACTTGAAACGTGTGGCTTATTGTCTCCTATCGATCGGTCGAAGTTCTGGTGCTCTACTAATGTGTATAGCAGCACTCGGGTCGAATCCTCGACGATGATACTTTGAAATAGTCGTTTGTTTTTAGTTGATTGTATTCTGATTGGGGGGGTTTGTTTGCAGAGCTTAATTGAAATGAATAATTGATTATGATTTATTTACCAAATTGATAATGATTGGGGTGATTTCATCATCAGGTTAGTTAAGCTTTTGATATCCTTGAGCTTTGCTTTATATTGCATTTAAATTAACACCCATGTCACAAGTGGACGTTGATTTGAATTCCCAAGTGTTAAGGATTTAATCCAAGCCTTAACTTAACTTAGGGTTCTAATATTGATCATATCTTGTTTATGGTAGTGTATTTATGGTTCCAATAATCCATGGAAACCACACGTTAAACAAAACAAGTCATTAATCCATGACATGCTAAGTCCAACATACACAATGTTAATTCAACAAATACTCATCGAGTGAAAGCTCTCAATCGCTTAACATACCTAAATTAAAACTCACCCCAATGAGAGATTTACATATCCATTATGATGGTTATTAATCTGGTAATATATGTTTCTGGTGATTAATTATAAAGAGAAGAAAAAGAAAGGGACAAGATAAGAGTAGTGCGCCGAACACACACACAAATGATGAAGAAAATTAAAAATGGATTTTCGATTGAATGAGGGAGCAAAATAAGGGAATGGGATTCAAATGAATTTAAACTATTTTAATAACATAAATATTAAACTACAGAAGGTGGATGAGAATAAGAGATATTGAAGAAGTAACTTTCATTAAAACAGAATTACAAAGAAAGAGACTTACAAAATTACCAAAACGAAGAACACGAAATTAAGTGAAAACAAAGAGAGGAGGAAAGGTCTCTCAAGTAAAAACTTGAGTATGGAAGTTCCTTCCAAGATTTTGGAAAATCTTTGGTCATGCCAATATTATCTCCTCTCTTCTGAAATGCCAACCCTTTTGAAAGGAGAGGAGGGGATGTATTTATAGCCCAAGGAGTGGACTGTTTGCATTCCAAAACGGTCTCTCCACTTGAACCAAAGATTTACCAATCTAGACAGATGAATCACGAGATGGTGTCTTCTTAAAAGATGTAGATATAGATGTCTTCTGTATACCCTCAAAATTTGGCCACCTATAGACTTTTTAGCCAAAGGTATGGTGGTTTTAATAAATAATGTCATTTTGTCTATTTCAATCCAGACTTTTCAATGGCCGAAATGTGAATGGGTTTTGGAATATTAATATGCCCTCAAATAAAAATCATTTCTTCATAATAGTTGTCCTCCCATATGTCCTATTTCACACTGAAAATTCTCAGCTCGAATGGATGTCTAAATCAGGAGAAAAGTCAACATTTGTGTGCTGATTTCAATTCACGTCTGGAATGGTGGGCTGAGTTTAAATGAATCATTTTGGCCTCTTGTAATTAGTTTTGGGCCTTGAAATTTTTATACAAGATTCCATGTAGTGTCCCCCGAATTATGGTAGAGAATTAATGTTTTTTGACTTTTGGATTGAGCCTAGTAAATCAATCTTCATGACTGGTCCAGTTTGTTCACATATTCATTGGGACTTCTTGTGTGGTCCATATGACCCTTACAATGGAAAAATTGTCCCATGATCCCTTATAATTTAATGATTTATATTGAATTAGTAATCCTAAAAAACAAGAACCAAACAATTTGGATCAGCAGGGTGAGAGTTATAAATAAAATAGTAAACTGACTCAATTGGACTACTTCTAAAAATTCTCAAAAATTAAACTTAATATTAAAACATTAATATTTCACACAAATTATGCACATTTTTTATAAAATAAGTAAAAGGAGTATATAATAAGTCATAAAAATATTAATAACATCAACTCCCCCACACTTAATTTTGTGCATGTCCTCATGTGCAACAAATATAAAAACATAACAAAATCATTTTCACTCACCAACAAATATTAAAATTTTGTTTTCTCCAATCAGGGGAGGTTTAGACTATTTCACTCATCCATTTTGAATTCCACCACAAGTTGTTACAGAAACAATGTTCCAAAACTAATTCATTTTTTTTCATGCTCAAATTTATAAATGGAAAATGTGGACACTCAAAACTCACACCTCTCAAGATGATAAAATTCATTTTTGGAGGTTCACTCTTTCACCAACCAAAAGTGAAAATCTTAGAGTTTTAAAGAGCTCTCAGCTTAAAATCCCTATCCAAAGTGAAAAAGAATCAAGTGGTCTTTTTAAGGGGTTTTTCTGTGGCTATGGGACGGTATTAATATAATGTCCAAGAGAGAGAAGAAGAGGGTTAAAATACCAATATAGAAAAATCAATGCACATTTTTTTGAAATAAAACATGGAAGGAAATGAAAACACATATTTACAAGGGAATGATTGTGTGAAGAAAGACAGAATAGAGGAAGAAAATTTCAAGGGGATGAGAAGATTAAATATTTAAAAAACACAAAACTTCTCCCAATAAGAATATAATGTAAGTGTTCTTTTTTTTCCTTTTTTTTCTTTTTTCAAAAGTTGAACTTGGAAAAGATCTCACACTCATATCCCAACCCATGATTGATCTTCTCACGACACTAATTGTAATAGTTATAACAAGATCAAAGGTTGAGGAAGAGTGATTTTTGACCTACCTAAGAAACAACCCTTTTTTATTTTTTTTGAACACTTGTCAATAACATTTAAAAAATTACATAAATGAAAGTACATTACATTCCCCAAAACACACTAAATTACAACCTCTCCCCCACACTGAAATGGATTCTTTCCCTCAAGCATATGATAACATGGTGAAATCAACAAAGGGTACCCAAAATGAAATCCATCCCCCCCCCCCCCCGCACTTAAATTTCGAAAAATTATACAATGAAAATCCATGTTTATATTGGGTGGGAAAGGGTATTGGGATTGTAATATGGTTATCAAAGAAAAGTTTTTCATATCCTGAAAGGGGATTTCAAAAGGAGGATTAATGTATGGTTAATGAGAGGCTATTTGGCTATTATAATTCTCATGTGGTTCAGAAAAATGCCTCTATCATATTAATGCACACTAAGGTATGAAATTCAGCTCGAAGGTCCACAAACTCAAGACTCACAAATGGGAGTGAAAACACACATTTTGAAAATATGGCCATAGGTGGCCTTGGCATGAAAGCAAATTTTGTTCCTCACAGTTCAGGAAAATCATTTTCTAAATCAAAGATTGAGCATTCAAAATTTGTTAATTTTGACACAAAATTATTTATCCAAAGTAATGATGAAAATAAAAAAAAATGAGATGAAAACATGTCTGTTAACTCCCTAAAATGGTTGGAAAAAATTTCAAAACTCGATGGTGAGTAAGCGTGAATCTTGATTTTTTGTATTTTTTTAAGTGATTGTTTTTTTTTAGTTTTTTAGGTTTTTGTTTTTTTTTATAAAGATACACCCACAAAAAAGAGAAAGTTAAAAAGAAAGGTGTTGATAAAGAAAGTGGTAAAAAAATTAAAGAGAGAGGAAGAAGAAGAAAGTGGTAGAGAGAGGAAGAGATAGAGAGAGAGTTAAAGGTAAAGAGGTGCCCCCTGGTTTGGATTTGGAGGGTCGTCATCTCCATCTAGTGGTAGGTCGGCTAGAGAAGTTTGGGATCTAGTGAAAGTCGATGTTGATCTAGGGTTGTGCATCCTCTCATGGTGATGCTTTAACCGATGTCCATTAACCATGAATGTTCTTTTGGAAGAGGGGTCTTGGACTTGCACTACACCAAATGGGTAAACATTAGTAATAACAAAAGGACCTTCCCACCGAGAATTTAGCTTACCTGGGTGAAGCTGAAATCGAGAATTGAAGAGCATTACCTTTTCACTTTCATGAAATACCTTTCTCAGGATGTGTTTGTCATGGAGTGCCTTGGATTTTTCTTTGTAGAGATTAGAATTCTCATAGGATTCAAGTCGAAGCTCCTCCAGTTCAGCCAATTGCAACAATCTTTCTTCACTAGATTTTTCACAATAAAAATTACAGGTTTTCACAGCCCAAAAAGACTTTTGTTGGATTTAAACTGGTAAATGACATGCTTTACCAAAAACTAGCCTAAAAGGAGACATCCCAATTGGTGTTTTATAGGCAGTTAGATAAGCCCAAAGTGCTTCACCAAGTCTTTCAGGCCAGTCTTTTCTGGTGGGTTTTACAATTCTCCCAAGCACTCTTTTCGCTTCTCTATTAGAAAGTTCAGCCATTCCATTTGTTTGGGGGTGATATGAAGTTGAAGTTTTATGTACAACCCCATTCTTTTTCAAAATTGATTTCATGGTTCTATTGCAAAAATGGGTTCCTAAGTCACTGATCAAGGCATGAGGCATGCCAAATCTATGGAAGATGTGTGTCTTTAGGAACTCACTAACAGTATGTGAATCATTCTTTCTAGTGGGTTTAGCCTCGACCCACCTAGAAACATAATCAACTGCAAGAAGGATGTATGAGAATCTATTGGAAGGGGGAAATGGTCCCATGAAATCGATACCCCAAACATCAAATATCTCATAGAAAATTAAAGGATTTTGGGGCATTTCATTTCTCTTTGAAATTGTGACAAACTTTTGGCAAGTGGGACATGATTGACAGAACTCATGTGAGTCCTTGAATAGTGAAGGCCAAAATAATCTAGAGTCTAGGACCTTTCGGGAGATCCTTTGTGGTCCAAAGTGGCCACCTCCGGGAAGTGAGTGACAGAATTCTAAGATGGAAGAATGCTCATTTTCTTCAACACATCTCCTAATTACCATGTCTTTCCCAATTTTCCAAAGTTTATTTTCTTCCCAAAAATAGTATTTTGAATCACTTTTCAACTTTATTTTTTGTTCTTTTGAAAAATTTTCAGGAAAAACACCAGAAACCAAATAATTTACAATTAGGGCATACCATGGAAACTTTGGAGTGAGAGACGAAAGGTTCTCAATGGGGAATTCAGGATCAATAATTTATGAATGAGAGGAATTAGAAATTCTACTCAAGTGATCAGCCACAGGGTTTTCTTTTCCAGGTCTATCTTTGATTTCAAGGTAAAACTCTTGGAGCATTAGGATCCATCTTATTAGCCTCGGTTTGGAATCACTTTTATTGAGTAAGAACTTTATAGTAGAATGGTCTATGAAGATAATGATTTTGGAACCTAAGAGATAGGACCAGAATTTATCTAAGGAAAAAAACACTGTTAGAAGTTCCTTTTCAGTCACAGTGTAGTGATATTGAGTTTCATCCAATGTTTGTGAGGCATAATAGATGACATGAGGTATTTTTTCTCTTCTTTGACCAAGAACAGCCCCAACGGATCTATCAGAACCATCACACATTAACTCAAAGGGTAAGGACCAATTTGGGGTTTAGATTATTGGGGCAGATGTAAGAGAAGTTTTGAGTTCAATGAAGGCTCTCTTACAAGCCTCATCAAAATGGAATGTGACATCATTTTGGAGTAGTCAAGTGAGTGGGAGGGAAATTTTACTGAAGTTATGGATGAATCTCCGATATAAACCAAAATGACCAAGGAATGAACGGATGTCTCGAACAGAAGTGGGTTTAGGAAGTGATTGGATCACTTCGATTTTGGCAGGATTGACTTCAATACCATCTTTTGAAACTATTTTCCCTATAACAATCCCATTTGTAACCATGAAGTGACATTTTTCAAAATTTAACACAAGGTTACACTTGACACACTTTTGAAGGACAAGAGAGAGTGAATTCAAACAAGATTCAAATGACTCACCATAAATGGTGAAGTCATCCATGAAGACTTCCATGCAGTGTTCAATGAATTCAGAAAATATACTCATCATACACCTCTGGAATGTTGCAGGAGCATTTAAAATTCCAAAAGGCATTCTTCTATATGCATATGTTCCAAAGGGGCATGTGAAAGTAGTCTTTTCTTGGTCCTGAGGTGAGATTGGGATTTGAAAATAGCTGGTTTATCCATCAAGAAAGCAATAGTGTGACTTTCCGGCTAATCTTTCTAGCATTTGATCAAGGAATGGAAGAGGGTAGTGATCTTTTCGTGTTTCAGCATTCAATTTTCGATAATCGATGCATACACGCCATTTGTTCTTCACTCAAGTTGTGACTACCTCCCCATGTTCATTTGTGACAATAGTTATCCCACCCATATTTGGTACAACTTGAATTAGACTAACCCATTCACTATCAGAAATTGGGTAGATAATACCATCTTGAAGAAGCTTGGTGATCTCTTCCCTAATTACCTCAAGTATGAGTGGATTGAGTCTTCTTTGTGGTTGTATAATTGGTTTGGATGACTCCTCCAGATGGATGTGATGCATGCAAAGGGTAGGGTTGATTCCTGGTATGTCATCTAGGGTCCAACCTAAGGCTTTTTTGTTTTCCTCTAACACTTGAACAAGTTTGTACTCCTCAGTTTCAGTAAGTGAAGAAGAGATAATGACAGGATAAGAGTGATCATGGAAAAGGAATGCATATTCCAGGTGTTTAGGAAGAGGTTTTAGATCAGTCTCATCTCTCATTTGTGGGTTAGACATCTCAGGAATGGATGAAGGGACTTCAGTTGCTTCAAATTCATTTTCCTTAATACTGTCCAAGGTGGAGCAGTAGATATCAGAGTTGATGTGGGATTCAAGAGAGTTTTCAAGTTCCTCTAGATTAATGTAGTCTATGAATGAGAGGTCCACATCAACTTCACCATTTATGACTTTGTTAATCATGGTGCAGATTTCACAAGATCCTTTGACATTAGAATATGAAGAACATGGTGTATAGGGGTTTTATTGACTCTTAGAAGTGTACTCAGAAGCATGGATTGAGAATGCAGAGTGATCCTCATATAGGTATCGCATGGCTTGGAAAATGTTGAATTTGACCAGTTGGTCACCAAATTCCATGGATAAGATGCCAGAATGGACATCAATCTTGGTTCTCGCAGTCATGAGGAATGGCCTTCTTAGAATTAGGGGAGATCGAGAAGAGTTCGTCTCACCTTCCATGTCAAGGACATAGAAATCAGCAGGGAAGATAAGATCATTGACTCGGACAAGGAAATCCTCAATTATTCCCTCAGGAATGGTTGTGCTTCGATTGGCTAACTGAATGACAACACTTGTTGGGTGCAAGGGACCTAGACCAAGGTTGGAGAATATGGATTTGGGCATGACATTAATTGAGGATCCTAGGTCTATGAGTGCATCATCAAAGTTGGAACTTCCAATTTGGCATGGAACCGTAAAGGTCCCTGGATCTTTGCACTTTATGGGAATAGACTGTTGGGTGGAAACATTTTTGAAGGTTCTAAGTTGCCTCTTGTGGGTGCACAATTCCTTAAGAAACTTAGAAAACTTAGGAATTTGTTTTATGGCATCTAAGAGGGGAATATTGACTTCAACACATCTAAACATGTCGAGCATTTCAGGATCAGGTTCGAAGGACTTCTTTAGCTTAGAAATAGCTTGAGGAAAAGGAATTAGGTTCCTAAGTGGAATGGAAGGAGGTGAGGGAATGGATTCAGGTTCCTTTTCAAGTTTCTTTTTCTTTTCATTTTCTAGTTCAACATTCAAAGGAGGGTTGGAAGACTTATCTTGAGGCATAGCAATTTGCTTACCCGGTCTAAGTGAAATTGCACTTACATTACCCTTGGGTTTGGGTAATGGTTGAGCAGGAAGTTGGGAAGAATTGGATTATTGTTGCTGGCTCAGGTGGGATGCAAGTTGACCTATTTGAGTTTCAATTTTTTTAAGGCTAGAACGGGTTAAGGAGACAAGATCTTCCACTGCACTTTCCCATGGTTTCTTGGAAGAAGAGGCTTGTCTCAGATTGGGATTTCCTTGATTTTGGTTCTTGGGAAATCCATTGTATTGGTTTTGGAATTGGGAAGGCTCACTAGGATAATGGAATCCAGGAGGAGGATTGTTCCTTTGAGGTTGAGGAAGAAAAGGATAAGGTTGATGGAAGTTACCAACACCTTGACCATATTGGAATTGGTTTGGGTTTTGAGGAGGGAATTGATGGGGGTGAGATATGGGATTACCATACCTAAGGCCTTGGTTATAGGAAGAAGAGAAGGCCTCAGAGTGAGTTTGGTTGAAGTTTCTAACAAACTGACCTGATAGTTGAGGGTTGGCATTCCTCTGAGCATATGCTGCATTGAGCTCCATTGGTCCAGATGAATCTGAGGTATCCTCTTGAAGTTGTGGACATGTGTCAGTTGGATGAGATGGAGAGTTACAGATTTCACAGTTTTTGACAGGTCCATGAAACATTGATTGTGAGGAAGACGAGGTTGGGGATTTGGTATCCACAGCTAGTTTCCGCACAAGACCTGTAAGTTCACTCATCCACTCGGTCATCTTGTTCGGCTCAATTGATTGATTATCTTGGTCTTGTTTGACTTGATTATGTGCTTGAGTATTTAATTGTTGTGTGTTTTTATCCATGTTACTTATGAGATATCTTGCAACTGCAGGAGTTTTATCAACAAGAGCACCACCACTTGTGGCATCAATGAGAGTTCTCTCCATAGCCAATAAACCCTCATAGAAGTATTGGATCAAGAGTTGGTCAGGGATTTGATGGTGTGGGTAGGTTGCAACAAGATTTTTGAACCTCTCCCAGTACTCATGGAGTGATTCACTTGGGAATTGACGGATACCACTTATTTCCTTTCGGATAGAAGCAGTACGAGAAGCAGGAAAGAATTTCTCTAAGAAGAGTCGCTTCATGTCATTTCATGTGGTTATGGAACTAGGAGGTAGGTAGTAAAGACATGACTTAGCAGTGTCAGCTAGGGAGAAATGGAATGCTCTAAGATTGATTTGTTCTTCAGAAACCCCTTTAGGCTTTATGGTAGAGCACACTACTTGTAACTCTTTAAGGTAGAGATGTGGGTCCTCACCGGCTAGCCCGTGGAAATGAGGAAGAAGATGAATCAAACCCGATTTGATTTTGAAGTCAGCCTATATGTTAGGATATTGAATACCAAGAGGTTGGTAATTCATATCATGGGAAGCAAGTTCTTTAAGTTTTTGTTCCCTAGGATTGTCCATATCTAATTCAACTGGTTGGACAAAGACTGGTTCTTGAATTATTTGATTATCTCTTATGTTCCTCCTAAGTTGGAGAAGTGTTCACTCAATTTCAGGGTCAAACAAATCCGAGGGATTGTTTGTAAGGCTACGGGGCATTCAGAGAGATTTTGTAAGAAAGAGGAAGGAGGGTTTTTCTTTGTATTTTTTCAGTTTGTGATTTTTAAAAGGAAGACAGGTTTTTCTTTGTGTTTTTTTTCAATTTTTTTTAAAATTTTGTTTTTTTTTTGGGTTTTTTTTTTGGGTTTTTTTTTTACAATAACCAGAAACTAATGAATACATAAAAAACCATCCCTTTCAACGGTTCCATTTTAAACGTGTGGCTTATGGTCGCCTATCGACCGGTCAAAATTCCAGTGCTCTGCTAATGTGTATAGCAGCACTCAAGTCGAATCCTCAGCGATGATACTTTGAAATAGTCGTTTGTTTTTAGTTGATTGTATTCTGATTGGGGGGGTTTGTTTGTAGAGAATAATTGAAATGACTAATTGACTATGATTGATTTACCAAATTGATAATGGTTGGGGTGATTTTATCATTAGGTTAGTTAATCTTTTGATATCCTTGAGTTTTTCTTTATATTACATTTAAATTAACACCCATGTCACAAGTTGACATTGATTTGAATTCTCAAGTGTTAAGGCTTTAATCCAAGCCTTAACTTAACTTAGGGTTCTAATATTGATAATATATTGTTTATGGTAGTATATTTATGGTTCTAATAATCCATGGAAACCACACGTTAAACAAAACAAGTCATTAATCCATGACATGCTAAGTCCAACATACACAATGTTAATTCAACAAATACTCATCGAGCGAAAGCTCTCAATCGTGTAACATACCTAAATTAAAACTCACCCAAATGAGAGATTTACTCAACCATTAAGATGGTTATTAATCTGGTAATATATGTTTGTGGTGATTAATTATAAAGAGAAGAAAAAGAAAGGGACAAGATAAGAGTAGTGCGCCAAACACACATACAAACAATGAAGAAAATTAAAAATGGATTTTAGATTGAATGAGGAAGAAAAAAAAGGGAATGGGATTCAACTGAATTTAAACTATTTTAAGAACATAAATATTAAACTACATAATGTGGATGATAATAAGAGATATTGAATAAGTAACTTTCATTAAAACAGAATTACAAAGAAAGAGACTTACAAAATTACAAAAACGAAGAACACGAAATTAAGTGAAAACAAAGAGAGTAGGAAAGGTATATCAAGTGAAAACTTGAGTATGTAAGGTCCTCCAAAGCCTTTGTAAAAGCTTTGGTCGTGCCAATATTGTCTCCTCTATTCTGAAATGCCAACCCTTTTGAAAGGAGAGGAGGGGATGTATTTATAGCCCAAGGAGTGGACTGTTTGCATTCCAAAATTGTCCCTCCACTTGAAACGCAGATTTACCAATCTATACAGATTAATCACGAGCTGGTGTCTTCCTAAAAGATGTATATATAGATGTCTTCTGTCCACCCTCAAAATTTGGCCGCCTATGGAATTTTTTATCCAAAGTTATGGCAGTTTTAATAAATAATTTTATTCTATCTATTTCAATCCAGACTTTTCAATGGCCGAAATATGAATGGGTTTTGGAATAGTAAGATGCCCTCAAATAAAAATAATTTCTTCATAAAATTTGTCCGTCCATATCTCCTATTTCACACTGAAAAATATCAGCTCGAATGGATGTCTAAATCAGGAGAAAAGTCAACATTTGTGTGATGATTTCAATTCACGTCCAGAGTGGTGGGCTGAGTTTAAATGAATAAGTTCGGCCCCTTGTACTTAGTTTTGGGCCTTGAAATTTTTATAAAAGATTCCATGTAGTGTCCCCCAAATTATGGTGGAGAATTAATGTTTTTGGACTTCTGGATTGAGCCTAGTAAATCAATCTCCATGGCTGATCCAGTTTGTTCACAGATTCATTGGGCCTTCATGTGTGGTCCATATGACCCTTCAAATGGCAGAATTAGCCCATGATACCTTCTAATGAAATGTTTTATATTTAATTATTAATCCTAAAAAACACTAACCACACAATTTATATCAGTAGGGTTAGAGTTATAAATAAAATAGTAAAATGACTCAATTGGACTACTTCTAAAAATGCTCAAAAATTAAACTTAATATTAAAACATTAATATTTCACACAAATTATGCACATTTCATATAAAATAAGTAAAGGGAGTATATAATAAGTCATGAAAATATTAATAACATCAATACTAAATCGAGTTCCTATTAAAGAAATATATTGTATACTATACTAATTATGGAATGGAAAGAAAAATGCGTTGTCTTACTTATATGTGTAGGGTTGTGAAGAATTTTTTTTAAGGCCTCTTCAGGTAAAAAGATTACACCCTGAGGCAAAAATTATATCTTTATAGGATATCACAAATAAAAAAAGGGATACTTCCTATATAATCCTTCAGACAAAAAAAATTTTGGTTGAACGATGTCCCATATTTCTTGAGGAGGATCTTATCTTTAAAATAGATTGTGGTATTGAGATAGACTTTAATGAATTCCAATATCAAGATGCACAAGAGTACAAACATGAATAAATTATACAAAGACCCATGTAAGAAGGAATTGTTCCAAATACACAATTACTATGTAGGAGTACTATAAGGGTTAGATAACTAGAGTGGTGTAACATCCTAGTCTGAAAAACCACTAAACCGGTAGCTAGACTGGTCACCACATGGCCTCAAGAATGCCTCCCCATACACTAGAGGATAATAACTATCAGTAAGGGTATAATGATGGTATGGTAAAGAGAATATACTCTGATGGTTGGATTCATACAATGGTATATCAGGTCTAAATCAATGGACAATAGTGAAAGTAGTAATAATAAATGGAAAAGCAGTGAAAGATAAATACAATGAATGAATAAATCTAAATGGCCAATGCTAATACGTATAATAATGCATGCATATCTAGATAATGTTGTATGAAACAAGAAGGATGTGCAATAGGCAGTACATAACAATAAAAAGAAAATTATCCCAAAGGCTAACTCCATGATCATCTTGATTACAAGATCAATCCGGTGCTCCCTAGCTCCCAAGTACATAGAACAACATAAGTAATTAATTCACAAACCTATAAACATGAATATCTGGTCGGGTACCCCAGTGAAATGGAAGTCTGAGTAGGGTGTGAGATATAATCCCATTAGGACAACACCAATGATGTCTATATTAATCTATTTCATGTACTATAAAATGAACAGTGTGCCAACATTCATAAATACAAGTAAATAATCAAATATATAAAAGACACTTCACTCTGGGTTCCTAAATGGATACCTAAATGATTGTACCTACTTCGGCCTAAGCCGCATGTCTAAACTGAGGGAACCTATAGAATTGATATGGTATATACATGGTATCATATATGAATCAATAAAAGTGGAACGACCCCAAGCTTATGCTTTGGCTTGGCGATCACACACCTAGGACATCATTCAATCATTATCTTTCTGAAATCATAACAATAATAATAATAAGTCACCAAAAGTAACCTATGAAAAGCATATGTAAAATCCATTAATAGAATATGATCCCATCCATGGTGATCCATAGTGTAATCCATAGTGTCTCTATAAGATCCCTTGATATAGCCAATACCACAGAGTCCATCCAAGGTGACTCGTAACGGCATCCCTTATGTCACTCTTGGTATGGTAAACTCTGATTTTGTACCAGGTATGTCACATAGGGGACTAAGTATCACCTAAGGCATAGAGTATCCATATTTATAACAATCCCATCCATAATTTCTCCCCTAGGGAACTGGTGTCACCCAAGAGTATGAATAAATCCACCTGGAGTGCCCATATAAGGCAATCCAAGTATTTCTCCCACTGTATCAAGTAATACCAATCTAAGAACGGTGATTCTATCCACAGTGTTTTTAAGTTGGTACACATGATCTCTACCTACCCATAAGAATTAAATTCATAGAAACCAATATCATACATCAACAAAGCATGGAATATATAACTAGATAATCAAGCTATTCAACTCCCTTTCATTCAAGAAAAATAACCATGGTATAAGGCATATGAAAATACACACAAGGAATAAGATGTAATAAAGGACTAGGAACAAAGCACATGGTTTAAGGCATAAGAATAAGAAAAAATAAATGAGCATGATAAATTATGTATGAAAAATAATCATAAGGAAAATGGTATAATAAATAAGCATAAAGCATGGATCATTGTATTAAGGTCGTTAAACCAATTTAAACCCCATTAATTTAATTCAAAGAGTTCAACCATGGCATGAAGCAAAGTTATTAAGATTAAGGTCCTAAATCATGGCCAAAAATCCATCTTAATTCAATTTATTAAGGTAAGGAATTTTTTATAGGTACAACACACCTCAAAGGCATTCAATTAGCTTGATAATTAAGGGGATTGGTCCTTGAAGGAGTAAAACACACCCATAAGAGTAGATAAGGTCAAGGAGACCACCCAAAGTGGTTATTTTCTACACACTAGGTTTGAAATGGACATGGAAACACATTCAATTTAATTTATTTAAAAAGTTAGAGGCATCTCTGTATGGTTATGGCGAGCGGCACAATGGTGCACCATATAAAAGGAAACAAAACATAAGAAAATGATCTAAACACCTACCATATACCATGGATTCTTCACTCATCCAATATTGAGGCTTGATTTAGTCTATTTGAAGAGAAATAAAATAAATGTATGAATTCCCTAAAAATATGGTGAATCAAATCATGCCAAAATAGTGTAGAGGGAGAGAAGATAAATGAATAACATAAGTAAGAGGAGTCGTATAATTATTGAGGACCTCCCAATGCACTTTACAACACTAAAATTAGAGGCCGGATGAGGGAGATAATTCTAAACCTATAAGAGGAGTGGAGGGAGATATTGAGTGGGAGGGTTTGTGCATGTGGAGAAAAAGAAGAAAATAAGGGGAAAATATATCTAAGTCATTAAGGTAAAAAATGTAATTTCCCCTTCAAAATAGTGATCGTGCGATTTGGACGCATGGTTTGGACAAACTGTGTGCCAACTATACAGATCATACTACTTAAGAACCACATCCTACATGGTTTTCCCACATGATTTGACCAATAGTGCACTAACCGTGATCTAAACATTGCACACATACTTTCAAAATGGTACTAAGTATGTGGGCTTAGATGATCGGTTTGACAGATTGTGTGTATCCCTTGCAAACCCTCTGATAAAAACTATAGACACCTCACATGGCCATGCACATCTTTTCGCAAGTTTAAATCAAATCATACAAAACCTTCTACTATATTGGACTACGCTACATGGTTTCCTCTAAGGGTCTCATGGTTTCAGACAACCCATGTACCCTACCTGCTTCTTTCTTAAAAAAGGAATTTCAGGCCCCGACACTCCTGAAACTTGAAAGAACACCCGAAGAAACCCTCAGGTCTTAAACCAAGTCTAAAAAAACACATTGAAGTGTTACAACTCACATAATTTCATTGAAAATATCAGTTTACAAAATGAACCATCCACCAAAGGAAAAAATTTAAATTCCTTTAGAATTTCACCTGATCCAAAATCATGGGACACTACAATCTCCCCACCTTAAAAATTATTATCCCCGTGAAGCCTTGGGAAAACAAAGAAAAAAACATTCAACCTACTCAGGTTGTGAAGTCTTGTTTAAATTTCCACATTACGTTTCCAAATTCCCAATGCACCTCTTAGAATCACCTTAACATATGGTACATATGTTATAGAAACTCAATACAACGCTTGTTTTTAGGAACTGAAATAACAAGATAGAACCTACCCAAGACTGTCTTAACCAAGACATGATCACATACTTTTCTCCTTTACCACCAAGTTTTATCATTTGTGAGGAAAAAATAGATTCATAGTATTCCACTAATGGAACTACCGATTTAAGCATTAACTTATCACTCTAATGGTTCACTTGGAATGATTCCCAGCTTAAATGATCAGTCAACTCCTAATCAATCTCAGAGGCCTGGTCAAACTGACTTTTCTTGAAAAGTCTTGTCCAACACTCATTGCACCTGCCTTAAACTTACAAAGTTTCATTAAGCGGTTCCTCACCAACTATATACGACAAGGTAGAGGGATAACCAGTCAAACCAAATTTTTTGACTGCCCTCAAAACACTCGTCATATATAAACTATTCATTTAATAAGCTAGTTTTGATGCCTTTAGAAAGAGTCACCTCAAAATGTTTTCCGAGCATGCTCAACGATCCCTGTAACCAGCTTCTGGTGATTCCTTTAGCTAAAAAACCCACTTTAAGTTGTTTTCCCTAACATGAACATGGCTTCATGTCCAATCTAACCCAATGGGATCATCTCCCTTTTTAAAAATACCTTCTGAGCCATATTAAATTTTGAGGTAACCTCAGAATCATCAAAAATAGTCCAAGAATCTCATCCAAGGAAAACCGTAAATGGAGTTTACAAGATATATTTCAGTACCAAGTCAAACGTCCACATACCAAGAACACTTACCATTCCCAAATAGGAATTCACCTATTGATTTGGTCAAAAGGGAAATAGTTGGTGTCTATGATTCCAACCATGGAATCCTTTCATGGGAATACAGGTATCACTCAAGACTAACCATGCCTCTAAGGACAACCACACATCCATATCTCACTCTGATAGAGACCAAACATCAAGCTCGAGGGATTTTAAATTTAGTATTTTATATTACCTACACTCACTCAGTGTACCCTAGATGATGTCAAGATAGGGGAAATGATCATCGTTTAGCTGAGAGTGAACTAATTGAATTTGAATTTTTTCCAAAAAATACCCGAGACACTCTCACTGACAATAGGGTGAATTGATCAATATGTTTTCAAACCAACCTTTCCAACTATATAAAGGAAGATAATTTGAACCAATATAGGGTAAATTCTTTTAGAGGGAGATCGACTTCACCTGACAACACATCACCATTATCCAACCACAATTCCTTTACCATTTGAGGCATCCTATGATCACTCAAGGTTAACCACTGAAGTCCATCCATGACTAACAGTATCTACAAAGGTTGCATACACAACCAACCACAACATATCTATGTTATCACGCAAGAACCAACTTAAAATGAGGCAAGGCCAACCATTTCCAGATGGTCTTACTCAGTTTTTATCCTTCTACTTGGAAGGACACGCTCTTCTTTCATTCAACATGACACTCCCCACTGTAGAAGGGTCCTTATCATCATATTCACTAGAAAAGGAATATCATATCATGGAAAACCCTTCATTGACCACTAGCCATGGTCCCTAGACGTGGCCAATACACTTTAGAAAGAATTAAAACAAAGATATATAAACCATCCACTTAATATCATGAGATTATATTCACATTTATATGTACATGTAACTCTCATCCAGAGTTACATCCACATGTTCCAAAATACCAGGCGTGAAATACAAAACCAAACAATAAGCAAGTCCAAACACCTGATCCCATTTATGAATTCATCACAAGCATTGGGATGAGTCTGATTCCATTAACGGCCTGACCACTCTACCTCAGGGGTGGCCTGTGATCAAATAATATAGATCAAGGCTTAAATAGATTTCACCAAACTAAAATAGTTTGTTTTACCAATCATCAACTCAATGGTATTGTGTATTACAATGAATACTACATTGATATCACCAGAGAAAATGGAACATACCTAATATTATCCATAGGATTACTACCCCATATATTCTAGTACCTAATATTCTGCATAAGTTCTTTAACTCAGCTTTGTATTTCCCAATATGACTAATACCCCAGATGACAACGTTCTGGGTTATCCATCACAAAGAAAGAAGAATAAGGGTTACACAACCTACTAAGAGGTTGACCATGACCCTGGAATGTTTAGACCGCTAAAACTGAGAGTTATGTAATGCTCAAACTCATAGAAAAGGTAAAAACAACACACAACCACCCATCAAAACAAGGGTGTCGTTTTGGAAACTAAGAGTGTTACACAAACAATGACACCCAAATAGTACCACTCTTAAGAATGCTCATGGAATTTAACAAGGACTTTAAGGATATAAGGGTGCTGCTTATAATGGGATATCCCCTTACCAAAGCTCAAATAATTGACCCAAAATGAGGTTGCACCTATGAAAAGTCACTAGGCTTAAGATATTATCATTTATTTTTAAGAGATAAGGAAAGAGGCCTACATGTAATGATCACATTCCCATTTCAAGGAAGCTACTCAAGAAAAATCACAGAAATGATTTAAACTACCCTTAAATGAGGGTTAAAGATAAAAAAAACTTAAGGTCTCATTGATTTGATTCATTTATGTATATTTGATATCAAAACATTTTAAAGGCTCAATTTTAAAACATCAGATATTAGTCATAAGACAATGTGAGTCGGTAATCTATTTAGCTAAGTCCACATGAAAAAATAGGGAAGTTATATGAAATTCCTTTTAAACATTATCATTCATTGACATCCCACCATAATCAGGCCATTTAATCCCATAAACAATACTTTAAACACCATTAATTTATTTATAAGGCCTCACTGTTGGCTTAGTTAAAGGAAATATCAATTGTAATATATAGATGAAAACATCCTTTTGGTTATAATTGGAATTTTAATTAACCAATTCCTATTATAAGTAATGATAAAAAGAAATTTAAATGGTGTTTTATTTATTAAAAAGGGTACTAGATAAATAATATGACACCATACACTTATATGTGAACCATACAAATGATTGTGGACACTTTAGATGAATATCATCTCATAGAATAAGTAAACCCCCATGGGGTTAAATACTGAGGAAGAAAATATTAATCATTGGTGACCTAGAAGGTCCCATTAATCCATCTTGGGTTCATCTAAATGTAACTCCATTTTTTATTTAAAACGTTAAGATTTTTAAAACACCCTTAATAGGTTTATCTCATAAGAACAATCACCATGACCAACCTACTTGGGTCAAGTCAAGTCTATCTCAAAATTAACAAGCCCCAACTATCCTACTTGGGTCTAGTTGTGAATTAGGAATGTGGTCATATGAATTATCATGCCTAAGTAATAGGGGTACAATCCTTAATAAGGAAACCAAATCATTTTAAGGTCAAAATTTAACAACATTTATATTTACAATAGTTTCTAAGTATAAGGCTCATAATAGATGGTTCGGTCATATGGGTTACCACTTCTCAATTTATAAAGTGCCCATACACTTTACATATTACAAGAAGGATCCCATTTAACCGCATCCAATTTATTTAGGATAAAGTAAAATTTAATATCTTTAACATTCACGCAATAGCCTTTATGTGCATAAAGTTCATCAACAATGGTTCGTGTAACGACCCAAAATTTCATTAATGGAAATCCCTATTTAACTAATTAAATGTCTCTTTATGTAAAATGTTTATATAAAATGTCACCTTCTTTGGTTTTATTTTAAGAATGGTAATCGTTTCTAATATAGTCATTAAACAGTGATCACATGATTAGTATAAATATAGGGTTTTAACAAAAACCAAATTTACTCAGACAAAGGAAGTGATGGCCTCATCCAGTAGAATTGCTCCATACGAAGCCCATTTGTCAGAGCTCGGAAAAGAGGAGGTGTAATTGGACTTTTCTCTTGACCAATACCAATCTGAGATTCATCATGTCAAGCTCAAATAGAACCGTCTATGAGAGAAGTGAAAGTTGATAGAGATTACCACTCGAGCAATGTTATCTGAGCCACCCCAAGAGTCTGTCACCATCGCACACATTACTCTTAGGTCTTATATGTTCGTTTTAAGGGGTTATGTAACAAATACCTAGTACAATGTTTATGTACATTTTTTTATATAATAATGAATATACTTTCATTTTATTATTGTTACCTTGTAAATAGTTTTTAAAACTCAAATAGTTTTTTTTAATTTAAAATTAAACTAAGGAAACTATTTTTATGAATTGATGGATTTTTGAATTAAATAATATTTTAAAAAAAAATTATTATTATTATTAAATTTATTTTTATTAAATATAAATGATCTTATAATTTTATTAATGCAATTGTAATTTATATTAATGTTTGAAATCCATTTTTTGTCAAAACCCATGAATTTTCGATAAATATCAGTTTTTATTTTAAAAGTCAAAATTAACATATTTAGAAAAATATTTAGATAAAATTAATATTATTTCTAGAATCAGGATGTTGAAATTATCCAATGGTGAATTTTTCATAATTTTTTGAGACAATCAAATTTTTGGGTAAAAATTAAATACCGATTAAATGTATAATGTGTTTTATAACATCATAATGACCCAATAGTGATGTAATATAATACTATAAGCCTTATTTTCGGACAATATATGTTTTACCATTAAAATAATGTGATTTTGGGTTTGTTTGATTTATTTTACAAAGCATTAATGTACCCTTCAAGACTTATTAAACATCTTGTCTTTTTAAATTGTTTTCTTTGGGAGTGTGACTCACCTCCACATAAGCAACCCCATTATTTTAAGAAGTTCATAATTTGGCCTTATAAAATATTTTTTTAAAATTCCATTTTCCAAAAACCATGGGCAAAAACCATGGGCTGGTTTGTGGTTTGGATTAGTTTAATGTGAGGGTCCCAAACCAAAATAATAAAGAATTCTCTCACCTTTCCTATATAAACCCACCCAAGCTCACACTTCTTCCTAGCTCAAAGCCTTTGGAGTTCATCAAACATCTGACCTCTTATATATATAATCTTCCCAAGGAGCCCCAAGCTCCCAAGAATCCTCTCTCAAGCCTCTCTCAAGCCTTTGGAAGCACACTTCCAAGTAAGGGTTTTTTTCTTCCTTTCTCATTTTTTGTCCAGTTTTCTTAATGTTGTTATGCCCTTTTAATTTCAATTTTAAATGTTGGAGTATAGTTTAAAACCTCCCCCATACTTCCCTCTTTATGTTTGAATGATGGGAGACCCATTTATCTCTCATTAAATGCCTCCCATGTACACCGGTTACTATATCGAAATTCCGAAAGGAATTTCTCTCTCCTCATTTACATTCAAGCAATTATTTTGTATCATGAATCTAATTTCCATTACATTTGTTGGGACTTGTATCTATATGACCCCTTACAGTCAATTTAATGTACATGTGATGAGACACCCCTTTCACTCTCATCACCCATTTTTATGAATTCTTACGTCACGCCGTTACGCTGCCGAAATTGCACCAATTTTCCAAGCCAATGTCATTGTGTAGTGAATATCATGCCCATTTCTCTATCAAGGGTATTCACCTTTATGCACATTTACTTATTTATTATAAATTTTCATGTATTAATTCCACATTCCTTTATCGTGGAATAAATGATGCTTTTTTAGGAATCCATGTTATATGATTCATGTGGCACACTTATGCATGAAATGAAATGTTTAAGAAGGGTGTGCCCTTATAGCGCTCCAATGCATTGGGTAAAGTATAGTATCATGATACGTCATGTACAGTGAGTGTTGAATCATGATAATTCAAGTGAAATTAGGTTTTACTCATGCTTCATGTGCAATGAGGATTTACTCATGCTCCATGTGCAATGAGCCTTGGCTCATGTTAATTCCATGTTAAGTTTTGTTTCCACATTTCCATGTTATGATTATCATGATTTATCATGCCTTTATGTTTATGCTTCTATTGTGATCTATTGATATGCATATTTTCAAACATGTATTGTATTCCTCATGTTATTCCATGGTTATTCTCTTACTGGGCTTTATAGCTCACCTTTTTCTTATGCATGTCCTCATGTTATCTCATGCAATGCTAAGTACGAGGGAATGTAGTGGTCATGTAAAGGAATTTTTCAATAAAGATGTTGTATTTAATGCTTTAAGTTGTTATGTAATGATCCTAATCCCCAAAGACACTAGACCTCTTGATCTTCTATGTTATATCAAGTGAATTTTATGTAATAAATTATGTTTAATTGTGTAATAAAAGAGCAGGGTTGTCATAGTTCGATTATATAGGTTACTTTGTTCCAATTCATAAAGGGATCATACACTTTAAAAATTGAAAATTGGATTCATTTAACTACAAACTTAATGTTTCATCCCATGTAACCAATGGTTCATCAAACAAATGTTATAATTGATTAGTGAGGTGTCTTTATCAATAAATAATTGCACATTTTAAAATTTATAACTAAGCATTCTAAACATAGAAATTCCATGCGGTTTAACATAGTAAAGAAGCATAAAAGAATAAACAACATGAAAATAATAACACTAAAATAATGGAATCATGGCATAACACTCAATTAAATAGTATTAATAGAACACTTAAACATGTTATACACAAGCATGTAATGAAATACCTAAGCAGGTTAAAGCTAAATATATAACACCCTAAGATTTTACAGTATGTATCCTCTTAAATAAATTCAATTCATAGATTACATTTCACAAAAAAAATTATTTAAAATAGTATAAACCATATAAAATCACATAGAAAACACAAAACAAACTTTATAAATGAAGAATGAATAAATTAGATGCTTTTCTAGAAATTAAGGAACATATACTAATGAAATAGTAACTTGAACTTTGGAATATTAATGTGACCATTAGAAATAGGAATTCAAAAAATAGAATAGTAACCTCACCTATGAAATTATAAATAAAATTTATGAATATTATAAATGGTAATATGATATAATTATATCATAAAAAAGTAAATAAATGTTGTATAAATTATTAATTAAGTGTAGGTATTTTTTATAAAAATAAATGTTTATTTTCAATTTTATAATTAATATAATGATCTAACAAAATTTATTTTTATAAAATTTATTCTTAAATTAATATTTTTTCTCTTATGTTTGTAAGATAATTTTATGAGACCTTAATTAATTTTTCAAAGTGTTACAAAATCAGTTATAAATTTAAAATTGGTATTTTCCATGTAAATGTTGATTTTAATTAAAATTAAAATTTCTCATATTTAGAAAAAAATCATAAAATGGAGTTCATTTTTGAATTCTACATGTCAAAAAATTATTGTGGTGAATTTTTGGGATTTTTCTAAAATAGTTTATTTTTTGTGAATAATGAAATACGGTAATTTACAGTATAAGCTAAATACATAAATTATTGAGTAATAGATGATGTATGGAAAATTTAATCCCATAATATCAAACTATCCTTTATTATTTTAATATATTTAGTGATAATTCTTAAACTATTCATATTATTTAGGTAAAGTAATAAACTAATGAATAAAATAATGAGAAAACACCCCTCTCCTCCACTATAAATACCAACCCTCGCCACCTATTCTCCTTGCACCTATTAAGTATTTAATATTATCCAATTATTACCCAATCCTCTTAAAAATTATATTCCCCAAATCTAGGAGACTTTTGTCTCACCAAAAGAATAATCCCAATCCCCTTAAGGTGGTTCTCAAGGAGAATAAATTCAAGAGGTAAAATCCTCTTTCGTTTTTCTTTATTTTCTTTTCAATTTCATTTATTTTACTATCTTTACATCACCTCATCTATCCAAAAATGAATAATAAATACATTATATTATAGACTATAATTTTAGTTTTTTAATGTAAAATCCATCATCAATTTCTTTCACCTCTTCCTTTTATTCTAAAAATGAAAATATCATCTGTGATGTGCTGATTTACCACCATCATAGATGATGCGCTTTCATTTTCCATTACCACCTTAAAGTATGGTCATAAAACCATTATTATGGATAAATAATATATTATTATAGATATTATAAGTTATATAATGTTGTTTACCTATTATATATACATAATATTAATTAATAAAACAAAACTAGTTCATGATAATCGAAAGTTCAGCAAAATAAACCAACATTCATCATTAAAGTTTTCTCTAATGAATAATCCTAATATCTATAAAAATGATATATAAGAAAATTTAATTTTTTTTAATTTCATTAATAACATATAATTTAAAATCTATATAATTAATCCCATTTTTACATGAACTTTCATACATGTATACAACTGAACCAATCATGAGAACCAAGGAAATGAACACTCCCGAACGACAAAAATGAACTATATAACTCATCAAAAAGGCCATAAATGAACTTAATAAAATTATAATAAATAAAATAAACTTTTAATAGGTTATGAGTTAAATTTTTAATAAATTTAATTTCATTATCCAGGACATTTAGTGCAAGTGTAGAACACTTTCAGACATAAGGTAATGGATTCTCCCCAAACCTCCATTTTTCATTTAGGTTACGATTTCTCTATATTTACCCTAATGTAATTATTATTTATTTTTATATACTTCTTATAAATTATATATATATGTTCTAAAATCATTTATCCAAATCATTTCATATTCCTTTTATGGATAAGTACATGTTTTTATAAGGTTCTCTTTTCAATTCCTCTCGATAAGCAAGCCTGGTTTAAGGGATCTTTCCAATTTCTTACTCATTTTCAAGTACACTCCATAATCTATTTTAATCCAGAAATATTTTTCTAAAATGACTCTTATTATCATAAAAAAAACTATCTTTTTTAATTTCTAGTTTTATGATAATAATTATGGCTTTTCACAATTTAGAGACTATTTTATATTTTTCCTTTAATCACACTAAAGAGGCACTTTTCTAAAGTTTCTTAAAAACAATTTTTACATGATTTCACTTCAGTTAGATATCATTTTTCATGATATATTCCTATTTTTACATTATAAATGTATAATTATTATTTAAATCCATTATTTTATGAAAACAATTATTTTATTCCCTTTGGTTATGCCTCATTCACCACTTATTCCTAGTGTGTGGTGTATGTATACTTCCACTTTATTTATGATCATAATTCATTGAAATTTTCATTTAATATCTATATTTATTGGATAATATTATTGTCTTAGTTATATACTATTTTAATATATGACATTATCTTTCAATTTTTTATTAAATTGAATCTATGTATGATGAATTCTTTATACAGCATTGACAGGTGGAGCCTAGTTATAGATAGCCCCTCGATGCATCGACAAGTCTCATGAGACAAAAAATTGGCAACAAACCTATCATTTTTATTTCTAAATAGAATCATATGGGTTTTTATCCAAAAACTTAAACCTAATTTACAGTATAATGGTTCATGTTCCAAATACATAACATCCAATAAATAAGAATTTTCTTCATTCAGTATTATATTGTTAATTTACATAAGGTTTTCACTATGATAAGATCTATGGATGCATTTTCATTCTCAATATACTGGTGGTATGTGTTTTTTATATTATTTACCTTTCCATAATGTTTATGACTTATTTAATTTGCTTCATTTATTATTGTATCATATAACCCTTATTGAGCATTTTATCTCACCCTTTTATTTGTTTTCCTTCCCCAAGTTGTGAAGATGGAATATTTGAATAAGTGATAAGAAGTAGTTTATTTTCTTTTGTTATATTCTATGTTTAATTACCAATGTAATAAGGAAATCATGTGTGTATCAAGTTTCTTCAATACTAATAAAGTGATTGATCTTTGGTGAGGTGATCTCTTGTATCTATTCCATTGTAATAAAATGACCACTGACTCTAGGATACTGGGGTTGGAGGTGTTATAGTTGGTATCAGAGGAATTTTAGTAGAAACCTTGAGAAATATATGATAAATAAACATGAAAATTATAATAACTCTCTATAGTGAATTTTTGGATAAATACACATAATGATTATGATCAAACTTAGTGTCTGTCATTATTTAGTGATGGAACCTAATGGAAGGAAAGGAATCAATAACACACAAACAATGTAGGGATTTCCCCACTAAGTAGGTTAACATAGTTAGTGTTGGAGTTGAGAATATCATGTCATTATAAATATATATTACATAGGTTATGATGAATGACCATACTACACCTATGTTGGATAGTTTCATACAACATAATCACCCATCTTTTAGTGGGACTACTAACTTAATGGTTTCTGAGTAGTGGATCATGTCCATTGAAAAGATATTTCTATCACTGGGATGCAATGAAAATGAAAAGGTAGTACTAGTAGTATATTACCTCAAGGGAGATACTGATTAATGGTGGTCTTGGATCCAGGGTACTAAGGAGGAATAAAAAATAGAAGACATGGAATGGAGAACTTTCAAAGAAATGTTCTTTGACAAATACTTCCCTCATGAGCAATGAACTAAAATTAAAAATAAATCCATTATCTTAAAGCAAATGGAAGAAGATAGTGTTTTAGATTATGGGGATACCTTCACAAAACTAATCAATTATGATATATATTACATAATTTATTTAGAAGACAATATTGATAATTTGTTTGAAGGTATTAAATGAAGTCTCTGAATGGAACTGTATTCTCAAACAATTTCATTATATGATGAAATAGTATTAAGTTCAATCAAAATGGAGAAGTAATTTTCTAGATCTTATATGTTCAAGGAAAATAAAAAGAAGAATATTTCTTCTAATAACCATGGAAAGTGTGAAGTTTCAAATAATAATAGGGGAATGAAGTAATTTCCATTATAAAAAAATTGTGGAACAATTCATCCTAGGAAATGCTTGAAAGTCATGAGTGTTAATTATAATACCGTAGAAAATGGTCATCAAGAAAATGAATGCAAGGGGAAGAAAAAAATTAATTATGTTCAATGCTTCAATTTTAATGAAATGTGGCATTATTTAAACCAATGTCCCAAGAATAAAGGGAATTTACCACAGAAGAGGCCAATGGGAGATGGACAAGCTTATGTGATCACCACAGCTGAAGTAGAAGTACCCAATAATGTGGTGATAGGTACAATAATCCTATAATCCAATTTAGTCAATAATTTATTTGATTCTTTATCATCTCAATCTTTCATATCTTCTCAATTTTCCATGAAAATTAGATATTTTCATTTTCATTTAATAAGGGAGTTGTCAGTAAAAACTTCTAATGGAAGTCTCGTTTCAATAAAAATGTGTTGGATAGTTCCCACTATGGCATATAAATATGCTTTATTTTCTAAACTTACCATCATACCTATGGTTGAATTTGATATAATCCTTGGTATGGACTAGATTTTAAAATATGATGCGAGAATTAATTGTAAGAGGGAAATTATGATTTGTGAGGAGGATGTATAATCCCTTATCTTTAGAGTAGAAACTTCATCATATAATTCTTATATAGATCCACTCCTAGTACCTTTACTAAATGAAATTCTTTGGGAGGAAGAGAAAACAACATCTATGGATGAGTAAAGTCATATTAAAATTTATAATGTGCCAATTGTACATGAATATGTTGATTTATTTACTGATTAATTACCTGGACACCCCCAGAGTGTGAAGTTTAATTTACCATTGATATAATCCCTAATGAAATACTAATATCAAAGAATCATTATAGAATGGAAGTTGTAGAATTAGTTTATCTGAAGAAACAACTAGATGAGTTTAATAATAAGGGATTTATTCACCCTAGTGTCTCTCCATGTGGATCCCCAATTTCTTTTGTTAATAAGAAAGATGGATCTTTGAGGTCATGCATTGACTATAGAGAAATCAATGCTATTACAATAAATAACAAGTATCCTCTACCTCAAATTGATGATTTATTTGATCAAATTTATTGAGATAGATGTTTTTTGAAGATTGACCTTCATTTTGGGTATCATCAATTGCAATTAAAGAAGGAATACATTCCAAAGATAGATTTTTAGATGAGGTATGGACATTATGAGTTCACAGTAATTCCATTTGGATTGACTAATAAACCCTCTATTTTCAAGGATCTAATGAACATGGTATTCAAGGAATATCTTGACGATTTTGTTATGGAATTCGTTTATTATATTTTAGTGTATTTTAAAATCAATGAAGACCATGATAATCACTTGTGGATTATTATTGAGACTCTCGGAAGGAAAGAGTTATATGGTAAATTTAGCAAGTGTGAATTATGGCTTCAAGAAATTTCTTTTCTTAGACATATTTTCTCTAAGTATGGAATCACTATTGGTTCTGCAAAGATAAAGGCAATCCCATAATGTCCTACACCAACAAAAATAATTGAGGTACATAGTTTTATTGGTTTAACAAGTTACTATCGGTATTTCATTCATAATTTTCCCTAATTGGATAACCCATTAACCAATATCACACATAAAGGGGTTAAGTTTTTATAGAAAAAATAATTTTCATAATGTTTTGAAGAATTTAATAGAATATTAGTCAATTATCCAATTTTGACTTTACTATCAGAAAATGATGGGTTTGTGATATACAGTGATGCATCAAAGAAAAGAATGGGTTGTGTCATTATGAAAACTAATAAATTTATAGTATATGTATCAAGGTATTTTAAGACTCATGACCAAAATTATTCAACTCATGATCTTGATTTAGCAGCTGTAATATTTTCTCTGAAGATATGAAGAAATTATCCCTTTGGTGAAATATGTGAGATATATAAGGATCACTAGAGTTTGAAATACATCTTTACATAGAAATAACTCTACATGAGGAAAATAAAATGGCTCAAGTTACTCAAAGATTATTATTTATCAATATAATACCACCCAGGAAATGAAAATAATGTATAAGATGCATTAAGTGGGAAAGATCATGGACTTCTAACCCAAATGAGGATTGAAAAAGATCCCATGTTCATGGATCTTGTAAATATGAATAAGGGAATTGTTAAGAAAGAGGAAACATCAGTACCTTTTAAAATTATTGCTAATCCATCTTTATTAGAGAAGATAAAAAGTTTTTAATATGATGATGATAATTTTCAAAAGAAAATTAAATCTGTTAAGGATGGAAGATTAGTAGACTTCATGTGTGAGTATGGAATTCTGAAATTTGGAAAGGGGTTATATTTTACATAAATACTTGATTTAAAAAAGGGAACTATTAGATAATGAAAATAACTTAGATTTCCCTATACACCCTAGTAGTGTCAAGATGTATGATATATAAAGGAACATTTTTTGTTGGATAACATGAAGTGGTAAATTGCTGACTATGTGTCAGGGTTCCAATTTTATCAACAAGTGAAGGCCGAGAGATAACATCCTATAGGAGTTCTGAAACCTCTACATATTCACATGTGGAAGTGGGATGACATTAATATGGACTTAATAACTAGGTTACCAAAGACCCCCCCCCCCCACAGAAATAATGATATGATATGGGTTATTATTGATCTTCTTACAAAATCGGCCCATTTCCTTATTATAAGATAAGATTTAACTCTTGAGAACCTATCAAGACTCTATATTAATGAAGTTTTAAGACTTTATGGTACACAAATATCAATCAAGATCCCTAATATACATAAAAATCCTTGAAGAGTCTTTAGAAGGCTTTAGATACTGAGATTAATTTAAGTACTACTTATCACCCTCAAACCGACAGACAGTTTGAAAGGAATATTCAAACATTGGAGGACATGTTGAGATCATGATTACTTGACTTTCAAGGTATGTGGGATCAGTATTTATGTTTGGTGTAATTTTCATATAATAATAGTTTCCATTCTAGTATTCAAATGGTTCCATATAAAGCATTATATGGAAATAAAATGTAGAACTCGAACTTATTGGGATGAAGTTGGTGAGAGGAATGTTATAGGACTTGAACTTATTGAAGAGACAACAACAAAGGTAAAAACCATTCAGGATCATATTAAAGCATCTCAAAGTAGGAAAAGGAGTTATGCTAACAATAAGATAAAGGATTAGGAATTTCAAGTGGGAGTTCATTTCTTTTTGAAAGTATCTCCATGCAAGAGTGTCTTAAGGTTTAGTAAGAAAGGGAAACTGATTCCTAGGTACATCAGACCATTTGAAATTCTGGAAAGAATTAGAGTTGTAGCATACCGATTAGCAATGACACCAAGACTCTCCAAAGTACATGAAGTGTTCCAAATATCATTGTTAAGGAATTATATACCAGACCTAATGAATGTACTCACCTTTGATGAAATAGAACTAGAACCTTATTTTTCTTACAGTGAAGATCCTATCGAGATTCTTAACACATGAGAGAAAGTATTGAGAAATCAGATGACTAGACTGGTAAAGGTTATTCGGAGAAACCATAAAATAGAATATGAAATGTGAGAACCTAAATATATTATGAAGAAGAATCACCCTCATCTATTTATATCTCTATATTCATGAAAAATTTCAAGGATGAAATTTATGAAGGAGGGAAGAATATAACACCCTGATATATTATGACATGTATGCTCTTAAATAAATTCAATTAATAGATTAAATTACATAAAAAATTATTTCATATAGTATAAATCATATAAAATCACATAGAAAATAAAATAGAAGATTTATAAATTAATAATGAATGAAATAAGATGATTTTTATAGAAATTAAGGAACATATACCAATGAAATAATAACTTGACCTTTGGAATAGTACTGTGAACCTTAGGAATAATAATTCAAACAATAGAATATTAACCTCAACTATGAAAGTATAAATAAAATTTAGGCATCATATAAATGGTAATATGATATAATTATATCATATTATAAGTAAATAATTGTTTTGGAACTTATTAATTAAGTGTGGATATTTTTTATAAACATAAATTATTTTTTTCAATTTTATAATTAATATAATGATTTAAAAGAAAATTTATTTTTATAAAATTTATTCATAAATTAATATTTTTTTCTTATAATTATAAGATAATTTTATGAGACCTTAATTAATTTGTTGAAGTGTTATAAAATCAGTTATAATTTTAAAATTGGCATTTTCCAAGTAAATGTTGATTTTAATTAAAAATTAAATTTCTCATATTTATAAAATTATTTTCATAAAATGGGGTTAATTTTTTAATTCTAAAAATCAAAAAATTGTTTGGGTGAATTTTTTATATTTTTCTAATATAGTTGAATTTTTGGTGGATAGAGAAATACGGTAATTTACGGTATAAGCTAAATACTTGAATTATGGATTCATGGATGATTCATGGATAATGTAAACCCATAATATTTAACTCTCTTTTACTTAAATATATTTAGTGATGATTCTCAAAAAATTCATTATCTTGAGGAAAAATAATAAACCAGTGAATAAAATAATGAGAAAACACTCCTCTCCTCCACTATAAATATCACCCCTCACCGCCTATTTTCCTCACACATTTTAAGCCTTGAAGCTTGTCCAATCCCTAATCAATACTCTTCCCAAGTATCTTCCCACATCCAAGAGTCTTTGGTCTCACCAAAATACCAATACCAATCACCTTAAGAAGGTTCTCAATGGTAAAAAATTCAAGAGGTAAAATCCTCTTTCGTTATCCTTTATTTTATTTATTTTCTTATCCTTCCCTCACCACATATATAAAAAAATTAATGATAAATACAGTATCTTATATATACTGTAATTTTATTTTGTTAAAGGAAAATCCATCAAAAATCCCCTTTTCCTATCCCTTTTATTCTATGAAATAAAATATCATCCGTGATGTGCCAATTTACCGCCATCATGAACGATGCATTTTCATTTTTCATAACCACTTTCAAGGATGTTCATAAAACCATTATTATGGTTAAATAATATTTTATTATTCATTTTATAGGATATATAATATTTTGTAACAATTATATATATAATATTAATTAATAAAACAAAACTATTTTGTGATAATAAAAAAATCACCAAAAATAAACCAACATTCGTCATTAATGTTTTATCTAATTAATCATCCTCATATATGAAAAAAAAAGATATATATGACCATTTAATATTTTTTCTGTTCATTAATAACATATAATTTCAATTCTGGAGAATTAATCTCATTTTTACATAAACTTCCATACATGTATACAAGTGAACTAATCATGAAAACCAATGAAACGAACACTCTTGAATGACGAAAATAAATCTTATAACTCATCAGAAATGCCATAAAGGAACTTAATAAAATTATAATAAATAAAATAAATGTTTAAGAGGTTCTGAATTAAATTATTAATGAATCTAATTTCATTATCTAGGACATTTAGTGTGAGTGCATAAAACTTTCGAACATAAGGTAAGGGATTCTCCCCAAACCTCATTTTCATTCAGGTTATGATTTATCTCTCTTTAACCTAATGTAATTATTCTTTCTTTTTATATAATTCTTCTATATTATATATATATATATGTTCTAAACTCATTTATGTAGATCATTTCATCTTCCTTTTATGGAGAAATACATGTTTTTATAAGGTTCTCTTTTCAATTCCTCCTGATAAATAAGACCGATTCAAGGGAACTTTCCAATTTCTTACCCATTTTCAAGTACACTCCATAATATATTTTAATCCACCAATATTTTTCTAAAATAACTCTTATTATCATAAAAACTATCTTTTTTCATTTCTTATTTTATGCTAACAATTATGTCTTTTCCCACTTTAGAGACTCTTTTATATTTTTCCTTTAATCGCACTAAATATGATCTTTTATAACGTTTATTAAAAACTATTTTTATATGTTTTCAATTCTATTGGATATCATTTATCATGATCTATTCTTATTTTCACTTATTAATGCCTAAATATTATTTAAATTCATTATTTCATGGGAACCATTCTGATATTCCCTTTGGTTATGCCTCATTCACCACTTATTCCTTGTGTGTGGTGTATGTATACTTCCATTTTATTTATGATCATAATTCAGTGACATTTTAATTAAATATACATATTTATTGGATAATATTATTGTCTTATTTGTATACCATTTTTACATACAGTGTTCTCTTTGAATTTTGTTATTGAATTGAATCTATGTATGAAGAATGCTTTGGAATTGCAGTGATGGGTGGGGCCTAGTTATAGATAGTCCCTCAATGCATCGAAAGGTCTCATGAAACAAAAAAATTGGTGAAAAAACCTTCATGTCTATTTCCAAATATAACTAGATGGGTTTTTATCCATATACTTAAACCATCTTGATGGTATAATGATTCATGTTCCAAATACATGACGTCTAATAAATATGCATTTTCTTCATTCAGTATTTTGTTGTTATTTTCCATGAGGTTTTCACTATGAAAAAATATATACATGAATTTTCATTCTCAGTGTACTAATGGCATGTGTTTTTTAAATTATTTACCTTTTCATAATTTCTATTCCTTATTGACTTTTCTTCATTTATTTTTGTCTCATATTAACCTTACTGAGTGTTTAAGATCACCCTTTTCTTTGTTTTCCTTCCCCATGTTGTGAATATGAAATCTTTGAATAAGAGACAACAAGTAGTTTATTTTATTTTTTTGTGTTTTATATTTAATTAAAAATGTAATAAGGGAACCATTTATGTATCTAGTTTCATCAAGACTTCTAAATTGATCGATTATTAGTGATGTGATCTCTTGTATCTATGCCATTGTAATAAAATGACCATCGAATTTGGGATACTGAGGTCGAGGTTGTTACAAATAATGTTTCTAAAATCACCAATCATGGAATATAACAGGCATGAAAATTACGGATAAGGCACATCAACAATTTCAAATAACCTTGCAATGCAATCTGCATGGCATGGAATATGCATGGCATGTGAATCTATATATTCCTATAATGATGAATGTAATTATACTTCCTTGTTGTACCAATCCAAAGTTAAATACTATAAACCCCATAAAACAATAAAAATCTTAAAGTACTCCAATCACTCAAGCTGAAATCAAAATCAATTGTAATAACAAACAGCATGAAGAACAGTCCCATCCCTAGCCACTAAGACTTTTCCCCGTACGTGGGTTGATCACTCCCAGGCATGACAATTTACTAGGTTCCAACATATTCCTAGTATCATGTCTACCATCCTTAAACATTAATACAAAGGAAAAAATAAAGCTTTAATACCACTTTATAAGAACCTAACCTCACAGACCACTAAATCGGTAGCTGGACTGATCACCACATGCCCTCAAGTGTGTCTCCCCATATTCCAAAGCCTACTGACTAGAAGTGAGGGCCTAATGGTGGTAGGTTGAAGAGACTATACCCTCATGGTTAGAGTCACACATCGGTATATTAGGTGAAAATCAATGTAAAATAACAGAAACAGTAATAATAAATGGAAAAGTAGCAAGATAAATAAAATTATTGAAAGAAAAATGTCCAACACCAATACGTATAATAATGCATGCATGTCCAAATAATGATGCAAGAAACAAGAAGGAGGTAAAATGGGTGGTACAACATAATAAAAAGAAAAATATCCCAAAGTATAACTCCAAGAGCATCCTGAGTACTAGCTTAGTCATGTGCTCCCTCTCTCCCAAGTACACAACACAACACAAATCAATAAATCCATGGACCTACAAACATGAAGATCTACTCAGGTATCCAGTGAAACGGTGGACCAAGAAGGTTGTGAGATTTAATTCCAATAGTTCACCACCAATAGTGTTTAGATCAATCCAGTTCATACACTATAAAATAAACAGTGTGCAGACATAGGTGAATAAATTGCGATAAACAAATATATAAAAGAAACATTGTCCCAAGTTCCTAAATGGATACCCAACCAATTATACCTGCTTCGGCCTAAGCTAAATGTCTAAACCAAAGGAACCTATAGAAGTGATATGGTATATACACGACATCATATATGAATAATAAAAAGTGGGTTAACCCCAAACTTATGCTTTGGCATGGCAGTCACTCCCCTAGGACATCATTCAAGTATTCTCTTTCTGAAATCATAACAATAATAATAATAAGTCACCACAATTAACCCATGAAAAGAATCCAAAAAATTCAATAATGGAATTTTTATCCCATCCAAGGTGATCCATAATAGAATCCAAAGGGTTTCTATAGGAGCCCTCGATATAACCATAACCACAGATTCCATCCAAGGAGACCTATAACAGTGTCCCTTGTATCACTCTTTGTATGGTAAACTCTGAGTATGTATTAGGTATCTCATATAAGGGATCGTGTATCACATGAGGCATGGCATAGCCATCTTTCCAATGATCCCATCCATGGTTTCTCCCCTAGGGAACTGGTGTCACCCAAGAGAATGAATAATCCACCCAAAGAGCTCATACAAGGCAAGCCAAGTATCGCTCATAGCGGATCAAGTAGTGCCAAGCCAAGCACGATGAGTCCATCCATGATGTCCTTAAGTTGGGACTTGTGTTCTCTCCCAACCCACAAGAAGTTAGGGCATAACAACCAAGATCATACATCAACAAGGCATAACATATATAACCAGATAAGTAGGCTATCCAATTCCCTTTCATTCAATCCAAATAACCATGGTATAAGGCATATGGAAATATTCACAAGGCATAAGATGTAATCAAGGCACCAGGCACAAATACCATGGTTTAAGGCATAAGCATAAGGCATAAGTAATGAGCATGAGAAATGAGGTATGAAGAATAAGAACAAGGAAAATGGTATAAGACATAATCATAAAGTATGAAGTATTTCATTAGTTTCATTCAACCAATTAAAACTCCATTCATTTAATTCAAAGGTTTAAACCATGGCATGAATCATAGACATTAATCTTAAGGGCCTAACTCATGGCCAACAATCCATATTAATTCAATTTATTAAGGTAAGGAATATTATATAGGTGCAACACGCCTCAAAGGTGTTCTATCAGCTTGAGGTTTAAGGGGATTGGGACTTGAAGGAGGAAACCACACCCATAAGAGTGGATAAGGTCAAGGAGACCATCCAAAGTGGTGATTCGCTTCTCACTAGGGTTGTGTCGGATATGGAAACACATTCAATTTAATTTATTTAACAATTTAGAAGTGTCTCCAGAAGGTTTCGGTGAGCGGCACAATGGAGCACCATATAAAATGCAATGAAACTTTGTGAAAGGAACTATACCACTTACCATATACCATGGACACTTCACTAATCCAATATTAAGGATTGATTTGGTCTGATTCAAGAGAAATCAAAGAAATGGATAATGCTATGAAAATGTGGTGAATTAGGTCACACAAAAATAGCACAGAGGGGGAGAAGATAAATGTATAATGGAAGTAAGAGGAGTCGTAGACCTACCAATGGATTTTAAATGCACTTGATGACACTTGAATCGGAGGTTGTGTGAGGGAGATCTTACCAAACCTAGAAGAGGAGTGAAGGAGGATCTCAAGTGGGAGGGACTGTGTGTGTGGAGAAAAAGAAGGAAGGGTGGAAATATATTTGAGTCATTAAGGTGAAAATTTAATTTACCCTTAAAAACAGGGGGCACACAGTTTTTCAACATGGTTTGTCCAAACTTTGTACCAACCATGCACCTCCCACTACTTAAGAACCACACCCCTCATGGTTTTCCTACACGGTTTGACCAACCGTGCTTAAACCGTGCACCAAACAGTGCACACATACTGCCTAAATGTAACTAAGCGTACGAGCTTAGCCACACGGTTTGACAAACCATTCGCAGCTTGTGTGAACCCTATACTAAAAACTACAGACATCCCACTCAGTCATGTGCCTCATTCTGCATGGTTAGATCAAACTATGCAGAACCTCCTGTTGCATAGGACCAGGTCGTATGGTTTCCTCTAATGATCCCACAGCTTCAGACAAACTGTGTGCCCTTCCTACTTCTTCCTTAAAGAGAGATTTCATGCCCTGGTGCTCCCGAAACTTGATAGAACACCTAAGGGGACCCTTGGGCCTTAAAGTAAGTCCAAAAATGACATATTGAAGTGTTCCAACTCACATAATTCTATTAAAAACTCAGTTTACAAAATGGACCGCCCACCAAAAGACAAAATTCAAATTCCTTTGCAATTTCATCTGGTAAAAAAACACAGGATGTTGCAACGGTATGGTTTTCTAGTCACTGAGGATGGTGACTCGTTATTAGTTGATAATAATGATCCTCTAAACTATAATAAATTAATAAGTGGCACAGATGTTTCCATGTGGAAAAAATCCATTAATTTTGAAATGGATTCTATGTACCAAAGCCAAGTAAGGATTTTGGTAGAACCTCCATTAGCTATAAAACTCACTAGTTTAAAATGGGTATTCAAGAAGAAACTAGACATGGAAGGACAAGTCAATAACTATAAGGCGTTACTGGTTGCAAAAGGGTTTAAATAGTTTCAAGGCATTGACTATGATGAAACATTTTCACCAATTTCAATGTTGAAATCCATTCAATTTCTACATATCATTACATCTTTCTATGATTATGAGATTTGAAAAATGGATTTCAAAAATAGACTTCCTTAATAGGAACCTTTAAATAGATTTATATATGATGAAACATGAAGGGTTTTTGACTCCAAAGGATTCCAACAAGGTATGCAAGTTTCAAAGACCCATTTATTGATTAAAAAAGGAATCCAGGTCATGGAATAGTCATTTTGATGAGGCCATAATGGAATTTGGTTTCATAAATAATGAATGTGATACATGTATCTATAAACGGTTTAGTGGGAGTGTAGTTGTTTTCTTAAAATTATATGTTGATGAAATATTACTCATTGGAAATGAAATACTAGCCTTATAGTTTGTTAAGGCATGGTTGAATAAATTCTTCCCTATAAAGGACTTGGTCGAGGTAGTATATATTCTTGGGATCATGATTCATTAGGATAGATCCAAGAGGTTACTCAGCCTAATTCAAAGTACATACATTGACAATATATTGAAAAGATTCAATATGGAACAATTCAAGAGGGGATTATTGGGTGCATCATTTGGCATTCACCTTTTCAGGAAAATGTGTCCTCATACACATGAGGACAAAAATAGAATGGAAATGACTCCATATGCTTTAGCAATTGGGTAAGTCTTGTATGATATGCTATATACTAGTCTAGATGTCGACTATGCATTAAGTGATGTGGGAAGATATCAAGTTGATCCAGGTGATCATCATTGGATGGAATTCAAGACTATACTTAAGTATCTGAGGTGTATTGAGGATATGTTCTTGGTTTCTGGAGGAGATGAGGAACTATCCATCATAGGATATGCATATGCTAGTTTCTAAATTGATCAAGATGGAATTAAGTCACGAAAAAGATACATATTCACTTTGAATAGAGGTTTTGTGAGCTGCAAGAGCTCAAAGAAGGTTGTGGTTGTAGATTCTATAAGATAATCCAAGTATATTGCAGATTCTGAGGAAACTAAAGAAGTAGTATGGATGCACAACTTCATCCAAGTTCTTGACATGGTTCCTAGTAGTAAAGATCTTATCACAGTCTATTGTGATAATACTACAGTGATGGTTCTTGCAAAAGAGTCAAGGTTACATCAGTGGATGGAGTGCATACTTCAAAAGTATCATCTCTTGAGGAATTTTTCTTAGAGAGGTGAAGTTATAGTGAACAGTATTCCCATGGAAGACAGCATGGAGGACCCCTTGAATCAAGCCTTGACTCAGCAGATTCATGACTATCATGTGTGGTCTAGTGGACTGAAGATCGTAGGCAGATTTTTTTAGTCCAAGTAAGAGTTTGTTGGAGTTGGTGTCCTAGGACCAATTGTTTGTACTTTGATTACATGTATATTCGATGTATTGAATATTAATAAAACTTATTATTACATATTAATCATTGTTTTGCATGACTCTAATGTAATAATGTCCTAGAGTATATGTCGCATTGATAAGGTCATAGAAGTTCCCTACTATGATGAGAACATTGATGTGGTATGATGATATTATTAAATAAATGTTTTGCAGCTAGATAATGTACTATGATTGGACACATAGTACATAAATCGTCATGTGTGAATACTCATAATAAGATAAGGCTTCTTCTCATGAATTTTTCACTTGGTAATCTCCAAGATGGTAGATTATGAGAACAGACCCACCAATAGGAATTCCACATGTTTTTGTGTCATCAGATATTCTTATCTGAAAATGTGTGTGATGGTCCTTAGACTTTAAGATTATTACTAATGTATGTTACAACTAGCATACTTAGATGTATTTTTTAAACTATGATGATAATAGTTCATTTCGAAGTTGGATACATTGGGTATGTCATGAGTAACATGTCATAATGGATAAGTCAAGGAATGATTTTTCCCTTCCATCTTTATAAAAGAAGATATCTCAACCCTTTGATTGGAATGGGACCGTCACCCTAAATTTCATGGCCAGGGTGTAATGATATTTTTATTTCAGATAGTCAAAGAAAGATGTATCGAGCAGATAGGTTGGTGATACGAATGTGCAACCTTCTTGATGAGATATTGAGATAAAGAGATTATATTATACAGTGAGCGTTCATATATGATTTTCTTCATTGTGACATTAAATTTTTTCTCTTGAGTGTCTTCACCCATTGTTAGATAGTAATCTTAGACTTTAGGCAAACCCACTTAATGCCAATGAGAAATAATCATAATGGGTCACACACTAAGTATTTTCGTTGATCTCGATTAAATTCTATTTGAATTTAATTATTGGAATAAGTTATATTCTCAAGACTGAGGAATAATTTTATTCAAGTTTTATCGATCGATAATATTCACAAGGTAATAAATAATTATTTTCTTATTAGTAAATATTTTATTTGATTATGTGAATATATATAAAATATTTATTCACTAGATTGTGAATAAAATATTTATTTTATTTATTGAATATTTTTAATAAATATTTATTCGCTAGATTTTAAATAAAATATTTATCCATGAATAAAATATTTATTCGGTTGTTCAATAAATGCTAAAGGAGTTCAAACGGACCAAGACCGAGTCCGGTGACAAATATTTATTAACAAGACTGTTAAATAGCATTTGTTATTGTTCAAGTTGGCGCACGCCACAAAATAATAATAATGATATTATTATTATTTATCAGGGGGTTTATTAAAGTTTTTAAATTTCATTTAATGGTCAACATACAATTACACAATATTTTAACATAAAATCTAACTTTATAAACAAATGGTTATGTTTATTATATATGTATCCAAAAATTGAGAATAGAAAATTGTTGCGCATAACGAATTTTCTCTCGACTCCTCCTCTCTCCTTATCAAGAATGAGAAACACAAGAGAGGTTTCTTCAAGACTGAAGAATGAGTGGTCAAGAATGAACAACACAAGACATTCAATTCTTTGTGATAGAACCTGAAGATCAAGTGGTGTTGTTTGGAGATCATTAGAGCATGTGTGGATCACCGCTAAATGGATTCTATCCTTTAATCCTCACAACGCAACAAAAGCAATATAAAAGGGTCTTTTCGGATGATCAACAATCATAAAAAAAAGTTTCTAAGCCTGAGTATTTTATTTTTTCATATATTAAATAAAGTAATTATAAACTCGGCGTGCAAGATACTCTCTCATAGTTTCGGGAAACAATGATTAAAATAAATTTTAATATATCACCCACCACTGCGCCTGGAAGCATGAGAATTAATTAGAAGGTGTTTATTTTCTGATAGATTGTTTTTCGTAGTGCATTATATTCTGTTGCATTAATTTTTACTTAGTCTGGATGGTAAGTTTAATAGAAATTTGTAAATTTGGGTGAACTTTTTACTTGAGTGGGATAAATTTTTTGTAGTTTCCTTTTGACTACAATTCACCCACTCTTATAGTTTTTTCTGCCTTGATTATCTGGGACAACATGTTATGCAGGTCAGAGCACATGTTGCATAGTGGATCGGGCTGGAGCAACTTGATGAGGATTAGAGGGGGGGTTGATATGAGGCTTGGGGTTATAGTAGAGTCTCTTTATACTTTTTTCCTTATTTATTTTGTATATGTGATTAGCCCGGTGGTCCATCAGTTGGTCTGTATGACCGTATGACATGAATTTTTCAATTTTTATAGCATGGAAGTGTAGTTGATTTATGTGTACTCTGATTGTATATTGTTGTTGTTGCTTAGTTATTTATTTGTTATTGATGGTTATGATATTGAGGGCATGGTCTCCCTAACATATGATCCAGGCTCTCTCCACTAGTTAGTAGCCTTTGGCATACAGGGAGGCATGCCTGAGGTCATGTGGCGATCCAACTAAGATATTGTTGAGTGATTTTAGTTGAGGCGTTACACTTGGTAACAGGAGAGACATCACATTTTATGTGGCTCGTTTCTCAAGTCGGAGGGTGAAGGCAGAGCACTAACGACCATTTGTATTACTTTAGCCACTCCAAGTTCTTTTGTGGAACTGGGGTGAGGTGATCAAGGACTTTGTCACTAGTCTTCCAAGGACACCTAGAGGTCATGATGCAGCATGAGTTCTAGTAAACTAATTGACGAAGGTCACACACTTTCTACCTATCCATGAGACTAGGTCGGTGGATGAGCTAGGCAAGTTGTATGTTTGGGAGATCATACATCTTCACAACATACCTATGAGTATTGTATCAGATCAAGATACTTATTTCACATATAAATTCTGGAAGGGGTTGCTGAAAGCTATAATACATTAGTTTAAGTTGAGCACATCGTATCACCATTAGATGAAAAAACAGTCTAGGTGGAAGATTCAAATACTTGAGGATATGCTCAAGTTGTGTGTGCTAGACTTCAGTGGAGCTTGGGATGGTCATCTGGAATCGGTTGAGTTCGTGTACAACAACGACTACTGAGCTTCGATCCAGATGGATCCTTATGAGGCCTTATATTGTCGGTCATATTGCTCACCCATGTGTTGGTTAAAGGTGGGAGAGTTAATGATCGTTGGGCCAATCATGAGATAGGGGACCACCGAGAGGGTATAGTTGATTAGGAAATCATTCGTCGTGGGTAATTCAGTATTGTTACGAGCATCTCCTCGGTTGGGGCATCATCATTTGGGGAGGAAAATGAAGCATGCATTGCAGTTTGTTAGTTCGTCTGAGGATGTGAAGAATATTGGTACTGTGACTTACCATTTGGATCTTTCTCCAATACATCAGAGTATACATGATTTATTTCACATGTTTTAGCTCCAAAAGTATGAACCAAACCCCATACACTTGATTGACAATGAGGATGTCAGGTTAGAAGTTGTTATGTCTATCAAGGAGAGACTGACGTGTATCATGGATTGAAACGAGAATGTATTTCAAGGGAAGACAATACCTCTCATGTGTGTGTGTGTGGAAATAGATCATCATGGGCAATTGAGTATTCTTATAGGCATCTCCTCAGTTGGGGCATCCTCGTTTGGGGAGGAAAATGAAGCTTGCATCGCGGTTTGTCGATTCATCTTAGGATGTGGAGAAGATTGGTATCGTGACTTACCAGCTGGATCTTTCTCTAATACATCATATTATACATGATGTATTTCAAATGTTGTGGCTCTGGAAGTATGAACTAGACCTCGTAAACTTTATTGAAAGTGAAGATGTCAAGTTAGAGGTTGATGCGTCTGTCAAGGAGAGATCGGTGCATATCATGGATCGAAGCGAGAAGGTATTATGGAACTACTGGCATATCCAGAAGGAGTATGGGGAGAGGGGGTTGATTATGCAATCTCAGTGGATGGAGTTATTTTGTGAGGAGTTTAGAGTTTCTTCTCGAGGATGGTAAGTCCTTAGTGGTAGAGGGGGGTGTAACGACCCCCGAATTTTGAGGTAAAATTTGAAGATTCTGTATGGATTTTAATATTTTATATTGGCTACTATGTGATAGGATTAGAGGGGTTTGGGTTAGCGACATTCAACATAGGGGTATTCAGGGCCTAGCTACTATTTTAAAGTAACAGAATCCATCAAGTACCTGATGCTCCAGCACTAGGTACCAGATGCCTGGTCTAGGGGACCTGCACCCCCTGGATTCCAACAAGCCAGCCAATGGGGGTGTGTCGGGTGACCAGTGGAGCACTGAACACCCAATGCAAGTAGACCGGGTACCCGAAGGTCAACCTGGTTGTTTATTTGAGGGGTGTTTTTGGTATTTCCCATCAAACCCCTCTAAACTTTCTCCTCCAGCATTTTGGGTTCCTCCTTGCTTCCTCAAACCCTCTAAGCTCTATTTCTTTTTCGTTTGGAGTGTAGTTCCTTACATTGGTCCTCTTTGTAAGGGTTGGTGTCCTAAGAACCAACTGTTTTGTACTTTGATTACATGAATGCTCACTTATTATATATTGTTCATTGTTCTCCATGACTATAATATAATAATATCCTGGAATATTCGTTGCATTAATAAGGTCATGGTAGATCCCCGCTATGATGAGAACCTTTAAATGCTATAACAATATTCTTAAATAAAGTTCTGTGATTGGATGAAATACTATGATAGGACACATAGTATACAGACCATCATGTTCGAGTACTCGTAAGAAGACGAGACTCTCTCTCATGGAGTTCGCACTTGGTAATCTCCAAGATGGGAGATTATGAGAACAAACCCGCCAATAGTAATTCTGCATGTCTTGGTGTCATCAGATATTACTATCTGGGAGGGTGTGTAATGGTCCTTAGACTGGAAGATTATCATTAAATCATGTCATGACCCGCGCACTTAAATTTACTGACGAAAACCGTCACGCAGATAGTTGGCGGGAAGTAGGGTACGTTGGGTGCGTCACGAGTGACATGTTGTTAATGGATAAGTCGAGGAAGGGTTTGTCTCTTCCATTTATGGAATTTGATATCTCGGCCCTTTGATTGAAATAGAACTGTCACATTAAATTCTATGGCCATGGTGTGAACGACGAGTTTATTTCAGGTAGTCAAAGAACGACGGATCAATCATATAGGTTTATGACACTGCCATGAAACCTGTTTGATGAGATATCGAGACAAAGGGATTAAATTACGCAGTAAGCATTCGTATGAGGTGATACGTCAATGCGGCGTCAACTTCTTTCTCTGGGGTGCCTTGACCCGTTGCTAGATAGTAATCTTGGACTTTAGGCAAGCTCACCTAATGCCAACGAGAAAGAGACCTAGAGGGTCACACACTAAGTGTATTCCAGTATCTCAAGTAGAATAACGATTATTCCCGTACGTGGTTTAATAATTATTCAAGGAATCCTAAATCATTTTAATGATTGGAGGAAGAATAAAATAAAACAAGTACACGCCATGTATCAATGATTACACAGCGTGTAGTTTTATTTTGAAAACAAGTACACGTCGTGTATTATTAAATGTACATGTCGTGTAGTTTTCTTTATGGAAAGGAAATGAATAAATGAAAACAAGATATACACGCCATGTACATTGAATTTACACGCCCTGTAGTTTTCAATGAAAAACAAGTACACGTCGTGTATTTATTAATACACACCGTGTAGTTTTTCCAGTCGGGATTTTGAGGATATAATATTGTTTTAAATGATATTTATTATAATCAGTGTGGGCTCATGTCAAGGAATTAATTATTTGACATGGGGGTTTTAAATAAGAGTTCATGAAATAAATAAAACTCGTAACGCGTTTATTTATTGTCAAAACTCTACAACCTCAAACCTGATTATAAATATCCTCACAACCCCAACTCTTTTCTGACACACAAGAGAATAGTTGTCCACAACAACTCTGGAGAATTATTTCAAGGCCGAAAGAACCTCTTCCTCCAAGAACGCTCTCAAGACCGATAGAGATCCTCTTCCATCGGATCAAGACGATCTAAGGCGGACAACGCAAGCAAAGGTTTCTCCACTCTAGCACCCGGAGACTCCTTTGGTGATGTCCCGAGATACGAGGTACACGTGTGGATTCCTGCTAGAGGAAGTCTACACTTGGCTACTACGACGCAATGACGAATCACACCAGAACGTGATCAAGAACATCAAAGAAGAAATAACACCCAAAAGGTATTTCTTTTAAATTGATTAAATTAATTATAATCAACCTGTAACGATCCTACTTTGTGGTTCCGGGACTTTTCTTTTCTTTGTCCATTTATGTGATTCGATCCATGGAGACTGGTGTTTATCGTCGTATTGATCCCGAATTGATCATTGTTAATGAAAAAAATCCAAGTGGGCACATCCACCCACGTGCTTCCGCTGCGCCCGGAACCTTCAAATGGTATCAGAGGGAGGTTGCAACAATGATTATAGTTATTTAATTTTTGTTGATAATTTACGCATTTATATTTGATTCAATTCGAAATAAATCGTTCTATAAATCTAAATAAACGAGATCTGTTCTTCCTCCTTCGTTTCTCGATTAAAATCACAGAAACGACCTTTTAATTTTAATTTTGATTAAAATAAAAATGAGGAACTCATCCGGAGGAGCTGCTCTTTCTGTCTGTACAACACGGGATTACACAGCGTGTAATTAAAACTACACGCCGTGTACTTAGGTTCAATGAACCGGCACTGGTCCGCCAAACCACGCCGTGTGAATTGAACATGCCTAAGTATTAATCACATCGTGTTGACCAGAATTGAACGGCACATGGAAACCGGAATAAATGGCGTGTATGTTGGAGTAACACGTCGTGTAGTCTGTTCCGGCCTAGGTGAAACTGTGTACAAGGATAAGCCGTGTACCGCATACACGGGATCGCCAGGCCGGTTACCGCGTAACAAGGAAGTACACGCCGTGTATGATTTATCTACACACCGTGTACTCTGAAATTTCCAAAGTACAGAAAAACACGCCAAAGCCCCCGGTGTGTACTTTGGATAAAAGGTGAAAAGAAATACATGTCGTGTAAATATAAACTACACGCCGTGTACTTTCCAGAAAACTCACCAAGTTTCCTCCAAAAGTACAAAGACCTGTACAAGAAATATGGATGAGAAGAATCTCAAGGAAATTCAGAAAGGAATTTAAGATAAAGAATTGATTAATTATAAGATCATAATTAATTGAATTCGAGCGCGACTTATCTTAAATGAAAGAACGATTAAAAGAATTTGAATTCTAAATATGCATAAATGTCGTTGCATGCTATGGATGATCATGAGCTAGACTAAAGACCCTTTGTATGTGTATGGTTTCATTTAAATTTATTTAATTTAAATTTGTTGGCCTGCGAGCCTTCTTCCAATAAAATGTAGGGCATGTGTGCCCATGGTTTCTTTAATGTAAACCCATGTAATGGAGGATCTCCCAAGCCAGAGGAGACGGTTCAAATCCCGAAGCTGAGGCGAAACCAACGCAAGAAGATACAAAGGTGGATAGGTGGGAGCTGCAAAACACGAACCATCAGGTTCAAGGCGTTTTCCCTAGGTCAGGGTTAGCTTATCAAAACCGCTAGATAAACTAACCAATAGAAGCTCATGATCATGACATATTATTTTATTTCTGTCTAAATTGCACGGTTTATATATTATGTATGTGTTGTCGCGATCACATAGTTAATAAAATGAACAAGCATGCAAAGATAGAATAAAATAAAAATCGGACTATGCGTAAACATTATCAGAACATGGTTAATCACTTACGAAAGAATCACTTAATATTAACAAGCATGTGATAATGAAAAACTACGCATAAAGAATAAAATCCCTCAAATACCATATTAAGCCATACCAAGCCTTCCGTTACTTGATTAAGGGAAAGACTCGATAAAACTTTGTGTTTGACCAACCCTTGTTGGGACACTTACTTTTATAAAGGAAGCCCTTATGAAAGGTTTCGGGTTGACTTAACCATATTACATCAAGAGGAGTAGCCCTTGCTAGACTTAATGTAATATTAGAGGCAAGAGTTGAGGAAATCCAAGTCAGGATTTCAGGATTGGGGAGTCCACTCAACAGATCAAGGAACTGTAAGCTCACAGTTGGCAAAGACCTGCCTACCTAAATACCTTCAAATATCTTGATCAACCCTTGTTGGGGTTATGCGAAGGGGAATATGGATCCTTGCCACTAGAATGTCAAAGCAACTAGACATTCTGAGTTCAATGGTGAGGGTCATTGGGACTTGATAAAATAGTGGGAGAATTAATAAATTAATTTATTATTTTTCATAAAATGTAATCAAGAAAATACTGATAAATCTGCTCTTTTAATTTGTAGAATCGAAATGACAAACTCGTCAACCACATTGTCTCTGCGATCAATTCTGGATAAAGACAATATCCTCATTGACAGTAACTTTTAGGAATGGTTTAGGTGCCTTCGGGTTATCCTATGCCATGAACGAAAGTTTTACGTGCTGGAGTCCTCACTTCCTGATTCTCCTGCCCCAGGGGCGAGTGATAAAGATTTCCTAGTCTATGATAAACATTTGAACGATGCACTTGCCGTTCAATATTTGATGTTATCATCAATGTCTAGTGAGCTCATGAAGTCTCATGAAGACATGGATGCCTATAGCATGATCAAGAACCTCTGTGGTCTATACCAGGAGAGAGCAAGACAGGAAAGGTTTGAGATCTCCAAGGCTCTATTTCAGAGCAAGCTTGGAGAGGGTGCCCCAGCTAGGCCTCATGTAGTCAAGCTCATTGGCTACATTGAGCGCTTGGAGGTTCTAGGGTTTAAACTCCCCGAAGAACTGGGCACCGATCTCATTCTTGCATCACTTCCCCAGAGCTTCTCAAACTTTGTTGTTAATTTCAACATGAACAACATTGAGATGTCTCTATCTGATCTTATCCTTATTCTCCAAGTAGATAATGACATGAAGCGTGAAAAACCTTTTGTCCTTATGGTGAATAAAAAGGAAAGGGAAGGCGAAGAGCTTTAAGCCCAAAGCTTCTTCAAGGCCTTCCAAGAAAAGGAAGATCAAAGGGGAGTCAAAGGAACATGATGTTGTTTGTTTCGCATGTGGCAAGAAGGGCCACTGGAAGAAAAACTGCACCCAGCCAAGAAAGCAAGGGGAAGCTTTAGGTGCGTTTGTTATCGAATGCAATCTATCTGTTTCTACTAATTGGGTATTAGATACTGCTTGTGGTGCTCACATCTGTATCCAAATATAGGAACCAAGTAGATTCAGAAAGATTGACCGAGATGAGGTGGATCTATGAGCAGCCAACGGAGCCAGACTCGTTGTTGTAGCTATCGGAGACTACCACCTCACATTGCCTAATGGGATGATCTTGGTGTTAAAGGGTTGTTATTATGTGCCTTCTGTTACTAAAAACATTATTTTAGTATCCAGATTAGATACTAATGGATTCATCTTCAAGTTTGGAAGTGGATGTTGCTACTTTTATAAAGATAGCATTTGTTTTGGTAGGGAACATTTATATAACGGCCTTTATGTGTTAGACTACACAAACCAAGTAATGACAATCAATGACAAAGTTAATTCACATGACTCATACCACACCCAACTTTGGCATCACCGGCTAGGTCATGTCAATGAGAAACGTTTGACAAAATTACATCAAGATGGGTATTTAGATTCTTTCGAACTAAAACCATGTCATGCGTGTCTACAAGGCAAAATAACCAAAGCCCCATTTAGTGGGAAAGGTGAAAGAGCTAAAGAGATTCTAGAATTAGTTCACACAGATGTGTGTGGGCCATTTCCAGTTGAGGCAAGGGGTGGGTTCTCATACTTCATAACTTTTACTGATGATTTTAGTAGATATGGATATATCTACTTAATGAGGTATAAGTCAGATTCTTTTGATCAATTCAAAGAATACAAGAATGAAGTTGAGAACCAGCTTGGTAAGAAGATTAAGAAACTCTGCTCAGACAGAGGAGGAGAATATCTTAACCAGGACTTCATTGATTTCTTACGAGAGTTTGGGATTCTATCTCAACTCACTCCTCCTTACACGCCACAGTGGAATGGTGTAAGCGAAAGGAGGAACTGCACCTTGTTGTACATGGTGAGATCAATGATGAGTCATGTGAGTCTTCTATTATCCTTTTGGGGATATGCATTACAAACAGCAGCACACATACTAAACCAAGTACCAACTAAATCGATAAATGGTATTCCATACGAGTTATGGAGTGGACGTAAAGTCATGTTATCGAATTTAAATGTGTGGGGTAGCGAAGCATTTGTTAAGGCCTCTTCAGGTAACAAAATTGCACCCCGAGGCACAAAGTGTATCTTTAGAGGATATCCCAAGGAAACAAGGGGATATTACCTATACAACCCCTCAGACAAAAAGGTTATAGTGGCAAGACACGCCATATTCCTTGAGAGGGAGCACATCTCCAAAAGAGATAGTGGGAGTGAGATAGACTTCGATGAAGTCGAGACTCAAGATACACATGAGTTGGTACAAGAACAGATTCCACAAAGCCCCGTGGAAGAATAATCTGTTCCAGAGACACAAGAAATGCGTAGGAGCATGAGAGAGGTGAGAGAACCAGAACGATATGGTTTTCTTGTCACCGAGGATGGTGACTCATTATTGGTTGACAATGATGATCCTCTTACCTAAAAGGAAGCAGTTGAAGGCATAGACATTGCCAAGTGGCAAGAAGCCATGAATTCTGAAATGGATTCCATGTACCAAAACCAAGTCTGGATTTTGGTAGATCCTCCAGTTGATGTAAAGCCTATTGGTAATAAATGGGTATTCAAGAAGAAACTGGACATGGAGGGGCAAGTCAGCACCTATAAGGCACGACTGGTTGAAAAAGGTTTTAGACAGTGTCAAGGAATTGACTATGATGAAACCTTTTCACCAGTTGCGATGCTGAAATCCATCAGAATCATATTGTCCATTGCTGCTTACCATGACTATGAAATTTGGCAAATGGATGTCAAAACAGCTTTCCTTAACGGGAACCTCCAGGAAGATGTCTACATGACACAACCTGAAGGGTTTGTGACTCCAAAGGATGCCAACAAGGTATGCAAGTTTCTTAAATCCATTTATGGATTAAAGAAAGCATCAAGGTCATGGAACATTCGTTTTGATGAAGCTGTAATGGAATTTGGCTTTGTTAAGAACGAATGTGAGCCTTGTGTCTACAAAAGGTTTAGTGGAAGTGCAGTCGTTTTCCTAATAGTATATGTTGATGACATATTGCTAATTGGAAACGAAGTACCTGTCTTACAGTCAGTTAAGGCATGGTTGCATAAATGCTTCTCCATGAAAGACTTGGGCGAGGCAGCATATATTCTTGGGATCAAGATCCATCGTGATAGATCCAAGAGAATGTTGGGCCTGAGTCAAAGTACATACATTGACAAGATACTAAAGAGATTCAGTATGGAACAATCCAAGAGGGGATTGTTGTCAGTGTCACATGACATTCATCTTTCTAATAAAATGTGTCCTCAGACACATGAGGAAAGAAAGAGAATGGCAAGGATCCCTTACGCATCCGCGATTGGGTCATTCATGTATGTTATGCTATGTACGAGGCTAGATATTGCTTACGCATTAAGTGCGGTAGGCAGATATCAAGCTGATCCAGGAGACTGTCATTGGATGGCAGTCAAGACTATCCTTAGGTATCTGAGGCGTACTAAGGATATGTTCCTGGTTTATGGAGGAGATGAGGAACTAGTCATCATAGGACATGTAGATGCTAGTTTCCAGATTGATCAAGATGACATGAAGTCGCATACTGGATACATCTTCAGTTTGAATGGAGGTGCAGTGAGCTGGAAGAGCTCAAAGCAAAGTGTGGGTGGCAGATTCTACAGCGGAGTCTGAGTATATCGCAGCTTCTGAGGCAGCTAAAGAAGCAGTATGGATGTGAAGCTTCGTCCAAGAGCTGGATGTAGTACCGAGCAGTAAAGATCCTATCACAATCTATTGTGATAATACTGCAGCGGTGGCACTTGCAAAAGAGCCAAGGACACATCAGCGGACAAAGCATATACTTCAGAAGTATCATCTCTTGAGGGATTTTTCTCAAAGAGGTGAAGTTGCAGTGAGCAGTATTTCCACGGAAGACAACGTGGCGGACCCCTTGACTAAAGCCTTGACTCAGCAGAAACATGATCATCATGTGAGGTCTAGCGGACTAAAAGTCGTAGACAGTTGGCTCTAGTCCAAGTGGGAGTTTGTAAGGGTTGGTGTCCTGAGAACCAACTGTTTTGTACTTTGATTACATGAATGTTCACTTATTATATATTGTTCATTTTTCTGCATGACTATAATATAATAATGTCCTGGAATATTTGTTGCATTAATAAAGTCATGGAAGATCCCCGCTATGATGAGAACCTTGAAATGCTATAACAATATTCTTCAATAAAGTTCTGTGGTTGGATGACATATTATGATAGGACGCATAGTATACAGACCGTCATGTGTGAGTACTCGTAAGAAGATGAGACTCTCTCTCATGGAGTTCGCACTTGGTAATCTCCAAGATGGGAGATTATGAGAACAGACCCGCCAATAGTAATTCTGCATGTCTTGGTGTCATCGGATATTACTATCTGCGAGCGTGTGTAATGGTCCTTAGACTGGAAGATTATCATTAACTCATGTCATGACTTGCACACTTAGATTTACTGACGAAAACCATCACACAGATAGTTGGCGAGAAGTAGGGTACGTTGGGTGCGTCACGAGTGACATGTTGTTAATGGATAAGTCGAGGAAGGATTTTTCCCTTTCATTTATGGGAGTTGATATCTCGACCCTTTGATTGAAATAGAACTATCGCATTAAATTACATGGCCATGGTGTGAACGACGAGTTTATTTCAGGTAGTCAAAGAACGACGGATCAAGCATATAGATTTATGACACTGCCATGAAACCTGCTTGATGAGATATCAAGACAAAGGGATTAAATTATGCAGTAAGCGTTCGTATGAGGTGATACATCAATGCGGCGTCAACTTCTTTCTCTTGGGTGCCTTGACCTGTTGCTAGACAGTAATCTTGGACTTTAGACAAGCTCGCCTAATGCCAACGAGAAAGAGGCCTAGAGGGTCACACACTAAGTGTATTCAAGTATCTCAAGTAGAATAAAGATTATTCTCGTACGTGGTTTAATAATTATTCAAGGAAGCCTAAATCATTTTAATGATTGGAGGAAGAATAAAATAAAACAAGTACACGTCGTGTATCAATGATTACATGCCGTGTAGTTTTATTTTGAAAACAAGTACACGCCGTGTATTATTAAATGTACATGCCGTGTAGTTTTCTTTATGGAAAGGAAATGAATAAATGAAAACAAGATATACACGTCGTGTACATTGAATGTACACGCCGTGTAGTTTTCAATGAAAAACAAGTACACGTCGTGTATTTATTAATACACGCCGTGTAGTTTTTCCAGTCGGGATTTTGAGGATATAATATTGTTTTAAATGATATTTATTATAATCAACGTGGGCGCATGTCAAGGAATGAATTATTCGACATGGGGGTTTTAAATAAGATTCAATGAAATAAGTAAAACGTGTAACGCCTTTATTTATTGTCATAACTCTACAATCTCAAACCTGATTATAAATATCCTCACAACCCCAACTCTTTTCCGACACACAAGAGAATCGTTGTGCACAACAACTCTGGAGAATTCTTTCAAGGCCGAAAGAACCTCTTCCTCCAAGAACGCTCTCAAGACCGAGAGAGATCATCTTCCATCGGATCAAGACGATCTAAGGCAGACAACGCAAGCAAAGGTTTCTCCACGCTAGCACCCGAAGACTCCTTTGGCGACGTCCCGAGATACGAGGTACACGTGTGGATCGCCGCTAGAGGAAGTCTACACTTGGCTTCTACGACGCAACGACGAATCACACCGGAACGTGATCAAGAACATCAACAAAGAAAGAACACCCAAAATGTATTTTTTTTTAAATTGATTAAATTAATTATAATCAACCTGTAACGATCCTACTTTGTGGTTCCGGGACTTTTCTTTTCTTTGTCCATTTCTGTGATTCGATCTGTGGAGACTGGCGTTTATCGTCGTATTGATCCCGAATTGATCATTGTTAATGACAAAAAGCCAAGTGGGAACATCCACCCACGTGCTTCCGCTGCGCCCGGAACCTTCACTCTTCGGGTAAGTAAAACTCCATCTAGGTGTTCTTGTGGCAAGCGTCTGTTGTTTCTTCTTCCTTGGCCTCAAATCCCTAATTTCAAGGGGTTTTGTCAAGTTCTCAAGTTGTGGTTGATCATGCTTGAATCGGGGAACATCTCTTGGTTAGTTAGCTCTCCAAGTCCTAAGGTAGTAAGCCATTACCATGTTATGACGTTTGTATGGGATGGTATGGGCTGTCGTGCATGTGGGTGTGTGTGTTTGCTTGTTATTCCTCTGCCTTAGGTGTTGAAGTGACTTCATGGGTCTTGAATGATGGAAATGACCACATGGAGGGTAGATATGGGTGTTCTAGCTTGGGTATGATGAAACCATAGTGAGTATAGTGATTTTGTGTAGGTTTTTCCACCTTGTTTAACTAGGCTTTAAGTGAGTTATCTAGACTTGTTAGTGGCGCCAGAAAGCCTATGGTTTGGCTTGCAAGTATGTGTTACGACCACCTTCAATTGAGAAGGGGTTGAGGTTGGGATATGGCTAATATGTGGTGATGAGATGGGTTGAGTTTGAGGAGTGAACAATATGCCAACTCATTGTGGTCTTCTGATTGAATTGTTGTATTCGCATGGGTAGTTTCACCATGGTGGCTTTGGGTGTTGGTTTTGGGTGACTCTTCTACTGGTTGTACGATGAGATGAGGTAGAGCTTAGCCATGGGGCCATACCTCCAAAGAGTGTATTGGTTCGGCTCATATGGGAGGTTGGCTATGTTATGCCCTCCTTAGTTCTGCTTCCTCTGTGCATGGAATTCAAGTTAGCCATGAGACCTTACCTTGACAAGGGTGTTGGTTCGGCTTGTGTGAGAGGTTGGCTATGTTACGCCCTCTTCAAACTGCTTCCTATGTTGATTGGTGTATATGAGACATCTCTATGAGATCTTACCCTGCTTCATGGGATAGTTCGGCTCATGCGAGAGGTTGATTACAATGCACCCTCCTCAGACCGCTTCTGATGATATATGTAATGGGTTCTGGGTATGAGACAACCCTGTTCTTTCGGCATTGTTCGCATCTGGTATGGTCGAGATTCGTAACTTCCCGGTTAGCACATGATGACCTGGCATGGGTGCATGCTTGTTTGTTTATTTGTTTTATCGTCGGTGCATGCACTCACATATGTATTGTTCGACTTTTGCTAAAGATCCATTGGTGGTGTCCTAGCCAATAGTAACTTCAATTTCTCAATCTAATCATTGTTGGATCCTACCATCAATATACCAAACGGATTACAAAATGTGTAGAGAACCATACCCAAGGAATGTTAATTGAGGTGAATGTCATTTCAATTTCTGGATCTAATCGTTGTCGCGTTCACAGGAATCTGTCCCTACCCAACTGCACCCGAAATCCTTGGATATCCTTCTAGCCTTCATCAGCTCCCTAACAGCACTAACATTGTCCCAGTTCCCAGCATCCGCCAACGTATTTGAGAGTGCAACATAAGCACCGGGCTTCTCAACAGGATTGAACTTCAAAAAGTGGCTCGCGGCCATCCTAGCCATCTTCACATCACCATGCAGCCGGCACGAGGCAAGCAAAGCCACCCAAATGTCCCGGTGAGGCTTAACTGGCATTCTCATGACAAACTCCCAAGCCAGGTTCAGACTACCAGCACGGGCCAGCAGGTCGACCATACAAGTGTAATGCTCAGCCTTTGGCTTCAGCAAGTGGACCCTCTCCATCCGGTAGAAAATTTCTTTGCCTTCTTCAACCAAGCCAGCATGTCCACAAGCTGAGAGAGCTGCCAGGAAGGTGACATGGTTTGGTTTGATGAAGCCCTCCTGCTGCATCTGACTAAATAACACAATAGCTTCTTTGGGATGCCCATTCTTCCCATATCCATCAATCATCGCTGTCCATGAAAACACGTTCTTCTCCGCCATTTGGACGAAAACCTTCCGGGCTTCATCAATTTCTCCACATTTTGAGTACATGTCAATGAGAGCACTTCCCATTTTTACCTTGTTATAAAAATTGAGCTTCACAATGAAGGTCTGGACTTGCTGGCCAGTCACAAATGCAGCCAGCAAAGAACAAGCCTTGATCACGCTGAAAATGGTAGAGATTGTTGGGTGGAGATTCAACCGCTGCATTTCAATGAATAAATCGAGTGACTTCCATGCTGTCCCAGCTGATCTAGTGTAACCCTCAATCATTGCATTGAAGACAACAACATCTTTTTCAAATAGTTCCTCAAAAATTGCCTCAGCATGTTGGATTGCCCCCTCATTCATGTACCCCGTGATCATGGCAGTTGCACAAACCGCATTTCTATCAAGCAATACGTCGAACACTCTCCTTGCATATCCGATCAACCCACTCCGAACATAGGAATTAACAAGTGTAGTGCAAAGAACATCGTCCAACTCGACATCAGATTTCAGAATCTGGGTGTGGATCTGCTTGACAATCATAATACAAGATTGTGATAACACAGCATCAGTGAGCAGTGTAGCCGCTTTCAAAATCATGGAAAAGGTTAATCCATCAGGCTTTCTGTCACAAGCCGTCATTCCACGGAAAATACTCAGCGATTCCACGGCTTGCTCTGCTTTAATATAGCCTGAAATCATTTGGTTATAGGCAGACACAGTTCGGTGAGGCATTTCGTCGAACACCCGCCTGGCATGGGACAAACAACAACTTTTGATGTGGAGGATCATGAGTTTGATGCGAATATTGATGTTGGGTATGAACCCGAGTTTCAGAATTTGACCGTGGATCTTCTGGCCATGGGAAGGGGCTTCAGATTCGATATACTGTTGCAGGATTGAGGAGATCGCGGTGGGAGTGAAATGGGTGCTGCAGCTTTGCGTGGGAAGGGCTAAGGGGTGATGGTCGAGGGGAGATGGTAGTGACAAAAAAGACCGCCTGCTGGAGGAAAATCTGCCATTTTTCATCTTCTCATGATGATCGGCGAAAACCGCAGCACACAGGGTGTTTGAGAGGTCTCGGATTGGAGTCTGCCTCTGCGCATTTAGCATGGATTTTCTTTGTTTATTCCCTTTCTCGCAGCGATGTAATATTAAATTGAAAAGGAACATAAATAAAATTCGGATATAAAATAATGGTATGATTAAAAATGTTGTTATGACTATTTATTATATGGATGCCCAAAAATTATTATTACAGTGCATTCTCAACTCGAACTCCTAATATAACCAATCCTTCATTATATCCAATTTTTTATATTTCGACGCTGGATCTAACATGAGAGATATAGATTGATTTTGACCATTGATTACAACTTTCATGTACCATATATATATGTTAATGTCTTAATGAAAGATATAACATTTGACCCTTTATATTTTCCTCTCTATTTCTTGTCCACCTCTTTTACATTAGTGTTTTTATCGAAAAAGATATTTGTCCTAGATCTTGATGTCAAGATGCATCTTGATGTAAACTTCCTTTGTGAGATGATCAAAGTTGGCAATCAAGCTTCTGCTAAAGACTGCGATAGAGCCTTGATATTTATGTTGGAGTTGGCATCCTACAACCAACCTTGAGTTGATATGATGACATTTCTTAAATAAATAGTTGTACTGTCGGGACACATAGTATATTGACTGTCATGTGCGAATAATTATGTGCGAGCACACACACACACATATATAATATTTAGGTGTCTCATGTTATTCGCAAGGTCATAAATATTTATCACGTGAATGTTATCATAAATATTTATTCATCAGACTATGAGTATATTATTTATTTATTTATCAAATGAATGATATTTGTTTAAAATATTTATTCTAGAATTCAATAAATGAAAAAGATAATAAAGGGGCCAAGTTTCAAGTTCGGTGATGAATATTTATTTTCCAAACTGTAAAATAAATATACATCATTGTGCGGGTTAATGCGGACCATGAGACAAAATAATACAATTATTATTTTTCATGACATGAGGTATTTTGTGGGATTAATATACGATTAAGGGTATCATGAATCAGTCCAAATACACAGTGATACTCAAGCCGACTTAGACATAGCACGAAGGGCGTTCTCGATCCCCGGGTTGACAACTAGCACCTGACATTATACAAGAATAAAGAGGAAACGATTTTTCCATAAAACAACAGAAGATAAATGATACAAGTCGACATGTCAACACTCATCGAGGAAAAAGGACCATAATCAAACAAGTAAAACAATACCCAAAACAACACATCATCAAGGATACGACATCAGCCAAGATAAAAGCTCATACATCCCATGTAATAGGTGGACCACATCTCCACTAATCACCTTCATCACTCCGGGTCCCAAGGATCAAGAGCATTCACCCCCTCCAAGTGATGTTTTCCCTTTGCTTGGACCTGGTAATAGAAAATCTATAAACACCCAAAGGCAAAGGTAGGGTGTGTGCTATAAAGCATAGTAGGGTCTTACCAAGTGTTCCATAATCAATTCCATAACAATAAACCATTTATGCTTTTTTAATTTAAATAAAACAAGACATGACATGACATTTACATATTTTCAACAAAACATGCTTTCAAATCAAAACGAGATGAAATATATATCAAAACAGGCTTAAATGAACATTTTATATAAAAAATTTATATAAATCAATTTGTATGAATAAAACAATTCAAAATCAATGGCATGTAATCATCAAATCAAAACATATCATAGCACCATGCAATAAACCCTACAGTATGTTAATTTCTAATAATAGGATCCTCACACATCTTAATCATCAACATGGCTCAAGTAGGTGTGCACACTCGAATCAACACCCCCTCAGGGAAGCCCATTATGCGAAGTCATGCCGAACTAGGTTTAGTTATTGTTGTCATCGTTAATCCATTTTCAGGGAGTTAGAGTCTTAGCGTTCTTGTCATAATTACCACTAACTACTCAGCCTAAATGGCCTGAAGGCCTTCATTTTTATTGATTTTTGATAACCCCCCTTTTAAGGGATGATGGGGAACCATTACAAGGCCCGTAAGCTCAAAGATTACATGGCCCGTAGGCTTAGGAGATTACATGACCCGAAGGTCTTAGGGAATTCAACCAAACTATCTATAAGGAACTGCCTCTCCCCAGCATCTGCATCCTGATAGTATCTCTTCACCTTTGCATGACCGTCTGGATAGGCTTCCCGTGCAAGCACAAGCTGGTACCGATGACATAGTCATACCCTCTCATTCTGACAATCCATTTAGCTCTGCTTTGGTGAGTGCACCTGCTCTGAATCATCTTCTGGGGCTGCTCCTTTTTTGTAGTGTGTCTGGGGCCTGTATTCATGTGGCCCGAAGGCCTTGGGGTGGCCCTAAGGCCTTAAGGTGGCCCAAAGGCCTTGATAATCAACTGGCCCGAAGGCCTTGGGTGGCCTGAAAGCCTTGCAGGACCCGAGGATCAAACCAGTGTCCTGAAGGCCCAGATGGATGAATAGTTCCGGCTGCTACAGTGCCTGCTACAGTCCCTGCTACAGTACCCCCAAAAAATATGCCTCCACCCGGATTTGACCTCGGGTCTCTTGGATGCACCTAGTGAGTCCTCACCAACTGGGCTGAGGCTCATGTGCACTAACTACTCAGGCTCACATGTACTTCAATCAATCAATCAATCAATTTTTGGAAAATCATTCATTTCAAATCATTTCATCAGTCACAGTTCAATTGCCCAAATTCCAGTTTTTAACATGCCTTTTCATTTTAAAACCAAATCATAGGTTTTCAGCAAATTCACATCTTTTCAAATCATCATTCAATTTTAGCCAATTTTCTTAAGAATTTACATTCAATCGTGTCAATTTCTCAAATCAATCAATCAAATTAATTTCTCAAATCAATCCATCTTTCACAAATCCATCCCATAATTTCAATTCAATTGAAATTGGGGGGTTTTGCACAGTTTCCATGCCCATTTTAAAATCAAACATCAAACATCACAAATATATGTTTTTAAATCATTTTAAAACTCATTTCATATCAATCAAGTAAATCAGGTTTTTAATTATAGGGTAAAGCCTTATAGAATCACCTACATTTAATCACGAGATCCAACCAACACAACACCCACAATGAGATCCACCAACAAAGAATGAAGGCATAAAATATCAAGGAAACAAGCCTAGAATCAAGATCCATCAAAATGGAGATTAGATTCATCAATAACATGATGATCTATCACTCTCTAAAGGGGGTGAATAGGATATTAGAAGAAAACACAAGGGGGAGATCCACTTACTGGAAGAAGATCCAATGAGATCACTGACACTTTGATTCACAAGGACAAGAGGTTAGAGGATTCAAAATCACCTCTTGAGAGCCTTCAAAGACCATGGAATTATATTAGGGTCAAATAGGGGTGATTAGAGTTTAAATCGGGGGTTTATATTTTTAAAAAAAGTTTTTTGGTGGAATTAAAAACTATGGGCATGGTATACTAGAGAGGTTGTACGATTAGTAGTAATCGTGCACCCCTACAGGACTTATGGATGGGGTTCATGGTTTGTCCACATAGTTACTTTAACCGTGTATCAACCATGCAACCATCTCTGTCCAATGGTGCATAGTTTGGAGGGGTGGTCACACAATTTGGACAAATCATGCACCACCCTTCAAATGACTCATCCTTGGCCACACAGTTTTATTGGGTCAAACTGCACGGTTTTTCCTAACTATGCACACCCCCATGAGCTTCCAAAATTTATCAAATTCCACCTAAAACACCACATGAAAATACCCAACCATGGGGGGATCAAAACAAGAGTCAAAGAGTACCTAAAAGAACATAATGAGATGTTACAACCCCCCCACCATAAAAACTTTTTGTCTCAAGAAAATCTATCAATAAAGCTCTATGTCAAAGAGACGAGGCACTACTATAAATTTGGTTTTATCTGAAAATAGTTAAAAGTGATGATAAAAGCCTCTTTTATTATCACTAGTAAAAACACTGATAAAAGGGGGCATTTATGAGTGCTAAAAAATGTTGATAAAAGGGGGACTTTATCAATGCTACAAAAACTGATAAATGGGGTCCTTTATAAATGCTAATAAAAAAGTGATAGTAAAGGGTGGGGGGGCTTTATCAGTGCTTTTTTACTAGAGCTGATAACGCCCCCTTTATCAGCTTTTTTTACTAGCACTGATAAAGGGTATATTTCATAAAAAATTATATTTCACTAAAAATAATATTTTAAAATATAGATATATTTATGTTGATATAAGTATAATATATTGTTTTAAATATGATTTAGATAAGGCTAAATACGTATTTTCACTTTATATATAAGATATTTAGTGAAAATGGATTATAAAATAATTTAAAAATAATATTAATTAATAATTTCCTAATTATTATTGAGTAATAGTGATTTAATAACAATTGGATGACATAAAAAATAAATGAATTAATGAACAATCTAAGATAAGTTAGAAACATGACTTGAACTTCAAACAATCACAACTTCTAATTTGGGTGTCTGTTTGAGCTATACCACATATCAAATCAATGTTTGCAAAGAGACCTATGTTGTGTTCACCGATGAGGACCCTGTTCACTATTTTTTTTTGAGATAAAAAAGCCCAAACGGCCTCCAAAACAGAGTTTTTAGTTGGGATATCCTAATTTTTTAATATTTGATAGTATTTCAGTTTCGTTTAAGAGAGTATTATTTTCCTTTTTCAGTACAGACTGAATTTATTCCAAGGTCTCACAATCATATATATATATTATGGTTTTTAAATTTTTTTATTTTTCATAATGCAGTTTTATTTATAATTAAATATATAGATATTTTCTTATATTTACTCATAATAAATCAATTGTATATATACATATTTAAACATATTTAAATAAAAATGTATTTATATATATAAAACAAATGGAAATAAATATTTATTATTCATTTTATTTAAAGTAAAAAATTATCCATTTTATTTAGATTATAAAAATACATTAATATGTATATATATACCTATACAAGTAATGTTTATATATAAACATGTGTGTATCAATAAAAAATATATATTTATATGAATATTTGAATATATATAAATAAATACATATATATATATATATGTAAATATTTATACGTGTATGTGATAAATATAAATGTGTACGTGTGTGTAAGTATGTTTGTATGTGTACGTGTATTAATATTGTGTATATACATCATATATAAATGTTCTTAGATATATCATTATCATTAAAATCTAGTATATAAATGTATTTTCAGTAAATATTTATAAATACATTATACAAAATTTATATCTAAATACATTATACAAAATTTATATCTAAATACACAATTACAAGTAAATATGTATAAATATATATGTAAATATATATACATATTTTTTTGATCAAGTAAATATATATACATATAAATATACATGTCATATATAAAATTTATATCTCAATGTATAGAAATATTTTAAAAATTTATTTAAATATAATCATATAAATCATATGAAATTAATTATTATCCATTTTATTTAAAATTATATCTATCAATTTTTTATACATTATATATATATATACTTATATAAATATATATATAATGTTTATATATACATATGTGTGTGTATTAATAAATAAATAAATATATATATATATCCTAATATATATAAATGAATATTAATATATTATATATTTAAATAAATATAATTATATATATATATATATATCACACTTATAGATATATAACAATAAATGGAAATATTGTAAAATATAAAACAAAACATGATTGACGGAGTGGTAAAGGGCAATGAAATGTTGAAGGAAGGTCACAAGAACAAGTCCTAACATGAGAAGGTATTTGGGGGATTCATTCTAGCGATGAGGAAGGGTGGTGGGGGGGTGTTAGTGAGCACTGAGCAGGGGATGAGGGTTGCATGATGGAGGGTTGGGGAGTGGAAAGAGCTGAGAAAGGGGGCCACGAGTACTAAGAAAGGGGGTGTTGTGGTGCATGAAAAAAAAATACTTTTTAAAAAAAATTTATCAGTGCTAATTTTTTTTTGATAAAGGGTGTCTTTATCATCACTTTTTTAGCAATGTTAAATACATACTTTATTAGTGTTTTTAGCACTGATAAAGCCACCCTCTATCAGTGTTTTTTTCTAGTGCTAACAAAGGCCAGCTTTTAACATCACTTGTAATATCAATGCTTTTTAATTACTGATAAAACCATTTTTTAGTGATGTTAAAAGCTGGATCTGTAGTAGTGAGACCACTGATATCTCATCAGTGCCTCACACTCCAATGTCTCTTGAGAATCAGAACCATGCTACCATAGAACATGGACCAAAGGTATCATCTTACCATGGATTTTTTTTCTCAAAATCAACAATCCTGACTGGATGCTCAGTCATGAATAAATCAGGTTCAACATCAGGATATTCCCAGTTCGAGACATGATAAGGATCATAAATATACTTCTTAAGATACAATACATGAAACACGTTATGGATCAAAGTCAATTGTAGTGGAAGTTATAAACGGTAGGCCACTTTCCCCACCTGCTCATCAATCTCAAAAGGACCCACAAACCTTGGTGCAATATTTCCTATTTCCCAAGACATTAGTAACTCAACTGAGATGAAACTCTCAAGATCACCTGGTCACCAACTAAAAAATCTAATGGTCATCGATGATGATCAACATAAGACTTATATTGTCTTTATTCCATTACCATTATCTGATGAATCAACTGAATCTTCATCGTCATATCTTGGACCAAACTCAGTCATACCAAGGAAGATTCACTAATATATGACCAACATAAAGAATATTTATGAAACCTTCTATGCAAGGCCTCAAAAGGTGTCATCTTGATATAAGACTGATAATTGTTATTATATTCAAATACAACCTATTCTAAGTTGTTATCCCAAGCTTTACCAAAGTCATGAACGCAAGAACATAACATGTACTCAATAATCTTTATAGCTCATTTTTTCTAGCCACCCATATGTGGATGATATGTCATACTCAAATGTATCTAGGATACCATTTTCTCTTAATGGCCTCTCCAAAAGTGAGATGTAAAATGAGGATCTCTTTTAGAGACTATAATAGATGGAACTCCATGCAATTTGATGATCTATTTCACATAGAGACTTCCCAAGTCCTCAACTTTAGTTATATCTCAAATAGGTATAAAGTGAGCTGATTTGGTCATCCTATCAATCATAACTCATATCACATTATTCTTTTGAGGGGTATGCGTAAACCCAAAAAAATCCATAGAAATATCACCCCATTTCCAAGTTGGTACTAGAAGTGGCTGAAGCAAACTCGGAGGTATCTGGTTCTCATCCTTTACCTATTGGAAAGTAAACAACGAGAAAAAAAATCAATAATGTCTCATCTCATACCCAATGTAAGAACCCAATTCTTATTCTTGAGGTACGGGTTCCTTCTTTTCCTTTTTCCTTAAGCGTTTTTGAGAAAACAAGGGAAATGTGGGAAAAATACCAACTTTATGGGTACACGCCATGTACTTTTGTACACATGTCATGTTCTTTGTCCGTGTGGTATGAGAATACAGGACGTGTGGGATTGTCAGTGATTAAGGGTGTAAAAATTAACTACACGCCATGTACTTAGTAATACACGTCGTGTAATCAGTCGGCAGGTGAACAGTAAGGCGGTGAAAGTAGCCTCTATATGATAATAGTACACACCGTGTACTTAGTAATACATTTCGTGTAATCAAGTTGACATATGAACAATGAGGCGGTGGAAAGTAGCCGCCATAGGAACAGTTAAAAAGAATAGTACACGCTGTGTACTTGAATAGTACACACCGTATAGTTATGTTTTTTCGTTAAAAACAGGCAGTAACCTCCTCATTCGGCAGAGGAGGTAGAGAACTCACCAAGAGCTATGGGAGAGGAGGCCGAGACTTGGAGGAGCTCCTGATCACTCACCAAGACTCTGATTCTTCTGCCGTTGATCTCGATTGAACCACGCGGGTAAGGTCTTCCCTCTCCTTGAGTATTTCCTTCCAATTATTTACCTAAGGTTAGTTATTTAGGTTTGAATGGGTAATAATTCATCTTAGATCTATGTTGTTCTTGGTCATTGTGGGAGGTTCCTTTCATGTATATCGATCAGAGGAGATCGAGGTAGGTGGTCTTGTGTTCAATTCCAACCGTCTAGTTGATTTTGTGTACCATTGTGCCATGCACCCATGTTCGGGGTGTCGTATGGCTGAGACTTTGACTGTTGAGATACCTAGAATTGCATAGGTAATCTTATGAATAATTATAAACTGCTGTTTGAGATCGTTACTCAGATCTGGGGCCACCCTGAGGGTGCGTTCCCCATGTTTAGATGTTTGGCCAGGATACCCGTGGGTATGCCGTGATTATAGCATGTTTTGAGTTTTCTTGAGAGGAAACATATATAAATTTCTTTCTTATGCGTTGGACTCGGCCCAGTTACTTGCTTTTCCTATGGAATGCTTGAGGGCAGTGTTTTGTTTAGCCCAAGGGCAGGGTTTTGTTTAGCCTGAGGCCAATGTTTGGTTAGACTGAGGGAAAATTTTCTTATGCCTGTGGGCAGTAGCTTTCGTGCCTAAGGGTGATATCTCGTATGCCTAAGGGCAATAATCGTTATACCTTAGGGCAGTCACCTAAGGGTTTCGTTTCTTCTTTCTTGAGGGTAAGGATTTGCATGTCTGAGGGCAATGTTTACTTTGAATATTCAATGTGGTGATTTATTATGTTGTACCTACCAAGCTAAAGCACAGGCTTGGTATCATTATTATCTTCTACTTGTTATATAGCCTGTTGTGGTTTCTACTATGGCATGATATAGGAGATTATCGATCGAGGCCGAGTCTCAGGAAACTCAGAATTAAATTATATTGAATTGTTAAATAATTATTAAAATGGCAATATAACTGGTAGGAATGGTTACTTTTGAGTACTTTCTATTTTACTACATTTCATTATTGCACACTGCTGTTGCACATTTTCACTGACAGTTGGGTACAGGAATTTGGTGGTTGCCTACTGAGATTTATTTCTCACACCCTGTTTGGGTCATGTCTTGGGCCCAAAAAGATTATATTGTTGCAAGTGTCGATAAGGGAAAGGGTCCCTACACAGGTTCATGATTGTTACAGAGGAGTAGGAGAGCATTAGACCGATCTTAGTCTTGCGATGCTACTGCGTTCCTATTACACTACTTTGGTTTTGTTTTGATGTACTTTGTACCTTGTGTTGTATTGTATTAGATTGCAGTGTATCCTATTTTGGCTGCTTTCTTAGAATTAGAGACATGTTGCATCATCATATATATGATTGTTGGTTATCTTTTACTTCAGTTCCATTGTCTATTTCAGGTCTATATTGTTTACTGCTTCTGCTTTGGTATGTTTATATTTTTCCACTGTGCTACACTTTGAAAAATGAGGGCATAGTTTCCCCACTATCAGTCCTAGTCCCTCACTACTAGTCGGTAGCCTCTGGCATTTGGGGAAATGCGCTTGAGGTCATGTGACCAATTGGGTTCAGGGCACCCGTTGTGTGCCACCTGGATTTGGGACGTTACACCCAACCACTAGAATAATCATCTCATGTCATATAACATCTTCATGGTTCTAGAAACATAGGAAATCCCTATAAGAGAATGAACACTCACTAAAGGTCTCCCCACTATAAAGAGAGTTCATAATGCCACACAATTCAATATCAAGTTTCTGATCCTGAAGAATCATCTCAAGAAGAGTGTAAGTTAACTAAACATTTGTCAAAAAAATATCGATCACATCCTCCTAGACTCCCAAATGAAACTGAGAAAAGTGATCCATTATATTTCACTCTTTTGATGATTCTTTAATGGATTGGGTCAGAAGTTTCCTGCTCAACACATCAGTGATGATATTTTTCTTAATAGAGGTGTACATAAAGTAAAAATCAAAAGACTGCAAGTAATCTACCCAATTACTATGTGAGGTTCAAATATTTTTGAGAGAATTTATATGTTAGGATTTTTTTGTTAGAATATATGGTAAAATTTTCTCTAAAAAGGTAGTTCTACCAACTACTAAGATTATTAATCATAGATTTGATTTCAAGATCATGGGTTGGGTAGTTCTTCTCATGTGGATTAAGTTTTCCAGAACCATAGTTTACTACATGATCACCTTGTATAAGAACACAACCCAAAATCGAACCTATTGTATCACAAAAGACCACAAATCCCTTATCATCCTATGGAAGAGTCAACACTAACACAAAACTCAAAATGAATTTTATATCGATAAAATAACTCTGACATTTCTCATCCCATAATAATTTCACTCCCTTTTGAGTGAGAGTGGTCATCAGATAAGCCAACTTTGAGAAATATATAACAAACCTATGATAGTACCCTGCCAAACCCAAGAAGCTCCAAATCTCAAAAACATTATGCGGTTGATCATAGGTCATAGAAATATTCACCTTATTAGGATCAACTAAAACACCATGTTTCTAGACATTGTGTCCCAATAACTTCACTTCTCGAATCCATAAATTACACTTTGAAAGATTTGTGTAAAGTTGGTGATATCCCAATATTTCTAGAACTGCTCTCAAATAATTCACATGGTTCCATCGAACATAGAGTAAACCCAGATTTCATACACAAAGGAAACCACAAATTAATTGAGGTAATAATTAAATATCATGTTCATCAATGCCATAAAAACCACAGGAGTATGAATCAATATCAAATAAAGTATCAACTAAATATAAAGCTATATTGATGGTACCTCTCACAGTCATTAGACCCGCATCATTTTCCTCTAAAGACTCTTCCACTGTGTGAAGAATCTTCATTCCAGATGTCTGTATCTAGAACCCCTTACTTCTTGATGCATTTGATTGGACCACATTAATTTTTAGTGTTGATTATTCTATGCCGCTATTTAGAGAATAATAGACATCGTATAACTTCTACAGGGGATCTGAGTAACCACATGAACTATAAATCCTATGTGCCTTAGTGAAAACCCATTTTTAATGCCCAATCTTTCAACATTGAAAACAAGTCTAAGTGCATTTTATAGGAACTTTAGGAGGTCAAAGAAATGATTACTATCAATATAAACCATGATACTCATCACACTTTTGATTTCCTTTAAAGGAACTCATAGAACTACCACTAGGAGAAAAGGGAACTCCCATCAACCCTTACTTACCATCTAGCTTAGCCTCATCCATCAACACTCTATCAAACACATCAATATAACAAGCGAGATTCAACATGAAAACCTAGGATCAAATATTAGATCTAAGACTCATCTAAAAACATTGATCCTTAAGTTTATTATTCATCCCCATCTTAGGAGAAAACTGAATAATCTTAGAAAAACGGTTCGCGTACTGTGTCATGGTCTTTTCACCCTTCTAGAGGTTAAGAAAATTCATGGATTTTTATAAGACCATCAAATTTATATGGAAATGATTAGTGAAAATAACTCTAAAGTATTTCCAATCCAAGAACTCATGATTATTTACCATCACCATATAATACCACCATATCATGCTAGGTTCCTCAATATTGAAGGTAGAATATTTCACTTTAATCAAATCAAGTGTTTCTAAGAACTCAAAAAGTAGATCTATCTTTTTCAACCAATCTTCAGCCACTTGAGGATCATTTGCGCCTTGAAAAGCTAGTGGATTTTAAAAAAGGAACTCTTGAGCATGATCTCTCAATTCACCACTTTGAGGTTCCACAACTGGAGCCTAAACGGGAATGGGTGCAGGTACCTATCCCAAATCTTAGACAACATGCACCACTATCTCAACAATATTTTGGTCTACTAGAGGATTTTCTTGTTGTGGTTCACCATAAGCTTCCTCCTAAAGCCTATTCAAAAATCTTTTTGGAGGCATGATGCTACACAATATCAACAGAAAACATTGAAACATCAACAATGATACTCAGATCAATAACCCAAACAATGGATATGAGAAAATAAATTCCTTTAATATAATTCTACGTTGGTATTTTTTAAGATACTTTGATCAGAAGCAGGGAAACGATTAGAATCAGATCAAAACACCCCTCAAAGAAACTTTTACCAAATTCCCATGGTGACCTAAGAATTTTTATGATTAGATATGGATATGAAATCACTTTTAACTACCTCTTAAGTCCCATCAATCCTACCTCCTATCTACCAAGACAACCCAACTACTTACTGAATTTAAGGAAAGATGAAAAAACCTGCCTCTGATACCACTTTTTCATGAACTAGTCTAAATACCCTGGTACACTAATACTCGAATCAGCTCTAACATAGCATTAAGTGAGTTCCTAATACCCATTATAACATTTCATTATTTTAAAATGAAACACCATGTTAAATAACGTACATGATATGCCGCATGAATCTTAAATGGACAACTAAATATAATTATTTAATATGGAAGTTATCACATAGCCATTAGAATGAAGAGTATGAACATGATTAACCGAATTATGAAAATATGGATTACACATTTATAATTAATTATTTAGTGACCAATTAATTATAAATGAAAATAAAACCCATTTTAAAATAAAAGAAAGTGTTTTCCTGAAAAACTATTTAAATATGCACATGTGTACTTTATTCTAGTAAATAAAAAACAACTCTTATTGGATTATGTTAATGAAATTTATAATATATTAAATCTCATATTTAACATTCATCCTATGTGTTTTCTAGACATGATATAAGAACAAGTCCAATTTTACTCATAAAAGATGTATTTTTCTAAAAACACAGTTTTCCACCTTTTGATGAGGAACTTTTTTTTAAATGTAGTTTTGACCATTTTATAAATTATATTTGAAAAAATAAAATTATTATTTTAAATATAAATATAAAAATTAATTTTCTTGAATTTTTGGTATTTTTTTTGATATGTTTCATGTTTTGATGAATAATGAAAAATACCAAATTTTAATTGAAAACAACCTTTTCATCTAAATAATTTATAGTGCCAAATTATATTTTTGATTTGTTTTTTAAGTATAATTAGATAAATTTTATATAATTTTATACAATTTAGGTCATTTTAATTAATTTTATATTTAATTTGGATATAAAAACATTTCAATCTTTTGAATGTTTTTACTTTAATAACCCATTTTCTCACCTCGTCAACGAGATTAATTTTAAATTAATGTTAGCTAATTAGGAGTTTTTAATTTTGAAAAATGGATTCCATATTTGGAATTTGAAGGAATAAATTTAGTAAATTGGTCATTTTAATTTTTGGACAATATGAATAGTAACTTTAGTAATTTTTTATTACTATGGTTAAGGGTAAATCTGGTAATTAAGGGTAAAAAATATATTATAAATATTTTAAAATTACCTTAACACTTGTCCTAATTTTATTGGATGAGTTATTTTTGACTTAAATTATCATTTGGACGATTTTATTGTAAAGACCCGTAAAATTCATGGGAATTTTTTTTTCTTAATTTTCTTTAGAATTTTACAAGAACGCAGTTTCTGACGGTACCTGATTCCGAGGCCCGATGTGCCTGGAATCATTTTTCGAAGTTTGGCTCGGGTACGTTCAGTGAACGAACGAGTGAGTTTTTTCTAACTTTTGAACCAGTGCTCGGAATCAAATTCTGAGGGAACCGATGGAATCGCAGTGCCGGTACTTTCTTAGAAACGCCTCTTCCGGAGTTGCGTTTGCTCGGGTGTGGTTTTTAATTTTTGGGGTTAAGTGAAGAAAATAAAATAAAGTGGTGCGACAACTTTATTTTATTTCACTTAAAGCCACTTAAAGCTGCTTAAGCTGAGTTGAAGCGGATAGGGTGGAACCCAAAATATCCTACCCTCTTGGTAGGATATTTGTGAGGTGGGGCCCGCACGAGCCCCACCGTTTCTTTTCCTCTAAGTAACGCACCCGCAAAAAACCTCCTTTTAATGAAGGTCAACTATGCGTTTTTCTGGTTAAGAAACGTCCCATTTAATTGGGCAGTTAAATTTTACAATTAATTATTTGAATTAATTGTTCGTTACTTATCTTTGTTTTTCAATTCTTTAGTTGATAATAAAATAAGATGAGGACTTATTTTATTATCTTGAGGTTGTGTTAAACCTTTGGAGAATCTCAAAAGATCTTCATCCTCCTTCGCGAAGAATGCGAAGAACGCGAAGAATGCGAAGAACGTGAAGAACGCGAAGAACGCCGAACCCTCGGAGATCGACAACGCGACGCCGTGTTCCGCGACGCCGACGATTCTCCTTCCGCGACGCTTCTTCTGCGACGTTTCTTCTTCCGCGACAAATCTTCGATCGGAGTCTTGAGGTAGGGGATTGCGGTCCTTTAAATTCTTTGTGGATTATAATACCAACATGGATTTAATTGTTATAATTAAATCTGTATGTTCTTGATCCTCAGATTTTGTCTACATGAAGCCGAGTACCGCACGACAATGACGCCCTTCCGCGACGCGACGATCCTTTGCTTCCGCGACGGTCAATTCTGCGACGAACTCGCGTCCGACGACAACGTTGAGGTAGAGGTCATTTTGAAAACGATAATACCCATGTTTGTTTTCCTCCAAGGCAAGAACGCGGACCAACCAATTAACAAGTTGGTCCGCGGATTATTATTGCGGGTCGAGGTTTATCAATTGCTGGGAATTATGGTGTTATTTCAAACCGCTAACGCGGTGGATGCGGACCAACCAACATGTCTGAACCCACCGTCCTTTTGTTCTTGGTGTGCGGAACGACGGACGATGACAAAATGGGCCGCATAAACGATTTTTTGATTCCGCAGTGAAAAACGGGACCCGGGATGAGCTACGGCGCAGACTGAAATGAAATCGGACCACCGGAGCAACTCCAGTGGCCCGCGGACTCCACCGGCGGTCGGAGGCGGTGGCGCCCCGGCGCGCCGCCGGATGGAGCCGCTGCGGCTGAATCCGCGGCGGCGGGGTGCGGTTCTGCGGCCGCGCGGAACCGAAGCCAGGGACGCGGCTGGTTTCCGCGTTCGTTGGCAAGAGGGGGCCCCAGCTGGGGCCGCGGATCCTGCACGTGGGGGCAGCGCGCCCCCGCCCGCGGATTCCCTCGCTCGGCTGCTCGGCCGAGCGGAGCCGAGCCGACCCGCCGGGCCGGGTCGCGCCCAACCGGGTCGGACCCAGACCCGGGTCGGGTCGACCCGTTTTGGGCCGACCCAGGGGGGGTCGGTCCGGGTCGGTCCGGGCCCAGACCCCCCGTTTTTGGACCGTTTTTGGTCTTTTGCCCATATCTTGGACTAAGTACCTCCAATGGATGCACCGTCAGTGGAAACGCGGTCCTTGGATTGAGAAGGTCATTTCGGTATATTACACTCAAGGTTTTGGAGTAATTTGGGTTCGGCCGGGTTGGTTCTTCCACGAAACCAACCAGGCCCTCATAGCAGAAACGCTCATAACTTAAGCTCCGGACGTCCGATTGACGTACCGTCAATTTTGATGGGTTCCTCGAAGTGAGACAGATATTTTGGATTACTCCGCCTGAGGTTTGGATGCAGGTGGAGTACGGTCGGGTTGGTTTTTACTTAAAAACCAACCGGGCCCCTGGGACGAAAAAGCCAATAACTCTCAGACCGGGCGTCCGATTGACGCGCCGTCTGCGACGTTGAGTTCCTGTTGACGATACAAAACTTTTGGATACATCAACTCTGGACTATGTGTCAATTGATGTATCAGCCTCTCGGCTCGTGGAGCGGACCCTCCTAAACAAGCTTGCTGTGTGCGGGAACCCTAGTGCCGACTGGGACTACGACTTCGATGATGAAGACTATCGTACTGGAATCCTATGTGGGTTCGACGATGAAGACTATCGTACTGGAATCCTATGTGGGTTTGATGATGAAGACTATCGTAGTGGAATCCTATGTGGGTTCGACGATGAAGACTATCGTACTGGAATCCTATGTGGGTTCGACGATGAAGACTATCGTACTGGAATCCTATGTGGGTTCGACGATGAAGACTATCGTACTGGAATCCTATGAGGGTTCGACGATGAAGACTATCGTACTGGAATCCTATGTCTGTTCGACGATGAAGACTATCGTACTGGAATCCTATGTGGGTTCGACGATGAAGACTATCATACTGGAATCCTATGTGGGTTCAACAGTGAAGACTATCGTACTGGAATCCTACGTGGGTTCGACGATGAAGACAATTGTACCGGAATCCTCTGTGGGTTCGATGGCGATAATTACAGTGCTTGTATCCTACGTGGGTCCCAGTAAGGTGAATCAGTGATTACATCTGATCATCTCTCTTACTCTACAAATGATGTGTACCTGTGTGAGCTGAATCCTGTGTTTCTTTCTATGTGGAATGTGTTATGCTATCTTGTGTGGATTTACGTTTTGCTTTCCTATGTGGATTGTGTGGTGCTATCCTGTGTGGATTTACGTTTTTCTTTCCTATGTGGATTGTGTGGTGTTATCCTGTGTGGATTTATGTTTTGCTTTCCTATGTGGACTGGGTTGTACTTGGGCTCGGATGTTGGAGCCAAACGAGAATTGATGACTTAGGTATATGTATGAGCATATACCTAAGCAGTGTCAGATGTTTCTTCGTGATTGTATCTTCCCTTTGTGGATTATCCTTTGTGGATTCTGGGAGACCTTCGGGGGTCTCGGGGTCCCTACTAAGTAGCTTATACTCACCCCTGCACGGGCTATGCCCGCACTATGTTGTGTTGGTTGCAGATGACGGACAGCGCTGGTCGTGGTTGAGGCTTGCGGAGCAGGATGGTACCTGGAGGTGGACCACTGGGCGGGACGTACTCGGAGCGGTCAGCTGGATCCGAGGAGCAGTGGAGGCTATCTGTACCCACCCTTCAGGTTGGATTTCCAGTGGACAGCTCGACGTTGTGTCTTTACTTTTCAGCTGCTGTTTTTCCATTCCAGTTGCACTTTACTTTCAGTTTGGGTTTGTATTCTGGCCCACTTACTTTTCCGCACTTACTGTTGTACCAGTTTCTACTTAGTGTTTACTTCTGCCTACTTACTCTGTGGTGTTTGTTATTTACTTTACAAAGGCAATGCCTTCCCTTTTTCCAGGATTTACGCCTTGGTGCTAGTCGCCATCCCCTGGCCTATGGAAGGCGGGCTTGGGGTAGTCACGGCACGGGCCCCGAGGACGGGTCATGACAAATTGGTATCAGAGGAGTTCAGTTCTACCGCAGAACTCAGGACTCTGATCTTTTTCTATGTAGATCAATAGTGTTAAGAGTATTGAGTGTGGTTATCAGTCCAAGGAGTCCAGTGTTGGTGCGGCGGCCGACGTATCCGTACACCAGGACCCTGACTTCTGATTTCCGACTTAATGCACGAAAACATTGATTGCTCATGTGTTTTAAGTTTTCTTTGTGATTACTTTGTGTCAGCTCACCAGGTATACTGTTCTGACCGTGGCACACCTATCTATTTTCAGGATGGCCCCACGACGGCAGCCAACTAGGGTTCTGAGCGTTGTGCGTAGTGAGAGCCCACCGAGCGATGAGGCCTCGATACAGGGACCTTTGACAGCTGAGGCACCGACAATACCTCTACCCGCCGAGCCACCGATGATTCTAGCCCCAGCCGCTGACGATGCACGTCGCCTTAGTGCACTGCATGAGTTCCAGTGCCAGCGACTACCCAGGTTCCGCGGGGAGACGGACCCCCAGGCAGCCGAGGACTGGCTGCAGGCAGTTGTACGGGTTTTCAGGTTAGTGAGGACACCAGCAGACCTCATGGTGATCCTCGCAGCGAGCCTACTGCACGCAGTAGCGGGCCGATGGTGGAGCTTGATGCTCCAGGTGCACGATGATGCATCTCTCCTTTGGACAGACTTTGAGAGCCTCTTCCACTCGGAGTTCATCCTAGCCACCCTCCGTGCGGTGCGCATTCAGGAGCTTCTACAACTGCGGCATGGCAGCATGTCAGTAGCCCAGTACGCGGCGAGGTTTACCGATCTCTCGCGCTATTCCATGGTACGGGACCCTTTCTTCAGGGCCCGAACCTTTAAGCAGGGGATCAGGAGAGAGATCAGAGATTTAGTTGTTTCTCACAGCATTCCGACACAGGCAGAGGTGTTGGAGAGAGCCCTTTTAGTGGAGATTTTCCTCGCCGAGCAGTCACCAGCGGCAGGAACCTCCGCAGGACGACCCGTAACGGAGTCTTCTGCAGTTGGCAGTCGACAGGTGACGCAGAGGTCCAAGCGGCCCAGACCTTCAGAGGGGCAATCTCAGGGTGATGATTCAGTTGTGCGGGGCACACGAAGGAGAGCCAGCTACTCGAGGAGCAGGCAATGCTACGCATGCGGTGGGCAAGGTCACATGGCTCGAGACTGCCCGACTCGCCCTGCTGATGAACAACAGGCGGTAGAGGGACCTCCCAGGAAGAGGTTCGACCATAACGGTCCGCAGGGAGCAGGCGGGCGAGGCAGAGGAGCAGGCCGAGCAGCGGGTGGTGGACGACGCTTTGAGGCCTTACCACCGCCACCACCTGGGAGACCACCCCGACCGCAGGGAACTGGTGGACAGGGAAGAGCTCAGCTTCAGGAAGCTGAGGCCTACGATCATGGAGCTCCGGAAGCAGATGGACAGGAGTGGGACTAGCTCCAGACCTTGAGACTTTTGTTCATGTTGCTTCTAGCTCTGTTGATGTTTGTTTGATGTTGCTTTGTATCTTTGTACTTTGAGCTGCGGTAATAAAAAAAGACACTTTTCTTGTGGCGTTTACCTTCCTGCCCTCTCTTTTAGTTGTTACTAAGAGGTTCCGGTTTAAAAACCGTTGGCTTGACCCTCACTTTGAGATACCTACTGGAGGAGACCCAGTGACCACACACTGATGCCGACAGTGTGACTCAACCCTTGGAGGTGAGAGTAACGGTTGGATATCTGGGTAGTAGCGTCGAGGCATTACGATGTCATCCTTGGTATGGAATAGTATCATCCATGTCGGGATTGACTGTATTAGGCGAAGAACGTGGTTTGTAACACCCGAGACTTTTATGTTATCAAAGGAATCTTTTTCTACACAACACTTGCTTGGCTTGCTTTACACGCAATCGTGACCTTCCTCGATAGCTTGCGTCGTACGCAATACCGAGTTTCACTAAACAACAATATGCTATTAAAACTAGCCGTTATGAATAGTAATAACCACTTTTTGAAAATTTATAAATTTTATTTTTGAAAATGGACTTCATTTTTGGACTCAGAATATCGAAATTAGCCTAGGGTAAAATTTTGGTATTTTTCTGAAAACTTTCAATTTTTGATGAATAGTGAAACCACTAAGTGGTAGGTTAAAAACTGAATTTTGCATAAAACTTAATTTTACCGCTTCTGTGAATGGAATTTCGAAAATCCGACAGACACGGTTGATATCAGTAAGTAAAATGTGGTTCAATGAGATAAAAATAATTTTTTGGTGAATAGTAACTTTTTACCTTTTTTACCGCGGTTAATAGTAAATAGGGTAACTAAGGGTAAATATGATATTACTATTACCCTAACACATGTCCTAATTCTATTGGATAAGTGTAATTCGACCAAAAACAACCTTATGAATAAAATATGACCATTTAGGCCCACTTGGATTAGATTAGGACATTTATTATTAATTTATTTAAAGAAGGGTTAAAATAGTTAAAATCAAAGTTTAATAAGTAAATCATTTTTAATATGGGGTTATACATAAGATAAATTCGACTATAAATATTAATTAGAAAGCTAAAAATATTTCCTACATAATGGTATTTTATTTGTAATTTTTAGACATTAAATAATTTAATTTATTTATGACACAATGATGATGCAGTAATTATCTTATTAATGAAATATTGACATAATTGATGTTATAAACACCAAAATAAATGTAATTTGAGACTTTTTATGAATTCCACTACTTTTATAGGTTACTATGATATATTAATGTTGATTTAATCAACTTGGTTTGAACATATAATTCTGTTATGACTTTCACAAAAATCATATATCAAATAGTGTCAAAATTGACACAAAATAGTTTTTAAATAAAATATTATATTATTAATTGTTATTTTATTCCTAAAAATCTAAGGTTCGACCAAATAACTTAGATAAGGATATATATATTAATAATAAACAATTTGGGGTTCGTTTGGCATGTTATAGTAAGTGTATTAACCATATAGTGAAAGAAAACAAAAAGACACGGTAAAAGTTAAATTATTTAACTTAGAGTTAAATCTAATTGATAAGGTAAAAATAATACCCTAAACTTGTCTAAATCCTATTGGTTGATAGTATTTCGACCCATCCCCACTTTAGCTTCGAAATAAGACCCTTTGGAACCATTATAAACCGATTTTGACTTTAATATAAAATAATATTTTGAGATATTCCTAAGGTGCCCCTCTCCTCCCTTATAAAAGGGCACCTCCTCCCCCTCCTCCTCACACCAATTTGAGCACTCAAGCTCGGCCAACCCCTGCCATTTTCTCCTATCAACTTCCCTAGAATAATCCTAGAGGTCCTGGTCTTCTTCAAAGACCAATCTTAGTTCCCTAAGTAGAGGATTCAAAGAGGCGTTCCAAAGAAGAGGTAATATCCATTACCGATCTTTTCAATTTCTTTCTTCTTAAACTTATTCTTCTTTAGTTGTTTCATGATAAAGTAATAACATCAGTATTACTTACATACTGATATGTTATTATAAATATTAAACAACCCTAATTCACCTTCTATCTATCCCACGGAAAAATGAAATCACCGCGCATGCGTACGTACGGAATACCGTCTCCACGCCGTGGTGTAATCTATTTTCCACCATCACTTTACAGGGATGGGTATAATGGTGTAATGAGTAACTATTTATGATTATTATTAAGTAATATTTATACTGAAATAATATATATATATACTCCAATACAATTCCATGATCATAGGAATGATATCATCACTCGTGCGTACGTACAGAATACCGTCTCCACGATGTGATGCGACTCGTTCTACATGATCATCATTACATAGTAATTATATAAATGAATTGAATGAATAAATATGATATATGTTACAATAATACCATTCTGGATATAAGGTATCTATAACCTTAAAATAATAATAAGAATTTATTCGAAAAAACACGCATAAGAACAAAAGGCAATAAAGACCCGAGTAACAAGTAACAATGAAATATTACTAATAAGAAGCTAAGAATATGACCATATATGATATCATATCAATATGTATGATTCTGGAATAAGTCAATAACATTATTTAAACCATTATACAGGAGCTTCGGACATGTACAAAGCAAATCGGACCTAAGGTAAGGGAAATATCACAATCTCATTTTTATCCGAGATTGTTTATTCGTAAGTATTTACTGGGGTGTATTTTATCATCCACATCCATGTTTCATCAATATGTAATATTATTTACATCCACCTACAATTGTTTAAATCCATTTTACCCTTCAGTGAGTTTTTAGTAATATCTATGAAAGGAATCTTTTGTCATACGAGGTACTTTTTGACTTTTCCGACAAAAGTACGAAGAATGTTTTTTTAACTTATACGACATGAATGGATTTATAAAACATTATTTCCAAGAATCTTCCTTTACAAGTATTCAAGTTTATTTTTAATAAACTTCTTTTAGTTGAAAATTGTATGACATGTTAAGAAAGGAAAAGTGTTTTTGAAGTAGAAAGTATATTTTCCTCAAGAATGAAGTTCAAGTATTTTATCAAAATTATTTTCCATCTAAGATAATAAAAGGGTTCTGTTTTTATCCCTATTATTACATGGATTTGATTATGTTGTGATGGAAATATTTTTATGAATTCCTTTATCTTATATGAATTGTTTTATGATGTCATGTTGTTTAAGAATCCCATTTTTATTACATGGGTTACGCTATGATGTATGGTTTATGATTATGTGGCACACATAAGAAAGGATTCATTATAAGATGGGTGGGACCTATATCTCCCTCCAATGCATTGGGTAAAGATTTTATATCTCATGAGATAGACAGGGCTGGAACGGTAGGTTATACCGGTTCAGTGAAACAGGACTGGAACGAGGGTGACTCGGTTCAGAAAGGGACTCTGTCCACTAAGATAGTCTTGGCAATGAGTCATGACTAACAAGAAATGATTTTCCATGATTATGTGTGCATGACACAAAGTTTCAAGTTTCATTTTTATGATTATGGGGATCTCATTTTCACTTCTATGATTTATTCCATGTTAAGATATTATGATCTCTTTTGCAGGTTATGATTTTCAAAAAGATATGATATGATTTTTATTTCCTTTATTTTCCCTTTCTGAGCATTTGAGCTCACCCTTTTATGTTTTCTTTTCCCCAGGTCAGGAAGATGGATATTAAGTAGAATATGCTAAAAGGGACCCTAGATATGATGAAATAAATGGGAGACACTGTAGAAGATTTATGAACCAGTTGTTTATGTTTACCAGTTTCTAAAGACACTATACCTATGAGGTCCTTTGTGGTTTTGTCATATGTTGTAATAAGTGTGCTTAAATTTTGAAGTATTAACAATGTATGTAAAGTATGGGTCGTTATAGTTGGTATCAGAGGAAAGGTATAGTCAACCTTTGGAAACTAGGATGTGAAAGCCTTAGTAAGAACCCTAAGGATAAGTCTAAGCATAGAACACAATCTTAGTGTTTTAGAAATGGCCTTGAATAACCTAGGATAAGACCTTAAGCATGAAAATTTTATTCTTGAATTATGTGGTTTTCCTATTATAATTAGTGTTGCTCACACTATTCTTCTTGGTTTTAGTCAATGGCTGGAACCCGAAGGAACCGTGTTAATGCGGAATGCGATGGGCAATGTAATGATTGTCCCCCCTGAGCAACCAAACGATATGGGAGATGGAATGCAAAATCTTGTAGCCATGCTCACACAACTTTCTCAAGCTATGAATCATGCAGGACTTCCAAACGAGCAAAGGAAGGAGCAACATTCTGTTGAATCCTTCATGAGGCAGCGTCCACCTTCTTTCAGTGGGTATACTGATCCATTAGTTTCTGAACAATGGATTAGTACTACTGAAAAGATATTTTCAGTTCTTCAATGTTCTGAACATGATAAAGTCATCCTAGCAGTGTATCATTTGGAAGGAGATGCTGATCAATGGTGGAATATTATTAAGAATACGAGGCAAAGGGATGAAATTGAGTCTATGGAATGGGACGAGTTCAAGAACTTATTTTTCAATAAGTACTTCCCTCGTATTCTCCGAACAAAGATGGAGAAAGAGTTCCTTGAACTGAAGCAAAGGGATGATGAATCTGTTGGTACCTATGAAGCAAATTTTACAAGACTTGCAAGGTACGCTTCTGGTATTATTATCCAACCTGAGAGTAAGATCGATCGATTCTTTAGTGGCTTAAAACCAAGTCTTCGAAGGGCGTTAGCCATAAGGGACTTCAATAGCTACGAGGAAATCGTTCGATGTGCTCTCAAAGTCAATATGGAGATTGGAGTAACCCATCAGTCACATGGGTTTGATAAGAAGAGGAAGATGGAATTCAAAGGAAAATCTAAAGAGCACACTGAAAAGAAGATGAAATTTCCCTTATGCTCAAAGTGTGGAAAGAAACATGGAGGGAGTTGTCTTAAAGGGACAAGTAAATGTTTTAAATGTGGAAAGGAAGGTCATCGGGCATTTGAATGCCGCGATAATGGGAAGAAGATGTCTAATGATGCAAACAAAGGAAGGGATACACAGAATGAACCTACTACACTTCAATGTTTCAAGTGCAAGGAGATGGGGCATTATGCCAATCAATGCCAAAATCCAAGGGTTGATGATGATGGTCGACGTCAACAAAATCTTAAGGCTAAAGACAAAGGAAAGTCACATGCAATTTCTATCAGCGATGTGGAGTACGATAACGAAGTGGTGAAAGGTACACTTACCATCCACTCTAAAGTAGCAAATGTTTTATTTGATTCTGGATCCACCCACTCTTTTATTTCTAAAGAATTTTCTAAGGGTATCACCATATTACCTCAACAATTAGATGTTGAGTTAGCTGTGACAACACCTAATGGCACAACAGTCGCATCAAAAGTTTATAATTCTTCTCCGATCGAAGTTTGTGGAAAAGTGCTTCCTGCAAATCTTGTGATCCTTCCTTTAGTGGAATTTGATGTGATTCTTGGCATGGATTGGATTTCTCTACATGGAGCTCATATCAATTTCCAAAGAAGGAAAGTCACATTTCATATTCCAGATCAATCTACGATCGTATATCAATGCAAGGATGAACATAATCTTCCAGTGGAAATTTCTTCCATCTTATGGGTATTGATTCCACTAAATGAAGGTTATTTATCTCAAATGGTTGGTGAGAAACTCACGATTAAGAATATTCCCATTGTACGGGGGTTTGATGATGTATTTCCGGAGGAATTACCGGGTCTTCCACCAAATCGTGAAGTTGAGTTTTCAATAGAACTCGTACCGGGCGCTTTGCCAATTTCAAAGACACCTTATAGAATGGCCCCAATTGAGTTGCAGGAATTGAAGAAGCAACTCCAAGAGAATCTTGATAAGGGATTCATACGCCCTAGTGTGTCACCTTGGGGAGCACCTATTCTATTTGTTAAGAAGAAAGATGGATCAATGAGACTCTGCATTGATTATCGAGAACTTAACAAGATCACTATCAAGAACAAATATCCTCTCCCACGCATTGATGACTTATTTGACCAACTACGTGGAGCTCAATACTTTTCCAAGATTGATCTTCGTTCAGGGTATCATCAATTAAGGGTCAAAAGGGAGGATATACCAAAGACGACTTTCCGTACAAGGTATGAACACTATGAATTTATAGTGATGCCATTTGGTCTTACTAATGCCCCTGCTATCTTCATGGATCTAATGAATAGAGTCTTTAGAGACTATCTTGATCAATTTGTGGTAGTCTTTATAGACGATATTCTTGTTTATTCAAAGAGCAAGGAAGAACATGAAGATCACTTGAGAATTATATTGAAGACCCTGAGAAAGGAGAAGCTTTATGCCAAATTTACCAAGTGTGAATTTTGGCTTCAAACAGTTGCATTTTTGGGTCACATAATCTCAAAAGAGGGGATATCTGTGGATCCAGCAAAAAAAGAGGTTATCGAAAGATGGTCGAGACCAACAACAGTAACTGAGATTCGAAGTTTTCTTGGTTTGGATGGATATTATCGACGTTTTGTAAAAGATTTTTCACGATTATCTAATCCACTCACCAAGTTGACTCGAAAAGGAGTTAAGTTTGTCTGGACAGAGGAATGTGAAGAGAATTTCAAGGAGTTGAAAAGAAGGTTATCCAGTGCACCTGTGCTCACACTGCCTTGTAGTGGAGAAAGGTTTGTGATCTACAGTGATGCATCCAAGAAGGTATTGGGGTGTGTTCTTATGCAAAATGATATGGTGATAGATTATGCCTCACGACAGTTGAAAATCCATGAGCAAAATTACCCAACACATGATTTGGAGTTGGCTGTGGTAATCTTTGTATTAAAGATTTGGAGGCATTACCTTTATGGTGAAAGGTGTGATATTTATACTGATCATAAAAGTTTAAAGTATATTTTCACACAAAAGGAGCTGAATATGCGCCAAAGAAGATGGTTGGAGCTGATTAAGGATTATGACTGCTCAATCCATTACCACCCTGGGAAAGCAAACAAGGTGGAAGATGCATTAAGTCGACAAGACCATGCTAGTTTATCCATGATGAGGATCACAAAAGATCCAATATTTATGGATTTACAAAGGATGGATCTTGGAATTATAATGGAAGGGGAAAAATCTTATCTTTCTCAAATGAATGTTCAACCATCTATACATGTGAAGATTAAAGAGGCACAGAAAGAAGATGTCGAGTTACAAAAGAAGGTGAGAAATGTTCCTGATTTCAACCTTGATTATGATGGGATAATAAAGTTCAGGAATCGGGTTTGTGTTCCTTCCATCCCCGAATTAAAGAAGGAGCTGCTGGATGAGGCTTATAGTTCTTCATTCTCTATTCATCCTGGAAGCACGAAGATGTATAGGGACCTGAAAGAGTACTTCTGGTGGGATGGCATGAAAAGAGATGTTGCTGAATATGTCTCTCGATGCTTGGTTTTTCAACAAGTTAAAGCTGAGAGACAGAAGTCTAAGGGGATGTTACAACCATTACCCATACCCGAATGGAAATGGGAAAACATCACTATGGACTTTGTCATAGGACTTCCTAAAACATCCAAAGGCAATAATGCTATTTGGGTCATAGTTGATCGTCTTACAAAGTCTGCACACTTCATTGCTATTAGAGAGGATTTCTCTCTAGATCAGCTTGCGAGGATATATGTAAAGGAAGTGGTAAGATTGCATGGAGTACCACTTTCTATTATATCTGATCGGGATCCGAGATTTACCTCGAAGTTCTGGCGAAGTCTTCAGCATACTCTGGATACAGAGTTGAGTTTCAGCACTGCTTATCATCCCCAGACAGACGGTCAGTCTGAGAGAACAATTTAAACCCTAGAAGATATGTTGAGAGCTTGCTCTATGGATTTCAAGGGAGGTTGGGATCAACACCTACCTTTGGTGGAATTTTCTTATAATAATAGCTTTCACTCCAGTATTCAGATGGCTCCTTATGAAGCTCTCTATGGAAAGAAATGCAGGACTCCAACTTACTGGGATGAAGTTGGGGAAAGAAAGCTATTAGGACCTGATCTCGTTGATGAAATGGCAGAAAAGGTCAGATCTATTCAACAACACATAAGAGCAGCTCAGAGTCGACAGAAAAGTTATGCCGACAACCGAAGAAAAGACCTAGAGTTTGAAGTGGGTGATAAAGTGTTCTTACGAATATCTCCCTGGAAGAGGGTTATGAGATTTGGAAAGAAGGGGAAGTTGAGCCCTAGATATATCGGTCCTTTCGAAATACTGGATCGTGTTGGGAAGGTAGCTTACCGATTGGCGCTTCCACCGAATCTCTCTCAAGTTCACGATGTGTTCCATGTATCTCTCCTGATAAAGTACATACCAGATCCTTTACATGTACTCAGCTCAGAAGTTGTACCGCTGGAGCAAGATCTTTCTTATGAAGAACAGCCGATAGAGATTCTGGATCGTAGCGAAAAAGTCCTACGAAACAATACCACTCGATTGGTGAAAGTTTTATGGAGGAACCACCAACTTGAAGAAGCTACATGGGAGCTTGAGGATATGATGAGGGAGAAGTATCCTCATCTGTTTGTTACAAAGTGACGAATTTCGAGGGTGAAATTATTTTTAAGGGGGGTAGAATGTAACACCCGAGACTTTTATGTTATCAAAGGAATATTTTTCTACACAACACTTGCTTGGCTTGCTTTACACGCAATCGCGACCTTCCTCGATAGCTTGCGTCGTACGCAATACCGAGTTTCACTAAACAAAAATATGCTATTAAAACTAGCCGTTATGAATAGTAATAACCACTTTTTGAAATTTTATAAATTTTATTTTTCAAAATGCACTTCATTTTTGGACTCAGAATATCGAAATTAGCCTAGGGTAAAATTTTGGTATTTTTCTGAAAACTTTCAATTTTTGATGAATAGTGAAACCACTAAGTGGTAGGTTAAAAACTGAATTTTGCATAAAACTTAATTTTACCGCTTCTGTGAATGGAATTTCGAAAATCCGACAGACACAGTTGATATCAGTAAGTAAAATGTGGTTCAATGAGATAAAAATAATTTTTTGGTGAATAGTAACTTTTTACTTTTTTTACCGCGGTTAATAGTAAATAGGGTAACTAAGGGTAAATATGATATTACTATTACCCTAACACATGTCCTAATTCTATTGGATAAGTGTAATTCGACCAAAAACAACCTTATTAATAAAATATGACCATTTAGGCCCACTTGGATTAGATTCGGACATTTATTATTAATTTATTTAAAGAAGGGTTAAAATAGTTAAAATCAAAGTTTAATAAGTAAATCATTTTTAATATGAGGTTATACATAAGATAAATTCGACTATAAATATTCATTAGAAAGCTAAAAAGATTTCCTACATAATGGTATTTTATTTGTAATTTTTAGACATTAAATAATTTAATTTATTTATGACACAATGATGATGCAGTAATTATCTTATTAATGAAATATTGACATAATTGATGTTATAAACACCAAAATAAATGTAATTTGAGACTTTTTATGAATTCTACTAATTTTATAGGTTACTATGATATATTAATGTTGATTTAATCAACTTGTTTCGAACATATAATTCTGTTATGACTTTCACAAAAATCATATATCAAATAGTGTCAAAATTGACACAAAATAGTTTTTAAATCAAATATTATATTATTAATTGTTATTTTATTCCTAAAAATCTAAGTTTCGGCCAAATAACTTAGATAAGGATATATATATTAATAATAAACAATTTTGGGTTCGTTTTTCATGTTATAGTAAGTGTATTAACCATATAGTGAAAGAAAACAAAAAGACACGGTAAAAGTTAAATTATTTAACTTAGAGTTAAATATAATTGATAAGGTTAAAATAATACCCTAAACTTGTCTAAATCCTATTGGTTGATAGGATTTCGACCCATCCCCACTTTAGCTTCGAAATAAGACCCTTTGGAACCATTATAAACCGATTTTGACTTTAATATAAAATAATATTTTGAGATATTCCTAAGGTGCCCCTCTCCTCCCTTATAAAAGGGCACCTCCTCCCCCTCATCCTCACACCAATTTGAGCACTCAAGCTCGGCAAACCCCTGACATTTTCTCCTCTCCACTTCCCTAGAATAATCCTAGAGGTCCTGGTCTTCTTCAAAGACCAATCTTAGTTCCCTAAGTGGAGGATTCAAAGAGGCGTTCCAAAGAAGAGGTAATATCCATTACCGATCTTTTCAATTTCTTTATTCTTCAACTTCTTCTTCTTTAGTTGTTTCATTATAAAGTAATAACATCAGTATTACTTACATACTGATATGTTATTATAAATATGAAACAACCCTAATTCACCTTCTATCCATCCCACGGAAAAATGAAATCACCGCGCGTGCGTACGTACGGAATACCGTCTCCACGCCGTGGTGTAATCTATTTTCCACCATCACTTTACAAGGATGGGTATAATGGTGTAATGAGTAACTATTTATGATTATTATTAAGTAATATTGATACTGAAATAATATATATATATACTCCAATACAATTCCACGATCATAGGAATGATATCATCACTCGTGCGTACGTACGGAATACCGTCTCCACGATGTGATGCGACTCGTTCTACATGATCATCATTACATAGTAATTATATAAATGAATTGAATGAATAAATATGATATATTTTAAACTAATACCATTCTGGATATAAGTTATCTATAACCTTAAAAGAAGAATAAGAATTTATTCGAAAAAATACGCATAAGAACAAAAGGCAATAAAGACCCGAGTAACAAGTAACAATGAAATATTACTAATAAGAAGCTAAGAATATGACCATATATGATATCATATCAATATGTATGATTCTGGAATAAGTCAATAACATTATTTAAACCATTATACAGGATCTTCGGACACGTACAAAGCAAATCGGACCTAAGGTAAGGGAAATATCACAATCTCATTTTTATCCGAGATTGTTTATTCGTAAGTATTTACTGGGGTGTATTTTATCATCCACATCCATGTTTCATCAATATGTAATATTATTTCCATCCACCTACAATTTTTTAAATCCATTTTACCCTTCAGTGAGTTTTTAGTAATATCTATGAAAGGAATCTTTTGTCATACGAGGTACTTTTTGACTTTTCCGACAAAAGTACGAAGAATGTTTTTTTAACTTATACGACATGAATGGATTTATAAAACATTATTTCTAAGAAGCTTCCTTTACAAGTATTCAAGTTTATTTTTAATCAAATTCTTTTAGTTTAAATTTGTATGACATGTTAAGAAAGGAAAAGTGTTTTTGAAGTAGAAAGGATATTTTCCTCAAGAATGAAGTTCAAGTATTTTATCAAAATTATTTTCCATCTAAGATAATAAAAGGGTTCTGTTTTTATCCCTATTATTACATGTATTTGATTATGTTGTGATGGAAATATTTTTATGAATTCCTTTATCTTATATGAATTGTTTTATGATGTCATGTTGTTTAAGAATCCCATTTTTATTACATGGGTTACGCTATGATGTATGGTTTATGATTATGTGGCACACATAAGAAAGGATTCATTATAAGATGGGTGGGACCTATATCTCCCTCCAATGCATTGGGTAAAGATTTTATATCTCATGAGATAGACAGGGCTGGAACGGTAGGTTATACCGGTTCAGTGAAACAGGACTGGAATGAGGGTGACTCGGTTCAGAAAGGGACTCTGTCCACTAAGATAGTCTTGGCAATGAGTCATGACTAACAAGAAATGATTTTCCATGATTATGTGTGCATGCCACAAAGTTTCAAGTTTCATTTTTATGATTATGGGGATCTCATTTTCACTTCTATGATTTATTCCATGTTAAGATATTATGATCTCTTTTGCAGGTTATGATTTTCAAAAAGATATGATATGATTTTTATTTCCTTTATTTTCCCTTGCTGAGCATTTGAGCTCACCCTTTTATGTTTTCTTTTCCCCAGGTCAGGAAGATGTATATTAAGTAGAATATTCTAAAAGGGACCCTAGATATGATGAAATAAATGGGAGACACTATAGAAGATTTATGAACCAGTTGTTTATGTTTCCCAGTTTCTAAAGACACTATACCTATGCGGTCCTTTGTGGTTTTGTCATATGTTGTAATAAGTGTGCTTCAATTTTGAAGTATTAACAATGTATGTAAAGTATGGGTCATTATATGGTTCATCCAGGGGATGAGACCAAATTTCTATTCTCAGAAAAGAAGAAATCTCAGCAGCTCGAGTAGGACCAAAAAGGTCCAAGTCATCCAAGAACGGATGAGGACAGCTCAGAGCCGGCAAAAGTTCTGTGCTGACAGGAGGAAGAGACCACTAGAGTTCGAGGATGGCGACCACGTTTCCTTACGGGTCACACCTCAATGTGAGTTACAAAGATTTGGCGAGGTGGCTTATCGCCTGGCTCTACCACCTCAGTTGCACCAGGTGCACGATGTCTTCCATGTATCTCAGCTGAGGAGATACATGCACGATCCTTCACACATCATCGACCATGAGGACCTGGACGATGGCGATGTGGTGACTTTTGCAGAGGTCCCGGTGGAGATCGAGGATCGATAGGAGATGGTCCTACGTGGACGGTCGATTCCTCTTGTGCGCGTCAGATGGCATCACGGGAATCTCCAGGAGAGCACTTGGGAGCGGGAGGCTCAGATGCATGCTCGGTACCCACTTTTGTTTCCCTAGTTTATGATGTATCCTTACGAGGACGTAAAGCCCTGTGGTGGGAGTGATGTAAAGACCCGTAAAATTCAAGGAAGGTTTTTTTTTCTTAATTTTCTTTGGAATTTTACAAAAACGTAGTTTCTAACGGCACCTGATTCTGAGGCCCGGTGTGCCCAGAATCATTTTTCGAAGTTTGGCTCGGGTACGTTCAGTGAACGAACGAGCGGGTTTTTTCTAACTTTTGAACCGGTGCTCAGAATCGAATTCCGAGGGCACCGATGGAATCGCAGCGCCGGTACTTGCTTAGAAACGCCTCTTTCGGAGTTGCGTTTGCTCGGGTGTGGTTTTTAATTTTTGGGGTTAAGTGAAGAAAATAAAATAAAGTGGTGCGACAACTTTATTTTATTTCACTTAAAGCCACTTAAAGCTACTTAATCTGAGTTGAAGCGGATAGGGTGGAACCCAAAATATCCTACCCTCTTGGTAAGATATTTGTGAGGTTGGGCCCGCACGAGCCCCACCATTTGTTTTCCTTTAAGTAACGCACCCGCAAAAAACCTCCTTTTAATGAAGGTCAACTATGCGTTATTCTGGTTAAGAAACACCCCATTTAATTGGGCAGTTAAATTTTACAATTAATTCTTTGAATTAATTGTTCATTACTTATCTTTGTTTTTCAATTCTTTTGTTGATAATAAAATAAGATGAGGACTTATTTTATTATCTTGAGGTTGTGTTAAACCTTTGGAGAATCTCAAAAGATCTTCATCCTCCTTCGCGAAGAACGCAAAGAACGTAAAGAACGCGAAGAACGCGAAGAACGTCGAACCCTCAGAGATCGACGACGCGACACCGTGTTCCGCAACGCCGAAAATTCTCCTTCTGCGACGCTTCTTCTGTGACGTTTCTTCTTCCGCGACAAATCTTCGATTGACATCTTGAGGTAGGGGATTGCGGTCCTTTAAATTCTTTGTGGATTATAACATCAACATGGATTTAATTGTTATAATTAAATATGTATGTTCTTGATCCTCGGAGTTTGTCTACGCGACGCCGAGTACCCCACGACAGCGACGCCCTTCCGCGACGCGACGATCCTTTTCTTCCGTGACGATCAATTCCGCGACGAACTCACGTCCAATGACGACGTTGAGGTAGGGGTCGTTTTGAAAATGATAATACCCATGTTTTTTTTCCTCCAAGGCAAGAATGCGGACCAACAAATTAACAAGTTGGTCAACGGATTATTATTTCGGGTCGAGGTTTATCAATTGCTGGGAATTATGGTGTTATTTCAAACCGCTAATGCGGTGGTTGCGGACCAACCAACATGTCCGAACCCACCTTCCTTTTGTTCTTGGTGTGCGGAACGGCGGACGACGACAAAACGGGCCGCATAGACGATTTGTTGATTCCGCAGTGAATAACGGGACCCGGGATGAGCTACGGCGCAGACTGAAATGAAATCGGACCACCGGAGCAACTCCAGTGGCCCGCGGACTCCACCGGCGGCCGGAGGCGGCGGCACCCCGGCGCGCCGCCGGACGGAGCCGCTGCGGCTGAAGCCACGACGGTAGGGTGTGGTTCCGCGACCATGCAGAACTGAAGCCAAGGATGCGGCCGGCTGTCGCGTCCGTTGGCGAGAGGCGGCCCCAGCTGGGGCTACAGATTCTTCACGCGGGGGCAGCGCGCCCCCGCCCGTGGATTCCCTCGCTCGGCTGCGCGGCTGAGCCGAGCTGACCCGCCAGGCCGGGCCGGGTCGCACCCAAACAGGTTGGACCCGGACCCGGGTCGGGTCGACCCGGGGGGGGGGGGGGTCGGGCCGGGTCGGTCCGGGCCCAAACCCCCCTTTTCCGGACCGTTTTCTGTCTTTTGCCCATATCTTGGGCTACGTACCTTCGATGGATGCACCGTCAGCGGCAACACAATCCTTGGACCGAGACGGTCATTTTGGTATATTACACTCAAGGTTTTGGAGTACTTTGGGTTCAGCCGGGTTGGTTCTTCCATGAAACCAACCGGGCCCTCAGAGCGGAAACGCTCATAACTTAAGCTCCGGACGTCCGATTGACGTACCATCGATTTTGATGGGTTCCTCGAAGTGAGATGGATCTTTTGGCTTACTCCGCCCAAGTTTTGGACGTAGGTGGAGTATGGTCGGGTTGGTTTTGCCTTAAAAACCAATCGGGCCCCTAGGACGAAAAAGCAAATAACTCTCAGACCGGGCGTCCGATTGACGCGCCGTCTGCGACGTTGAGTTCCTGTTGACGATATGGAACTTTTGGATACATCAACTCTGGACTATGTGTCAGTTGATGTATCAGACTCTCGGATCGTGGAGTGGACCCTCCCGAATGAGCTTGCTATGTGCGGGAACCCTAGTGCTGACTGCGACTACGACTTCGATGATGAAGACTATCGTATTGGAATCCTATGTGGGTTCGACGATGAAGACTATCGTACTGGAATCCTATGTGGGTTTGACGATGAATACTATCATACTGGAATCCTATGTGGGTTCGACGATGAAGACTATCGTACTGGAATCCTATGTGGGTTCGACGATGAAGACTATCGTACTGGAATCCTATGTGGGTTCGACGATAAAGACTATCGTACTGGAATCCTATGTGGTTTCGATGATGAAGACTATCGTACTGGAATTCTATGTGGGTTCGACGATGAAGAAAATTGTACCAGAATCCTCTGTGGGTTCGACGACGATGATTACAGTGCTTGTATCCTACGTGGGTCCCAGTAAGGTGAATCAGTGATTACATCTAATCATCTCTCTTACTATACAAATGATGTGTACCTGCGTGAGTTGAATCCTATGTTGCTTCCTATGGGGAATGTGTTATGCTATCCTGTGTGGATTTACGTTTTTCTTTCCTATGTAGATGGTGTGGTGCTATCCTGTGTGGATTTACGTTTTGCTTTCCTATGTGGATTTTGTGGTGCTATCCTGTGTGGATTTACGTTTTGCTTTCCTGTGTGAACTGAGTTGTATTTGGGCTCAAATGTTGGAGCCTAATGAGAATTGATGACTTAGGTATATGTATGGGCATATAACGAAGTAGTGTTAGATGTTTCTTCATGATTGTATCTTCCCATTGTGGATTATCCTTTGTGAATTCTGGGAGACCTTCAGGGGTCTCGGGGTCCCTACTGAGTAGCTTATACTCACCCCTGCACGGGCTATGCCCGCACTACGTTGTGTTGGTTGCAGACGACGGACAACGCTAATCGTGGTTGAGGCTTGTGGAGCAGGACGGTACCTGGAGGTGGACCACTGGGCGGGACGTACTCGGAGCGGTCGGCTGGACCTAAGGAGCAGTGGAGGCTATCTGTACCCACCCTTTAGGTGAGATTTCCAGTAGACAGCTCGACGTTGCAGCTTTACTTTTTAGCTGCTGTTTTTCCCTTCTAGTTGTACTTTACTTTCATTTTGGGTTTGTATTCTAGCCCACTTACTTTTCCACACTTACTGTTGTACCAGTTTCTACTTAGTGTTTACTTCTGCCTGCTTACTCTGTGGTGTTTGTTGTTTACTTTACAAAGGCAATGCCTTCCCTTTTTCTGGGATTTACGCCTTGGTGCTAGTCGCTAGCCCCTGGCCTATGGAAGGCGGGCTTGGGGTAGTCACGGCATGGGCCCTGAGGACGGGTCGTGACATTTATGACCTCTTGGAGCCACATGAATGACTTTAAACCCTTTACAATATTTTATTTTAAGGAAGTGTCAAAGATGTCATACTTATGTTTTAACAACTATAACATTTTTAATATAGGGTTATTTAGAATATATATTAAACTATAAATTCTAATTTTAGATTTAAAATATTTATCTACAACATGGTAATTATTTATAATATTTATGTGGTAAAATAATTATCTTAAATGCTGACACAATGATGATGTAATAATTATTTAATTAAAGGAAATATCAAATAAATGATATTAAAAATATTAAAATAAATATAATTTGAGATAATTAATGTCATACAAAAATTTTATAGATTAATTTGATATTTTATTGATATTTTAGATTAATTTATTTGAATTTACCTTGTTGTCATGATATTTTAAAAAAGTCAAGTAATGAATAGTGTCAAAATTGAAATTAATGATATTTTAAAATAAATAATATTCTATTAAATGATATGAAATTAATCTAAATGAATGGGATAAGGTTTAAAATTTCTTCAATGATTCATTTATGGTTCTTTTGGCATTTTATAGTAACTATATTAACCCTTAAAGAGTAAAAACACATGTTATCATGGTAAGAGTTAAAGAGGTTAAATAAGGGTTAAAGAAAAAGGATAATGATTAAAAAAATAGTAAAAACATATATAATTTTCATTTATTTAATTTAAATATACAAATAATTATAATATATTATTAATAAATCATTTTTAGAGCCATTTTTAATATAAAATTAATTTATATTAATTTAATATTCTGAGAAATTCTAAGAGTGCCCCTATCATCTATTATAAAAGGGAACCTCTTATTATATATTCCTCACACTTAAAAACCTATTTTGTTCTAATAATATCAACCAAAATATCTTCATATAATACCTACACACATTCTATAGCTCTTATTTTAGGAAGAACACCATTCTTAGTGGTCTAAAGGTGTTAATCAAATGGGGTGTTTTGGGGAAGAGGTATCGTTTTTAATCAAGTGTTTCTATTTTATTTCTTCTTACAATTACATTAAATCTTATTAAACCATGATGAAATAATAAATACAGTATCATAAATATAAATATATTTTTATTATTTTTATATCATCACCTAAATACATCTCCACTTCCATAAAATGGGAAAATAATTAATCATTCGTGTGTAGGATGTGCTACCACCTTACGAACTGATATAATTTTTTTTAAATCACCATCTCTAAAGACTGGATATAATAATGTAATTAATGTTCATATATGATACTAATGAAATATTTATCATTATTAAATAATAATATATCTTTTTTTCTTACCTTTCCATTCACATAAAAATAACAACGTCGTTCGTGCATACGTGTGAACTATCACCTCCACGAAGTGATGTGATTCATTTTTCATCACCACATAACATGGATGATATATATAAGTATATTTAAATTATTAATATTATACTAATTATATTATGATCAATTCCTAAATATAAAATAATACTTACATTGTTTCCATAATGTTCATTGAAAAATGAAAACATTACTCATGCAATTGTATGACTTATCGTCTCCATGATTGTAATGTAGTTTATTTTTCATATCCATATTTAATGGATAGATTTAAAAGTATAATTTATGTATAAAAGTGATTATTATGTCATGAATATTATTCTAGATAATATTTACAATTGAAAACTTTCACTATTGACATCATACCAAAGTCATTTTGGACTCATGTACTGAATATCATCAAAACATATGGTGTGAACATAAATAATTAAGTAATTGTTATAATATGGTAATAAGTGATATAAAAGGAATAATAAAATTGAAAAATTTTCTCAAGAAATTAAATAATTAACCTATGTTTATTATTCAAGAATATAAAGATTGCACACAACGATTTAGACTCAAGGTAATGGAATTTATCTCAATCTCTTTTTATTGAGGCATATTATGATGTTATAAACCCACCTTATTTTATGAGGTGTATATATAGACACATTAGACTAATAATATCATTAATTTATTTATTATCAATTTATTTAATGTTTTTTTAAATTTTATTCTTTCATGTGGCTTGTGATTTAAATGTTCAGAGTGGTACGAGACACTTTGAATTTTTAAAGATTTAATTTAAAAATATTTTTTCCTATGTCAATATTATTGATATTTATTTTACTTATTTATTTATATGGATATAAAATTATTATAAAGCAAATTTTATGTCTATTATTAATTTCATTCAAATATTTAAAAAATGAATCTTTTTACATGTTTTATATGGAACATTTTGAAAAATGATAAAAGGAATATTCTATTCTTAATGTACATGATGACAACAAATTTTCCACCACTATGACTATTATTTAATTTCTAAATTCCATTTTAAGATTAAATATTTTATTTATGAAAAACCCTCTTCCCTTCTTTTTGGTATTTTTGGTATTGAAAATGGTTTTTTAAAATAAAAGGGTATTTTTATACGAAAGTATTTTTCATATGGTATTAAAAGAGTTTTTCAAAGGGTTTTACAATGAAAATGTTTTATTAATGATATAGTACTTAAGAATTATAGGAAATAGGTGAGACCAGTATATATTATACATGGGGTGGCCCAGATAGCACCAGGTAAGCCCGTTACATCTTAACATGAGGTGAACTAGATAGCGTTGGGGAAGCCCATTACAACTTAACATGGGGTGGACCAGATAACGTCAGGTAGCTTAATATGGGGTGAACCAAATAGTATGGTGTAATCCCATAATATATTAATTGGAATTATACCTTATGGTTCTTCCAATTTAAAGGGTTTTGAAATTTTTTTATGCATATGATGCTCTAAGTCACCTAAACGAGTTTTAATTGATTGCTATGGGTTTTAAGGATTTTCTTTGATAAATATGTGTGATTTTTTTTTTTCATGTGAATTTTTTTATTTCATATTCTCAAATAAATTTAAAGATAAAGGTAAATGTTATATGAGTTTTCATATTTTTACTGAACTAATGGTTTCTTTTCTTTTTTATATCCCTTATCGAGCTATTGCGCTCATCCCAAGTTTTTAAAATGTATTTCACAGGGTTTAAGGGGGAATATAGACAAGGATGAGATCAAGAGGATAATTGTGAACATTTTTCATAAAGATAAATCATATTTTATTTTAAAGAGTTTTATATTGTGGAAAAAATGGATACTGAGTATAAGTTTCCACTTGTAATGTATGAGTTTACTTTGTAAGAGTTTTCCCTAATTATCTAAAACTCTAAACTGAAAAGATCATTGAATGTGAATTCTAGTTCAAAAACACTAGGATATATAATGTTTAAGTTCAGGTCCATATAGTTAGTATCATAGGATGGTTTAGGAAACTTTATAGGTTGAAATAATGTCATTAACATTCCCTTATATGATTTTTCTTTATGGTTAAGTTGAAGTGATGTAGCATTTTATTATTTCCTTATTGATTCATCTAAAATACAGTTGTTCAAAATTGGTTTCCATATAGGAAATAAGGAATATGTAGTGGGAATACATCAAGAAGAAAATAACATTCTATATTATCATCCCAACATGGTTGTAATTTGAATAGAATAGTTTGTTACAGTGATGGATTAGTTGAAACACATTATAAATGAAGGTGGTATCCATGCTAGAGAGGAACCTAATATACCATGAAGGAACATGTCTATAGTGGATAATTTCATGAGGCAAAATCCCCCATAATTAAATGGATCTTATGACCTAGTGGTATTTGAAGGATGTATCATTAGCCTATATAAGATATTTGAAGTCATGGGTTTTTTAGAATGTCAAAAGGCAACTCCTTCTGTTTATCATTTTGAAGGTGGAGCTAACCGAAAGTGGTCTTTGGTTAAGAATACTAGAGAGAAATATGATATTGATTCCATGGAATGGGAAATATTTAAGAATATATTATTTGAGAAATATTTTCGTAAGGCTGTTCAATTTAGAATGGAAAAATAATTCTTGGAATTTAAGCAAAAGGATTATGATACTATGGATGCCTATGAAGAAAACTTTACAATATTGGCAAGGTGTGTTCTAAATTTTATTTTGGACATTGATAGTAAAATTAATATATTTTAATCAATATTGAAACTAATTCTACTGAGAGAATCGACCTCATTAGAATTTAAAAGTTATTAGAAAGTGGTTCATTGTGATGTAAAAGTTGAGATGGAGTTTTCTAAAACTTTTGTTCTATAAGATTTCAATAGTAAGAAATAATAAAGGTGACATGAAATGGAGAACCATACAACTGATAAATATAGATTTAAGCCCCCAAAATGTTCGAAGTTTAGAAAACAATATTTAAAGGAATGTTTCACTAGATCAAGGAAGTGTTTTTAGTGTGGTCAGTTTGGTCATAGGATCAGTGACCAAGAACAACCTGGTAATTTCCATTTCCCAAGACCATCATAAGATTTTTTTCCCTAAAATGACTTAAAATATATAGTAAAATGGTGAAAGTTTTGCCCTACCTTTGTATTTTTTTCCATGATTTCCTGTTTCCCTAGCCTGGGGGCTCATGGGGCCTGCCCCAAGGCTGTCCCTGTCTGTGACTATAAAGAAAAGAGCCCCGAACAACCAAATAATGGGGCAACCAATATCCATCCAAAGGTGCAGTGTTTTAGTTGCAATGAGTTGGGTCATTATGCTAATGTGTGTTTGAATATAGTTACATAGAATGGAAATTATTATGATCGAAAAAAAATATTCAGGAAAATCTTTTTCTTATACTGCAGTTGATGTTGAGACATCTGGTGCGGTGATGAAAACTTTAGGGAGCCCAATATTTTTCAAATTATAACCATATGTTCAAGGTTTTAGACCCACATTTTGAGGTTTTAATTGATGTGATCATAAGTAATTAAGGACCTTTCTAGTGTTTTGTTTGGTTTATGTTTATTTAAGGATTTTGTTTAATGAGAAGTATGCCTTTACTTCTGGATATGAGTTTTGAGGTATTAATAACATTTAGGGTTTATATAATCTTTGATGATTAAGGTTATTTTTAGGGATGTTCGTCATAATGCTAAGAATGTTATAAGGACAAAATTATGCTTATAAAATATCAATATAACAAGTAAGTATATTTCATTATATTATTAGATAGTAAATGAATTCCTCAACTCTAGAAAATGTATTTTTAATGAAAAACGTTATTCATTTTCTTTTATTACTAAGAAATCAATGATTTTTTAACACATCATAGATTTATAGTTTTGTGATGGTTAAAAGTATAATGACAATACTCTACATCACTATTGATAAGAAATTGATAGTTACTTTTCTATTCTATGTCCATGTTTTCCTACATGGAACCCTAGTATGTGTTATCTCAGATGACCTTTGTACTTCTATTTTATTTCTTTTAAAGTGGATGTTTTATTGACCCTTATTCCGATGTCATATTTCAATAAAGTTAATTTTAAAGGTCAAACCCTAGATAAAAATACCAAGTTTAAATTGTGAGGATGAAATTTATTAATGGTGGGAGAATGTAACATCCTGAGTTTTTAAAATGAAACACTATATTTGATAGTGTACATGATACACCAAATTGAGTTTAAATGAACAAAAAAATAATATTATTTAATATAGAAGTTATCACATAGACATTAGAGTGGAAAGTATAAAAAATATTTTCCAAATTATGAAAATATGGTTTACACATTTATAATTAATTATTTGGTGACCAATTAATCATAAGTGAAAATAAAACCCTTTTTAAAATAAAATGATTTTTTTTCCTGAAAAACTATTTAAATATGCACAAGTGTGTTTTATTCCAATAAATAAACAAATAAATATTATTGGATTATATTAATAAAATTTATAATATATTCAATATAATTTTTAACATTCATATTATTTATTTTTCAGACATTATATAAGAACAAATCCAATTTTACTCATAAAAGATGTATTTTTATAAAAGTTAGTTTTGCTGCTTTTGATGACACAATTGTTTTAAATATAGTTCTTAAAAAATTTATAAATTATATTAAAAAAATAAAATTCTTATTTTAAATCATATATCAAAACTTAATTTTCTTGAATTTTTGGTATTTTTCCGATAAGTTTTATGTTTTGATGAATATTGAAAAGTACCAAATTTTAATTAGAAAATATATTTTTTATAAATAATTTATAGTGTTATTTTTTTTGATTTTAATGTATAATTATATCAATTATATATAATTTAATATAATTTAGGTAAATTTAATCAATTCCACATTGAATTTTGATATACAAATATTTTAATTTTTTGAAAGTTTTCACTTTAATAACTCGTTTTATTACCCCATCAATGAGAGTAATTTTAAATTAATTTTATCCAATTATATGTTATGAATTTTTAAAAATCGATTCCATATTTGGAATCATAATTTAAAAATTTATTAAATATGTACCTTTTATCTTTGTACAATAAGAATAGTAACTTTAGAAATTTTTTATTACCATGATCAAGGGTAAATCAGGTAATTAAGGGTAAAAATAATATTATAAATATTATAAAATTACCCTAAAAATTATCAAAAATTTATTTTATGATTTATTTTGGACTAAAATCATCATTGGGACAATTTTATGACGTCTTGGAGTCATTTGGATGACTTTAAGACCTTCATAGTATTTTATTTTTGAGAAGTGTTAAAGATGTCATACTTATGTTTTAATAACTATAAAATTTTAATATAGGGTTATTTAGAAGATATATTTGACTAAAAATAGTAATTTTAAAGATAAAATATTTATATATATCATGGTAATTCATTTATAATTTTAATGTGATAAAATAATTACCTTAAATGCTAACACAATGATGATGCACTAATTGTTTAATTAAAAGAAATATCAAATAAATCATATTAAAAATATTAAAATAAATATAATTTGAGATAATTAATGTCATAAATTAATTTTATAGATTAATTTGATATGTTATTGATTTTTTTGAAGAATTTTTTCGAATTTATCTTATTGTTGTGATATTTTTATAAAGTCAAGTAATGAATAATGTCAAAATTGACATTAATGATATTTTAGAACAAATAATATTTTATTAAATGATATAAAATACATAAAAATATAAAATTAGTCAAAATTATTTGTATAAGTTTTAAAATGTCATCAATGATCCATTTATGGTTCGTTTTTTATTTTATAGTAACTATATTAACCCTTAATGAGTAAAAACACATGTTATCATGGTAAGAGCTAAAGAGGTTAAATAAGGGTTAAAGCTAAAAGATAAAGATTAAAAAATATTAAAAACTAATATAATTTTTGTTTTATGAAGTAATTTAGACCCATAATCATCCCATATTATAAATAAATCATTTTTGTGTCATTTTTAATATAAAATTAATTTATATTAATTTAATATATTGATAATTTCCAAGAGTTCCCATCCCCTCTCTTATAAAAGGTAACATCGTCTTCTATATTTCTAACACTTAAAAAAATATTTGTATCTATAAATATCTACCCAAATACATTACTATAATCCCACCCCACATTATAGAACTCTTATTTTATACAGAAAACCATCCTTAGTGGTCTTAAGTTGTTAAGAAAATGAGGTGGTCTAAGGAAGATGTATCGTTTTTAATCAAGTGTTTTTGTATTATTTATTCTTTCACAAACTTAAAATATTATTCAAACATTATGAAATAGTAAATATAGTATTCTAAATATACTGAGATGTTATTATGTTTATATCATCACGTAAATCTATCTTTACATCCATCAAATGGTAAAATAATTAATCGTTCGTGTGTATGGTGGACTCTCACCTCGCGAACCTATGTAATTTTTTTCCATTACCATCTCTCAAGACTGGTTATAATTATGTAATTAATGTTTATATATAATATTAATGAAATATTTATCATTATTAAATAATAATATATCATTTTTTTACCTTTCCATGTACAAAAAATGATAACATCATTCGTGCGTACGTGTGAACTATCACCCCCATGAAGCGATGTGGTTCATTTTTCATCACCACATCACATGGATGATATATATAATTATATTTAAATTATTAATATAATATTAAATATATTATTATAATTCTTGAAATATAAAATAATACTTACCATATTTCCATAATGATTGTTGAAAAATGAAAACGTTACTCATGCATACGTACAACTTACCATCTCCATGATTGTAATGTAGTTAATTTATCATATCCATATTTAATAGATGAATTTAAAAATATAATTTATGTATATATGTGATTATTATTTAATTAATATTATTATAGAGATGATGTAATAATGGAAACTTTGACTATTGATATCATACCAAAGTCATTTTGGACTTATGTACCAAATATCATCAAAACGTCTGATGTGAACTTAAATAATTAAGTAATTGTTATAACATGGTAATAATTTATATAAAAATAATAATAAACTTGAAAAAGGTTATAAAAAAGTAAATAATTAACCTATGTTTATTATTTAGGAATATAAATATTGTATGTGACGAGTTGGACTCAAGGTAAGGGACTTCATCTCAATCTCCTTTCATTAAGGCATATTTTGATCTTATAAACCCACATTATATTATGAGGTATAAATAAAACCACATTTAACTTATAATATCATTAATTTATTTATTATCATGTCATTTAATTTTTTTTAAATTTTATTCTTTCATGGGGATTATGATTTAAATGTTCAAAGTGTTATGAGTCACTTTGAATGTTTAAAGAATTAATTTCAAAATCCTTTTTTACATGTAAATATTATTGATATTTGTTTTTAATATTTATTTATATATATATAAAATGATTATAAAGAAAATTTAATTCCTATTTTTAATTTCATTCAATGGTTTTCAAAGGTAATATTTTTACTTGTTTAATATGGAACGTTTTGACAAACGACAAAAGAAATGTTCTATTATTAATGTACACAATGACAACAAATTTTCCACCACTATGACTATTATTTAATTTATATATTAATTTTAAAAATTAAATATTTTCTTTATTAAAAACACTATTACCTTATTTTTAGTTTTTTTGGTATTAAAAATGGTTATTTTAAAAGAAAAAGTTATTTTTATATAAAAGTGTTTTTTATATGGGATTAAAAGAGTCTTTCAAAGGGTTTTATAATGAAAATGTTTTATTAATTATATGGTAATTGAGAATTATATAAAACTAGTTAGTATGATATATCTTATACATGGGGTGGAACAAATAGCATCGGGTAAGCCTATTATAGCTTAACATGGGGTGGCCTAGATAACACTGGGGAAACCCATTACAGCTTAACATGGGGTGGATTAGATACTATCGGGTAATACCATTACATCTTAACATGGGGTGGCCCAGATAGCACTGGGTAATCCCATAATATCTTAACTAGAAGTTGTCCATATGGTTATTCCAACGTAAATGGTTTTGAAATGGTTTTATGTTTATGATGCTCTAAGTCACCTAAAAAAGTTTTAACTAGTTTTTATGAGTCTTAATTAGTTTCTATGAGTTTTAATGATTTTATTTAAGAAAAATGTGTGTTTTTTTCATGTAAAAATGTTTTATTTCATATTATAAAATTAATTTTAAGATAAATATAAACATTATATATATTTTCATGTTTTTACTGAACTAATAGTTTCCTTTATTTTTATACCCCGTACTGAGATTTTGTTCTCATCCTAAGTTTTTAAAATATATTTTACAGGGTTTATGGGAGAATAGAGACAAGGATGAGATCAAAGTGATAATTGTGAATATTTTTTATATAGAGAAATATTTTTTTTAAATAGTCTTATCTTGTGGAAAAAATTGATATTGAGTATAAGTGTCCACTTTTAATGTATAGGTTTACTTTTTAAGAGTTTGACCTAATTCTCTAAAAATCTAAACTGAAATGAACCTAAAATGTGAATTCTAGTTAAAAAAAATAGGATATATAATTTTTAAAGTTGTTTCCTTAAACCCATGAGTTGGAAACTATCAGCTAGAATCATACAAGAATAAAGAGGGAATTATTTTTCCATAAAAAAGTGGAAGATGAACTATACAAGTTGACATGTCAACACTCCTCAATGAGAAAGTACCAGAATCAAGCAGGTAAAACAGTACCCAAAATAACACATCACCAAGTATGTGAAATTTTCCAAGATAAAATCTCATACATACCATGTAATAGGTGGATCACATCTCCACCATTCACCTCCATTAATTTAGGCCCCAATGATAAATAACATCCACCACCTGCATGTGGTGCTTTCCCTTTTCTTGGAACTATCAAAAGATAATCTAAAAATGTTTGAAGGAAAATGTGGGTTGTGAGATATAAATCCTAGTAGGGTCTCACCAAGTGTTCTATAAAAAATTCCATAAAAATAAAAAATTCATTATTTTAATTTAAATAAAATAAGTCATGACATGACATCTGTATATTTTCAATAAAACATGATTTCAAATAAAAAAGTGATTTAAGACATATCAAAATATGCATAAATAAAAATTTTATATAAAACATTTATATAAATAAATTGTAATGAATAAAATATTTCAAAACTAATGTAATATAATAATCAAATAAAAAAATATCATAGAACCATGTAATAAGACCTATTCTACGTTAGTTTCTATTAATAGGACCATCACACATCTCAATCATCATCATCACTCAAGTAGGTTTGCAGAATCAAATCAACACCCCATCAGGGGATCCCAATATAGGAAATCATGACAAACTAGGTTTTGTTAGTGTTTTCATTTCCAATCAATTTCTAAGGAGTTAGAGTCCTAATGTCCTTTTCCGAGTTACCACCAACTACCCAGGATTACATGTGCTTTAATCAATAAATCAATCAATCAATCTTTGGGGAAATCATTCATTTAAAATAATTTCATCAATCATAGTTCAATTTCCCAAATTTTAGTTTTTAATATACCTTTTCATTTCAAATAAAAATCATAGGTTTTCATCAAACTCATGCTTTTTAAATCATCTTTCAATTTTAAGCCATTTTTATCAATAATTGACTCTAAATCATGTCAATTTATCAAATCAATTAATCAAATCAATTTTTTAAATTAGGATACCTTTCATAAATCCATCTCACAATTTCAATTAAATTAAATTTAGGGGTTTTTCATAATTTCCCTGTCCATTTAAAAATCAAACATCAAAAATCTCATATCCATGTTTTTAAATCATTTAAAAACTCATTTCAAATTAATCAAGAAAATTAGGGTTTCAATTGTAGGGTAAATACTTATGGAGCCACCAACCCTTAATCATGAGGTCTAATTAACACAACACCTACAATGAGATCCACCGATGAATAATAGAGGCATTATAGATTAAGGAAACAATTATAGAATCAAGATCCATCAAAATGAAGATTATATCCATCAAAATAGAGCTTATATCCATTAATAACGTGATGATATATCACTTTATAAATGTGATAGAATATGAGATTAGAATAAAACACATATTAGGGGATCCACTTACTGGTATAAGATCCAATGAGATCATTGGAACTTAGATTTTCAAGGAGAAGAGGTTAAAGGAGTTAAAATCACATCGTGATATCCTAGAAAGATCATATAATTATATTAGGGTTGAATGGTGGTGATTAGATGTTAAACTGGTGGGTTTTAGATTTTTAAAACAATTTTTGGTGGAATTAAAAACCATGCACATAGTTTACTAGAGATGCTTCATGGTTAGTATTAACAACGTGCCTTAACCATTCACCCATACTTGACTTCTAGATGGGTTTCATGGTTTGGAAGCATTGTTACTTTAATTTTTTGATAATTGTGAAACCATCTATGTCCTAGGGTATATATTTTAGAGGGGTGGCCACACGGTTTGGACAAACCGTGAAACCCCTTCCATTAGCTCATGCTTGTCCACATGGTTTAGTAAAAAAACTGCATGGTTTTCCCTAACCATGCACCAACTTTGAATTGACTCATGGGCATTCAAAATTTTCTAAATTACACTAGAAGAAACCCAAGAAAAGACCCAACCAAGTGAGGATAAAAACAAGAGTCATAAAGTACCTAAAATAAGGTAACATGATGTTAAAAGGAGCCTTTGTTAAATTAATAAATTATTAACCCCAACCCTAGGTCTATAAATATCCTATTATAGACATTTGAGAGAGATTATATATTGTGAAAAACACATCTCATCCCTATATATCTCTCTATAAAGAACAAATAATTCTTTGTGTTTTATTCTCTCAATCATGATAGATTCCCCTCCCTTATCTCAAGTTTGAGAGATCAAGATACGATCCTTGAATACTGAAGAGATCATAGTAGCAACCAAGGAAACAACACAAAATGATCGATAATACCCTGGTATCACCCAAAGTATCATTGATGATATTATAAGATGAAATGAGAACATATAAATTACTACTAAAGGGGATCTGCATTGGGTACTCATCAATAAAACAAAGGTATAACTTAAATGGGTTTTAGAAAGATGGTACGAGATGAATAAGGTTTGGACGATCAATATATGTAACAAAGAAAGAACTCAAGATCGGTGTATTTATTCTAGTTTTAAATTAATTATAAATTTAATATTAAAATATTATCTCCTAGTTTTGATGTTGTTTTTTTGTATCCATCTAAAAATTCATTGGTCGTGACATTGAATCATGCACATTTCAAAATATTCATTGGATTTGAAAAAAATCCAAGTTTGGTCCATCCCAAATAGGTGCTTCTACTATGTATAGAACCTTCAAATGGTATCATAATAATCACATTTAAATTTAAATTTATTTATTGTTTATTGATCATTTATGTATTAAATTTAGTTATAATTTACAAAAATTCATTTTAATAATCTTATAATTGGGATATTTTATTTATTTATTAATTTCTTGCTCATATAATCCATATCTGGTTAAAAATAAATGAATAAACTTCAAAGTACCAACATGAAGGTGTTGGAGATTCTAGATAGATATCACAAGAGTACATGACATATATCCTAAAGGTATACACTATGTACCCTTGTTCACTACACTAGTATAACCCACTTAGAATCCAAGTTTCCATGTAGTAATTACACATACAGTGTATTAAATTCACAATGTGTATTAACTAGGCCGGACTGGAACACAATTTATTTGACTACACATAATGTAACTTACTTACATGACCTGTAGTCGATACATTTTCACGGAAGAAAATGCGGATTCAAGATGCACTATGTATTTATTTTACGATGTATACATAATGTAAATCATGAAATACAGAGGCCACATGATATGTACCATATATAGATGTTGTGTACATTATAAATATTTATGACCAACCACATGCTCAGTCTCTAATCATGTAATGTGTACATATGATGAAAATACATACACGATGTGCAACTTGATTATACATACTATTCTCCCTACTCATTTACACAAGAATATTAAATTTAATCAACTACTCCATTAAACCACATTAATATATGTTTATGTGTCATTTATTGATAGTAAATAATGATTGATATGTTTTATATTATATTAAATTATTAATTAATTCCATATAAAATTATGTACTATAAATTAAATATGGTTATTACATGTTTCTTATTCCATGTGTATTAAATCAGTACATATAAAACAATTTTCATGTATTCTGTGTGTTATTTGTTAACAGTATAAGAAATGAAATTACATCACATATTTTGTACATGATATGTCATGTGATTTAACTATATACAATAAAGACAATTTTGGGTAGTTCATACAGTAATTCATCATGTTACTTCCAAATGAAAGTTGTGTAATTTATTAAATTTTAAATACAATTAATTTATTTAATTCAATTAATGGGAATATCTAGGATAGATTAAATGAATATCAAGATAAAATGGATTAATTTATTAATCATATAATCAATTATATTAATTCATGTTCATTTTATCTTAATGAATAACGAATTGAAATGAATAAAATAATGTTATTTTAAAAGTATATTCATTGCATGTATGACTTATTATGAGATTAGATCGACATGTGTATGTGTGTGGTTTATTTTAATTTAATTATTACATATAGATTTTACAATTTTATTATTAAATTAAAATGATGTATTGTGTGTCATACCTCTATTCTTATTATGTAAGGGCCCACATACCTATAGTTTTCATTTTTCAAACCCCTTATTATGGTTCCCTTCACCTATATGTGAATTAAATACATTATAAGGGTAGAGCTCTCAGACACATGAAGTCTTTTAAAGCTGTATATGAGGTTCTATGGTGAAAATAACCCAAGTGATACACATTATAGGGGAGGAATACTATAACTAGTGCCCAGACTGGTATAATGAGTTTTTACCCATGGGTTATTTCTTAGTTTATTGTCTAAATAAATCAACCATCATATAATCCCCTGACCAAGTCATTTATTTTCATTATTTATATCTTTTACGTGATTTATTTTATGGATTCTAGTCTATGATCACATATAAATAAATAGATTATCATTAAAATATATAATTAAAATAAATAGATTATGTGTAAATGTTTTATCAGCATATGTTTAATCACTTAAGTAAAATACTATTAATATTAACAAGATATATAAAAATAAAAATAAGTAAATTTATGCATACTGAACAAAATCCATCAACTATAAATTAAGTCAGACTAAACCTTCCATTACCTGATGAAGAATACAACCATAGAACTAAGTTTTGGTTCAACCCTTTTTAGGATACATAATTTTATTGGGGAGTTATTATGAAGGTTTTGTTTGACTTAACCATTTTTCATTAATAGGAGTAGCCCTTTGTAGACTTGGTGTAGCTTGGAGGACAATGTTGATGAAATCTGAGCAAGGATTTTTGGATTGGGGATTCCAATCAATGAATCAAGGAGTTTTCATTTGGAAAGATCACATAATAAAGTACTTTCAAGTAATTGACCATAACCATAATTTAGTTATGAGAAGAGGTATATGGATCTATTCCACTTGAATTTCCATGTGATGGGACATTCCAATTCCAATAGTAAGGGCTATTGGGACTTGAGAAAATAGTAGGAGACTAAATAAATTAATAAAATTATTTTTTCTCACATATTAAGGTAAAAAAATAAAGTACTAATAACACTGTTGGAAAATTTCTCTATACAAATAGTTCTAAATCGTTGGTATATGCTTCATAACTATTTGTATAGCCTATACCAAAGGTTTTGTGAATCATAGGGATTCTAACCATCGATATGGGGCTATACCAATAGTTTCATTTGAAACTATTAATATAGATCACAACCAAATTTAAATACCCATGATTTATTTAAACCATGCATCTAGAATCCTTTCTAATAGTGATGTATACCAACAGTTCCCAGAACCGTTGGTATATCTTCTTATCCCCACTATATAAAATCATAATCCATCACCTCTTCTGTAACCTCTAAATAAATTACAAACCACATTACACATTTTTATTCACAAAAAATATTATATATTGGTCATTTAATCATCTTGTTATCAATAGTTTTCAAACCATTTACAATACTATAACATAAATATACAATCCACACAATCAATTGGTTTTAGTAATTAAACATCATACACACATGTCTCTTTATTATCCACTCAAAAATAGAGGGGATTTATATATCCCTCATCACCACAAGTTCCATCATAATCATCACTAACATCCTTATCAGTATCATCTCCTAGAACAACAACATCATTGTCATCATTATCATCATTATCATCATCATCACCAGGAGTATCATCACCTCAACCACCACTAGTACCCTCATTTGTATCACTCAATGAATCATATAAATATTTCATTTTTTCCATACATGAATAAAAAAAATCAATATCCTATGATGGAAGTGATGGAAATATAACTTTCATAGCTTTCAGGAACTATTTGGTGACCAATTTACCTCTTTTATGCTCCTTTATAACTATTTTTTGGCCTCATATGCTTCTACGTGGGATTTTTGCAGCTCGATGGTGTGAGATATTTGATAGGAGATAAATGATGGCTAATACATAGTGGGGATGATGCTTTTCCTGGGTCAACAACATACTCTCCCCTGATTCTCCTCACCTAATACCCATCTAAAATGATCATTTTACCTGAAGTTGTTTTATTCTTTCTCATTGAGGGCCTCTAGGGAACATTGTTGAAAATATAAATAATATATTTAATAAATAATTATATATCAAAATTCTAAATATCAATAAAAATATTTACAATCTTTTCTTGTGTCTTTTCATTTATAGCATATCCATCCACTTTCCTTCTACTCGATAAAAATAATTTTGCTCAAGGGACACGACCTTTGACTCCCAATATTGATTGCTGTAAATGAAATTGATTACTATAAAAATATATAACTGAATAATATAAAATTGATAAATAAAACCAAAACAAATTCAATTGTGAATACATGTGATATTAACCATCTACTTACATCAAGTTAAAAATTACCACATTAGATTAAATTATAGTACCGAGTCACTATGTGGTATTAAATTTAATTCTCACATTAGATTAAGCTACAAGGGAATGAATCTATACGTGATTAACTGAAAGTAAGTCTCAAATGGGGAGAATGGATATGGAGGAATCTATGTTATATTAATAATATAGAGAGAAACTCATTTTAAAGTAACCAATTTAAGATACATAGAAGTTCAACACAACCTAGAATGAATTAAAATTTTAGTTGTCAAAGAAATCCATAAAATGAAGAATCATCTAACTAGATCAAATTCTATAATTCATAAATGGAAACCATATCAGTTAACTACACGGTCCTTATCCATCAGTTTTTTCCAATTATAAACAAACTAGATCATATTCTATAATTCATAAATGAAAACCATATGAGTTAACTACATGGTATCTATCCATTAATAGCCATAATAGTATGAAACTGTACACTAATATATACAAACCACATATCATTTAGTATTTTAGGTAATTTTTTAGTATTTAAAATTAACTTCATAATAGATTCATATGTAAATGATATAATACCATGATAGTGTATAGTATAATTTTTTTTCCATTCTCATTTTTTGGATGAAAAATTTTCATCTGAGAAGGATATGTTTTTTCAATCCTCTATTTTCAAGTTTAAGAGATGTGCTACTTGATAGATTATTCTGGTCAGGTGGTTGTAAAGGCTCTTTTTAGAGTCTTGATACATGGTTCTTTATAGTTGGATCTAGACTAGATGGCTTGAGCTGTTAGATGATTTTTTCGGTAATTGTTGGAGATATACAACTAATTTTCATTTAATATGAATGAAAGGTGTTACATGAATGTCAAAGAATGGATTATTCTGGGTGAATTGGACCCTACAATAGCTAAGTAAATCTCTTTTTGTCTTAATGTGTCTGAGTTGTATGACCTAGACCTATAATGCTATAAATTTCAGCTGTGATCCATTTTCTCTACATGATGGGTCTATATGTTGCTACACGATTTGGATGAGATTTATTATAATTTGTCTTGGGAAATTTTATTTTGGTTGTTTTTTATGGGGGATTCATCCCCATTATCTTATTTGTGGATGAGATGTTGTAAGTTGGTCTGGAAATTAGGATGATTTGTAAAATAAAGCATGAATTATCTGGAATAGTCAAGGTAAAAGATATCAGTTACATTAATAAAATCATATGGACGAGGATTGAGTGAAATATAAAATATGGATGTTTGGATCCATCTTAAGGTGACAACATCTTGAAGGTAATCGAGAAATTCTGGATATCCAAATGTAAGATGGTTTCAAATATATCATCCAAACACATAAAATTTTATAAGGAGGGAGTATGGAAAATATAAAGTGAAGTAAAGTATATAGTGAGAGTTCTATTTTCATTAGCAGTAGGTATATTGATGTACTCCATGATACATAAAATATTAGAAATTACCTTTTTAGTGAATGTTGTGATCCATTTTATTTGAAATTTAGTGAAATAACACTAGAAAGGCATGAAGTGTTTTTATCCAGTATCATAACGGTTTTAAATATATTATTATTTACTTTAGGATGCAAAATCCAATGAAATATTAGATTGATAATGACTTTTTTGGAGACTTATAAACCCCAAAGAGTACCATAGGTTTTTCCTTCACCTCTATGGTAATGAAAATTATATATATATATTAATTTTCTAACCAGTAGTTACATTATATTTCATGAATGTTGAGTATATGGATACAATGCATGATAGAAAATAATTGGTTAGATCATGCCTCTGTTGGAAGAGATGAAATTTATTCAAGGGGGAGGAGTGATGTTTTGTGACAATTAGAATGCAATCCATTTGGCTCAGAAAATCATGATTCCCTAATAGATGAAGCATATCATCCTATAATACCACATCATCCAGAAATTATTTGATGAATGATTACAAGAGTTCTGAATGATATTTGGAAAACAAAATACATCTCATATTTTCAACAAGTTTTTTGTCCAAGAAATTATAAGGAAACATTATTCCAAAGTGGGACATAGGTGAACAAAATGGAGTGGAGACACCATATGTTATAGGAATTGGATTTTTATTTTATGTTGAAGAGTTATATGATAATGTAGTCCACATGATGTTGTATTCAAGCATGAAAATATTTTAAATGTGAATTATTATTCATGTTTTGATTAATTCAACCAAAAGTAGAGGCTCTATAAGATAGCCTCGATTTTTTTATAGGAAGTAGTTACTGAAATATCATATAGAGGTGGTCATTTTGAAAGATATGATTTTTATAATTGGATGGTGTGATGGTCAGTAGTTTAGAAGTTATAAATAGAAGTTATAGTTTTTTAAACATGGGGTTTTAATGTTGATATTTTAAGGTCTTATCATCATTACATTGATAATTTTTAAGAGTCATTCATATAAAAGTAAGAGTGACATTAACTATTCATCAGAAGTGAAAGGTTTTAGATGAACATTTTAAAAGTGTTAGAAATTCCCCATGCTCAATGGGGTGACTTCCATGAAATTTTGGAAGTTGGTGAAAATAGATGACCAGCTGATACTTACTATAAGAAAGTGGGAAAACATGCACATATGTGAATATGCAATTGATTATTTACATGTAATTATTGATCCAATTGATGAACATAGAAAAAGTGATTATAATTCTGATAATTTTCCAATGAAATGGAAAGGTAGTAGTTTTCTCCATGGATATAGGATATAATGTATGAACCATAAAAAGTCATATGTTCTTAATATTGTTGTTATTTTTCTTGAATGTTTGTTTGTGATTTTTTTCTTGAGTGTGTGTGAGGTTCGACTCAATGTGATGACTTGGCTATAGTTAGCTTCCCATGTTCTGAACACTAAACATCGAGGGGATAACTTATAATCAAGTATATTATAGAGTTAATTACTACTTTTATGCTCATATAAGGTATATTATTTGATGGATTGGTGGTTCACCCCACCACCTAATAGAATGCTCCCCAGAATTTCAGAAAAAAATACCATTCAAATATGATTTAATCAATTAGTGACTAGTAAAACTCAGTTGGTCATAAAAGTACCCAATGCATCTCATGATCTAGCATTGTAGTGCACTCAAAATTATACATATACATCACAAAATAATTTTTCTTTTTGTTTTTTCTTGATGCATCTCAAAAACAAAAAATCAATTCAATTAATAAGAATTAAATTTTCCATACAAACCATTAAAGATTAAGAATACCTTAAAATCATTAGTCTTTCAATACACAATCATATATTGGTATTTTGTTGCTGGTAAATCAGTGAATATTGGTACATACTCTAAATCAAAGTCAAAACTACTCTTCTAACTAACATATAACTCATGCTTATATGATTACTACAACTACCCAAGTTCCATCAACCGTGAATCCTTAGCATATTCACCATCGGTAAAGTTAAACTGATGTTGTAACAAACATGTTAATTCATATAAATATAACAATAATATATATTTAAATTTTAAAAAATTTCTTACCCATATCTCTGACCATTGTTTATCATTTATTTCATTATAGATATTTCTCTCTGAGTTTGGTTTCACCGGAATGATATCACTGTACTTGGCTAAATTTTCCTTAAAACTTCTACAAAGTCTGAAATTTTTACCCATCATTTGATTGTATTCATTATAATATACCATTTTTTTAAATATTCCATGATTTACACATATGGGTGATCCTACATTTCCTATTAGAAGATACCACTAAATAAGACAAAATAAAAAAGTATAATTAATTTATAGTACAATAGGGAAAAATGATTTGATATCATTCAACAAACTTATAAAAAAACCCGATTCAAGATGATCATTAGGCTTTGATGGATCTATGGTATGTCCTGAATAAGTAGCCTTTGATGTATGTTCTTATTACAATGCATGCACTAGGTCATCTTCATGTAGTGGAGTGGAAGATAAAGGAGCACAATCATCCGATCCTGGACAGATTGTAAGAAATGAATGCAGCACATACCTAGTAGGATAAGGATTGAAGGTCTGGAGATACATCATGGGACATGGATATGGTATAGGTGGGAACATACCTATAGGAAACATAGACATGGTATGATAAGTAGATCCTAAATAAGATGATGATGGAGGAATGGATGGGAACATCTCTGGTGGTGGTGTAGACTTGGTATGAGAATTAGAGCCTAAATAATATGATGATGGAGGCATGGGTGGGAACATCCCTTGAGGATCTAGTGGATGATGAAAAGGTATATTATATGGGATTTCCACTGATGGGTTAGGGTGTGAATGGGTATTATGGGTTCTCCATATAGCTCTAGGAGCACCCCTACTCAGACCCATACTAGTAGGATGGGAATAAGTCAACTCTGGTTTAGATAAATGACCATAATTTTTTTTATAAATAATAAGAACATGGTAGTAAATGTAATATAGAAGAAAAAATTCATAATTATTCTACTCAGAGGAAGCATCCCTAGTTTTATCATTCATTTATTATTATCAAATAGTCTCTTCCTTTGAATTTCTTTAATATCTTTCATAATTTGCATAAAAATGAAATTTACATTTTTTAGAATTTTTTTTAAAAATTATTCATACAACTTAGATATCAAAGAAGACATAAACAATATCATAACATGTTTTAGAAAATATTATTTAAAACTAAGTTATACATTTGTAAAAAAAACCTGTTTTAAATCTAGTGTTCTGAATTAAAATAAATCTAATTAAATACAATGAAAAAAACAAAAAAACAAAAATATAATTCTAAATTAAAACTAAATTAAATTAATTATAGTAGTACCAACCTGATAAAACCACATCAAGGTGAACTGAATGAACTGTGAATATATATGGATACTTCTATATATTACCCACAAATACTTTAGGTTCAACATCAATTCTCACAATTAGAAAATTTGAGTCATCAAATGAAATATTTTTGTCCACAATAATGGGGAAATTAGTGGTGTCAATTTCACCCCCACCATCATGAAAAATATGTCTTGGGATTACTTCAATAATGACATCATAATCAGGTGTCTAATGATATTTCACATAAAAAACTTGTTTTCCATTAATACCAAAATGTATGGTTCATTGGTAGCCAAGAAATGAGTTATGTTAATAAACCTAAATCCATAGTCATCAATAAATGTACCATGTCGTGTCATTAAATAAATCCATTTTCATTTCATCATATTGAATCGACCATGAGAGTGTTAATCCAAAAAAAATATTTCCTCAAAAATTAAATAATAAGACACATTTTTCATATTGAGTACTACTATTTTATTTACTGGAATAACAATACCTTGTTTTAGTTAACATAATTCCATCATGTTGTGTTCTCATATTCACCACTCCATCAGTTGTAACAAACTTATACCCATTGATTATTAAATATTTATATTCATGAACCAAATAATTGGGACCAAAAGCCATCACTATTAATTATTGAGAGACATAGTAAATAGGTAAACTCAATACCTGAAATATATATGAATAATATAATTAAATGAATATCTATATTTTAAGTTAATTAAAGTAATGTACATACCTTTGATTTCTACCAAACAATTTACTCTTTGCTAAAAAAAGTATCTCTCATTCTCAAAGGAAAATATTGATGAACTCTATTTATAATTTTTTTATGTTCCCTACATAAAATGATAATAAAATTTTATGGTTTATTTGAAATTTCATAGTATGAGATAACATATCAATATTCAAATTACTTACTTCATATATTCATCGAACAAACCATAGTTAAACAAGACTATGCGATGTTCCATATACCACTCTTCAAGGATCAATATAACCAATGTATATGACCCAATAATTCCTCCTATTTGGGGAATATATGGAAATGAGGGATAAATTTCCCCATACTACTCATCTTCATTTCTCATTGGCTGGTTACGTCTTATGCTCACATCAGAAAAATACATTGAACAAAAACCCTTGTATTCTTGATCTAGATAACCTCTCACAATGGAACCTTCAATATAATTCTTATTTCAGACATAATATTTCATTTTTTACATATTTATTTTATTAGGATACATCCAATGAAAAGAATTGGGTCCCCCAAGAAGTGTTTTAGTTGAAAGATGAACTGTTAAATGTAGCATGCAAGTCAAAAATGATGGGGGAAATTTTTTCTCCAACTCACACAATATTAATGGTTCCTATTGATACATTTTTATCAAGAAAGACTTGGATAACCTTTTAGAAAAAGGATCTCAATAAAAATGGAATAAGAAAATAACTATCACCCTTAAATTATTGGATAATAAATTCTGGATTTCTATTGGAATCAATTCATAAAGGAGGATGTGATAATCATGAGTTTTTAGGGATTTTAACATCAAATCCATTATATTAAATAATTTAGATATGTTGCTAGAATATCCATCAGGAAAATTGATATTCTAAAATAATTTTTGAAATTTATTTTTATCTAAAGGTTTCATCACCTAAGAAACACAAGGAACTTTCCATTTGTTTTCACCGATACACACAATATGCAGTTCTAGTCGAATACCCCAATCCAACAAGTCCCATTGAGATTGTAATTCATATTTGATCTTCCCATTGATATTTAATGAATTGAAATCATAATTTCACATATATTCTTTTTATCAATTTTCATTACATATAAACAATGATGAAACAAATTGGTTGACCAATATGAAAAATCAATAAAGATACTTTTCGTTTTCCAATTATAAGTGGATTCAGTGTCAACATTATTCCTCATTTTAGATTTTATCTAAGATTTACCTAATTAAAACATACCTTCTTTCAATTTATTAAGCACATAAGTTCCTGATATACATTTAGGTAGATGTTTAGTTTCAATAGTACTATCAAACCTTTGAAGATTATTCCTATATTTATGATCTATCAGTTATAATCACTGATGCCCCTTGAAACAGAAACTGTGATGATATTTAAATCTTTTAGATAACGTATTCTTCATACAAATATGAGATGATAGTTTTCCCTTCATTATCCAACTATAAATCATTACATAATAAAGGAAATCATTTATATCCCATATAAGGGAATCATGCTTTTGAAATATATTTTTTGAAGAAGCATTGAATGTACGGACACCCATATCCCAAATCTACTTCAACTCTTTTATTAAAGGTTTCAAGTATACATATATATAACTTATAGGATCAAAAGGTCCAAATATTAGTATACTCAATAAATTGAAAGTTTTTTTCATACACATCCATGGAAGAATATTATAAAGATTAATAAAAACTGGCCATGTGTTATGATAAGTAAGCATATGACCAAAAATATTTAAACCATCACAAGAATAGACCCAACCTGATATTATTGACCTTAGGTGAAATATTAGGATTCTTTACATAAAATTTCCTCCATAATAATCCACCTTCAAGATGAACCAACTCATTATTATCTTTAATTCACTCAATATCATGTGATTTTATATTGGTTGAGATTTTCATAAATATGAATAGATTTTGAAGCCTAGGAATCAATAGAAATTGACACATGACTTTATATGGAACATGATATAGTGTTATATCTTATATTTTAATTTCATAAAGATGTACCATATTATTTATAGTCATTAAGGTCCACTATTTCCTTTAAAAATAAAATACAATATTTCATATTATCATGAATTTAGTAATAGAAAATCCAAGCTGGTTAATTAACTTCAATTACATATAATGATTTTATGGAATATCTAAACCATCAGGAAGAAATTACTTCAAAAGGGTAAGAATATAATCAATGGTGGTTTTATAAATTCAATACATGGGTTTTCTATGATATAACCTCAATAAAAATTCCTACTTTTCTATTATAGTACATTCCTAATATGCAGGAGTTCTAGCATCATCCATTAATTTTTTTACTCTCTCAATATCATCATCTTCATTATTTTCCTCATCTGTATTGATATAATTATCTTCTTACATTAACATACTACATTTCTCATGATGATGAACAAATGGAAGCCAATAAAATATCAAATTCTCTATACCAATTCTTTCTTTCCATTCATGAATAGTAGAAGATTGAATCACCTCTCCACTATGATACCAAAAATAATAGTTTTTTTGAAATCAATATTTTCTTATGTGGTAGATATATTCTTCCCAACTTAACCAAGGTCTTCCAACACAATTATAACATGAACATTGTATAAGACCTCCATCTGAAGCATTATTAATTGAAAAATATACAAAAAACATCCAAATTCTTTTGAAACTTGGTTAATATCCAATTGGTATGATACATCCAACTTTTATCAATTTTATTACAATAAAAAAAATTATATTAAAATAAAAAATTTAAAAAATAATTAAAAAATTTACTACAACTAATTTTAATATAAAATCACTCAAAGAATACTAGTAGTTATCCAAACAAAGAATAAGAGAAATAACATATGCTATAAGTGATTCCTACAAATAATGAACCAAATAAAGTATAATACATGGAATGGGAAATAAATATTACACAATCCAGTTAAATATATATGTATTTATGAAACAATTATTTTTAAAAATTCCATCTTTTAAATATGACATTAATCCAATTAAATACACTTGTCTTTATAATGTAAAATATTTACTCAAGAATAACAATAATGTGTCACCCAACATCAAAACCATGGAAAATGGTATAATAATATCATGTAAATACTACAATAATTGATATAAATATAAATAATCATTCAATCCAAATATCATAGAAACTAATATTTATACAATAACAAAAATATGTCTAAAATGTATTAATGGAGATAGAATCTTAAAGTTGTATGATATATGAAATGAAATATTTTTTTATAAAAAATTACTCATCTCTAAGTGGAAAGAATATTTTTATCACTATTCTCCTTCATTAATCCCAAATAATACCCGATGATTATCCACTAACTTAAATAATAATTTTTAACTACCAACATCAATGTAAATTCGGTCTACATAGACATAGAGTGTGCATAAATTTTTAAAAATATAAATTATACTATTATTACACTAAATTAATCATTATTAACCATTATAATATAATCCATGATATTCTATTTTTAAATAAAACAATTAAACTAATATTTTAGTTTTTAATAAAAAATAGAAGCATGAAATAATAATTTTTTCTACATCTCTTTGAAGACATGTAAGTTATCCACTTTTAAAACATATACGCTAGTATGTTTCCTGATATTTAATTAAAGATAGATATATAAAGAAATTATCTTTAATTTATGAGGAGAAAAAGTTTCTTTTAAAGAAAATATTAACAAGGATTAAGGAATATCAAAAAACAAGGATCAAATTTTCATTTATATAGAAACAAATTTAGGCTAAATAGAAATAATGATTTCAAATAAAACTTCATCTTATATCCAATGAACATGATTATAAAAAATGAAAATAAATTTTAAATTTCATTTAATATAAATACATAGTGAGTATAAAAACTATATGAATTAATAATCAACAAGACCATTATGATGAACATAACTAACCAAAAATAATAACGAAAAATAAGATTTTGTGAGAATAATTAGATGAAATAATGAAATATTAAGAGAATATCTCATAATAAAGTGTCAAAATAAAGATCATGGGAAAGTACCAAAAGATATAAGGTTGGGAATCATTATATATCTTTTAGTGCATCATATCCTTGTACTATATTTTCATGGGAAACCATGTCCATGTAGTTCATTTTATATGGGAGTTCCATATCATTGTGGTGTATTTTAATTGGAGCACCAAGTCTATATGGTTCAATTTTGATGGGAGAACCATATCCCAAAATTATTTACTCTATGAGAGTGAAATATCTTCATAATAATCCACAAAATAAGTTAAATCATATCAAACCCAATTTTACATAGATGACTAACTAAGTATCTATCATAAGTTTCCACCAAAGTATTCAATTCCTCTTCTATAAATTATTCTATATAATCATAAGTCATATAATAACCCCTAAAACATTAATAAATAAATTAATAGATTAATTAATTACATAATAAATTAATATATATTATAAATTTTTTTATCGTATTTATGTAAATTTAATATATAAATAAATTAACACAACATATATATATCGCAATCCCATTTATTATGAAATTATAAAACAACAAAAATCTAAAAAATACTTATTTAAAATAATTATGAATAATAATAACCTAACAAAATCTTGGTTAGTTTTTGATACATAGATAAAAATGAAAAAAATACTTGGAATATGAGAAGAAGGATTTTAAACTAACTAATATGATGTTGAAGAATACCAAAATAAAAAAAATCCCTAAATAAGGGGAGAATGATGGAGGATAAGGTAAGGACACTACTCACTCAGGTGAGGGATATTAGGGATCATGGGTGAATTGGGGAGGGTGAGAGGATGATGGATTTGGAGAGACTCTATACCAATGGTTTTTAAAAAATTGTTAGTATAAACATAATCTAGGAAATCTATAACAACGGTTCCTCTAAACCATTGGTGTAGATGCATGAGGATAGCCCCATTTTCCTATACTGTAATATTATCTTATATTATTGTAGAATCAAATGGAAAATTCATTAACCTCATTATCACTACATTCAATATTGGATAAATACATTCTCCATATAGGTGAAAACTTATAGGAATGTTACATGTAATTACGTATCATCTTATGACAAGAATGGAAGATTTACATGTTAAAATACCTAGTTTTTGATATACCTATTTAGGTGGTGAGTGAGGAAGAGCTCTGTGTATATGAAAAACATTTGGATGATGCTCTAGATTTATAATGTTTTATGTTATGATTAGAGAATAGATACCCTAAATCCTTATATGTGTATGATATATAATCTAGTTTTGTATTTTATATAAATTATTATTTTCATGAATGGGGTGTATAATTTCATGAATCCGAAGACTTAACTATTAATCTTCCACATATCTATCATTAAATAATTATTTCATGAGATGAAATAGTAGGATCTAAATGCATATGATGTATTCATTCTTGCGATTCATGAGATGGACATGAAATTTAATCATGTGTTACGAACATATGAGTAGATATATTAGAATTAAAAGAGTGTATTCTATTACCTATATATATCTACTATGCAATTTCAGCATGTGTGTGCATGATTGTTTCATGTTTGGATGGAATTCCTTAGAATTCAAACCCATCTCCCCTTCCTTCCTCATATACGAGGTGCTAACACACTATGATAGGAGGAATAATTCCATACAAACATAAGATGATTTAGGTTCAAACCATGGAAATACTATGGAATGGGGATGTATTTTTTATTCCCTAAGTGACCTATCTAAATCCTATATGATAGTGATTAAGATGCTGCAGATTCTCTTCAATGTATGGTACACATGATTTATAGTATTTCTTCATTTATGTTTTAATTCAATTTTTACATTTATAGCATGGGAGATCCTCTAAATTGTATTTTATATTCTTCCCATTGATCTAATAATTATTATTAGACTCATTTAAATCCCAAAATTAGTATCAGAGTAATCCCATGTGTTTGATTTTTAAAATATTTCATGAATGAAGAAGAGAATAAAGAACAAAGAACAAAGAATCAATTTTAGTTTTCTAGAAATTTTAGTTTACATTTATATATGATGGCTCTATGTAATGGTCATCATATTTCCATTATTTAGAATGGTATACATAAGGGTAATCTCCACTTAAACTTACATAGAGTAGCATACATAAGGGTCACCTAATATTATCACATAATAGTTTGCATAAGGGTTATTCTGATTTACCCTTATGTAGAATGGTTATGTTTAAAGGTAAATACATCAACCCTTAAACAGATTGGGTTTTCATAAAGGAAACCTCTGTATTGCCTTTACATAGCTAGGATATGTAAAGTTTAGTTCAATTACCTTTAAACAGCTAAGTTTCATTAAGGTAAGCACTATGTTATCGTTACACAACTAAGTTGTGTAAGGGTGGAAGGATTTATTCTTATGAAGGTAACCCCAATTGCGTAAGGGTAACATAAAATTTTTAAAATTTTATATTTTTTAAGTTTTCTTATAATTTATAATTTTTTATAAATTATAATAAAAGGTATTTTTCGAATATTTATTAAATAATAAAGGGTTTATTAATTATATAATTAATCATAATGGGTTTATAATTAATTAATAAATGTTTATAAAAGATTTATTATAAAATATTCCTTAAAATATTAAATTTTAATATTTTAAATACATTTTTAAAAAATTATATGAAATATATTATGATCTACAAATAAAAATTTTTATTTATAAATCATAAGGGTTAATTTGTAAAGAGTTATAAATTATATAAATAAGGCTAAAATATATTTAAATAATGAATTATTCAAAATTATTTAATTTGAACTATAAAAATTAAAGGGGCCTTATTTGGACCACATCAAAAGGGTTTTGATGATTTGTTTTTTTAAAAAGCATGAAACATGGATTAAAGTATTGAAAAAAGAGTTTCAAGAGTCTAAATTAAGGAAATTTACATTTATCCCTTTAGAGAATATCAATTAGCTCAAAAGGGATACTAGATTAGTGTACACACATGCTGATGAGAACTCACTTGTTTACAAGGTAGTCAGCAGGATGATTCCCTTCATGATAGATGTGTGTGATGATATTATTCACTGAGGCAAGTTCTTTTAGGCATTTGTTCCATTTGGCAGTGAGTTTCCATGCTAGATTTAGCTGCCCCATTCTAACCGCATTGACAATTGTCTTTGAGTTTCTTTCAAACCACACATTGTTCCAATTTCATTGGAGTGAAATCTCAACCGCTTTGATGAAGCCTGTAATTTTAGCCTCAAGGGATGTGGCAGTACCGTAGGGGCCATGAAGACCTTCAATAAAATCTTCGTTGTGGTCCCTAAAGATGATTCCATATCCTATGGGTCCTGGATTACCCTGTGAAGCACCATCCATACTATAATTGATCCATCCCTGAAATGGTGGAGTCCATAAAACTTCAATTCTACCTCAGGGTCGAGGGTAGTTACCTTGAATCTACAGCTTTCACAGAACAACAAGATCCAGGACCGAGTTGTCACAGTGATCATTATGCCGGGAGTTTGCATGTTGCACCGCAAATAGGTTCAATGAGAGTGTGACATTGGGGTCGAAGGAAGACTCTTCATGAATCCTTTTGTTATGGCCTCTCCAGATAAGATAAAACAATTCTACATAGGCAACCAGAAACAGAATGTGTACCTGTGGAGAGAGGTGGAAAGCAAGAAGGTCCAATATGAAACCCGAGACTTCAGTATTCTACAGAGTATGCAACCCAAAACAATCAAAAACCGAATTCCAGAGAGCAGCAACTGTGTTTCAGAATAATAACATATGATTAACATCATCCATATACCGTTGGCACAAAGGACAATGCAAATAGTGGGAGATCCCCACTCGCTGCAGGTTTCCGTCGACCGGTAGTTTGTTGAGAAAAATCCTCTACATCAAAGTGAAGTGAGATGGAAGTAACCATTTTTTATTAAGAGCCTCAATCCCAGTACTGTTTCCTTGTATCAGGTGGTTATATTAGCTCTTGGAGTCAAGAATCCCTTTCTGACTAGGTTCCCATATAAGTATGTCTTCAGTGTCTAGAAATTCATAGTTGGAGACAGTTAGTTCAATGTGAGGTGGAAACATTCCCCTTTGATCCACCTGGTTTTTAATAGAGGAGTCATATTCAATATTCTGCTCAGTGTCATTAAACTATGCATAAGGGGAGAGCCATTTCAATTGTTTTTCCAGAATTTTAGAGAGTAATTAGCAGTCACTAACCAATGAGAGTGATTTCTAATCACTTGAAAGGATTTCCTAAGACCAAGATAGATAAAGGATTAAATATGATCCATATTTCCTTTAATCAGTCTTGTAAGAATATTAGCATGAAGAAAGTACAAGGAGGGGGATTTATCATTGATGAGTCTCTAGATGAAGTGTGCTTGCAAGGAGAGGTTAAAGGACTCAATGTTCTTGAGACCAAGACCTCCCTTATTTTATGGCATATATCATTTTTTCCTTAGTGGTGTGATAACTTTCCTTTCTAGAATATTCCCACTCCATACAAAATTTATCATGAGGGAATTTATGGTTTTGATGTTGGAGGTAGTCTAGGAATAAACCATGAAAGAATAAACAAGCTTTGAGGTAACAACATGTTTAACAAGACACATCCTTCCCGCCATTGAAAGGGATTTTCCCTTCCAATAGGAAATGGTTCTTCTAATTTTGTTCATAACCTACAAAAAGTGATAGGGGAGAGGATTTCCATGGAACATGGGCACAACAAGATATTTGAAGGGGAAAGACACTTCTTTAATTCCTAGATCACTTATCATTCTGGATTTCCTGGAGGGTGAGATGTTTTTCCTGAAAAATATGAAGGACTTGCTCCAATTCACCTATTGTCCAATTTTTTTTTCATAATGAAGAAGGAACCTCTTTATGCATGAAATGGTTTTTTTATCCCCTTGTTAAAAGATAATAATGTCATCTAAAAAGAGTAGGTAAAAAGGAGTAGTGATGACCTGGGCTGCTTGGATTTTATTGATGTCACCTTTGCTGGCCATATATAGTAGAAGCCTGATCAAGTAATCCTCAAAAATTGAAAATATAATGGCAGAGAGAGGGTAACATTGTCTCACACCTCTGGAGCATTTGAAGTAGCCTTTTAGGGAACCATTTATAAGAATGGAAATCTAGGAAGAGCTGATAAGATCATCGACTCTTTGAATGAAGCTCCTTTGAAATCCAAACTCATGAAGAATACATCCAATAAAACCCCAGTCAACAGTGTCAAAGGCCTTCTGAATGTCAAGTTTAAGAGCAATATTTCCCCCTATTGTAGACTTATGAAGGAGGTTCACACATTCAGAGGCAGTTAAGAATCAATATTGAATTTTTCTCCCTTTAACATAACCAAACTGATTACCTGTAATGATCTTTCCGGAAACATGAGAGAGACAATTAACTAGGATTTTAGTGATGATCTTATAAATAATATCAACCAAATCCACTGGTCATAACTAGATGACATCACTAGAATTATCTACCTTATGAATTAAGGTAATGAACTAGGCATTAAAGCTATGGGAGAGCGATCCATCTGTGAAAAAATGTTTAACCAATCTGCACACATCAATATTAATGATATCCCAATAAAACTAGTAGAAGTGGTTTGTGAATCCATCTGGTCCTGGTGAGTTATCCTTTTGAGACCAAAGAAAACATATTTTATTTCAAAATAAAGTGGAACTGAATTGAGTAGAATGTTATATGCCTTGATAACAAGTCTAGGAATGATGCCTTCCATTATGTCCTCATTTTTCCTTGGACCATTGAAGAGATCCGCATAGTAAGAGACAATATAATGTGAGAGGCTTTGTCTATCATCTATGATTTTGTCTCTATACTTTAAGAGAGATAAGTGCCTATTAACATTTTTTTCCCTTTGAAGGGTATTAAAAAACTTGGTGTTTCTATCCCCATCTGTGATCCACTTAACCCTAAATAGTTTCCGCTGAATGCTTTCCTTAAGACTGATAATTTTTCTCAGCTCAAAGCACATTATGGCTTATTGTGTAAGGTCCCCATTGAAGTCATCTTTGGTGATGGACTCTTGGATTTGATAAAGTGAGTTTTTAGCAGTGTCAATCTCCTGATCAAGGAGGCTGAATCTATGTTTGCTCCACCTTTTCATCCTGATTTTAAGGATCTTGAGTTTCAAGATGCTGGCTAAAGGGTTTCTATTATAATCCTCGACATCCCATGTATCCTTCACAATTTGGGAGCATTGTGGAAGGTCAATCCATGTGTTATTAAACCGAAAGGGGATAGGTGGTTTATCTTCATTATCAGTGAAATTAAGTAAAATTGGATGGTGGTCCGAGTTATGCCTTGAAAAGGTGACACAAGAAATAGCTTTCCAACTGTCAAGTAGAGAGTCATTCCCAAAGGCATGGTCAAACCTGCTTGATCTCATGATGTTAAGATTCCTCCTGTACCAATTATATTTGGATCCCACTAGGTTAATCTCAAAGAGATTATACTCCTCCACATAAGTTCTGAAATCACTCAGGGATAAGATACTTGAACCATGTCCAGTTTTTTCATCCACATAGAGTATGGCATTAAACTCCCCCATGAAAACCCATGGGTCAGAGATTTTACTAGACAACTCTTTAATTTGCAGCCATAGATATCTTCTATAAATATAATTATTAAATGCATAGACCATTGAGCAGTATGTAGACTAACCTGAAGTGAGGAACTTATAGATGATGATTTGCTCATCAACTTGAACTAGAGTTGGATTGACAATACTGTTATGAACAAGAACCCAAAGTTTTTCAATACTACGGGAATATTGAATAGAACAAAGTAGTACATAACCTTTACTTTACAGTTGAGATTTTTTTCTGATGTAGTTTGTTTTAGGCTCAAAAATTACAATTATGCCTAACTTGTATTTCTCAGCTAGAAGCCTAAGGGAACTTACGGTGCCAGGGTTGGCTAGTCCCTGATAGTTCCAAAAGAGGAGCTTCATGATGAGTTTATCTTGGGGGAAAATTTCCCTTTTTCTTTAATTTCTATCTCCTTTTTCTTGGAATATCTCCTTGAGTCAGCTTACTTATAAGCACTATGAGGTAGTATTTTCTTTGGATCAGTCTCAAAACTGTCTTGAAAGATCTCTCCTTTCTTGTATTTAAAGCGAAATTGTGAGGGGGTGACTGCTATATGTGAATCAGTGCTCCTAAATTGAGGGTCACTCAATGTATTCATTGGTAGAGGATCCTAACTCTACATTCCCCCTTTAATGTTTTCTATTTCAGATGTGTTAGTTAAATGTGAGCATACAATATCCAGTGTGAACACCTTAGCTTGTGTGCTAAGAACTAAATTAAGGATGTCATCATATAGTTCCTGATACACTAGCTCCTCATTTAAACTATCATTTCTTATTCCACCTATTTCAGTTGTAATACCATCATCAACCATCCTAACAAGATAGTCATGTGTCTCTTCTAGTTCCACTAATTTATCCCATTTTATAATTAGACTTTTTTATGAATTGTTCGTATATGGTTATCTCATGTTTGAATATTTAAACTGTTCATTTCTTTAAAGTTTATCACCTATTATAATTATAGTTATAAAACTATTTATAATATTAATCATTCATTATTTAGTTTAAATTTTAAATTACTTCTAATAAATTTAGCCTTGTATTACATGTTGGTAGGAAAATGAATATAGATTTTCATCTACCATGACCTCAGTTTGTAATTGATGTTATGAAATTGAATTTAATTATTGAGTATAGTTTATACATATTAGGTGTTGGAATTATGATGAATTTGATTCACTCTTGAGTAAATTATCCCTTTATAAAGGGAGTTGAATTCATATTACAAACTGACCCAGAGGCTTGTGCCTTGTCTAAAAACGTGAATGAAGTTGGCTATCTGTCGCTTTAGGATTACTCATGTGGAATTTTTTGATTTTATTTAACTCTATATTTAAATGAAATTTTTATATACCTTATTCATATGATTCATTTTGATATGTATAAATGTACTTGAATTATAATTTTGGGCAATAAAAACCATGTGTTTTGTAAATAGTTACACATTAATATGGTTAAATATATTTGTTAGGTGGAGGAAATAAGATTCTAAACTAAATTACTAGAAGCATGAATACATAATAGGGAATTAAATGAGAAAAATATTAACACTACTGGGAAATTATTCTATAACCATGGATCATTCCCAAGGATATAGGCCTTATGACCATGGCTATAGGTTATAACTACCGTGGGAGCACCCATGGAGGCTATTTCCATAACAATACCCTACAAGGATATTTACATGGTTATTATTACCTATTACCATGGTATATGACCAAGGATATAGTCCCTAGACCTTATTACCATCAGTGATTCTCATTGATATAGTCCCTAGAGACTATAACCTATTTCCATGGTCGCTATGCCCTTGGTAATAGGAAAACAAACATATGGGTGGTCAAATTCATACCCGCATCCACCTTCTAATACCACTAACTAATTAACAAAAAAACCATCAAGATTACACAATATATATATATATATCCATGGTGTACCATAGATATAGGGTATTTTCTGTGCACTCATGGGTAACTCTATCTCCACGATCAGCGGTGACCATGATAGTTAGCCATTTTCAACCTACCTATAGTCACAGTTGGAGGCCGAATATGAAGGTAGATCATTTTATTCCCACTTATGGACATTTTTAGGATCCAACCATGGATATATTTGGGATATATCCATGGTTATGTATGATTGTGGCTATATCAATTTGGCCTTAGGTGGATTTTCACTAGTGCGAGTGTTAAATTCCTTCCAGATCGGCACTTGTCAAGACCTCAATCACCCAACTGAGTTGGTTATGAAAAATATGGGTACCCTAAGATTATATTTTATAATTAAATAAAGTATTATTAACTATAGATCATCCTTTGGTAGGTCATGATAAAGTTGGGTGCCCTTGGACTATCTTTTGTTAGCCTGTTCTTAGTATTTTCTCTAGGTTACACTATCTGCATGACCCTAATAGTATTAAGTTATTATAAGAATATTTTTGAGTTTATTAATATGATTTATTAGAAAATTATTCATCTAATAAACTATCCAAGAGTCATATATGATACTATTGGGATGATTCCCTACCTAAATATCCAAACAGTGGGAGAAATGCTAAAGAGACTTGGAGATTATTTAAATATGGATATTGGCATACTAATAGATATGATGTATATATAAGGTGTCATCATTTTAGTGGGACAATATTTAAAAAAATTCCTTATTAAATGGATTATTATTATATGTTTCTAATTTAGTAAAATATTTTGTTAAAGATAAATGGAATCATCATCATCAAAATAAACTTTGAGATCAATCCTTGAAAGGAGAATCTTAATGTATGTAACTCATAAGACCAGTATCTTAAGAAAAATTCTTAGAGAAATGTTTCATGTATCAAAACAATTCTTTCCTATGTAGTTAAGTGTTAAAATTATTCAAAACTTGAATCTATATGCTTCCAGAAGCATCAAATGTTTCACTTAATATTTCAAAATCATATGCTAAATGATCTAAGTAATTTTATTTTTATATACTCAATATGATTGGGTATTCCAAATGATATTCAATATGATTGAACACGTTAATAATTTGTTGAGAATAAATATTTACTTAATTATTATTATGACATAAATATGAGATTGAATGTATGTTTTGAAAAATTTACAAATACAAAGAAAGATGAGAAGATGAGAAACAATTGAATATTAGAGCTTGAAGGTTTCTTTAAAGTAATAGAGAAATTTTTTTATTGCATTAAATACACTGTTAATTCAATATTTGATAAAACTTTCATAATATTTGTATTTTAATCTCATTTATATCTCTATAATATCTTGAAAACAAATTCTATTTAATAAAATGATATTGGAGTTTTTAAAATACATAGTTTATGATTTGTTCAATTCTATAACATATTTTAAGGGAGACTTAAAATAGCTTGTTTTGGTTATGAAATTAATCTTATTTTAATCTATAGAAATTTTCTAAAAATATAAACGAGTTTAAGAAATGTTTACATGATATTCTAAAAAGTGATGAGGATAAATGAACTAGACATATGATGTCTAGATACTAGTGTTGTTAAGACAATATAAGTGGGTGAAAGTTTAGAATAGTAGAAGAAAAGTTAGTTAAAGAGTTCAAAAATCATTCTTCAAGAAGTTAATCAAGGTAATTGAAACCTAAAAGTAAATTTATGTTATAGGAGTAATGATTCCATAGGATGTAATAGTTAAAAATACCTAGAAGAGTTTAGAAAACTCCATGGAATGACTATGACAAGTATGGATGTTATAGAATTAATTATTAAATTTTGAAATGTATATGATACAGAATGTATATTTTATAAGTGGTATAAATATACAGGAGTTACAAATAAATAGAATAATCCATTGAGATTATATTTTACACTCATAAATCAAATAGTTTCTACATAAAATATTTGAATTTAATAAAATGTTTGAAGCTCAGATGAATCTAAGTAAAATATGTGTATCTTCATCTCATTTATCCTATATGATAATATAATTTTTTATTTAATGAATAGTTGTTATGAAAAATATGAGATGGTTCATTTAGTTCACATTGTTTTTGATTTATCAATATTTTATAACATATTTCACAAATAAGATATGGATAAAAGTGTTCATATAAGATAAAGTTTTTATCCAACTATTAGTTAAAATGTAAAGGAATGTGATTCCAACCCATCAGTAGTCTATTTTGATGAATAAAATATTCCTTTCAAGAAAATAATCCAAGAACATAGAATACCATATATGATATGAAAATAATAGTTTATTTTTAATATTCCAACTAGAAGTAAATAAGTGATATTTTCTAAACACAAAGTAGGTTTTGTGTATCTTATAAAGATATTCTTAGATAAATATAGTGTCTAAGAATCTAGTGGGAGTGTGTTTGGACTTATAAAAGTTTAAATTTAACAAATAAAGGATTATATTAGTATAATATTAAAGTAATTTTTAACTTACTATCCTAACATGATTAATATATATGATTATAAAGAAAAATTTAAGGAGTTACATTTAAATATCATGATAAGTTAAAATCATTATTTCCTAATGGATAATTCCCATAAAATTAGATTATGAATTATTCTTGATATACTAAATGTTTTTAAGATATAGTGGTAAAGAAGAATCTAAAGAGTTATATCTGTAACCATAAAAAATTGAATATTACTTTATCTAAAAAAGGTTTAGGATGTGCTGGTAAAGAAATAATGTAAATAATTACATTATTTATGATATGTTTCATGGAAAATTTCGATGGAAATGGTTCCAAAGATGATGATGATAAACTTAGAAATAGTTCTAAGTTAATAAAAAAATTTAACATCTGAACATATGACATTGTAAAGTTAAGAGGTTTTAATATGTTTAATTATTTAAATGTTAGAGGTATGATTCCTAAATCTCACCCTTATTCAAACTATCTCACTTTAAATATTTTTCTCACTAAATATTTTAGTGGAAGGATTTTATCATATAGTCCCATAGAGATGTGTAATATGATAACATAGAGATGTGACATTAATTACATTTGATAAAATGAATTAAACCCCCCCTAAAAGTGAAACATATATAAGGTTTATATGACATCAAATCATATAAGATATGATAGAAAAGAGTTTATGTTAGGTTGTTAAATATTAATAAAATATTTTTCAGGATATAAAATGCATCATATTAGAAGAAATATTCACTTTATCATTCTTTTACATTGGATAAATAAATTTATATATATGTTTTTGTCAAAAATACCTCTTTATGGTTCATTTAGGTTGATTTTGTTTTTTCAAAAGGATTGATGTTGTTGAGAAATGATGGTTTTCAAAGGAGGTGTGAAGAGTTGGCACAAATTCTAGAACTAATCATGTAGATTTTGAATGTTATAATTGATCATGCAGAGTGTGAATTCTAGAACTAATCACATGGAAATTTAATGTTTTAAATGATCATGAAGAGTTTTAATGTCATAAATGATCATGAAAAGCACTTAAATATACTATATGATTGTCAGAGGATCTCATTAAGAGATCACAAAAAGCACCTAAATACACTGTATGGATGTAAGTGAATCTCATGGTTAGATCAAGTGAAGTGTCCATAATTTTAAAGGGATCTCGTGATGGTATCATGTGAAGCATATGAAGAAAAATAGGTAGTAAATGATTTACATATCTCATAGTCCTTTGAAATCACACGAATGTATGATAGTCATTTTATCACTTGATGAGAACATGTGAAGAGATAGAGGAAAAAGTCGATGACCACATGATTTTCAATTGATCACATAATGAGGAAATGTGAAGAAAACATGATTTTTAATTGATCATGAAATGGGATCATGTGACAAAATCAAATAAAATGCAGGTGATCACACGTAAAACTTGTGACATGTGGTGGGTGACTACAAGGAGTGATCAAGAGAAGTGTGTATGGCTAATTATTGAGGCGGTGGAATGAATGGATAACCACAATTTTTAGAGTCAAAGTAATGAATTTATGCCTATAAATACCACCTAAACCATCCTTAAGAACCTAGAGAAGTTTTCTCAAGTGGTTTTATATGAAGACAATTATTTCAAATGAGATGAATAAGGTATTACGTTAGAATCACATGATCCACATAATCAGAAAAAGGTCTCATGAAGGATTATTATGGAGATATCTCATAAAGTAATCATTTGAAGTGAAGTACGCATAGGGTGTTTTCATGCATAGGAATACCCATTGATATCACATGATCCACATAACCTTAATAATTTATCATGCTAGGGTAACATAATCCACATGAATAGAATAAATTCTTGATTAGTGTGAATAGAAAAAAACCTTATGATTCACATGAAAAGGAAAAAAATATTGTGATCCCAATGAAAAAATGTATCACATAGGGATCTCATAGATGGGTCTCATGGAGGAGTCATGGGGTGAGGTCATGTGGAGGGGCCTCATAGGGGGATTTCATGGAGGGGTCTCATGAAGGGGTATTGTGCTGGGATCATATTATCCTAGAGGAAAAGTCTCATGGAAATGTGTTTGTCATATTATTGATGAATTAAGAGAACAAAGACATAAAAAAGTGTGAATCAACTCAAAATAGGTTGTCAGAAGATTCTAATGGAGGAGCGGTGTATTCAATTCAGTAGAGAGAGCAACAATATTTTAAATTGTGAATTATTTTAAACTATAATGGATAGTGTGTCTGATCTAAACCTTGTAATAGTAGTTCAATTTAGTCGATTTGGTACATGATCACATTGAAATTGTATACTACTTAGATATATCTTATTGAGGGTGAACCAAGTAAAATTGATGTATCCAATGCATGTTTTGATCTTCATTTATTCTGTGCTGTGGGGAGGAGAGAGAATAGATTTTTGTTTAATGATGAAACAAGATCTAAAAGAGAGTTTTTTTAATATATAATAACCTAATTTATCACCCTTATTAGGGTATTTAGCCTAGTTGAGATTACAATTGATATTAGAGTTAAAGGTTAAAATCATTTTTTCTCTTTGAGTAGTTTTAATGGAAGTTGTTAATCACAAAGGGACTGAGATTTTTGATGGAAAAAATTTTTAGTTGTGGAAGAATTAGATGCAGAAATACTTCTAATCATTTGTTATGGATGTCTTTACAATTTCTATTTAAGGTATTTCTACTAGTGTGGAAATTGGAGTTTTATCACAAGTATAATTAAGAGAATTGAATGCAGATGAAAAATGAATCAATGATTTAAGAGAAGATTTACCTAACACAACCTGCATGGAGGTGATGTCTTGAAATTCAATGCATTACATGTGGGAGAATATAATAAATATCTATCAAGGTTATTCAAAAGACAAAGAATAAAAATTATAGGTTTCATTAAAGAAATATGAAGACCCGATAATGTACCCCAATGATTCTGTAGATACATTATTTTAATGGGTGAATTTTTTTTTATAGAAGACATACATTATCTCATAATTTTTTTTGAATATATAAAGATCGTTAAGAACATCTTGAGAAGACTTCCAACTTGGTTCAAAACTAAAGTATATGTTCTAGAAGATAAACTTCTAAAGGAGCTAACATTAGATATCTTACACAATACTCCTTTCAATTATGAGATGAGAAATGATGATAATGAGTTTGTAGAAAAAGGGAAATATAAATAGGTGTAATTAAAGGATATGAAGAAGCTCAATATAGAGGATTTCCAGGAATAAGAAGGGGTTGACGAAGTTAATTCATTCCTTTCCCCAAATCCAAAAAGAGGAAAAGGAATGTTCAAATGAAAACTTCCAATCACATGATTTTGATGTGAAAATATTGGACATTTTACAATGAGACTCCTTAAGAAGTTTCAAGAAAATGATGAGGATAAAGTTAAAATTCCCATGAAAATGTCTGCAGCCTATGTGAAAGGTAAGAAAAAATTTTAAGTGAATGTTTTTAAAAAAGAATAACATTATTTCATAAAAAAATTATGGTTTATAAGAATATGAGGCTAAAGATATGGAGAACTGAAAGTATGATGGATAACATTATATGGTGAAAGTTATAGGTAATTCTCAAAAAAGGGAAGAAATCATCAATGATGAAGTAGAAGTCGAAGAGAGAGTTGATCTCCATGTTGAATTAGAAGCTACTCTTGAGGATATATATGTTTGGAGAGACAAAAAAAATAAATAAAACCAAGTTTTTCATGATTCCAAACTCTCTATGAAACAGTGGGAAGAAGAAATGTATAATATAAAGGATGAAATTGAATTGATCAGATTTGAAAATCTAATGAACTTAGAGAAATTCATTGAGTATAAGATCAAAGTTAAAGAATAGACAATAGTTATCAATGGTTTGAATAACACAACAAAAGATCAGATCAAACATATAAAAAAACATGGAGAGGACGTTTTCAACCTCTAAATAAAGATAAATGAATAGGAGAAAATATTGAATCCAAGTATTATATTGTAAAATTAGGAGAAATGGGTAATAAAAAAAGTGAAATTGGAGTTTGTATGTCCAACAGAATAATAAAATAAATTTCAAGAGAAGAAAAAACAAATTAGGATGAAATATATAGTACATGGATTGATCATAAACAAAAAGAAATAATGGTTTTTGTGAGAATCTAAGCACCCACTCTAAGTTTAAATATTTATTTGTGTATGAATCATAATTAAAAGATTTTAAATATCTTAAAAAACAACCATTGGTGCACCAATGATGTATAGGAATACAACTAATATCAAGTGTCACTATTGTATAAATATAGGAAACTTTAAAATGTATATTCTATAGAAAAGAGTTATCAATGAGTGAAAGAGAAATGGAGGTATCCAAATAGATTTTAGTATTATAGGAATTCCATTGATGGTCATTGTTTTTAGTGTGGAGGATTCAACACATGGCGATATATTTCTCATAACAAATGCATAAGAATGTGTCGAAGCTGACCTAAACTAGTTATAAGCTACACCTTAAAGAATCGTCAAATGAGATAAAAATAAAAAAATTATTTGAAGATATACAAGATAAATCTAGTCTATTATACTCTAAGGAAGATCAATAATAATATTTAACTAAAAGTATAAATTCAAATATGTTTATCAAAAAGAAAATACCTAAGAAAAATGTTGTTTCCTATGTTACCCTTAAAGCATCAGATCATTCTAGTGTATGAATCCGTAATAGTGAATGCACATACCATATGATAGGAAATAAGGATTTTTCTATAGGCATAAAATATGATAAATAAGGTGTTGTAAAATTTGGAAATGGCAAAGGAATAAATATTATTGGCTCAGGGAAAGAAAATTTTGGGGGAAAAGATATGAGATATGCCAATCTCTTGGTTTTTGATGGTTTTAGTCACAAATTTCTAAGTGTTAGTTAATGTTTTTTGACTCAGGGAATATTATAATATTTACCAATAAGTTTTTTATTTTCAAAGGAAAAGATGGTGTAATTGTTTTACAGGAAAAGAATATGAAGGGGAATATCTACCTTGTGAGTGGAGAAAAAGATATGTTCTTTATATCTAGAGAGAAAGAAAATAAGTTATGGTATAAATGAGTTGACCATCTGTGCCAACCATATTTGAAAGATCTGGTAATATTTTATCCAGCTCAATATCTCCCCAATCTATCACCTGATCATATGAACACATGCGGTGCTTTCCAATAGGGGAATATCATTTGAAATATATATGAGTATAAATAAAAAAATTCAAAAAAGTGCTTGAATTGGTGTATTTTGATGTGTGTGAACCTATCTCACCAAGAGACATGATGGAAAGGGTATTATGTTCTTTTAATTGATGATTTTAGTAGGATTTCATGTATATTTTTCATTTTTTCACAAGTATAAAGTGTTTAGTTGTATAAAAAAATATCAAAGGTAAGTTGAATGGATGATTAGAAAGAAAATTTTGAAATTAGAAAATAAAAATGGTACATAATTCACAAAAATCTATGTGCAATTTTATCTTGAGAAACATGGGATTGGGTACCAAGTTTCATAAGTGATAAATCCTCAGTAAAATGGAGTGGTTTAGAGAATAAATTAGATCATAAAAAACATGGATAGAATAATTATTATTAAAAAGGACCAACCATATAAATTATAGAAGTAAGAGTTCTTGAAATCAATATACATATCTAATAGAAACCTATTGTGTCCAAAATATAAAACACTTCTTACAAGATGTGGTACATAAGGAATTAAAAATTGAAATAATTTTGAATATTTAGAAGTAAGTGATTTATCCTCAATAAGGAGAATCACAAGAAATTTTAATCTCGTAGATATGAGGGGATATTACTTGGTTAATTAAGGAAAATAAAAACATATTAATTCTTCAACAAGAGGCTAGGAAAAATTATTGAAAGTAATGATGTCAATGTTATAGAGAATGAACAGAATCTTCAAGAACATAGTGAATAGTTTTTAGATGATAGTGATGAGAAGGAAAGTAACTTAGGGAGACTAGAAGTTAAAAATTATGATTTATAAGAAGAAATTGATGATGATCAGGATGAATTCAAATATGTATCTATAAAAAAGTGAAACACACAAGATGAAATTGTTAGGAAAAAAATCATTGGTGATCAAGCAGTTCTAGTTCAAACATGAAGAATGAATACTCTACAACAAACATATTTTATATCACAGGTAGAGCCAAAATGTTTGGAATAAGTAGTTGAGGATGACTATTGGGTTCATTATATGAATGAAAATCTTGACCAAATCAAAAAGAACCAAACATGGGATATTGTTTCCAGGATGATAAATAAGAATATCACTAGGACCAAATGTGTATTATAGAAAAAACTAAATGAATATGGCTTATTTATTTGAAAAAAAGCATGACTAGTGTATAAGGGATACTCCTAGGTCAAAGGAATTTATTTTTATGAGACATTTTCACCTATTCCTATCCATAATAGTGAAACAAAATTTCAAAGTTTTCTAGATGGATGTCAAGTTAGCTTTTTTGAATGGGTTTCTATAAAATATGTTTATATTAAACATCTAGATGGTTTTATCCTCCATGAAGATGAGAAAAAAGTTTTCTGTTTAAGGAAGGAACTATATAGGTTGAAGCAATCACCAAGAGCATGGTATTCATGACATGATTTTTATTTTAAGAAGCTTAGTTTCCAGTATAGTGGAGTTTATTATAATCTCCATGTCAATAAAAAGAGTTATCAAAGAATTAAGATACTTGTATATGTTGATGAAATAATATTTGGTGGATCAAATGCAGAATAATGAAAATAGTATTCAAAATTCATAAAATGTGAGTTTGAAATTCCAATGATTGGAGATATAACACTTTTCCTTGATTTACAGGTAACACAAGGAAGATATGGAAAATTAATTTCTCAATAAAAATATTCTAAATATTCTTTGAGAAGATTTGGTATCAAAAATTACAAAGAAATGAGAACTTTAGTTTCTACATGGATGAAATTTTCAAGATATGATGAAGGAAAAGTAGGCAATATCATTGAATACAAATAGATCATTTAATGTCTTTTGAACTTAACAATAACATAAATCAATATTGTTTTTTCCACAATCTAGAAGGCACAATATCAACGTAATCACAAATAAATCAAATTACTTATAGTAAAAAAGAATACTTAGGTATATCAAAGGCAAAATGGATTTTGTTTTACTATTTAATAAATATTATTATCAATATTTATTGGGTTTTACAATTATAGATTGGGCCAATTTAGTGGATGATTGAAAGTAAACATCAGGTGGTGCATTCTATCTTGGTGGAATATGTATTTATTAGATGATAAATAAACAAGATTGCATTTATTTTAGTACCATAGAAGGTAAATTCATTGTATCTACTCAAGCATGTATATAGTTACTATGTATAAAGTAGTAGCTTGATGATATGAGAGTTTAAGTGAAGTCTCTGATCAAAATTCATCATGATAATTCAAGTGATATAATTATTAGTAAAAATCTATTCCATCACACAAGGATGAATAAAATTTAAATAAATTATCACTTTATCTAATAGAATGTGGATCAAAGACTTGTGAAGCTAGAGTATGTTACTATTGAATTATAGGTTTTAGATATCCTGACGAATGCCTTACCTAGAGAAGCATATGAACAACATTGTATGGTTCTTAGAGTTTAGTTGACTACCCACAATAAAATAGCATGGTTGTGTGACCTCCTCTCCCTGAGGTATGGTGTGTTTTTTCCTTATATGTTTATTTTTGTTTTTTATTATATTAGAGACCATAAAATAGTTACCTTTGGGTTCTTTGAAAAAGAGGGAGAAAATTTATTGATCAAGACTGGGGGAGAATCTAGGGAGAAACTGATAGGGGGAGTAGCAAAACAAGGGGATTTTTAAATATGATGAAACTAATGCTGGTCAATCCATGAAGATTAATCATAGAAAAGTGTGATGAGTTTATGATGCTAGTAGTTGTTATGAGAAGTGATATCGAGGGATGAGATTGTTTTATCTTTTGGTGTTGAGAAGGTTTTTAGTGGAAGATTTGAGAATGACGTGTTTCATCAATAGAATTTTCATGATACTATTATTTATCACACTAATATTGAATTATGTGGGATTATAGTACATGTTAAGGAAGTCCTTGATTACTATTTGGGGTTACAGAAGGAAAATTGTTTTCATATGCATGACTTTTCAACAAGTTGGTTCCTGTTGTTTTTTAAGTTTTGTTAACAAAACCAAAGGGGGATATTATTGGAAAAAATCTATCTTGATGGTTCCTTTGGGATTATTGTATTTATTGAAAACTTCTGATGTTTTTGACAAAGGATAGTTGTCATAGGTGGTGTAAAGAGTTGGAATGAATTCCATAATTAATCACTTGTAGTGTGAATGTTAGAACCGATCATACAGAACCCGAATTCCAAAACCGATAATGTGGAGTGAGAATGTCTGAAAAGATCATATAGATAATTAATGTTATAAATGATCATGAAAATCACTTGAATACACCATATGATTATCATAGGATCTCATGAAGAGATCATTCAAAGCACATGAAGACACTACAAGACTGTGAGTGGATCTCTTAGTGGGATTATATGAATCATGCATGATTTTAAGTGGATCTCATGGTGGAATCATGAAAAGGTTGTGAAGGAAAATAGGATTGAAATGATGAAGATATCTGAAATTCATTCAAAATCACATGACCATGTGATAGTCATTTGCGCACATGATGAGATCACTCCAAGTGCTAGAGGAAAACATCAATGACCGCATGATTTTCAATTGATCACAAGATAAGGACACATGAAGAACACATGATTGTAAATTGATCATGCAATATGATCACGTGACATCCTCAAAGATAATATAGGTGATCACATGTAGCACTTGTAAAATGTGGAAAGTGATCACGCAAAGTGATCATACAAAGCACATAATGCTAATTACTAAGGTAGCAGAATGAATGGTTAACTATAATTTTAGGAGTTAATGTGGTGGATTTATACCTTTAAGTACCCCTAACCCATCCTTAAGAAGCTAGAGAGTTTTTCTTAATTGGTTTGACCTAAATTAAAATATTTTTCAAGAGATAAAGAAGGTATTCTGCTAGAATTTTGTGATTTGTATAATTAGAAGAAGATATCATGATGGAGTCTCATGGAGGTATCTTACAAATGAATAATAAAAATAGAAGTACGTGTAGGGTGTTTTCACACATAGGTTGACCCATTGATATCACATGATTCATGTAACTTGAACAAGGTCTTTCACGAGAGTCACATGATCCACATGAATAAAAAAAGACTTGATCAGAATGAATAACACAAACACTTGTGATTTTAGTGAATATAACAAATTATTGTGATCTGGGTGAATATAAAAAATTCTCATAGAGGGATCTCAAAGAGGGGTATCACAGAGGAGTCTCATAGAGAGTTCATGCGGAGGGGTCTCATAGGGGGATCTCATGAAGGGGTCTCACAATGGGGTCTTGTATTGTAATCACACACCCCCATAGGAAAATTTCATGAAAATTTGTTTGTCATCTCATTGATGAATCAATAAAATAAAAACACACACAAGTTTTAATCAACTCAGAATTGATTTTTAAAATATTCTACTAAAGGAGCGGTGTGTTCACTCTATTAGATAAAGTAGTGAGATTTTAAATTGTGAATGGATGTAAACTAGAAAGGATAGTGATTTCACTCCAAATCTTATATGAATAGTTAACTTTAATAGATTTTGTACATCAATACATTGTATTTGTATTCTCCAAGGATGTATCCTAGTGAGGGTGAACTAAGTAAAATCGATGTATCTTGTGCATGTTATAATCTGCATTTATTTTTTTCTAAAGGAAGAAGAGAGAATATTTTTTTTAATGATGAAAAATATATATAATTTATAGTTGTTTTAATCGTCTATACACTCATTTACCCCCTCTCAGGGTATTTAACCTAGTTGGGCTTACAGACACACATTTCATAAAGTTTAATGATAATTGACCACTAAAAGTTTAACTTTGAGTTATCCCTAATCAATGTTTATCATAGAGTATTATAGGTTATGATGAAATGTTAAGGTTAGTGTGAGTAATATTCTTGTATAGAGATACAAAATATGATCATGAGGCACAAAAATGGGTTTTTTATGTTGGATGACCCATAAAGGATACCACATGGAGTGTATTATAAATATTTTTGGTATACTAAGGTTGAGTGGATTATAATTTATTCCAAATTTCCTAAATTTGGTGAGATATCTAACATGATAAACTTCATACTTTGATACCCTACTTATGAAAGTCTACATATTGACTTAGATAATACCAGGATGGTTGGGTATGCTGCTGATCATGTGATCCATTGGATCTCATCCAGAAAAAGAATTATCCTCTTGTATGATGAGTATAACATTTGAGACCTCTACTGAGGTAGACTAAGAAGTGTGTAGATTCACCTAGAAAGTACATATTATGTGATCATCTATTCAGATGAGTGACATGTGATGTGATAAACCATGCAGATAAATGACATGTGATGCATTCAAGAAAAACGTTAGTATATACTCTAAGAATCAATAAAAAATGAGTATGATATTTGGTATTGACATGATTCATGTACCAAGATCATGCTATTTCTTAGATAAAGGGAAAATATGATAATGTACATTTTCATATAATGCATATCGGTGGACATAGAAAAAGAGATACATATGTTTGATAGAGATCACCCCATATCCATTTATATCTTGATTAACATTTTTTCTTTGCTAGATCTCGATATTTTCTTACACTTATGGATCTAGAGATTCATATTTTTTTTATCAATTCTATAAAGTCCCATGGGGTTAAACTTTGTGGTTGACGGAATGTGGATTGAGTTTGAGTTAGATAACTACTCAAAAAAGTGTTTTAGAGTTAATCCAAAAGTGTTTTGTATGGGTGTTCATAAGGTATTAAATACGATGTGATAAATGGTGAAGTTAATGATTGTTTTTTAAAAATGTTTTGAAGATATCAAAAATGGATTTTGGATATGATTTCAAAATTTATTTTATATGATACAATATATGGTGAAAAGATACAAATCCTTTTATGATTTAGTATTAGTGGGAGATTGAAGGAAATATTCACTAAATCCTTGTATGAATATGATATATATAAGATAATTTTCTATTTCATGTAAATTATGATTTTCATACATGGGGTGTATCATTTTACGAATACTATGGATTTATTATTAATATTTTATATAGCTACTACTAAATAATAATTTCATAGTATAAAACAATAGGGAGGAAATGTATGTGATTCATTCATGCATGTAATACAAGAGATGGATAAGGAATTTACTCATGCATTACAAATTCATGAGTAAATTCAATAGTTGGGGAAGTGCGTCTTTGATAGACAATATATATCTTCCACGTGATGTCAGTATGTGTGTGTATGATTGTTTCATGCTTGGATGAAACTCCTTAGTACCGAAATCTATTTCCTCTTCCTTCTTCACAAATGAGGTTATAACACACTATCATATGAGGAGGAATTCCATCCAAATGTTAGATGATTCAAGATTAACCCATGTATACAACATGAAGAGTTAATTTCTTTTGGCTTCCCTTAATGATCTCTGTCAAGCCTATATGATTTTGATTGAGATATTGTAGATGTTCTTTGGTGTATGATATGCATGATTTATAATATTTATTTTTTATGAAGTTTTCATATTTCTATCATGGGAGGTCCTCGATAAGAGATTTTATACTGTTTTGATTGATTTAATATTTGTTATTAGACTCATTTAAATCCCAAAAATCATCCATGTTAAGTAAACTTCAAAAGTATCATGAAAATAAGAATGCATACACCTTTCTATAAAGTCTCCAAATATTTATTAGGAGAGAGAAAGACTAAAGAAGTTTGAGATCTCCAAGGATCTTTTCATGATCATGCATAGGGAAGGTGTTCTAGAATATCCTCACGTAGTCAAACTCATTAGCTATATTGAGCACCTTGAAATTCAAGTGTTTAAACCACTCGAATAATTTTGCACAAATATCATTATCACCTCACTACCTTAGATATTATAAATCTTTATTGTGATTTATAATATAGAAAACATTAAAAAGTCTCTCTTAGATCTCCTTACTATGATATTCTAGGTTAATCAGGATATAAATCCTAAGAAACCTTTGGTTCTTATGATCGGAAACAGGAAGGATGTGAATGAGGTCCCTAAGACTAAGACCAAGTCCAAGGCATCCATGAAGCACCTGACCAATAGAAGAATATTCAAGGTGAATGCAAGGGAAAATATATTTTTTTTGTTTAGCATGTGGTAATAAGGGACACTGGAAGAAGAACTAAACCCAAGTGAATAATCTAGATGAAGATTCAGGTTCATTCATTATTGAGTGAAACCTTATTTTACTAAAAATTGGGTATTGGATATAGTATGTAGAGATTAGATTTCTATTCAAATATAGGAACCAAATTGAATCATAAAAGTTTACAAAGTATTGTTGGATCTTTGAGTAGCTATTAGAACTAAATTTTATACTATGAATATTAGAGAATACCACTGATGTTGCTAACTAGAATGATCTTGGTTTTGAATGATTGTTATTATGTGCCTTCATTCACCAAAAACATAATTTGTATATTGTATACACCGAAAAAGTCCGTAACTCGTAGATGAAGTTTTGAACGGACGGAGCGAAGTCATATTCGGACTTAGAGGCCCGGTCCGGAGGACCTAGAAGTGGTGAGTGAAATTAAAGGTCACACACGTGAAAAAATGTTGTTCGTGCAAAGGGCTCCCAGGATTCGTGAAAAGGAACTGGCGCGACTTGTAATTTTGTGCGCCCGGTACCGCGTGGGGAAGCCTTGCGCGCCGACGGGTCTTGACACGAAAGATTTCACGCGCCTCCCTATTTCCGTAATGGAGAATGCCTATAAATAGAAGGAGAGCTCAACCGTTTCGAGGTTGATAAATTCGAACCATCTCCCATGCACGCAATTCGGACTCCCGCACGCGCAAGATGACTTCCAGGTAATTCCCCTTTTCGCGCAACCTTACCCCAGGGTTCGCCTTTTCACGCAACCCCACTGGCTTAAGTGAATTTTCCAACTCCTCCGGGTTCTTCCTTTGCGTGCAATCCTTTCCCCTTGCGCTCAATCTCCTCCAATTGCGCGTAATCCCTTCCAAATTGCGCGCAATCCCTCTGTTAGGTTTCTCCATGACTTAGGGATCGGCGATTTCCCCAACGCGTAATCCAAGCCCTTTGCGCGTAATCCCCTATTCACGCACAATTTCCCTGACCCAATTGCGCGCCATCCTAGAGTTTTGTGCGCAGACCTCCTCTTTGCACTCAAAACCCAGGATCCCTCACCTTGATGCCCTCGGGTGCCTCTCTGCGCCGGCGCCCGATGTCTTCCATACGGGGCATGCACGCCATGTGTTGTTTTCCTGTATGGCCTTCTAGGCTTGTACGAAGTAACCTCAAGGTCCCTTGGGTGGTGTTTCCCGTTGCGTTTCTTTGCCTCATGCTTCTTCGTATAGGCACGCTAACGGCTATTGCTTCTTCTCATAGACACGCTAACGTGGACCCCTAGATGGTTCACCCTGCGGCCCCCCTTCACTATGGCCTTTCCAATGCCTTCCCTCCCACAAGGGGTAGAGGGTGTTGGGAATGTAATCCCTAGGGGTGTGGAGAGAACCCACCTCATCCGAGCTGCAGGATGTTAAACTGCCAAGCACCTCATCCTTAACACATGATGTTAAACTGTGGTACGACCCTGCGCCTCGCACGCAGGGTCCCCCCGACTCAGACATTCTTTACGCCTCTTGTCTCCACGATAATGGATTCTTCCTCACATGTAATGAGATCCTCCTTTTGGAGTGGCGTTTTTCCATGGGGGAAGGGCTGCCTCAGAGCGTAAGACCCTAACCTCTCTTGCGGAAGGTTGCACCCATGCACCTCCGTACTTCCCCACTGCCAAGGCCAGTGGAGCCCCTTTCCCACTGCACTTTGTCACACCATGGGCCTCCATCCTGGAGTAATCCCTGGCACCAAGGGCCGCTAACCACACGTAAGCCCCTGTTTCCTCTTTGGGCCGCTCAACGTGTAAGCCCCTTTCTGCTTCTCACAGACTCACCCTTTACGGCGTGATCATCTGGTCCTTACCACATCTTATTTCTCACACCGAGCATGAATCATGTGATCTTAGAGCGAGCATCGACCATGACATCCTCCTATAGACCGCCTTAGAGTGTAAGCCCCATCCTAGCAAACTACATGGACTTTGATCCGTGCTAGTGCATGGTACGTAGGAAGACTCCACAAGGTTCAAGCCCACCACCGAGTCGTTCCGACTTCTTCACGTCAGTTCGCCAAAACTTTGGGCTGCCTCAGAGCGTAAGCCCCAAATTGCTCGTCCCGTATGACGTTAAAATGTATACCCCCATCCCGCACGACGTTAAACTGTATGCCCTCATCCCGTATGACATTAAACTGTATGCCCTCGTCCCGCATGACGTTAAACTGTATGCCCCGAACTACGTGGAATTTGATCTGTGCTAACGCATGGTACGTAGGAAGCCTTCACGAGGTTCAATCCCATCACTTAGTTGTTCCGACCCCTCCGCGTCGGTTCACAACCACTATTATGGGCTGCCTTATAGCGTAAGCCCCATACCCACTATTACAGGCCGCCTCAGAGCGTAAGCACCATACCTCACACCCACGTCCCATCCTGACCTCTCCCTCGAGCCCACGTGCCTTGGGAAGCTCATTCCCTAGCCCGAAGGTCTTACTTCCTCCAGGCTCCAATCCATGCGTTCATTCTCACGGGTCGCCTCTTTTTGTGTCCCACCGTATCACCGAACTACGCGGACTTTGATTCCCTACCATGAGGATACGTAGAAAGCCTCCACGAGGTTCAATCCCCTCATCACTCCATCACCCATCCTGTTCCTTACCCGGGCCGCCACATCCCGGTGGGATCATGCCACCTCATTCCACTCCACAACATCCGGGAAGCCACCCACGTGCTGGCCCCAACATCGGTGTTCCCCCTAGGGGGTCCTTCAATCTGATCCACTCTCAGTGTTCTGATCAGTCCGATCCATCTCTGCCAGATGTTAAACTCACGGCATAACCCATTTTAAACATGGGAAGCTGAAGAAAACCTCATATGGTACACAATTCCCCACGTTCGATGTAGGATGCCTAGGGCTTCCGTGCCCTCGAGAAGCCCTATAATAGGGGACAGAAGACTGACATGCCAATCCCTCAGCATCAAGGAATGCCAACGACACCCCAGCGTGACCATTCTCCTCACCAAAGGTTGCTGCCCTGACCAGAACCCTTGGAGCGTCTCGACGTAAGCAGCGTAATTAACTGGCATCCATGCAGATATGGCGCCAGAAACGAGCTTCACGAACCCGTCTTAAATCTATGAGGGAGACTCAGACTAGGTGATGAGCTCTGAGGAGGAATCCATGGAAGGAAGAACCGACATCCCATCATCCAGGTTTCGATCAAGGAGCAGACGTCCCTGAACAAGGAACGAATGCCGCCCGCCTTTGGAAAGCAGGAATGTGGGGCCTCAAGCTGTGCGTCCTCCCCTGCATGACGAATGCGCGTGCGCCCTAGCATAAAAGCGTCGGAAACAGAAAATGGTGAACCCGACGTGAAGATATTCTCCTCAATATGGGGACTGGTAGCATTCGGGGTGTCAGAAGATTAGCATGTCACCAGGTCCGGGCACCTAGCACTGGGACATGAAACCCGCCAGGGGTTGAGGTACTCCGGATGTTGATCACTCCATTCTGCGACGTCGTTAGCACGGATCCCTCTTACCGACCACAGAAGACAGAATGGCTCTGGGATATTGGTTTTCAATTTCTTTTTCTATTAGCACTAATGGGTTCATCTCCCTGCTTCCAGGAATCAGATCTCTATATCCGGAGCTCAATCACCACCTGCCCACCGGTGTAGGGGTAGGGGCGGTACCGATGCGGCCACCCCACGTGGACCCACCTTTTCCACAGCTACTCCGACTCCAACTGTCCTGACTACCGGGCACTCACGCCCCCTCTCCCTGTTAGAGATCATCCAACGAAGGGTGATCAACGACCTGGTTCATAGGTACAAGGAGGAAGGGGTCATCCCCACCAGGGGCATGGCCCGTTTGGATCTAGAGGCAGCTGTGCCTCACCACCATCACCGCCCCTGAGGGCCACTTTGGGAGCCGACGCTCCCCACACCGACGTTCAACCGTTTTGGGAGCCTATCCCCAGAGCTCCTTGACACCTTCCTTCCCTACGCCGATGAGGTAGGGGATGTCCGGGTTCGCCCGATCGGAGACCCGTTCCAGGGGTTCACGACAAGGGCCTCTGCCAGGATGCGTCGATGCCACCGGCCGACTCCCTGGACCGAGGAGCAGGAAATCTCTATGCCAGCACCACCGGCTCCAACCCATCTGACCCGACGCCAGCGTCGGGCGTGAGCGGAAGAGAATTTTCACCCCGGGGCACCAACATCAGCAACCACTGTGGATTGAGCCACTGCTGACCCCTGTTGTTAGACTCCCACACACACTGAGCAAGGGAAGTTACATGCCCAACCCAGATCGAGGCCCTGACTACCCCACAGGTAGGTTGGGTCGACTCTCCCAGTCACTGGAATAGGTAATGGCCACCGCGGACCAATTCACGGTAGTGCCATCCAGCGTGAAGGCCCACTTCGTTCCACTGATCTGGAAATCAAAATACTTCCCCGCGAAAGCTATGCTCCGGGTATGGCTCTTTACAGCACCCACTACATGGGGTACAGGGTCACTTCCCCTGTCACTGGCCACGAGTATGGAGTCGTTTCATATCCGGTCACTCACCCACATGGAGGTCCTCCCCATGTCCCTTTCGACATCTGTCCCGGTGTTCCTCGCACCCCAGCCTTCAGTCCTCCCTACCCCAGCACTATTGCAGCCAGAGGACTCCATGAAGAATATCAGACCTACCCCAAGGAGCCACCCAGGGGCAGGAAGGCAGGACGTCTTTGCCGTAAGAGGAATGTCAGGGAAGTCCAGACGGAAATCAAACCAGTCCGTTTCTCAGACTCTGAGGCGGAGTACGACTCGTCGATGGAGCCCTCCCCCCAGTCCTTCGAGTCAAGGGAAAGGGTGGGGACGTGGTGCGTCAACATCGTACTCCCTGAATGTGAAATCCATATGATATCTGCCTCCCTCTGGAGGTATATCCAGGAGGACGAGGACTTGGCATACTCCCAGGGGTCAAACATGTAGTTACCACTGGCCTCTTTGGAAGCACCTTCCACATCGGTCAGAGAGGGGGGAGAAATTTTCTGGGGACCGACGGAAGAGTCACGACATGACACACCCCCTACAAGCACCGACACTGTGACAGGAGGCCAATTCGCTGACCCATCCTATCGCGACGTGGCAGCCAGGACACTGCAACCCTTGGAGGACGACTTAGGATTCAGCGGCCAATCAGCATGCTTGCCGTATTCTCCGCTAGCTAGCCCACCATCCCAGTGGCCTGCCTCAGCACCGCTGCCAGTTCCCCGACCATTCTCAGTTGATGAGCAGGGGAAGCAAGGGGCAAATCCCGAACCAGTTATGTGGAGCTTCTAGACCATCCTCGCAGCGGGCCACTTCCCCGAGAAGTTTTGGCCGGATGCAGGATCGGATTTTGATATTCTAGGGTCGCTCACCCTGAGAGAGTTTGAATGTTTCCGCCAGACTCTCCGGGTGACTCACTTCCGTCTTCGCCATCAGCTAGCGCCTTATCCTGGGAGTCAAGAACATCTCAAGGATATCGGTGAGCAGTGCCGTCAGATCGACCTGGTCGTGCTCCCCACAGTTCAGCACCCTGAGTCACTTGGCCACCACAGGGCCCTCCAGAAACAATGCGTCCAAAGTTTTCAAGTGCTCTGCAAAGTTATCAAGGAGGCCACCCCCCACGCACACATCTGTGGATGGGGGTAGTACGCTACCCTTCTTTTCAGTACGATTCGCTGACAACCCGACTCACTGGGCGACTCTGAAGGAATGCCGTGAAGGGCAGTGGTAGCCAACATGGACGACCTTTCGAGTGAGGGAAACAGTGTGGAACTCCTCAACGGGGACTCACCCCCTGAGGACAAGCCGCTATTGGACCCATCTTGGAGGATTACTCGCCAACAGAGGATCCTCCTAGGTCTCCCCACGCCCACCGAGGCATTAACACTGAGCTAAAACATCGGCAAGGGTAAAGAGCACGTCGGGGCTGTCAAGATCTCCGACCCATCTGCCTCGGTACAGAAGGCAGAGGAAGATCCGAAGAAGGCCTCGTTGCGCCAACATCTTGCTGAGCAGAAGAGGTTGGTTGATGAGCTCTTAGCCAAACGCATTGCAGAGCGGTGGCCTGACTATGGTGATCCTAGGCCAGGATAGCAGGGGAAGGAGTACCTACCCCTTGATGAGATTCTCCCGGGAAACCGCGATCATGCCATGTTTGCCGACAGAGGAGCGGCTGGAGCTCATGTCAAGAGGGCACAATACGTTTTTCCGAACCCTCCTGAGTGGCGTGATCACCTAAGGGACCCTGCTCGGTTCCCTCCCGCTGCCCCGAGAGTCGCTCCACCCGCTTCCCCACAAGTTGCTGAGCTTGACTACCAGATTGAAGAGCCCAACAATGTGCTTGTGGTTAGGGTTCCCCGTTAGGACAGGAACCCACATCCGGACGATCAAATGGAAGCACTCATCGCCCGCTTAGAGGCTTTGGAAACTCGACAGGTGGAAATCCCACCGGACGACAAGCCATACCCAGCATGGGTGGATGACATGCCAGACCTTCCGAGATTTAGGAACCCCACTTTCGCCCCCTTTAACAAGACCAGAGACCCGCCACAGTACCTGTCCCACTTCAACTCGAGGTGCAGGCCTATGTTAGGAACTCCGGAGCAGTAGGAGGCCGCCAAGCTCTGTTGCTTCATTCAGACACTCGAAGGACCAACATTCGTCTGGTACAGCCAGCTCCCAGTCAGATCTGTGACTAGCTGGGAGGACCTTCACAGGAAATTCCTCTACCAGTTCAGTTCCACAACTCGGAAGACAAACATCGCAGACCTCTTCAGGTGAAAAAAAGGCCCGATGAGCGAGTCACGGACTTCGTCGCCCGGTGGAAGGGGCTCACATACTCCCTTGACATTCCACTAACTCAGGAGCAATTACTAACAATGTGCATAGGAAATGTCAAGATAGAGCTGGTTCCTTATCTGATCACTCAGAATTGCCCCGAAGGGTTCCGGGACTTCTCAGACAAGGCTTAGTGCCTTGAAGAAGCCCTGCAACAGGCCAGTCAGGCACACCCATTGCCTCCTGTAATCCCTACAAGGAGAGCCACCAGAGCCGAGCCCACTGCTGTGGCCCAGATAGAGGCCCCCAGATAGCTAGAGTTGCTATCGGTGAGGCCATATTTGCAGCCCCATAAGGGTCCACCCCCACAGGCACAACCTCCGGCCCAGCAGCGACCACCTCAAAATCGGAAGGCGCCTCCGCGTAACGCACCGCCACCTCCTAGGTGAGATAATCAGGCTCTGCCTCCTCATCATGCTCCTCTAGCCCCTCATCAGGGCCAACCTCCTAGAGCCCCCTTTCTAGACAGAAGGAATCAGACCCACTCGTTCGACGAGTCCCAGGTTCCCGGTTATTTCCATAGTTCCTTGGAGAAGATAATTGTGCGGCTGCCCGAGTGCCAGAAGCCGGAAGAGGCACATCTCACTGATCACCCCAACTACTACCCTTATCACCGGACCCTGAGGCACACCATCCAGCGATGCTACGTGTTCAAGGACTGGCTCCAAGACCAGATTGACAACAATATAGTCAGGTTGGGCCCAGCACCGACACAAGTAGCAGGCGTCTTTGTGAGACCAGATGGAGGTAGTGGCAATGAGGATGAGTGGCAGTAGGTTTCCGACCATGGGTCCCGGAAGTATAATGATTGGATGGCCCACAAGACGGTCGCCCGCACCCATGGCATCATCCGTGCCCACCTGAATCAGCCAGATCTCTTAGAGTCTGCGAGCGCTACCTCATTATCATCTTCCCATCCTACTTCTTCCCACAAGAGCAAGCGGCGGTGCAAGAAGAAAGAACACGCCCTGCCAATACCATCATCATCCCGCACTCTTGGCAATTTTATCCCCCCAGAAATGGGGATCCCTCTGAGACTCCGTCCGGTAGTGGATGACTCCTCGAGTGACGGTTCGGGGTATGCTTCGATCAACACTGTAGAGTTGGTAAATCCATTTTTGACTCCCGACGATGAGGAATGCCAGGTGGACCTTCCCAATGTCCCCAGCCTTCGCCAACGTCGGCGGAGCCGCAATTACGTGAATCACTGGGGGACGACAGTTGGCACCTCTATCCAGGCCATGCACACCACTGAAACTAGGAAGCAAGACCAGTACAGAGCTCAGCGCACACGGTCCCTTCATCCAGTGTAGACAGGTTCGCCTTTACCACCGTTTGTGTTGCTGGATCAGGCAGAACCACCTTGGCTATGCAGCGACTAGCTCTGCCCTGCTACCAGCCGACCCCAAACTTTTGGTCCTGATCCGGCAGCCACTCTCCAGACTTCGACTAGTGAACAACGGGACGTGCCTAGTACTAGTCAGTCACCGGTCCAGTCGACAGGGCCCGTCATGCCTCCAGTCGCAGAGCGGCCTGTTGTAAGCAGAAGCTTGTGTTTGACCCGAAATTATGATGTCCTGAAGCACTTGGAAGGCATTCCGGAAAGGCTTTCTATCCTTGAGGATCTTTGCCTATCATTTGAAATGTGTGAGGTTCTTGCCGAGGACCTAAGGAGCCCCCTCCAGTTTGAGATGGAGGTAGCGGCTGCAGAATCCTTCCACGCAGAGGTGATTGAGAATGCCGAATGTCAGGCAGTTATCTCATTCTGAGGTGACGATGAAGACCACTACCTACAGGGGAACATTAGCCCACTATACATCACCAGCTAGTTCAATGGCGTGGAAGTCCGACGCTGTCTTGTTGACACAGGTTCCGGGATTAACCTAATCCCAACTTGGACACTGTGGAAACTGGGGTTGTTTGAGGATGATCTAACTCCCTCCGACCTCAGGATCCAGGGGTATGATAGGACCGAGCAAACTCCACTTGACAAGATTCGCTTGAAGACCCGGTTCAGTGGCCTAATTGCCAGCACCGAATTCATGGTTGTCTTTCAGGACACCGCCTACAACGCGTTGATGGGAAGGTCGTGGCTCCACCTTCATGCAGCGGTCCCCTCATCGTATCACCAATGCCTCAAATACTCCCTTAATGGTCAAGTAGGCGTGCTCCAAGGAGATGCGTCTCCTTTTGCCTCCTACGAAGCCCGTTATCTGGACACCGACTATTACAAGAGCAAAGATAAGCAGATCCTGGCAGGAGAGGTCGAGCCCGCCACTATTACAAGTGATCCATGGGCAGGTTTGGATGACACTTATGTCTTCCCAATCCATCGGTTGGAGGCCACAAACCCATAAATGGGGCAGTGATTTGTTGTTTTGGGTACCAGAGGAAGGCATATTTCCGGGTCCAAGCGGTGGTGGGAAATCACCTTGTACTCCTACACCAACCAGGCTCAGGTGATCCCCGAGCCTCATACCCCTGTACGATATTGGGACGTTAGGCTCATGGCAACGACAGTAAGTCATACGTGTCTCTTCCGCTGGGCCGGAATCGACTGGGTCAAGCCGACGCGCCACTACTGATTTGATGTCATAAAGCATGGCCCCTTGGGCTGAAGGCCAGATGGGATTAGATCAACCACCTTTGTCTCCATGGTCTCCATAGTGCATGAGTCTCCTAACGTGATGACCACTGCCGCCCAAGCTGGCACCAGCTTCCCATCAGGGCCTGGCAGCCCCGAAACGGCTCCCCCTGTGGATGATCCCTCCACAAGTGGAGAGGAGGACATGGAAGATACTCCCCCTGCCTTTGAGGAGGGCGTCTCCACCACGGTTGACGAGTTAGTGCAGGTGAACCTCGGTAGCGAGGCAGACCCAAGACCCACATTGGTCAGCACCGCTATGCCCCCCGAGGTGCGACAACATTACGTAGACTTTCTTAGATAGCACCGTGATGTGTTCGCTTGGAGTTATGATGAGATTACAGGATTAGATCCTCAGGTAGTCGTCCACTGCCTTGGACTTTCGGCAAACAATCGCGGGTTCAAACAGCCACCCAGAATGATGCACCCCTCTCACGGTGCCCTAGTTGAGGCCAAAGTTGATAAGCTCATCAAAGACAACTTCGTCAAAGAAGTTCAGTACCTCAGGTGGCTAGCCAACATTGTGCCAGTTAAGAAGAAGAATGGGCAGATCAGGGTCTGTATCGACTTTTGCGATCTCAATCGCCACTATCCGAAGGATGATTTTCCCCTTCCAGTGACAGAGTTGTTGATCAATGCCACGATAGGGTTCCAATCCCTCTCCTTCATGGATGGGTATTCCAGGTACAACCAGATCTGGATGGCCCCTGAGGATGAAGAGTTCACTGCCGTTAGGGCCCCCCAAGGTACTTTCTGTTACCAAATGATGCCCTTAGGCCAGAAGAATGTGGGTGCCACCTATCGGCGGGCCTTGCATCGCATATTCAAGACGATCCTTGGCCCACTGGTGGAATTCTATGTGGACGACCTGGTGGTTAAATATCACCAGCACCAGGACCATCTCAAAGACCTTGAGAAAGTGTTCGGCTTCCTCTGTTCTCACCACCTGAAGGTGAACCCATTGAAGTGTGCCTTCAGGGTAACCTCCATAAAGTTTCTTGGCTTCGTTGTCAGATACTGGGCCATCAAGATTGACCCGGAGAAGATCAAGTCCAACAGCCAGATTCCTCCCCCGAGTAATATTCGGGAGCTCAGAGGACTCTAAGGCCACTTAGCCTACATACGTTGATTCATCACGAATCTGGCCGGTAAGTGTAAGCCCTTTTCCCGGCTCATGAAGAAAGGAGCCACCTACGAGTGGGATGAAGGGTGTCAGATCTCCTTTTAGGAAATCAAGCAGTATCTTCTCCAACCTCTGGTCTTGATGCCACCTGTTTCCAGGAAGCCACTGGTCCTTTACGTGACCGCCCTAGAATGATCCCTCAGTGCACTTCTCTCCCATAAGAACAATGAGGGAACATAGAATAGCCTCTACTAACTTAGCTGCATGCTCCTCAATATGGAAATTGGGTATTCTCCCATCGAGAAGAGCTGCCAGGTGCTTGTATTTTTCATACAGAAATTGCAGCACTACTTGCAGCACCACGAGGTACAACTGGCCTCTCAGGTAGACCCATTGAAATACCTCCTGAACCGAACTATGTTGAATGGCCGACTAGCGCAGTGGGCAGTGATCCTCCAGTAGTTCGACATTAGGTTCGTACCTTAGAAGGATATCAAAGGAAAGGCATTGGCAGACTTCTTAGTTCTCATCCGACCTCCGTGGATCAACCACTGGATCTAGGCTTTCCTAACAAGGTAACCCTCTCAGTCGATCATGTCGTCCCATGCTGGCAGATGCACTTTGATGGTGCCTCCCGGAGCCCCACCAGTAGAAGGCTCAACAATCCTAGGCTCAACAGAGTGGGCCTGGGTGTCGTCTTCATCACCCCAGATCAAGCCGTTATACCGTATTCGTTCATGTTTTCAGAAGGCTGCACTAACAATGAGTCATAATATCACGACCTCATCACTGGCCTCGAGTTGGCTCTCGAGATTGACGCGCCCCATCTTCATGTGAAAGGGGACTCCAAACTGGTCGTAAAACAGGTCAATAGTGACTATATTGTCAGAAAGATAGAACTCGTGCAATTGCTGGAGTGCACCCTCCGTCTAATGGCTAAGTTCCCCTCTTGGCTAGAGGTTGTTCATATCCCCCAGTCGCAGAACAGTCGAGCGGATTCTTTGTCCAGCCTGGCCGCATCACTTGCGGAGCCCGAACAGGATGACCTAATTATCCACGTGGCACACCAGAGAGTCATTGCTCCTGTTATTCTGGAGGATGATCGTGGCCCACAGGTGAACCATCTCACCGCTGGTGCCCCTACGTCAGGATCCCCAGGGACTTCAGATACAGTAATTGAGACAGTTCCTAACGGGAGGACACCCTTGGTTGAATACCTCCAACACGACAATCTTCATTTGGACCGAGCCAAGCATGAGTGAATCCAACACCGCGCACTGCAGTTTACCCTTCAGAGTGGTCCCAGCCTTGAGCATGTCCTTTACAGGCACGAATTTGATGGTGTTCTTCTCCGTTGCCTTCAAGGAGTCGAGATCCCACAGGTTATGCAAGAAGTTCATGATGGTTCCTGTGGCGCCCACCAGGCCGGGTCAAAGTTGTCCCACTAGATTCGAAGGCTGGGGTACTTATGGCCCTCCATGATCTATGACTGCATCGAGTTTTCCAAGAGGTGTCATGCATGACAAGTTCATGCTAACTTTGTGCACTGGAAACCGGGGCTTCTCCATACTACCAAGTATTCTTGGCCCTTTGTAGTTTGGGGGTTGGATGTCGTAGGACCTTACCTGCCGGTGACGGCCCGCCAGTGCCGGTTCATCCTGACTGCTACAGATTTCTTTTCGAAGTGGGCAGAGGCAATTCTGCTCAAGGAGGTCAAAGTCTGTTCTATCGCTGACTTTGTGAGATCGAACATCATCTATCAATTTGAAGTCCCTCACGCTATCCTCACGGACAACAGAACCAACTTCCGAGCAGCCAAGATGAAGAAATTGTACGCCAAGTACAACATTCGCTCTAACCACACCTCCCGCTATCATGCGTAGGCGAATGGATAGATCGAGGAGTTTAAGAAAACCCTCTATAACATTCTGCAAAAAATGGTTGGTCAGAACAAGAAAATTTGGCTGGACAAGCTCCCCAACGCTCTCTGGGATTATCGGACGACGACTTGCAATTCTACCCAGGTTACTCTGTATTCCCTGGTGTACAGAGCTGAGGCCGTCCTGCCTATCGAGATTCAGTTTCCCTTATTGCGCATAGCGGTCTACGACCAGCAAGTTCCAGGAAGAGTTGCCGAAGTCCACCTAGCTGAATTGGAAGTGCTGGATGAGAATAGGCTTCATGATTTACATAACCTAGAAAGGCATCAGAGCAGTATGGATTGAGCTTTCAACAAGAATGTTTGCCTTCGCTCTTTCCTGCAAGGTGACCTGGCACTGGCTCTCAGAGCTCCAATGATTCCCGGCAGGAGACCACCCAAATTGGAGACCAATTGGGAGGGGCCTTTCATCATCCATAAGGTCTATCCCAATGGAGCGTATTCCCTGGTGACTATGGATGGTGATCGTGTCACTCCTCCCACCAACGCCAGGTTCCTCAAATAGTATTTTGCCTGAGCTCCTTGGGTCCGAGTTCTAAGACCTAAAACTAAGATCCTTTCACAGTCCCGCATGACACTAAACTACACTTGGTCTAGCATGACCCTAAACTGCAACCACGGTCCCCCATGACCTTAAACTAGATTACGGTCCAACACGACCTTAAACTACACTTGGCCCCATACTTGGGCCCCTTTGGTCTGAGTTCTAAGACCTTAAACTAAGACCCTTATGGTCTAGCATGAACTTAAACTGCATGACCGTCCTCACTGCAAGACGTTAAAATGCAGGCTGGTTATGCATCCCTGACCGAGGCCCAGCCTCAGGCCCCTTGGCCTTCTCAGGCCTCTCAGCCCCAGCCTTCACCCAGAGCGTGTGGTGCGGGATTATGCCCTCATTCACGACAGGTTACCCGCCACGCCATGCACACTCTTTAGAAGAAATACTCTTTATCGTCCTACATGACATTAAAATGTACTTCAAGAACTACATGTGGCTTGATTCCCATCCTTATGGGATACGTAGGACCGCCTGAACACCTAGATTTCAGGTCTATCCCCATCTCTTGAGAGATACCATGATCTTTAGGTCACCTTGGTCTTTTGGCCTATCCTTCCCCACGGGGGGATATATAGGTGTGATACAGGGTCTTTGGCACCATGCCCCCCCTCCTCCTGGGAATCTGCCATCTTTTGGACGCTCTCAAACCAAGCCCTTTGACCCTTTACAATGGTCTGCTAATGTGTTCAATGTACTCTGGTCTAGGTCCTGGAGTGTCAGATTTGACTTAGGCAAGTTTTCGTCCACTTTCCAAGATTCATGCTCCCTTTCATCCAAGACCCCGTTATCTTTCACACCTGGAGGGACCCCCAAAAATGGACTGGATACAACACCTAAGGGCTCTCTTACCGTCACGGGCCAATGCCCCCGAGGGTTCCGGGAAACAAATTGATACCAATCCCGCGTTTTGAATATGGTCAGCGGTTGATACCCATTTGTTTTCCCCTATCTTTAGGCTAACGTGACAGGATGCTATATTGCGAACATGGTCAGCAGTAATCCTCAGTCTTCACGCCGGTTCCTTTGGGCCCTGAATATTGGTTGCATGATTCACATTACGTTCCACCCCACCATGTCAAGGTGGAATCTCGACACTCTTTGCACTAACCCTCAGTGCACCCCCACACGTTAGACGGACTAAGCTGCGTAACAGTGTCTCCCGGGGCTCCCGTGATCTGAGCGCTAGAGTATGTGCTTGGGTTTTCTCTAAGGATTGTGTGCAGCTTGACCCTCATCCCCATGGGAAACGAGGAGTCACCCAGACATTACTTTTCGGGCCCATCTTAGCTAGGAGCTAGCATCTTCTGCCGCCCTGATTGTTGAACCCTCACCAACCCCTTGGCCCGAGGCTCATTTCTTTGAGTCACACATAGTAATGGAATGGGATTATGTCCTCGTTCACATCGAGTATGCCTCATCGAATCATGCGTATTCCCCAAGTCCAAACCATACGACCTTAAACTGTGCTGTTTGGTCCCACCACATGACCATAAACTGTGATGATATCATCCTATCCGCATGATGAAAAATGGAACTGTATTGTGATGACCTCCCAATGGGGGACATCATGTCGGGTATTGGTCAATTGCCATATCATTTGTCAATGCCTGTTACGGATTTATTATTGTGGAGATTCCATGAATTTCTACCCTAGGCCGGTCGTTCCACAAAATAAAAACCATTCACCTTCAAGGACAAACAAGATATATCAAATGCCGCTTCTTTTGGCATGAGGGCTAGACCCGCACGTCTCCTTCATCCTTTGCGCAGGCGCCATGTTGTGCCATGCTACCTCTCAAGAACTACGTATGGATTGATTCTCATCCTTATGAGATACATAGGAGCGCCTGGGAACTTCCCCATAGGCCCAGCCTAACTTTTCGTGTTCGGTCCCTTGGCCTAAACACGTCTCTAGGAGCACATAGTAAGTAGGGCCTTGCCCTCATTCACGTCGGGTTTTGCAACTGCTTTACCGTGTGTCTCCCATTCCCCTTATCCTTGGGTCCGAGTTCTAAGACCTAAAACTAAGATCCTTTCACGGTCTTACATGACCCTAAACTGTATTTTTCCCAATATCTCAGCCCCTTTGGTCCGAGTTCTAAGACCATAAACTAATATCTCTTAAGAACTACATCTGGATTGATTCCCATCCTAATGGGATATGTAGGAACGCCCAGACCTTCTGTCTTTGGGTTCAGCTAGATTTTAGCTAGTTCATCTCCTCAGCCCCACTTTCGGGACCCCAACTATGGGACTGCATGGTGTAGTGTGGGATTATGTCCTCACTCACGTCAGGTTTGCAACAGTTGCACCCCGCACACCCTGTTCTAAGAATTATCCTTCTTGTCTTATCGTCCTACACGACGTTAAACTGTGCTTCAAGAACTACGTGTAGCTTGATTATCATTCTTATGAGGTACGTAGGAATGCCTGGACATTTTGTCTTGGGTCCAGCCCCAGGGATTACCAAATCCCGTCCCTCCTTACTGTCGGCCCCTCAGCTTGGCTTTTGGGAGAGCGGTGTAATTGCGTCATCTACCCCGAGTAAGTTCGAGATGCCCCATAGTAATGTTGGGAAGCGGTAGTTATCTCGCCAGAGAGGTCCTATCTGAAAATTGGGATGATCCGTGACCAGGTTGGTACGTCCTCCTAATGCGCGTCCGCCACGGTGGCGCAATTTTGGGAGTGTTGGACTCTATTCGAACAAACCACCACTCCACTTTCCACGCTTTTCGTGCCCCTTTATTCAAATCCCCATCCTCTTTCATGTTTGATGGGACCCCCTAACAGTATGGATGATAGAATTTGGTCCGCCTGCTGCGCCAATATGGATGATAAACCTTTGGTCCACCTATTGTAGCAATATGGTTGATTGACCTACAGTCCGCCTACTATCCTGGGCCAATGTCCTGGAGGACTGGTCATGTTTGATGGGACCCCCTAACAGTATGGATTATAGAATTTGGTCCTCCTGCTGCGACAATATGGATGATAGACCTTTGGTACGCCTACTGTAGAAATATGGATGATTGACCTATGGTCCGCCTACTGTCCTGGGCCAACATTCCGAAGGACTGATCGACGATATTTGAGTTAGGCCCCATGTTTCAAACATGGTTAGTGGTCAGCCCTTATTTATTGTCCCCATTTCAGGCCGATGTGACATGGATGCTACATTTCCGCTATGGTCAATAGTTATCCTCCATCACCACACCACTTTCAAAGTGTTCCGAATTCGGGTAACATGATTCACCTTTTTCATCTCCCTATGTTCGGATAGATTTTAATGCCCCCGGCATTGCCCTGCTTGTGTGTTAGGGCACGTTGAGGAGACGATACGTCGATCGGTCTAAGGTCCCCCCCCGTCGGCTGGACCTTCCTCTCCTCCTCAGAAATCCAGGACCGATTTCGGATGCTTGAAGACTGGTTAACGCCCCACAGTTGGTTGGAATGATGACATGAGCACCCTTTATTCCTCAGGTTGGGTGCGACCCACAGGAGCTTAGGGGTGAGTTGTTATTCATTTCAGAATTATGGTGATCATATTAAACCAAAGGTACAGATAAATAGATTGGTCCATACATTGGGTCAAAATAATGAGCATTGGAAGAAAAAAGTTCATGAGATGGCCAAAACAAAGCCCTTAAGGATCAGCGTGCTGGATGGATCTTTCCAACGCTGCTACCCTTTGGCTGGTAGCCTCCAGGACTGCTTCTCACTCCTTGAAGACCCTCTCTTCATCAGAAACTGCAGAGCACAGCTCGCCAACCCTAGCTTGTGCCTGTGCCTGCTTGGTTTGAAGTACGGTCATCTGGTGACTCGCCTCCATCAGTTGTTCTTGGGCGTCATCCAGTTGGGCCGCCAGTTGTTCCACGAGCTCAGAGCATGTTGAAATGAAGGCCTCCTTCTCTGCCACTTTCCCTTCGAGGCACCAATCCTCCCACTCCACCCTCAGAAACGCTAGGGTGCTCGCCGATTTTTCCCGACACTGGGCAACGTCGGTGCGCCGGCTGTTCTCACGTACCTTCTCAGCCATGTAATCACGGACCATAAAATGAAGGCATTGAGCGTCAACCCCTCCGGCACACAGGAAGTGCATCCAGGTCTGAAGTGATCCCATCTGCCTCATCCAATCCGACTGGGGCTGCCTGAGAAAGCACTGGATACACTTCCACCCTTTGCGCCGTGTCATCCGTCTCTCCTCGTCCGCTTCTGAGTCCGAGTCGTCTACCTCCTCAGGATCAGCCAGCCAATATGCGGGAAAGGAAGCCAGCTGGTCAGCAGCAGGATCTGCCTTAGGGATGTCTTCATGAGGAATAGGATCCTCGATGTCCGGGCGACCTTCCTCTCTCGCCCCGATAGCGACGGTGCCTCCGTCAGCTTCCGGTCTTGCCTCAAGGACAACACCACTAATGTCCGCCACCCCCTGCTCACCAATTGTCGGGGCCGACTCAGTGAAGGGAGCATGTTCTGAACGAGGTGGTATGTCCGCCACTGGTCCGTTCACGGACGGCTCGGGCTCAGGAGCCCGACGAGCCTCCAATGTTGAGATCACTGTGCAAGGCGTACCCTGATTAGTTGGGATCTTTTGATAACAAGTGCCAGTAGTGAAGCATGGGACTTACAAAAACCCAAAGTGTCTGCCTCCAGTGTTCTGGACGCTACAGGAGCTTCCATGACAGGAGACCCCTCTGCGCTTGTCAATTCAATGATGGTCGTTGGAGCCCCATCCTGTCCCACCAGTTCCTCTCCTCCCTCTATTGGGGACGCCTGATCAGCACCTAGGTTCTCCTGAGTGAGATAGGGAGATGGGTTAGAAGTTGTAGAAGAGAATGGATGAAGAAGGAAGATGGATAAGGATAGGGATGAACCTCGAGCAGTTCGGTTATCTCCTTGTTGGAGTCGAAAATCTCACCACTCTCCTGCGAGTTCCCTTGGTAGGCCGCCCCCTGCGACCCCTCAGCTTCGGATTCTACTTCTCCTTCACCTTCTCTGTCATCTTCTCCTTCGTCTTCATCTTCTCCGGTCTCCTCCCCCCTCCAATTCATCATCACTATCGCCTTCTCCCGACGACATCACTTTCGGATCGTACTCTTGGCCGAGCATCACTTTCACTAGGAAAGGTGGCTCCACATGCTGACCCCTTTGGTGCGCGTATGTGTCCATGACCATCAGATAATCATGCCGACAATGGAAGTTCACTCTGTCGGTAACTCGAATGAGCCCACCCTCTAGCAGCTGGATCCCATTCTGCATTATCTTCTTCCAGATGGCTTCAACGCCCAATGATTGCCACAGGGTCATCCAGGCTGACCACAGTGCCAGGAAAATTACATCTTGGGAAGGTTCGAGCAGGTATCTTATCTACTTCTCGGGTAGTTCCATGGCCGCCTCATGTGACCCCCCTATGAGCAACGAGGTCGCGGTGGCACCGTGTGATGTTACCACCACTGAGGTCCTGGCCTGCGTAGGCCTCGCTGCCTGACGCACCCCTGGTTCCCCCCTTCTAGCAGCACCTTGTCTGCTCCCCCGTCGCCGGGTTTCTGCACGGGTGGTCTCGAGTTGCCGGAATCGCTTGCGTAAAATCCCCTCAGGGTACGCAATGGTCTAGTGCTCGGCATACTCAGTTGCTAGGCCAGCGTCAACCCCGGTGGGAGGAAGAGTAATGACATCACCAGAGCTGAAAGTGGTGAACATCAACCAAATTTGGCGCAGAACGCAAAGATTCTTCTCCTCCCAGACAGCTGTGAATACCTTTTTCGGTATTCTTTGGAGGTACCTGAATTTACTGGTGAATTGGGATGGCACTTAAGGCTCACAGATCACCTTCCCATCGATCCGAGCCATGAGCACCCCACCTTGGATGCTCTAAAAATACTCCTGCTGTTCCAGTGAGCCTCACCCATTGTCCACCATCTGGCCGATCGGGGTGGGGAATGGGATGAAGCTGAAGTTGGTGTGGTTACCAATACAGATCCTCTCACCCTCCTCATTGAGCGTCATTGACACCACCCTGGAGATGTTCAGCAGGGATGGTTGCAGGCCGTTTCCCGGAGGATAGATGACATTCGAGAAAGTGTACCCGCCGAGGTGAGCCACCACCCAACCGTGAAAGATCTGGAAAGGGCCACATACCCTCCGAGGTGACCCCCCTCATGAGATGCGTCTCAGAATGGAATAAATCTTGTCCAGAACGGGGACCTCAAGTTGAACCATTTGTTGGAGGCCATGGTGCCTGCCATCACCAGTGTTGCTGGACGGACGCCCATCCTCGCGTCCCGCACCGGCAGGAGCCACCCGCTCAGGAAGGCGGCAAGGAACCCGACGTACCGAACATTCGGGTCCCAGGCCTCAATGATGCGATAGCCCCATGATTGGTATTTACCCGCCTCCAGGGTCCTCTAATACGACCCATCCTTGCTCCTCTAAGCCGCGGTTGGGAACCGTTTACCCCGTCCTGGCATCTTGATTGCCGGATCCTTCTCTAGGAATTGGCTGAACCAGACCTTTTAGGCAATGTCCTTTTGGAATTACTTGACCCCCAGCCTCTCTTTGGCTAGCTCCAATAGGTGACACATCAGCATGGGGGTCCGTGACCTGTCTTCCCAGGTGTTATTTGGAGAAATGAACTCGTCGTATTGGTAGCCCTCTAGTGGGATACCTCCGATGCAGTGAACATCCCAGAGGATGATGCCAACTTCCACATGGTGAAGGTAGAATGTGTTGGTATCAGGGGACCACTGAGTGAATAGCTCCGGCCCAAGCTCAGGTTGACGGTGGGAGTGGAACTACGACATCCATACCGCCTCGAACAGGCCAATATGCCGCAGCTCGGCCCCAAACTGGTCGCAAGTATGGAGAACCCAGAATACCCAGGCCCACTCACTGGTAAAGTTTCCCCCGGACCGTAGGTCCTAATCCTTCATCCAGCCCTTAGTGTCATCCATGATGCTCTGAAAAAACGTGCTTGCGTAAAGGGCTGAAGAATTCTCCTTGGTAGGCTTATCCCCGGTAATGGTCCTGGTCCTCGGGTTCAGGACATATACATCCATGTTCTTGGTTTCCCTGGCAGGATGGCCATTGTTGGTGATTTTTTAGTGAGGAAGCTCATCCTCCCAGGTCACCCATGACCGCAGTGTGTCCACCTCGAAGCCCGGTAGAGGAACCTCCTCCAGGATGCCAAAGTTCCAGAGCGGGAGGTTGTCAGACAGAGGATACTCCTTCTAGGCTGGGGTCATCAGGTTGAACAAGGTTAGGTTGTTGGAAACGACCACCTTGGTTCCATAAAACTCTTCATTCGCCGCTATTTCGGCTCTACGAGCGGCGGCTCCCCCCTCATCAACTTCGTTTGCAGCCATCTTGAATATTTCGGGAGTTGCACGAAATTAGGATGGAGTGTGTGGAATCGGGGAGAGTTGTGCGAAATCTAAAGCTTCAGCACGAAATCTAGGAGTTGGGCATGCAATCATCACACTAGGTGCGGAATATCCCGAGTTGGCATGCAAATACAGCCAAAATTCAGAAGGAATTACATGCTGCCAAAGAATTTTTGCGCGCAGCTGCGGAAGCAATTTTGGGCACGAGAGCGTTGAGCCTATCACGCAGAAAAGCTTGAGTACGAGACGTATGACCCAGTGCCCCTTTTTATAGGCAAGACTAGGGTTCCTCACAACGTGGAAAGAGAATTCTGTGCCGAGCCAGAGTTTTGTGCGCCCGTCAGATTTTTGCACGCAAAATGCCCATGAGATGCACTGCTTCGGCGTTTCGGGGTTTCCCACGGAATGCGATTGTTGTGACCTCTCGCCGATCCAATTCCAAGGGGGGGGGGGCATTTGTAGACTCCGAAAAAGTCTGTAACTCCTAGACGAAGTTTCAAATGGACAGAGCGAAGTCATATTCAGACTTAGAGGCCTGGTCCGGAGGACCTGGAAGTGGTGCACGAAATTAAAGGGCACCCGCGCGAAAAAATGTTGTTCGCGTGAAGGGCTCCTGGGATTCGCGAAAATGAAATGGCGCAACATGTAATTTTGCACGCCTAGTACCGTGTGGGGAATCCTTGCACGCTGATGGGTCATGGGGCGAAAGATTTTGAACGCTGCCCTGTTTCCATGACAGCAAATTCCTATAAATAAAAGGCAACCTCAACCGTTTCAGGGTTGTGGAATTCAGACCGGCTCCCGTGCATGCAATTCGGACTCCCATGCATGCAATATGACTTCTAGGTAATTCCCCTTTTCACACAACCTTGCCCCGGGGTTCGCCTTTGCGTACAACCCCACTGGCTTAAGTGAATTTGCCAACTCCTTTGGGTTCTTCCTTTGCGCGCAATCCTTTCCCCTTGTGCACAATCCCCTCCAATTGCACGAAATCCCTTCCAAATTGCGCGCAATCCAAGACCTTTGCGTGCAATCCCCTATTCGCGCCCAATTCCCCTACCCCAATTGCGCGCCATCTGGGATTTTTGCGCGCAAACCTCCTCTTTGCGCGCAAAACCCAGGATCCCTCACCTTGATGCCCCCGGGTGCCTCTCTGCGCCAGCGCCCGATGTCTTCCATATCGGGAATGCACATCATGTATTGTTTTCCCATACATCCTTCTAGGATCGTACTAAGTAACCTCAAGGTCCCTTGGGAGGTGTTTCCCATTGCGTTGCTTTGCCTCATGCTTTTTCGCATAGGCACGCTAACGGCTATTGCTTCTTCACATAGCCACACTAACGTGGACCCCTCGATGGTTCGCCCTGCGGCCCCCCTTCACTATGGCCATGCCGATGCCTTCCCTCCCACAAGGGGTAGAGGGTTTTGGGCATGTAAGCCCTAGGGGTGTGGAGCGAACCCACATCGTCCGAGTTGCAGGACGTTAAACTGCCAAGTACCTCGTCCTTAACACATGACGTTAAACTGTGGTCCGACCCCGTGCCTCACACGCAAGGTCCCCCCGGCTTGGACATTCTTTACGACTCTCATATCCACAAGAATGGATTTTTCCTCACATGGAATGAGATCCTTCTTTTGGAGTGGCGTTTGTCCACGGGGGAAGGGCTGCCTCAGAGCGTAAGCCCCTAGCCTCTCTTACGGAAGGTTGCACCCATGCACCTCTATACTTCCCCACTGCCAAGGCCAGTGGAGCCCCTTTCCCATTGCGCTTTTTCGTACCATGGGTCACAATCCTGGAGTAATCCCCGACACTAAGGGACACTAACCACGCGTAAGCCCCTGTTTCCTCTTTGTGCTGCTAAACGCGTAAGCCCCTTTCCGCTTCTCACGGACGCACCCTTTGCGACGTGATCATCTGGTCCTTGCCGCCTCTTGGTTCTCACATCGAGCATGACTCACATGAGCTTAGAGCGAGCATCAACCATGAAATCCTCCTATGGGCTGCCTCAGAGCGTAAGCCCCATCCCAGTGAACTATGTGGACTTTGAGCTGTGCTAGCGCATGGTACTTAGGAAGCCTCCACGAGGTTCAAGCCCACCAACCGATCGTTCCAACTTCTTCACGTCGGTTCTCCAACACTTTGGTCCGCCTCAGAGCATAAGACCCAAATTGCTCATCCCGCATGACGTTAAACTGTATGCCCCCGTCCCACATGACATTAAACAGTATGCCCTCGTCCCGCATGACGTTAAACTGTATGCCCTTGTCCCGCATGACATTAAATTATATGCCTCGAACTACGTGGACTTTGATCCATGCTAACGCATGGTACGTAGGAAGCATTCACGAGGTTCAAGCCCATCACTCAGTTGTTCCGACCCCTCCACGTTGGTTCACAACCACTATTATGGGCCGCCTCAGAGTGTAATCCCCATACCCACTATTACGGGCCGCCTCAAAGCGTAAGCCCCATACCTCACACCCACGTCCCATCCTGACCTCTCCCTCGAGCCCACGTGCCTCAGGAAGCTCATGACCTATCCCGGAGGTCTTACTTACTCCAGGATCCAATCCATGCATTCATTCTCATGAGTCGCCTCTTTTGGTGTCCCACAATATCACCAAACTACGCAGACTTTGATTCCCTGCCATGGGGATACGTAGGAAGCCTCCACGAGGTTCAAGCCCCTCTTCACTCCATCACCCATCCTGATCCTTACCCGGGCCGCCACATCCCGGTGGGATCATGCCACCTCATTCCACTCCACAGCATCCAAGAAGCCTCCCATGTGCTGGCCCCAACATCGGTGTTCCCCCTAGGGGGTCCTTCAATCTGATCCACTCTCAGTGTTCCGATCAGTCCTATCCGTCTCCACCAGATGTTAAACTCATGGCATACCCCGTGTTAAACATGGGAAGCTGAGGAAAATCCCAGACAGTACACAATTCCCCGCATTCGATGTGGGATTACTTAGGCTTCTGCGCCCTCAATAAGCCCTATAATAAGGGACAAAAGATAGACATGCCAATCCCCCAGTGTCAAGGTGCGCCAACGACACCCCAGCGTGACCATTCTCCTCACCGAAGGTTGCTGCCCTGACCAAACCCCTAGTACCGTGTGGGGAATCCTTGCACGCTGATGGGTCATGGGGCGAAAGATTTTGAACGCTGCCCTGTTTCCATGACAGCAAATTCCTATAAATAAAAGGCAACCTCAACCGTTTCAGGGTTGTGGAATTCAGACCGGCTCCCGTGCATGCAATTCGGACTCCCATGCATGCAATATGACTTCTAGGTAATTCCCCTTTTCACACAACCTTGCCCCGGGGTTCGCCTTTGCGTACAACCCCACTGGCTTAAGTGAATTTGCCAACTCCTTTGGGTTCTTCCTTTGCGCGCAATCCTTTCCCCTTGTGCACAATCCCCTCCAATTGCACGAAATCCCTTCCAAATTGCGCGCAATCCAAGCCCTTTGCGTGCAATCCCCTATTCGCGCCCAATTCCCCTACCCCAATTGCGCGCCATCTGGGATTTTTGCGCGCAAACCTCCTCTTTGCGCGCAAAACCCAGGATCCCTCACCTTGATGCCCCCGGGTGCCTCTCTGCGCCAGCGCCCGATGTCTTCCATATCGGGAATGCACATCATGTATTGTTTTCCCATACATCCTTCTAGGATCGTACTAAGTAACCTCAAGGTCCCTTGGGAGGTGTTTCCCATTGCGTTGCTTTGCCTCATGCTTTTTCGCATAGGCACGCTAACGGCTATTGCTTCTTCACATAGCCACACTAACGTGGACCCCTCGATGGTTCGCCCTGCGGCCCCCCTTCACTATGGCCATGCCGATGCCTTCCCTCCCACAAGGGGTAGAGGGTTTTGGGCATGTAAGCCCTAGGGGTGTGGAGCGAACCCACATCGTCCGAGTTGCAGGACGTTAAACTGCCAAGTACCTCATCCTTAATACATGACGTTAAACTGTGGTCCGACCCCGTGCCTCACACGCAAGGTCCCCCCGGCTTGGACATTCTTTACGACTCTCATATCCACAAGAATGGATTTTTCCTCACATGGAATGAGATCCTTCTTTTGGAGTGGCGTTTGTCCACGGGGGAAGGGCTGCCTCAGAGCGTAAGCCCCTAGCCTCTCTTACGGAAGGTTGCACCCATGCACCTCTATACTTCCCCACTGCCAAGGCCAGTGGAGCCCCTTTCCCATTGCGCTTTTTCGTACCATGGGTCACAATCCTGGAGTAATCCCCGACACTAAGGGACACTAACCACGCGTAAGCCCCTGTTTCCTCTTTGTGCTGCTAAACGCGTAAGCCCCTTTCCGCTTCTCACGGACGCACCCTTTGCGACGTGATCATCTGGTCCTTGCCGCCTCTTGGTTCTCACATCGAGCATGACTCACATGAGCTTAGAGCGAGCATCAACCATGAAATCCTCCTATGGGCTGCCTCAGAGCGTAAGCCCCATCCCAGTGAACTATGTGGACTTTGAGCTGTGCTAGCGCATGGTACTTAGGAAGCCTCCACGAGGTTCAAGCCCACCAGTTCCAACTTCTTCACGTCGGTTCTCCAACACTTTGGTCCGCCTCAGAGCATAAGACCCAAATTGCTCATCCCGCATGACGTTAAACTGTATGCCCCCGTCCCACATGACATTAAACAGTATGCCCTCGTCCCGCATGACGTTAAACTGTATGCCCTTGTCCCGCATGACATTAAATTATATGCCTCGAACTACGTGGACTTTGATCCATGCTAACGCATGGTACGTAGGAAGCATTCACGAGGTTCAAGCCCATCACTCAGTTGTTCCGACCCCTCCACGTTGGTTCACAACCACTATTATGGGCCGCCTCAGAGTGTAATCCCCATACCCACTATTACGGGCCGCCTCAAAGCGTAAGCCCCATACCTCACACCCACGTCCCATCCTGACCTCTCCCTCGAGCCCACGTGCCTCAGGAAGCTCATGACCTATCCCGGAGGTCTTACTTACTCCAGGATCCAATCCATGCATTCATTCTCATGAGTCGCCTCTTTTGGTGTCCCACAATATCACCAAACTACGCAGACTTTGATTCCCTGCCATGGGGATACGTAGGAAGCCTCCACGAGGTTCAAGCCCCTCTTCACTCCATCACCCATCCTGATCCTTACCCGGGCCGCCACATCCCGGTGGGATCATGCCACCTCATTCCACTCCACAGCATCCAAGAAGCCTCCCATGTGCTGGCCCCAACATCGGTGTTCCCCCTAGGGGGTCCTTCAATCTGATCCACTCTCAGTGTTCCGATCAGTCCTATCCGTCTCCACCAGATGTTAAACTCATGGCATACCCCGTGTTAAACATGGGAAGCTGAGGAAAATCCCAGACAGTACACAATTCCCCGCATTCGATGTGGGATTACTTAGGCTTCTGCGCCCTCAATAAGCCCTATAATAAGGGACAAAAGATAGACATGCCAATCCCCCAGTGTCAAGGTGCGCCAACGACACCCCAGCGTGACCATTCTCCTCACCGAAGGTTGCTGCCCTGACCAAACCCCTAGTACCGTGTGGGGAATCCTTGCACGCTGATGGGTCATGGGGCGAAAGATTTTGAACGCTGCCCTGTTTCCATGACAGCAAATTCCTATAAATAAAAGGCAACCTCAACCGTTTCAGGGTTGTGGAATTCAGACCGGCTCCCGTGCATGCAATTCGGACTCCCATGCATGCAATATGACTTCTAGGTAATTCCCCTTTTCACACAACCTTGCCCCGGGGTTCGCCTTTGCGTACAACCCCACTGGCTTAAGTGAATTTGCCAACTCCTTTGGGTTCTTCCTTTGCGCGCAATCCTTTCCCCTTGTGCACAATCCCCTCCAATTGCACGAAATCCCTTCCAAATTGCGCGCAATCCAAGCCCTTTGCGTGCAATCCCCTATTCGCGCCCAATTCCCCTACCCCAATTGCGCGCCATCTGGGATTTTTGCGCGCAAACCTCCTCTTTGCGCGCAAAACCCAGGATCCCTCACCTTGATGCCCCCGGGTGCCTCTCTGCGCCAGCGCCCGATGTCTTCCATATCGGGAATGCACATCATGTATTGTTTTCCCATACATCCTTCTAGGATCGTACTAAGTAACCTCAAGGTCCCTTGGGAGGTGTTTCCCATTGCGTTGCTTTGCCTCATGCTTTTTCGCATAGGCACGCTAACGGCTATTGCTTCTTCACATAGCCACACTAACGTGGACCCCTCGATGGTTCGCCCTGCGGCCCCCCTTCACTATGGCCATGCCGATGCCTTCCCTCCCACAAGGGGTAGAGGGTTTTGGGCATGTAAGCCCTAGGGGTGTGGAGCGAACCCACATCGTCCGAGTTGCAGGACGTTAAACTGCCAAGTACCTCGTCCTTAACACATGACGTTAAACTGTGGTCCGACCCCGTGCCTCACACGCAAGGTCCCCCCGGCTTGGACATTCTTTACGACTCTCATATCCACAAGAATGGATTTTTCCTCACATGGAATGAGATCCTTCTTTTGGAGTGGCGTTTGTCCACGGGGGAAGGGCTGCCTCAGAGCGTAAGCCCCTAGCCTCTCTTACGGAAGGTTGCACCCATGCACCTCTATACTTCCCCACTGCCAAGGCCAGTGGAGCCCCTTTCCCATTGCGCTTTTTCGTACCATGGGTCACAATCCTGGAGTAATCCCCGACACTAAGGGACACTAACCACGCGTAAGCCCCTGTTTCCTCTTTGTGCTGCTAAACGCGTAAGCCCCTTTCCGCTTCTCACGGACGCACCCTTTGCGACGTGATCATCTGGTCCTTGCCGCCTCTTGGTTCTCACATCGAGCATGACTCACATGAGCTTAGAGCGAGCATCAACCATGAAATCCTCCTATGGGCTGCCTCAGAGCGTAAGCCCCATCCCAGTGAACTATGTGGACTTTGAGCTGTGCTAGCGCATGGTACTTAGGAAGCCTCCACGAGGTTCAAGCCCACCAACCGATCGTTCCAACTTCTTCACGTCGGTTCTCCAACACTTTGGTCCGCCTCAGAGCATAAGACCCAAATTGCTCATCCCGCATGACGTTAAACTGTATGCCCCCGTCCCACATGACATTAAACAGTATGCCCTCGTCCCGCATGACGTTAAACTGTATGCCCTTGTCCCGCATGACATTAAATTATATGCCTCGAACTACGTGGACTTTGATCCATGCTAACGCATGGTACGTAGGAAGCATTCACGAGGTTCAAGCCCATCACTCAGTTGTTCCAACCCCTCCACGTTGGTTCACAACCACTATTATGGGCCGCCTCAGAGTGTAATCCCCATACCCACTATTACGGGCCGCCTCAAAGCGTAAGCCCCATACCTCACACCCACGTCCCATCCTGACCTCTCCCTCGAGCCCACGTGCCTCAGGAAGCTCATGACCTATCCCGGAGGTCTTACTTACTCCAGGATCCAATCCATGCATTCATTCTCATGAGTCGCCTCTTTTGGTGTCCCACAATATCACCAAACTACGCAGACTTTGATTCCCTGCCATGGGGATATGTAGGAAGCCTCCACGAGGTTCAAGCCCCTCTTCACTCCATCACCCATCCTGATCCTTACCCGGGCCGCCACATCCCGGTGGGATCATGCCACCTCATTCCACTCCACAGCATCCAAGAAGCCTCCCATGTGCTGGCCCCAACATCGGTGTTCCCCCTAGGGGGTCCTTCAATCTGATCCACTCTCAGTGTTCCGATCAGTCCTATCCGTCTCCACCAGATGTTAAACTCATGGCATACCCCGTGTTAAACATGGGAAGCTGAGGAAAATCCCAGACAGTACACAATTCCCCGCATTCGATGTGGGATTACTTAGGCTTCTGCGCCCTCAATAAGCCCTATAATAAGGGACAAAAGATAGACATGCCAATCCCCCAGTGTCAAGGTGCGCCAACGACACCCCAGCGTGACCATTCTCCTCACCGAAGGTTGCTGCCCGGAATAGGTGACGAGCTCTGAGGAGGAATCCATGAAAGGAAGAACTGACATCCCATCATCCCAGTTTCGATCAAGGAGCAGACATCCCTGAACAAGGAACAAATGCTGTCCGCCTTTAGAAAGCGGGAATGCGGGGCCCCAAGCCACGCATCCTCCCCCACATGACGGATGCACACCTGTCCCGGCGTAAAAGCGTCGGAAACATATATCTAAAATTGATATAGAAGATTTTATTTTTAAATTTTGGAATGAATGTTATTTATTTTATAAATAAAACATATTTTATGGTAAGGTACATTTATATAATGTCATTTAAGTATTTGATCACACAATCCAAGTAATGGAAATTGATAATAAAACAAATTCACATGACTTATACCACACCGAATTATGGAATCACTGACAAGGTCATGTAAATAGAAAATGTTTAATTAGATTACACCAAGTTGAATGTTTATATTATTTAGAACTAAAAACACTTGGTGTATGTTATGGTTGTTTGTAAGGAAAAATGACGAAATCCCTTTTAGTAGAAAAGTTTAGAGAACTATATAGCATATTGAATTGGTTCATATAGATGTGTATAGAAATTTTATAGTTGAATCCAAGGGTGGGTACTCATACCTTACAACTTTTATTAAGGAATTTAGTAGATATGAATATTTATAATATATGAGGTATAAGTCATATTCCTTTGAAAAATTCAAATAATTCAAGATTGAATTTAAGAATCATCTTAGTAAAATGATTAAAAAACCCCACTCAGGTTATGGTTGAGAATATCTTAATCAGGACTTAATTAATTATCCATGGGTGTATGAGATTCTATCCTACCTCACTCCTCCTTACACACCCTAGTGGAATGGTGAGAGTGAAATAAGGAACTATGGCCTATTGGACATGATAAGATCAATGATGTGAAATGGTGGTCTTCCATTATCCTTTTGAGTATATGCATTAGTGACAGTAGTGTACAGACTAAACCAAGTTCCAACTAAAGTGGTAGGAAATACTTCAAATAAAATTTGGTGTGGAAGGAAATAAATGTTGTTAAACTTAAATGTTTGGGGATGAAAAGAATTTGTGAAGGCCTCTACTATTAACAAAATTACATCCCAATGCATAAAGTGAATATTTATAGGATACCCCAAGGAAATAAGAGGATATTACTTATAATACCCCTTAAACAAAAAGTTAATAATGGATATACATGAAAATTTTATTAATATAGAGAACATATCTAAAAAGGGATAGTGGGAGTGAGATAGACTTTGATAAGTCTAGACTCAAGATACACAATATTTGGATATAGAAAATATTCCAAAAATCCTTATGGAAGAGAATATTGTAGAGACACAAGTACTGTATAGAAGTCTAATGGAGGTTAAAGAACTAGAAAGATATGGTTTTCTAGTCACTGAGGATTCCGACTCATTATTAATTGATAATAATGATCCTATAAAATTTAAGGAAGCACTAAGTGGCATAGATTTTTCCAAATGGTAAGAATCCATGAATTCTAAAATGTATTCCATGTTTGAAACCCAAGTTTGAATTTTGGTAGATCCTCTAGTGGATATAAATCTCATTAGTTGAAAATAGGTAATTAAGAATAAATTTGTCATGGATGGATATGCAGGTACCTATAAGACATGATTGGTTAAAAAGGGTATAAAATGAAGGAGATATTTCCTAAATCCTTATATGTATATAATATATGTGATAATTTTTTTATTTCATGAAAATTATGATTTGTATGCATGGGGTGTATAATTTCATGAAACCTATGGACTTATTATAAATATTAAACATATCTATCATTAAAGAACTATTTCATGAGTTGAAATAGTAGGGAGGAAATGTATATGATGTATCTATTCATGCTATACATGAAATAGATATGACATTTACTCATGCGTTATGAACACATGAGTAAATTCAGTAGCAGTCAAAGAGTGTCTTCAAGATCTTATATATATCTTTCATTTGATGGTATTATGTATGTGTATAATTGTTTCATTCATGGATGAAACTACTTAAGACCTGAATCTTTTCTCTTCCTTCATCTTATACGAGTTGATAACACACTATGATAGGAGGAGGAATTCCATCCAAACATTGGATGATTTAGGATCAACCCATGGATACACCACAAGGAGAGGATGTCTTTTGAATACCATTAGTGATATTTCTCAAGTAAATATGATAGTGATATAGATGTTTTATATGATTTTCAGCATATTATATACATGATTTATAATATTTATTCATTTATGTTTTTATGTAGTTTTCATATTTCTAGAATGAGAGATCCCAAACAATGAATTTTATATTCTTATGCTTGATCTAATAATTTTTATTAGACTCTTTTAAATCCTTACAATGTTATCAAAGAAATACTAGATGTTTGATTTATGAAATCTTTCATGAAATGAAGAAGAAATCAAAAACTAGAACATAATTTTTAGTTTTCTAGAAATTTCAGTTTAACATTATGTATAATGAATCTATGCAAAGGTCATCATTTTCACCATTATTTAGAATGGTCTATGTAAGGGTCATCTTTACTTAATATAATATAGAGTAGTCTATGTAAGGGTCACCATGTATTATTGTTATAAAGAACAATCTACATAAGGGTTAATATAATTTACCCTTATGCATAATGGTTTGACATAAAGGTAAATAAAGTTTCCTTTATACCTAATGGTTCTATATAAAGGTAAATGAAGTTACCCTTAAGTGGAATGGTTCTATGTGATGGTAACTTCTTTATTAACTTTACGTAATTGGGATGTGTAATGGTAAGATCCATGTTACCATTATGTAATTGGGTTGGGTATAGGTGAGCACTGCGTCACCTTTATGCAGCTAGGCTACGTAAGGGTGGCAGGATTTACCCTTATATAGTTAACCCCTATTGTGTAAGGGAAAAAAATTCAAAATTTCATATTTTGTTAAGTTTTATTATAATTTATAATTTGTATATAAATTATAATAAAAAATATTTTTGTAATATTTATTAATGAATAAAGGGTTAATTAATTAATTAATTATTAGGGGTTGATAATTAATTAATAAATTTTTATGAAATATTTTTTTTATTAAATATTCATTAAATATTAAATGTTAATATTTTATATATCCTTTTTAACAAATTATATGGAATGCATTATGATCTGGAAATAAAATTGTTTATTTTGAAACCATAAGGGGTAATTTATAGAGTTATAAATTACATAAATAAGACCAAAATATATTTAAATTATGATTTTTTATAAATAATTAATTTAAAATTCTCAAATTTAAAAAAACTTTAACTAAAACACATTAAAAGGGTTTTGAGAATTTATTTAATCAAGTTTTAAATAATTTTATGTATATGATATTAGATTGTGTAAAATGTTTACATAATAGAAATTTTATTATAAATTATTTATAATTCATAAAATATCATATATTTAAAGTAAAAATTTCACACAATGATGAATATTAAATGGTTCATATTGGAATGAATATAAAGTGTTTATATTAAAAAAATTATAGAATGTCTATAATATAAAGCTAAAAATTATAAAAATTTTATAGTTATATTTTATTTATGAATTTTTTATAAATGGTTATCTATTTTTAAATATTTTAATTGTTCATTTATTTAAAGGTTATTACCTATTTTATTCATAGTTATAAAATTTTTATAATATAAATCATGTATGATTAGGCTAAATGTTAATATGATTTTAGGAAATAGAGTATTTCATTACATTCTAGGTAAGAAAATGAATTTAGTTTTTCATCTACATTGACATCAGTTTGTAATTGATGTTATAAACTTTAATTTAGTTATTTGATATTATTTATGAATATTATGTCTTAGATTTATTATGAATTGAATTATTTCTTGCGGAATATATTCTCGGATAGAGAGACTTAGGGACAAACTACCTACCGTTCTAGTGGCTTATTCATTATCTTGAAAGGTGAATGGGGTTGGCTATCTGTCACTTTGGTCTTAATAATCCGGAGATTAAAAATTTAATATAATTTTAGAATTTATAGGAAATGTTCATGTATGTTATACATATGATGCATTTGGATATGTATGAATGCACTTGAATTTTAGTATTGGGTGAGTAACATAAACAGTGGGTTGTGTAAAGAGTTACACATCAATATCTATTGAACATATTATTTTGGTGGAGAGGTTAAGAATATAAATTAAATTAAAAAAATCATGAATATATAAAAGGTAATTTCATGAGATAAGGTGGTGAGATTAATTCCCATTAAAATACTAACTTCCATATTCCTTCCAAACTGGCACTTGTAAAGGCCTTGATCATATAACTAGGTAGTTCATGATAAATATGGGTGCCCCAATATTATATTGTGTAAGGAAAGTAAGGATGGGTAACTTTGCATCATCCTTTGTTAGGTCATTATAAATTTAGGAACCCATGGATTTTTTGTTATCCTTTTCTTGTAATTTTCCATAGGTGACACTTTCCAGGAGACTCTATTAAGATTAGGTAATTAGAGGAATAGAGCTGAGTTTATCTATATGATATATTGGACAAAGAGTTGTCTACTAGAATATCCAAAATTCATATATGATATGACCGGGATGATTCTCTACCTAATTATTTAAACAATTTAAAAAACACTAAAGTGACCCATAGATTAGTGAAATATAATCTTATCATACTAATAGATATGATGTATACCAAAGAGATCATCATTTTAGGGGGAGCCTATTTAATAAAAATCCTTAATAAATGGTTTATTATTACATGATACTCATATGGTAAAATTCCCTATTATAGGTAAATGTAATAATCATCATTAAACTATACTTTTAAATCAATACTTGAAAGTAGAGGATTAATTTAAGTAACATATAAGGATGATATGTTAATAAAAGTTCTTAGATAAAAATTCTATGTGCCAAAACAATTCCTTACAGAGTATCTAAGTGTTAAAATTGTTAAAAAATTGAATATAGATTCTTATGGAAGAATAAAATGATTCACTTAATATTTTATAATCACTATATACTAAATAATACAAGGAATTTTAGTTTTATATAATAAATATGATTGGGAATTATAAATGATATTCAATATGATTAATTATGTTAATGATTTGATGAGATTAAATTTTTCCTCAATAATTATTCTAATAGATATGTGGTATCAACTATATGATTTAAAAAAGTTATAAATATACAAAAAGGTAAAAATATAAGAAATAATTGAAGATTATAGATTGAAGTTTTCTTTAAAGTAATGGAGAAAAGGCGTTACTTTATTAAAGAATTGGATACTTTAAACTTGGATAAAATTTTCATAAGATGTGTATTTTTATATCATTTATTTCTTGATAAGAGTATGTAAATAATTTTTGTTTACTAAAATGATATGGAATTTTTTAATACACATAGTTTAGGATTTGTTAAATTCTATAACATGCATTAAGGGATACTTAAAATGTAATGTTATTGTTATGAAATTCATCTTATTATCATAGAAATAAAATTTTTAACAAGATGAATGAGTTCAAGAAATGTTTACCTAATATTCTAAAAAGTGTTGAGGATAAATGAACTATACATATGATGTCTAGGTACTAGTGTTATTAATAAAGTGATAGCAGGGAAAATTTAAAACCATAAAAAGAAAATTTAGTTAAAGAGTTCAATAATTTTTCTTTAAGAAGCTAATCAAGGTCATTAAAACTGAAAGGTAAAATGAAATAGCTCAGTTTTTCTATGAGGTATGGACCTCTTAATTTCATTTTAATTCATTTTTTGACCTAATATTAATATCTAGTAAGGATGTAGAGAAAATAAGGGTGTCTAAGGATTGTTCAGAGCCTAAAAACCCACTTTTTGGAGGAAACACCTGGGTCACACAGTTAGTAGAAACCATGAAGCCCAATATGAATGGTTAGAGTAAACCATGTGGGTTGTTTCAGTGAACTGTAGAGGGATGCATGGTTTTCCCTAATCGTATGACCCAGGCTGTGTGACCATGCAAGAAAACTGTAGACTTTAACAGAGGAAAATCACATGGTTTGTGCATGGTTTCTCAAACCATGTACATAAACCATGTTATACCCTTCCTTGTATAGTAATCAATGCATGGTTGGGGAATGTTTTAACCAACCATGTGGCCAAACTGTGCACCCTTCAAAAGTGGGGTAAAATTAAAATTTTTCCCTTAAAATCTTTACAACCTAAACCCCCTTCTTATTTCTTTATTTCCAATATAAAACAACCCCAGTTTCTCCTATTTTATCTCCCCTCCAAAATTCACATAAGATTTAAAGAAAATTATTTATATGGCCTCTAAATTGAGATCCATTCATCACATTAGATAGCCACCAGTAATCACTCCACTCCTTAGGATCCTTTAATCATTTGTATTTCTATCGACGATGCTCTTTTGGTATGACATCTTATGCCCTATTTTTAGGGTGTTCATATGTTCTTCCATTTTTTGATATATTCCAAACATAGTGTCGATAATATACAAGGTATATACTAGAAGTATAAGGTATATGGTCTAGACCTTTTCCCTCATAGTATGGTTGTTTATACCTTGTCTCCATCGTGCAACATGAAGAACCTTCCAGAAAATGCTTGACAAATTAATATACTTAAATTATTGATTCAATAAGGTTTTCCTTATAAAATTCCCATTCCTTATTGTTTTGAAAATCACAAACACCTTATCCTTAAGAAAATATGTTTTTACCCCTGTTTTACTTCCATAAGGAAAATTCCTTTCCCAAAGGAAATTTACCCCTACCTTATTTTCATTATTCATACCATAAATTTTCTAAGTATAAAAATCGGATTCATATCTAAAACCTCAGAATCGTATAATACTTATATATGAATCATTTTGTTTTCTGATCCGAATTCCTTTTACAAACTTTTATAAAGTTCTACTCTAAATTCCTTGTTACGAACTTTTATGAAGTTTAACTCTGAATTCTGATTACGAACTTATATAAAGATCTAACTACGAATTCTGATGAAAAATTATGATTACGAATTCTCCTTACAAATTCTGATGATGAATTCTGGTTACGAATTCTCATTCTGAAATTTGATGATGAATTCTGATTACGAATTATCATTATGAATTCTGATGAAGAATTCAGATTACGAATTCTCATTCTGAATTCTGATGATGAATTCTGATTACGAATTATCATTCTGAATTCTGATGATGAATTCTGATTACGAATTCTCATTACAAATTCTAATGATGAATTCTGATTACGAATTCTCATTACAAATTCTGATGATGAATTCTGATTACGAATTCTCATTACGAATTCTGATTATGAATTCTGATTACAAATTCTCATTATGAATTCTGATGAAAAATTCTGATTATGAATTCTCATTACAAATTCTGGTGATGAAATCTGATTATGAATTCTCATTCTAAATTATTCTGATAAATAGAATCCGAATCTCCTTGTATTATAGACTTCTATTTTATTTTTGATTATACTCTGAGCTTTTATTTTCTTACATTCCGAACTTTCATTTTGTCCATTCTGAATATCAGTTTTAGTTATGCTTTCACTTTTTCTATTATAAAAAGATTTCGTGCCTTCAGTTATCAGCTAACCATTGTTTGAGTGACATGTGTACAGGTCCCTCCGAAATTCAAGGAAGAATATGACTGTTGGAGGAGGGAGACGACCGTTGGAGCTTCGCCTATAAATAGGATCTCATTTTAAAACACTTGACACATCTTTAACATCCGTGCTTACATTCTCTTGAAGTGATTTCTTGAGAGAGAGAGGCTCTTATAAACTCTCAAGCCTTGTGCAGAAAGTTTGAATGGCTTGTTCATACTTTTCTTAATGCAGACCTGCTTCGTGCGACTCTGATTGTTGTTGTGTACAATCGAGGGCTTCTGGGGATAGGAAGACAGAGGTGTCGATTACCTGATAGTTGAGGGCTTACGGGGATAGCAAGACATACTCTGACCTTCGTATCGAGGGCTTACTCTGGTGTGGGTAAGACATAATTTCTTAAAAGTATAAATCAAGGGACCACTTATCCAGGGTTGTTGGATACCCTTCTCTTTGGGTTAAAAGAGTTATTGTTTGTTACTTGTAGTGTTACTACTTTTTTTCCACTGTTCATTTTGTATTGTTAAGGAAAGTATAACTATCTTATAATTTTTTACTCTTGTACTCTAATATAGTTAGATTCTATACAGTTTAAGGTAGAATCTTCATCTTTGTAAACTTTAGTTAAGTTCCATTTCTGGAATCACTTTTCTGGAATCTATAAAGTCTTTAGAACCTTATAGAGGTCTTGTGAATTATCTTGTTTAACCTTGTTAAACATAACCATCTTTAAAAGTTCTAAAAGAATTTTTAAAAGGTACAATTTACCCCCCTATTGTATCTGGGAATCTCATTCTTATTTTGATCCTACGTTTTGTATAATAGAGTATATCATACTCAGACATACCATCCTAACAATTGGTATCAGAGGATTTGGCTCAATCTAAATTAATCTCATGATTAGATTCAGAAGAGAATTCTCTGAATCACTTTTTCTGGAATCACTTTTTCCGGATTCATATTTTTCGGAATCTGTTTTTCGGAATCATAGTTCAGATTCAATTTTTCTTAGAGATACTTTTGCTCTATATTTTCTTGCTTAGAATATTTTCCTTGTTTACAAACTTTTTATACTAACATGTTTTTGTGGAAAGACTTATATTAAAGATGGCAGGAATCAATACTGGTTCCATAGACAATATTAATCCAACCAGACCACCAATCTTTGATGGTAATGATTACGAAGATTGGAGAGATCGTATGAAGACTTTCATTATCAACACTGGAGTTGAAAATTTTGTTATGCTTACCAGTGGATACAAAAATCCTGATAAAGAAGTAAGTGCCTTTACAAATCAAGAAAAGCATGAATATCAACTCAATTATAAGGTACGCAATACTTTACTTTGTTCAATGACAAGAAATATATATATCCAAATTTCATCTTGTGAAGCAGCAAATTCTATATGGAAGAAACTAGAAGTTACTCACTTTGGGACTTCCAAATTAATTGAGACAAGAATATCCATGCTTAGAGCCGAATATCATGGTTTTAGTTTTCCTTATAGTGAACCCATATGCAAGGTGCAATAAAGATTCATGACTATTGTGAACAGTTTACAATAAATGGGTGAAAAAGGATTATATGACAAAGCCCTTGTTGACAAGATCATCAACATCATGCCAAATGAGTGGGAATCTAAAAGGACTGTAATTGATGAGAATAGAAAGGTCACTCAGATTACCCTTGATGAACTGTTTGGAACTCTTCTTTAGCATGAGACTAGAATGAAGAGAGATGCTGATATTGTGAAGAAGAAGAATGGAAATGACAGTGTAGCCTTTACTACTACTTCCAATCATATGAAAACCAAGACACCTAAGAGAGTTACTAGATCCAGATCTAAGAAATTTTTTATCCATTCCAAATCTAGTGGAAGTGAATCCTCATAAAATGAATTAGAAAATCTTGCTCGAAGTATGAACAAGATAACTAGATAGAGGAATTTTCAATCTAAATACAAGAAGAAGGAAAGGAAAGACAATAAATACTTATAAGTTACATGCTATGAATGCAAGAGATTTGGACACATAAGACCTGATTTCCCTATGCTCAAGAGAAAAGAAAGAAAGGAAAGGCATTCTGAGAAAAACAGAAAGAAGTATTACAAGTCCAAAGCTAAGAAAGTGTTGAAATACAATGAAACATGGAGTGCCAGTGGTGGAGATTCTTCAGATGAATCTTCAGATTATGAATCTTCTGGACAGAATAATTATGGTCTTTTAGCCATGCTACCTATTGATAATCATTTCTTGATGGCTAAGGTACACAATGCTAAATAAATGACCAATGTTTCTTTGAATTCTAATGATAGTAAATATTATAACTCTTCGGATGAAGAATCCTCTTCTGATGAAGATAATACTTTAACTACCTATGAATAAGTTTCTAGGTTTTCCAAACTCCTTGAGAATGAGAATTCAAAACTCATGAAAAAACTTCATAAGAAATATTCTAGGAATATTATTCTTACTAAGGAAATATCAGATCTTTCTAAATATCTTGATAAGAAAAATGCTGATTTTGAAAGTATTTCAAAAAATCTTGAGGAAGTAATTTCTGAGAAGAACAAACTTTCTAAATATTTAGAAAAATGTAATTTCTAAGAAAAATGTTTTCGAGCCTAGCTCTAGTTCAAATGTTTTTGAATAGAAGAACTTAGTTATAATACTCAAATCCAAAATATTCTCTTTGAGGAAGTGTTTGTCAAACTTTACCCTAGGTAATGAAAATTTTGATAGAATGTATTAAAAAATCTGACCTCGAAGGAATACTTCTGGTTTTGGTTACACAAGTTCTAAACCGATTTTTAGAAACAATTACTTTGTTCCTCAAAGTTCCCCATTCTGCACTAAATGTCAGTGTGGTGGTCACTGGGCAAAAAATTTCTCCTTAAACAAAACCCAATCTTTAGGATTTCATAAGGCTTATTTTTCTAAGAAGACGTGGGTAACCAAAATTTTTCTTTCTGAAACTTCCGGATCCAAGCAAGTCTGGATTCTGAAAATCTAATTTTTTTCTTATTTTCAGGAAAATAGGGAAAGTACCAATAGCAATACTTGGTACATGGATAGTGGATGTTCCCGACATATGACTGGTAACAAAAACTATTTTGAAAAGATGATCAAAATGAAAGGAGGAAGAGTAACTTTCGTATATAATGCTTAGGGATAAATTATTGGTATAGGTAACATCATTCTTCTTGGAAAAAATTTGATTTCAAATGTTTTATTTGTTAAGGGTCTTAAGCACAACCTCATCAGCATAAGTCAATTATGTGATGAATACTACCTTGTGAATTTTAGGAATGATAAGTTCTTAGTACACAATTCCAAGGGGGAATTTATTCTTTCTACCAATAAGCAAGAGAATGTTTACACACTAAACTTAGAAGAACTTAGGAGCCAAGACATACCTTGCCTTAGTGCAATGGAAGATCATTCTTGGTTGTGGCATAGAAGGTTAGGACACTGTAACCTTATGAACTTATGTAAAATCTCTAAGAAAGGTTTAGTTAAGGATCTACCGGAGCTTAGATTTGATTCTTCAAAAGTTTGTGACCCTTATAAATATGGAAAGCAACATAAATAAAGTTTTAAATCAGTCGTTGAAGTCTCAATAACTGATGATTTATAGCTAGTGCATATGGATCTTTTTGGTCCTACAAAAATTGGAAGCATTGGGGGTAAGTATTATGTATTTGTTTTGGATGATGATTACACTAGATTTACGTGGGTCTATTTTCTAGCAAAGAAGTCTGAAGATTTTTCTTATTTCAAAAGTTTTAGATCCCAAGTAAAAAATGAGAAAAACCTTCCATTGAAAGCTATTCATAGTGATCATGGAGGATAATTTAAAAATTCTGATTTTGAAACTTTTTGTAGTAGAAAAGGTATTAATCAAAACTTTTCAGCACCTAGAACACCTCAACAGAATGGTGTTGTTGAAAGAAGAAATAAAATTCTTCAAGAGATAACTAGAACCATTTTGAGTGAGTATTCTGTTACCAAACATTTTTGGGCTGAAGCTGTAAGTACTGCTTGTTATACTATAAATCGAGTTTTGATTAGACATTTTCTTAATAAAACTTCTTATGAGTTATGGAATGGTAGAAAACCTAGACTTTCCTAATTTATGGTTTTTGGTTTCAAAGTATTCATTCTGAATACTAAAGATAGCTTACACAAATTCTCACCAAAATCTGATGAAGGAATTATCTTAGGATACTCTACAACTTCTAAGGCATATAGTGTTTTTAACAAAAACACTTGTACTGTTGAAGAAACAGTACATGTCAAATTTGATGAAACTGATCCCTTTGTTTTTAAACATCCTCAACCTACATCTTTAGATGTTTTTTCAAAAAATGATTATCAACCTATGATAGAAAATCCTTCTGATAAGGAAAATGTTCAAGAATATACTTATGAAACATTTACCCCAGAATATTTTCTACCGTATGTTGATGAACAAGTTTTACAAAACCCAAATCAGTCATTTCTAAATAATTATCCCAGTGATAGTATCATTGGTGATGTGAATCAACTAGTAAGGAATATAAGTTCCTTAAGAAATGAAATATAACATCTAGCATTCCTTTCCCAATTAGAACCAAAAAGCACTAATGAAGCTTTAGGTGATAATGATTGGATAAAATCCATGAAAGATGAACTAAATGAATTCGAAAAGAATAAAGTCTGGACCTTGGTTGAGAGACCTAAGGAAAATTTTGTAATTGGAGTAAAATGGGTCTTCATAAATAAGTGTGATGAAAATGGAGTCATAGTTAGGAATAAAGATTGATTGGTTGCCAAATGATATAATCAACAAGAAGGAATAGACTATGAAGAAACCTATGCTCCAGTAGCTAGACTTGAATCTATTCGTATTTTACTTTCCTTTGCAGCATTCTTCAATTTCAAACTTTTTCAAATGGATGTGAAATGTTCTTTCCTTAATGGTTATGTTCAAGAGGAAGTTTTTCATGAAAAACCTCTTGGATTTGAAGACACAAAACATCCTGATCATGTTTTTATACTTACCAAAGCTTTTTATGGCCTTAAACAAGCCCCTCGAGCCTGGTATGATAGAATTATAGGATTTTTTATTCAAAATAACTATGTTAAGGGAAATACAGATCCAACCCTTTTTATAAATAAAGATAAGAAAAATGTTTTGATTGTTCAAATTTATGTTGATGACATTATATTTGGTTCAACTTAGTAATCTTTAACTGATTCCTTTTCAGATATAATGAAATCTGAGTTTGAAATGAGTATGATGGGTGAGTTAAAAATTTTCCTTGGTTTTCAAATTTTATAAAAACCAGAAGAAATATATATATCCCAACATAAGTATATTAAAGATCTTCTTAAAAAGTATGGATATGACAACACTAAGAGTATAAGTACTACCATCGGTACCTCAAACACACTTGATCTTGATGAAGTTGAGAAACCAGTAGATCAAATATCTTTTAGAGGTATGATAGGAAGTCTACTTTACTTGATAGCTAGTTGTCCAGACTTAATGTTTTCAGTATGTTTATGTGCAAGATATCAATCCAATCCTAAGGAATCTCATTTAAAGGAAGTGAAAAGAATTTTTCGCTATTTAAAGGGAACCATGGATTTAAGACTATTTTATACTTCTAGAAATGATTTTATATTAAATTTTTTTTCAGATGTAGACTTTAGTGGGTGTAGAATGTATAGAAATAGTACATTCAGAACTTGTTATTTCTTAAGAGATTCATTAGTTTCTTGATCTTTCAAGAAGCAACACTCAGTAGCACTCTCCACTGCTGAAGCTGAATATGTAGCAGCTGGAAGTTGTTATGCTCAAGTGTTTTGGATTCAACACACACTAACAAACTATGGCTTGAGTTTTACTAAGACTCAAATTTTGTGTGATAACACAAGTGCCATTCCCTTAGTAAAAACCCTGCACATCACTATCATGCAAGACACATAGATATTAGGCATCACTTTCTTAGGGATCACACACAAAAAGGAGATATTATTCTTCAGTTTATTAGAATGCAAGCTCAAATAGCTGACATTTTCACAAAATCTTTACCTTCCAATAGATTTGAATATATTAAACAGAAGTTAGGAATGATTATCATAAGGTAGTTTTCCTTAAATAACTCTCTGTTAAACTAATCTCCTTACAGTAATAAACTCCTTTTCATAGGGGGAGTACATTTGTTTATGAGATTTTTCAAAATTTTTTGTAATGAGTTTTTCAAAAAATTTCGTAATGAAAAATTTCGTAGTTAATTTTTCAAATTTTCGTAATGAAGTTTTTGTACTGGAAATTTTCGTAATGAATATTTCGTACTGGAAATTTTCGTAATGAAGTTTTCATACTGGAAATTTTCGTGATGAAGTTTTCGTACTGGCATTTTTTATAATAAGAATTTTCGTAATGGGAATTCTCATAGTCATAATTTTTGTAATCGATTTTTGGTGCTCAATGTTTTTAAAATAAAACTTTTAGATTTTAAGATTTTTATTGTGAGTTTTTCATAGTGAGTTTTTCGTACAGAGTTTTTCATAGTCAAATTTTCTTCAAGAAGAATATCACCTATTACGAATAATATTTCTGGCAATTTGAATGGTATGATCTTCTTACTTAAGTTTTTCGTAATCATATTTTTCATTATGGTATTTTCTTTTGTGTTTTTCGGATTCGTTTTTCCATAAAATCCAAATGTTTTTCTTAAAACCTCAAAAGATCGGATTCAAGATTTCCTTGCGGCTAGTATTTCAACCGTTAGATCTGATTAGAATGTTTCACAACCGTTGGATGAGTTTTGGAAGATGGAAGGTCACCTCCTTTGCCTATATAAAGGGGAACCCCGATGGTTGTCCCACATCGAATTCAAGACCTCGTGTGTTGAAGTTCTGCCCTTCCTTCTTAAGACCATTCTGAATCTTTCAGTGTTCCTCCATTCCGGATGTCTGTAGAAGCCACTTCTCAAGAAATGTATACTATGAATCCAATCTCAAGTTGGTTAGTCTACAGGGAAAGGTTGGTCCATATGAACTTTTTTAGTAAGTATGATTCTCTTATTTCTAAGAATATCAAGCTCAATGGATGAGAAGATTTCTGCATATCAAAGCTAGGGGATCAGGATGTTGTTTATACGGATTTTCTTATAGAGTTTTATGAGTCTTTTTCCTTCTATGATGAAGATGGCAGAGAAAAATTCTCCTTTAAGAGCTATGGAAAGACTTACAAGCTTTCTTACACCAAGGATGCAAGCTTGGTGGGGCTCTCATATGATGGATAAGTCAAATTTTTCTCCCATAAGCTACCAGATATTCAAGGAAGTTTCAGCAAAGTGAAGGATATGGAATGACTTGGACTTAAAGAAGTCAAGACCGCAAAGATTGCACATCTTTCTACCAACAATCGGATTCTACAGTTGTGGGTTCAAGGGTTTTTCGTACCAAGAAGAGGTGACAAGGATAACTTAAAGAAAAGTGACATTTACATCTTGGATTTCTTGGTAAATCTAAGAAAGATCAATCTGATGAGGCACATTCTTATTACAGTTCAGAACATCAAGAATGGAAATTTGAAAGCTCGATTTTTTTGTATCCTTCTCTTCTCTCCAAGCTTATTATTCAGTGTCATGATTCTTTCAAGATTTCTTGCACCTCCAAGCCGAGAAATTTCAAGGTAATGCTTATTAGTGATGATACCCTCAAGAGAATGAAGGTTTGTTTATCTAAAGAGTCAGGTGAGTTCTATGATCTTCCAGAAGAGGAGGCAGAAGCCAATTCATAAAATGTAGAAAATGCTGAACCCTCAAAGAAGGCTGGTAATAAAAGAAAGCTGAAGGAAGTGCAAGCTGAAGATAAAACCCTAAAATCAAAGGAAGTCCAATCCGCACCTCCTAAACCAAAAAATCAAAAATCCTACCCAAATGAGGTGGTAGAAAAGTGGAGAGAGCTTAAGGAAAATAGGAAAAAAGGGGATCCACAGTTCGGCTTGGACCCTGCTGAGGCTAAGGCCTTGAAAGAAAAAGCTGCTGATGAGCCAGAGAAACATGACAAAGAGAAGAAACTGAAGAAGAAGATAACAGATAATGAATTTTTTCAATCCCTTCTGAGGGATTCTGAAATAGCTTTCGAAATTATTCTTGTTCTGAAATCTTTTCTGATGGAACAATTTCCTGAGACTCCAGGTAAAAAGACTCCGGAAAATCCCAAGGAGAAGGAAATTGAGAAAGAAGTTATGGAGAAAGTTCAGAAAGTTGTGGAGGAAGTTCAATAAGCTAATATGAGTGATGGTTCTGATGATATAATTAAGCTAGTTGAAGAATATCAAGATAAGGGAACCCCATCTGAGAAGTTTTAAATCCAGACTTCTCAAGACAGATCCTCAAAAATTGCTACTCTGGGAGTTGATGAGAAAGAAGAAGAATAAGAACTGAACAAATTGTTAGAAGAGAGTCATAATCATGACTTTATCCATCATGAGGAATTTGAAGCTGGAGCTCAAAAAGAAAAACCTGATGAAGACAAGATAGTACAATTATCCGATAGTGAACATGAATCTCCTGATGAAGAGGCCGATCCAAAAATCATAAAGGGTAATCAAGTGCTTATTGACACCCCACCAAAAGATATCATAAGGAAGAAGCAAGTTGGAAGCTCTTCTAAAAGGAAGATGGTGGAAATATAAGAAGAACAATCTCCTAGCAAGTTGTCTGATTCAGAGTCATCTGCTTTGGGACATGATTTTGTTGTTAAGTCCCTCAAGAAGTTGGTAGATACAATTCCGATCTTTCCTACAATAGACTCTAGATGCCAGATGCTTCAGCACAACATGAATCAGAAGTTAGAATCTGTATCCATGGTGATGGATAAATGTGTGAAGATTGAGGCAGAACATAATAATTTTCTTATCAACTACGAGGTCCATAGAAATTTGTGCAGCAAAATAACTCTATGGTCTAAGAATATTGTTGAATATATGGAAGATCTTGATCAGTTCCAACAATATGTTAAGGAGGCCTTTGGTATTGAGGATATCAAAAATAAAAATCTTTCAGACAGTTTTCAGGAAAATCTAAGTCTAGAACAAAGTTCTCAGATTCAAGATGTAAAAGATCTAAATGGTAAGCTGAGCTATATTGTTAAAATCCTGAAAACAGAGAAGGTTCTTCGGAGTGAGATGCAAGAAAAACTTATGAAGCAAGATGAATTTCTAAAGGCTCAGGAAGAAGCCATGAAGGCTCAGGCAGAGGTCCTGAAGACTCAAGAAGAAAGGATCACAGCCTTGGAGAAGCAAGTAGAAGAGGACCACAAAGAAATGAAGAAGCTCAAGACTATTGTCAAAATGATAATGCCCAAGGAAAATGAAACAAAATAGACCACTCCAGTCCTTTGTTGTACTATTTTTTCCTTGTACTAATACTTACAATCATAATGAAATTTTCGATGCTTGTATTTTTTTACTAATATTTCAGGTACTTTATTGTTTTTCCATTCCCTCAAACTCTTTTTGAAAATCAAAAAGGGGGAGAAGGAAAAAGAATTCCAAAAGGGAGTATAAAAATTTCTAAGTAAAGAAGAACTATCCTTAAGTAAGGGGGAGTCTATCTAAGGGGGATTTGATCATTACGAAGATTTCCATTTTCAAGATAATGAAAATTACATTCCAGAGATCTAGAATACAATCCTCAGAGTTTCAAAACCTAAGGGGGAGTTAGTCGTATTCACCATTATCCATAAACAAAGGGAGATAAGCTTTAATTTCAAAGTCTATAAATTTATTCTAAGTCCTTACATTATTTTTCATAAGGATGTTTGTGCTTTCCAAAAAGGGGGAGATTGTTGAGTCAATAAGGTTTTCCTTATGACTTTTCCATTCCTTCTTGTTTTGAAAATCAGAAACACCTTATCCTTAAGAAACTCTGTTTTACCCATGTTTTACTTCCATAAGGAAAATTCCTTTCCCAAAGGAAATTTACCCCTACCTTATTTTCATTATTCATACCATAAATTTTCTAATTATAAAACTTGGATTCATATCTAAAACCTCGGAATCGTATAATACTTAGATATGAAGCATTTTGTTTTCTAATCCAAATTCCTGTTACAAACTTTTATTATGTTCTACTTCGAATTCCTTGTTACGAACTTTTATGAAGTTCAACTCTGAATTCTGATTACGAAATTATATAAAGATCTGACTAAAAATTATGATGAAGAATTATGATTATGAATTCTCATTACGAATTCTGATGATGAATCCTGGTTATTAATTCTCATTCCGAATCTGATGATAAATTCTGATTACAAATTCTGATGAAGAATTCTAATTATGAATTATCATTTCTAATTCTGATGATGAATTCTTATTACGAATTCTCATTCCGAATTCTGATGATGAATTCTGATTATGAATTCTCATTACAAATTTTGATGATGAATTCTGATTACGAGTTCTCATTATGAATTCTGATGATGAATTCTAATTATGAATTCTCATTATGAATTCTGATGATGAATTCTGATTACAAATTCTCATTATGAAATTCTGATTATGAATTCTGATTATAAATTCTCATTATAAATTCTGATGATGAAATCTGATTACAAATTCTCATTCCGAATTCTTCTGATAAACAGAATCCGAATCTATTTGTATTATAGACTTCGATATTATTCTTTATTATACTCCGAACTTTTATTTTCTTACATTCCAAACTTTCATTTTGTCCATTTTGAATATCAGTTTTAGTTATTCTTTCACTTGTTATATTATAAAACAATGTTGTGCCTTTAGTTTTCAACTAACCGTTGTTTGAGTGACACTTGTACAGGTCCCTCTAAAATTCAAGGAAGAATATGACCGTTAGAGGAGGGATCCGACCATTGGAGCTTCGTCTATAAGTAAAACCTCATTTGAAAACACTTGACACATCTTTGACATCTGTGCTTACATGCTGTTGAAGTGATTTCTAGAGAGAGAGGCTCTTATAAACTCTCAATACTCATGCAGAAAGTTTGAATGGATTGTTCAAAGTTTTCTTCCTATAGACCTGCTTCGTGCGACTCCAATTGTTGCTGTGTACAATTGAGGGATTCCAGGGATAGGAAGGCAGAGCTGTTGACTACCTGATAGTTGAGGGCTTGCAGGGATAGAAAGACAGACTCCGATCTTCATATTGAGAGATTACACTATTGTGGGTAAGACAGACTTACTTTAAAGTATAAATCAAGGGACCGCTTATCCAGGGTTGTTGGATACCCTTATCTTTGGGTTAAAAGAGTTATTTTTTATTACTTGTAGTGTTACTACTTTGTTTTCCACTATGAATTTTGTTTTATTAATGAAAGTATAACTATCTTATACTTCTTTACTCTTGTACTCTAATATAGTTAGATTCTATACTCTTTAAGGTAGAATCTTCATCTTTGTAAACTTTAGTTAAGATCCATTTTTGGAATCACTTTTCCGGAATCTAGAAAGTGTTTAGAACCTTATAGAGGTCTTGTGAATTATCTTGTTTAACCTTGTTAAACTTAACAATCTTTAAAAGTTTCAAAAGAATTTTTAAAAGGTACAATTCACCCGTCCACTTGTATATAAGAATATCATTCTTATTTCGATCCTACGTTTGGTATAATAGAGTATATCATACTTAGAAATACAATCCTAACATAAATCACACATTGAATTATTGTTTAAGATATTAATTGACATTATTTAACTCAATTGGAAGTTGGTAACCTCAACCCAAACCACTCATGGGGTGGCTTCTTTCCATGTTCATGATTATGTCACCCTTGGAGTGTTTTGAGATTACTTTTCATTACTGGGAGTTAAATGGTGTAATAAAGTGTATTGTTAAAAGTTTTATGCAACTTAAAAAACTTTTTCATTTTTATATGAAAGGTAATAAGTGGACAATTGGATTATAGATGATTATTAAGGTATTAATGAAATTATTAAAGAAGTGGTTTATGAAATGGTGAATAATTAGTTATGATGATAATGGGGGGTTCATAGTATGAAATTGATGAGATACTAGGATGCCTTGGACATTTATAATCCTTGTATATAATTAATTGATAGGATTCCTTGGAAATTTCTAATCCTCAGATTTGGAAACCTATTAAGATTCCTTGTAAATGTTTACTCCTTGGATCTGACCTACTAGGATGACTTGAACATTTTTACTCCTTGGATATAAAGACCAACTAAGATGAATTGGAAACTTATACTCCTTGGATCTGACCTACTAGGATCTCTTGGACATTTATACTCCTTTTATTTATCCTACTAATACGCCTTGGATATTTCTAATCCTTGTATACTGGCCTGTGTAGGTCTAAAAATATTTTACACAATGTAGGCCATTGATGATTATTACAATGATTTATAGTTAGCCTTTATGATTTAGTTTCTTGATCATAGTGAAACTTTATAGAATGGGAAAAATCAATAATAATTTTATTAATTTTAATTATGTTATATCTACACATTACTTTTTATTATATGCATAGACTAGACTTGTTATAGGAACCATTGGTGGTGGCTTACTATGTGTTATCACACACCCTGTTCGAGTCACCGTTTTGTACCCACAAAGAATTAATGGATGTAGGTAGGGACAAGATCAAGATCCCTCTTGGTGATGATTGATTATTTCATAGGATCATGGGAGCACAAGACTGGGCTATGGCTCGTGATGCTATATGGTGATAATTTATTTTTGGTCTTTTTATACTTTTGATACATGTATAGTACTAGATTCCTATTTACATATATTTCACATCTTTTTATAGCTCCATGACATGCTCACCATTTTTATATGACACTGACCTTGGCTCTAATTATTATCACCATTTCCTAGATGGTTTACATTTTTTCAATGGTTGACTTTATGCTTCCACCCTTTACTCATTTATGACACCATAGTGTTACTCTGATCATGAGTGTATAATATCTCCACTTTACTATCATAGACCATTTTTTCAAGTTAGTATCCCCTAGTGTATGGAGAGGTGCACTTGAGGCCATGTGACACACTGGCTCAGGTCACCGTTTAGTGGTTCCTGGGTTAGGGTGTTAGAAAGTGGTATCATAGGGGTTTCTTTTTTCATATCATTTGAGAATATTAAATAAGAGATTAGGAATGTGTTGGATTTTGGAAATGAGCCTATTCTTGATAGTATCTAACCCATATATAGGGGAAAACCAAATTACTTTGGATGAGATATGATGTTTTGGTTTATTCCGGTTATAGTTTATTTGATTCCACTATTGGGTGATGTACATGATATGTGAAGTTATTATTATTATAATGTTTAATTAAATTTTGTCTTTGGAATAGTATGATAAGGAATCATTGATCATGGATCATTTTAGGTGCCTTATAGGACTAATATGTCATGCATTATACCATTCCATGTAGGTTGTATTTTCTAATTGCATGATAGTTATTGTATGTTCCTCAAGTGATTAATCTGTTATTAGACTAATGTCTCTTTTATGGGATTGAGAAACATAATTGGTTACATAAAGTGCTGACATCAACTTAGTATTTTTTTCCTATATAGATTGATATAGACACTTCAAGCAGTCAATTATGACATGTTGAGTCACGAACCATTGGCCACATGGGATGGAATGTGTTATGGTTGTGATTAAATGGATGGTATAGTTCAATTTATAAAGTGCATGGGCCTTTATAAATTAGAAATGGTAATCTATATAATTTTAAAATTTAATAAGATTTTTAATATAAATAAATATGAATTAAAATGAATTTAAATCCTGGAAACAAATGGTCCCTGTTAAATAGATACGCCAATTTAAACTTAATGGGTGTTTCCTCTATAAATTGCATTTGAAATTATATATACAAGTACCCCTATTTTATAGAATAGAACTTGACCATGAACCAACCTCAATAGAGGGTATTAGGAAGTGTCTCTCACTTTCCTTATGATTTGTATGTTGCCTATACATGGATTTAGGAGTATACATAGGGGTGTGACTCTTTATAAGAAGGATTGTGCCTTTCATGTTCGTATATTTGTGATCTTATCATTACCAAATCTTATTTGTGTCATGTTATTGGAATTTTCAATGACGTTCCACCACAAATACCTCTATTTGTGCATCAAGAGGGTGGAGATGACCATGATCCAGAGGGTGTGGGCCTTGGTCCTTTAGTATAAGCTCTTTTAGTTCCACTTGTGGCATTGAAAATTTTACCTAATATGGGTGATGATGACTAGTTTTGAGAGGTTTTACTATGATTTATGTAAACTGTTCAGGGAGCCCCATGGTTTGAATCATCTATGGAAGAGTTTACATGTGAGTTTCAATAGTATCATCCACCCACTTTCTTAGGGCATGGTGGCCCCCAGGATACTAAGCTTTGGCTTGAGACTGTTTTGTTTATCTGTGAGAACCTATAGATTCCTCTAAATAGGTGGGTAAATCTCATGATGTATATGCTTTGGGGAGCATCCAATTATTATTAGGATGTCTTAAACAAGATAGATAGGCCTTAGGATATGGTTTGGTTATATTTCCAATACAATTTTTATGACTAAATTTTCCCAAACACTTTGAGGGCTAAACAAGAAATGGAGTTTATGCATCTAGAGTAGGGTTATATTTCTATTATGGAATATTCAGCTCACTTCACAGAGATTCATCACTTTGCGCTTATCTATCTTTTTGATGAGATATCTATAGATAGATGCATTAAATAAGGGATCAAGCATTCTGTTTGATTGTAGGTGAGTGTTTTTCAGTTGGTTACCATATACGAGATAGTAAATATGGAAATTATTATTGAATAAAACCTAATCGAATATAGGGGTTCATATTAGGTTAGTTAAGCTTCTCGACCCCGTGGATCAGTGTTAGGTGGTAGGAAGTGACACTTTAAGATCTCCTATGTGGGGTATACTATCTAGAGCATGAGTTCTAGCAGTTATTTTTTATGTCACCAGTGTCGGATGTAGTGGCACATGAGGATCTAGTGTGATAGAAACCCATTCGAGTGATGAGCCTATGTTAGTATGGGACATCTATAGAAATTTTGTAGGAACTTTTTTCTAGAATCTAGTGAGACAAGGTCTACATCAACTCTATGTTCAAGAGTGGGATGGAAAACTTCTTTTCAGGAAGGGAGACATAGTACATCTGTATGATCAGGCCAAGTTGGTGGTTACAACTAGGGTAGCCAGACACCAGATTTATAGTGATAGTCAAATGGTCTTTCTCATGGTAGTTAAGTTGTGTCTTAGGTCCATAAATATGGCTGTATGTATGTAGTGCAATTGATGCTTGATGAGAGAATCATCAGATGATCTATAGTTAGAGGTACTATTCTGGTAGCCTCTACATTAGCATATACTCTTTTTAATACATTTACTTATCATTCCTTCATATTTGTGCCTATTGTAGAGAGCCTTGGGATTAATGTTCAGTTATATTATGGAGTTATGACACTTGATACTCCATTAGGTATTCGATCAGAGTGTGTACACCAGTGCAGGGAGTGCCCCCTTGAGATAGGTAGGTGTCACTTTGTATGGGACCTTTTTTCCCTTAAGATGAAGGGTTTGATATCATACATAGGATGGGATGGTTGGTTAACTATCATTATTATGTTTAATTCTATCATTTAAGAGTGACTTTCACATCAATATAGAATAGTGTTTTTATTCTCAAGGTTGAATGGGATGTCTAGGTGAGTCGAGATAGACCCAAGCATCATGGTCTAGGCAGGATGACAACCCAAATTAATAGATTATATCTGGATGATTATGGAACACATCAGATTGATTTACCTCTAGTTTTAGACCATTTATGTATGTTTTCCTGGATGATTTTATAATACTATATACTAAGATATAGGTAGAGTTTTCCATCGAGTTAGTGCCCATGGATGCACCTGTATCCATCCCTCCTTACAAGATGGCTACTACTGAGTTATAGGAGCTCAAGAGGTAGTTAAAGGACTTAGATGTAAAGGGGTTTATATGAACCAATACTTCTATAGGATGTTTTCCAATCCATTTCTCTAATAAGTAAGAGATAATCCTTAATTTATGTGAGGATTACCGAAAATCAAATTATTTGAAAATTATAAATCGCTATCCTTTTACCCATATAGATGGCCTCTTTGATCAACTTTTGGGAGCTCAGGTTTTCTTAAAAAATTATTGAGGTCGAGATATCAATAGGTGCATATAAGACTGAAAAATATGACTTGTAAAACATCTCATAGTATATATGGTCTTTATGAGTATCTGTATATACTGTCTAGACTCACAAACATGTTAGCTATTTTCATGGGCCAGATGAATCAGGGTTTTCACCCATTTTTGGATTATTTTTGGTGATTTTTTTGGATGATATCTTGGTTTATTCTCAAAATTGATATTATCCTTCCAAATACCTTGTCATCGTTATGAATATAATGAGAATAATAGGTTATATGCCAATCTCAAAAATTTCATTTTTTGATGGATAAAGTTAACTTCCTGGGTTACATCATTTGTGAGATTAGAGTTTCAGTGGACCCATATAAGGTTGGTGCTATGGTTTCTTTGGATCCCCAAGAATTTTTTTGACATCAAGAGTTTCTTAGGCCTAGCTGGTTATTACTAGAACTTCATCTAAGAATTCTCACATTGAGCTATACCTATAATGGGTTTGACTAAAAGGGGGTGAAATTTATATTGTCTAAGGTGTGTGAAAAGTACTTTCAAGAGATAAAATTAGGTTGAATTTAGCACTAATACCGATTATTCTAGAGCCTGGAAGAAGTTATATAGTTTATTATGATTCATCAGGAATCAGTTTGGGGGATGTATTGATGTTGGGGGATCAAGTCATGTCATATGGATCTCTCAAGTTGAGACCTTATATGAAAAATTATTTAATTCATGATCTTGAGTTAGCTACATTTCACACCTTGAATTATTGGAGGCACTATTTGTTGGGAGAGAACTTTTTTGTGTTCAAAGACCATATAATACACAAATACATATTTATAATTCATTATTTGAACCTTATAAAAAGGATTTATGTTGAATACCTATGATCTTTTGACTTAAAGCTTTCTTATATGCCCAAAAGGGGAAATACAATAACTAATGATCTAAGTTAGAATACTAAGATCCAAGAAGTACAAGAGGCTAGTAGTGATTGGAAATAAATGGACTTGTTCTCTGAGATGTAATTGGAGGTAAATGATAGTATCAGGAAGAATATCCTCTCATCCTTACCAGTGACTTCCACACTTTTGGATAGGTTTAGGATGAGACAATTATTATATCCCTAAGGCTCAATCCTAAGGGAGATTGTGGTAGGTGAGGACCTACTACCTGGTTGGACCATTGGTGAGGATGAAATTATATATATTCATGATTGTATTTTGGTGCCAAAAAATGTATGAGAGAAACTAATGTGAGAGTTTCATGCCTCCACTTGGGCAGTGCATCCTAATATTACCAAGATATATCAGGATTTATGCCACCAGTATTGGTGGCCTGGTTTGAAGTTGGAGATAACTGTTTTTGTTATTTGATGTTGCACTTGTCAATAGGTAGAGGTATAAACCTAGTGGATAGTGGGGATATTATAGTAGTTCCCCATTCCCGTGTGGAAATGGGATGATGTCTCTATGGATTTTATTATTGGGTTACTGAGGTTACCCTGTGGTAGTAATTATGTATGGGTCATTTTGGATAGGTTGACTAAGGTTTTCCATTTCCTACCTATCAGGGAGACCTTATCAATAGATGATCTAGGATGGATTTACATATGTGATATTATATGACTTCATGGGGTTCCTCATACAAGTATATTGGACAGGGATGTCCGGTTCACATATCTGTTTTGGTTGTGTTTACAAAGGGAATTAGGTTCACATGTGATTTTGAGAATGACATACCACCCTCAGATTTATGTACAATCAGAGCGTACAATACAAGTATTAGAGTACATTCTTAGAGCATGTTACCTCAATTTTTGGGGGTTCTTGGGAGAATAATATACCCATATTTTAATTCTCTTATAATAACAATTACCATGAAACTATACAGATGACACCCTATAATGCCTTGTATGGTTGGCCATGTTGGTAACCTCTATACCAGATAAAGGAAGGAGATGAAGTTCTACTTGGTCATCATCTAATTTAAGAGACTTAGAAGTAGGTACAGTTAACTAGAAATCATATGGATACTTCTCAGTCTAGAGATAAATCATAGGCTGACTGCCATTGATGACCTCTAGAGTTTGATGTTGGGGATCATGTTTTCTTGTGGGTATCAACCAAGATGGATTATATACGATACAAAATCAAGGGAAGATATTGAATCCTTTTTTGGGACTTTTGAGAACTTGGATAAAGTCATGCCACTAGACTATCAGTTTTTGTTACCTCATAGGTATCGTTCTATGCATGACGTCTTCCATGTTTCATAGATGCATTGTTACCATGCCATCTTGTCACATAATTTTGATCCTGAGGATGTATAATTGGATACTAATTCTTATTTTAAGGATTATCCCATTCTCATCCTTAATCTAATCACAAAGGATCTCTGAGGATGGTCTATTACTCTAGTACAGGTTCTATAGAATCATGGATGTGTGTAGGATGAGAATTGGGAGTGGGAGAGAAACGTATGTGATCAGTGTGTGGAGTTATTCCAAGATGATGTTTTACCACCCTTAGAAGGGAAACTCAAGGATGAGTTAATTTAAGGGGGAATATTGTAAGACATAAATTTTTCTATGAGGTATGGACCTTTTAATTTCAATTTAATTCCTTGGTTTTGGCCCAATATGAAAGTCTAGTAAGGATATGGAGAAAATGGGGGTGTCCAAGGCTTGTTCATATCTTGGATCCCAACTTTTTGGAAGAAATAGTTGGGATTCATGGTTAGAAGTACCATGTATCCCAGTCCACATGGTTATAGTAAACCATTTGGGGGTGTTTTAATGAATATTAGTGTAAAGACCCGGAAATCCTGTGGATTTTTTTTTTCTTAAATACATGGGAATTTTACGAGCCTGCAGTTTCTGACGGCACCTAATTACGAGGCCCGGTGTTCCTGGAATCAATTTCTAAAGTTTTTTTTGGGTACGTTCAGTGAACGTACGTGTGGGATTTTATATATTTTGAACCAATGCTCAGAATTGAAACCTGAGAGCACCGATGAACTCGCAGTGCTGGTAATCGCTTAAGGAGACCTTCACCGCAATTGCGTTTTATCGGGAGTGGAAGTTAATTTTTGGGGGATTTCTAAATTTAATAAAAAAAATGTGTAGCATATTTTTTTTAAAATATGTGGTGGTTAATTTCTCAAAAGGGAAGTTGGAGGTGGGGCCCACCCCTACATAACCTCCCATGGGAGGATATTATGTGGTGGGGCCCACACGATCACCTAACCCCTCAAATCCCCTTGAACCCCTTAAACTACCTTGAATTTATTAAAGCCAATACTCTTATTTAATGTGGGTGAACTATCCACCTTCATCCTCCCATTAAGTGTGCCAATGTGATTAATTAATGTCTTCATGAATTAACTCGAGTGTTTGAATTTATTTGAAATACATGGCACATTAAAATAATAGGGAGCCTATTATTTTACGTTGGTTGGATTCTTTTGGTGGAATGGAGGAAGAGAAGAACTAAGGAGAACTTCTAATCTCTCGATGAAGAACGCCGTTCTTCAATGAAGAACGCTCCACATCTCAAAGAACGTGAAGCAACACCTTATACCTTCTTCAACTGGAGTAAGGAAGGGAAGCACTGCTGCCCACGAGGTACATTGATGGTGTCGACTTGACTCGACTACACCAGGATCTACTCCTTCCGACGTAGATGGAATGACGTCCGTCTTCCATGACGTCCATTTTCCACGACTCATCAACGGTCAATGACAATCGAGGTAGGGTTTTGAATTCGAGGTTGAATTTTTTTATTTTAACTTCTTCTTTTTATTTGGATAAAAACAAAAATCACAGATCGACCCCCCGAACATGTTGATCTATAGAATGGATGTTGATTACAAGATGGGTTAGAGATTAAGATGGGGTTTGTTTCTGGTTCAATTATATGCTGGATTACTGTCTGAGCCTCTAACGCGGAGGGCACGGGCTAACGAACAAGTCCAGACCCTCTGCCAATTCGTTCTTGATGCGAGGTTTGATGGGTGATGAGTGAAAGGAATGGAAACCCTGATTTGAGGTCGTTGCAGTGAAGAAAAAGACCCAAGGAGGCCGTAGGCATAGACGGGAGGCAAAAAAGAGCATCAAAATGACTTCGGTGGCCCGCGGAGGAGCGCGGCGGCGCCCCTCGCACGCTGCCGGTGGAAGGCCGCCGCGGCACCGGCCGTAGCGGTGGAGCGGAACCCGAAACCGTGGGTTTCGGGAAGATTCGGAAGTGCCAGCTAGTGCCACCATTACAGGACACTGGGGGGGAATTCCCCCCCCCCACTCCGCGCGCGCGTAACGCGCTCGGCCAGTTGGCCAAGCAGCGGCCGGCCGTGCGGGCCGGGCCGCCTGCCGCGCGGGTCGGACCGCCTGATACACGGGCCAGGCCACCCTCGTGCGGGCTAGCCCATAGCCGCCAGGCCGGACTTGGATCCGGGTCAGTTCAACCCAGTTGGGGCCGACCCAGGGCGGGTTGGGCCAGGTCGGACCGGACCCAGACCCCCTCTTTGGACCATTTTTGGTTTTTTGCCTATAACTTATGATACGGACCTCCGATAGATGCACCGTCAGTTGATTAGGATTCCTTGGATCTAGACGGTTGTTTCAGTATATTACACTCAAGATTTTGGAGAAGTTTGGATATGAAAGGGTTGGTTTGAACCCGAAACCAACCGGGCCCTCAGAGCGGAAACACTTATAACTTAAGGATCAGACGTTCGATTGATGTGTCGTCAACTATGTTAGATTCCTTTTGATGAAAAGGTTCTTTTGGCATACTCCGCATAGGATTCGGATGAGGTTGGAGTATGACTGGGTTGGATTGTACCTAAAATCCAACCGGCCCCTTGGAGCGGAAACACTTATAACTCTCAGACCGGGCGTCCGATTGACGCACCGTATGTCGTGTTGGGTTCCTTATGATGAGATGGAACTACTGGATTCTTCAAATCAAGGATTCATGATATTTGATGTATTGAAACTTGTCTTGAGGAGCAGATCATCCTGAAATCGAGCGTGCTGTGTGCGGGAACCCTAGGGTTGGCTGCGACTGAGATGACGGAATCCTCTGTGAGTTCGATAATGATAACTATTATCCCGGAATCCTACATGGGTTCGACAATGAAGAATTATGTACCAGGATTCTCTGTGGGTTTGAAAACAGTGACTTATTTACCAGGATCCTACGTGGGTTCGATAGTAAAAACTACTGTACCAGAATCCTACGTGGGTTTGACAGTGACTACTTCTGTACCAGGATCCTACGTGGGTTCGACAGTGATAACTATTGTACGAGAATCCTATGTTGGTTCGATAGTGACGACTTCTGTGCCAAGATCCTACGTGGGTTCGACAGTGCTGATATTATTCCAGGATCCTATGTGGGTTCAATAGAGGAGATTATTCAAAGTCTATATCTAATCATATATACCCCTCTTTGTGAGTTGTATACCTATGTGATCTGAGTCATGTCTTTTAACCATTATCAACGTGGTGATTGACTTACTTCCTTTGTGGAATGGTTTGTGCTTGGGGTCGAGAGTTGGATTCAGACTGTGATTGATAACTTAGGTATTTTTAAGGTCATATACCTATGTAGGGTTGATTGATACTTCATGATTGTATCTTTCTACTGTGGTTTATCCTTTGTGGATTTGTGAGGCATTAAGGGTCTCGGGGTCCCTACTGAGTATCGTTATACTCACCCCTACATGGGCTATGGCCGCACCTCATTGTGTTGGATGTAGACGATGGACATTACTGATTGAGTTGGAGTATACGAGGATTAGACGGTACCCGGAGGTGGACCTCATGACGAGTCGGTACCTGGAGGAGACGGACGGACATGGAGCACTGAGGAGGCTATCTATACCTACCCTTCAGGTAGGTTCTATGGTGGATGATCCATGAGCATCTAGGCACCTTCCAGCTATTTGTATTTTTAGTTATACCTGTTTGTCCTTTCCTTGTACTTTACTGTTGGGCTTTTATTTTTGTCCCTTGTACTTTCAAGAACTTCTTCTGTATTCAGTTTTTTACTTAGAGTTTTCTTCTACTTGTTCTATGGTTGTGTTTGTTTGCAGTTATATAGGCAATGCCTTCCCAGTTTAGGGATTTACGCCATTGGTGCTAGTCTCTAGACCCTGGCCTATGGAAGGTGGGCTTGGGGTAGTTACGACATGGGCCATGGGGGATGGGTCGTAACAAGTAGAGGGAAGAATGATTTTACTTAACCGTAAAACCAAGGCCGCATGACCATGTGAGAAAACTATTGAATTTAACAGAGGAAAATCACATGGTTTGTTCACAATTTCTCAAACCATGCACATGAACCATGAGAGACACTTCCTTGGATAGTAATTCATGCATGGTTGGAACACGGTTTGGCCAAACGTGTGTCCAAACCATGATCCATTTAAGAGGGGTAAAATTAAAATTTTCCCTCAAAATAATTATAACCTAAACCCTATTTTCCTTTCTTTATTTCCAATAGAGAATAACCCTTATTTATCCCATTTGATATCCTCTATAATATTCCGCTTCTATTTGAAGAAAATAATTCATATGGACTTTGAATTAAGATCCATTGAATATGTTGGATAACCACGTGTAATATCTCCACTCCTTAAACTCCTTTAGTCATCTGTATTTCTATCGATGACACTATTTTTGTGTGAGCACTTATGCCCTCTTTTTAGGGTGTTCATCTATTCTTCCATTTTCATCTGATCTAGTCAAACTAAGGGATGATACAAAATGAGGCATCTCATATAGGAATAAGTTAGGTAGTCTCTTACTTTTCACTCAATTTCTAGTTTTTATACCCTATTTTCATCATTCCACATGTTTTAACTTTCATATGATGCTTTCTAAATTAATAGTCTATTAAATAAAAAATTGAATTCTTGTTTAAGATATTACTTGACACCCCTATAATTAGTTGGGAGTCGATGAACTAAACCCAAACCACCCATGGGGTGGGTTATTTCTTTGTTCTTTATTATTTCAACCATAGGGTGAGTTGAGATTTATTTTCATTATCGGGAGTTGAATTTGGTAATAAAGTGGATTTTTAAAGGTTTTAAGAACCCTAAAAAACATTTTCACTTGTATATTAAAGGTAAGAAGTGGATAATACCTTGGAATATATATGATTATGAAAGGATTAATAAAATTATTAATTAAATAGTGAATGAATTAGTTATGATGATAATGGAGGGTTTGTAGTATGGTATCGATGACCTACCAGGATTCCATGGAAATTTTAAATACTTGGATCATATGAAATAATAGGATGCCTTGGACATTTAGAATATTTAGATCTAATGAACTATTAATATACCCTATACATTTATACTCCTTGGATCTGACTTACTAGGATGCCTTAGAAATTTCTACTTCTTGGATCTGATGACCTACTAGGATTCCTTGTACATTTATACTCCTTGGATCAACCTACTAGGATACATTTTATATTTATACTCCTTGGATCCATCCTACTAGGATTCCTTGGACAATTATACTCCTTATATCCTAGCCTGTGTAGGTATGAAACTTGTTTTCATGGAATAGTCCATTAATAATATTTACCATGCTTTACAGTTACCCATTATGATTTAGTTTCTTAATCACAATGAGCCTTGATAACCAAACAAAATAACTTTTACTTTTATTACTTTTACTTATATTATATCTTTACACTTCTTCATCTTATATGAACGTACTAAACTTATTATTGACACCATTGGTGGTGGCATATTAAGTGTTATCTCACACCTTGTTCAGGCTGCTGTTTGATACCCGGACATACTTCATGGATGAAGGTAGGGACAAAGGAAAGTACCTGATTTTTAATACTTGATTGATTGTTTCATAGAAGTAGGGGAGCACAAAACTAGTATATTCCTTGTGATTCTATCTGTAGATAGTTTATTTTTTGTATTTTTTTTACTTTGGTACATGTATTATACTAGATTCCTATTTTCATGTATTTAAAATCTTTTTTATAGCTACATAACATGCTCATAATTTTATATATGACACTACCTTGGGTATTATTATTATTATTATTATTGACTTGATGATTTACCTTATGTTACAGGTTGACTTTATGATTCTTCCTTTTATTCATTTATGATACCACTATTTTACTATAATCATAAGGGTATATTCTACCAACTATACAAGTATAGACCTTCATGGATAGTCAAAAACCTATTGATTATGTGAAGGTACACCTGAGGCCATATGACCCACCGGCTTAGGGAACCATTTAGTGGTTCATGGGTCTGGACATTACATAAAATTAAGAAGGAGGAATAATGATTCCATAGGATAGAATAATTAAAAATAACTCAAGGAGTTTGGGAAAATCCATAGAATATCCACATAAGGTATGGATGGTATAGAAATTAATTCTTTAATTTTGAAAGGTATATGATACTAAATTTATATTTTAAATGTTTTTTAAACATACAGGAGTTTAAAATCAATGGTATAATTGACTAATACTGTAGTTTACATTCATAAATAAAATAGTTTCTACATCAACGATTTGAGTCTAAAAGAATATATCAAAATCAAATGAATCTAAGTAAAACATATGCATCTTTATCTCAATTCTCTTATATGAAAATAGAATATGTTAGTTAAAAAATAGTTTTCATGAAAAATATGATATTATTAATTTCATAAAATTTATTTATTATTAATAATGATTCTATAACATGTTTTTATAAGAAGATATAGATAAAAGTGTATATCTAGGATAAAGTGTTTATATAGTTGTTAGTTAAAATATGAAGGAATGTGATTCCTTCCCATAATTAGTGTATTTTTGAGAATAAAATATTCTTTTCAAGAAAATAATCTGAACACATAGAATAACATATATGACATGGAAATAATAGTTTATCTGTTAATATTCCTAATAGAAGGAAATGAGTGTTATTTCCTACACAATGCAGTTCGTGTGTATCTTAACAATATATTCTTAAAATAATATAGTATCTAAGTAGTTATTGGGAGTATATTTGAACTTAGAAAATTTTAAATTAAACAAATAAAATATTATAATAGTATATGATTAAAGTAAAATTTCACTTATTATCTTAACGAGATTATGATATATGATGGTATAGAAAAGTGTAAAGTGTTACATTTAGTTATCATGAAAAGTGAATATCATTATTTACCAAAATATTATGATAGTAAAATTAAAAAGGTAATTTCAATTGATATCATAAAATAGTTTATAATATAGTGGTAAATAGAAATGTAAAGAGTTACATTAGTTACCCTAAAAACCTGAATATCACTTTATCCTAAATGGGTTTATTATGTTCTAGTAAAAAAATAATGTAAATTGTTAAATTATTTATGATAGGTTTTGAGGAAATTTTTTAATGGAAATGGTACCTAGTATGACAGTGATAAACTTAGAGAGAGTTATAAATTGATAACATAAGATAACATCATAGCATATGATGTTGTTAAGTTAATAAATTTGAATATGTTCAAGTAGTTGAATGCTAGGAATATGATTCATAAATATCAACATTATTCAAACTATCTTACTTCATTTATGTTTCTAACTATAGAGTTTAGTTCAATGATTTTATCATATAGTCACATAGAGATGTGATAGGTGGTCATGTAGAGATGTGACATGAATTACATATGATGTAATGAGTTAACCGAACCCCTGAAATAGAAATATACATAAGGTAATATTGAAGTATTTCATACATGATATGATGTATAGATTCTTATGTTGGGTTGTAAAATATTTCTAAAAGAGTCTAAAGGATATAAAATTTATCATATTAGAGGTAATATCCAATCTTTCATTATCTTATGCAATATGTATAGATGTATATATAAATATACATTTCATGAAGTATAAAGATAATTGAACTATTAAAGTATGACTTTGAGTTATCCTTAACCAATGTCCAATATAGAGTATTACAGGTTATGAAGAAATGTTAAGGTTAGTGTGGGTATGATTCTTTTATAGAGATAAAAAATATTATTATGTGATACAAAAGGGGGTTTTTAGTGTTGTAAAACCCATAAAATATACCACATGGAGTGTCGTACAGATGTCATTGGTATACTAGTGGTTTATTGATCATATTTGGGTCCCCATTGCCTAAGGCAAGAAAGATAAATAGTAGGAGAACCTTTATACATTTATACCCTACTTACATAAGTTTAAACATTTAATTATCTAATATGAATATGGTTGGATATATTTCTGATCATTTTGTTGGATGAAGATCAAACAAGATGAGTTTTTTCCTATCGTATAATGAGTATCACATCTAGGACCTCAATTTAGATAGGCTAAGAAGTGTTCAGTTTCACCTAAAAAGTATATATGTTTTTTGTATTCATTTGGATGAGTGGAATGTGATGTGGTCATACATATTGATGAATGACATGTGATGTATTTATAGACCAAGTCAGTCTATACTCTAAGAATTAAGAATATATGAGTAGAATACTTTAGATTTACATGCTCTGTGTCCCATGATCACTCAATGTCTTAGAAAAAAGGCAAATATGAGAATTGATGTTTTTATATGATGTAGACTGGTGAACACAAATATAGAGATACATTTGTTTAATAGATATCAGACTAGATCCCTTTATAGATTAAGTAACATTGATGCTTTTCTATAGTTCACTCTATTCTTTTAATTATTGATCCATAGATTCCTATTTGTTATCAATGATATAAAGTATCATTGGGTTACACTTTGTGGTTTATTGAACGGGGTTTGAGTTTGAATTAGAGGGATACTCTAAAAGTGTTTTAGAGTTAATAAAAAAGTTTTGGGTGATTTTCTAAAAGGTATTAAATATGATGTGATATAAGGTGAAGTTAATGATAACTTTCCATTTTTTTTATAGGATATCCAAAAGGGTTTTTGTATAATATTTTAAAAGTTATTGTATATGATACAATATAAGGTAAAATTACACAAAGTCTTTTAGGGTTTAGTAGAAGGTGGATATTGAAGGAGATGTTCCCTAAATCCTTATCTGTATATGCTATATATATGCTAATTTTTTATTTCATGAAAATTATGATTTTCATGCATGGGTGTAACATTTCATAAAGAATAAGACTTCATTATTAATATTTTTTTATTTATCATTAAAGAACCATTTCATGAGATAAAACGACAGGGAGGAAATGTATATGGTGTATTCATTCATGCAATACATGAGATAGAAAATGAATTTACTCATTCATTACAGATACATGAGTAAATACAGTAGCATTCAAGGATTGTATTCAATAACCTCTATATATATTTCATACAATGGAAGTATTTGTGTTTAATATTGTTTAATTATTTTACAAAACTCATTAACAACAAAATATCTATCCACTTCCTTTGTTATATATGAGGTTATAACACACTATAATAGGATGTAAAATTTCATTTGAATGTCAGATGATTTAAGATCAACCTGTGGATACACCATGGAGTAGATATATATTTTTGATACTCTTATTGATATATCTTAATCCCATACTATGGTGGTTAAGGTATTATAGATTCTATTCAGTGTATAGTATACATGATTTACAATACTTCTTTATTTCTATTTTTGTGAAATTTTCATATTTCTAGCATGAAAAATCCACTAAAAAGAATTTTATAAACTTCTTTTTAATTTAATAATTATTTTTAGAATAATTTAAATCAAAAAAAGAATAAAGGAATTGATAACAACAAAACCTTTTCATCAGTCGCTATACTAAAATCCATCAAAATTATACTTTCCATAGTAGTATACCTTGACTATGATATTTATTAGACATATGTAAAAATATATTTCCTTAAAAGGAAATTTAATAAGGATTTATATACGACAAACCCTAAATTTTTTGTGACTCTAATGGATTATAATAAAGTATAAAAGTTGTATAGATCCATTTATGGATTAAATAAAGTATCTAGGTCATGAAACATTCAATTCGATGGATAAATAATGAAATTTGGTTTTATAAGAATTGGATGTTAGCATTGTGTCTATAAAATGTTTATAGGGAGTGTGGTCATTTTAATAATAAGGTATGTTGATGACATAATAATTATTGGAAATAAAGTACCATTCTTACAGTTCATTATGACATGGTTAAACACATGCTTATATATGAAGGACTTAAGTGAAGTAGCATACATTTTTGGTATCAAAATCCATAATGATACATACAAGAGGCTACATGGAATAAGTCAAGGTATGTACATTGAAATGATACTAAAGAGATTCATTACAAAATAATCCAAGAGGGTATTTTTTCCTATGTCACATACCATCCATATTTCCAGGAAAATGTGCCCTTAGACATATGAGGAGAGATATAAAATAACAAGGATTCCATATTAATCAGTGACTAGGTCAATCATGTGTTCCATATTGTGTTTTGGGATTGATGTCACAAATGAATTAAATGTTTTTGGTAGATATAAAACTGATCTAAGACACACCATTGGTTGGAAATCAAGACTATCCTTAAGTATCTGAGGCATACTAAGGATATGATTATGGTTTATATAGAAGATGATAATATAGTCCTTAGGGGATACAAAAATTCTAATTTCTAGAATTATTAGGATAATTCAAAGTCATATTCAGGATATATATTCACTATCAATAGAGGATTTGTGAGATGTAAGTGCTCAAAGAAAGTTGTGGTTGATGATTCTAAAGTGGATTTTGAGTACATTATGGCTTCTGAGGTTACTGAAGAATTAGTTTGGAAACAAAATTTCATACAAGGGATGAATTTGGTTCCTAATAATAAAGAAAACATCATACTATAATTTAATAATAATACAAAATTTTCTCTCTCTATGGATCCATGATCACATAAACAGATAAAGCACATACTCTAAAAGTATCATCTCTTGAGAGATTTTTCTCAAAGAGGTTAGTTCACAGTCATTAGTGTACCCATGGAATAAAATGGGTGGATACCATCACTAAATTTATTTCTTAGTAGATATATGAATATCATATTAGATATAACAGACTAAAATTCAATAATAATTGGCTCTATTCCTAGTGGGGGTCTGTTGGAGTTGGTGTCTTATAACCAATTTCTTTCACATTATATTATCTATAAATATTCAAATAGATGAATATATATTAATATATTATCACATATTATTCATTATTATATATGAATTTAATTTGATAATGTCCTTGAGTATTTGTTGCATCAAAATATTCTGTAACAGTTCCCAACTATGATGAGAACCTTGAAGAGTTATGATGATATCAATTAAATATATTGTCATAAAATCATGATTAAATTATATTAATGGGAACATAGTATATTGGATTTTATGTGCAAGTAAATGTAAGATTATGGGACTTATTCTCATGAAGATCATACATGGTGATCTCTAAGAAGGGAGGATCAATAGTAAAAACTCCCCAATAATAATTCTATATGTTTTAAAATTAATGGAATTCTTATCTAAGAATTTGTGTAATGGTCCTTAGACTTTAATATTATTTTTAATGTATTTTATCAGTCATTTACTCTAATTTATTGACTAAACCCATGATTCTCTGTTTATGCTAAGTAGGTTATATGGGGATCATCACAAGTAACATGCATTAATCAATAAGTCGAGGAAGGATTTTCCCATTCCATATTTATGGAATTTGATATATTGAGCCCTTTGATTGGGATGTAACTGTCCAATAAATCCCATGTAAATGTTATTCGACGAGTTAATTCCTAGTAGTCAAAGAATGATGCATCAAGAACATAGCTCAATGACATGATAATGAAAACTTCTTGATGAGATATTAATACAAAGGGATTATATTACAAAGTAAGTGTTTATATTTGGTTTTCTACATTGTGATATTAAATTATTCATTTTAGTAAATTGACCCATTTATAGATAATAATCTTAGACTGTAGGCCAACATATCTAATGTCTCTAAAGAAAAATACAAGAGGGCCACACACTAAGTGTTTCCATTGATCTCAAAATAATATTATTTGTAGTTAAAAGTTGGAATACATATTATTCTCTAGACTGAGAAGTAATATTTATTCTAGTGTGATTGATCCAAAATATTAAATAAATATTTATTCATAAGTTAATTATTTAACTATGTGGATATATTTAATATTTATATCTCTTTTTATTATAAATGTAATAAATATTTATTCGTTAATAAATTATTTATTAGGTGAATGTTACAATTAGTATTTATTCACCTTAATATGAGTATAGTATCTATTAATTTACCGAATGAATAATATTTATTTTAATTTTTTATTTGGGAATTCAATAAATGATAAGAAAAATTAATGTACAAATCTTCTGGTCTGATGATGAATATTTATTTTTTAGACCATAAAATAAATATTTATTATTGTGTGGGTTAGAATAGGCTATGAGATAAATTAATGTAATTATTATTTTACATGTAATGGGGTCTTTGGTGGTAATAATATGAGTTTAAGTGACTTTTAACAATTAATTAATTATTAAATCTATATCTTAGTCTATAAATATCCCATTATAAACATTTGTGAGAGATTAAATGTTGTGGATAATACCTATAATCCTTAGAGATCTCCTACTCAAGACAATATTCTCCTCCCTCTCAAATCAGAGAGACCAAGAGATGATCCTTCAAGACCTAAAGGATCATAGTAGCATTCAAGGTAATTATATAAGATGATTGATAACTTCCTGCTAGACCACATAGTATCATCAATGAAATTTTTATATGAAATGATAAAGTGAGGATCACCACTAGATGGGATCTACTTTGGGTCCTCATCGGTTCAATGAAGGTAAAAATAACATGGGTTTTAAAAATGATGGTACTTGGTGAACAAGGTTTAGAAAATCAAGATATTCAATGAATAACAAACTCATGAATGAAGTATTTATTCTATTTTTATATTAATTATAAATTTAAGGTGAAAATATACTCTCTTGGTTATAAAATTATTTATCTATATCCATTTGAATAATTCATTAGTCTGGAAATTGGTTCACGTAAATTTTGAAATATTCATTAGTTCCAACAAATGAAGAGTTTGGGCTAGCCCATACAGGAACATACACTACATCAGGAACCTTAAATTCCTTCATAATTGCCTCCATTATGATTTGAATAATGAGTACCAAACAATGAATATGTTGTTATAGAAAATATTTAAAGAGTGGTATGATCATATATGACTGTTAATACTAGAAAAATCATGATTTGAATGGAGAAACTTAATATTCCATGATTTTAAATTTATAAGTTAATATAAATATACATTTCTTAAAATTAAATCACAATTAAAATAATGTAGATAAAACATTATCAAAATCAATACGTTGGAAAAAGCATTTTATACCTTCCGTACCTTGAATGCTATTCTATAAAAAAATATCAGGAAAAAAATTTATAAAGTATTTTGAATTAATCTATTTATTTTTTATTAAATAATAAATCAACTAAATCCCAATGAGGAACCATGAATCCCGAACAACTAGTTTAATTCAATTCCTTTAAGTGAATGTGACTTCTCATGAAGTTAGGGGCTTACGTGAGTGGTAAAGTCACATCATCATCTTACATGAAACTAGAGTTCAAAACTGGGTGGGTGCGGATTTCTATAGGGACTATAGTGTGGTATTATAACGCCAATACTATTCATCCTAAATTGGATTTCAGGCCATAAAAATGAGCCTTTGGGCCATAGGTCCTTCATTCCATCATGGGTATTTATGATACAAGACCTCTAGGTCATGAAGTAGATCAAGGTTTACCTCTACTAGAGAAACCCTAAGATGATGGGTCAGAGTATTTATATCCACTAGTAGAATCTAACTAGACCCATGATTAAAGGAGGTATATTGAAGACATGCCATCGACCTGTGAAGCTCTACATAAGGCATTGGATACTGTTCCAACATCAGGTGGTGATATAGGTATAGATTTATATAGTGTCTAGGAGGGGTTATTTTAGTGTATTTGGGTCTAATAAAGTTATTTGTAATTTGTGCCTATGGTCTCAAGGGTAATGAATATGTACACAATTCTTTTGGACCTTAAGGTTATGTAAGGGTTCCCTATCAACCTAATTAAAAATAGGCATTTAAAAAAAATCAAAATATAGAATTGAATTTTTTTTATTTCTCATAATCATGGTCATGGAATCCATCAACATGGTTTAGGTAGAGACCAACACTTTGACTAAGGTGATAACACACTAAATGATAATAGGAAAGAACACCACCAAAAGTGGTAAAATAATTAGCAACCACAACTGAATAAAATAAAGAAAAATGAAAATGAATGATTTTTGTGTGGTATTAAGGGGAAATAGTTGTGTACCTATCATACTATAAATATTTTTTTTATCTTTATCAATAACAAATAAAAGGGAAATAAAAGAGAATTGGAGAAAACATTACTCACTAGGACTTGAAGTATAATGATCATATCATAATTTTTTTATATCTATACTTCTCATTATTTTCTAGAGAATGATGTGGATACACAATTCTAATTTTATTTTCATTCAGGAATGACTGGAGGGAAGAAAATAACATTATATGCTTTAGGAAACAAAATTACTCCATTGAGGAATAATAAAAGATAAAAGTAATACTCCAAATCACCTAAACTATTGATGAATATGTTTGTAAGTAAATTCATTGCTTTAAAGAAGCATAAGAATGATCTTGATAAGGTAATTAAGGAACTACTATTAAAACCCATCATAGAATAAGAACTCATGATTTTAAATCTAGATGAATCTTATTCATTTTTGAAGGTGGGGTACAAGAAGTTGAACCACCTATCTATTTTTTCTTTTCCTTTATATGTATTTGAAATAATGATATTTATTTATAATTATTTTAGAAATACATCAAGAGATATATGTGATGCAAATAAGGTAAAAACACATGTTTCATGTTATGACTGGATGATCAAGTCAAGCATGAAGAGATAATTCCATGAGGTCTCAGTGTTGAGCATGATGACTAGGTTGAACTATAAGATGAGTCCATATATATATAAATGTAACCAAATGTTTTCACCTATGTTGACAACCTTATAGTCTAGGAAATTATTTCAGCAATTGTTTAAGATAACATCCAAGTTGATCCCAATCTTGAAATAAAAGATTTATCATGGAAATATTGGTGACCTCTTTCTAACTTGAGACATGATGAATCTTTATGCTCATTTCATTTCAATTTGGTGGGGTTGTTAGTTCTTATGTTGTATTGTATCTATTTCTCACATAACCTCAAAGTTGATTTCTAAAAAATAAAAAATATGGATTTGTATGAAGATTTAATTTTCATTATGTATTATTTTTAATAACATTTCCTGTTTTGTTTCATTTATTTTATTTTATTTCATTTACACATATCTTATTTTCTTTTTAATAGAAATGGATTTTATGATATTCTCTATGATTAATCCCCATGATGATGAAATATGTCTTGTTGAAAATTACACGACACACAAAATTCACAAATATGAGAAATATTTTATCAATATTAAAATATTAAGTGATCATAAAAGTACATTAACTGGTAGTGAAAAATTAATCATATAATTTATAAGAGAACAAATATGTCTACCTAGTAGTATAAAAAATTTATTTAATAGATCCTTGTATTCTCCCAAGTCATGATGAAATTTTTTAATGTATATTTGTATAAATGGATATCACATCAAGACTATGTATAAAGGATGTGCTTAATACCTCTATATAATAATAATTAATAATGAACACAAATTCATTTGAGAGAAACATTCAAGACTTCCCTCTAAATTATTCTATATAAATATATATGTAATCAAATAAAATATTAGAAAACCATATGTTTGTTAATGATTATATATTTATTATATAAAATTACTATTTGGTTTATATTATATAAACAATGATGAAAAAAATAATTAAATGTACACCTGGACATCCATTGGGTTATAAAAAAGTTCTTACTCCTAACGACTTCTCATGTACTGCATTTTCTCAAGGAAAATTTATTATAAGTCCATCACCATAGAAAACTAGGAAAAAATTCCCAAATTTTTTAGAAAGAATTCATGGTGACATATGTGGTCCAATTCATCCTCTATATAGACCACTTATATATTTTATAATCTTGTTCAATGGATCAATTAGATTGTTTTATGTGGGATTATTATCAATTCACAACCTTCCATTTAAAATGTTGCTTTCCTAAATAATAAGGTTAAGGAAATAATTCCATGATTATCTAATTAGTAATATTTGGGTTGATAATTCTAGAGAATATTCATTATGTGATTTTTATAATTATTTTATAGTTATTTGAATAAGTTTTGAACATCCTAAATATTATGTTCACACTCAAAATGGTCTAGATAAATAATTTAAAATGCGATTAAAAAATATGTTTAGATCCATTCTTATAAAAAATATTCATAGTTTAGTACAAGGAAATGAAAATTTTTTATTGATTAAAATATTAATATCAAGTTATCAAGAATATTATGAAGGTTCCGTGGTAGAATATAAGTGATTGGACCCGTGAACAACAACGTTTTTCACTGGTTTATTAGATTTAATCCTTATAACTAGATAAATTTAAGCCAAAAATATTCAAGGATATGATATTTCAATATATAATTTATAATTAATTTATAAAAAAAATAACCTATTTTGATAATTGGTTTTCATTTATGATTTTTATTGACATTATTTTCATATCATTGTTGCAATGAAGAATCTAAAATAGAAATACTCTAGTGATATACACACATTCTTCATGAATCTAAAAACATCACCAAGGGATCTCTAGGTGATAAAATTTACTTCTTACATCATTCACCATCGATCAAAAAAATAATTCATTTGTGTTTGAAAAATTATTCTTAGTTCTCTTGGTCTTTAGAGGGAGAAGAAGGATTATCATATCTCATTCTTGAGATCATTATTGAGATATTTCACTTTTGTATTGAGATAATTATATTGATAAAATATTTTGTGCACAAGAATTACCTTAACCTTAGAAATGATATAATTTGGGTTATATACTTAGGTTTATAAAATTATTTATTACATAAAGGCCCTTAACTAATTCATTTATTCTAATTAAACCCTATTGAGCCCACTTTGTGTGTGTTGTATTTTTTTAAATTGTTTTAAATGAATTATAAGGATTTCATTGATCTAAATATGTTGAAGTGGTTGTAAATAATAAGTTTCATGAAATTTTGGATGAATTATCCAAGATTTTTAAATAAGAATAAAAATTTAGAGAAATATTTTCTTTAAAGTTTTGTTATAGTATAAAAGCCTATTAAGGAAGAAGATGCAACTTGGATATAGGAAGGAATGAATTATGATGAAGTCTTAATTATGGATTATGGAGAACCCAATATTGTTGAATAATAAACCAAGGGTATCAAGTCATGTTATATTTGTAGAAGATAAATAATGTTCTTACCTTTGTAAGATTTTGAATATATTTATTACTTGAAAGAGAAAGATTATTTAAAGAATTTGAGTTATTATGAAGTTTTTTGAGCTAATATTAATATCTAAGACAAGTGATTTTATGATTGGAGAACTAAATTTATTAAAAATATAAAGAATTTGAAACCATCATATAATGTTTCCGAATAGAGTGTTCTAGATAGAGTTAGATAAGTCCAATAGACTGAGGTGGTCATATGAAAGGTTCAAGAAAAATTTTATTTGATAATGTTCACAAGGAAATAATACCAAGTGTTATAGACAAAAAATATCATTTCATTCATGGTGCTGTATTACTAATTGATTAAAAATCATAATGCCTTATAACCATGATTCAATCTGAATATTGAAAAAATTAAATTCTCTCTTTAATGGGGTAAATATAGTTGATTCAAAGTGATGTGTTCTTACAAATATAAAATATCATGATATTGGATATCATTATTTTTATTTTAATATTTTGGATAAAGAGTGCTCCAAATATATGGAAACTTTATTAGATATCAAAGTATGATTCTCTCAAAATGAGTTTGTTTGAGAATTAAATTAGGTGATGCTTTATTGATCTTCTAAGTACCAAAAATTATGTCTATAAAAAGATATTTAATATTTTATCTTATTTTTAAGGTAAAATGTTTGTATGAATATTAGATATATAAGCGTTGTGTAAGTTCTAGATGAAATAAATATTTAAGAAGTACTACTAAAAGATACATGTATTTTGTGAATGATATTATATCAGATGGATATACATAATAATTCATCTGATAGAAGTTTATAGAAAAAATATTCTAGATGAAGTTTTTCAAAAAAAAGAAACATGTTTTTGAATTTTCATATGAATTTATACTTAATAGAGGAATATAAAGATCCTTGGATGAATAAAACTTTTAATTCATTATAGAGAGGTTGAATGAGGTCACCGGGTAGATGTTTCTAAGAAAAATCACTATTCAAATGTTACTGAGCGAAGTTATTAAACATAATCATAAGATAGAGTAACTTAAAGAGCTTCAAATAGAGGAAACACATAAAGCTCACTGGATGAAAAAATATGAAGTCTACCAGATAGAGGAACATCAGATAAATAAGAACCTTATAAGCTTACCAGACATAAAATAATTTTACAAAGGAGTTTTTATGAAGAAGAACCATATAGATTTTTGTACAAATTTACAATTTTTTTTAAATTCATTCATTATGATGATTTTGAGATATATGTTCAATGATTTTATAATCACAAAGGTAGGATTGGGATTCTTGCTAAGTTTTTATGGAGTTTTGAGTAACATTTACACCAATATTTTAGGATAGTTCATATGGAGTTTAATAAAATAAATCTATTCATTGGTTTGAAGGTGATCAATTGAAGGAAGACTTGAGTGTGGAATTCAAATTTTGAAGTAGGAAATTAAAATTTTATTATTCACTTCTCCCTAAGTTTTCATAGAAAAAATTCCTATATAAAGGGGAGAAGATACGATGAGATGTTTTTATTGATCATGTTATTATAGTTGTGATTATTTTTGAAAAAGTGAAGTGTTAAAGTGAGGTGATTTCCATGAAGCTTGAGAGTAATCATATTTTGGGTCAAAGTATCAGAGAGAGAGGTACCAGATGAAGTTGAAGGTTCAAAATAACACTAAAGCTACTAAAAGAAGATAAAGGTACCAATAGAAGCTAAATTTACCAAATGGATAAGAAGATACTAGATGGATTAGTAAGGCACTGAATAAATAAGTGATGTGTTTTAAGAAGAATACATCATATGAAGAAGGGAGTTATTTTGTGAAGGAAGGATCAGATGAACTAGTATAGAAATGAAACTTATCAGATAGGTAAATTATAGATGGATAGGCACCATACAGGGAAGTACCAAATGAATAGTATCAAATAAAGAAGAACCAATGTAGATTTTTTCACTAAAAAAGAAGATAAGGAAATAATAGAGGAAATAATTCTAGTGTAATTCAAGTGAACTAATGAAGGAATATGGAATAATAATAAATAAAGTTATTTGAATATCTATTTCATAAGAAAGATGGAAGGAAGGATCAGATTTCTTGTTTTATATAGATTAGAGGAAGAAGGTTTTGTACACTAATTTATATTCAAGATAAAAAGAAGAAGACTTTATTTCCCACTGTTATGTAAGTAAGATAAGAGGAAGAGAAGAACATAAGAACATCACAGTGTTCAAAAGTGTCACAATAGTGTAAAAAGTTATTTTTTATAAAGAAATTGAATAATGAAGTTTAAGACTATCTAAACGTTTAGTTTAAAGATCTAGAAAGGCACTATAGTTGGACTAGGATATTTCCAGTCCAAGGAATTCTGATTTTTTCCTTTCCCCCACATAAAGTGTAGGTAACCATACATGGGTTCAAGATTATTTCCAGGACAAACTATATTAATTTGTATCTAATCATAGTGGAGAATTTTTATACTGGTTACCACCATACACAATAAGGACTAGCTACTCTTATTGGGTATTGAACCTTAGTAAAATAACATTTTCTATAATTTACTTAACTTTATATACTTGAATTACAAAGAAAAGAGAGAATAATAGAATCAAGATCCTAATAGTTCTAATTGGTAAATGGATAAAAATATTTATTGTTTTAAAAATCCCCCAACACCAATTCACCCCTATCAGTGTTGAGAATATCCTAAAGTGGTCCTAACAATTTCTATTAGAGCCAACCATCACCTCTATTATATTATATACTATGAATTTATTCACTTTTAAATATTTTAGTTTCTTTCCCCTTTCATAATGAAGTTTAGTTTTGGTGAAGAATTTTTTATATCATATTATAATTCTATTTCTACCAAGACTATGATAAATAGGAGAAATAAAGAGATAATAAAATTAAATAATATGAACCTTTTGTTCCAAGAGTAAGAAGGAAATACAGTTTCTCTATTCCATTATGACAAATAAGATATATTTATCTTGGAAATTGATGAAATGTTTTTTTAAGTTACCACCAAGGAAAATGAAAACACTCTTACCTTAAGTGAATCAAGGGACTCAAGTGATCATGAGGTATAAATAAATTATTACTCAAACTATCCTCAAGAAGAAGAACCTATTAAAAGTGATTATAATGATATATCTATAACTTCACAAGATATATCAGTTATTAGATTAAAAAATATTCTTAATTGTATTCCTAGGGAAACAGTCTCTCCTATTTGAGGAGTATTTGAAAGCATACCGAAATAAATCACCCATCTTTAAGGAGAAACAAATAACATGGAGAAGGATTTGTAAGAAAAGGTTCCAGAATGCATAAAGATATCTGAGAAAGAATAATACTTTTATGAAATAAATATAGAGATTGAAATAATTTCCAAATTTTGTTTTTCAATTATATTGAAGAAAAAGATGAAGTCAAATAGACTCTTCAAGAGAATATCCATTCACTTGAAGAAAAACTAAAAAATAACATTGATGTCAAGGATAATCTGCTAGAAATAAATTAAAAAAGAATAACGGATCTTTATACATTTATTTAAGAAATAAATAAGTTTCATGATGAATAAGTTTATATAATGATTTATTTTCAATGAAAAGGTTATTATGATTGAAGATCATAACAACACCCTCAATATTAGGTGTTTAGAATTGGAAGTCAAATTAGTTAATCATAAAATGATACATATTAATTATTCACAAAATAACAAGAAAGTTTATACTATTATACAATGATAAATATACTATTCAAATGATAAAATACATCTATCATGTGATAATAAGATCATTAAATCATTTAATTATCTATCTCAAGCAACAATGAAGAAAGATGCACCATACATACTTTCTTATAATGTTTTATCTAAATTTATTTTCACAAACAATGTATGTTGGAAAAAAAGTATTTATAAATATAGATAAATAAAATTGGATAGGATATTACCAACATGTATGGGGTAGATATGAGAAGTAGTATTGAAGATGGCTCCTTATGAAAATCCCAAAAAAATGTGAAGAAAACCCAAAGATAATATATAATATATGAAAGGTGGTCCTGATTTGTGGGTACATTTTAGTGCTGTAACAAGTTTAGGAATTGTGAATTGGATTGTTAGTATAATCCTATAAATGAAAAGTCATATTGTAATCCCATTTCAAGGGAGAAAAATCCAGGTATGAAGAAGTAATATTTATATATTAAGAAAAATCCACAAACATCAAATAGATTTGGAACTCTTGAAAATATCTATGGTGTATGCAAAAAGAGTTTCCAAAATATTGGTATATTCACATTTCAACATGTATGAAAATTTTATGGAAAGATAATACCACAAAAGTTGGTAAAAAAAGAAGAATCATCCTTGGGAAAACAATAGAGTACTATTGTAAGTCATAACTCTCTCACAAAGATATCAAATAAGAGAAATAAAAGTTCATTGGTTGCCAGATCTAAGAATTCAAGGAAGAGTTCTATATATAAAATATCTAATGTGAACAAAGGAATCCATGAGAATCTGTAAGAGACTCCAATAAGGATTTAAATGAGACCAAATATATATAAGTATTTTAGACAAAAAATATTGAGAAGTTAAGAAAGATATATGGTGCACCAAAAAAGACTTGTAAAAATGGTAAATAAAATATTCTACATATATAATATGAAATTCATAAGAGGTTATCATAAAAAAACAACCCTTGTGTTAAATATGTGTTATATGTGAGGTGTAATGTGTATGGACACACTCCTATATATTTTTCTGTAATAATTACATCACAAGAATATTTCTTAAAAAGATGAAATTTTAATGAGGTGATACAAGTGCCTTGATATCCCTTGAGATGATAAAATTCACACACTAGGAAATTGAATAAGTGACAAGATATATGATTTCCCAATCATGATTGAAGCTCATATGTGCAAGAATTAATATTAGAGTAAATGGAGTAACTCATTTGAGAAAAACATCTCAAAATTTTTGTTCACATTGAGAAATAGGAAGAGACACGTTATTCCCTAAATATTTTTTTAATTTGTACATTCAATAAATAGAATTTAAGGTAAATTATAATATTATAGGAGAACCTGAGATAGTGGATGTTCTGTAAACATTGGACAACAATTGTTAAATTAATTATCATCCTAGAATGATTTATAAATTGATATACCAAGAATAAATCTAATGATAGTATAATCCCTGATAAAGTTATAGTGATTTTTTTCAACACATGATAAAAAAGTGAAGAATATCCCATCTTTGTTTGATCTTACTTTTGTAATTACAAAGGAATATATTTATAAATATCATCCTTGGTGAATATGTGGAAATTTTCAAATATATATAGCCACATGAGGACAATTCATTTTGGCTTATTCACCGCATAAACAATCATGATATGCATATTTTAGAGAGTTAAACCATTATAAATATCATGATGAATGTATCCTTGAGAGGGATATGAGAGAAGTATGTTGAAGAATATTCTAAAAATATCAATTCATATAAATCTAATCATTCTAGAATATACTTGGAAGTGTGTTATTGAAAAAGGTACGTATTTATTAATCTCTCATCCTTGGTCACTAAAAAAACATAAAAAGGGAGAGAAATTGATTTAAACAATGACATAAGAAAATGTAATAATTAAAGTATACTAAGGATGGCGTATCCTGCTATTTTTACTTGAATTCTTTTAACTAGTTTTTTGATGTAAGTGAAGGAATTTTAGATTGATTTATTCTATAACTATTATGTATCATAATTTTTATCTTCATCATGGAATAAAAGAGAAAAAAACTTGAAGACAAGATTGTGTGTTCTCATTTTAGTTGACTTTATTCAATTTTAAATGGGACAATTTTATTGTTTTAATCAATTTTACAAGTTTTATATATTAAGAATGGTTCACATATAATTATAGTGATATAATTTATGGAACATTTATTATGAATGAATCAATATAACTTTTATAATTACTTTGTATTTATTTTTAATAATGGAGAGATAAAGTGAAATGAATGTTTGAAAAGAAATTTGGAGATAAATAATTAAAGATTCACATATTAACATGTTTATTTTGAATGTATTGCCAACAAATAAAAAGGAGATATTGCTAAGCCCAATTTGTGTGTGTTTTATTTTTTGTAAATGGTTTTCAATGAGTAAAAAAAATTCATTAATGTTAATATATTGAATAAGTTACAAAGAATAAGTTTCATGGAAGCTTTGATGAAGTATACAAGCTTGTTAAAGAAGAATTTTTTTGGAGAAATAGTTTCTAGGAAGTTTTATTGACATGTACAATCCTATTAAATAACAAGATATATCTTGGATATTGGATGAAAATGGTTATTATGTAGTTATAATTATTAATTTTAAAGAACCCATGATTTTTAAATAATAAACATGGCTTCCCATGTCTTATTATCTTAGAAGTAGATAAATTGTGTTCCTAGATTTGGATGATTTAAAATATATTCATTATTTAAATGAAAAATATTATTAAATGAATTTGAGTTACTTTTAATTTTACTAAGGTGATATTAATAACTTAAAAATGTGCTTTATTTATTAAAGAAGCACATTCATTAACAACATAATGAAGTTGAAACAACTGTATGGAGTTTCTAGACATAGTGTTCCGAACAGAGAAAGACAAGTTCAACGGGTTGACGTAATCAAATGAAAGGTTGAATTTTTTTCCAATAATGTTCACATAGACAACATAATAAGTGTTTTGAATAAAAAATATCATTTTATTCTATTTAAAATATTGCTCATTGATTAAATATCAAAATTTATTATGGTTGTGATTCAAGAAAAATATTGGAAGAAGAAAATCCTCTATGAAATGGTGGAAAGTCAGGGGATACAAACTGATGTATTCTTCTAAATATAAAATATCATGATATTGGTTATCATGATTCTTGATATAATTTTTTAGATGAATATTTTTCTATATAGAAGGAAAATTTACTGGATAGAGAATTATGACTTTATAAAACTAATTCCATCAGATAATTAAATCAGGTGATTCCCTTTTGATCTTCAAAGTATAAAAAACATGTTTATACAAAGATATTAATTATTATAGATTAATTTTTTTGAAGGAATAATGTTTAAAATACTAGAGGATAGAGAAGTGTTGTGGAAGTTCTTGATGAAATAAATAATGAATAAGTAATAGTCAAATAATCATGGAGGTTGCGAACAAAGTTGTATTAGATAGAGAGATGTATGAAGTCATATGATAGAAGTTTATAGACAAAGAAAAAATGATTTGGATGTTTTGTATGAAGTTTTATATAATATAGGAATATAACAATCATATAATTATGGACACTTGTGAATTTATCAATCATAGGTTGAATGAGGTTATCAGATATATATTTATGACAAAAATTATCAAATAGAGGTTGTTGAGTGGATTTATCTGATTGAATAATTAAATAGAGTAACTAAAAGATCATTGAAAATATGAAACATGTAATTATTACTGGACGGATAGATAAAAATTATACCAAATAGAGGAAGTTTGGAATAAAAAATATCTTTATGAGGTTATTAGATAGGGCATTACTAGATATTGGATTTATTATGAAGAATAACTGAATAGAGTTTTTTTTTATATTTAAAATGTTTTTATAAAAGCATTCATTTTGATGATACTGAGTTGGAAGTTCAATGATTTGATAATCACAATGGGAAGATTGTAATTCCAGCTAAGTTTTCAGGGATTTTTGAAGAAAATTGATGTCATTTTTATAGAAATATCCTAGAAAGTTTATTAACTCTAATATATTCAGAAGTTTAAAGGTGGTCAACTGAAGGAATACTTGAGTGTGGAATTCAAATTTAGAAGTGGAAAATTCAAATTTGAGTTTATGAATCCTCCTATATTTTTGAATAATCAATGCCTATATAAAGGGGAGAATATAAAATGAGAATTTTTTGTCAATTATGTTGTTGTGGATATGATTACTTTTGAAGAAGTAGTTTTCCAAAGTGAGGTTCTAACCATGAAGCTTGAGAGTAATTCTATTTTGGGTTGAAGTATCAGACAGGTAGGTACCATATGAAGTTGAAGGTGCTGAATGAAGCTAGAGGTACCAGATGAATCCAAAATAACCATATGAAGCTAAAGGTATTGGATAAATATAAAGGTAATAGATAGAGTTGAAGATACCAGATAATGTAGTAAGGTACTATATGTATAAGTAAGGCACTAGAAGAAGAAATATATGATAAATAAGTGTGGTATTATGTGAATATGGGATTGAAAAAACTAGCATTGAATGGATAAATTAGGGATGGAAAGGTACCAGAAAGGGAAGAAACAAATGAACAGTATTGAGTGAAGAGATACCGGTGTATATTTTGTTAATAAAAATGAAGATAATCAAGGATGAGGGGAAATATATCTAATTCCATTCATATAACTAAATAAATAAGAAAGAATAAGAAAAAAAAAAGTGATATGCATATATTTTACATAATAATAAGAGAAGGAAGGATAAGTTTTTTAGTTTTATGTTAGGAAAAAAATATGACTATGTGAAATAATTTGTATACAAGATATTAAGAATAAGATTTTCTTTCTAAATACTATAAAAGTAAGAGAATAGGAATAGAAGGAAATAAAATAATTAATAAATTCAATAAAAGTTAGAATAGTGTATTGATTTCTCAGTGTTTCAAAGAATCTGAAGAAAGAAGTTGATAACTATCTATATATAAAATATAAAGATTCATCAAGTAAATATATCCTAATTAGTATATTTCTAGTCTAGGAAATCATTATTTTTTACTTAATCCCCTCCTAAAGTTTAATGAACCAAACTTTCATTTTGGATTATTTTTTAGCCAAACTGGTTTAATTGGTATCTCATTATAGTGGAAAATATGTGTAATAGTTACCACTATACATAGAAAGTACTATATATGCTTATTGGTTAGTGAACCTTGTAAAAATATCATGAACCATCCTTTACTTTATTTCATATACTTGAATATGAAAAAAAGAGATAATAGGAAAATCAAGGTCCTAATAGTTCTAAGAGATAAAGGGATAAAAAGTATTTTTTTTAAAAAGTCCCCAAAATTGATTCTCCCCCATATTAGTGCTGAGAATATCTAGAAGTGGTCCTAAAATTTAGTATCAAAGCCAAGGTTAACATCTATTGGATTCTCTACTATGAATTTGTTCTATTTTTAATATTCTAGTTTCTTTCCTATTTCATAATGAATTACAGTTTTGGTGAAGAATTTTTTGTATCAAATCATAATTCTATTTCTACCAAGACCATGATAAACATGATAAATATAGAGATAATAGAGTTGAATACGATTATTATTTTGAGATAATATGAGGAAGTAAATTTATTTTATCCATTCCATGATAATTAAATAGATAGTTCTGGCTTGAAAAGTGAATAACAGGTGGTTAAAATTACCACTAAAGAAAAGTAAAACTCTCTTACCTCAAGTGAATCAAGGGATTAAATTTATCATGAGGTATGTGAAAATTATTTCTCAAATAGACCTCAAGAAGAAGAACCTAGAATAATTGGTTATGATAATCTATCTATAAATTCTCAATATATATTATTTATTAGATTAAAATATATTCTATATTTTATTCTTAGAGAAATAATCTCTCTTATTTTTGGAGTCATTGAAATCATACAGGAAGAGATCACCTAACTTAAAAGGGAAAAAAATCACATGGATAAGGCTTTGTAAGAAAATGGTTATAGAATGAATAAATCTCCCCAAGTAGGTTGGTTCCTTTGAGATAAGAAATGTGGATTTTGAAATAAGTTCCTCAAAAGTTTAAAATAATGTGCCAAATAGGTTGAATAATAATATTAAGTCGAGAAGGAGCTTGAAGAGAATATCCATACACTTGAATAAAAAATAAAAAAAGAGCTGCTGCCAAGTATTATTATCTGTAATTAAAATAAAAAAATAATAAAGGAACTTGAATCCTTTCTTCAAGAAAAAAATTAAGTTTTATGATAAAAAAGTTGATAAAATGAAAATGTTTTGGGAAGAAAAGGTTATTATGATTAAATATAATAAGAAAACCCTCAATATGAGGTGTCTGGAATTGGAAGTCAAATTAGTCAATCTTGAAAATGAGCATATTGAATTTTTAAAAATGATTGAGAAGGTTATTACTGCTACACAATTCTCAATAGTATATTATAATGATAAAATACCTCTAAAATGTGATAAAAAGATCATGAAATCATTTAATGATCTATATAAAATAGTTGTAAAGAAAGTGGTACCATCCATTCATTCTTATAATGTTTTATCTAAATATATTTTAATGAATAGAGTAGGTTAGAATTTTTTTACAATTACAGATGAATAAAAGTTTTGATGAGCCTACCAATATATTTGGTGTAGATATGAGAAGTATTATGGAAGAAGGTTCCACAAAAATATCCTAACAATTTGTAAAGAAAACCCAAAGACAACATGAAGTATATATAATAAGATCATTATTTGTGAGTCAATATTGGCATTGTAACAAGTTTAGGCATTATAAAAAGGATTTATGGTATAATAATATAAATAAAAATGAAAAAAAGAGGTCTATGTTAAGGGGGATTAATCTATAGATGAAGAATAAACATCCACATATTAAAAAAAATATTTACACTTCAAACATATTTAGAATACTTGAAAATATTTGTAATGTATTCAATAATGGAGGTCAAAATATTTTTACATTCACATCTCAACATGTACGAGAAGCTGATGGGAAGAGAAGACCATTTAAGTTGGTAAATTAAGGAGAATCATCCTTGGAAAAGTAGAAAAATACTCTTTCAAGTTATAACTCTCTCTAGAAGATATCATAGAAGAGAAATGAAAGGTCCTTGCATGAAAAATCCAATAAGTTAAGGAAGAGTACTATATCTAAAATATTATATGTAATGAAAATAATCTAGAATAAGCCATGTAGAGACTCCAAGAAGGCTTATAATGACTGTAAAGATATATTAGTTATTTGGACAATAGATCTAGAGAATAAAATAAAGATGACCAATGCACATGAAAATTCTAGAGAAAAAGGAAATGAAAAGAATCTATATGAAGAAACTAACTCCATAAGAGGTTGTAAACAAAATAAAACCAATTTGTTATATAAGTACCATGTGTGAGGTGAAACATGGATAGATACACTTCTAGATATTGATCTCTAATTAATACAATATAATAATATTTATTAAAAAATTTGAAAGTTTCACTAGGTCATATAGGTGGCTTTAAGAAAATTGAGAAGAGAAAATTCACACACAAGGAAAACTAAAAAGTGATAATATCCATACCACCCTAATTATAATATAATATCAAATGTTCATGAATTAATAGTGGAGGAAATGAAAAAAATTAGTTGAGAAAAACATCTCAACCATGCTGTTCACATTGAAAAATACGAAGAGCCTCCTTATTTCATTAATCTTTGTTTTTTTATTTATACTTTCAAAATTGGGAATTTAAGGTGAAACATAATCTCAATGGGATAACCTGATATATTTTATGTGTTATCAAAATTGGAAAATATTCCTTAATAAGTTATCATCTTGGAATGATTCTTAAATTAAAATACCAAAATAATATAATGAGAGGATCATACTTGATGAAGTTGAAGTGGTTACTATAAAAAAACATAGAAAAGTGAAGAAGATACCATCTTGGGTTGATCTTACATTTGGAATTCAAAAAGAATGTATTTAATAAGATCATCCTTGGTGAAGATATGGAAATTATAAACTCTATAGATCCACATGAAGATGATCCATTTTGGTTTATTCTCTACATAACCAATCATGGGATGTATCTTTTGGAGAGATAAAAATTATCAAGATTATAAGGAATGTATCCTTGAGAGGGAGAACATTTGAGTATATAGAAGAACCTAGTATAATTATTATTTCATAAAAATTTTGTTATTTTGAAATATTATTGAAGGAGTGTCATTGAAAAAGGATCATCATTGTCAATCTCTCATCCATGGTTACTAAAAATAAAAATATTAACACAAAGGGGAAAAAATTGTTTTAATAAATTACATAAGAAATGTGGAAGAATAAATGTGTAACATGTATGGATTATCCTACTATTTGTACATTAATTTTTTTTACTTCTTTGTTAAAGTTAGTGTGGGAATTTTAGGTTAATTTATCCAGTAATATTTCTATATCACAATTGGTATCTTAAACATGGAATACAAGTGTACAAACCATGAAGAAAAGATTTTTTTGTTCTCATTTTAGTTTGTATAATTCTATTTTAAAATGTATTTTTTTTAATCTAAATAAAATCTCATTATTTTATTCACTAATCTTAGTTCATGAAAAATTAGAGAGAGATAAATAATGGAACACTTATTAAGAATAAATTGATAGCCTTTTCCCAATTACTATGTATTTATTTTCAATAAGGGGAAGGGAAAGTGAAATGAATGTTTGAAAAGAAAGGGGGAGAGAATGAATAAAAAATTCACATATTGACACATTATTTTTTAAGTTATTTCTAAAAAATAAAAATGGGGGAGCTTATTGAGCCAACTTTGTGTGTGATGAATTGTTTTTCAATTCTTTGTCAATGAATTAGAATAATTTCATTAATTTCAATATATTGAACCAATTTTGAATAATATGTTGCATGGAATCTTGTATGAAGTGTCCATGCTTGTTAAAGAATAAGAAAAACGTGGAGAAATTGTTTCTTGGAAGTTTGATTAATATACCCAAGACTAATAAAGAAGAACATATATCTTAGATGATAGATAAAAATGATGATGATGGAGTCCAAATTATGAATTATATATAACCCAAGAATATTGAAGAATAAATAGAGGTTCCAAAGTCCTATTATATTAGAAATAGATAAATGGTGTTTTTTCCTTTGGAATATTTGTAATATATTCGTTACTTAACGAAGAAATATTATTTGAATACTTTGAGTTACTTATGATGTTTTATGATATAATATTAATATCTAAAACATGTTCTTTTATAATTTTAAAAGAACATTTATTAACAACATAATGAAGTTTAAATCACTATATGATGTTTATAGATAGAGTTTTCAGATAGATAATGATTAGTACAATAGACTAACATGATAAAATTAATGGTTGAGAAAAATGGTTGTCAGATAATGTTCATAGGGACATCAGACTAAGTGTTTTGGAAATACAATATCAGTCAATGATTGGTGATGTATTCCTCATTGATTAAACACAACAATGCCTTGTGGTCATAATTAATGTTTAATATTATAAGAATAAAGTCCTCTTTGAAATGGAGTAAAGTTGGTCGATGAAAATTGAGTTGTTATTATAAAGTTCAAATATCATGATATTGGTTATCATGATTATTTTTATAATATTTATGTATAAAGATTAATCCTGACAAAAGGAAACTTCACTAGGTAGAGAGGTATGAATCTATAAAACTATGTTTATTAGATAATTAAATTAGGTGATGCTTTACTGATATTCAAAGTTACAAAAGTTATATTTATACAACGATATTCATCATTAAATATTAATTTTTTTAAAAGAAGAATGTTTGTAAGACCATTGGAAAGAGAAGTGTTGTAGATGTTCTAACTAGAAGAAATCTTGAAGAAGTACTGGTTAGAGAAACATGGAGGCTACAAATGAAGTTGTAAGAGACAAAGATACATATGAAGTAATCCAATAGAAGTTTCTAGACAACATTTTTTAGATTAAATTTTCTAATGTTATCCCAACTCGGTTAAATACCCTTGGGGGGGGGGGATCAGGTCATGAAAGATTAAAAAAATGTCTATTAAGATCTTTTTTATTCATTATAAAAAAATATCTTATCTCTATTTTTCATTACCAAATATAAATTGAAATTAAAATAATCACAATAAATAAAAATTTTACTGGGTTCACCCTCAATGGGTTATGTCCAGGGAGCATACAAAGTTAATGTGTTGATATACCAAATTCACTAAATCCCACTGCTGTTACAAAGTTTAGAGCAGACTCATTATCCCTCATACTTTACAACCATTCACAATTTTAATTCCCAATTCTCTCTCTATGAAGATAAAAAAAAGATCCTTCGGTATAATTTTATGAAAATTAGTTCTAAGTTAATTCACACTCATGTGTGTCTTTATGATCTTGCTTTATCAATGAGGTTACCACCACCTTTGTGTGGGACTCCTCCATGAGTCCCTTTCACAAATTACCCTTAATTTCACGGGGATCACAATACTCCATCATGATACTCTATTCTATTCATGTAGACCACATGAATATGATCAATCTACCTATTCCCAATGCATAAAAACCTTTTCAAGAACCTTTCATGATACCTTTACATCATGTGGATTGTGAGAACTCTAGGTCACACGGATTACGAGACCTTCAGATCATACAGATCATGAGACATTGTTCAGATCATGAATATCATGAGATATCAATAGGTATTCCTATGTGCACACGCACCCTATTCATACTTCACTTTTTGAGAATTCTTAGCAAGATCCTTTCATGAGACCTTATTCTGAATATGCAGATCACGAGACTCCACAAGATATCATTTAGGTCACGATCCACTTAAGTAAACTTCTTAAATTTTTAAGGTTGGGTTAAGGAATATTTATAGGCATAACTCTACTTCCTTTAATCCACAAATCTTGGTTAGCCATTTTTTTCACTGCCTCATCAATTAGAATAACACACTTTATGTGATCACTTCACACGATCACCTGCTGCATTTATGAAGTGCATCATATGAGAAACTTAATTGTCTTTGAGTGTATCACATGATCCCATTATGATATCTAATGAAAATAATATGGTTAGTGAAATTTTCTTTTTAGCACTTCATGAGATCCCATCATGAGATGCACTGAAAAACATGTGCTTCACATGATCCCATCACGAGATACAAAGATAATCATATGGATAGTGCTATTGTATTCTAGTGATTCACGCAACCCCATTGTAATATCCAATAAAAATCATGCGGTCACATTATTTAAAATGATCACAATATACCTATTTCATTTCCATCTTTTCTTATTCATGTGATTCATGTGATCTCTTTACGAGATCAACTGACAATCATGTGTTCTTCATGTGAACTCACTGTGAGATCTTCTAACAATCATGATTTGACTTCATGTGCTTCACATGATCTCCTTGTGAGATCCTCTAACAATATTGTGGTGTATTCAATTTCTTTTCATGATTTCAATGAGAGATCATCTTACAATCATGTGGTGTTTTGTTTGATCAATTTAGACATTCACGCTCTATGAGATTAGACATTTGTGCATTGTGAGATCATACATTCATGATTCGTGAGATCAGAAATATATCCCTTTGCAAGATTAGATACCTCACCCGTAGTGAGATCATAATTTTTCACTCCGTGAGATTAGAAATCTTGCACTTTGTGATATCAAACATCTCACGCTCCACGAGATCATACATTCTCACTCCCTCTTTATGCCTCTTTTTTAAAACCTCAAACCCTGTAAAAAAACACAATTAGAAAATAACTACTAGGATAGATTTTTTCAAAAAATCTAATATTTGGTATTTTTTGAAAAAAATTATAATCTTCAAGAACCAACTTGTTGACAAGTCATGTGTATGAGAAAAACATTTCCTTCTATATCACTAGATTGTGATCAAGGACTTATTTAACAATAATCTAAGCCCATATGTGTAAATATTATCACGAGAAACAAGAGTATCATCAAATTTTTATTAACAAATCACTTTATTTTAAATCTTACCACTAGAAACCTTGTTGATTCCAAAAAATAGAACACACTTATAATTTAATATCACTTATTAACTAGAGCATATATTATTATTGTATCAATAACCCAAAGTAAACTCCTTTACGTGATTCTTATTTTTTTATCGAATATTTTTAGTATCTTCATATTTAAAGCTCCTCCCTTTTAACTGATTCCTCTATAAGCTTATCCCCCTATATTTATTAATACATTTTCTCCCCCATTGTTAATGAATCCAAAGGTCACTCATTTTTGGTCTTGGGTATTGGGGGTCCCATATTCACACCGTTCAAGTGTGGGGTGTCGACTTAAATCCAAGAGCTAGTCGATTTAATTCAAATGATTCTCTAGGTGAAGCCTTTTTAGGATTTTTCCAACCTATAATTCAGTAGTCACATACTACATCTTCACAAGGCTATGATCCAATTTCTATTTAATAAAATGAAATTTTAATTCAACGTGATTTTTCCTTGAGTGAAGGACTCGATTTTTTCTATGATTTATAGAACTTGAATTATCACAATGAATTATGATAATAGTCTTCACCTCAACTACCATATATTTTAGTTTTTTCTTCATTCATAATAATTGCGTGCCATCTTGAGTAGCCAACAAATATATTTTGCTTCTATGGTGCTCAAAGAAATGAAATATTTTTTCTTAATTCACCAAGAAATACATAGTCCACCAAGAGATAATACACCACTTTGTGTTTAATTTCGATCATCTACTAAACCAACCAAATCTGCACATATAAATCCCAATAGCTCTTGCTAATATTTTTCATTATAAAGTAAATGAAATCCATCATAACCTTGATATATCGAAGTATTATTTTCACTTCAAGTAAATAGATTTCATTTTTATTAATCTAATATCATGATTCTTGGCATGTAGAAAAATAATATCAGGCCTTGTCAGTGTTAAGTATAGTATGATTCTAATAATCTATCTGTATTCAGTTATATTTACTACTTTTCCTTCATCATACCTTAATAATTTCATCTATGTAGTGACTGAAGTTTTCATTTATTTTTAATTTTCCATCTTAAATCTTATCAGAACCTCCTTGTCATATTTTTAATGAGAAATTAATTTCCCATTTCATCCTTAAATTACATGTAAACCAAGGAAAAATTTTAGTTCACCAATCATTGACATTTCAAACTCACATTTCATTAATTCTAAAACACTATTTTCACAATGATTTATTTGATCCACTAAAGATTATTTCATCCACATATACCAACACCATCATCCTTTTATTACAATCATTATTGATATATATATATTAAAATAAACTCTACCACACTGAGAATCAAGGTTCTTCAAATACTAATCAATTCATGAACACCATGCTTATGGTGCATACTTGAACCCATATAGAGTCTTATTTAATTAAAAAGCTTTGTTCCTATATTCATGAATTAGAAAACCATATTGTTATTCAGTATAAACCTTTTCTTCTATAACCCCATTCAAAAAATGATAACTTGACATTCATCAAGAAATTTTTGAATTTCCATTTAACTTCTATGGTTAAGAATAATCTAATTGTATTTATCCTTGAAATAAGTGATTTTTTTGTCAACATCAATACACTATATTTGGAAGTATTCATTTCATACCAACCATTCTTTGTTTCTAATTTTTTTTACATCTTGTTTATCTTGTTATGGAAAAACCATTTGGTCTTGATAACATTCTTATCTGTTTCCCTCAAAACAATCTCCTATGTGTGATTCTTTTCTATTTGGTTCAGTTCTTTGTTCATTACTTGAACCCAAATATCATCTATTAAATCTTATTTTAAACACTTTGGATATACCTATGATAAACAATATTCTTTTTGTATAGTCTTTATCCTCCTATTCTACACTAGAGATATCTGATCCTCAATTATATTCTACCTATAAATTTTAGCATGGCTCTTTAGTTTCTTTATAGGTCTATTCTTATCATCATATGAATCTTCTTCTGAATCTACCTTAGGTAATTGAGCTATCCCTAAGTTTCTCACCACTTAATCACTAACCTCCTACTACTTTTTATGTATTTTTTGAATATTATGATCATTTTACACTATAAAAAAATAATTTCTCTCTACGATTTTTTCCATCCACTTATTGAAGTATTTATATGGTTTAATTTTTACTGAGAAACCAAGAAATACCCCTTCACCCCCATGAGATTAAAACTTCCTATATTTATCATTATTTAAAATAAACCACTTACTTATGAAGACTCAAAATTATTTCAATGTTGGATTCTATCCATACCACAACTCTTATGGAGTTTTTTCTTCCTTTGGAAATAATAAGGATATATTAGAAATTTATACTGATGTCCATAATTCTTCTTTCCAAAACTTATCTAGAAGGTATTTCATGATAAGTATCATTATAGCCATGTTTTTGATAATTCTATTTCTTCTCTCAACCACTCCATTCTACTATGGATTTCTTACTACTAAAAATTGGTTCCTTAGCCCATGTTTCTAGAGATAGTCCTCCACCTGGATACTTGTGAACTCTATTCCATTATTAGTTTAAAACATCTTAATCTTTTAATCTAGAATCTTTTCCACTTCCCTTTGATATAATTTTAAAAAAATAAACACTTAAAACTTATGGGTAATAATTGAGACCTATGTGATTATGCTAAAATCATCAATGAAAATGATATAATATCTCTTCCCATTAATATCTCTTAGTGAAATAGGTCCACATACATCAATATACACTAGTTCAAGAACTCTTGTTGACCTTTGATCTTTTTCCATATATGTATTTCAATTAATCTTCCCTTATTAATAACCATCACATGAATGAGTACAATCACATGATAAATTAGGGATATCTTAAGTAGAATCACATTTAATCATATTTTCCAAGTATGATTGGATCTGAAGACCATGATGATTTTGACACATCCAATTTTCTTCTTCTTTAGATAGTAAATGCATATCTACTTCTCGAATCACAAGGTAGAGATTCCCATTCATTCAATTTTCTTTCAAAAAATATTCTATATCTTTTACCTTGATGATATAATTTTTTTGTTAAAGATTATAGAATGTATTGAGTCACACAATTTACTTACCCTTAGAAAGTTGTGACTGAGACCTTCAAAAACCAAGAAATCTTTACGACTCATGTATTTACCACAACCTTGGATTTTCACGATTCAATAATCATTAGACCTTAATTATTTCCAAATATTATGACAACATCCTTGTTATAACAAATTCTTATACCTAGAATTTCATTTCTTATCATATGGGAGGTGCATTCACTATCAATGATCCATGTTCCAGTGCGATATAATGCTCCAAATGTAATATCTGCAACTACTACCTATTCATATATTTTCTTTTTGATCCATTTTTTTACTTTATAATTGGTGTTTACTGATATTCTTGATCTTCCTCATAGCATGATGGTCCAACCTCATCTTGCAGAGATTCAAATTGATTTTTCATTATCATCTTATTTGATGATCCTATGAACTGCTGTATGAAACTAATTTAGTTTTTCTTCAGTATATTACTCCACATTTTTGATGGGAAATATCTATCCATGTGCTCAAATCCTCCAAAAAAAATGGTGACCATAAAAATCATCTATAGAATATTGAAATCTACTTGGGTACCTCCATTTCTCTTTCTCCCATCAGTATCTCTTAGATATAGAACATACATTTTAAGAATGTCCCATGTTTCCAAAGAAATAACACATGATATGAGGTGTATTTTGGTGCATCATTTCTATACCAATTATTTCCCCTTGAGTTATTTGAATCTTCTAATTACAATTCATACCCAAATCAATCTTCAATCATAAGTGAGATATTATAGAGTGGCATCAACCATTACCGATTTCTGTTTACAGTCAACTCCTATACTATAAATTTCATAATGATGTGACAACTTATTCACTAGACATTCCTTTGAATATTTTTCTAGAACTATGAATTATAATATTACTTTTTATATTGCCTTTAAAATATTAATTCCCAATATCATATTAATAGTCAAGATTTTCTCTTGATGTTCATAAGCCAACAACATTCTCCTCAAGTTCTTCAATACATTTGAATTGATATTTTATTGTGTTAGTTATTATATTGCTAACCTTGGTATATGTAAGAGCCCAAATATTCTTTTCAGGTATTTTTTTCTTCTCTAGTTGTTTTTGAGAAAAAGAAGAGTTTCTGAAAATTTTAAGAGTACACGCCATGTACTTTAAGTACATGCCGTGTACCTGGTTTCTGCTAGTGATCATTTGATGGCCATGTAACGGCCGATAACATGGATATCTGTGGTGACCTGGAGACTACCTAAATTAGCATCTAGAAAAGGCATGTACACACCGTGTACTTTAAAAGAACATGCCATGTACTTTTTTTTCATTAAATGGACCGGGTTTGTATATAACGGACAAAACACACTTCTTCTTGACCTATTTCATCAAGGAGCATCTGTACAACCATGGATCTTCTTAGAGCCCCTAGTTTTCTATTCGTTCTCCAAATCGACCACCGTCGATTGCATTGGAATCACATCAGAGAATTCTTCTTTCTTTTTTAACTCCATCTCTTGATTTCTCCTCTTTCATGAGATATCCTCAGTTGAATGTTTTATAATTTTTGTAGATCTACGATGTTATAGGGTGATTTAGGTCTAGAGGTTCATGTATATCGATCTCATGATGCTGAGGTAGGTGGTTTGTGCCTTTCCATAGATATTATTTGAAATTTATGTGTAAAAGTTCCCAATACCCTCGTTCAGGGTATTGCGTGTTTATGGGTTTTAGCTCTATTATTGCCTACCATGCCTTGTTTGTTTTGATAGAGGTTAATTATTTTTGAATAGGGTTAACTTTTTTATTCTATAGATTTTTTCCCATGATTTATTATTTTGACCGTTTGGTCTAGCTTTCCTGTTAGGATGCTTTCTTTCCATGCCTAGTATTGTTAGGATGTAGTGATTATTATATGACATGCTAGGATATGTTGTAGATTGTTTATCCAAGTAGTTCTTGAGGTTTAATTTGCATTCCATGTATCATTTGTGCATGATTGACTTACACAGGGCTGTGGGATCCTGGTGTAGTAGACCATAGGGGGAATGGATGCTGAGGGCTTCCCCATAGTGTCTGTTTTTCTTTTACAATGCGAGACCATAGGGGGGATGGACGTATGTGCTCTCTCAGAGTGTCTGTAAATTCCTTGATACTGGCCATAGGGTGAATTATACATTGAGTGCTTCCTCATAGTTACTATTGGTTACCTATAAGAGACCACAAAGGGAATTGATGTTGAGTGCTTCCTTAGAGTGTCTTTGCTAAAGCTAAATCAAAGCGGTTATACTGTGTGTACTTCCCAGAGGTTTGCTTGTGTTTGTTTTGGTTGAACCAGAGGGGTTAGGTTGTGAGTACTTCCCAAAGAGTTACCTTCTTTTGATTATATAATTACTTGATATATGAAAATGAATGCAATTTAATTTTTGGGATTATAACTATGTGTACTTCCTTGTTTACTGCTTCATTTTATTTATTTCCTGCCATATATATTCACTGACTATTGGAAATAGATATTTGGGTGGTTTCCTACTATGATTAGTCTCTCACCCTATTTGGGTCATGCTTTTGGTCCCAAATAAATTACATTTTTTCAGGTATAGATAAGGTAAATCACTCTTCCACTTCAGGTACATGATTGCTGTGGAGTTGGGGAGCATGAAACCAAGCTGGGGATTGCAATGCTGTGAGATGTTTACTTGATTTTCTTTTGTACTTTTGTTTAGTACTGTATTCTAGCATTGTGATTTGTTTGGATGCTTTCATAGACATATGTATCATGCATCATATATATATACGTGCTCAATTGTTATTACTTCCAGTCTTCCACAGTTTACTATTATATGGTATGATTACTGATTCAGCTATTGCTATCTATTTTACTTCCGTTGTGTTTCTCTGCCAATGAGGGCATAGTTTCCCCACTATCACACCCAAGGCCCTCGCTGCTAGTCAGCAGTCTCTGGCATTTGGGGAAATGCACTTTAGTCCATGTGACCAATCGGGTACAGGGCACCTCTAGGTGGTTTTCAGAACCAGTATGTTACAAAGTGGTATCAGAGGAATTACTTTCTTCTTAACTTATTGTTTGGAGCCTATAGTCAGGGATATGAAGGAATAGGTACTTGGTAATAAGTTATTCCCAGGAGTAGCTAACTCATGTACAAGGAAAATCCAATCTACCTCATCATTTCATTTTTTATTGTTTTACAATTTTACATTTGATTAGATTTCACCATTGGGTGATTCACATGTTTTGTGCTGTTATCATTGATATTATTAAGGTTCTATTTTGGTTGAAACCTGATGAGATGAGGGTATTCCATCTCATTCATCATATAGGTACTTGCTAGAGATCACATGTCATGCATTCTTTCCATGCCATTTAGGGTGCATTAGTTATTGCATGTTGTTGTGATAGATGTTGTGCTACATATGCATGCTGTTGTGATATATGACTTGATAGAATACCTGCTTTTGATAGGGTATTAAATTGTGTAAGGTTTCATTTGAATGAACGCCAAACTTTGGTTGTTGAGGTGTTATGGGACCTCATGGATCGGAATTTGGTGGATCATCACACTATTATGCTTGAAAATGACATATATAAGATGCCAAAATTTTATTCTTGGAGAGTATGGGCCCTCATGGATTGGAATTTGTCACCTTAATGTTTATTTCAATGTTTTCTGGGTTCCAGAGTTGTTTTTTAGGCTTACTGTCTGGAAGAACCCAGAATACACGGTGTGTAATGATGAATACATGCCATGTGTCCTTCTATTCAAGAGGGAACTATTTTCTTAAGCACACACCATGTACTGTATGTACACACTGATTAGTCTCTAACCGTGTCACTGGATGTGTGGGCAGAGACACAGGGTTGGGAAATCTTTGGGGGAACACATCGTGTACCGGTTATACACACCGTGTTGTGTAGACCATGTGTACACCCATGTGACTAATGGAACATATGGATAAAACTTAAGTTATAAATGCCGTGTCAATGTTCAACACACCATGTAGTGTAACCCATGTATCCGACCATGTAGAAAACAACACGGGTCGGTGAAATCTTTCTAGTACATGCTGTGTCTGGAACAAACACACCGTGTAGAGTCAGCCGTGCAACTAGTCGTGAAACTAACAACACAGGTTGGTGAAGTTTGTCTAGTACACACCATGTCTAGCACTAACACTTCGTGTAGAGTAGTTATTATTGAACCGTGTGGCTTAGCCATGTAGAAGAAATCATACAGGGGAATAGGATTCAAGTACATGTCGTGTGTTAGGACAACACGTCGTGTGTATGGGGTGTTACTTGACCTGTGTTGGTAAAAGTACACAGCCAGGTGAGGGCTTAAGAGAAAACGCTATGTAGTCATTATACACACCGTGTATCCATGTTTTGAAAATCTTGAATGATTTCTTTCTCTTATTCCCTTCTTACAATTCTAAGTTTCAGTCCCTGTTAATCTTGATCTAAGGTGTGTGCTTGACCTTACAGAGACATGCCACCGAGACCTTCTCTAGTTATCCACTAGTTATAGGGCAGTGACCAGACACCAGATATAGCTGATCAGGGACTACCAGCGGATCCTATAGTTATTCCTGTCTTGGAAACATCAGTTATCCTAGATACAGGTGTCGACGCACAATCCCAAGAGGGATTTATAAGGTTTATACAGACCTTCTGAGGAGTACTTCATCCTGCCCCTTCTATGGAAGAGTTGACGTGTGTTTTACAGTAGCAGTATCCTCCCACCTCCATAGGGGACAGAGGACCTCAGGCTACAGAGTCATGGTTATAATCCATTCTATCTATCTTTGACCATCTGGAGACACCTCAAGAGAATAGGGTGAAGCTCTCTACGTACATACTACGAGACTCCACCAAGATATGGTGGGATGTGATCACACTGGCAGGACGCCAACATGTTATGGAATGAGATGAGTTCCAGCATGCCTTCTAGGAAAACTTTTACTCAGAGATTTTGAGGGCTGATCGAGCCAGACATTTCACGAGTCTGAAGTAGGGTACTCTCTCAGTCATGGAGTACTCTTCTTGTCTCACTGAGCTGTAGCGCCTCATGCCTATCCTAGGAGGTGATGAGTTATTATTGGTAAGAATGTTTGAGGATAGTCTGAGGCATGAAATTAGATCTCAGGTGAACATCTTCAGGTTGACTTCCATCACTTCTATAGTCAACAAAGTTCTGATCATGGAGTGAAATATGAGGGATTCTAGAGTTGTGATCTAGTGCAGCTTGACATCCGGGGTTGGTATCCCTCTTGTTGATAGCAGGAAGAACCGTAGGAAGTCTATGCATGGGGATCTGAGGATACGAGAAACTTCTTCTGGTTTCCAGGTGGTGTGATACTAGTGAATTAAGAGCAGGCATATGAGGCCACATTACCTAAGAGACCTTATGGAGTGACGATCTTGTGGCAAGATGAGGAACCTTCAGCGTTTCTGTCAGTTTGTCTCACCAGTAACTGGTGACATGGGTTCTTCTATGACTCCTCATTTAGGAGAAGCACCACCATCTTCTCTTCAGTCAGGGAACTGGAGTTCTTTCGGCCATTCAGGCCGAGGTGGAGGTCATGGTCATGATAGCCAGTCACCAGGATTTCAGCGACAGTAGGGTGAATCAGCTCAGGGTGGTCAGGCTGAGTCACTAGGCCACAGTGCAGGTTAGAATTTTGTGATGGAGCAGACCCAACAGGAGTAGGATCCTAGACCCTCTATAGTTCGAGGTACGATCTTAGTTTCCTTAGTTTTATCTTCTTATCTATTTGATATAGGGGTTTCCCATAGCATTATATTTGTTTTTGTTGTGGAGAGTCGTGGGATTTTTATCCTTTATTCTGCTAATATCTTGATGCTAGACACTCCGTTGGGGACAAGAACATCTAGTGTACGCTAGTGCAAGGAGTTCCCTCTTGGGGTTGTTGGTAGTCACTTCCTATGGGACCTTTATGTCCTAGAGATGAAAGGCTATGATTTAATTCTCAGAATGGATTGTTTAGTCCCTTTCTAGGATTTTTCTGACTAATATCACCATAGGGTGAGTTTCACATCACCAGAGGGTAGATATTTTATTCATAAGGGTGAGTGGGATGTCCAGAAAAGCAGAGCAGGACCCTAGCATCATGGGTTGGGATGAGTTAAAACCCATATTGCTAGTCTATATCTGGATGACCGGGGTACTTCACAGACAAACTTTACTTCAGTGGTGGATTGTTTTAGGGACGTCTTTCTAGAGGAATTTTCAGGTTATCCTCCGAAGTGAAAGGTGGACTTTTATATCGAGCTTGTGCTAGGAGAGGCACCAGTGTACATTCCTCCTTATAGGATAGCTACACCGGAGTTATAGGAGCTCAAGAAGCAACTATAGGAGTTATCGGCTAAGGGGTTCATCCGACCTAGTACTTCTCCTTGGGGTTCACCTGTCCAGTTTGCGAAGAAGGTGGATGGTACCCTCAGAAATTGTGTGAATTATTGGAATTTGAACCATTTGATGGTCAAGAATCAATATCCCTTTCTAATGATTGATGATATCTTTGATTATCTTCGAGGATCCTGGGTGTTCTTGAAGATTGACTTGAGATCCGGATACCATTAGTTGCATGTTAGACCATATGATAAACCTCTTACTGCCTTCCGGAGCAGGTATGATCTATAAGAGTATGTGGTTATACCATTCGGTCTCACAAATTCACCTGCATTCTTCATGGCACTGATGAATTGAGTGTTCCATCCATACATTGATTCTTTTGTGGTAGTCTTCATTGAAGATATCTTGGTGTACTCTCACACTCGACACGACCATGAAACCCTTCTTGAGATCATTTTTAGTACACTGAGAGAGTATCAGCTATATGCTTAGCTATCAAAATGACACTTTTGGATTGACCAAATTCACTTCTTAGGTCATGTTATATTAGAGACAAGAGTATCAGTAGACCCAAAGAAAGTGAGGGAAATAGTTTCCTAGGAGAAGCTGAAGAACATATTTTAGGTACAGAGTTTTCTAGGGCTATCTGGATACTACAGACACTTCATACAAGACTTTTCATGCTTAGAAGTGACACTGATGGGTCTGACTAAGAAGGGTGCGAAGTACTTGTGGTCAGATTCTTGTGTGTTAGAATTTTAGGAGCTAAAAAGGAGGTTGACTTCAGAACAAATACTATTATTACTAGAGCCAGGAAAGAGCTATATTGTTTAGTGTGATTCATCAGGTATCAGAATAGGTGATGTGCTTATGAAAGGAAAGGATTCGTTGCATACGGGTCTTGTAATTTGAGGCCACATGAGAGGAATTACCCGACACATGATCTTGAGCTGGCTGCAGTTGTTCATGCTTTACGCTGTTGGAGACACTACCTGTTGGGAGAGTATTTTGTGGTTTTCACCAACCACAAAAGTCTCAAGTATATCTTCACTCAACGTGACATGAATTTGAGATAGTGAAGGTGGGTTGATTTTCTTCTGTCCTTTGACTTTGAGATTTCCTACATGCATGGGAAAGGTAATGTAGTGGATGATGTGCTGAGCAGAAGGACTCAGATACAGGCAGTTCAGGAGGATAGTAGTGAGTGGAAGATTATGGCTCTATTATCTGAGATGCATTTGGAGGTGCATGACAGACAAGGGTAGACGTTTCTTTATTCTATGGATGTTACCTCTACTCCTCTTGATTGAGTGCGAATGAGGAAGCTATCAGATTCTGAAGGCTTAGTCCTACGAGAGTGTGTGTTAGGAGAGGACCCTATTCCTGGATGGACAATAGGAAAGGATGAGATCTTGCCTTTTCATGGACAGGTATGGGTTCCAGTAGACATATGTGAGGAGCTGATGCGAGACTTTTATTTTTCAGTTTGGGTAGTTCATCCTGGTATCACCAAGATGTATCGAGATCTACACCATCAATATTGGTGGCCAGGTATGAAGAGAGATGTCGCTGATTTTTTCATGAGGTGTTTCACCTGTTGGTAGGTGAAGGTGGAGCATCAACGACTAGAAGGACTTTTACAACAGTTATCCATTCCCAAGTAGAAGTGGAATTATGTCTTGATGGATTTAATGACAGGTTTTCCAAGGTCTCCTCGAGGGAATGATGCAGTATGGGTAGTCATTGACAGACACACGAAGGTTTCTCACTTATTACTGATCAAAGAGACCTTTAGTTTTGATAATATTAGAAGGTTATACATCTGAGAGATTTTATGTTTACATGGGTTTCTACACAGCATGGTTTCAGACAGAGATGCATGTTTTACTTCTCGGGTATGGTAGGGATTATAGAAGGCTTTGGGTACAGAGGTACTCTTGAGTATAGCTTACCATCCCCAGAAAGATGTCTAGTTTAAGCATACGATTCAGGTGTTTGGGGAAATGCTTCGAGCATGCATCCTGGATTTTGTAGGTTCTTGGGAGAAACACTTACCTCTTGTGGAGTTTCCTACAATAATAGTTTTCAACCAACTATTCAGATGGAACTATATGAGGCTTTGTATAGTTGGACATTTTGATAACCCTTATGCTGGCTAGAGGTAGGAGAGGCAGCTATGCTGGGACCTTGTATTGTCTTGGAGACTACAGAGAAGATAGAGTTGATTCAGAAGAGGATGGCTACTGCACAGTCACGACATAAGTCTTATGCTAATTGATGGAGACGACCTCTGGATTTTGAGGTCAGAGATCAGGTTTTTCTACATGTCACACCAAGGTTAGGACACAACAGGATTAAGAGACAGGGAAAACTTTCACTAAGATATGTCGAGCCGTTTTAGATTTTGGAGAGAGTTAGGCCGATTGCCTATCAGTTTCAGTTACCTCAGAGGTACTGATCTATTCATGATGTCTTCCATGTTTCTCAGCTTCGACGTTACTTATCAGATCCATCTCCTGTTTTTCAACCCGAAGAGGTTGATTTAGAGGTGGACACCTCATTTAAGGAGTATACTCTCTGGATTGTTGATCAAAGTGTCAAGGTTATTTGTTGCTAATCTATTCCTCTGGTACGAGTGCTATGGCAGCATGAGCGAGTACAAGACGAGACTTAAAAGAGGGAGGCCGATGTACGATCACAGTGGCCGAAGCTGTTTGAGGATTCTTCTTCTACACTACCTTGCTAGAGAAATTCAGGGATGAATTTCTTTAAGGGGGGAAGTTTGTAAGAACCCAGATCTTCTTTTCAGCTACATTTTTCTTTTTTGGTTGTTTTTGAAAAAAAGAAAATTTTTTGGAAATTTCAGAAGTATAAGCCATATACTTTAAGTACACACCATGTACCCAGTTACTGCGGGTGACCGTGTGCTGCCCGTGTAATGGCCGAGCACATGGCCCTGTGTGGTGACCTGTAGACCGCCTAAAGAGGAGTTCATAAAAGGCAAGTATACACAGTGTACTTTTAAATAACACGCTGTGTACTTTTTGTTTCATTAAACAGACCAGGGTTGTGTATGACAGAAAAAACACACTTCTTCTTAACCTATTTTGTCCAGGAGAGTCCATATGGCCACAAGTATTCTCCAATCCCTTGACTCACCATCTGTTCTCTGAATCGATCTCTGTTGATTGAATTGGAAATGAATTGGTGAGTTCTTCTTTCTTCTTGAACTTCATCTATTGATTTCTCCTCTTTTGTGAGATATCCTCGGTCAAAAATTTTAGCAGTTTTGTCGATCTATGGCGTTCTAGGGAGATTCAAGGACTGAAGTTCATGTATATCGATCACATGACGCTGAGGTAGGCGGTTTGTGCCTTTCCGTAGACAGTCTTTGAATTTTATGTGCAAAAGTGCCCAATACCCTCATTCTGGGTATTGCGTGTTTATGGTTTTTAGCCTTGTTATTGCTTACTATGATTTGTTTGTTGGGATAGAGGTTAATTTTTTGTGAATAGGGTTAAATTTTACATGCTATGGATGTTTTTCCCATGATTTCTTGTTTTGAACGTTTGATCTAGATTGCCTATTAGACTGCTTGCTTTCCATGCCTAGTATTGTTAGGATGGATTAATTATTATCTGAAATGCTATGATATACTGTATATTGTTTATCCAAGTAGTTCTTGAGGTTTAATTTTTATTCCATGTATCATTTGTGCATGATTGACTTACACAGGGCTGTGCGAACCTGGTTTAGTAGACCATATGAGGAATGGATGTTGAGGGCTTCCACAGAGTGTCTGTTTTACTTTTACGTTGTGAGAACATAGAGGGGATGGACGTAAGTGCTCTCTGAGAGTGTCTGTAGTTTCCTCGATACGGGCCATAGGGTGTATTGTAAGTTGAGTGCTTCCTCAGAGTGCCTATTAGTTACCAATACGAGACCATAAGGGGAATTGATGGTGAGTGCTTCCTCAGAATTTCTATGCTAAAGTTGAACCAGAGGGGTTGGAATGTGTGTACTTTATAGAGGGTTTCTTCTATTTGTTTTGGTTGAACTAGAGGGTTTATACTATGAGTACTTCCCATAGGGTTACCTTCTTGTGATTATCAGCTTACTTGATATATAAAAATGAATGAAATTGAATTTGTAGGATTATTACTATGTGTACTTTCTTGTTTACTGCTTCATTTTGTTTATTGCCTACCATATATATTCAATGAATGTTAGGAATAGATATTTGGGTGGTTGCCTACTAGGATTAGTCTTATACCCTTTTTGGGTCATGATTTTGGGCCTAAACAGATTATATTGCTCCAGTTATTGATAAGGAAAAGCGCCCTTCCACTTCAGGTACATGATTGCTGTAGAGTTGGGGAGCATGGGACCAAGATTGGGCTTGCGATGCTGTGGAGATATTTACTTGATTTTCTTTTGTACTTTGGTTTAGTACTGTATTCCAGCATTGTGATTTGTTTGGCTGCTTTCCTAGACATATGTATTATGCATCATATATATATATATGTGCTCAGTCGTTATTAATTCCAATCATCCGCTGTTTACTATTGTATGGTATGATTACTGCTTCTACTATTGCTATCTATTTTACTTTTTGTTGTGTTACTCTGCCAATGAGGGCATAGTTTCCCCACAATCATACCCAAGGCCCTTGCTGCTAGTTGACAACCTCTAGTATTTGGGGAAATGAACTTGAGGCCATGTGACCAACTGGGTATGGGGCGCCTCTGGGCGGATTCTAAAACTGAGATGTTATAGTATATTCTTCAACCATGAGTTTGAAATAAACGACTTTATCTGAGTTATTTGAATTTTCATATCTGATCTTTTCAATTTGATCATTCAGCTCAGAATTCTATTCTTTTTACTGCTACATATAGAGTTTGGAATCATGAATCACCCTATTATCTTTCCTTGTTTTGGATCTCCAAACATCAATCACTTTAATAGAAGATTCCAATTAAACCCATAGGTCAAATCCTCCTTCAAATCCTCCTTCATTATCAACACTATATTCTTTTTTCAGGGAGTTATCTATAACTGCCATCATTGCATCTTCTTTATAATCCTTGTAGTCTTCCATCTCTTCTGCCTCATATTCTTCTAAAAATCATTTTCTTATGGAAGTATATTCTTATTTTTGGAGAAATTTCTCTAAGAATTATTCCCACCTTTTATACTATCTAAAGAATTCTTCTTGGAAGTTTCATCATCATCCTCATTAACATCTTGAAACTTCATAGAACACTTTTCTGCAAGATGTCAAACTTTTCTACAATGAAATCATGCAAGAGGATATTTCCTTTTAAAAATTCCTTTTCCCTTATAAATATTTGAGGAAAGTAATGATATAAAATAATTCACAAATACTTCTTCCTAACCATATTATAGAGTGATATTTTTCATGGACTTGAATTACACTTCTTTAGACTTTCCTTTTTCCACAGACTAATTATCATCATTTCTCATCTTGTAAGCGATAGGAGTATTATGCATGCAATCCAATTTTGAATCCTTTATATTTTTATCCTCTATTATAGATTTTATAATTTAACCCAGGTGGAATCTTTCTCAAGATGTGTTTAATGATCTATACATATTCGATAATTTCTCCAAGACCACGCGTGTCTTCCATAATAACATTAACCCGATCAAAAAAGGCATCTACATTCTCATTGGGGTTGCATTCTCATGTCCTCATATTTTTGAATGAATGGACCTAAGGCCTTTTATTATTGATTTTTATAACCCCCCTTTCAAGGGATGAGGGGGAAACATTACAAGGCTCATAGGATCAGAGATTACAAGTCTCATAGGTTTAGGAGATTACATGACCCAAAGGTCTTAGAGAATTCAACCAGACTATCTACAAGAAACTGCCCCTCCCCAACATCTGCATCATGATAGTAGCTCTCCACCTTTGCATGGTCATCTGGCTAGGCCTCTCGTGCAAGCATAGTCTGGTCCCGATGGAATAGCCATACCCTCTAATTCAGAAAATCCATTTGGCTCTACAATAGTGAGTGCACCTTCTCTGAATCCTCTTTTAGGGATACTCCTTTTATGTAGAGTCTTGTGTGGGGAAAAAACATGTGGCCTAAAGACCTTGAGGTGTCCTGAAGACCCTACTTATCTAAGGGCCTGGGTGGCCCGAAATCCTTAAGGACTCCAATCCCAAACCGATGGCCGAAGGTGAATAGTTCCATCTGCTACAGTACCGAACAGTACCTACTACAGTACTGCTACAGTGCCTGCTACAATACCCATAGAATGTATAGTTCTGCAACAGTACCTATATAGTGTACAGTTCTACTACAGTCCCACATAGTGTATAGTCTCTGCTACAGTACTACTACAGTGCCTGCTATAGTACCCCCAAAAATATGCCTCTACCTAGTTTTGAACCTAGGTCTTGTGGATGCAATTAAGGATACCTCACCAACTGGGCTGAGGCTCATGTGCCAGGTCCTCATATTTATTCCATATAACTTTTAGTTTAGATTCTCATACTTTTGAAGTACCTTTATATATATTTATAATATTTTCTCACATATCATCCGATGACTTAAATGATATCACATTTGTGTAGATTAGGTTGGATAAAGCTCCCCCTAAGGCATTGATACCTTTAGCATTATCATCCAATTATATATAGTTAGCTTCTGATTAAAATACAATGTCTATAATATCCTAAATACCAAACATTGTAGATCAAAAAATATCCATACCTAATGATCAAAATAAGTATTATATCCAATTCTTCTATAGCTGAAAATTATTTCCATCAAAGAACAGAATTCATTTATTATAGATATCCTCTATTGATTTTATTGGGAGAGATACTATGAATTTAAACCTTTCCTTTAATAATAATTTTTAGACCAACTAGGTTAAATAACTTGAGAGAGGGAGGTGGGGTGAATCAGGGTATGATAGATTAAAACAACTTTCTCTTCAGATCTTGTTTCACTGTTTGAAAAAAATCTCTTCTATATATTTTTTATTACATGATATAAATGGAAATTAAAACATGAAAAAAAACACAAAAAATTCACTTGGTTCACTCTCACTAGGATACTTCCAAGGAGTATACAACAACAATGTTCTGATATACCAAATTCACTAAATCTCATTGCTATTATAAAGTTAAGATTAGACTCATTGTCCATCCTGGGTTACAACCATTCATAATTTGAAATATCATTGCTTTCTCTATGAAGTTAACACAATGCTCCTTTAGTATACATTTTTTACAATCAGTTATAAGTTGATTCAAAATCATGTGTGTCTTTATTCTCTAACTTTATCAACGAGATGAAAACACCTTTGCATGAGACTCCTCCATAAGACCCTTCTATAGGAACCTTTCACAAATCACCCTTTAGATCAGATAGATCACAAGAATACACTGTTAGAGTATATTCTATTCATTCTGAAGCTCCAAATATCGAATTACAACTGAGAAGGGGGGGGGGGTTGAATCAGTAGTTCAATTTTTATAAGTTTCAAAAAATTTATTAAACTTAAACCCTGAAACTTGTTAAGATTGATTTCCTTATCAACCTTTAGAAAATAATTATACATGAAGTTATAGTAAATAAATTAAGGCACATGCGATTTAAAAGGTTCAACCTCAATGTAAGAACCTATTTCCTTGACATAGCCACTCCCGTGAGTCTATGGAAATCCACCATAATAAAGAATTGAATAGAAATTGTTCCAACTACCATTAGACACCTTTTATATCCCGATAAGAAATATTATATAGACTCCCATCAGTTTACAATATTTTTTTATAGAAAAATTGAGACAAAAAAGATAATAAAAACATTTTTGAATATGCTCCACAAATGGTCAGTCTGAATCCTTAGTCTGATTTGGCTAAGTCTGATATTCTTAGTATGGTAAGGATGATTCTGATTTTTCCCTACTCAAAAAATCAAAGAAAACTTCTTCAATCTGGTGACAACTTTTCACTTTTAATTATCCAAAGATTCGCCTTTTATGCATATATCAAAGTTTCAAGTGAACAAATGATCTGAGTAAGTATTTATAGGCTACTCAGAAAACAAAGGTGATAATATTGAAAAACATTCCTGCTTCCTCAAATCTAAAAAACATAGAAAATATCTCGCATTAAAACATCAAATTTGACTTCAAAAAACCTCATTAAATTTCTCTGAGATTTATGAAAAATTAAAATTTAGCTTTGACTTATTGAACTCTTCACTCAGTACGATAATGCTAAATATTAGTTCTGGTTTTTTTTGGAAACATGATAAAAAACGTGGTTCAGTTTTTCTCAAAAACATGATAAAAAAGTGGTTCATTTTTCTTAGAAACATTCTCAGAATTGTGGTTTAGTTTTCTTCAGAAAAAATGATCCAATTTCTTCAAAAATAGGTTCTGATTTTCTCATAATTCAGTTTCTGATTTGTGTAGAATTCAAGTTCTGATTTTGTTAGAATTCAGGTTTCGATTTGTATAGAATTTAGGTTTCGATTTATATATAATTTAGGTTCTGATTTATGTATAATTAAGATTCCTATTTTATCACAATTCAGATTCTGATTTTCTCATAATTTAGTTTCTAATTTGTACATAATTCAGATTTAGATTGTATAGAATTCAGTTTCAGATTTGTGCATAATTCAGATTCAGATTTTTGTAGAATTCAGGTTCCCATTTGTGCATAATTCAGGTTTTGATTTATTAAGAATTTAGGTTCCGATATGCTTAGAATTTAGGTTCTGATTTTCTCAGAATTTAGGTTCTGATTTGTGCATAATTCAGGTTCTGATTTGTGTAGATTTCAGGTTCTAATTTGTGAACACTTCAAGTTCTGATCTATGCAGAATTTATGTTCTGATTTGTGCAGAATTTAGGTTCCGATTTTCTTAAGAAATTGGTTCTGATTTGTGATAGAAAGATGCTCAAAATTTTGATTCTGATTTCTTCAGAAAATAAGTTCTGATTTGTGCAGAATGCAAGTTTCATTTTTTCCTAGAAACATGCTCAAAAAAGTGATTTTGATTTCTTTATACTTCTCCGCCATTTCTTAAAAACATTTCATCATTAATGTTTTCATGATCTTTTAGAATTTCTTGATCATTAAAACATCATATAATTTTGTTTATAAATTTTGAGAAAATTTAATTTTTTTGAATTTTCTCTCTTCAATAACATCCTCTTTCAAAACTCTTCAGTAACAAAAGACTTATTTATTCAATAACATCTTTCAAACATAGAAACTTGTTTCAAACTGCGCAACTTTTTTCAAACTCAACAACTTCTGTCTTGAGAAACTTCTTTGTTCGTAACTGATTATGAAAAATAAAAATTTCTAGCAACCAAAAACTTCATCTTTATATATATCAAAAAACATTCTTGAACAAAAAAAGGTTAGTTGTCAACAAATACAAAACATTATTAAAACAAAACACTGCAAATGTTCTTCAATCTCCCCCTATGGATATGTTGACGGCCCTTATTTACAAATTTTCCACCTCTCATAATTTTTTCACAACTAAACCTTTTTAATTTTATCAAAACATATCCTTTATTAAGAGAGAGTGTTAGGACACCACATTATTGGATAAAGTAATGTTTTTGAAGGAATTCCATCTCTCATTGGTAAGAAAATTTTGTGGCCATGTAAAGATAACTCCTCCTCACTATTCTCAATCTTATCCTTTCCTTTCTCACTTTTATTTTTCTCTCCCCCATTATAAGATAACCATAGCTTTAGATTCAAAAAATGAATATAAGTAAAACTTATTACAAATTAGAAGTTGTTACTTTCTCCCCCCCTTTGTCAACATAATCTAAAGCACAGTGGGAGTTATATTATTAGGTTTAGAAAGACATGGGAGGAGGCTGAACATGAAATTTAAAACTCAATTCAACAAACCTTTCCTTCAAAATTTATTTTGTAAATATATCTATAATCTAATAATATGTTAAAATATATTATAGAAAAAAATCTCCAGCGTCAACTTTCTATTTTATAAAGTGAAACTTTATATCAATGCGTTTTGATCTTGAATGTTGGAAAAGATTCTTAGAAATGTCAACTGTACTCTGATTATCACAAAGTATCTTCAATGGTTTGGAAACTTTTACTTTAAAATATTACAATTGAACTTTCATCCACAACATTTGAGTACAATCCTAAGTGGATACAACATATTCAAATTTAGATATGCATGAAGTTACTAAACTTTATTTCTTATTGTGCCAACTGACACAACATTCACCTAGAAAAAATGTTCCTCCCGAGGATAACTTTTTGTTATTACAATATCTATCCCAATCATCATCATTATAACCAAGAAAATTTATATAAATATTTATTTTGTATAAAACCCATGTAAATTTGTTACTTTGACATATCTAAAAATCCTCTTGGCAGCTAACATATGTGATTCTTTCAGATTACTTTGATACCTGGTACATAAATTCACAACATAAAAAATATCAGGTCTTAAAGATTTAAAGTAACAAATACTTCCTATCAACTTCAAAAAATCATTCTAATTCACACTTATTCCAGATTCATCTTAACTCAACTTTGTGCTCACTAAAATAGTATTTGAAACTTCTTTGGATTCATCCATCCCAAATTTCTTAAACAATTCTATGACATAATTTTCTTGAGATTAGAAGATATATTTTTCCTTTTGTTGAACTTGTATTCCAAAGAAGAAAGTTAATTATCCCAATATTTACATTTCAAATTTCTTCTTAATATCCTCAGATAACTCTTAAAAAACCTTTTTTTCATCCCCATCAAAAATTATATCATCCACATAAACAATTACAATTAATGTTCTGGAGTCAACATATTTCACATACAAGTTTCTATCAACTTTTTCTTTAGAAAAGTTCATCATTCTCAAACAATTGTTGAGATTTTAATACCAATTATGTGGAGCCTATTTCATCCCATACAAATCTTTCTTCAATTTACAAACTTTGTTTTCATCCTCATCAAGTAAAAAACCACAAGGTTTTTCAATGTAAAATTATTCCTCAATATCACCATTTAAGAAACATGACTTTACATCTATCTAATAAACTTTACAATTATGATGATAATCCACTACAAGAAACATTCAAGTAGTTTCTAGCCTTACAACAGAGGCAAAGATTTCATAAAAATCCACTCCTTACACCTATGAATATCCTTTACAAACTAGTCTTTCTTTGTTTCTTGAAACTTCTCCATGCTCATTTAATTTATTTCTATAAACCCATTTTGTTCCAATAAAATTATTATTTACTGGCCTTATAACAATTTACCATGTTTCATTCTTTTAAATCTGATCAAAATCTTCATTAATATCATCCACCCATTATTTATGTTGAATATGCTCTGAAAGTGATTCATATCCAACTTTTGATACAAGTGAAGTCTGATTTTCTAATCTCAACTTCCTTCTTGTCTGAACTAGATTCTTATGATTCCCAATAATATTTTCAGATTCAACATGTTTTTGTAAGGTAGGAAATCTAAATTTTTTTTACTAGCATCACTTTCTTCACCATGTGACTCATCAATGTTACCTTCAATTTTAGGGGGATTATCCAATTTATACTCCTCTGTATTCTCAATAAATTTAGTAAAGGATCTTTGGTTTTCAATTACCTATACATTATATGAGTCCACTAAATTTTTAAAATGTTGGTTCTAGAATTTGTAACTTATTCCATTTTGTGGATAATCCATCAAAGTTCCTTCCTCAGCTTTCTCATCAGTATTTCCCATATCCAGATTTTTGATTTTGAGAAAACATGGACTTCCAAAAACATTGAAGTATTTTAATGAATGTTTTTTTTGTTATACCACATTTCATAAGGAGTCATGTTGGTTTCTAGTCTCAACAAGCATCTATTTTGAACATGTACAACAGTACTAATAACTTATCTTCAAAATAATTTTAAAATTTTTGTATTCTTCTAACATAATTCTTCCCATTTCTACCAATATTATATTATTCCTTTATGCTAATCCATTTTTTGGGGATTATAGTGAGAAATATACTGATGTTTGATACCATTCTTTCTCAGATAATTTTTAAAAGTATATTTTGTGAATTTGTCTCCATTATATATACTTAGATTCTTTATAGAAACTCCCAATTCTTTCTAAATATATTTTCTAAAGAATTTGAATATTTTAATAGCCTATAACTTATACTTCATGAACATGATGTTTTTCATCTAAGTGTAATCATCATTAAAAGTGATAAATTACAAATCCTCTTTTGTTGATTTATTTCTCATTGGCCCACATAGATTGGAATGAATAAGCTTATGTAGTCTGATAGATTGAATCTCAAATCTTTTATGACTTTTTTTGTCATCTTTCCTTTTTGAAAAGTAATTAATACATCTCCATCTCTTCTTTTTTAGATCTGGTAGGTTAAAAAGGCTTAAAATTTTTAATTTTTTTTCATACTTTTCTGATCAATGTTCCCAAGTATTTGGTACCACAATTTGTTTTTAAATTCCATACTCAAGTAATAAGAGTTATTGAGTTCTCAAATTTGGAAGAGATTCCCACTGGTTCTTTCTCCTTTTGTAATAACATTTCTATCTTTTACACATTTGATGATACAAGAATCATTTCTGAAGATTAATTCTTTTCCATCATCTTAGAGTTGACTTACACTAAGTAAGTTATGTTTTAACTCATCAATAAGTAGAACTCCATTTGATTTTAATTTTTTAGATTCAATATCTACCATTCTGATTACTCTAATTTTTAAGGAACCATCGTTACCAAAAGTAACTGCACCCCCATCATGACATTAAACATGCTTTAAAATTTTCATATCGCCAGTCATATGTGAAGAAAAACCACTATCAAGTATCTATGGATTGTTTCTTTTTCTTTCGTTCAAATATTTCTCAACAAAAAAATATATTTCCTCAACCTTATTATTTTTAGCTATCTTTTCTTTCCCACCACAAGAAACTTCTTCTGAAAGGAGTGTCATACATCTTTTGGCATGATGAACAGATTGATCACATATTCCAAAAACGTTTTTGAGACATTCAAATTAATTCTTTTTTTAAATGTTTCTAACATCTTAGGAATTCACCTTTTCAACTTTTTGTGAGTTAGGAAAGTTACTCATTATTCTTTCACTATTTCTTCCACTTTACCCAAACCTTCTTCTGGGAAGAGATAAATTGTGACAAAAATTATAATCTTTGTTCCCCTAGATTTTTCAACACTAGAAACAACTGTAAAATCTTGATTTTCTATTCAAAAAATATATTTCTCTATAGAAACTTTATTGAGGATGATAAATTATTTCAACTCTAACATACTATAGATTTATGAAATCTTTTATTTTGAGTGATTTATCAACTTTTTTAGATTTAATAGGTTTCTCACATCCTTTCTCCACCCAATATTTACCAATAGTTTTTTCAAAAATATGATTTGTTAGAAGAATTATAAGAAAAATTATTTTTTTCAAGATAAGATTTCACCTAATTCTCGTAATGACTATTCTTAGAAATTTTAGAAGTATTAGAATTTACTTATGTAGCTTTTTTGAAGTTTTTATTCATCTTTATCAGGGTATTTTTGAACTTAAGAATTTCTGATTGCAACTTTTCGACCTCTTCTTTCTTAGCTTCAAGCTTCTTGCTAAGATCTTCAATCATCTTTCCCTATTCAGCAATTCCATTCTTGTAACTTAAAATCTACCGAATGTATTCATCATATTGCTTGATGACATATTTTATTACACCAGAAACTTCTTTACGATCTTTATTAATTACTCTAATTTATTTATTGATAGATATTGTTTCTCCATACATGCAAAAATTTCAGTTTCGATCTGGTACTCTGTGTAAGATTCTTCACCATCTTCTTCACTCTATAAGGACTCTTTTGTTTTCTTAACTTTTACAATGAAGGTTCTGATTTTTTATGTACTTTTATCTTTAGAATAATCATTGTCAGTTGAGTCTAATTAAACTTTCTTACTCATCATAATTCTTTTATTTCTACAATACTTCTTCTTGAATTTTTTGGAAGACTTCTATTCTTTTTCTTTTTTGTTCCACTTCTTCCATCGAGGTATTTCACCAAAATCATCTCGATATTCTCCAACTTTCTTCTTGGAGAAATTTATAGAAAAGTGACTGATTCCATCAAACTCAAAATACTTGAGAGGAATTTTTACTCTATAATTTACTCTTTATCTTTGATAATTCTTGGATATGAGGGAATTGATTTTTTTCATTCAGCTCACCATCCTCTTTATCTTCAGACTCACAAGGATCCACTTCTTTAATATCTTGGATTTTAATCTTTCTCATAGCTTCAAAATCCATTTTATCTTTCATCTTCAATTTAAAAATTGGGGATTTCCTCATTTCATAAGAAATAATAAAGTTATGCAATTCATCAAGTGATAAATAATCCTTATCTTATAAAATAGAAACTTTAGAATCAAAACTTTATAGAAAGTTTCTCATAAGTTTTTTCATAATTGTAAAATCTTAAAAGACATCTCTAAACCCTCTGATTTTACAAATAATTTCATTTAATCTAGTAAAGTATTCAACAATTTCTTCTTTATCCCTTATTCTGATGTCTTCATACTTGCTATGCCAGATTTTTAGCTTTACTTCCTTGACTTTAGTATTCCATTTGAAAACACTTTCCATATTTTCCCACATACTTTTTAAAGTTTTGAGACCCATTAACTTATAATAAAAATTCTCTAATAAGGACACAGGGATTAAATTTATTGACTTTACATCAACTTCTATGTTTCTTTTATTAGTAAACATCATAGAAGCATCTTTCTCAATAGGTGGAAAACCAATAGTAGCAGCATAAACAACTTCAAGGCCAAGAGATAGGAGATAAGAAATCATCTTATTTTTTCCATCCATAATAATTCATTCCATAGAATATAGGAATTCCTCTACTATTGACAGAATTTATGTTATCCATGAAAAAGATTCAACAAGGTAACCTTCCTATGATACCAATTAAAGTTCTAAGGATCGAATAAAAATTGAGAAAGTAAGGTTGAATCAATTGTTCACTTTTTATAAGTTTCAAAAACATTAAGAAACTTAACCCCTGAAACCAATTAAGATCAATTTCCTTATCAACCTTTAAAAAATACTTATGCATGAAATAATAGTAAAGAATAAGGTACAAAAAATTTACATGGTTCATCCTCAATGTGAGAATCTACGTCCATTCCATGTCCACTCCCATGAGTCTATAGAAATCCACTATAATGAACAAGTGAATAAAACTTGTGCTAATTCCCATTGGAGACCTTATATCTCCTAATAGGAAAGATTATACTAACTCTATTTTATTTATAATGTTCTCTTATAGAACAATTGAGCCAAACAAGATAATTAAAACCTCATTGAATATTCTCCACAAATGATCAGTCTGAATCCTTAGTTCTATTGGGCTATGTCCGATCTTCTCAGTATGGTAAGGATGATCCTAATTTTTCCCTACTCAAACACTCAAAGAAAACTTCTTCAATATGGTGGGAAATTTTCACTTTTAATTCTCCATAGATATAATTTTTTCACGTATATCAATATTGAAAATGAAAAAATTATCTGAGAAATTATTTATAGGTAACTCGGGAAACAAAGGTGGGAATATTGAAAATCTTTCCCCCTTCCTCAAGTCTCAAAAACTCAAAAAACCAATCACATTAAAACTTCAAATTTGACTTCGTCAAACCTCCTATGATTTCTCTAGGTTTTACGCAAAATTGAAATTTAGATTTGACTTCTTGAAGTATTCACACAGTATGATAATGATGAATATTGCTTCTAATTTTTCTAGAAACATGTTTAGAAATACTGTTCAATTTTTCTTTGAAAGATGATCATAAAAGTGGTTCAGTTGTTCTAAGAAACATGCTGAGAAAATTGGTTCAGTTTTCCTTAGAAAATAGGATCCATTTTTTTTCTTCTGAAAACGAGTTCCAATTTGCTCAGAATTCATGTTCTGATTTGTACAAAATTCAGATTCCGATTTTTTCAGAATTCAGTTTCCAATTTGTGCAAAATTCAAGTTCTAATTTTTGAATAATTTAGGTTCCAATTTATGTAGAATTCAGGTTCTGATTTACTTAGAATTCAGGTTCTGATTTCCTCAAAATTTAGGTTCTGATTTGTGTAGAATTAAAGTTTATATTTGTGTCGAATTTAGGTTTTGATTTGTGTAGAATTAAGTTTCCGATTTTTATAGAATTATGGTTCTTATGTGTGTAATATTCAGGCTCTGATTTGTGCAGAATTCAGGTTCTGATTTTATTAGAATTTATTTTCCAATTTTCCCATAATTAAGGTTTAAATTTGTACAAAATTTAGATTCCAATTTGTGCATAATTCAGGTTCTGATTTGTATAGAATTTAGGTTTCAATTTGTGAAGAATTCAAGTTTTGATTTGTGCAGAATTCAGGTTCCGATTGGTACAGAATTTAGATTATGATTTTCTCAAAAAACTAGTTCTGATTTGTTCCAGAAACATGCTCAGAAAAGTGATTCTTATTTCTTCAAAAAACAGGTTCTAATTTTTGCAGAATACAGGTTTCAGTTTTTCCCAAAAACATTCTTAGAAAAGTGATTCTGATTTCTTCATAATTCTCCAAAATTTCTTGAAAATATTTTATCATGAAAATTTCCATGGTCTTTTCGAATTTCTTCATTATAAAAGTATCATATGATTTTGTTTAAAATGTTTGAGAAAATTTCTAACTTTTGAATTTTATCTCTTCAAAAACATCCTCTTACAAAACTCTTCAGCAATGAAAGGCCTTATTCATTTAGAAACATCTTTCAAACCTACAAACTTCTTTCAAACATAACAACTTCTTTCATAATCATAAACTTCTATCTTATGAAACTTCTTTCTTTCTAACTAATTATGATGAATAAAAACTTCCAACAACCAGAAACTTCATCTTCCTGTATATAAAAAAATATTCTTCCACAAAAAAGGTTAGTTGTTAATAAATATAAAACTTTATTAGAAAAAACACCACAAAGGTTCTTCACATTTTGATCGCATGACTGTGAATGGTCTCTCTATGAATATTTTACAACACCATTAACAATACCCTTTCATGATACCTTTAGATCATATAGATTGTGATACATTCATATCACACGGATCGTGAGACCTTTAGATCATATATATCATGAGACCTTTTTTAGATCATGCAAACCACAATATATCAACATGTATACCTATATGCATAAACACCCCACAAATTCTTTACTCCATGAGACTTATTCATGAGATCCTTTCACTAGACCTTATTTTGATTATGCATATTGTGAGACTCCAGAGTAAGATATTGTTCAGGTAATGAGGAACAATTTTTCTTTGTATAAAACCATTTAATAAAACTTATTAACTTCTTAAGGTTGGGTTATGGGTATTTATATGCATTAATACACCACCTTAACTTTAAAAATCATGGTTATTCATTCAATTTAGTAATTCATCATTCAACATCATACACTTTATATTATCGATTCGTATAATCAACTGCTACATGTCGTAAGTAATTTACATGAGAAACTGTATTGTCTTTGAGTATATTGCATAATCCCATCATAATATCCATTGAAAATCATGTATTTAGTGACATTTTCTTCTAATTCTTCACAAGATCCCATCATGAGATCCATTTATAATCATGCACTTATCATGATCCCATTATGAGATCCAAAGACAATCATGTGGCCAATGCCATTGTCTTCCAGTTCTTTACATGATCCTATCACAAGATCCACTAATAATCATTTGGTCGCATGATTTCAAATGACCTTAGGATACCTCCAGTAATTCTTTTTTTCTTCTTCACACACTTTTCATGATATCTATATGAGATAAACTAACAATCATGTGTGCTTTGTATAAACTCACTGTGAGATCTTCTGAAAATCATGCTTTGTCTTCATGTGATTCGCATGATATCTCCCTGAGATCCTATGAAAATCATGTGTTGTATTAATGTATTTTGTGTGATATCAGTGTGATATATTTTGAAAATCATGTGGTTATTCACGAGATCCGTTCATACATTCATGCTCTATGATATCATACATTTATACTTTGTGAGATCATACATTCATGCTCTATGAGATCATACATCCCTCACTCCACAATATTAGACATATCACCCTCTATGAGATCATACATCTCAATCTCTTTGGGATTAGATATATCAAAATCCACGAGACCAGACATCTCGAACAATGTGTGATCATACATCTCATGATCCATGATATTAGACATTATCTCTCCCTCTTCAAGCCTCTTTTAGAAACCGAAATTCTTCAACAACCTCATGCTTTGTCAACAAAAACAATCAAACTAAAATAACCACCAAGATAATGTTTTCCAATATCCAAAAAAATAAAAATGCTATGTAAGTTTCATATGAAGTTGTATTGAAAAAGGAATATAAGGATCACAAGTTGATAAACAATTTTGAATTCATCAGACAAATGTTGAACAAGGTCATCATATAGATTTTTATGATAATAATTATCTGATATATATTACCATGTTAGGTCATGAGACAAAGTATCTCAAAGTGCCTCAAAAAAGGGAACATGTAAATCTTACAAGATAGATAGATACAAAGTCTACATGATATAAGAAGATCAGATAAAGAAGGACCTTATGAGGTTACTAGATAAGACATTATATGATAGAGGAGTTATTACAAATAATAACTAAAAAATGTTTTGTGGATATTTATATTTTTTTTGTAAAGTAATTCATTACGGAAATGTTGAGGTATAAATTCAATGATTTTATAATCACAAAGGTAAGATCATGATTATAGTTGAGTTTTTTGGGAGTTTTGAAGAACATTGATTCCAAGATTTTTAGAAATATCCTATAGAGTTTATTAACTCTAACATATTCAGAGGTTTGAAGGTGGTCAAATGAAGGAATACTTGAGTGAGGAATTCAAATTTGTAAGCGGGAGATTAAAATTTTATTTTATGATTCTCCCTATTTTTTGGGAGAAACAATGCCTATATAATGGGGAGTAAATATGATAAGATGTTATTGTTGATCATGTTGTTTAATCTCTTATTATTGTTGAAGAATTGATGTTATGGCCATAAATATTGGGAGTATTTTTTTTTCAAAGTATTAGATGGAGAGTTTCCGTAAGAAGTTGAAGCTAATGAATAAAGATGAAGGTACCAGATAAATATTAAGGTACTGGATGAATCTAGAGGCACAAAATAGATTAAAAGATACTAGATAGAGCAGTAAGGTACTAGATAAAGAAGTGATATATTGGGAGAAAAAGAAATCAGATGAAGAGGCAAGGTACTGTGTGAATAAGGGATCCGATGAAATGGTATCGAACAAAAGGTATCATATGGGGAAATTATAGATGGATAGGTACCAAATAGAGAAGTACCAAATAAACATTATTAGATGAAGAAGAACAAGGGAATATTGTTTTCACTAAAAAATAAGAGAAAGAAAGAAGAGGGAAAATCTTTCTAGTGCCATTCAAGATCACTAAAGAAAGTGGATAAAAGAATAATATTTAAAGTTTTGTGCATATCAGTTTCATAAAAATATAAGGAACAATTTTACAAATTTCTATTGAGAAGAGGAATCTGATTTTGTACACTACTTTTCATACAAGAGAAGAAGAAGAGTTTTATACCCACTATTGTGCATGTAATATAAGAAGAATAGAATAACATAGTAGCACTATGAAATTCAATAAAATTAAAAATTGTGAATTAATTTCTTGGTGTTTAAAATAATGAAAAGAAGGAAGTTAATGACTATCTACATAGGAAATATAAAGATCCATCATGGAACTGTAGTTGGACATGCTATTTATAGTCTAGGGAATCAAGATTGTTTTCTACCTTCCTCCTAAATTATAGGGAACCACACTTGGGTTTGAGATTATTTATAAGGTAAACCACTATAAATGGTATCTCATTATAGTGTATAATCTATGTATTTGTCACCACCATACTTACCAATGAATAGATACTCTTATTGGGTAGTGAACCTTATAAAAATATCATATTCCATACTTTACTTGATTTTATATATATTCATAAAAAAAATATAGAACATGAGAATCAAGATATTAATTGGTCTAATAGGTAAAGGGATAAAATGTATTGATTCATTTAAAAAGTACCCAACACCAATTCAACCAAATCTTAGTATTGAGGGTTTCCAAAAGTGGTCTTAACAGACCCCATGCATAATATTATTAATAATAAAAATAATAAAATAATAATAATAAAAAATTATTTTCATGATGTTCTAATATTTCCCATACTCATACTATAGGGCTTGTTAAAAAAACACATATATTATATACCATATTTGATACCAACTGAGATAAGCCAAGATAAACATATATATATATATATATTTCACATTATTTTTATAATATAAACATTATATCTCACAAATAATCACACAAACTCATGAACTAAAGGTTTAGTGTCATTGGGAATTAGTTACTTAAAAATATTATTAAACATTATTTCTTAAACATCTCCCACAATGAATCTCTACACAATACATCCTTCAAAATATAGTCTTGTATATAATTCCCAAGGGAAAATAGAAACAAAATAAGGGGTGATCTCAAATTCTTAATAAGGAAAAAACTTATCAACACATCATCAAGGGTTAGATAATAAGAATGTGAGAAAATATGAGCATGAGATAAATATATGATTAAAAAAACATGGAACAATAAGAGTTTTATTAATCCATAATAGAATGACATGCAATCTCAAATGATCAAACATTTACCATAGTATAATATTTCAAAAATATGATACAATAAACATGATCTATGGTTTATATCTTAAGTATATAACGTAACATATAAATTCTCATATAAGAGTGTGGGACATAAATAATCATAAAAATCACAACATTGTGGGAAAATAAAACATTAAATAAGTCCGTGAATATAGTTTTTTATATAAAAATAATGTCCATACATTATATTGTGATCATAATAATATTATCCATGCATTATATTAAAAACATAACAATATTTTCCATACATAACATCATTATAGAAAGAGACATAAAATTTTAACCAATGCATTGGAGTTATATTTAAGACCCCAATGATAACATCCATATATATGTGTTCCACATGAAATAAATCACACACCAAATCATTAAGAACCCATGAAAATAATTTTTTATATCATTTCAAATGTTATCAAATAAAATAACATCAGTAATTTGATCATATGATACCAAAATTAAATCACCCAAAAATAGTATTTCATATGGAAATTTAGAGGGACCTTAATGAAACATAATTCTCTAGGAGAGAGATTTTTTAGAGATAAATAGAAAATTGGAAGTGAAATTTAAAAATTGATTTTATAAGACATTCCTTAACATTACTGTAAAAATAAATAGTTATAAGTTACTTTCAAAAGATACTTTTCAGAAGTTGAAATTAATAACTTTTTCAAAAATTATTTAGTAATAAAAGTTTACTCAATGATGATTTAGTAATAAATCCCAATGGTATATCCTTGAAATATTCTTGGAGGTTATCTATAGGAAATGTATACTGGAAGATAAAATATATGACCATGGAATTAAAAACCTATTTAATATCTTAAAATCTTTTTTATTGAAAACCACATCGTAAAAATAATTATAATTTTTTTTGAAAAGGCGTGTAATAAAAAATGAAGATAACATTGGATATTAAATATTTTCATTTCAAAATAATAAATCAAAATATTTTTAGAAAGAAATAATATGGGGATGTAAGATAAATATATTATTGGATAAGATTAAAATTATTTTTATCAACATTACATTTTTTATGGTAAGAAATCCATTAAAGAAGAATTATTAAATTAATAATGTAATTTTACTCATAGGTGAAGTTAAATTACCATAAGAAAAAAATAAATGTTTTAATATAAGAAACTAAGATGAATATAGTTAACAGATAAAAACTGGGACTCAATGAAGAGGAGGTTGAGTCGATAAAATACTTATGAATATCATAATATATGAAGTAATAATACTTAATAAAGAAGTTCATGAGAAATAACTATAAATCTATAAAAAAAAGATAAAATATAATATAATAATTGGTTATATTAAATAAAATTTATAAGAATAAATATCAGTAATAATAATTATAAATCAAGGAAAGTAAATTGAATTATAAAAAATACCAATAGCTTGGTAACCTTTAAATCAAAAGACATTGAAGAAAAAACATGATTTAGATTTTTTAAATAATTTAATTTTAGAAAAATTATGATAAAATACATCTATATTGTATTATATGCACCAAACATAAGAGAACAAGTGGTGAAAATGACATATGTCTCTAATAAAGGAAATTGAGTCAAGAAAATACTTAAAAATTAAGTAACAATTGAATCAAAGAATATGAAGGAAGAATTCATAAACATTATTTTAAATTGAATGATTTTTTTAAAATAATAATATATGAAAAATGGGGTAAAACGTAAACCATATAAAATAATAATAGGTGTATAATATGAAAACAAGCCTCAATGAATGAAAATTGAGATGAAACCATTACCTTGGATTCTTGCCTAGTCAGACATGATCTAAACTATTGTATAATAAGAATAAACATATCATTTAATTATTTCAGAAAATTATTTAAAAATATTATATTTTATACTCTTTAATTATAATCAATAAATATATATTTATTAGTTATTGTTTATTTTCATCATTAGATGTTAGTGATTTTGACTGATTTACACACAATTCATAATTATGATGTCGATCCTTGTACTTTGATTCCAAGTACACAATTCCAAGATTATTTAATTTTATAGAATATATGTTTCATAATTATTTATAAAATTATAATTTAATTACATGATAGTTTTAGTTATGATTCATTAATATAAAATCACTGGCGAGCTTGTTTCATAAATTTTTAACAAACAAAAGGTGGTATATTAATAACGGGAAACATATTAATAGAATTACTAATTTATATTTATACAATATTAATGATTTCATAAATATATATATTTTAATTAAATACATTCATTATAGCATCCATGCAAGGGGGTTATGAAGCAGGAAACATGCCATTCATGGAGGTGGTAGTGTTCACATAACACGAGTGAAATTTTGATTTTCCATTGGATGGGAGGGAAATAGATAATAGTTTTTAAATAAATATAATATAATTTTAGTATAAAAATAATAATAACTATTTCTTTATATTAGTATGGTTATCATAGTTTTTGAGGATGGGTGGATGAAAAAGATAAAGAAGAAAAGGTTAAATATTGGCTAATATTCACATTGAGGATTTCAATCTTCTATTGAAAGACATATTAGAAATGGAAGACTTGGGATAATTTTATATAACCAGAGGATACAAAATGTGGAAGAGGTATCTAGGGGATTTAAAATGGGTAAAGGTTTATGGGAATTTAGAATAATTTTTGTGGATTGAAGTGGGTGAAAGTTAGCTCCTTTTATAAGTAAAAAAAGGACATTCCCTTGAAAATTAAAGTTAGGTGAAGGGTAAAGATGTAATCACATGGTATTTAGGTGAGTTAGGTGAAGAAATGTTGGTGATCCATGTGGTATTGAATTTACTATATAAAAAGGTATTTTATATTGTCTAAGTGTCATGTTTATTTAATAAAATTCAACCTATGGTAAATGTATTTATTTTTACTCTTTAACATTGATTAAATATTTACTATGGTAAATAAAGTTTTACTAAAAAAATAATATGTCACACTTTACCAATTTTTTATAAACTTATTCAAAATTTTGAATCCATTTAATATAATTCAATTTCTAAATATAACAAAATTATCATTTAAATTAAATCATAAGATATATAGAAAAACCTTTTTATCAAATCATGACTTTTTAAGCATTACATTTTATTATTATTATTTATAATAAATTAATAATTAAATAGTATTAATTAATTATTCTTATAAATGATATATTTTATTAAAATAATATTTTTTTCTGTAATGTAGTCATTTTCTTAAAATAACATTCATAGTGCACAGAAATACAAATTTTTAGTAAAATAAATATTTAAGTATACAATGATTTTATTAGTTATTTAGTTGAATTTATTGAATACTTTTTTATTAAAATTTAATATTATTTTTATTTAAAAATATGTATGTTAACCATATTAAAATACATGGGATATATAAATATGTAATTTATTATATTTATAATTACATATTTATATCATTGTAACTTCTAGTTACAAAACCTCTCAAGATATCTATGTAAGACATCTAAATTATATAAGAGCCAATATTCATTGTGGATGGTGATTTAGCTAGCATAGATTTATTAGTGATTTCCCTAAGTGTGAATTTTTCCCATAATATATTTTTCTCAAGTTTCACTTGTTGGAGTTTATCTTGGGCTTGGTCTAAGAAAATACCTTGTGAAGATACCTCCCTTCCAAGATTGGACTGACGTACCTTATAAGAAATAATTCTTCTACTAGATTCCATTTATTTTGTTTTCTATATTGATTTTTTAATATGCATAATTTTATTTATATATTATAATTCAATGATTATTTTATAATAGTCACATTTAATAATTATTATTGATTAATTATTCTTATATCTAGTGATGCTATCAATATAAGTATAATTCCAATGATTATATAATCCCAACATCCATATATTCCCAAAGACTATATCAGCCCAATGACCATATAAACAACAATTATATTTCATTCTTATATATATCTATGTTTACATCACTAAAATAATCCATCATATATACTTATCTCTCAATAGGTATATTATATTTCTTATTCTTTTTTATTTATTCCATACTTACTATCAGAAATATGATCTTTATGAAGAAAATGTGAGGATAAAGATTTTATATTCATCGTATTTTTAATGCTTTTTATATTTATTCCAATTATAATTTTTTTAATGATGTTTCATATTTCATTATCATAATATATTAATTTTTATCTTGTATTGTAATATTTTATCTCAATAAAATGTATCGTAGATCCATTTAATTTGGCATTTCTTGTAGAGAAAGATATTCAATCTCACAAAATTTATTTTTAGGAGAAATATATACTAAAATCATGGTATTTTACATTCCCCCATTAAATAAACTATGTCCTCACAATCTTATTTTCTTCATCTTAAAGAAGGTGATATTTTATACCTACCTTTGAAAAAATGGATCACTAAGAATTCCAATACCATTACCAACTTCTGATGCCCCATGATACACCTGTAAAAGACCATGCATTGATAGAATGATTCAAATCTTTTCCAAATTCCTATTCTTATAATATACATGTATAGTTGTTACACCATAATCAAATTGGATTTTGAAAGAAATGGAAAGTTTAAAATAACCCTTTTATTTAGAATATATAGTTTTGAAACAACATTTCAAACTTCTTTTCTATAAAACATTAGATTACTATTTGGCTTGATTTTTTTGAATAAGGGTTTGAATTTATGATATTTAAAATAGTTATTTGATAAGAAAAAAACATATGCTACTCTAAAGACACTATATATTACAACCAAATAGAGGTCTTCAAGGCCTTTTTCTGATTGTTCTTTGTAAAAACTTGATAAATTCCCATATGGAATTCCATAAAATGAGTAAGATAGGATAGTTGGGTTTACAAATAGAGTCAAATATTTCCAATTATACTTCATGATATAGAACTAACAATATAATTAAAAAATTTTGTAATTTTTTTTGAATGGAATATAAATATTGGTAAAGGTTTCTAAATCACTTGAGATAGATTTTAAAATGATTATTGAAATTAAATCCTTTAGGAGAGAAAGGAGGGTTGTGTGGAACTTTTTCCCATCCATCTCAATAATTAATTTGATTTTTTTCATTAAAATTATGAGTTAATAATATTATATAACAAAAACAATTAACAATGATCAAAAGCTCATGGAATGTTTTAATTTTTTATTAATATATACATATATTTTAATTTAATATTATTATATTTGTATAATAATATCAAACATAATCTTATAAAATTATGTACTATTAAACATTTACTTCAACTTATTATACTTTAGGTTTAACCTAGGTTTCATTAAGTTGTATTCTTTAATATTTATTAACCTAATCCTAAAAAATAACTGACCCAAAATTATCATGAACTTTATCAGTATATCCTAATCCCAAAAATCATTGAAATATATTCTTCCAAAATTCGATATACCTTTTATTCATAAAATCAAATATTAATTAATATTTACCTTAAACATATATACTCTCAAAAATATATTAATATTTTCGTAAAATAACATGAATTTACTTGTCAAAAAATCACTTTTCAACCCTCAATGTTATTTATATTACTCAAATTATTTTCTGAACATCAATTAAACCATTATCCCAATTAACCATAATTATTCTAAAAACAAATACATAACAACATATTCAAATCTATTATAATGGTTCCTATAGAGAATGTGAATAACCAATGCATATCCCTTGATCAATTGATACATAAATTCAATTCCCCAAAAGGATTATTTCATAAGGGAAATTATATGTTGATTTATGAAACATAAATCCATAAGAGATAGATATTATGGATATATAGAGGAAATTGTAAGAAAAAAGTAAAAAGTGTTTTCAGAAAAAATTCCTTAACATTATCATAAAAAGATAAATTTAAGAGTTACTTTAAAAAGTTACTTTTGAGAAGTTTACATTAATAACATTTTCAAAAATTATTTATAAATAAATACCAATGGTGGAGCCTTGAAAATGTTAAAAATTATATCCATAAGAAATGTGGAGTGTAAGGTAAAATATACAATCATGAAAGGAAAAAACTTTTTAATATTTTAAAATACCTTTATTAACACCAACATTATAAATAGGATAATAAAAATTACTTTTGAAAATGAATATCACATGAGATAATACATATTTCATTTTTAAAATGAAAAAATAATTTTTTTTTAAAGAAAGAATATAGACATGGAAGATAGATATCTTATTAGAGATGATGGGAGTTATTCTTAGTAACATTGCATTTTTTGAGGTAAGAAATCCATAAAAGAGGAATAATTAAATTATAAATTTAATTTTATCTAGAGAAAAAGTGATATTACTATAATAATTAATGATATGGATGAATATAAGAAACATATAAAAAATAGTCAAAGGATAAAAACTATGACTCAATGAAAAGGGGGTTGAGTTGACAAAACCCTTATAGATATCATACCATTTAAATTAATAATAATTTAGAAAGGATTCCATGAGAAATTATTCTAAATAAACATAAAATAAAGTGTAAAGAAATATAATATGATCATAGGGGGGATGAAACCAAACTTAGAAGAATAAAGATCAAGAAAAAACATTATAACTCAAGGAAAAGGAATTGAGTTATTAAAAAACGTTATAGATTTGGTAACCTTTGAATCAAAATAAGTTTAATAAGAGATATTAATATAGATTTTAAAAAAATTGAATTTTAGTAAAATTGTGCTAGAATACATACATATGGTATTATATACACCATATAATAGAAAAAAAGTGGTCAAAATAGAATATCTCTCAAAGAAATAATATTTAGAGAAAACCCTTATGAATTTGTTAACAATTGAATCAAAGAATATAGAGGAGGGATTCATGAAAATACTTTTAAATCCCATAAATAAACATTAATAATAATAATAATACTATAATATAAATTAAGTATTAATGAAACCATATAAATTAATAATAGGTGAATAATATGAAAAAATGTTTCAATAAAGGGAAATTAAGACAAAACCCTTAACTTGGATTCGTGATTATTTAGATATACTCTAAAATACTTTATAATAAACCTAACCATATAAATTATAATAAAAAACTTATTAAAAAACATTATCTTTTATATTATTTAATTAAAATAATTCATTATACCTTTATTATTATTATTATTTTTTATTTTCATTATTAGTTGTAAGTGATCTTGATTATTTCATAAATGCTTTATAATGTCAATACCAATCCCCATACATTGATACACTGTTCATAATTCCTATATTATGTAATTTATTTTAATATATGTTATAGAATGATTTATAAATTTTTAATTTCATTCCATGATATTTTTATATGTGATTCATGAAGTTGAAATCAGATATGAGCTTGTTTATGTAATATTTAATGAATAACAGGTGGTATATTAATAATAAGTTATATATTAATATTATTACTAATTTTAATTTATATAATATTAATAATTTTATAAATATAAATTTTATTAATTAAATAAATTATTAGAACCATACATGTAAGTAGGCTATGAAAAGTAAAAAATATCGTTTATGGAGGCGGTAGACCGCACATAACATGAGTGATGTTTTCATTTCCCAATAAATGGGAGAGAGATAGATAATGGTTATTCCATAAACCTAATTAAATTTTAATATAATAATTATACTGATTTAATTATATTTTTATGGTTAGAATAGGTTGGTAGGAGGGGTGATTGAGATATATAGAGAAGAAAATGTTAGGGATTGGATAATACTCACATTGATGATTTGAATCTTTTATTGAAAGACCACTTGGAAATAGAGGACTTGGGAAAATTTCTTGAAACCTATAACTAAAAAAATGTAAAATATTAATCTAAGGGGGGGAGGTAAATGGATAGAGCTTTAAGGAAATTATGAATGATAAGTGCATCTTAAATTGGCTAGAAGTGAGCCTCTTTTATAGATGAAATAGAGGGTAATTTCCTCAGAAATTAAAGTTTGGTTAAGGGTAAAGATGGAATCACATGAGAGTTTGGTGAAGATATGTTAGTAAGAGATGTGATATTTAATTTTATACCTAAAAAAGGACTTCTATAATTTCTAAGTGTAAATTTTATTTAGTAAAATTTGATCCATGGTTGATTACTTCCTTTACACCCTTTAACATTGATTAAATGTTTACTATGGTAATTGTCTTTTTACTAAAAATATAGATGAATCTACTTAATTTTTTTTGATATGTTTATTAATAATTTGGATTCTATTTAATTCATTTTAATTTCTAATTATAAAAAAATTATTTTTAAAATTGAAACATAAGATATATATAAAACATTATTATTTTTTTAGAAAAGTGACATTTTAAACATTAACTATTCTTATTCTTATCTATTATTATGAGTGTTAATATATTATTAATGTTGAAAATATATTTTATTAAAATATTCATTTAAAAATAATATATTTAGTTTCTAAATTTAAAATTTATAATATATAAAATACAAATTTTTAATAAAATAAATTTTAAGCATAAAATTTCTTTTTAGTTACTTAGCTGCATTATTTGAAAACAATTTTACTAAAAATGACCCTTATTTTTCTTTAAATGTATAGATGAGAAGTGTATAAAAATACATGTGATATATATATATATAATTTATTATGTTGATGATTATAAGTTTATGTAATCTTAACTTCTACAAACAAAAACCATTAAGATCTCTATGCAATACCTAGGGGTAAGATAAGAAGTAGTGGTAGTCACGAGCGAAAAATAAACTAGTATAGATTTCATGGGGATTTTCCCAAGATTGAATTTCTCCCTTGAAAAATTCTGTTCAAGTCACACTTATTGATGTTTGGCTTGGGATTGGTCTAGGGAAAATTTGAGGGAAGTAACCTCCCTTCCAAGCTCATAAAAATGAGCTCAATAAGGCAGACTTCTATTACATGATTATATTTATTATGTTTTATATAATAATTTCATAAAATTTCTAATTATATTTATATATATTAGTTTAATAACTATATTATAACATTAATATTTAATGCTTCTAATTTATTCAATATTCTTATATCTTATGATGCTATCAATATATGTATTAGTTTAATAACTATATATTCCCAACAAAAATATTTACCCAATGAACTTATATGCCCATCAACCATATATATAATGAAAATATTTTATTCGTATATATAACCATACATACATCAAAAAATTCATTCATCTAATATGCTTTTCTCTTTACATATATATTTTATTTCTAATTCTTTTAATTTCTTTTATACTAGCAATCAGAATGATGATCTTCATGGGAAAACACGAGGATAATGATTTTATGTTTGTGGTATTTTTATTTACTTGAAAATTTATTCTATATTTACTTTTTAATGATGTTTCATATTTAATTATGATAGTGTATTAATTATTATATTATATTGTAATAATTTATCACAATAAAATGTATTTTAGTTCGTTTTAGTTTTGTGGTGCATATGGAGACAACTATTAAATCACACAAAAAATTATTTTAAGAAGAAATACATACCAACCTCATGGGATGTTACACCTACAATAACTTGTGAAAATTTAAATATCATTTATACTTAAATAAATCAATATTTATTTAAATTATTTTAAATAAAATATATCATTTATATTTAGAACCTTAACTCGACCCGTCAATCCTATTAAAAATTTATCAAACCTTGAATAATAAATATTTATGTAAATAAATAAATATAATTATATTATTCATTTAATAAATAAATAAATATTATATTAAGAAATTGATAAATAAATATTTATTGAATATTTAACTCTCATATATTCTAGACAAGAATAATCGGAAATAGAATTTATGCGATCAACATAACCAAGATAATAATTATTTCTCATTTTTTAGAATAATATTTATTCTAATATTAAATTCTAAAAGAATTTAACTAAATTTTTAGACACCCTTAGTATGTGAACCTCTAGGCCTCTTCCTCAGTGGCATGAAATGGTACTGCCTAATGTCCAAGATTAACATCTAGAAAAATGTCAAGGAACCCATAGAGAATGTCATTAATATCACAATGCAAACAACCTCAAATGATTACTTAAAATGCAATATAATCCTCTTTTCTTGATATCCCAAATAGTAGGTTGCATAATTTTTTCATCAACTTATATTCTTGATATATCTTTTTTTGACTACCTAAAATGAACTCATCGATAAAATTATATGGAAAAGAATTTAATAAGATAGTTTAATTTCAATTAAAGGGCATGCGATATTGTCTTCTATTCTGAGAAGGATAAAATCATTTCTTGAATTATTTATTAATATCATATCACTTATGAAGCACCCAACATATCCCACCTCATCATGAGAATATATTGTCATATTTTTTGATAATATATCAAAGTACACAATTTAGGATATATGTTAATCATAATAACTAATATAAGGACCTATATATGTGTTTAGAAATAGAAATATCTAATGAAACATATGACATTTGTAATTTGTATTAGTAGGTATATTCACATAAACTCCCTTATTGAAGATTAACAGGTGAAATATTTATGATAATAGGTCTCAATACCTCATAATACCCCAATACCTGATGACCAAGCATCATCTATGTCCCTTAAGATAGACGGATTCAACTATAAAACACATGTTTAAGAATATTTTCATATAACTTTATGGTTCTCATTATAGAATGGAATTATTTTAACCATCTGATACAAAAAATACTCTATAGAAATTATTAAATTAATTTTATAAAAAATAACACTCACCTTGTGATAAGATATTTATTAATATTAAGGTCATTAAATATATAGGTAATCAAAAGTATAAATTATGTTTTTTCTTGGGAATTAACTCCAAAAAACTCCCACTTATATTAGAGTTAACTTCTAACAACATTGAGTCTGTTATCTCTCACATAATATATAGGATTATATAGAGATAAGTCTTTAATCAATGTGTAAACCACATTCTCTTCTATTGAAACTTTAATTACCATGACCTCAACCATTTTAGAAAATTCCCTGAAGAGGTGATTCTTTTGAAGTATATTCTATATCATTTTATGTGACATTAACTCATTAGCTAGGACCATCATTGTAGTATTATCACAATATATAGTGATAACATATTTATTGATGAGAACCAGAACATGCTATTGGATGAAGTTGTATACCCAAGCTTATTCTTTAGCTACATCAGAAGATGAAATATAATTCGACTATGTGGTATAATCAGGGACCAAAATTTGCTTTGAGCTCTTCCATATCAAATATCCTCTATCAAGGAAGAGTAAACACCCTGACTATTATTTTATATACTTATAGTTTTTCTACAAACTCGATTCTATATATACCCTACCAACTAGTTCCTAACTTACTCTATAAACCAATAACATATCATTAGTACAACTTAGACACTTTATGATAATCTTTATAGTAGTTTAATACTTCACTCCTTTGCCTACATGATATCTTCCTTCCATTATTAAGGAACATGTGACATCAAGTCTAGTACCTATCATGATACACATTAAAGATCATATTATTGGTGCATAGGGAATCTTTCTCATCCTTTATCTCTCTCTTATTATGTCTGAGGAAACATTTTCTTGGAGATTTTATACCACTTTACACTGAAAAAAATCCATATTAAATTATTACATATAGAATCTCATTAGTACCTTCTCAAATAATGTACCTTGACTTAGTCCAATAGGCCTTTTAGATTTATCACAATGGATCTTGATCCATAGAGCATAGGCAATTTCACCTAAGGAATTAATATAAAATCATTTTTTAACAATGTATTAATGGATTGTAATAATGGTATCTAATTGTATATTAGTATTATATCACCAATATATTATATTGGGAAAAAATTCACACCCACTAAACCTATTGTATATACATGGATCACATTCATTCTTAATAAAAGAAAATTATCTTATGGCCTCATCAATATGAATATTCCATTATCTAGATTCTTTCTTCAACCAATAAATGGATACCTTCTATAGAAATATTCCATAAGGTTCCCATTATGGAATTATATTTTGACATCCATTTTCTAACTTTTAAAATCATGATATACTACTATGGTAATTAGAATTCTGATTGATTTTAATATATAGAATAGTGAATTGGTTTCATCATATTATATTCCTCGACATTTCTTAAACCCTTTAGAAACCTATCATGCCATATAGGTACCAAATTTACCCTCTATTTATAGTTTCTTCTTGAATACCCATTTAAACCCAATAGGTTTTACATCCAATGAGGGATCTAATAAAAACCAAAATTGATTATGGAAAATGTAATATATTTATGAATTTATAAATTATTTTCACCTATAAAATTCAGATATGATTACTATTTCCTTATAGGGTATAGGTTTATCATTATCAACTAATAATGATTCCTTATACTCAATGACTAGAAAATAATATCCCTATGATTCTATAACATCTTTTGTGCTCTTATATAATAATTGTTCCCGTTTCATCTCTTGTATATCTTGATCCTATATATCATCAAATTCAATCTTGTTACTACTATCTATTTTTAATATGTTCTCCCTAATAGGGAATAGATTTTATATTTATACTCTTACCTTTTTATCTAAGGGGTCATGTAAATAATATCCCATTATTTACTAGGAATATAAAATAAATATAAACTTCAAACCTCAGGGTGAATGTTTTCTTCTAGAGATAACCTTAATAAACACTCCACACCATAATGTATGCACATGTGATAAAATGGGTTTCTATCCACTCCATAACTCAAATGGAATTTTTTTTGGAACTTTATATAGCACTTTATTTAGTGTGTATAATTAATTTTTCAATGAATATGTCTAAAAAGATAATGTTATACTCCCCTGACTCATCATTGATCTAACCATGTATAACAAGGTGAAGTTCCTCCTTCCATTGACACCATTATACTATGGTGTATAAGGAGGAGTGATTTGAGATAATATCACAAATTCCCTTAGATATTTGAGGAAATATTAGTTAATATACTATCTACCATGGTCTGAACAAAGTTTTTTTTATCTTTTTACCAAGTTTATTTTCCAATCCATTTATGAATTCCCTAAAATTTTCAAAGAAATCAAACTTATACCTCAATAAATATCCAAATACTTATCAACTAATGTCATTGGTAATAGTTATGCAGTAATAGTATCTAAACCTAGCTTTAATTTGAAATAGTCCATGCATATATTTATATACTAATTCAATAAGACCTATGTACCTTTCAAACTTTCCTCTAAATAGATCATTGTTTATTTTACCTTGTAAAAAATAATAACATATATCAAGTGGTTTTAGTTAAAATAATATAAATACCCTTATTGACATAGATTTATCAAGCACTTATCCTTTACATGAACAAATTGACTATGCCAATACCAGGTGTAATATGAGTCACGTAAACTTAATTCATTATCTATTGAAAAAACATGGATTCAATATTCTAATACATAAATAATTTTATTAAAATGTACCATATAATAACATATGATATCTTTATATAATAAGAAAATCTTATTCCTAAACTTGGAAATAAAGTAATCCTTATATAAATTTAGTATAGATATAATATGTTTGGAAACACTGGATACATAATAATATTTTTTTTAAAATTATAATCAAACCCATTCGAAATGTAAGATGATAGTATCTAATAGCCAATGCAACCAATCTTACTCCACTAGAATCTCAAATATCCCATAACCTCAAAAAACCTTCCTGAATCTACATAAATTCTATATTTGGATACCAATGTGAGTACTATAAGAAATATTTAATACCCAATTTTTATAAATGGAAAAATTATTTTTGATAAAAAACACACTTGAAGTTTCCTTTTACTTATTTATCAAGGCATTGTTATTATAATAATTAACCTTATTACCACCTAAAAAATATACTTCATCGTATTTCATAGACTACCCCTAGATCCTCCTCCTCTTAGTCTGGTAGTGTGAAGGTGCCTGAGACTTTGATATATTTATATATCCTTTTATCCTTCCCTTCCTCTTATTAATCGTAAGGATATAATGTTTTTCATGTTTCATTTCCTTATCCTTTTAGTGAATAAGGGACATGAGATCTTGGAGAATATTCATAATTTTTTTCATGTTAAAATTCACAATAAAAATAGCGAATCTCAAAGGAAGTGAGGTGAGTAAGAGGTCTATGAACAATTATTTGGGTATCTTGAAACCCATAATTTCTAGACACCGAATATAGCTAATTATCTTAACTATATGAAGAAAAAAACTCATCTTCTCCAAGATTTCACATAAAGAGTTCCTTGTAAATCTTATACCTATCTTTTCATACCTTCTCCAAATAAAGATCATAGAGATGAGACAATATGATATATTCACCAATGTATTCATGCATATTTTGGAGATCACTAATAATGTATGATATAATGAGTTGTTAGACATACAATACATCATGAACATGTTTCTATAAGACAATATGTTTCTCCTCACTAGCCTCCTTAGAATTTTCTTTAGGAATTAAGAACCTTAGAATTTAAAACTTCTTCTCTCAGAATAATAAAATGTGTAATAACTAGTAACACTTCTAGAAGTTCATGCCAATAAAAAGATTAAATTTCTCCAATAATGGTAATAAAGATAATATTGAGGTCAAATTATATATCTTTTTACATAACAAATAAAAAAATATTTTTGGTAATTTTTTTTACTAAAAGTGTGATACAATGATTTTTTATTATATTACTCTACCACTATTTTATCAAATTCCAATATCCCTCACCATTGGATTAAGATAATTCTATAATGTGGATATTCTTGTGGCATATATCCATATTCACCATATTATAAATCAAACTTTGACCCGATATATCACTTAAAGGAATTTATAAATAAGTTATTTACAACTATAATAACTAGAAGTTCTTTTGTAACACCATGATATTTTATAAAATATTCCACTTTAAATAATTTGTAAGCATTCAATAACTTTATTGACATGCAACACATAACTTAAAACGAATGGTGATTTATTATAAAGTAGACATTAAATCAGAGGTATGAATAAGAATAGAAAAATTATAAATATATATATAAATTATTTATAGAATTTTTAGTTCAATTATTTGTAAATAAGTACTCAATTTTCATTAAATTCATTATTTGATTCTAAAATATATTTTCTTCAAAAGTGGTTTTATTTCATTTTATGTGAATATTTTATAATTAATTTATACTATTTTTAGAAATTTTATTTTAGGAAATTAAAATCAATTTTTGAAATCAGTTTTTCAATATTATCTTAGGGTGAATTTTTGGGATCAGAAAAGATTTATTTTTTAGTGAGCACTGAAAATTCCAGTTTTTTTTTAAATTGTCAATTATTTTCACTAAATAGAGTATTTCAAAAGTTATATTATGTTTTTGAACTCGATATTAAAGTAATATAATACTCATTTAATTAAATTTAATATATTTATTTACATAAGAATCAATATTATACTTGATTTTGGTATAAGTTCATTTTTAAGATTAAAACACGTTTATCTAAAAACTATTTTCATTGTGTATTATACCTTTATATTAAAATTGATTTATTATAATTCTAGAAATAAAATCTTGAAAAATTTATTTCATATTTGGTAGTAAGAGGTTTATATTTTTTGAATAATTCCCTTTTATTTTTAGTCACTTTGAATAGTAATTGATGTAAATATTTATCATATTGGTAAGGGTAAAATAGGTAAAAGAAGATAAAACTATTGTATATGGCCTATAAATATCCAAAAAACTTGGATTTATTTCATTTTATAAGTTCATTTAGACATTAATATTTTTAAATATTATGTTTTAGAAATTTCATACCACTTTACTCTGATAATGACCTTAATATTTTTTTAAGTAATGAATAAATATAAAATGTCACTCTATTTGTTTTAATATCTCTAATAATTTTTCCTAGGAATAGAAGTAGGTTATGTTAGATTGTACAATATTATTTTAAATATGAGTTTATTTTTTTGTCATGGTAATTTTTTTTAATTTTTTAGTGATGTAATAATCACCTTAAAAGCATACGCAATACCAATAAAGGGCTTGTTCAAGTAACAAAGGAATCAAATAATTGATTTTAAAAATATTAAAAGTAATAAAAATTTTGATGACTTATTATGATCCAAGAATTTATTAGATAAATATAGAATATTATTTATTTTTTAAAATATTATATTCAAATTCCATTTCAATATTTTTTTCTTTAAAGTTAAACTATGTGAATTGTCCTGAAAATGAATTTAATGGAATTTTATGTAAAATAATATTTTATTAAATGATTTAAAATTAATAAAAAAATTATATTTAGACAAGTGAATGGTATTTGATAAATTATATTAACCATTTTCCACTTATGGGTTACTTATCCTTTTACAGTAACTTCCCCAACCCCTAAAGTGTAAAAAACATTAATATCACGGTAATAGTCAAAAGGGTTAACTTGAGGTCAAAACTAAGATATAAGGGTTAAAACATCACCTAAAGTTATATAAAACTTATTGGATGAGATTATTTTGACTCATAATCATCTTATATTCTAAAATTATCAACTTGGTTCAACTTTCATATGAAATTTTATTTATTATATTTTAATCTTTTGTGTAATTACAAGTGTGTCCTTTCCTTCACTATAAAGGACAACAACCCTCTTATCCTAATAACACCTAATTGAGACACTTAAATTAAAAAAACATAAAAAAATATCTTTAAATAAATCCTTATACAATTTATAAAGGTTCTAGTATCTTCAAAATACTATTTCGAGGGTCCTTAAGAATAAACCCAAAGGAGGTCACTCAAATATGAGGTAATGTTTTAACCAATTTATTTAATTTTACTTATTATTATACCTCCTTAAATTCTATAATAAAAATTTAAATATAATAACATAAATATATAATGTAATAAGATATTATTATGTTAATTTCATAACCTATATCCATCTCTGTTCCCATGAAATGGGGAATAAAACCATTGATTGTGCATATGTAGGGACTACTTCCTCCATGAAGTGATGTGATTTTTTTTCCATATAAATTTTATATGGATAATAATAAAGATATATTTAATGAATATATTTTATATTTAAAATATAATTGTTATTTTAGAAAGTTTAATAATTTCACACCTTTATTTTGTTCCATCCATCGAAAAGTGAAAACATCACTCATTTGTATGTATAGATTACCATCTCCACGAAGTAATATAATTCATTTTGCATCACTAATTTATATGAATATTTATAAAATTGTATAAAATAGTCAAATATTATAATTATTTGATGATTAATATTATGAATATAATAAAACCATAATCAAGGTGAAAGGACTAAAACCATCAAAATGAAATTTTCATGGAAAACTGATCAGTTTTCACTTGAATGTTCATTTTAATGAAGAATTGTTAATAAAAAGAAATTGGAAATTATAGGGGAATGGTACAAAGTAATTTATGTATGAATATAGTTCTATAATATAATTATAATAAATCTAAATTTATTGTACAATATTATTGAATTATTATAAAGAAAAATATGACTTGATGTAAGGGTTTCTCATCTCACTTTTATTTCTTTGAGACATATGACATATTCACCACTTGTTTATTTTGTATAATATATATACTAACTATGAATGTATTTTATTATTATTATAATAAAATTTATGGGGATATATAAATCTATATAGGGTGGTATCATTCAATAGGTTTTGATCCATATATTACCAAATTGGAAAGGGTTTATGTTACAGTCTCATTTATTTTCTAGATTATCTATGATTAATTTTCATTAAGAGAAATTATATGGAGAGTATCATTTAAACTTTATATATTTTATTCAACTTTGGTTATTTCAATATTTTTTATCTATTATTACAATTTCCCTCTATTTTGTACTTATAATTATTGAGAAAATGTTTCTAAAGAAAAATAAACTTTATTTCCACTGTGGTCAACCATTTTTTTATTCTATGTCCATGAAACTAAAAATTGTTTTATGGAGTTTTTACATATAATTAAAATTTTTTAAAAATAAAATTTTCATTACCCTTTACTTTATTTAAAAATAATATTTTTAATGATTTTTTTGAACAACACATTTTTGAACTTTTGAAAAAGTGTGGAAAGAATGTTCTTCTTTAACATATATGGTATGTAATTATTTTGCACTATCATGAAGTTCCATTGATTTTATTTTCAAATGAAAAAATTTTCTAAATGTTTTGGTAATTTTACATTAAAATGTTATCAAAATAAAAAATATTTTTCTCATGTTTTCAAAGAAAGGGTCAAAAGTTTATTTAAGGCATTCTTTATCCATGTTAGCATAATTTAATAATTTTTATGATTCTATAGGGATATGATATTTTGATACCATCCACTTTATTTCTCTAGATGAATCATTATTATGATTATTTAAAGGTGATTTTATGTGAGAGGACCAGACAAGATCAACATGATCGCTAGGGGTAGGGGTTGGATGAATTAATGATAAGTTATTTTTATATTTTATATTTTAAAAGAACCATATTCTCCTTTTAAATATATAATAATACTCTAAAACACAACACACAAGCACACCCAAAGGAACACATTAATTTTATAAGGTTCACTACTCAATAAGAGTAGATTTTCCCTAGCATGATCAAGAATAAATCTTCAATACAACAGTCTACTAAGAAATAATCCTATGTGGTTTACAACAAGCAGGGTGTATCCTTCACTTACATTATACTATAATACTTTAATAGTGAATGTTCTCCTCACACGGGAAAAATGATAAAAAAATATTTTCCAATAAAAAATGACCCTTTACCAATAGGTTTTAACACGTCATCACTATACTTCTTGAATTGTTCACACTTTCCCTTCTGTAAGTTAGATATTATTCCCCTTTGTTTTCTTACACATCAACGGGAAATGACTTCTCCTCTTCATCTTCTCTCACTTATATTTACACTTTTGTATACACCCTATACCCAATCTATAAAAAATTTAAATCAAATATAATGATTAAAATACTTAAAACACTGTATAAATTATTTTTAATTCAAATAACTAGAAATATTGGATCTGTTCCTCAAAAAAAAAATCCCTAAAAAACCACTATCATAACTGATTGTAACTACATAAAAATATTTTGAGATATTAGAGTCTTTTTATCATTCATTAAACTTTAATTTACCCTATTTTAAATCTATTAATATGTATTATAACATTTATGGTACAAATATAAGACCAAGAAAAGTTTAATATTTTCATTATTCCTCATAAATACCATTGAAACTGAACCTCCTTCTTTCCATGATGATTTCCTAATGCACCACATGCAATTATATTTCATGAATACAAACATAAATATTATATTCCATCCTCCATGAATGAAATAAGGGTTTCCATGAAACATTCTTCCTATTATCCATTAAATATAATCCAACACCAATTATTGAAGGTGTAATTCATGTAAAACTTGGCCAATATTCCTTCTTCTTCACATGAAAATGAATATGGAAAACACATATTTCTCTTTATATATTCTTCAGTCCACCAAAAATGTTTTACCAGATCTCTCTTCTTTCTTATACCATAAATAATTATTCTAATAGACTCCTTTACAAGAATCATGGAAGCCTTTATTCTGACATTTAATCTTTAAAAAATCACCTTACATTACATTTTGAGATTTAATTCATAGTATAACCAGATATCATGTGAATCTCATGGTAGCTCCTCCTACCATCACATAGTCTCACCTCATAATCCACAGTCGAATAAATCCATCACACAGTTACACCATGTAGTGAAATATTTTAGTTTCCTCTTTACAACCACATGATTGCATCATGAAATTGTAAAATTAAATATGTATTCATACATCACTTCATATGGTCACACCCCAAGATCTCACCTCATATTCAAAGTTTACCACATGGTCATAGTTAAACTCATGGTCGCACCTCGTGGTTGAATTATCTCAACATGCAGTCACGCATCCTAATACCATTCCTTTTCATGGTCCCACCTTAGTAAACTTATAGATTTATATATTGGAAACAAAATAGAACACCATAATCAACTACAATTATTATTTACCATATTCTTCAAAAACCAAAAAACAAATGAAACTCTTGTTCTTAACACTATAAAACCTATTTATTTCTAATAGGTTCATTTTGTTATTATAAAATAATTATAAAAACCATTTATATTTCATGGGTTATGCAATTATAAAATGTTTGTGAAACCTATTTCCTTTCCATGAGATATGACATGATGATATGATTAATTTTTTATGATCTTGTGGAACAAAAATGTTTGGTTTTAATTATGTGATGGGTGATACTGGTATTATATATCCCTCTAATTAATTGGGTAAAAAATGATATATCATGAGGTAATAAGGACTAAAATAGGGAGTGAACCCAGTTTAGTAAGGGAATCTCTCTAATAATATTTCCTTGGGAGTGAACCTTGGACATAGAAATGATGAAATAGTGAGTGAACCAAATCCACTATGATAGCCATTTACTACTAAAAAATAGGCCTTTAACAGTGATAAAAATATACTTTATCAATGTTATAGAAGCACTGACTACTGGAGAGAGATTAAAATCGATAATATTTTATCAGTTCTATTAAAATGCTAATAAAGGGGTCCTTTATTAGTGATAAAAAAGATCTAACAAAGGGTACCTTTATTAGTGCTGTTATAAGTTCAGATAAAATATAATATTTATCAGTACTTTTATTTAGAGTTGATAAAGGGGTCCTTTATAAATGATTTTAGAAGTTCTATAAAGGGATCCTTTATCATTTCTTGTAAAGAACAGATAAGGGAACCCTTTATCAGTGATTGTAAAAGAATATATAAAGGTACCCTTTATCAGAACTTCTAAAAGCATTGATAAAGGGGAATACTTTAGTATGCTGTAATAACACATTGTAGCACCAATGCAGGGTGCTGTAATAGCACACGACATCACCAGAAACACCACTAGAAATCATTAAAATAATGTAGCAATACATAATTAAAAGGAAATAAAATTTACAACACCAATAAAAGAAAAAAACACTATATTATAGAAATTTCAAAAACTAGTTTATACAATTACATGACTAAGTATAAATTATTACATACATTAAAAAACATTAATGTTTCATTGTCTTTTGAACCTGACCATGACTCATGCTATTGTCAAAAAAACCAACTCTTCTTGAAGAAAAGAATGCACTTTTATAAGAAAAATTATTATTTTAGTAATAATATAAATAAATAGTTTAAAAAAAGTGTTAATTTTAAACTAAACTCTGAGTCATACTAAGAACACTGTATATCAGATTGAGTTGCTGTTGATTCTTGAAAATCACACCATTTCTTGTTCATCTTCAAGAATTATCTATGTAAAAAGTAACAAAATAATTATAAAGTAAAAATGATAAGAAAATTAATTAAGTAATAAAATATAAAATTATGAGAAAACAATCTAGGATCATTTTCTTAGTTTTGGTGATCTGATGCACATTTTAAACAAAAATGACATTTATATATTGAAAAGGTTCACTTGGAGTCATACAATCACAATATGAATCAGATTGAGGTGAGGTTGATTTATATATGTACTAAATTACTCATGGATCATTTTTATAAAGTATTAGAACAATATGATTTCATTTTCTTAGTTTTGAGTATGTTAATTTTCGTTTTTTACTAAAATGTCACTTTAAAATGGGAACATGAAATTTGAGTCATATCGGTCACATCGTGTGTAGATTTTATGTCAGGATGATTCTTACATTTCAAAAATGACTTATGAATCATTTTACTAAATTATAATGATAATATAAGATCATTTCCTTGATTTTTATTTAGTGAGACTTTTTGAACTAAAATGTTAATTTTAAACTGATAACAAAAACCTTTAGTCATACCGGAAACATTATGTATCAGTTTGAGGTAAAAATGATTCCTACACATAAAACATTAATTATGGATCATTTTATTAAATTATTAAAACAATCCAAATAATTTTTATTAGTTTTGAGTATGTTAGTTTTCCTTTTTACCAAAATTAATGACAATTTTAAATAAAAAGATGCACTTGGAGTTATACCTATAAAACCATGAATCAGATTTATGTGTAGTTTATTCCTACACATCCCAAATGATATATGGATCATTTTATTAAAGTATTAAAACAAACTAAATGTTTTTTCTCAGTTTTGAGTATATAACTTTTGTTTTTTTACTAAAATGTCATTTTAAACTGGAAACACACACTTTGAGTCATATAAGTCACATCATTGTCAGTTTAATGTGAGACTGATTCTAACATATAAAAAACGACTTATAAATAATTGTACTAAATTATAAATACAATCCAATAATTTTTTCTTGTATTTTAGTGAGAGAAAATTTTTTTATCTAAAATTTCAATTTTAAATTAATAACAGACACTTTGAGTCATAATGGAAACATCGTGTATTAGATTGAGGTGAAGATGATTCCTATATGTGAGAAATGACTTATGGATATTTTTAATAAAGTATCAAAATAATAAAAATGTGTTTATTTTAGTTTTGAGTATTTTAGTTTTATTTTTTACTAAAATTAATGTCGATTTTAAGTAAAAAGATGCACTTGGAGTTATACTGATTACACTGTGCATCATATTGAGGTGCGGATGATTCTTACATTTCTCAAATGACATATGGATCATTTTTATAAGGTATAAAAATAATATGAATATTTTTCTTGGTTTTGAATATTTCAGTTATATTTTTTAATAAAATTAATATCAATTTTAAATAAATGGAAGTACCTGAAGTCATACCGGTCACACTGTGTGGTGGATTGAGGTGTTAATGATTCCTACACATCCCAAAGTCTTAAAACAATATCATCTACCATTGTTACCATGATTTTAAATGAATTTATTTTTTGAAATTATAACACAACATATTGAGTTGATGTTCTTTACCGAAGAATGTTTTTCAGCTAAGAACATCGACTCAATATGCAATTTTAGCAGTTCAACAAAGAAAAGCAATAGAAACAGTGGTTAAATTTCTAGAAAGAAACAAGTTATCTCTTTTGTGTCTTATTTTTTATATTTAAAATAAAAATTTGACTTACAAAAAATATTTGTGAAAAAATAAATAAGTATTAGATAAAAATTATAAGGAAATTAATTTACAAATAATATATAAAATGATGAAAAAATTAATTAAATAAGTTTTAGGAATTCAAATTTTCATGATGGTTGTATACATTCTTAACCTATTTTATTATTTTCATAATTTAATTTTCATAATTTAATTTTCATACTGAAAGTCCAATCTCTTACGATCATGAGAAACTTTGAACAAACCACCCCAACTTGAACAAAAGAATCCACCTATATAAGAAAAAAATTCTTATGTGATTGATACTAAAAAGTAACAAATTAAACATAAATATGAAAAAAGACATTAACTATATAAAAAAAAAATTTACTATGTAAACATCAACATTAAATCTATGATTGAGTAGAGGCATCACCGTTTCTCTTCTTACAAAGGAAGTGGGGGGAACTTGAAGGAAACTGATAAATACCAAAACTACAAGGGTGAAAAGGTTTTGAGGGAGAGGAAGTATGTGGAAGTTTTGGTTTAGAAAGAAATGAAATATGAAAAAACATATTTTAAAATAAATAAAATTTTCAAGGAATAAAGGAAATTGAATCAACATTTTAATATATAATTTTTCTATAAAATAGAGAAAGTATATCGTAACATTACCTTTACATCTTCCCATAGGGTTTCTTTTTTTTTTACAGTTTTTTCTTCCATGGGATTGGTAACATCATCATGTATAGAAGAAAATGTCTGCATCAGTTGTAAAACATTTAATTTAGAATATTTTAATATAGTGAAGAATATATAATATCACGAGGAAAAACATAGTATATTAAAAAACTTTTTCCTTATCATTAATATCACTTTCTTATTTTAAATGTTTTTGGGATTTGGATCCTATATCAAGAATCCAAATCACTTATTTTTGGTCCCCTTTAACATACATAAAATTTTCTACATTAGTACCGACATTAATTGATTGTGATCTCTTAGTGAAAGGGAAATCCTCGATTAGATTTTCAACTAACCCAACATTTGTTTTAGTTTCTAGTAGGATTGTTTGCTGGATCTGAGACATAAAATACTTTAACTTCTTTTGATTCCATTTTGAAAGAATCATCTTTTTCCCCCTACACATTGAAATTAACCTTCATAAATCCCATTTCATAAACCTTCACTACACTCCTATTGTTAACCCATTTACAATAGAAAATTAGCACTTAAAATGTTGTATAACCCAAGTCACATATCTATTCTATAATGCAAAAATATGAAATATTTGAATAAATTGGATTTTTATCCTTGAAACCAGATATGTGAATCGCTTCCTCTATAAGTGTAACACCAATATTTTTTATCATACTATAATCATCATGTTCTTTTATATAAAACATATAACCATTGATTACAAAAACAATGTAAGATATAGCATTTACATTTTCCCCCGAGACAGTCTTTGAAGTTGTTCAACAATTGAATTCATATTTTCAGATAAATCCTTATAAATTTGATCTTATAACCATCCTATAAACTATTAATTATGTGTATTTGATATCCATACTTCAACCCCTAGTGAATTTAAATCTCTGATAATTTATTTGTGGGATTAAATGTATGGATCAACATATTCACTATTATATAAAATGTAAAGGTGTTCTTACTCCCTCTCTATAAAGTTAATTGTAACAATATCTCTTCTATAAATTCCTTCACCCATAAGACTTCCTCTAGGGAGAGACTTTGGGAGACTGATGCTTTCAATATTTGATAGGTAATCGGTATAGAATTCAATAACTTCTTCAACAATATATCATTCTAGAATATAACCTTCTGGATGACTTTGATTCTTGACATACGCTTTTAAAATCCTCATATACCATTCAATGTGGTACATCCATTTATAATGGACAGGACCACATAGTAGAACCTCTCTGACCAAGTGAACCATCAGGTGGACCATTATATCAAATAATTATACTGGGAAGAACATATCTAATTCACATAATATGACTAAAACCTCCTTATTCATGATTATATACTTTGTCAAGTCTATAACTTTTTAGCATATGGCATTGAAAAAGAAGCAGAGTTTGGTTAATGTATGATGTAATTTTTTTTGGAAGAATGAAATGTAAAGCAATAGGTATACAATCTTACATAAAAACATGATAGTCATGTGATTTTATTCCCTGTAACGTCAATTTTTTCATTGACATGACATTCTTGATATTTGATTAATATCCCACTAAAACTTTTATACTATTAAGGAAATGGAAAAACTATAATATTTCCAGTATGGGTAGAGTGTAAGATGTTGAAGGAAGAAAATTTCACCCTTTACCCTTCAATTGTGCTAACTCTTCCTTTACCCCCATGCCAATCATGTCCAACCTAGTCTTGAATCCATATTTCATTTTTTTAGGAATATTTAGTAACATAAAAATAACACTATCAAATACATTTTTTTTCTACACACATGACATCAAGAAAATGTATAATGTACAAAAAATTACAATATGGCAATTCAAAGAAAATTGATCACTTATCCAACCAGATTTTGAAAGGTTTTTATAAAATGATTTACTAAAAAATATGGCAATATATTTTACTTAATCGAATAGTTGATCACTCTTTATTGGAGACAATATTGTACCTTATTCAATATTCTCATCGAATTTTGTTGTCCAGGATTGGTATTTACATCTTCAAGGTAAAATTTTAAGATGTCCTCAAAACACAATCTTCGAGGAATGTTTCAACCAAATTGAGTGTGTGCATTCTTCACAAATGGGACACCCCAACATTATTATCATGAAATATACTGATAAATTTTTATAAGTGGGAAATTAATTTTTTATCCCATACAACATGAACCCCAATGTGAATTCTTCACTTCTATGAGTATCATAAATTGTAAAACCTATATCCCACATCAATTTTAGATCTTTTATAAATGTATACAAATAGAAATCAATATAATTACAAGGTTTCATTAGTCTAGATATAATCAGAGACAACATAATGTATTTGTGCTTCATGCATAACCATGGAGGAAAATTATAATTTAAAAACATAACAAGACATGTACTTTTAGTACTACTCTATACACCAAAAAAATATATTTTATTTTTATATAACTCAAGATAAAATTTTCTCAGATCATTTCCAAATTCAGGATACTCATAATAAATTTTCTTCAATTGAGAATAATTTTCTAGATGACATAGGTTTCCATCTTTAATTCTTATATCTACAATCAATGTCAATTTTCTCATGGTTTCCTCACATCCATATAATCTTAGAAAATGTGTAATTATAGTAAATTATTATATATATTTCAAAACAGTTGACTCATTTTTCTTGTATCAATATGTTCCACACTTAGGGAATTTTATGAGTGATTCATGGTCCATGAGAAACAATATGAAATAATTTTGAAAATAATGTATTTTTTAGATATAATGCCCATTGAAAATAGAATTAAATAAACATAATATATTTGACATAATAGTTCATTTTCTTCTGGTAGTATATCATTCAGGAGACCGAGTAGTTTTGTAAATATGGTGTCACTCCATCTGCTTCCATCTTTTAAATTATATAACTTCACTACAGCTGACAATGTTATGTATTTTGTACAATCGGTATATAATGGTCTCTTATTACAACAATTTAACTCCTTAAATAAAATTGGAAAACCACAAAGGTCATCTTCAATTTACATTTTCATTTATTACATGAGATCTCTATCATAATTTACATCGGTATTCATATCAAATGATCCATAAACTGTATTATCATCCCAATCGGTGTACATTTTCAATTTTTCCCCATTTTTAGTCCAACATTTATAGCTATGATCTTTTACATGAAAAATAAAATGTTCTTAAAAGTCTTATAGAATAATTATTCTTGAATAACAACAATGTAAACATAGAAAAAGGATTTGAGAGGGGTCGTATGAGTGCTTTATAGAAAACATGATGATCTATTTAACTATATCTGCATACTATTTTGAAAAATTATTAGAGTTAACCCATTTTCATTTCATATCCATCATTTTGGGTTTATAAAATATTCATGTTGTATAATAAATAAATAAATACACACAATATATTCAAAATAAAAGGTGAAAGTTATATATTATTCTTATAAGGGAAACCCAATATTTTATTATTTCAAAGAATTTCAGTATGATTTGAAGAAAATCAGTAATTGAATTTAAGAAAATAATTAATACACTATAGTAGGTTTTATCCTATAAATCCATCCAAAGGTGAAAGATATAGACAATTTTCATCCTCATCAGTTTCATCTCCTAAACATTTATTATCAATTTTTTTTTGAGAGTTATCCTCTATATCTTATAAAAAAGAAAATATATTGCTTGAAATACACTAAGTAGTGGTCATGCATGAGACGACTACTTCTTAGATTAGTTTAAGCAATATACAAGAGATGGGGGATAACTCTCAGGAAATTTTTTTTAATAATAACTATTCGGGGGATGAAGCTAATGAGGATGAAATTTATACTCCATTGTGTTATCTAAAAGGAGTAATGCCTAACATTTGTGAGAATTAAACGATTCGCACTAGTTATTAACTTGTGGCCTATTGAAGGTGAGACTTAGGGGCATTCACGTTCTTGTCTATGATTCAAGGGGACTGATCAAGGACATGTTATGATATATGAATCCTTGGGGCTTCTATGAATTCTATATTTATTGAAGAAATTAAACTTTTAATACTTTAAATCCTCTAAATAAGACCAGTCCTACCTCAATTAAAATTATCCATCAAGACTTTTTTAAGTACCCTAAAAATGATAATAAAATATAAATAATTAAAGAGAAATAAGAAACAAAAATATGATATACAAGAATAATAAACTCCCATTCCATCAACTAGAAGATATAAGAATGAATTGATTTTTTTTAAAAAAAATAAAGTGTTATTTCATATACATGGATGGTAGTCATAGATTCCTTGGGGTGGAACCAATACATGTAGATCTAAAATGATGAATACCTAAAAATATTTTCTAATAATTATTACAACATATATATAATTTGATAACATCCATTCTATTTTTTTTGGAACAAGTGATGTAGCAACTTAAATAATTATTACATTTAATATTAATGGTACATCAAATATCATTAATCTCTATAACTTCTCTTAATAAATATTTTCACCTCAATAACTGATATCTTTTTGAATAAAAATACTTATAGACTCTATAAATATTCTAGGTTTATTGAATATAACTATTTATAACCATACTCATGAATAATAATATATAATAATATAATGAAACATTAATCATAAAAATAAATAAATAAATACAACAAAATAAAAAATATAAAAAATATTTCACATTATAATGGATCAAAATTAAATGTGATGTAATTAAAAAATAATATACATGTAAACATTTTTAAATGAATCATATGTAATCATGGGAATTTGAAAAAAATCCCTTGAGGTAACTCTAGACATTCTTAGGTTGGAACCACTTATAGGCATGAGGACGAGTTCCAATGTTTATAACCTACTAGAGACTGAAAACTAGCCTACCTTGTTAAAATCCCATATGGAATTTAATATAAGTGGGGACCCATACAATATAATTGGGTCAACATTGTAACTATCTCTCATCCCTCACTAAGATTTATACAATCCCCATTATGACAGCAATGGGAGGTATGGTCACCTTTTTAGAAAACATATCATTCAACAATAAACATAACCCAAATATGTCTATTAAAACATCCTTCCAACCCCCATTAATACAATATCTATATTAAAAAAAACCTTACCTACCAAAACTAATATATACAAATTCCATAGACAGTGATGAATTTGTATAAAAACAATTTCATGGAACCAATAAGGCTATAACACTTGATACTACTACCAATTTTAAAAAAAATTATTTTTTTCAATATTATTAAAAATAAAATTGTGGGAATAAAATAAATTTTAAAAAGTTCCAAACATGCCTCAATGTCATAATTTAAAAAAAACTTTAATCATCTCTCTTGGAATGCATTTTTGAAATCAAGAAAAAAAATTTATCATCTGCTTTATTGATTGAATCCTATCTTAATTTCATATGACTACATACTTACATATATACATGAAATAATGTGTTCATATATATATATATATATATATATATATATATGTATATGTTTGTGTGTGTGTGTGTAGATTTCAAAATGAATATATATATATATATATATATATGGATGTTCATATAGGATATCAAGAAAAAAACAAAGATATAAAATTCTTGACACTTATCATAAAATAAAAATCTCAATGTAATACCACTAAAGCTTCAAAATAGAAAAAACCCAAACAAACTACACTACAAATTCAAGAAATAATTACATGAAATCCATTTATATTTATTGAACAAAAGCCATGGGTGTCATTTTAACAAATAGTTTGTTTGTGTTATTTCCATAGAAGGAAGTTCATAACATTTAAATTTAATATGCTACAAGGATGAAAATAGTTTGTGGAATTATTATACACTGAAAGATAGAAAGAAAAACCCTGAAAGGGTAAAGGCAAACCCCACATCATAGAACAAAAAAATTAGAAATTCATTATATATGGGAAATAATTGATGGATAATTAATAAAAAGAGATAATGAAGAAAAAAATGCAAATAGATAACACCTAACAGGAAATCAATGAGTGGGGAGGAGGAGAAAATAATATTCCTTGGATTGAATCTTTGAATCGTCTGATGGAAATTAGAGATATCTCCAAACCTTGAATTCATTCGAACCTTGAATTCATTTGAACTTTGAATTATTTGAGCCTTGTGTTCGAGCATTGGAATTGTTCGAGGCTTGATTCGAGCCTTGATTCGATCTTGGATTCGACGAGGAGGAGCACCGATAATAGGTTGCTTTTGAAGGAAGCTTCAGATATCACAACTAGTATGAAATTGGTTATATTTACTTAAATAGATCAGGACACTTTTATCAGCACGTCCAAAAAAGTGCTGATAAAGATCCATTTTATCAGGACTAAATTAAAAAGAATTGACAAAATATTTATAATTATAATTATAAATAGTTTTTAATAAATATATATAAATATAAATATAGTAAATATATTCCTTATTTAAATATGTTTATTATAATTTTATAATTATTTAGATATATAATTAATTAATTATAATTATATAAATGTTTTTTAAAAAATAATATTTATATATTTATATAATTATATATAATTATATAATTATAATTATATATATATATTTAATAATTATATATAAATATAAATATAGTAAATATATTCATTATTTAAATAAATTTATTATATTTTTATAATCATTTAAATATATGAAATTATTTATTTATAATTATATAAATAATATTTATTTTTTATAATTATAAAAATATAAATTTATAAATATAGTAAATATACATTTATAAATATATTTAATTATAAATATTTTTTTATAAAAATATTTTTAATATTATTAATGAATATTTAATCTTAAGTGCATGTATGCTAAAAATTAGTGAAATTGAATAATAAAAAAGGAGTACACTTTTAAAATATTGAAAAATAGATAAGTTTTATTAATTAAATAAAAATTATTAAAAAATATGGATATATATTGAATAAATATTAAAAATATTAAAACATAGTAAATAAATAAATAAATAAATAAATAATATAAAATGATTAAATTCACAAGAAAACTTATAATAAAAAATAAAAAATATTAAAAATGAATTAATACCTAAGTGTAATAAAATATAAAATAAATAAATAGAATTTACTCATTAAATACATGATATATTAAATATATCATGTTATAATGAAATTCTTAAACGAATACTAAAATTTTAATAAATTACCTAAATAGTAGATCGATGTGTTTCTATATAAGATTTCATTAATTACATAAATATTTGTGTGTGTGTGTTGTATATGAAAATGAATTAATTACGCATGTATGTGAAATCAATATAATACACGTTTTATATATGTTAAATTAAAAGGTCAAATGACATTCAATTATGTCTATTACTCAATAAAATTAGTCAATATTTTTAATTCTTTTTAATTTTTATGTATAAACCATTATTTACTAATATACGACTTCTTTTAAGTAAATCATAAATATTTTTTATTATATAAATCATATATTTATATAGATTCATATATATATATATATATATATTTAATATATACTATTTATTAATATTATCAATAATTATTTAATTAGTAAAATGTTTAATATTTTACTTAATTTACTTATTTTTAATTTTAATTTGTATAATTATTTAATTTTACATATATCTATATATTTAATATATACTATTTTTTAGTATTTATAATTTACATATAGTATATTACATTTTTTCATTTTTATCAATAATTATTTAATTAATAATTTTTTAAATAAAATAATTTTTTATTTTTTATTTAATTTTATAATTTTATTCGGGACCTTTATTAGTGATAAAAAACATTGATAAAGGAACCCTTTATCAATGCTAAAAATTAAGCACTAATAAAGGGTACCTTTATCAGTGCTAAAAATGAAGTGCTGATAAAGGGCACCTTTTATCAGCACCAAAGAAAATCTCTAATAAAATTTACACTTTATCAACACTAAAAAATGAACTTATAAAGGGGAGCTTTTATGATTCTAAAAGAAGCACTATAAAAGGTACCCTTTATCATTACTTGTTTTAGCAAGGATAAAATCCAGCATAGTTAAAAACATGTTTTATGTTTGTGTTAGTAGTGAGAAATGACTAGGGAAATGATTTTCTATACTAACACGTATGCCAAAAAAATTTATCTTATGATTATTATATATTCTCATGGATCCTGATACATTATTGATGATTCCACATTCTTATTTCTTATGTCTTTTTATTGAAAAAACCTTATTCCATGATATATGATTTAATATCTTTAACTGATTGGGTATGGATTTTTTAAGTTATGATCATGTTCTCATAGCATTATACTTATGATCACATAATGACCATTTAATGATATCTATTTTGTTTACCCTTAATAAGGATATGATCTCACCCTTTCTTTTGTTTCTTTTCACCAAGTTATAAAGAAAGGTTTTAAGTATGGTATGTCTAATAAGAGTACTATATGAGAAATGTTTTTTAGGAGATGTTGAATATATTTTACAAAATAAGATTATTATTTTTCTAGTCATGAAATACATTAATCCTTTATTGTTCTTGGGTGTGTATAGTTATTGTAATTAATGAATATTCATCTAAAATGAGGTAATATTTATGTATAAAATGTTTGGTTTTCCTCAGTTGGAATCAAATAATGGTTTAAATATTTTTAGAGATTAGGATTAGTTAAATTTTTAGAAAACCCAGAAGGTAATTCTAAGTATATAATAACATTCAGAATCTTTTTAAAGAAAAAATTGCCTAGTTTTCATATAAAATATATCCTTTTCTAGATACTGTCAAATATATTTTTCTATAGTATAGATTCACCTATGGGTAATAGCCCTGAAAGGGGTATATTAACTATTAACTCGATTGTCATGAGTTCATGAAGTGGGTACCATGACTGAACACCTAAATAGTCACTCTTGCTGGATACTCTTGAGTAAATTTAAATTTTATTTATGAACAATTATGAATTATTTGAATATATTATGACCATGGATAACCTAGATTAAAATTAAGGTGTCATATATTGAAAAGAATGTGTCTTGATTCAGACATCCTATAATTTGTTTTTGATTATATGATTTCTCACTATGATTATTATTTCTCAGACTATGATATTTTGTTTTAGTAAATGGATTGAATGAGGAGGAATCATGTTAATGTTTAATGTGATAGAAAATTCAGTGATTTTTCACATGATCATCCAAATTAAATTGGAGATAGAATTAAAAATATTATGATTAAGCCTAACCATCTATATCAATTTGTGATTAACAATATAAACCTATGTGAGATTCCTGACACACCTAATAAGAGAAAAAATGAATTTGTATAAAATTTCATGTGATAAAGACCATAGAAGAAAAAATATTCAATTTCATCCATGTTTGGAATGTATAAAGAAGAACTCAATGGAATGTCTTAAAGGAACATGTAAATGTTTTATGATTGGAAAATTAGGGTCTAAAGCGGTAAAATACCAATGAAAAATGAAAAGTTCAGTTAACATAGTGGATGTGAATAATGGTTTTCATTAGGTATTATATATAGTTTAATGTTTTAAATGTGAAATGTATGGGAGTTATACAAATCAATGTCCTATAGGGAAAGATATAAAAGGGAATCAACAAAGTTATATGAGTAATATATTTACTATTGCTGATGAAGAGACTATGGATGTCATATAAAAGGAAATAAGTATTAAGGAATAAGATAAAAAGGCCAAGTTATTGGTTTAAGATTAAAGTGGAATGATTGATGTATTTATGGATTGGAATTCGAGAATTATGGTGTAGAAGTGTTTTATCAATGATATTATGGTAATTAGAATCTCAAAACATCTAAGTATTGTTATGAAATAGTTTTTATTTATGGATTTTCAAACATAAGTTGAATTGTACTGATAACCTAGAAAAGTAATTTAGCAATAAGGTGATATTTTTGGAAAACACATGATTGAGGGATAAATAACCTTTAATATATTCCTAATGTTGAGATAATAATGTTTTATTATGATAAATAGTTGATTGATATTAATAAATTAAATTAGATAGTATTGGTGAACTTGAAATTGATTATATATTTGATGAAATAATGATTTTTGATGATGTCTATTTCCTTTTTTGGATTTATTGAATATATTGGACAGTCTTTTTGGAGTTAATTTTCAGAAGTATATATGATTTTATTTTGTAATTATGGTGATTTAGGATATTTTTGGAAATTATTAACATATTTTTTGGAGTATATGATTAGGGGATATACATTGTTTGTATATGACCGTATAAGAGATTGATTTATTTGGATATAACTATTAAGTTGATCATGAAAGAATATGTGATCAAATCATTCAAATATTTGTGTTTTAATTTTGTTCTAGAATATTTTGAATACCTTTAATGCTAATTATTTATTGAATTATATAAGTTTAACTTTTAGTGTTATTATACAGATTTCTGAGATTAGAGTATGAATATTTATTCATATAGGATAACTTGTGTTAACCATTTCAGTTTTGGTAAATATATAAAATCCTAAAGAATAATTTTTCATTATTTTTTGGATATTATAATCCATTAAATGTTAATTTTAGTTATTTAGACATGAAAATAATCATTATGGTTATTCAAAAAATAGAATATGAGATGAAACAGGGATGAAAAACTTCTTGAGGCACAATAAAAGGATTAAATTATACTTATGGCCTGAAAATAAATCAAGTCTTTTATTTCATATTCTCTACCTTGATGGTAAATTATTTACTCAACTCAAGTAAGAGGAAAATGAATCTATTGAGGCTTTTGTGTAAGGTATTATTCAAATAGAAAAGTATGTTTTTGGAGACTCATCATTCTTATAATGATACACACATGGTATTAGAAATACATAATTAGGAAATACCATGTTTAAAAGTGGTGACATAGAAATTAGTTATCATGATAATATTTACATCAAATTTTATTACTATGTCATGATACACTAATTATAGTATGTTATAATTAACATATATAGGTTAAAATTTATTTAATAATGGTATAATATAAGCCCATAATATTTTAGAATGTATCTCTATTTAAATAAATTGAAAGAGTTCAATAGATTTATTGACTCGAAACACAGAGCTTAAAAAGAATTGAGATTTATTATAACATAGATTTTAAATTGGAGGTATAAATAGGAATAACCACATTATCAAAATATGTATAAAGTTTCTATAAAATGTATTCATTAATGTATAATAAACAAGTACTAAATTTTTAGTAAATTCATTTTATGCTTTAAAAAAATGTTTTCCTTAAAAATGAGTTTACTGCATTTTGTAAAAAGACATTATAATTAGTTTATACCATTATTAGAAATTTTATTTTAGGAAATGGGTATAATTTTTTGAAATAACTATTTAAATATTATCTTAGGGTGAATTTTTGGGATTTTTCTAATAAGATTAATTTTAAAAGTGAATGCTGAAAAATACCATTTCTTGTAAAGCTTCCATTTCTTTTCATTAAATAAAGTAATTTAAGAGACCCATTATGTGTTTAATTTGATCTTAAAGTAACATAAGACTCATTCAATAAGATATAATCTAATTACTTACATAAGAGCCATATTATACTTGATTTTGGTATAAGTTCATTTTTAAGATTAAAAATAAATTTGTACAAAAACATTTTTTCATTTAATTTTACAGATATATATTAAAATTTATTTATTAAAATTATATAAATTGAATATTGAGAATTTTAAACCAGGAAGTTAAAAAATGGTAAATAGTTTTATTTTATTTTTGGTTATTATGAATAATAATCATAGTTAATATTTATCACCTTGATAAGGGAAAAATGTGTAAAAGAGAGTTAAAAATATGGGTTAAGACTAGAAATATCTGAAAAACTTTACTTTATTTTAGTTTAAGGGATCATTTAGATATTAATAATCTTATATTTCATGTTTTTTTATTTTTGTCTCAAAATGACCAATTGGGGCCCACCTAGTTGAAAATAAGCCGAGTAAAACTACCCCAAGACCACCTCCAATAGGCCAAGGGCTAACTACTTGTGTTGAGTAGGTATATCAAACACATGGGATGCATTATACTAGTGTACCTGTGCACACAGACATGCCTCCATGACCATATAATTGTGAGGATGTAAACAAGGTGATACCAATGCATGAATAATTTTTATCCCACATCAGAGTATGATAATAAGTACTGGAAAGTGATAAAGGGTCCAAATACAAGCCCAAAAATCTGAAAAAGAATTCAACCTACTCAGAGTAAGGGGATAACTATCAATTAAAACACTCTAAAAACACCTCAGTCTCTCTAGATCACTATGATCCACCTGGGTCTAGTCCTCCTTGGACTCCATCAAAAGGTTTGTTGTCTACATAAGGAATGACATGAATGGTTAAAGATCTTATAGGTGTGAATATAAGAATACCTAGTAGGGCACCCTAAAAAACACACAATATAAAGAATAAATAGTATTCATCTCATAATAAGATATGTAAACAATATAGGATACATAATTATAATAAACACCCAAATATACTCATAACAAAAAACCAGACTGAAAAGGTCTTTACCAATACTGATAACCCTAAGATACTACTTGAGGCTTAAACTAAATTCTTGTTCTAGGATTAATAACTCCATAAGTCATGTTATCATTGATGATTCTCATTCAATAGGTCATTATTGTTGTCCTCCACCCAATAAGTACTCACTAGATCTCATAAGATCTCATTATCCAGGTAGGTGATCACACCTAGGGCCACTAGGAGACACAACATACCCTACTGGATCATCCTTCTAGAGAGGGGATCGACACCCTGTTCATGGTGGTCATACTGATACCACAAAACCTTCATATGAATGATAAAGGATCCAACCCTAGTCCTACATGGGGATACACCAAAATCTATCCAAAACTGAACCCATAGATGGGATCAAAACCCTATGTCGAGGATGTAATGTCGCACTGTACTCAATTGGTAAAGGAATAAGGTATCATAATCAACTAAACCTATCATATAATGAGAAGAAATATTTCATGAATCCATCTTAGGGGAAGTACAATACATGTATTTTCCAACCCCTGGTATGCCCGTGCATCATCATCTCACTTGAAATGTAATTCTTTGAATATATGACATGTACACTCTTGGTACATGGGGTGTAAAGGATAGCTTCCACCATGATTGTGCCATATAACCATTCCCTTGTAAACTTAGCCCTACTAGTGTACTTTTTTACATTCCCATGTAATGTGTCCATGCCCATGTACTAGGATGTGTATGAGTATTGGGCCATGCTCATGTACAATACCCATTCCTGTGTACATTATCATGTACTCCTAGAGTACACACTGAGCCTCCAGCCATGGGACACATGGAATGTGACATGTTTACCATGGTTTGTGATATCTAAATTTCTAAAAACCCAAGTGTCAAACCCAAGGTTCCCATAAAACATGCATCTCCGAATTAGATGTCATGTACCTCATAATTTTCTAGATTCTATAGTTCTTCCATGTGACAACCATGCCTTCAGCCTTCGATATAACCAAAATAATCATCAAAAATAATTTATCTTTGTTTATAAACCATCACCATCACCACTCACAAGATTCTAGGCTTTGATCTACTCAGAAATTGACAACTGTTTCCTTACACTGTCATGATGAACTAAATCAGAAAAAATAGGAATCGTTGGTCTGATACGATCCTCTTATGATCATCCTCCATCATTGTCAGACCTCGATCGTGAAACACACCCATGGTATTGATCCATCTCACCTAATAATGGAAACAAAATGATAAAATACCTAGTATTCATTGAACTGTGGGCCAAAGAAATTTTCTATTAGGAAATTGTGAAGAAATATGAGAGAAATTAGAGAAATAAAATAGAGGAATGAACCTAAACTATTGTCCTATTTGGCCTCAATCTGTTTCCATTATAATGAAGAATGAATAACCAAGAAATAGTGAAATAAATCCACTATAAATAAACTATTCATTCATGAATAAATCTTTTTAGTGGAATTTATCTGCATTCGACATAGGATAAAAACTGAGATGAATCCACATAAATCAAACATAGTACCTCGAGTTTGGATCAATTTCAAATAGAACACAATCCTACATCATCGTCATTGGTGAGATCCATGATCTTTTTTGCCATATACAATCCCTACATTATCGATCCAATCCCACAATTTGTTGTCCTCCGCTAATGATCTCTTCCAATTCTCTCTCTCAATTATCATGGTTATGCAGCAAACCTTGTGAATTTTCCATAACAACATGTTTTCAGAAGATTCTAGGTTTGTGGATTTGATTAAACCATTACATAAATTATTTATTTATTTAATTATTTATCCATACATGATGTATCCCTAGACAAAAATCCAACTCCCATAAGGTTTATGTCACTCCTAGGGTAAAACCCATGTTTTAATCTCATCAACTATATCATATTTCTGATCCAAGCCTCTATTTTGAAGCTATTCTGATTTTTTAGGAAAAATACATGTGTGGGATATTAATACATATTATATTTTTAAAAATATAAATTCTAGAATCACTAGGCCTCAAAATCACATGTCATCTCAATGCCTAGCTCTGAAAATATTACTAGATATATTACAAAGATTTACATAGTAAAAACAGAGACATTAAATTCTACCCATCTTTATGGATTTTTGTCCTAAAAAATTAAAAAGACTAATAAAAAAGATGTGGTTACTATGATCATATATGGGTCTCCTTCTCCTAGGATTTATCATGAATATCTCCATACTACCATCAAACATACAGCAGAGAAACCACTAACCCATGGAGGGCCTTATCCTAGAGATCCTTGATATCCAAAAGATTATTAATAAAGGTTTATCCATCCTCAATGTACAACTCACCCTAATCGATAAAATGTGATGGTTTATGTACCTAACTACTTAATTGTGACATGTGGAAGATGTCATGTACCCAGTCTAACTTCGATGGTAGAGCTAAGAGGTATGCCACATCACCAACTCCATTATCTAGAAAGGGACAAAAAATCTTGTAGATAACTTTCTGCCATGGAAAAATAACTACAATCCATATCAAGGAAAGAACTTTAGAAAAAAATGGTCTCCCACCTCGAACTAATAAGGCCTCCATTATCGACATTCATAAGATTTTTTATGGTTTTTTGTAGTACTCATCTTATAATGGATGATCTAAACCATCCCTACCATAGCTCACACTAACTCTAGGTCCATGAGTGTTGAATCCCAGGGGCCATTCCAATGTAGTGGTGTGATTTAGGGTCACCTATAAAAGTCTTAGAATGCTTCCATACCAATGGTGGAATGGTATCTATTATTTTATGTAAACTCTAACAAGTGTAGGTGATCCTCCCAAATATGGAAAAAGTTTAACATGCATTCTTTCAAAATATCCTCGAGAACCAGAATTGTCCATTCAGTCTTTTCTTCAGTATGGGGGTGAAACTCCATGATCAAACACAACTGATCCCAAAAGGAATCATACAATAATCTCCATAATCATGATGTGATGCAAGAATAATAGTCTAAAATATGATCAATAGGGGAAATCCATGGAGGCAGACTATCTCAAATATATAAAGGAATCTGAATCTCTCTACTGCATTCTGCTATTGGATAGCTAGGAAATTGGCAATTTGGTGAGTCAGTATATGATCTATCAAATGAAATCACATCCTATATACATCTATGGTAACTTTATAATAAAGTAAATAGATATCTTATCACACTTCTACTTTGGAACCTAAAGGGTTGAGCTAAATCCATTATAACATGGTGTTTATCCTTGACTTGATGACAAGTGAGGCATTGAGAGACAAACTTTTCTACACCTTTCTTCACACCTAGATACCAGAAATATCATCGGAGGTCTTAGTATATATTTTTTCACACTTATAAGTATTTAAAAAATTGATTTATGAAATTCCCTCATTACCTCCTCCCACAATATCAGTGGTACCATAGTCTATCCTTTGAAAAGGATATCATCCCCATATTTAGAAAATCCATCAAGAGAAAATACAATGTATATCTGGGTACATAAGGTCTCATAGTTGGTATCACCATGATGAGCCTAGTTAAAACACTATAGGATCAGTGGGGTAAAACCATTGATTGTAGATATGATACACTATCATTTTATACTAAGGACAACTACAACAAGGCTAATTGCTTCGAAGCCTTGATTAATAATTTTGAGAAGGATCTCTCGCTGAGAGAATTTACTACAAAATTACCCTTATCTGGAGTATATACTATCTAAAATTCATAATACTATATGAAATATAACCATAACCTCCATCTCAAGGGGATATTCATCTGAGATAAGATATACATGAGACTATTATGGTTAGATTAGATAATAAACTACTCATCCGTAAGGTAGTGTGACCACATCATTAAGGTGAAGAAAAGCATTTCCAACTCCAGATAATGGGTCACATAGTTATTTTTAGGTGGCCTCATCCTCTAAGACCCATAGGTGATCATAGACTGACTCTCACCAGTATACAACCAGGTCTATTCCCTGATGAATCACAAAACACTACTCACTCGACACCCTCTTCTAGAAATCTCATGATGAGGGTTCTCTTCAACCTCTTCGTCAAATCTTAAAAATACTACTTGCACCTCTATATTCAAATGAATGGATTCCCATTTTAGGTCAAAGTTGTAAAATGTTTCAATATCCTATAGAAATTAGGAACAAATATATTATAGTATTTTTCCAACCCAAGGAAGCTCCACACTTATATTTGGGAAGCTCCCATGATAAATTCCTCAACCTTAACTAGGTCTACTACCATACCATTAGCCGAGATGACATGTCCTGTAAAGTGGAAATAATAAATCCATAAATAAAAATTTGAGATATTCCTATAAATATGGTTCTCTCAGAGTATGTCTAGCACCAACCTCAAGTGTCTTGTGTTCTCCTCCTTGAACACCGAGTACACTAGGATATCATCGATGAAGACCACCATAAACTAGTATATGAAAGTATAAAAGATCTAATTCATGAGTAACATTAACATTTTTTGGTAATTAATCATTCTAAAATACATAAATATGTACTTATAGTGACCATAGTGACATCTAAATATCATCTTTGGTACATCCTCATCCAATACTCACAGCTGGAGATAGCCTAATTTGAGTCCAACATTCTAGAATGATCATGAACCTATCAAAAGATTTAAGAGTTCATCAATCATAAATAGTGGATACTTAATCTTCATGGTCACCTAGTTCAGGAACCTAAGATATAAACACAACCTCAAGTTCCAATACACTTTATTGGTAAACAACACTGTGGCTGCCCAGGGTAAAACACTAGGTCTCACAAATCTCTTCCTCTATAGCTCCTCTAACTACACCATAAACTCTTAAAGCTTTAAGGGATCCATCCAATAATTTGGTGAAAATATCAGGGCCACCCAAATGTGTAAGTATATGTAGAAGTATATCTCTGGGTGTTGAGTTATGCATGGAACGTTCTTAGGAATGAAATCCTCATACTCCGTCACCACAATAGGAAACTGGAAACCCATAGTATCTATTTCTCTAATATTTATGCGAGCCAATTGGTGAGTAATCATCTTAAACTTCCTACATATGATCTTGTCTAGATATTCTTGGGTTTCTTTGTCACCCATGAAGGATAACCTCATCTAATCACTATGGACACACCACATCCTTTGCTTGAAATAGTTAATTTGGGAATGAACTATGGAAAACCAGTCCATACCTAAGATGATTTCATATAACCTCATCACTACTATAAGTATATCCCATATTAATATCTCACCTCTAAGCATCAGGTCACAATTTCAGTAGAATTTTGTGATCACTAAGTCACCTCAAGTCAGAGTCTTCAAGCACAAGGGTATAACCAAGGGCTCAATCAAAATATCTAAGTCTCAAACCAAAGAAGTGGAAAGGAAAGAGTGGATCACATAGGTGTATATAAGTGCTTCAGATCAGGTAGAAAAGACATATATTATACATCTAATAATCCTGGGTACCTTGGGGTCATAGGCCTCAATTGAATGCAGTTGTCCACCCGACCACCATCTCCCTGATCTTGGTGTGGACCACCTGGGGTGATTGTGGAAATAATAAAAAACTCTTACCACATACCACTTATATAATTTCCCCCATATCACACACACTACCCCATGGACATTTCTATTCCTACCTTTTTCTCTATCTAGTAGGTTTGTTGACCATCTATTTTTCATCTATTTGGTTGTTCAGATAATCTCGAGCAAAATTCCCCTGACCATTATAAGAGAAGAACAAACTCTTCCTAGGATGAATTAATCCAACATAAGATCCCTAAAACACTAATATTTTATACTGGGACTATATCTTGACATTTCTCAAACACCCAAATCCATGTGACTATCATTGGATAACTGTTGTTGAGGTCTCAGCTCCTGTATTCCCACTACCAGCACCTGTTGTCAACATATTCTCTTCTAGGAATCTCTCCACTAATAAATCCTGCTCAAGAACTCCATCATAGGTGGGAATGAAAATATATATCATTGAGACCCTGAAATATTTATGTAGTTCCTTATTAAAGGTCTGTTCCCTAAATAACAGATCATTCACCATATTCATGGAGTATCACAAGAGATCAGTAAACCTCACTGAATACTTATCCATAGTCATACTACTTTATTTTAAAAATAGAATATTCTAGATGTGCACTAATATAAGAATTTCTAGATAGAAATACTCCCTGGAGAGGCCCCTAAATCCTGACTATTATTGATTTGTGTCATTGTGTGAACGAGTCACCAGACTCAACCATCACCCATAAGATTCCATAATAATACCCGCTTTTAGGACTACCATAAGATATTTAGGTGTCCTCACGAGGTAGAAAACTCAGGTGACAACCTCTAGCCAGTCCTTATCTATCTGGAGGTCTAGCTTTCCTAAAAAACTAGTAGGTCACTATGTTGGGAATTCATACATAACACACAGCCTGCACACATCCCTGGATAGCACTACTGGTACTATATTCTTCTCAATAGGTGGCAGAAAAACTATATATCCACCAGGAGGTACTGCCACATGTAAATGACCCTTTAGTAAAGCCTTGTCACTTGGAAGATCATCCTTGTTATCATGTAGTGAAATCCTGGTTGGCTATCTTTGTAGAGGCATACTTAAATAAATAAGATGCACCCTAACCAATTATTATATCTAGATAGGTAACTCAAGAGGATATGGAAACCAAAACCCATTCCAATATGGTGCACATACCAATGTGTTTCTGACAAATGGAATTTACATGTACCGAGTCAATAAGAATGTCATCAGATTTCTCATGAATGGATACATTGTCCACTACACCAACATTAGATTCTATATCCTGAAAGATGAAATCAAAATAGTTTAACACCATTTCTATAAATCCCAAACCAAACCAAAAAACTAAACAATCCTAACTTCAGTCCTAAGGTGGAACCAAATTCCATTTCATACCACTGTGTCATGAACTGAACCATTGGGGCCTTCCTAGCTAGAAATAAGCTGAGTGTGACTGCACCTAGCCCACATCCAATAGTCTAAGGGTTAGGAATCAACATTGAGTAGGAATATCAAACACATGGGAGGAATTATACTAATTTACCAATATGAACATACACATATCCATGCCCATATAATACCAAGGAAGTAAAAACAACCGATACTAATGAATGCATAACACATATCCCAAATTAGATTATGATAATAAGTACTAGAAAGTGAAAAAGGGGGAAAATACAATCCTAACCAAAATTGAAAAGAAGTCCAACCTTGTCAGAAGGAGGGTACAATTATCAAATGAAATACCCAAAAAACACCTCAGTTTATCTAGCTCACTATGCTCAACCTAGCCTTGTTCCTCCTAGGACTCCCCCAAATGGTCTTTAATATTTATATGGAATGACATGTGTAGGGAGATCTCATGTTGGGGTGAGTATAACAATACCCAGTAGGACAACCCAAAATAACCAAACATAAAACATCAAGAGTAGTTAGATCAAAATAATATATGTCAACAAGATAAGATACACAACCATAATAAACACCCAAATATAATTATTAAATACAACTAGTATCAAAAGGTCTCAACCAATACTACCAACCAAATGATACTTCTTGAGGATTCAAAGTAATTCTTGTTCCGAGAGTACGCACTCCATGAGCCATGATATCACTAATTACACTCATCCAAGAAGTCATGATCATCAAGACCCACCCAAGAAGTACTCACTAGATCTCAGAAGATCTTATCATCTAGGTAGGGGATCACACCTAGGTCCATTAGAGGACACCATGAACCTTATTAGATTATCCAACTAGATGGGGGATCCACAACCTATGCATGGTGGTCAAGCTGATACAACAAACCCTATATAATAATGATACATGATCACCCCTGGTCCCATGGGGGGATACACCAAATCCTATTTGAAACTGAACCCATATAGGGGATCATAATCCTTTTCCATGGACGTAATGCCCACTGTACCCTTGTGGGAAAGGAATAAGGTATCACACCTAACTGAACCTAGTCTATACTAAGGATATGAAGATCTTAGATCCATATTATGGGAAGTACACAATGTATACTGGGGGTACGCGTCTTGTCTTTCCAACCCTTATTCTTCCCATGCATTGTTGTCTCACAAAACGTGTAATTATATGAATACATGGAATGTCCTCTCTAGGTACATTGAATCTAGAGGATGACCAACACCCTACCTATACTATCTTACCATGATCATATACACCTATCCATCTCATGTACTTAGGGTTGTGACAATGTTTCGTGCTCGTGATCGGGTATTAGGCCATGTTTAAGTGCCAGGCCGTGCCTGTGAACTCTACTTGTGCCTGTGCGTCTGGCTATGTACGTGCACATGTATTCTTAGAGTACATGCCAAGATGCTATCAATGGGACACACAATGTGTGATATGTGTCATATGACATGTGATATTTAACTTTCTATGGAAACTGTAGCATATAAACTAGGGGTCACACACGATGGGTATCTCTGAATTACATGTCGTGTACCAATTTTTTTTCCAGATTCCACAATTATTCTATGTGACTTATCCCATGTATTTAACCATAAATAAATATTTAATAATCACTATTGATCATGGATCTAGGTTAACCAAACCTTACCATCATATCTCACAAGATTACAGGCTTCAATCTTCTTAGAAATCAACCACTTCCACCTAGAACCATCATCATGAAGGAAATTGGAAAAAATAAGAATCACCAGTTTCACCCTATCCACCTTCAATATTCTTACATCATCCTAACAACTCAATCACATACTTGGTAGTAAACTTCACCCATAGTATTGATTTGTTTCACTGTATAATGATTATGTAACGATCGTAAACTGGGTATTCAATAAACTATAGGCTAAAGAAATTGTCCATGATGAACATGTGATGGAACAGAAGAGAAATTCAAGAAAAATAATAGAGGATTGAACCTTATACATATTTTGGGTTTTCCTCAACTAGTTTCCATCATAATGATGAATTAAAAACCAATAAGTAATCCAATAAATCACCCATAAATCAACTATCGATGCACAAGTAATTCTTATTAGTGGAATTGATATATGTTCTAAATGAGATAAAAAATGGGGTGAATCCACATAAATAAAATTCAATACCATGATTTTGGATCAACCACTCATGAAGAATGATCCTGCATCATAGTCGTTGATGAGATCCATGAACTTTATTGGCATAGATGATCCCTACAGAATCGATTTGATCCTTTTATCCACTGTCATCTCCAAATCTATTCTAGTTCTATCTCTCAATAATCAAGGTTATATGGTTAACCCGGAGAATTTTCCACAACAAAATATTTATATAGAAGCCTATGTTTTTAAATTTAATTAAAAAAATAAATAAAAAATAAATAATTTAATTATTTATCCACCTATGATAGAACCCCAACTGAAAGGTTTATGTAAAAAATAGAGTCAAACCCATATTCTAAACACATCAGAGGCATTGGATTTCTGATATAGGCCTCTATTATGGAATTATTCAACTTTTTTTTAAGAAAACTATGTGAGTGGAATATTAATACATTTATTTTTTAAAAATATCAATTCTAGACCCACTAGGCCTCAAAATCAGACACTATCTTAGCACTTGGATACAAAAAATTTAGTAGATATATTCAAAAGCTTCACGTGGAAAAAATATATATGTTACAATTTTGTGTCACATTTATTTGATAATGATCTTAATATTATTCTAAGTAAAGAATAAATAAAAAATGCCATTCTATTTGTTTTAGTATCTACAATAATTTTTCATAGGGATAAAAAGAGATTATGTAATTTTATAAACTGTTATTTGAAATATGAATGCATTGTTTATATCATGGAAATTTATTTTTAATTTCTAGTTATGAAATAAATACTTTAAAATATTATTCAACACTCATATAGTGATTTTTTAAGTAATAGAAAAATTAAATAAATTATTTTAGAAATCTTAAAATTAGTTCAATTTTGATGAATTATTACGTTAAATGATTTTTAGATAAATATAATATATTATTGATATTTTAAAATTTTATATTTGAATCCCAGTTCTATATTGTTGTCTTTGAAGTCAAACTATGTGAATAGTCCCCAAAATTACCTAAATGGCATCTTTTGTTAAATAATATTTAATTAAATTATTTAAAATTAATAAAAATATTATCTTTGGACAAGTGAATGGGATATGATGTAGAATATAAAACATTTTCTACTTATGGGCTACTTATCCATTTATAATAACTTTATTGACCCTTAAAGAGTAAAAAACTTTGATATCATAGTAATCATCAAAATGGTTGCGAGGGGGGGGGGGGGGGGGGGTTAACTAAGGGACAAGGGTTAAAATGACACTTAAACTTGTCTAAATTTTATTGGATGAGATTATTTCAACTCTTTAAAATACTATATTCTAAATATATCAACCTTTTACACTTTTAAATGAAAATAATTTATTATATTTAAATATTTTACATAATTCCAAGTGCGTCTTTCCTTCACTATAAAAGGAGACCACCCTTTGTCTATTCTCCACACAACCTTGAGACCCTTATCTAGATAAAAACAAAGAAAAAAATATTCTAAACATCATTATACAAGTTCTAGATTTTATTTTCTCTTAAAAATACCATACCTAGGGTCCTTAATATGAAATCCAAAGGTGGCCTCTCAAAGTGGAGGTAATCATTTTAATCAATATCTTTCATTTTACTTCTTATTTTAACCCATTAAATTTTATCCTAATCATTCCAATATAATATCATAAGTATATAACATATAATAATATATTATTATGTTTATCGCATAACCTATATCCATTTATTTTCTATCAAACATGGAACAAAACTATCACTCGTATGTACGTGTGGACTACCACCTCCATTAAGTGATGTGATTTGTTTTTAATTTTCATTTACATTGATGGTAATATAGAAAAATTTAATGAATATATATTATATTTAAAATATAATTATGATTTTAAAAATGTGGATAATTATATAACCTTTTTTTCATCTATCCAAATGTTAAAACATCACTCGTGTCTACGTACAAATTATAATCTCCACAAAGTGCTGTAATTCATTTTTCATGACCAATTTATATTAATTGTTATAAAATTTTATAAATGATTAAATTTTATAATTATTTCATTATTTTGATTCTATATATTATTAATACACGACCATGGTGCAAGGACCAAAACCATCAAACTGAAACATGCATGGAAAATAGACAAGTTTTCACATGAATGTTAATTTTAATGAAGAATTGTTAATAAAAGGATAATTAAAACATATAATAGAATGTTACATATTAATTTATGTATGAATATTTTCTTTTATTATATGTATAATGTATTTATATTTATTATATAGGAGGTTTGAACATGTATGAAGTAAAACATGACGTGATGTAAGACTTTCTTATCTCATTTTTATTTCTATAAGACATATTCTATATTAACCACTTATTTCTTTATTATAATGTATATAATTTACATTAATTAATTTTATGATTATTCTCATGAAAATTATTGGTATTTAAAAATCAATATAAGATTATCTATTTCTTGAGGTTTTTATTTGGATATTACCAATGCAGTAAGGGTTCTTTTTATAATCTCATTTATTTTCGGGACTATCTATGATAAATTTCCATTGAGGGAAATTCTATGGATCTTATCCTTTAAACACCATATATTTTATTATAAATTGGTTATTTATATATTTTTAATTTATTATTACCATTTTAATCTATTTGATACTTAAAATTATCGAGAAAATGTTTTTAAAATAAAATCATCCTTATTTACTCTTTGGTCAACCAGATTTTTCTTCCATGTCCAAGATCTAAAAAATTGTTTTCTTGTAGTTTTTACCTTTAAATAATATATTTGAAAAATAAAATCATAATTAATATTTAATTTATCTAAAAGGATTAAAAGGAATATTTTTAATGAATCATTTTATGAACATTTCATTTCTTACTTTTTACAAAAAAGTGTGAAAAGAATGTTATCTTTTAACATATATGATATGAATAGATTTTTTCGATGTCATAACCATTATTTTATTTAAATATTACATATCAATTTTCAATGTTTATTTTAAAATAAAATAATTTTCTTAATATTTTATAAATTTTTAGTTAATTTTGTTTTCAAAATAAAAAGATATTTTTCTCATGGTTTCAAAGGAAGGTTCAAATTTTTTTTAAAGGTATTATTTATCTATTTCAAAATATTTTAACGATTTTGATTCTTCATTGGGGATACGATCTTATGATACCATGTAATTTATTTCTCTAGATATATTATTATGATGATGATTTAAGGATGATTCTATGAAACCCATTTTTTTCCATGGGTTAATTATATTATGATAAAACCTTTATAAAACCTATTTTATTCCATGTGTTAAGCTATGATTAAATGATGAAATATTTTTTAAACAGGTTTCCTTTCCATGATTTATGATATGATTATATTATGAATGATTTATTATCTTTTGTAAAACATATTCATAGTTTTCATTATGTGATGGTTGTCCTTTGAATTATATAGACCTTAAATTCATTGAATAAAGAGCGATATATTAGGATATAATAAGGACTAGAATGGAGAGTGAAACTAATTTTGTAAGGGAATATGTATAATAAGATTGTGTTGGTAGTGAAAACTTACTAAGGAAATGATGGAATAGAGAGTGAACCCAATCCACTATGACAGCCATGACAGTGAGTCTTGACCAAGGAAATGATTTTCTATGCTTATGTGTATTCAAAAAATGTATTCCTTATACTAGTGATACATTATCATGGATCAAGATTTATTATTGATGATTCCAACATCTTATGTATCATAACATTCGATTTGGAAAAACCATATTCTATGATTCATGATTAAATATATTTAACTGATTGGGTTTGAATTTATTAATTTATTATAATGTTCACATACCCATGTGATTATTCCCACTTATGATCATTGATTGATATCCCATTTTTTTAACCTTATTGAGAATATTATATCACCCCTTCTTATGTTTCATTTCCCTAGGTTATGAAGAAAAGTTTTCAGTGTTGTATGTGTAATAAGGTAACTATGTGAGAACATGTTGAAGATATTTCACGAAATAAGATGATTATGTATCTAGTATTCAAAAACTTAATCTTTATGGTTATTTGGTGTGTATTATTATTAGATGTATTAAATATTCATTTAAAATAATGTAATATTTATGTATTTTATTCTTAGGTAACATTATCCTTGATCCATTGAATGGGATCCTCAATATTAAAATCCCATAATTGGATTTCCCACACACCTACCTCCAAGTTTAATTAAATATTTTATAGGTAATAAAAACTTGATTTTGAAACAGTTAAGTCAACCCAAAATATTATTTATAAATCCTCTATATTTTGATGCCCCGTTATTTGGGATATAAAATTTATTTGAAATATGGTTATATTTTAACTATTTTACAAAAATATTTTCTAAATTAATCTTTACTTGAGGGATGTTTATATTTTTGTTAAATATTTAATATTTTATCATTATACATATTTGTTAATATTATTGTGATTTTACAAAATTTTTAACACCCCAAGATTTCATAGTACGTTATTTCTTCTAAGTAATTTAATAACTTGCACTACACACAACACCGAGTTCAAGCGCACCATGACTTACCAAACTAGCCGTTCAAAAGCAGTTATGAATAGTATTAACAGAATTTTGAACTTTATATAATACTTATAATTTTAGAATCCATATTATGAGTTTCTTATACATAATGTAAGAATAAATTCATTTTTTCAGATAAAAGAAGTATTTTTCCAAAAATGCAATTTTACTGCCTTTTAACGGTGAACCCTTTTTAAATTCAATATTTGAAAATTTTATATATTAAATTTGAAAAAATAACCTTATTATTTAGAATTGGAACATAAGAATTTAGTTTCAATAAATTTTTAGTGTTTTTCTGAAAACTTTCATATTTGGGTGAATAGTGAAAAATACAATATTTTAACTGAAAACAACTTTTTTTAATCAAAATAATTTATAGTTTTGAATTATACATTTTAATGTTTTAGAAGTATAATTAGATTATATTTTTACCATTTAATTCAATTATGGTCATTGAAAGTAATTTCACTTTGAAATTGGACATAAACAAGTGTTAATCTTTTGATAGTTATTATTTCTTAAAAATACGCCCTTTGGTTTTGGGAATGTGAATTAATTTTAAATTAATTAATGAAACTTCTATGTTTTTAAATTGGTAAAATATAATTCATTTTTGAATTCAGAATATCAAAATTAGATTAGGGTAAATTTTTGGTATTTTTCTGAAAACATTCAATTTTTGATGAATAGTGAAAAACACTGAGTTATTGTTTAAAACCAACTTTTTATTTAAATAATTATTTATTTTGTTTAAATTTATTATAGGTAAAAATAGATACATAATACCTATATAAGTTAAATGTAATTCATTAAAGTTATTTTATAATAATTTTAGATATATAAAAATTTTATCGAACTTTTTACCGTCTTTTACCCACCTCCTAGGAGCATTTGCAAATTTGAATAAATCTTAATTTTACCGCTTCTGTGAATTGAATTTAAAAAATATGAGAGAAATGGTTGATATCAGTAAGTAAAATGTGGTTCAATAAGATAAAAATAATTTTTGGTGAATAGTAACTTTTGACTTTTATTTACCATGGTTGAAAATAAATAGGGTAATTAAGGGTAAAAAGATATCATTATTACCCTAACACACATCCTAATTCTATTGGATAATATTAATTCGATAAAAAACAACCTTAGGAAGAAAATATGATCCTTTAGGTCCAATTGGATTAGATTAGGACATTTATTATTATTTTATTCAAAGAAGAGTTAAAAGTGTTAAATTCAAAGTTTAGTAACTAAACCATTTTTAATATAGGGTTACACATAAGATAAATTCAACTATAAATATTCATAAGAAAGATAAAAAGATTTAATACATAATGGTATTTTATTTATAATTTTTAGACATTAAATAATTTAATTTATTTATGACACAATGATGATGCAATAATTACCTTATTAATGAAATATTAAAATAATTGATTTTATAAATATCCAAATAAATGTAATTTGAGAATTTTTATGAATTAAAATAATTTTCTAGGTTAATATGACATGTTATAGTTGATTAAATGAATTGTTTTTGAAGTAATAATGCTGTTATGAATTTAACAAAAACAAAATAGAAAATAGTGTCAAAATTGACATAAAAGAGGTTTAAAAAAATATTATATTTTTAATTGATATTCTATTCTTAAAAATCTAATGTTCTACCAAAGATCTTAAATAATATTATATATGTCATTAATGAATCACTAGAGGTTCTCTTGGATGTTTATAGTAAGTTTATTAACCATATAGTGTAATAATACAAGAAGACACGGTAAAAGTTAAATTATTTAACTTAGAGTTGAATCTAAAATATAAGGTTAAAATGGTAATCTAAACTTGTCTAAAACATATTGGTTGAGAGTATTTAGACCCATACCCACTTTATATTCAGTATAAATTAATTTGGATCCATTATAAACCGAATATTAATTAATTATAAAATAATATTTCAATCTTTTCCTGAGGTGCCCTCACCGTTCTTATAAAAGGGCACTCCCTCTTCTCTCAAATTCACACCTTCAAAGCCATTTGGATCGGCCAAACCCTGACGCAATATCCTCCCAACTTTCCTCCCTTCATCCTAGAGGCCTTTCTTTGGTCATAAAGCCAACCTAAGAAGCCCCTTTGATCAAGTCAAGAGGAAGAACTCAAAGAAGAGGTAAATATTTCATCACCTCTTTCAAGTTCTTTTCTTCTTCCATGCCATAGATGTTTTAGTATTGGATTAAGAAGACAAAAACAAAACAAGAACCCTTCCGCCCTCAAGGAGGATGAAAATGATGAAGGCCAAGGGAATCCCCTTGTACAATACTCTTGCACTCAATAGGGAGCGAGTCCAGATTATGGTAAACCACTAGATCCTCTTCCTGTCTACCCATGCGAGCCAGCGCATCCGAAACAAAGTTCATCTCCCTCAAGGTATGATGTATCATCTTCCCTTGGTTGGTTTCCATAATGCATCTATGAATAAGGTAGGTCAACTCCTAGGGAATCAAATGTCACCCTTGAATATCCTTTACAAGAACTTCGGAATCTGATTCAATCTATGTCACCTGGAAGACCATCCTTCTACAAACCCTCAAACCTGAAAGTAGTTCCCAAACTTCCGCACCGAGCGAGTTTCTAGTACCATAAAAGGCACTGCATCCTAGTAAAATAGATCCCTTAAAGTCCCTCAGAACCCCGCTACCCCTCATGATTCCTTCCAAGCCGGGACCATCCACATTGAGTTTGAGATCAATGGTAGGAGGCTCCCATTTAACCCACTGTCCGCATACCCTATTCTGAGTTCAAGCAGCGCTAATGAGATTTCCGATCATGATAGAAGTTTGTCACCCTTTCCGAATCGAAGACAAATCTACAACAATGGATTAGGACTACATCTGCATGAATAATAACGAGTGACTGGAGCCGAGCCAAACATGGTTGCGGGCCTCCCATATAGTCCAACATATCGAGGATGGGATAATGATACGCACCTTGTGCTCCATGATTTTGCTTTCCAATCTTTGAAACCATGATGTTAAGAAACCATGTAAGGAGAAAGGGTCTCCATCCATGCACGAGTGAGGGGAGAAGAATGACCAAATATGCGCAGCCCAAGAACTCAGAAAAAATAAGTGAAGCATTGTCTCCACCTTCTGACTCTCACAGAAAAAGCATTGAGAAACCATTGAAATTCCCTTCCTTTGTATATTAGAATCAGTCAAAATTGCATTGTTTCTGATTCTCCATATCAGAAAATTCATACTAGTAGGAATCTCAGTGCACCAGGCCACCGGAGGCCCCTCATCCGAAGCAGCCTCGTCATGGAGAAGACCTATATAATCCCACAAGTTAAACATGCCCAAACTAGACCTGTTAAAACAACATTTATCAGTGGTATTTTTGATCACAACACTTTCAAAGACCTCCATCTAAGTAGAGTTCAACATCATTTTGATGAGGCCATAGTGTTCTGTAGCTTCGTTGAAGGTAATGTTCGGAGAGGGGTAGCCTGGAAATAAGAGCTTCTCGCCCAACCAATTTAAATACCAAAAGTTGATATCCCATTTACTGATGATCCATCATGTGTGATTTTCAAGATGCTCCAAGTGAGAAAAAATGCAGTGCTCTAGGTCCGAGGAATGAGAACCGCGGTCGCCTAGAGCTCAACCAAAATGAGCACTGAAGAGTTTCTCCCACAGAGACTCCCCAACCAGAATCTCCCACACTAACCGACCCTGCATGCCCAATATGGATTCCTTAATATCCTAGAGACCAACACCCCCTTCTGAGACTAGTTTTTCCATGCGAGGCCACGAAGCCCAGTGGAAACACTCTGTTTGATTAGAGTCCCACAGAAAGGAATTGAGCATTCTTTCCAACTTCTTCACAACACCTTTAGGTGGCCTCATAATAGAGAAAATATGCATCAGAATAGAGGAGAGCAACCCATTGATCAAAGTAACCCATCCTCCAAAAGACAACAGCTTATTTTTCTAGTTGAAAATCCTACCCAGAATGCGATTCAGAATTTCATGGAAATGCTGCTTCTTTATGTGGCCACTTCAGATCATGACTACAAGGTAGAGGATCAGTAGTTTCTTTTGAAGACAGCCTACAATGCCTTGCACCTCTCTACAACGCCTACCAGAGCACTTATTTGAAATAAACAGATGACTCTTTGAGGAATTAATATTTTTTCCACTAAAGTGACCATAAGTGTACATGATCTCCATGAGGTCGTACAAGGACCTATGCCTACCATTCGTGAAAATCAAAATATCATCAGAAAAAATCAAATGAGAAATATACACCGTGGATTTACAACAAAAATACCGTTTTTTTCTATCATTCTCCAAACTCCTATTCAGATTGTGAGACAACGCATCTTGAGGCAATATGAAAATACTTGGGGATAGAGGGTCACCCTGGCAGACACCATGAAATGACTTGAAATAACCAAAGCCTTTCCTCATCAGAGAAATGGAGTGCCAAGGAGAGGAGTAGCACCTAAAACAGATATAGCAAAACCACTCTGGGAACCTGAAGATTCTCATAACACGGATAATAAAGCTCCATTAAATAGTATCATAAGACTTGTTCATATAAACTTGGAAAATGATGTTGGAACCAATTGAATGCCTATGAAGATCATTCACAAGCTCCCTGGTGATACCAAACACTCCTTGAATGTTCCAACCCTAAAAGAAACCGTTTTTTTCTCTAAAAACCAACTTGGGTATAAACCCACCAAGTCTTCCAGCAATAACCATAGCCAAAATCTTATAGGAAGAATTTTAGAGGTAGATAGGACGGTAATGGGAGATGAGAGTTGGATTTCTAACCTTTGGAATGAGGACCACCCTCAAAGAGAAGATTATTCTATTCAAAGAACCACCACTAAAGAAATCCTGAATTTCTTTAACCACTTGAGAATTGACCACATCCCAAGATTCCACATAAAAAGAAACAGGAAAGCTATCCGGCCTGGGTGCACTTTCTTGAGGCATTCTCAAGATAGCCTCTCTAATCTCATTCTCTGTAGGAGGCGCGTTAAGAAGAGAATTATCAGAATCATTCACCAGCTTGGGGATGAAGTTCAAGAAGCCCTCGCCATCTGAATCATCCCGATCAAAGGAAGACGATGGCTCTCCTGATAAGAGACCCTCAAAGTGGTCCAATGCCATTATGCCTGCAACATACCTATCAGAGGTGTAGGTTCCATTGCCAATGTGAAAATTAACCTTCATGCTCTTTTTCTCCTTCATGCATGCTTGAAATAAGGATCTATTACGATCACCTTCTCTTAGCCATCTCACCTAAGAGCATTGTCTATAGTCCCTCTCGATATCTAGAAGTTTTTTGACAAGAGAAGTTCACTTATCACAGAGAGAAATAAAAGTGTTGTCTTCCTAGCTGATTTGAAGAACTTCTTCCAGCTGATCCACCTCCTTCTGAATATGATCAACCTCAGAAACCACCTTGGATCTGCTCACAAGCCAGATCTTAAGATCCTGTTTGAGATGTGAGAGGCGATTCTCAAGGCCGCGCTAGGATCACCCGTCGTCCCTCTGACCCCAAGACTCCTTCAACAACTGAAAGAAGGAATCCTCCCAATGCTAGGTATTAGAGTAAAAGAATGCTTGATTAAACACATGATCTCTCATGACCTCCACTAGCAGCGGGGCATGATCGGAAAGGGAGCAGGAAAGGTGAGAAACTTCCGTTTTGGGAAAAAGTTCCAACCCCTGAATATTCGAAAAACATTAGTCCAAATGGCACCAAATGCGATTAGACCCTTTACAGTTATTGCACTATGTGTACCTTGGCCTGGAGAACCCTAAATACAAAAGACCATCAGAAATCATGCAGGTCCAAAATTCATGAAAACCACCTAGATTCATAATCGAACCACCTCTTTTCTATAAAGGGTCCGAGATGGAGTTGAAGTGAACAACAAAAAACCACAACCAAGAGCCGGAGTATAAAGCCTCAAGGTGATTCCATAACTCCACCCTCCCAAGAGGATCAGTGTATGCATAAAAAACGTAAAAAGAAGATCAAATCCCTAACATGAGATCTTTGTTTTAATACAATGGGGAATAATACTCATAGGATTGACGGTAGCATTTTTGTTCCAACATATCCAAATTTTCAAATTGTTATGACCTCCATGCAGAGCGTTCAGAAAACCCATTTTCTTAGCAATCCCTGGAAGCTTGATCAGATCCTGTTTCAGTTCGAGAATAACAACAAGGGAGAGCTAGTGTTTCCGGGATTCAGAAGAGATATAGGCCCATTTGTATTGATCTCAAAAACCCTGTGTATTCTAGATCATAAGGGGAAACATTAAAATAGATTTGTCCGAGCTCTATGGCACGAAGGGCTAGAAAACGAAAGGGGTGCAAGAAAACCTGTATCCTTTGATCTGGATCGCATAACCGGTCCAACAAAATCATTGTCTCAAGAAGTAGGTTTTGGAGATCAAATGATATTCTTGAATGGAGAATCCAAGTCCTCCAAGAGAGGCTATCTTTTAAAAAAGAAAAACCCCAAGGATTTTGCGTCCAAGCCTGAATGCATCAGAGAGTCCAGAAGAATGCGCTGTGGAGAAAGGCAGGCTAAACAGATCTCTTTTTAGACACCCTCAGGCAGGTGTCCATGTGAAGGCAACCCCTCATTGGCCAGAGCCATTTTACACACAAAGGTCCTTTGGATAAACTCTGGTGAAAGCTGGGTCGAGATAAAGAAGGTCACATTATGGAGCGATGAGGGCTTGGATGGGCTCGGAAAGGAGAGAAGGATACTCGAGTCGCGGAGAGACAAGAGATTTCTCAAGAAAAGGAACTCATCCGGAGGAGCATTCCCAGAAGGCTCTGAACCAGGAGACAAGACAATGAGGTCCAAGGATTCAGGCACTGGATATGGCAGGCCAGAAACAGTGTAATAGGGTGCCGTTGCCTCGAGAACCTTGGTCATGTGACGACCTTCCAAAGAATTTGAATTCAAAAATGACCAACCAATGGAAACCATGCCTATCACAATCCCCAAAAACCCTAGTGGGGCCCTTTCATGGTCGTCCGAAGTGCCAGAAGCGCTTGCCTCTGAGGGATTTCTCCGACAGGAAGTTACAGAATTCCCATGCAGACCAAAAAAAAAACAAAAAACTTAGGGAGTCACTGAAAGGATATACGTTGCCACCAATGGAAGCCATCACTCACCCTCAGCAGGATGTGTGAAGGCCATTTCGTGGAGAGATCCATCTCCAGAGAAACGCGAGGATTATCAGTGGATTGTAGGCACCAAGTGTTCAAATCGGTGCATATGAACGAACCCAACGAATCGCCAATGGCCTTCAAGATTGTTAGATTGAGGAAAGGTAGTGAAAGACCGGGCAAACTAAGCCAGATTGCATCTAAAGGGGATTCTCGACTGAAATGACAATCCTAAGACCACTACGTCAAGGAGAAGCACCACGAACCACACATCCTATCCTCCTATGACCACACCATCACAAGATATTCTTTCAAGAATAGATGTATATAGAAGGCCATCAGGGAGAGTTTTAAAACTGCCACAGGATGAAGGATCCCCCAAGAGTCCACAAAACCCCTGAAACAACTCAGAGAAGGTTGAATGCATCCGAACTGAGCCACCAAAGTAAGATCATGGAAAGCAGCCGCCTTCTGAAGTTCTTGAACTGAGAGATCCACCACAGAAAACTGTCAACCTGACTGGGAGCCTTGGTTGAAACCATAATCGATGGAATGGCCGGCAGGTCCGAAGCAAACCCAATATTAGATTCCCTTTCCAGTAGGTCATGAGCTGACAAACCACTACATAACGCATCCTTGAAGGAAACCTTTGGATTCACCCCTCTTGAATCCCTTCCCTGCACTGATAGAGGTGGGAAAGAACCATCCACCATAGGAGACAAAGGGCCACCAGTGGAAGGAGAAGCGCCAGAGAGCGGAAGAGAAGTGAGCGACAAGGAAGCCATCTTCTGTTTCCAATCACTCCCTTGAGTCCAAGCTATTTTATTCTTCCACTTACTCTTTCTTTGTTGTTTACACTCTAAAATAATAAATCCAGTATAACCTATATAGTGTGATGTTATTATAAAATGTTACTACCATATTCATTATTCTATCCATCATATAAATGAAAAAGTCACCATACGTGCGTACGTACGGATTACCGTCTCCACGTCGTGGTGTAGTTTGTTATTCAAACATTTCATTATTTGGATTGGTATAATAATGAGTATAATTGATTTAAATAATAAATATAACATGTTAATGATTCTATATATATGATATTCCATCCAATTTTATACAATTTCATCATCAATATAATGATATTTTCGCTCGTGCGTACGTACGGATTACCATCTCAACGACGCGATGAGATTCATTTCTACGTTCACCATTCAATGATGATTATAAAAATATATATTATTAATAAGTATGTAATATATGACATAATAATGCTACTGGATATATATATATATATATATGTGTGTGTGTGTGTATTTACATTCATATCATTCACTTACTTCCATTCAATACAATATGAAAACAGAAACATCGTTTATGCGTACGTACGACCTACCATCTCCATAAATGACATTTTCCATTTAATATATATATCTATTATACATTTTTATATTCTAAATATATATGATATATAAATCATTTTTATATGCTGTAAGTATTTAAATCATGATCTAAATGACTCGATCAAGAATAACAAGTTAAACTACGTACGAAAAAGAAAGCGATTATTACCTGAAATGTTAATTTATCATGAAAATATTTATTAAATGGGTAGTATAAAGTCATAAATGAATCCTGTATGGTATAATAAATATGAATATGGTTCTGATATAATTTAATAAAATACAATTTTCATTATACAAAAGGTTAAACGTACCCTCGACCAAAGGAAAAGTACAAGGTAAAGGTTAATTTCATGATCTCTTTATTATTCAAGGCTTCTTTTACGTAAGTATCTACTGGGACTTCTTTATCATCCACATCCATGTTTCTTAAAAATGTATTTCAAAACATTTTTTTTACTATTTACTAGACTATGGGTTAAAGTCATGTATACCCTTGTTTGGTTTTTTATAAAATGGGTTGAAATGAATCTTTCTGTCGTTTTCCAAACAAGGTACCTTATAACCTTTTCAACAAAATTAAGGTAAGAATGTTTTTTTTAACTTATACGGTGGGTGCGGATATTTACCCCCATTATAATATTTTCAAAGCTTCCCTTACAATATTATAAGAATATTTTCAAAATAAATGTTTTCTTTATAATTATGTGACTCTTAAATGATTTCAAAATAGAAAGAGATATTTCTCTCAAATAGTTTTGATTTCATCTATGTCAACATCCTTTGATGGATTTTACACTAGTTTTAAGTTTATTTTTTATGAAAAAAATCTTCCATATTGTATTTAAGTTTTTGTGATATGTTTGAAAGTGGATGATTTATTTTTATTCCATTCATGATTTTTGGTTAAAGTATTGACATTTCATATGCTAGTTTTAATACAAATGTTTATGTTATATTTCAACCTCTTCTTAAGAAGAATGTGTTGGACTAGTATGTTCCTGGTTGGGGACCAGAAAAAGTAAGCCCTTTGGGTTGGGGTCCAGTTATAGCTGACCCTCTGGGTTGGAGTATGGTTACAGAGGCTCTCCGGGTTGGAGTTTGGTTATAGAGGCTCTCCGAGTTGGAGTCTGGTTACAGAGGCTCTTCGGGTTGGGGTCCAGTTACAGTTAGCCCCTAGGTCCTGGCACGAGGCCTTGACATAGAAATTAAAGTCTGGTACTATACATTCTCTCATTAAGAAATTAGTTATTACATGTGATTATTTGAATAGTAGAATATCCATGTGTATGTTTATATGGTAATGTTTGATTTATTTTTTCCATATTATGTTCATGTTTATGTTTAAATGGATATTGTTTTTTTACACATCTTTCTTTAAAAGTTTATAGCTTCTATTAAATTATTTACGCTTATTAAGCATCTCAGATCACCCCTTTCTTATGTTTTATTTTACCAGGATCCCAAGAAGTGTTTTATGTTTGAGATGCAAGGTTAAGATAAGGGAACAATGACATTCTCAAAGGATTTTTTTTGTGTTGTATGTTATAAAGTGTAATGTAACGTTCATGTATGTAATATATTTTCAAATACTGCTAAATTGATCAGTCTTTCAGGACTTGATTCCTTGTAATAATTCCAATGTATTAAAATAATGCACTGACTATGGGAATCTAGGTTCGAGGCGTTACAGTTGGGATCAGAGGAAGTTTAGTACAAACCTTGGAATCTAGATTTAGATAAACTCTGATTAGAGAACATTACCCTAAGATAGAATTTTTTGATTAGTATATAAGAACTTCCTAGAATTTTGGTACTATATATATTTTTTGAGTTTTCTAAGTAATACATCCATGTTTGGATATGAGGAGGTAGAGGTGGCTATGGAATAAATGTACCTAGGGGTAAAACCCAAAAACACCGCTTTGATCTACACTCAAACGGGAACTTGTGCATGACAATAGGCCTTACTACACTCTTGGTTACAACACTCCTGGGGGATATGCTTAGGATAATTCTCATTTTATTTACAAACCATTACGAAGGGTTTATTAGAATATACTTCCTAAAAGAAAACATTTTTATGATCATGGATTATATCCATAAACTGTTCAATTTATGTTAAGTGTTTCACAAGTAGAGAATTATGTATTTGGATTCATAAAATAACCTAGTGTATGCCATTGTATAGAAATGGTTCCCATTAGAAGGAATGAGAACTCCAAAAATACTTATGATCCCAAGAGTAATAATGATCCTATCATTCATGGTATTAAGACAACATTTAGAAGGAAAATAGTCTCCCATGTATTCTCAACACATGAAAAAATAATATAATGTGTTAATAAGATAAGTAAAGAATTATCTAAGTCTTATGTCTTTGAAGGGAATCAATAGAAGAAAAGGATGGTAGAGAGAAAGATGGATAAAGGGAAGAGGGGAAAGAAGGATTTTTCCATATGTCATAACTTGATGCTATTGGATAATAATCAAGTCATGATACTACCTCAGATGACGAGGAATGACTAGTGTTCTTATGTTGTTATTATAGAATTATTTCATTTGAGTGTTGTATTAACAATATACTGGTTATATTGATTATAGAGATAAATAAGGATTGTACCGCATTGCTGTTTTATTAAGGATTTGAGATTATATGGTTCGAAGAAAAGTGAATTAACATTCAGCTACACTTTTTTGGAAAATACATGGTTAAAGGAAAGGTAATCCTTAATATGGTCATGACAATGAGGTAGTGATTTTGGAATAAGAGATGGTTTATTTGGATAAATCATATTGGATATTCTTGACTTCTTTTGAACTGATTAATAGTTTGTCTATTTCATCATTGATGGAATATTCAAAAATTTTTGATATAAAGAATATATCCAGTATTCTATAAAGAATAAGGGAGTATAAATGTAATCAATAAGGTTTTATGGTAATTCAGGGTGTTACAATGTTTTAAAAGAATGCATGATGAAGGTGTTCACATGTTCTTACATGGAAAAATAGATCTTTATTGTGTTTAAATTCCTTATAAATTTTAGACTGTGAGTTTTGATAGAAGTATTTTGGATAAGTCTAAAGGTTGGAATGTATTAAGTTTGAAATTGGATACTATTGTTAAGGTTACTTTTGGATTGTCATGAAAAGGACAACCCGGAGGTCGGGCGACAACCAGTCACGTCCGGTAAGGTTGCGAGACTTGAACCCGTAATCAAACGGCAACAAGGGTGCATCACCTACCACTGGCATACATGATGTCCTAGATTGTATAATGTAGTTTATTTTTTTTTAAATGGGTCTGATAGGTGAATTATAAATTCATTATTTTTGGAACCCTATACAATTAGGATAAATAAAATATTTTTTTTTGAAACCTTTTGGAGTGAAAGATGAGTTTGTGGTAGGAATTAGTTGAAGGATGAAACTATACTTATCAAGTATATATATATATATATATATTTTTCCCTCTTATTATATGGATAAATTAATTCTTAAACTTTAAGGAAGGGATCTTAAAACCAAAAATGTATTATTCTAATACCTTATGTTTTGTTGAACCAATGGTATTTTAAATCATCATAAAATTGATGGATTTGAGGCCCTCAATTTTACACTTGTTTGTGATTGATGAAATCAATAACTTCATATAAATATTTAAAATTTACACCAATTATGTGTCTCTAATTTCCACCAATTTTCTCCTAATCGAGATCATAATTTGGTGGTGACCCTTTCATTTCCCTTTTCCTCTTATTAAGACTAAATTTTATTAACCTAATTTTCGATGTGGGTTTTCCCACAAAGGTATTTTTTATTTTCAACCTTTTATTTTTTAAAAACAATTTCAAATTACATGGATGAAATTTATTGAAGTAGGGAAAAATGTAACACCCCAAGATTTCATATTACGTTATTTCTACAAAGTAATTCAATAACTTGCACTACACGAAACACCGAGTTCAAGCACGCCAAGACTTACCAAACTAACCATTCAAAAGTGGTTATGAATAGTATTAACTGAAATTTGAACTTTATATTATCCTTATATTTTTAGAATCCATATTATGAGTTTCTTATACATAATGTAAGAACAAATTCATTTTTTCAGATAAAAGAATTATTTTTGAAAAAATGCAATTTTAGTGCCTTTTAATGGAGAACCCTTTTTAAATCCAATATTTGAAACATTTATATATTTAATTTGAAAAAATAAACTTCTTCTTTAGAATCAAGACATAATAATTTAGTTTTAATAAATTTTTGGTATTTTTCTGATAACTTTCATAATTGGGTGAAAAGTGAAAAATACTATATTTTAACTGAAAACAACTTTTTTTAATCAAAATAATTTATAGTGATTAATTATACATTTTAATGGTTTGGAAGTATAATTAGATTATATTTTTACCATTTAATCCAATTCTGGTCATTGAAAGTAATTTCACATTGAAATTAGACATAAACAAGTGTCAATCTTTTGATAGTTATTATTTCTTAAAAATACGCTTTTTGGTTTTGACAATAGGAATTAATTTTAAATTAATTAATGAAACTTCAATGTTTTGGAATTGGTAAAATAGAATTCATTTTTTAATTTAGAAAATCAAAATTATCATAGGGTGAATTTTTGGCATTTTTCTGAAAACTTTCAATTTTTGATGAATAGTGAAAAACACTAAGTTATTGTTTAAAACCGACTTTTTATTTAAATAATTATTTATTTTATTTAAATTTATTTTTGGTCAAAATATATACATAATACCTATATAGGTTCAATGTAATTCATTGGAGTTAGTTTATAATAATTTTAGATATATAAAAATTTTATCGAACTTTTTACCGTCTTTTACCCACCTCCTAGGATAATTTCCAAATTTGCATAAAAATTAATTTGACCACTTCTGTGAATTGAATTCCAAAAATTTTAGAGACATGATAGATATCAGTAAGTAAAATTTGGTTCAATAAGATAAAAATAATTTTTGATGAATAGTATCTTTTGACTTTTATTTACCACGGTTAAAAGTAAATAGGGTAATTAAGGGTAAAAATGATATTATTATTACCCTAACACATGTCCTAATTCTATTGGATAAGTTTAATTTGACTAAAAACAAACTTAGGAATAAAAGATTATCCTTTAGGTCCACTTGGATTAGATTAGGACATTTATTATTATTTACTTCAAAGAAGAGTTAAAAGTGTTAAATTCAAAGTTGATTAACTAAACCATTTTTAATACAGGGGTACACATATGATAAATTCATCTATAAATATTCATTATAAATATAAAAAGGTTTCCTAAATAATGGTATTTTATTTATAAATTTTAGACATTAAATAATTTAATTTATTTATGACACAATGATGATGGAATAATTACCCTATTAATGAAATATTAAAATAATTGATATTATAAATATCCAAATAAATGTAATTTGATCCTTTTTATGAATTAAACTAATTTTCTAGGTTAATATGACATGTTAGTTTTGATTAAATGATTTTTTTGAAGTAATAATGCTGTTATGAATTTAAAAAACGTAGCAAATAGTGTCAAAATTGACATAAAAGAGTTTTTAAAACAAATATTATATTATTAATTGATATTCTATTCCAAAAAATATCAGGTTTGGAAAAAGGTCTTAAATAATATTATATATGTCATTAATGAACCACTTGAGGTTCTCTTGGATGTTTATAGTAAGTTTATTAACCATATAGTGTAAGAATACAAGAAGGTATGGTAAAAGTTAAATTATTTAACTTAGAGTTGAATCTAAAAGATAAGGTTAAAATGGTAACCTAAACTTGTCTAAAACCTATTAGTTGAGAGGATTTTGATCCATACCCACTTTATATTCAAAATAAATCAAATTGGAGCCATTATAAACTGAATACGATTTTATTATAAAATAATATTTCAATCTTTTCCTAAGGTGCCCCTCACCCCTCTTATAAAAGGGCACTCCCCTTTCTATCAAATTCACAGCTTCAAAGACATTTGGCTCCACCAAACCCTAACCAAATATCGTCCAAAATTTCCTCACTTAATCTTAGAGGACTTCCTTTTTTCAGAAAGCCAACCTAAGGAGCCCTTTTGATAAAGTCAAAAGGAAGAACTCAAAGAAGAGGTAAATATTTCATCACCTCTTTCAAGTTATTTTCTTCTTCCACTTCCTCTTTCTTTTTTGTTTCCATTATAAAATAATAAATCTAGTATTTCTTATATATTGTGATGTTATTATAAAAATGGTATAACCAAATTCATTATTCTATCCATCCTATAAATGACAAAGTCACCATACGTGCGTATGTATGGATTAACGTCTCCACGTCGCCATGTAGTTTGTTATTTAAACATTTCATTATTTGGATGGGAATAATAATGAGTATAATTGATTTAAATAATAAATATAACATGTTAATGATTATTTATATATGATATACCATCCAATTTCATACAATTTCATCATCAATACAATGACTATGATTATAAAAATATATATTATTAATAAGTATGTAATATATGACATAATAATGATACTGGAAATATATATATATATATATATATATGTGTGTGTGTGTGTGTGTATTTAAATTCATCTCATTCACTTACTTCCATTCAATATGATATGAAAACAAAAACAACATTTATGGGTACATACGACCTACCGTCTCTATAAACGGTGTTTTCCATTTCATATATCTATCTATTATAAATATTTATATTCTAAATATATATGATATATAAATCATTTTTATATTATTTATGTATTTAAATCATGATCTAAATAACACGATCAATAATAAAAAGTTAAACTATGTACAAAAAAGAAAGCGATTATTACCTGAAATGTTAATTTATCAGGGAAATCTTTATTAAATGGGTAGTATAAAGTCATAAATGAATCATGTATGTTATAATAAATATGAATATGGTTTTGGTATAATTTAATAACATACTATTTTCATTATACAGAAGGATAAATTTACCCTCTACCAAAGGAAAAGTACAAGGTAAGGGTTAATTTCACAATCTCTTTATTATTCGAGGTTGTTTTTACGTAAGTATCTACTGGGACTTCTTTATCATCCACATCCATGTTTCAAAAAAATGTATTCCAAAACATTTTTTTACTATTTACTAGACTATGGGTTAAATTCATTTATACCTTTGTTTGAATTTTTATAAAATGGGTTGAAAGGAATCTTTTCGTCATTTTTCAAACAAGGTACCTTATGACCTTTTCAATAAAATTAAGGTAAGAATGTTTTTTAACTTATACGGCGGGTGTGGCTATTTTCCACCGTTATAACATCATCGAATCATCCCTTAAAATTTTATAAGAATATTTTAAAAATAATTTTTTTCTTTATAATTATGTGACTCTTAAATGATTTAAAAATAGAAAGAGGTATTTCTCTCAAATAGTTTTTATTTCATCTATGTCAACATCCTTTGATGGATTTTACACTTTTTTGAAGTTGATTTATTATGATAAATATATTCCATATTTTATTTAAGGTTTTGTGATATGTTTGACTATGGATGAGTTATTTTTATTCCATTGATGTTTTATGGTTAAAGTATTTAAATTTTGTAAGCTAGTTTTATTACGAATGTTTATGTAATATTTCAACCTCTTCTTAAGATGAATGTGTTGGATTAGTATGTTCAGGGTTGGGGACTGGTAAAAGTAATCCCTCTGGGTTGGGATCTGTTTACAGCAGACCCTCCAGGTTGGAGTCCGGTTACAGAGGCTCTCCGGTTTGGAGTCCAGTTACAAAGGCTCTCCAGGTTGGAGTCCAGGTATAGTGGTTCTCCAAGTTGGGGTCCGGTTATAGTTAGCCCCTAGGTCCTGGCACGAGGCCTTGAAACAGAAATTAAAGTCTGGTACTATACATTACCTCATTAATAAATTAGTTATTACATCTAATTATTTGACTAGTAGAATATCCATGTGCATTTATATATGGTAATGTTTGATTTATTTTTTCCATATTATGTTCAAGTTTATATTTAAAAGGCTATTATTTTTATTACACATCTTGCTTTAAAAGCTTATAGCTTTCACTAAATTATTTACCCTTATTGAGCATCTGAGATCACCCCTTTCTTATGTTTTATTTTCCTAGGATCCCAAGAAGTGTTTTATGTTTGAGATACAGGGTTAAGCTATGGGAAAAATGACATTGTCAAAGGATTATTTTTTTGTGTTGCATGTTATAAAATGTAATGTTACATTCATTTATGTAATATATTTTCCAAGACTTCTAAACTAATCTATCTTTTGGGACTTGATTCCTTGTAATCATGCCAATGTATTAAAATAATGCACTGACTCTGTGAATCTAGGGTTGGGGCATTAAAAAATTAATTAACCATATCATTATAAAATAATTTGCACGTAACCTATTTATTTTATTTTATATTAACTTTCTTGTTATTTATTTACTTTATGTGATCATGTTTAATCATCAAATAAATATTCATCACATAAATAAATAATCTTGCACTCAATAAAAAAGCATGAAGCATGATCATGAGGTTTAACTACTAGTTGGTTTATCATGTAGATAATAAAAAAACCCCCGAACCTAACAAAATAATTCTTTGATTTGGATTGGGACCGAGTTTTATTAGTCTACCTTTAACCTATATATCTCCTTCGTTGGTTTCACCTTGTATTGGTCTTGAAACATGTTCTCTCACCCGAGAGATCATTCCTTTACATACACTTTCTAAATCATATGTGATGGGAACTAAAGGGTTGAGATTACATAAAAGAAACCATGGGCACATAGGCCTATACATAATAAGTAGGGTGGGATGGTACGTAGATCATCATATTTAATTTAATAATTAATTCATTAAAAAAACCCGTGTTGTAAATAATTAATTTTAATAGAAAAAAACACTTCATAGGTCATTTTATCTCATTATCATCCACAAATGTAATGAATACAAATTAAAAAAAATATATAATTCCTTTCAATAATCACTTTATTAAGATAATTTTCCCATATTAATAAATTAATTGTCTTAGTATTTAATTAATTAATTTATCTTAATTATCTATCAAAATAGTCCTTGAAATTCCCATCGACTATAATTTTAAATAAATTATTATTAACTAAAATTAATTAAGTACACAACATGTACTAGAGGAAGAAAAACTTTCACCATTCTAGTTTTGAATAAACCCATTTATGGAGTTTAAATGTTACACAACATGTTACATCACATGATATGACATGTGACTTGTTGTGTATATGGTGTATCATGATATACATGACATTTACTGTAACAACCCAAGATTTTATGAAAAATATTCTTTTTAATTTTATTAATGTCTTGTGTTGTACGCTACACCAAAAGGAGCTTGCACAACATGCATCCTTGACTTGCCTTGCATTACACGCAATCGCAACCTTCCTCGATAGTGTGTGTAGTACGCAATAACGAGTTTCACTAAACAGCGATATGCTATTAAAACTAGCCGTTATGAATAGTAATAACCACTTTTTGAAATTTTGTAAATTTTATTTTTCAAAATGGATTTCATTTTTGGATTCGGAGTATCGAATTTAGCCTAAGGTGAAATTTTGGTACATTTCGGATAACTTTCATATTCTGATGAATAGTGAAAATTACTAAATTATAATTAAAAACAACTTTTTTAATCGAAATAATTAATAGTGATAAATTATATATTTGAGTGGTTTTAAAGTATATTTAGAATATATTTTTACAATTTAATACAATGTTGGTCATTGGACGTAATTTCACATTTAAACCTGACATAAACAAGTGTCAATCTTTTGATAGATATTGTTTCGTAAAAACACGCTATTTGTTTTAATAGCGGGATTTAATTATAAAATTAATTAATTCAACTTCTATGTTATGAATTTGGTAAAATAGACTTCATTTTTGAATTCGGAATATGAAATATAGCTTAGGATGAAATTTTGGCATTTTTCTGAAAACTTTCAATTTTTGATGAATAGTGAAACCACTAAGTGGTAGGTTAAAAACTGAATTTTGCATAAAACTTAATTTTACCACTTCTGTGAATGGAATTTCGAAAATCCGAGAGACACGGTGAATATCAAGGACTAAAATGTGGTTCAATGAGATGAAAATAATTTTTGGTGAATAGTAACTTTTTACTTTTTTTTACCGCGGTTAATAGTAAATAGGGTAACTAAGGGTAAATATGATATTACTATTACCCTAACACATGTCCTAATTCTATTGGACAAGTTTAATTCGACCAAAAACAAACTTAGGAATAAAATATGACCATTTAGGCCCACTTGGATTAGATTAGGACATTTATTATGAATTTATTTAAAGAAGGGTTAAAATAGTTAAAATCAAAGTTTAATAAGTAAATCATTTTTAATATGGGGTTATACATAAGATAAATTCGATTGTAAATATTCATTAGAAATCTAAAAAGATTTCCTACATGATGGTATTTTATTCGTAATTTTTAGACATCAAATAATTTAATTTATTTATGACACAACGATGATGCAGTAATTATCTTATTAATGAAATATTGATATAATTGATGTTATAAACACCAAAATAAATGTAATTTGAGATTTTTTATGAATTCCACTAATTTTCTAGGTTACTATGATATATTAATGTTGATTTAATCAACTTGGTTCGAACATATAATTCTGTTATGACTTTCACAAAAATCATATATCAAATAGTGTCAAAATTGACACAAAATAGTTTTTAAATCAAATATTATATTATTAATTGTTATTTTATTCCTAAAAATCTAAGGTTCGGCCAAATGACTAAGATAAGGATATATATATTAATAATAAACAATTTGTGGTTCGTTTGTCATGTTATAGTAAGTTTATTAACCATATAGTGAAAGAAAACAAAAAGACACGGTAAAAGTTAAATTATTTAACTTAGAGTTAAATATAATTGATAAGGTTTAAAATAATATCCAAACAAGTCTAAATTTGATTGGTTGATGAGATTACAACCCTATCTCATATAATCTTCGAATATGAGTCATTTTTGGAGGTTTTTAAGTGGGGTTAGATTTATTATAAATTAATATTTTTAAGAATTCCTAAGGTGCCCCTCTCCTCCCTTATAAAAGGGCACCTCCTCCCCCTCCTCCTCACACCAATTTTGAGCACTCAAGCTCGGCCAACCATTGACATTTTCTCCTCTCCACTTTCCTAGAATAATCCTAGAGGTTCTGGTCTTCTCCAAAGACCAATCTTAGTTCCTTAAGTGGAGGATTCAAAGAGGCGTTCCAAAGAAGAGGTAATATCCATTACCGATCTTTTCAATTTCTTTCTTCTTATACTTCTTCTTCTTTAGTTGTTTCATGATAAAGTAATAACATCAGTATTACTTACATACTGATATGTTATTATAAATGTGAAACAACCCTAATTCACCTTCTATCCATCCTACGGAAAAATGAAATCACCGCGCGTGCGTACGTACGGAATACCGTCTCCACGCCGTGGTGTAATCTATTTTCCACCATCACCTTACAAGGATGGGTATAATGGTGTAATGAGTAACTACATATGATTATTATGAAGTAATATTGATACTGAAATAATATATATATACTCCAATACAATTCCACGATCATAGGAACGATATCATCACTCGTGCGTACGTACGGAATACCGTCTCCACGATGTGATGCGACTCGTTCTACATGATCTTCATTTCATAATGATTATATAAATGAATTGAATGAATGAATATGGTATATACTACACTAATACCATTCTGGAAATGAATTATCTATAACCTAAAGATAAGAATAAGAATTTATTCGACAAAACACGCATAAGAACAAAAAGTTATAAAGACCCGAGTAACAAGTAACAATGAAATATTACTAACAAGAAGCTAATAATATGACCATATATGATATCATATCAATATGTATGATTCTGGAATAAGTCAATAACATTATTTAAACCATTATACAGGAGCTTCGGACACGTACAGAGCTAATCGGACCTAAGGTAAGGGAAATATCACAATCTCATTTTTATCCGAGATTGTTTATTCGGGTGTATTTTATCATCCACATCCATGTTCCCTCAATATGTAATATTGTTTCCATCCACTTAAAATAGTTTAAATCCAATTTTACCCTTAGGTGAGTTTTTAGTAAAGAATATGAAAGGAATCTTTTGTCGTTTTTCCGTACGAGGTACTTTTTGACTTTTCCGACAAAAGTACGAAGAATGTTTTTTTTAACTTATACGGCATGAATGGATTTTTAAAACATTACTTCAAAGAAGCTTCCTTTACAAGTTTTCAAGTTTATTTTTAATCAACTTCTTTTATTTTAAAGTTGTATTACATGTTATGAAAGGAAAAATGTTTTTGAAGAAGAAAGGATATTTTCCTCAAGAATTCAATTCAAGTGTTTTATCAAAATTATTTTCCATCTAAGATAATAAAGGGTTCTGTTTCTATCCATATTTTTACATTGGTTTGACTATGTTGTGATGGAATTATGTTTATGAATTCCTTTGTCATATATGAATTGATTTATGATGTCATGATGTTTCAAGAATCCCATTTTTGTTACATGTGTTATGCGATGATGTATGTTTTATGATTATGTGGCACACATATGAAAGGATTCATTATAAGATGGGTGGGACCTATATCTCCCTCCAATGCATTGGGTAATGATTTTATATCTCATGAGATAGACATGGCTGGAACGGAAGGTTATTTCGGTTCAGTGATACAGGACTGAAACGAGGAGTGAACTCGGTTCAGAAAGGGACTTTGTCCACTAAGATAGTCTTGGCAATGAGTCATGACTAACAAGAAATGATTTTCCATGATTATGTGTGCATGCCACAAAGTTTCAAGTTTTATGTTATGATTATGGGGATCTCATTTTCACTTCTATGATTTGTTCCATGTTAAGATATTATGATCTCTTTTGCAGGTTGTGATTTTCAAAAAGATATGATATGATTTTTATTTATTTTGTATACCCTTACTGAGCATTTGAGCTCACCCTTTTATGTTTTCTTTTCCCTAGGATATAAAGAAAGGTTTTAGGTAAAAAAATGGAAGATCTTTACGGGAGATATTGAAGATCTTTCACCAGGATTAGAAGATTATGTTCCGAGTTTCCAAAGACACTAAACTATTACGATCCTTTAGTGTGTGTTTTTGTTATGTACTAAGTATTCCGCAAATGTAATGTAATGTCCATGTACGTCAGGATACGGGTCTCTACAGTTGGTATCAGAGGAAAGGTTTAGTCAACCTTTGGAAACTAGGATGCGAAAACGTTAGTGAGATCCCTAGAGATATTTCTAAGGTATGTCTAGGGATGTCCCTAGGGATAAATATACGTATAGGTTATAGTAATAGAATTACGCTAACGATCATAGAATTAAACCTAAGATGTTGGATATTGAAGGTACTCCCCCTTTATTATGTTGTTTTCCCTAGCATGATTTTTGCCTCTCACACTATTCTTTTTGGGTTTTAGACGATGGCTGGAACCCGAAGGAACCGTGTTGATCAATGCAATGGACAATGCAATGATTGCCCTCCTGAACAAACAAATGTTATGGGAGATGGAGTGCAAAATCTTATTGCTATACTTACACAAGCTATGAATCATTCTGGACTTCCAAATGAGCAGAGAAGGGAACAATATTCTATTGAGTCCTTCATGAGGCAACGTCCACCTTCTTTCAGTGGGACTTCCGATCCACTTGTTGCTGAACAATGGATCAGTACCACTGAAAAGATATTTTCAGTTCTTCAATGTTCTGAACATGATAAAGTCATCTTTGCAGTATATCGTTTGGAAGGTGAAGCTGATCAATGGTGGAATCTTATCAAGAATACGAGGCCAAGGGATGAAATTGAGTCCATGGAATGGGACGAGTTCAAGAACTTGTTTTTCAGTAAGTACTTCAATCGTATTCTTCGAACAAAGATGGAAAAGGAGTTTATTGAGCTGAAGCAGAAGGATGATGAATCTGTTGGTATATCTGAAGCGAATTTTACAAGACTTGCAAGGTATGCATCTGGCATTATCATCCAACCTGAAAGTAAAGTTGATCGATTTTTCAGTGGCTTAAAACCAAGTCTTCGAAGGGCATTAGCTATAAGAGACTTCAGTAGCTATGAAGAAATTGTGCGTTGTGCTATCAAGGTAGAAATGGAAGTTGGTGTTACATATCCATCTCATGGTTTTGACAAGAAACAAAAGATGGAGTTCAAGGAGAAATCTCATAATAATGGTGAAAAGAAGATGAATGTTTCCTTATGCACAAAGTGTGGAAAGAAGCATGGTGGAGATTGTCTTAAAGGAACTAGAAAATGTTTTAAGTGTGGAAAAGAAGGTCATCGAGCAGCTGAGTGTCGAAGTAATGGAAAAAGGGTTTCTAATGATGTGAATAAAGCAAACACTGCAGAGAACGCACCGCCAACACTTCAATGCTTCAAGTGCAAGGAAATGGGGCATTATGCTAATAATTTCCCTAATCCAAGGGTTAGTGATGATCAACATGAGCAACCACTGAAGGCAAAGGACAAAGGGAAATCACATGCGATCACTATTGGCAATGTTGAATATGATAACGATGTGGTGGAATGATTAAGTGTTTATGTAATGGGATTCCAAAATAATGTTGTATCATGGAGTATTGGAATATTTATGTATTGGTTTAATGTGGTATTCAAAGTGATTGAGATATTTTTGGAAATAAGATGATATGCGCATAATGAAGGGAAAATAAGAAAATGAAATGTTTACCAATATTCATGAGCTCATGATTGATATAAGGACTAAGTGATATCATGGATTGAGTATATAGAATTTTGAGGATTTTGGTATGTGGAAAGTGTTAACTTTTAACTGCATTCATGTTTTCACTAAGGTATTCAAGAGAATACATGATTAAGGACTTTGAATGTTTAGAATGTGACCAACAAAACATATCTTATGATATGTGGGGATCAACGACAGTATTAAATCTCTGGTAATCGTTGTCACTATATTATGAGAGTGGACTGTAGTATTATGGATAAGCCTAAAGATTGAAATGGATTATGTTGGACATAAGTGAGTATTGTTTAAGGATCGAAGTTTTCTCGATATTATTGATGGGATGTTATAGTAATATAGTTTTAGAAAAAGGACAACCTGCAGGACGGGCGACAGCCCATCGCTTCGGACAAGGCTGTAGGAATCGAACCCACAACCGAAGTGCGACTGGCCTTTATCGCCTACCACTGACCTACAGGAAGTCCCTATTTAGTAGAAACTAGTTTTATTATATTAAGCAGTATGATATATGAAGTATAAGTCCATTTTAGGAACCATATATGATTAATCTCACTATAGATCGATTTATGCATATAATTTTTGCTAACCTTTTGTTTGAGACAGATGGAATGACCCGTCATTCTATCACATTATCTGCTAACACTTCACGAATAACAAATTCAACTTCATTTATTTAAGAGATGAAGTGGAAATTGTTCAAGGCACGAACAACAGTGAGATTGTACCAAAATAAAGTAAGTATTTATTCTAATTCAAATTTTCAACTTTAGGGAAATGATCTTGAAAACCAAAAATGTTGTCCTAGTGATCTTATACCTGAGGAATCAGATGGTACCTTATATCATCACAAATTTATGGATTTGTGATTTTTGGCTTTTCCATAGCCATGTTCTCTACCACTCTCCATCAGAACATGATGGTTAGATTTTTCTTCCATATCCATATTTTTACCTATGTGGAAACCCAACAATTAGTTTATTTGGGTAATCGTTACATTTCATACTTTAGTTTTTAAAGCCAAGTTTTGGTATTCCTTTTTACGATGTGGGAAACTTTCGAATAGAAAACCATTTATAACCCCGACGAATTTCGAGGGCGAAATTCATTTTAAGGGGGGTAGAATGTAACAGCCCAAGATTTTATGAAAAATATTCTTTTTAATTTTATTAATGTCTTGTGTTGTACGCTACACCAAAAGGAGCTTGCACAACACGCATCCTTGACTTGCCTTGCATTACACGCAATCGCAACCTTCCTCGATAGTGTGTGTAGTACGCAATAACGAGTTTCACTAAACAGCGATATGCTATTAAAACTAGCCGTTATGAATAGTAATAACCACTTTTTGAAATTTTGTAAATTTTATTTTTCAAAATGGATTTCATTTTTGGATTCGGAGTATCGAATTTAGCCTAAGGTGAAATTTTGGTACATTTCGGATAACTTTCATATTCTGATGAATAGTGAAAATTACTAAATTATAATTAAAAACAACTTTTTTAATCGAAATAATTAATAGTGATAAATTATATATTTGAGTGGTTTTAAAGTATATTTAGAATATATTTTTACAATTTAATACAATGTTGGTCATTGGACGTAATTTCACATTTAAACCTGACATAAACAAGTGTCAATCTTTTGATAGATATTGTTTCGTAAAAACACGCTATTTGTTTTAATAGCGGGATTTAATTATAAAATTAATTAATTCAACTTCTATGTTATGAATTTGGTAAAATAGACTTCATTTTTGAATTCGGAATATGAAATATAGCTTAGGATGAAATTTTGGCATTTTTCTGAAAACTTTCAATTTTTGATGAATAGTGAAACCACTAAGTGGTAGGTTAAAAACTGAATTTTGCATAAAACTTAATTTTACCACTTCTGTGAATGGAATTTCGAAAATCCGAGAGACACGGTGAATATCAAGGACTAAAATGTGGTTCAATGAGATGAAAATAATTTTTGGTGAATAGTAACTTTTTACTTTTTTTTACCGCGGTTAATAGTAAATAGGGTAACTAAGGGTAAATATGATATTACTATTACCCTAACACATGTCCTAATTCTATTGGACAAGTTTAATTCGACCAAAAACAAACTTAGGAATAAAATATGACCATTTAGGCCCACTTGGATTAGATTAGGACATTTATTATGAATTTATTTAAAGAAGGGTTAAAATAGTTAAAATCAAAGTTTAATAAGTAAATCATTTTTAATATGGGGTTATACAAAAGATAAATTCGATTTTAAATATTCATTAGAAAGCTAAAAAGATTTCCTACATGATGGTATTTTATTCGTAATTTTTAGACATCAAATAATTTAATTTATTTATGACACAACGATGATGCAGTAATTATCTTATTAATGAAATATTGATATAATTGATGTTATAAACACCAAAATAAATGTAATTTGAGATTTTTTATGAATTCCACTAATTTTCTAGGTTACTATGATATATTAATGTTGATTTAATCAACTTGGTTCGAACATATAATTCTGTTATGACTTTCACAAAAATCATATATCAAATAGTGTCAAAATTGACACAAAATAGTTTTTAAATCAAATATTATATTATTAATTGTTATTTTATTCCTAAAAATCTAAGGTTCGGCCAAATGACTAATATAAGGATATATATATTAATAATAAACAATTTGTGGTTCGTTTGTCATGTTATAGTAAGTTTATTAACCATATAGTGAAAGAAAACAAAAAGACACGGTAAAAGTTAAATTATTTAACTTAGAGTTAAATATAATTGATAAGGTTTAAAATAATATCCAAACAAGTCTAAATTTGATTGGTTGATGAGATTACAACCCTATCTCATATAATCTTCGAATATGAGTCATTTTTGGAGGTTTTTAAGTGGGGTTAGATTTATTATAAATTAATATTTTTAAGAATTCCTAAGGTGCCCCTCTCCTCCCTTATAAAAGGGCACCTCCTCCCCCTCCTCCTCACACCAATTTTGAGCACTCAAGCTCGTCCAACCATTGCCATTTTCTCCTCTCCACTTTCCTAGAATAATCCTAGAGGTTCTGGTCTTCTCCAAAGACCAATCTTAGTTCCTTAAGTGGAGGATTCAAAGAGGCGTTCCAAAGAAGAGGTAATATCCATTACCGATCTTTTCAATTTCTTTCTTCTTCAACTTCTTCTTCTTTAGTTGTTTCATGATAAAGTAATAACATCAGTATTACTTACATACTGATATGTTATTATAAATGTGAAACAACCCTAATTCACCTTCTATCCATCCTACGGAAAAATGAAATCACCGCGCGTGCGTACGTACGGAATACCGTCTCCACGCCGTGGTGTAATCTATTTTCCACCATCACCTTACAAGGATGGGTATAATGGTGTAATGAGTAACTACATATGATTATTATGAAGTAATATCGATACTGAAATAATATATATATACTCCAATACAATTCCACGATCATAGGAACGATATCATCACTCGTGCGTACGTACGGAATACCGTCTCCACGATGTGATGCGACTCGTTCTACATGATCTTCATTTCATAATGATTATATAAATGAATTGAATGAATGAATATGGTATATACTACACTAATACCATTATGGAAATGAATTATCTATAACCTAAAGATAAGAATAAGAATTTATTTGACAAAACACGCATAAGAACAAAAAGTTATAAAGACCCGAGTAACAAGTAACAATGAAATATTACTAACAAGAAGCTAATAATATGACCATATATGATATCATATCAATATGTATGATTCTGGAATAAGTCAATAACATTATTTAAACCATTATACAGGAGCTTCGGACACGTACAGAGCTAATCGGACCTAAGGTAAGGGAAATATCACAATCTCATTTTTATCCGAGATTGTTTATTCGGGTGTATTTTATCATCCACATCCATGTTCCCTCAATATGTAATATTGTTTCCATCCACTTAAAATAGTTTAAATCCAATTTTACCCTTAGGTGAGTTTTTAGTAAAGAATATGAAAGGAATCTTTTGTCGTTTTTCCGTACGAGGTACTTTTTGACTTTTCCGACAAAAGTACGAAGAATGTTTTTTTTAACTTATACGGCATGAATGGATTTTTAAAACATTACTTCAAAGAAGCTTCCTTTACAAGTTTTCAAGTTTATTTTTAATCAACTTCTTTTATTTTAAAGTTTTATTACATGTTATGAAAGGAAAAATGTTTTTGAAGAAGAAAGGATATTTTCCTCAAGAATTCAATTCAAGTGTTTTATCAAAATTATTTTCCATCTAAGATAATAAAGGGTTCTGTTTCTATCCATATTTTTACATTGGTTTGACTATGTTGTGATGGAATTATGTTTATGAATTCCTTTGTCATATATGAATTGATTTATGATGTCATGATGTTTCAAGAATCCCATTTTTGTTACATGTGTTATGCGATGATGTATGTTTTATGATTATGTGGCACACATATGAAAGGATTCATTATAAGATGGGTGGGACCTATATCTCCCTCCAATGCATTGGGTAATGATTTTATATCTCATGAGATAGACATGGCTGGAACGGAAGGTTATTTCGGTTCAGTGATACAGGACTGAAACGAGGAGTGAACTCGGTTCAGAAAGGGACTTTGTCCACTAAGATAGTCTTGGCAATGAGTCATGACTAACAAGAAATGATTTTCCATGATTATGTGTGCATGCCACAAAGTTTCAAGTTTTATGTTATGATTATGGGGATCTCATTTTCACTTCTATGATTTGTTCCATGTTAAGATATTATGATCTATTTTGCAGGTTGTGATTTTCAAAAAGATATGATATGATTTTTATTTCTTTTGTATACCCTTACTGAGCATTTGAGCTCACCCTTTTATGTTTTCTTTTCCCTAGGATATAAAGAAAGGTTTTAGGTAAAAAAAATGGAAGATCTTTACGGGAGATATTGAAGATCTTTCACCAGGATTAGAAGATTATGTTCCGAGTTTCCAAAGACACTAAACTATTACGATCCTTTAGTGTGTGTTTTTGTTATGTACTAAGTATTCCGCAAATGTAATGTAATGTCCATGTACGTCAGGATACGGGTCTCTACAGTTGGTATCAGAGGAAAGGTTTAGTCAACCTTTGGAAACTAGGATGCGAAAACGTTAGTGAGATCCCTAGAGATATTTCTAAGGTATGTCTAGGGATGTCCCTAGGGATAAATATACGTATAGGTTATAGTAATAGAATTACGCTAACGATCATAGAATTAAACCTAAGATGTTGGATATTGAAGGTACTCCCCCTTTATTATGTTGTTTTCCCTAGCATGATTTTTGCCTCCCACACTATTCTTTTTGGGTTTTAGACGATGGCTGGAACCCGAAGGAACCGTGTTGATCAATGCAATGGACAATGCAATGATTGCCCTCCTGAACAAACAAATGTTATGGGAGATGGAGTGCAAAATCTTATTGCTATACTTACACAAGCTATGAATCATTCTGGACTTCCAAATGAGCAGAGAAGGGAACAATATTCTATTGAGTCCTTAATGAGGCAACGTCCACCTTCTTTCAGTGGGACTTCCGATCCACTTGTTGCTGAACAATGGATCAGTACCACTGAAAAGATATTTTCAGTTCTTCAATGTTCTGAACATGATAAAGTCATCTTTGCAGTATATCGTTTGGAAGGTGAAGCTGATCAATGGTGGAATCTTATCAAGAATACGAGGCCAAGGGATGAAATTGAGTCCATGGAATGGGACGAGTTCAAGAACTTGTTTTTCAGTAAGTACTTCCCTCGTATTCTTCGAACAAAGATGGAAAAGGAGTTTATTGAGCTGAAGCAGAAGGATGATGAATCTGTTGGTATATCTGAAGCGAATTTTACAAGACTTGCAAGGTATGCATCTGGCATTATCATCCAACCTGAAAGTAAAGTTGATCGATTTTTCAGTGGCTTAAAACCAAGTCTTTGAAGGGCATTAGCTATAAGAGACTTCAGTAGCTATGAAGAAATTGTGCGTTGTGCTATCAAGGTAGAAATGGAAGTTGGTGTTACATATCCATCTCATGGTTTTGACAAGAAACGAAAGATGGAGTTCAAGGAGAAATCTCATAATAATGGTGAAAAGAAGATGAATGTTTCCTTATGCACAAAGTGTGGAAAGAAGCATGGTGGAGATTGTCTTAAAGGAACTAGAAAATGTTTTAAGTGTGGAAAAGAAGGTCATCGAGCAGCTGAGTGTCGAAGTAATGGAAAAAGGGTTTCTAATGATGTGAATAAAGCAAACACTGCAGAGAACGCACCGCCAACACTTCAATGCTTCAAGTGCAAGGAAATGGGGCATTATGCTAATAATTTCCCTAATCCAAGGGTTAGTGATGATCAACATGAGCAACCACTGAAGGCAAAGGACAAAGGGAAATCACATGCGATCACTATTGGCAATGTTGAATATGATAACGATGTGGTGGAATGATTAAGTGTTTATGTAATGGGATTCCAAAATAATGTTGTATCATGGAGTATTGGAATATTTATGTATTGGTTTAATGTGGTATTCAAAGTGATTGAGATATTTTTGGAAATAAGATGATATGCGCATAATGAAGGGAAAATAAGAAAATGAAATGTTTACCAATATTCATGAGCTCATGATTGATATAAGGACTAAGTGATATCATGGATTGAGTATATAGAATTTTGAGGATTTTGGTATGTGGAAAGTGTTAACTTTTAACTGCATTCATGTTTTCACTAAGGTATTCAAGAGAATACATGATTAAGGACTTTGAATGTTTAGAATGTGACCAACAAAACATATCTTATGATATGTGGGGATCAACGACAGTATTAAATCTCTGGTAATCGTTGTCACTATATTATGAGAGTGGACTGTAGTATTATGGATAAGCCTAAAGATTGAAATGGATTATGTTGGACATAAGTGAGTATTGTTTAAGGATCGAAGTTTTCTCGATATTATTGATGGGATGTTATAGTAATATAGTTTTAGAAAAAGGACAACCTGCAGGACGGGCGACAGCCCATCGCTTCGGACAAGGCTGTAGGAATCGAACCCACAACCGAAGTGCGACTGGCCTTTATCGCCTACCACTGACCTACAGGAAGTCCCTATTTAGTAGAAACTAGTTTTATTATATTAAGCAGTATGATATATGAAGTATAAGTCCATTTTAGGAACCATATATGATTAATCTCACTATAGATCGATTTATGCATATAATTTTTGCTAACCTTTTGTTTGAGACAGATGGAATGACCCGTCATTCTATCACATTATCTGCTAACACTTCACGAATAACAAATTCAACTTCATTTATTTAAGAGATGAAGTGGAAATTGTTCAAGGCACCAACAACAGTGAGATTGTACCAAAATAAAGTAAGTATTTATTCTAATTCAAATTTTCAACTTTAGGGAAATGATCTTGAAAACCAAAAATGTTGTCCTAGTGATCTTATACCTGAGGAATCAGATGGTACCTTATATCATCACAAATTTATGGATTTGTGATTTTTGGCTTTTCCATAGCCATGTTCTCTACCACTCTCCATCAGAACATGATGGTTAGATTTTTCTTCCATATCCATATTTTTACCTATGTGGAAACCCAACAATTAGTTTATTTGGGTAATCGTTACATTTCATACTTTAGTTTTTAAAGCCAAGTTTTGGTATTCCTTTTTACGATGTGGGAAACTTTCGAATAGAAAACCATTTATAACCCCGACGAATTTCGAGGGCGAAATTCATTTTAAGGGGGGTAGAATGTAACAGCCCAAGATTTTATGAAAAATATTCTTTTTAATTTTATTAATGTCTTGTGTTGTACGCTACACCAAAAGGAGCTTGCACAACACGCATCCTTGACTTGCCTTGCATTACACGCAATCGCAACCTTCCTCGATAGTGTGTGTAGTACGCAATAACGAGTTTCACTAAACAGCGATATGCTATTAAAACTAGCCGTTATGAATAGTAATAACCACTTTTTGAAATTTTGTAAATTTTATTTTTCAAAATGGATTTCATTTTTGGATTCGGAGTATCGAATTTAGCCTAAGGTGAAATTTTGGTACATTTCGGATAACTTTCATATTCTGATGAATAGTGAAAATTACTAAATTATAATTAAAAAAAACTTTTTTAATCGAAATAATTAATAGTGATAAATTATATATTTGAGTGGTTTTAAAGTATATTTAGAATATATTTTTACAATTTAATACAATGTTGGTCATTGGACGTAATTTCACATTTAAACCTGACATAAACAAGTGTCAATCTTTTGATAGATATTGTTTCGTAAAAACACGCTATTTGTTTTAATAGCGGGATTTAATTATAAAATTAATTAATTCAACTTCTATGTTATGAATTTGGTAAAATAGACTTCATTTTTGAATTCGGAATATGAAATATAGCTTAGGATGAAATTTTGGCATTTTTCTGAAAACTTTCAATTTTTGATGAATAGTGAAACCACTAAGTGGTAGGTTAAAAACTGAATTTTGCATAAAACTTAATTTTACCACTTCTGTGAATGGAATTTCGAAAATCCGAGAGACACGGTGAATATCAAGGACTAAAATGTGGTTCAATGAGATGAAAATAATTTTTGGTGAATAGTAACTTTTTACTTTTTTTTACCGCGGTTAATAGTAAATAGGGTAACTAAGGGTAAATATGATATTACTATTACCCTAACACATGTCCTAATTCTATTGGACAAGTGTAATTCGACCAAAAACAAACTTAGGAATACAATATGACCATTTAGGCCCACTTGGATTAGATTAGGACATTTATTATGAATTTATTTAAAGAAGGGTTAAAATAGTTAAAATCAAAGTTTAATAAGTAAATCATTTTTAATATGGGGTTATACATAAGATAAATTCGATTGTAAATATTCATTAGAAAGCTAAAAAGATTTCCTACATGATGGTATTTTATTCGTAATTTTTAGACATCAAATAATTTAATTTATTTATGACACAACGATGATGCAGTAATTATCTTATTAATGAAATATTGACATAATTGATGTTATAAACACCAAAATAAATGTAATTTGAGATTTTTTATGAATTCCACTAATTTTCTAGGTTACTATGATATATTAATGTTGATTTAATCAACTTGGTTCGAACATATAATTCTGTTATGACTTTCACAAAAATCATATATCAAATAGTGTCAAAATTGACACAAAATAGTTTTTAAATCAAATATTATATTATGAATTGTTATTTTATTCCTAAAAATCTAAGGTTCGGCCAAATGACTTAGATAAGGATATATATATTAATAATAAACAATTTGTGGTTCGTTTGGCATGTTATAGTAAGTTTATTAACCATATAGTGAAAGAAAACAAAAAGACACGGTAAAAGTTAAATTATTTAACTTAGAGTTAAATATAATTGATAAGGTTTAAAATAATATCCAAACATGTCTAAATTTAATTGGTTGATGAGATTACAACCCTATCTCATCTAATCTTCGAATTTGAGTCATTTTTGGAGGTTTTTAAGTGGGGTTAGATTTATTATAAATTAATATTTTTAAGAATTCCTAAGGTGCCCCTCTCCTCCCTTATAAAAGGGCACCTCCTCCCCCTCCTCCTCACACCAATTTTGAGCACTCAAGCTCGGCCAACCCCTGCCATTTTCTCCTCTCCACTTTCCTAGAATAATCCTAGAGGTTCTGGTCTTCTCCAAAGACCAATCTTAGTTCCTTAAGTGGAGGATTCAAAGAGGCGTTCCAAAGAAGAGGTAATATCCATTACCGATCTTTTCAATTTCTTTCTTCTTCAACTTATTCTTCTTTAGTTGTTTCATGATAAAGTAATAACATCAGTATTACTTACATACTGATATGTTATTATAAATATGAAACAACCCTAATTCACCTTCTATCCATCCTACGGAAAAATGAAATCACCGCGCGTGCGTACGTACGGAATACCGTCTCCACGCCGTGGTGTAATCTATTTTCCACCATCACCTTACAAGGATGGGTATAATGGTGTAATGAGTAACTACATATGATTATTATGAAGTAATATTGATACTGAAATAATATATATATACTCCAATACAATTCCACGATCATAGGAACGATATCATCACTCGTGCGTACGTACGGAATACCGTCTCCACGATGTGATGCGACTCGTTCTACATGATCTTCATTTCATAATGATTATATAAATGAATTCAATGAATGAATATGGTATATACTACACTAATACCATTCTGGAAATGAATTATCTATAACCTAAAGATAAGAATAAGAATTTATTCGACAAAACACGCATAAGAACAAAAAGTTATAAAGACCCGAGTAACAAGTAACAATGAAATATTACTAACAAGAAGCTAATAATATGACCATATATGATATCATATCAATATGTATGATTCTGGAATAAGTCAATAACATTATTTAAACCATTATACAGGAGCTTCGGACACGTACAGAGCTAATCGGACCTAAGGTAAGGGAAATATCACAATCTCATTTTTATCCGAGATTGTTTATTCGGGTGTATTTTATCATCCACATCCATGTTCCCTCAATATGTAATATTGTTTCCATCCACTTGAAATAGTTTAAATCCAATTTTACCCTTAGGTGAGTTTTTAGTAAAGAATATGAAAGGAATCTTTTGTCGTTTTTCCGTACGAGGTACTTTTTGACTTTTCCGACAAAAGTACGAAGAATGTTTTTTTTAACTTATACGGCATGAATGGATTTTTAAAACATTACTTCAAAGAAGCTTCCTTTACAAGTTTTCAAGTTTATTTTTAATCAACTTCTTTTATTTTAAAGTTGTATTACATGTTATGAAAGGAAAAATGTTTTTGAAGAAGAAAGGATATTTTCCTCAAGAATTCAATTCAAGTGTTTTATCAAAATTATTTTCCATCTAAGATAATAAAGGGTTCTGTTTCTATCCATATTTTTACATTGGTTTGACTATGTTGTGATGGAATTATGTTTATGAATTCCTTTGTCATATATGAATTGATTTATGATGTCATGATGTTTCAAGAATCCCATTTTTGTTACATGTGTTATGCGATGATGTATGTTTTATGATTATGTGGCACACATATGAAAGGATTCATTATAAGATGGGTGGGACCTATATCTCCCTCCAATGCATTGGGTAATGATTTTATATCTCATGAGATAGACATGGCTGGAACGGAAGGTTATTTCGGTTCAGTGATACAGGACTGAAACGAGGAGTGAACTCGGTTCAGAAAGGGACTTTGTCCACTAAGATAGTCTTGGCAATGAGTCATGACTAACAAGAAATGATTTTCCATGATTATGTGTGCATGCCACAAAGTTTCAAGTTTTATGTTATGATTATGGGGATCTCATTTTCACTTCTATGATTTGTTCCATGTTAAGATATTATGATCTCTTTTGCAGGTTGTGATTTTCAAAAAGATATGATATGATTTTTATTTCTTTTGTATACCCTTACTGAGCATTTGAGCTCACCCTTTTATGTTTTCTTTTCCCTAGGATATAAAGAAAGGTTTTAGGTAAAAAAAATGGAAGATCTTTACGGGAGATATTGAAGATCTTTCACCAGGATTAGAAGATTATGTTCCGAGTTTCCAAAGACACTAAACTATTACGATCCTTTAGTGTGTGTTTTTGTTATGTACTAAGTATTCCGCAAATGTAATGTAATGTCCATGTACGTCAGGATACGGGTCTCTACAGTTGGTATCAGAGGAAAGGTTTAGTCAACCTTTGGAAACTAGGATGCGAAAACGTTAGTGAGATCCCTAGAGATATTTCTAAGGTATGTCTAGGGATGTCCCTAGGGATAAATATACGTATAGGTTATAGTAATAGAATTACGCTAACGATCATAGAATTAAACCTAAGATGTTGGATATTGAAGGTACTCCCCCTTTATTATGTTGTTTTCCCTAGCATGATTTTTGCCTCTCACACTATTCTTTTTGGGTTTTAGACGATGGCTGGAACCCGAAGGAACCGTGTTGATCAATGCAATGGACAATGCAATGATTGCCCTCCTGAACAAACAAATGTTATGGGAGATGGAGTGCAAAATCTTATTGCTATACTTACACAAGCTATGAATCATTCTGGACTTCCAAATGAGCAGAGAAGGGAACAATATTCTATTGAGTCCTTCATGAGGCAACGTCCACCTTCTTTCAGTGGGACTTCCGATCCACTTGTTGCTGAACAATGGATCAGTACCACTGAAAAGATATTTTCAGTTCTTCAATGTTCTGAACATGATAAAGTCATCTTTGCAGTATATCGTTTGGAAGGTGAAGCTGATCAATGGTGGAATCTTATCAAGAATACGAGGCCAAGGGATGAAATTGAGTCCATGGAATGGGACGAGTTCAAGAACTTGTTTTTCAGTAAGTACTTCCCTCGTATTCTTCGAACAAAGATGGAAAAGGAGTTTATTGAGCTGAAGCAGAAGGATGATGAATCTGTTGGTATATATGAAGCGAATTTTACAAGACTTGCAAGGTATGCATCTGGCATTATCATCCAACCTGAAAGTAAAGTTGATCGATTTTTCAGTGGCTTAAAACCAAGTCTTCGAAGGGCATTAGCTATAAGAGACTTCAGTAGCTATGAAGAAATTGTGCGTTGTGCTATCAAGGTAGAAATGGAAGTTGGTGTTACATATCCATCTCATGGTTTTGACAAGAAACGAAAGATGGAGTTCAAGGAGAAATCTCATAATAATGGTGAAAAGAAGATGAATGTTTCCTTATGCACAAAGTGTGGAAAGAAGCATGGTGGAGATTGTCTTAAAGGAACTAGAAAATGTTTTAAGTGTGGAAAAGAAGGTCATCGAGTAGCTGAGTGTCGAAGTAATGGAAAAAGGGTTTCTAATGATGTGAATAAAGCAAACACTGCAGAGAACGCACCGCCAACACTTCAATGCTTCAAGTGCAAGGAAATGGGGCATTATGCTAATAATTTCCCTAATCCAAGGGTTAGTGATGATCAACATGAGCAACCACTGAAGGCAAAGGACAAAGGGAAATCACATGCGATCACTATTGGCAATGTTGAATATGATAACGATGTGGTGGAATGATTAAGTGTTTATGTAATGGGATTCCAAAATAATGTTGTATCATGGAGTATTGGAATATTTATGTATTGGTTTAATGTGGTATTAAAAGTGATTGAGATATTTTTGGAAATAAGATGATATGCGCATAATGAAGGGAAAATAAGAAAATGAAATGTTTACCAATATTCATGAGCTCATGATTGATATAAGGACTAAGTGATATCATGGATTGAGTATATAGAATTTTGAGGATTTTGGTATGTGGAAAGTGTTAACTTTTAACTGCATTCATGTTTTCACTAAGGTATTCAAGAGAATACATGATTAAGGACTTTGAATGTTTAGAATGTGACCAACAAAACATATCTTATGATATGTGGGGATCAACGACAGTATTAAATCTCTGGTAATCGTTGTCACTATATTATGAGAGTGGACTGTAGTATTATGGATAAGCCTAAAGATTGAAATGGATTATGTTGGACATAAGTGAGTATTGTTTAAGGATCTAAGTTTTCTCGATATTATTGATGGGATGTTATAGTAATATAGTTTTAGAAAAAGGACAACCTGCAGGACGGGCGACAGCCCATCGCTTCGGACAAGGCTGTAGGAATCGAACCCACAACCGAAGTGCGACTGGCCTTTATCGCCTACCACTGACCTACAGGAAGTCCCTATTTAGTAGAAACTAGTTTTATTATATTAAGCAATATGATATATGAAGTATAAGTCCATTTTAGGAACCATATATGATTAATCTCACTATAGATCGATTTATGCATATAATTTTTGCTAACCTTTTGTTTGAGACAGATGGAATGACCCGTCATTCTATCACATTATCTGCTAACACTTCACGAATAACAAATTCAACTTCATTTATTTAAGAGATGAAGTGGAAATTGTTCAAGGCACGAACAACAGTGAGATTGTACCAAAATAAAGTAAGTATTTATTCTAATTCAAATTTTCAACTTTAGGGAAATGATCTTGAAAACCAAAAATGTTGTCCTAGTGATCTTATACCTGAGGAATCAGATGGTACCTTATATCATCACAAATTTATGGATTTGTGATTTTTGGCTTTTCCATAGCCATGTTCTCTACCACTCTCCATCAGAACATGATGGTTAGATTTTTCTTCCATATCCATATTTTTACCTATGTGGAAACCCAACAATTAGTTTATTTGGGTAATCGTTACATTTCATACTTTAGTTTTTAAAGCCAAGTTTTGGTATTCCTTTTTACGATGTGGGAAACTTTCGAATAGAAAACCATTTATAATCCCGACGAATTTCGAGGGCGAAATTCATTTTAAGGGGGGTAGAATGTAACAGCCCAAGATTTTATGAAAAATATTCTTTTTAATTTTATTAATGTCTTGTGTTGTACGCTACACCAAAAGGAGCTTGCACAACACGCATCCTTGACTTGCCTTGCATTACACGCAATCGCAACCTTCCTCGATAGTGTGTGTAGTACGCAATAACGAGTTTCACTAAACAGCGATATGCTATTAAAACTAGCCGTTATGAATAGTAATAACCACTTTTTGAAATTTTGTAAATTTTATTTTTCAAAATGGATTTCATTTTTGGATTCGGAGTATCGAATTTAGCCTAAGGTGAAATTTTGGTACATTTCGGATAACTTTCATATTCTGATGAATAGTGAAAATTACTAAATTATAATTAAAAACAACTTTTTTAATCGAAATAATTAATAGTGATAAATTATATATTTGAGTGGTTTTAAAGTATATTTAGAATATATTTTTACAATTTAATACAATGTTGGTCATTGGACGTAATTTCACATTTAAACCTGACATAAACAAGTGTCAATCTTTTGATAGATATTGTTTCGTAAAAACACGCTATTTGTTTTAATAGCGGGATTTAATTATAAAATTAATTAATTCAACTTCTATGTTATGAATTTGGTAAAATAGACTTCATTTTTGAGTTCGGAATATGAAATATAGCTTAGGATGAAATTTTGGCATTTTTCTGAAAACTTTCAATTTTTGATGAATAGTGAAACCACTAAGTGGTAGGTTAAAAACTGAATTTTGCATAAAACTTAATTTTACCACTTCTGTGAATGGAATTTCGAAAATCCGAGAGACACGGTGAATATCAAGGACTAAAATGTGGTTCAATGAGATGAAAATAATTTTTGGTGAATAGTAACTTTTTACTTTTTTTTACCGCGGTTAATAGTAAATAGGGTAACTAAGGGTAAATATGATATTACTATTACCCTAACACATGTCCTAATTCTATTGGACAAGTGTAATTCGACCAAAAACAAACTTAGGAATAAAATATGACCATTTAGGCCCACTTGGATTAGATTAGGACATTTATTATGAATTTATTTAAAGAAGGGTTAAAATAGTTAAAATCAAAGTTTAATAAGTAAATCATTTTTAATATGGGGTTATACATAAGATAAATTCGATTGTAAATATTCATTAGAAAGCTAAAAAGATTTCCTACATGATGGTATTTTATTCGTAATTTTTAGACATCAAATAATTTAATTTATTTATGACACAACGATGATGCAGTAATTATCTTATTAATGAAATATTGACATAATTGATGTTATAAACACCAAAATAAATGTAATTTGAGATTTTTTATGAATTACACTAATTTTCTAGGTTACTATGATATATTAATGTTGATTTAATCAACTTGGTTCGAACATATAATTCTGTTATGACTTTCACAAAAATCATATATCAAATAGTGTCAAAATTGACACAAAATAGTTTTTAAATCAAATATTATATTATGAATTGTTATTTTATTCCTAAAAATCTAAGGTTCGGCCAAATGACTTAGATAAGGATATATATATTAATAATAAACAATTTGTGGTTCTTTTGGCATGTTATAGTAAGTTTATTAACCATATAGTGAAAGAAAACAAAAAGACACGGTAAAAGTTAAATTATTTAACTTAGAGTTAAATATAATTGATAAGGTTTAAAATAATATCCAAACATGTCTAAATTTAATTGGTTGATGAGATTACAACCCTATCTCATCTAATCTTTGAATATGAGTCATTTTTGGAGGTTTTTAAGTGGGGTTAGATTTATTATAAATTAATATTTTTAAGAATTCCTAAGGTGCCCCTCTCCTCCCTTATAAAAGGGCACCTCCTCCCCCTCCTCCTCACACCAATTTTGAGCACTCAAGCTCGGCCAACCCCTGCCATTTTCTCCTCTCCACTTTCCTAGAATAATCCTAGAGGTTCTGGTCTTCTCCAAAGACCAATCTTAGTTCCTTAAGTGGAGGATTCAAAGAGGCGTTCCAAAGAAGAGGTAATATCCATTACCGATCTTTTCAATTTCTTTCTTCTTCAACTTCTTCTTCTTTAGTTGTTTCATGATAAAGTAATAACATCAGTATTACTTACATACTGATATGTTATTATAAATATGAAACAACCCTAATTCACCTTCTATCCATCCTACGGAAAAATGAAATCACCGCGCGTGCGTACGTACGGAATACCGTCTCCACGCCGTGGTGTAATCTATTTTCCACCATCACCTTACAAGGATGGGTATAATGGTGTAATGAGTAACTACATATGATTATTATGAAGTAATATTGATACTGAAATAATATATATATACTCCAATACAATTCCACGATCATAGGAACGATATCATCACTCGTGCGTACGTACGGAATACCGTCTCCACGATGTGATGCGACTCGTTCTACATGATCTTCATTTCATAATGATTATATAAATGAATTCAATGAATGAATATGGTATATACTACACTAATACCATTCTGGAAATGAATTATCTATAACCTAAAGATAAGAATAAGAATTTATTCGACAAAACACGCATAAGAACAAAAAGTTATAAAGACCCGAGTAACAAGTAACAATGAAATATTACTAACAAGAAGCTAATAATATGACCATATATGATATCATATCAATATGTATGATTCTGGAATAAGTCAATAACATTATTTAAACCATTATACAGGAGCTTCGGACACGTACAGAGCTAATCGGACCTAAGGTAAGGGAAATATCACAATCTCATTTTTATTCGAGATTGTTTATTCGGGTGTATTTTATCATCCAAATCCATGTTCCCTCAATATGTAATATTGTTTCCATCCACTTGAAATAGTTTAAATCCAATTTTACCCTTAGGTGAGTTTTTAGTAAAGAATATGAAAGGAATCTTTTGTCGTTTTTCCGTACGAGGTACTTTTTGACTTTTCCGACAAAAGTACGAAGAATGTTTTTTTTAACTTATACGGCATGAATGGATTTTTAAAACATTACTTCAAAGAAGCTTCCTTTACAAGTTTTCAAGTTTATTTTTAATCAACTTCTTTTATTTTAAAGTTGTATTACATGTTATGAAAGGAAAAATGTTTTTGAAGAAGAAAGGATATTTTCCTCAAGAATTCAATTCAAGTGTTTTATCAAAATTATTTTCCATCTAAGATAATAAAGGGTTCTGTTTCTATCCATATTTTTACATTGGTTTGACTATGTTGTGATGGAATTATGTTTATGAATTCCTTTGTCATATATGAATTGATTTATGATGTCATGATGTTTCAAGAATCCCATTTTTGTTACATGTGTTATGCGATGATGTATGTTTTATGATTATGTGGCACACATATGAAAGGATTCATTATAAGATGGGTGGGACCTATATCTCCCTCCAATGCATTGGGTAATGATTTTATATCTCATGAGATAGACATGGTTGGAACGGAAGGTTATTTCGGTTCAGTGATACAGGACTGAAACGAGGAGTGAACTCGGTTCAGAAAGGGACTTTGTCCACTAAGATAGTCTTGGCAATGAGTCATGACTAACAAGAAATGATTTTCCATGATTATGTGTGCATGCCACAAAGTTTCAAGTTTTATGTTATGATTATGGGGATCTCATTTTCACTTCTATGATTTGTTCCATGTTAAGATATTATGATCTCTTTTGCAGGTTGTGATTTTCAAAAAGATATGATATGATTTTTATTTCTTTTGTATACCCTTACTGAGCATTTGAGCTCACCCTTTTATGTTTTCTTTTCCCTAGGATATAAAGAAAGGTTTTAGGTAAAAAAAAATGGAAGATCTTTACGGGAGATATTGAAGATCTTTCACCAGGATTAGAAGATTATGTTCCGAGTTTCCAAAGACACTAAACTATTACGATCCTTTAGTGTGTGTTTTTGTTATGTACTAAGTATTCCGCAAATGTAATGTAATGTCCATGTACGTCAGGATACGGGTCTCTACATTTACCACATGGCATACCTGCATATACACAAAATGTTCCATTGGTGATGCCCATGACATACATGAAATGTATGAAAACTATACATGTTTTGTATCTAGAAAATAAAAAAAAATAATTAATTAAACACTTAATATCACACAAAACATGATGAAATCACTCAGTGTGTAATCCATGTAGAAAAATCCTATCAAATTACATGTGTTGGTAGATACATGCTGTGTAGTTTGATTTTTCTTTAATTAATTAATTCTATTTGATTATTGACTTGCATAACACACCTTTATTAGTATGTTATTTTCATGAGTTAGTTTAAATTACATGGAACACAAAACCATCTAAACAGTATGGGATTTGTCACTTACCACTCTAACCACACACCTAGGAACTCAACATGAATTTCATGTGGGTTATTACATATTAAATGATGTTTATGGAGAAAGAAATTATATATCTGTCATATATTTACATGTTTCTCAAATAGTAGTCATTATGTGGAGTTTATTAGTTGCATTCCATGTAATTTGAAATCATGAATGTTGTGATTTATGCAGGGAAAAACTATGTGTGTTGAATAGCATGTACACCATCTATACATTATGTACCCCTATAAAGTTACATTCCAACAAACAGTCAATACATAGAGTGTAATGAAACTACATAACAAACCCCAACATAATGTGAAGAATTTGTGTAGCTTGTCCTGATGTGGTTAACAATGGGTACATTATGTGCACGTTTCCATTACATATTTTATATCCATGTAATGTATCAAGAATATTCAGTACCACCAGATGGGATCTTTGAGTGTTTATCATTTGTTCTTGAAGTGTTCTTGGTCATATGAAATTTAATTATCATATTATATTTAATTCTTTATTAAATAACAAAAAAATGGAAATGAAAAACTAACAATAAAATATGAAATTTATTAATAAATAATTGATAATTATAAATTAATATATGTCCAATTTGATTCCACTAGATGGTTTTGAGGTATAGAGGAAGTAGTTGAACCCTGACCAATAATATTTTTTGATAGTTTCTTTGTATTTAATCCATATAATTAGATAAATAAAACCATATAATATTTTAAGAGAGGATATTTTTAAATATAATTTATAACTAATTTTTAAACAAGAATTACCTTGATAATTCTTTATTCATTGATGACTTTGTTAGACCTTCTTATCATACCATCATTGTAATAAAGAATCAAAATAATATTTACTCTAGAATTATCCACACATGATCCATGTATGTCAAAACATTATGTAAGGATATATGATTGATAGTTTGGAGGTACCTGTTATATTTCATTTTTTTAACATGAATTCCTTCAAGATTAAATAATTCTTCTTGTTTGTCTTGATCTTGAGGGGATAAAAAGGACAATCTCTCATTATTGAGAGCATTATTAATAGATTTCACTTCTATATTAAGAGAATTATCTTGAAGAAATATATTATTCACAATAATTTACTCAACCTTATAAATGATATAAGTTAGATTATACACATAAGTTTAGCCAATTAGTTATTTTACAAAAGAACTTAGCTAATTTCTTTATTCCAAGTAAACCCTTCATCTAATGGAAAAAAAATAAAAAAAATATTATTATTATTTTCATGATACAACTAATTCACATATAATTAAATGTCAAATAAAATAAATAAATTAATATTTTTTAAATGATATTAAATAAAATATACCATTTCCATATATCCCCTCAACTTAGCCTTTCAATACTCCTAGAAATTTATCAATCATTTAATATTAAATATTTATTTTATTATATAAATATTTTTATATTATTTAATAAATGAAAAAAACAAATAAATATTATTTTCACAAACTATAAAATAAATATTTATTTAATATTCAACTCATATATATTCCAAGAAAGAATATCTCACCATAAATTTTATATGATCAACATAACATAAATAATTATTATTTCAGTATTGGAAATGATATTTATTCTAATATTAAATCTAAATCTTAATCATTTAATGTATTAGGTATTCTACTTTACCATGAGAATATATAATCATGATTTTGAATAATACATCAATATACAGAATTTATGATATACATTAACAACAATATCAAGTATAAGGACTAATACACATGTTCATAGATATGAATATCCAAGGACATAAAAACCATATGAAATTACTATTGGTGGGTCTATTATCATAACCATGATTACCATATGAAAAATTTATGAGAAGAAGTCTTAATGATTTATGATCCCCAAACACCTGACGATCAAAATTTATTCATGTCCAGTCAGATAGATGTCTTCTGACTATAGAACATATTTTTAAAAATATTTTCATATCACATAAGGTTATCATTATATCAAGGAACTACTATAACCTTTTAATGTGAAAAATACTCTAAGGAAATTATTACATTAATTTTATAAAGAACACGACTCATTATATGATAAGATATTTGTCAATATTTATATATTTGAATATATAAGAAATCAAAAGTACAAAATAAGTTGGTTTTAAGTAATCTAATCCAACATATATCCTTTTTATTATATTGTGGTTATAAACCAAATATTTAACATTTATGAATAGTTTAATGTGATATATATGTGCTAGTGGCACCCACATAATGAACAAAATAGGACCCCAAATAAGATTGGATATTAATGTTTTATTTGAATCTCCCTTGATTATTATGTATCTTATGACAATGGAAAGAGATGTATTTAAAAAAAATATTTTATGATTTTAATTTTTAATAAAAGAGGATTCCTATATTAAATAGGTAATTTAGTTGATTTAAAAAGAAATATCTTGAAAAAACTCAATTATTATATATTTATCTTCACAAAAATAAGAGTAAATTGAATATTTAAAAGATATTTAAATTATAAAGTTTATAAAATCAATTTTCTAATACATTAAATTATTAAAATGGTTTAAAAAGTCACGCATATCCATTTTATATGCATCAATTAGAATAGATATCTCAAATGGACAATCTAATAGTGATATAAACAATTCTTTAAATTAACGTCTGAAGTATAGAAGACCAATTGGATCAAAAGATAAAAATAGTCATTAAAGGAAATTAAAACAACCCATGTTTATTAAGTAAAGAAATAAACATTAGGATAATGAAAATTCATTCAATCATTACATTCTTAAAGAAAAAAATGTTCCAAAATTACATAATTATGATCAAGATTAATTTTTTTTAATTTTACTAACAATGAAAGGTGTTGGAATCAAGTGGAGATCGTTACTGATGAAGCATTTTTCATACAATGAAACACTTGATATTATTGATGTGGATCAAAAACCTAAAATGGTTAATGAATTCTGTGATAGAATAAATTAAGAGAAATGAAAGTCATAATCCAATATGAATTATACTCACTTGATAAACAAGTTATTTTTTTGGTAGATTTTGAAAACCTCATAAGGGATTAAGACTATAAGTTATAAATGGGTATTTATGTCAAATTAGAATGAAAATTATAAATTTGTCAGATATAAGGAATGATTAGTTTCTCAAGGTTTCTAAAAAAATACTTGAGGTTGATTGTGATGAAAATTAATCTGCAATAATGGATGTGATAATCATTCGGTATCTCATGGAATTTTTTATACATGGACATATTGAATTACACATGATGGATGTTGTGAATATATACCTATATGGACGTATTTATAAGGATTATTATATTAAAATATCACGAGGATTAAGAAAATTATAGCTATATGTTCCGTCCCATGACATATTTATTCTATCAATATGAAGAAATAAGTATATGGATTAGAGTAGCCAGGAAATATATGGTATAATTTTTTGAGTGAATATTTGATGAAAGATAGTTATAAAAAATTCTTTAATTTTTCCATGTGTCTTCACTAAGAGAAATGGATCTAAATTTTTCATCATTTTAGTAAATATATATGATTTAAATATCATTATAACTCTTGATGAACATTCCATGGAATTAGAATATTTAAAGAAATAATTTGAAATGTAAAACTTTGGAAAGACAATGTTTTAACTAAGATTTAAAATTGAAAATATTAAATATGGAATGTTTTTCATTAATCTTGATATACTACTGAAGTTATATGAAGGTTTTATATGGAAAAAGTACACCCATTAAGTACAAAAATAGTTGTATTATCTATTTATTGAGATAAAGATAAATTTAGACCATGAAAGGATAATAAAGAGCTTATTGGTCTTGAAGTAACATATATTCATACAATAAGAAAGATAATATAAATTAAAAATAATAAAACTCCAAGATATATCATTTTATATGAATTTATTAGCCAGGAATTATTATTATTCTACTCATTAACATTATAATATTGTCAAACATATATTAATATACCTTCAAAGATCTTTTGATCATGAATTGTTTTATTAAAAAAGTTTAGAAAAAAACTAGATGGATATACAAATGTTGGATATTTTTTGAATAAACATTTTAACTACCATACTATATTTTTCAATTCTCAATACTAAAATTATCATAGTGATTTTACAACTTATAATATCATCAGAATAGTGAATCATATCACCACAATTTCCATTTAATGACTCTATAGTATGAATACTCATCATAAATACATTCATTAAATAAAATATAGTAATAAAAATAATAAATGTAGTGATAAGTGTAAAACATTCATATTTTACCTCAATGAATAAATATTTCCATTTTTATACATCCCAATGTCATGAAATTCTCCCAAAAATTTGATATTTGTAGTGAATTTGTAATAAGATGAATTGATTATTCCTATAAATAGATTTTTTAAACATCTATATTTCCAAAATTTTAATCCTCATGAGTGTTAAAAAACATCAGAAAAAGTTTCTTATTTCAATCTCATTTGATGTAGTCATTGTAATGCCTCAACCCAGATGACCGCATCAGTGACCATGTTGGGGTAATGTAAGGCCATAAATGCATTCTCTGATATCTAAATGATAAGAAATAGTTTCAAGGTATAACATGTAAATATTTGAAAAATTATTTTCTCTCAATAATAAAAAACATCTATATGAAATGAAAATTAATATTTTCATAAAAATCAATCAAAATTTAAGACATATTTAAAGAAAATAGAGTAAAAAAAATACATAGTAGAAAAAAAACCACAAATCTAGTCATGAAATAAGGAAACTAAAAAAAATTACCAAAACTTATCTATTATGGGTATTCTAATGCCACTAATAAATCACAAAAACACTTATAAATCTCTACACTATTACATCTCATAAGTTCTATGACTGATGAATAAGGTAGATTTTACTTTTTGTGTATAATGGAAAATGAAATCCATATACACACACATCAATATGTGTACAAAAAAAATATTCAGTTGTATTTCCCCAAATTACCCCATGCATTTTCATGTATATTTTATTCCATAACCTATAACCAATTCTATTTTTAAAATAGTTCATCATTTTTCTAATAAATAACATGTAATATAATTTCACATAAATCTTGGTCATCATATAAATAGAAACACCCAAGAGTTTTTCTAATCTAGACATTATATAAGAAAACATGTTTTTAGCGGTGATTTTTTTATTTTTTAGCAATATTTTAAATAGTATTAATAGTGGTTTATTAAGATTTTCCATATATCAACGACAATAATTGATTTTCAATGATTTTATTCTATTTTTCAATGGTTTATAGAAGTGTTATTTTTATCAATACATAGTGGCTTTGTAATGTTCATTGGCAGTTTATTAAAAAATTATTATTAAAATATTAATAACCACATTTAAACCATTTACCAGTGTTTATGATATTTTTAAATTAAAAAACCCAACCACCTATAAGTATTTAGTGGTGATATGTTTTTTTTCAAAATATAAAAAATTTATTAGTAATTTTGATAAACCACTACTAAATTTTACATATAAAAATATAAAACTAGAATAAAATACATGAAAAATTAATTTAATTTTACACATTTCAATTAAAAAATTCCAAGATAATAAATATTACATGAACATAATCATAATAATAATTCCTATCTCAAACATTTAGTTATCATCATTAATAAAAAAACATGTCTATCAATCCAATATACATGTTCCCACACCAACCATATTCGTTGAGGAAAATATCATTTCCTAAATTGTATTATAATATTAGTTTATGACATCCCCATTATTTTAATTCTAGTAGAAGAAAGACACAATGGAGATTAAATGATTACTAACTGAAATTTAAATTTTTATTGAAATAAATGAAGTCATATATGAACAACAAACATAATGAGAGGGAAATAGTTCCATAGTAACATTTAACAAATATACCACAAAAATATATACACCAATAGTATGTGTAACACCCCAATATTTTATATATATTTTCCTTTTAAATAAACTGGAAATATTCAATAGACTTATTTACACATAGCACCAAGTTTAAACGAACCACGATATACTATTGAATTATAATTATTTAAATGTGACCATTATAACCTATCTGTTAAATTCTTAATATGAATAATAATTAAAAAATTATAAAAATTTATACAATGGTTTTATATAATATTAAATAAGTACTCCATTTCTATTAAAGTCATTTTATGATTTAAAAATAGGTTTATTTAAAAAATAGTTTTTATTTCATTTTGTGTGTGGGATTTAAAATTAATTTATTATACTTTTAGAAATTTAATTTTATAAAAAGGATATAATTTTTGAAATCCTAATATCAAAAATTATTTTCAGGTAAATTTTTGGGATTTTTCCAAAAATATTAAATTTTCAGTGAATAGTAAACAATACCAGTTTCATAGAAAACCTTCTTTTCCATTCAAGTATTTAGATTGTACCATTTTTTTGAATTGATTTTAAAACGTTATTATTTAATTTTGGTTAAAAATAATCCCATTAATGTCATTTTAACTAAATTATTATTTTTTGTATAAAATCATTTTTATAGTAAAAAATGCATTTTTCTAGAAAACTGTTTTTCATCACCTTTTGCAGTTTTATTTTAAAACGAATTTCTAAAAAATGTTAAAATTGAATTTGAAAAAATAGATTCCATATTTGGAATCATCATGAATTTTTTTAATGCTACCACTTTCATTTTTGGTCATAATGAATAGTAAAAACAATAATTTTTTTTACTATGATTAAGGCTAAAATAGGTTTACTGGGGGGCTAAACTAAGATATAAGGGTAATATTGAAAAATAAACTTGACTAAATCGTATTAGATATCCATATTTTGACCCTATATCATCTATTATTATAAAATGAGTTTTTTTTTGTGTTTTAGTAATATATTAATATATTATAATGTTTTAAGAAATTCAATGTGTATCATCTCCTTCACTTATAAAAATACATCCTCTCTATTCTATTCTCCAAACTTGAAGATCCTATTATATTGGCCAATAAATACCCAAAATGTTTCCCAACATACCTTCCCATGTCCTATAGGTCTTGGTATGATTATAGTATTATCCTTTCAAGGCTTAATGTGTAAGATAAAGGAGGATTCTAAATGAATAAAAGGTTAGAGATCTTACAAAGCATGTTGAACATGGTGTATGGTTTTTATGTTTCATTCTAATTTTTAACAATATTTTTTAAGAATAATTTTGTGATATTGAAATTATATGATCTATCTATAAAAAAACTCTTTCATTTTCTTCTCCTATATTTATTCACAGAGAATACATGTTTTCCTTTCATTTTCCTATCTTTAAGTACTCAAGTGACCGAAATAATGTTTTTAAGGAAAACTAACTTTATTTCTATCTATGGTTGTAAATAATTTTTCTTACATGTCCATATTTTCTTTAAAATGTTTTTAAGAATGTTTTTAATATTCAATACTGATTTATTAAAGTCATTTGTATCCATATTTCACTTTATATAAAATGGTTTAAATGAAATCCTCTTCTCATTCACTACTGGAATTTTAACCTTTACCAATGGTTCAAAACCATTGGTAAAGGTTGGGAAATTGTTGGTATATTATATACCAATGGTTTCTCAAACTGTGTCCATGTAAGCCATGGGTAAAAGCTTATACCAACGGTTTAGTGGAAACCGTCAGTATATGTGTTAAAGTAAGAGATATACCAACGGTTTCACAAACCGTTGGTATATGTTACCCTTATACCAATGGTTTAGAAACATTGGTATATAGTGTAAAATATACATCCAAAGGATATACCAACAGTTTTGAAAACCGTTAGTATAAGTTTATACCAATGGTTATAATAAAACTGTCGATATAATATACATCAAAAGGCTATACCAACGGTTTTGAAAACCATTGGTATACATATTTTGCAGCTCCACAATATCCAGAAGACACCTCTAACCTGTAACTCTCCATGACCTGCAAGAACACATAAATCCAGAATCCAAAAGCCTATATGGGATGTTTAAAATTCATCCATAATTCAGAAATTTAGAAATTTAAAATTCATTCCTCACTCAAACCACACCACAAGAGAAAAATCCAGAATTCAATACATCCACAATCCAATACATCCAGAATTGAAATGAAATAACACCGATAACACCAATACAAAATTAAAATCCAATACATCCAGAATCCAATAAACATAATAGTATTCCAAATTTAGAATTCATTACCAATACATCCAGAATCCAATACATCCAAAATTCAGAAATTTATAATTGAAAAGCAATAACACCCATAACAGTATTCAAAATTTATAATTCACTCTTCACTCAAACCACAACACCAATAGACACAACAGAAAAATCCTACATGTTATAGGAAGAACATGGGATGTTTACTCATGGTCTTGGGTTGACTATATTAAAACCAAAAGAAAAACGTGGGTAGAGTGGACAAGGATCATGATACCCATAAGATAGACAATGGTGGTGGTTATGTGCTTATACCTAGGATGAGTTATAGGAAGCACATGTGATGTTTATATTCCTATAATGACTATGTATCCATGTATAAATGGTTCCTGATGTGTTAGTGGAAAACATTGGCCAATCTCGACATATAAGATGGGTTACTAGAATAGCCTACAGGTTTTTCATAGAATTTTCAATTGGAATAAGGGGGTATGTGGATAATTGCGATTTGGTCTCCTGGGTGTGATGTGAGATGAATCCATATTTTGGGTAGTGGGTATGAATATTAAATTATTTCTTTGGTATTGGGTTCCCAAAGGGACTTTGGTTGGTCCTAGAACCCACTGTTTGAGGATGGGATTGGCGTATTAAATTTCATGTGTTTTAGAATAGGGGTAGGAGTTCCTCACATGAGAAGTGGATTGTGTGAGGCTGGACCATGGAACCTTGTGTCAAAGTATCAACACAATCCGAATACGTTTGGTCGGTTTTCCGTATGCCAGCTGTTTTCACTTAAATGTTGTCCATTTTAAACAAAAGACAGACACTTTGAGTGATACCAGAAACACTGTGCCTCAGATTGAGGCAATGTTGACTCGTACATGTTACATATGACCCATGGATCATTTTTCAAAAGTATCAAGACAATTTGAATGAGTTTGGTGAGTTTTCTGTATGCCGGTTGTTGTTTTCACATAAAATGTTGTCCATTTCAAATAAAATTGAGACACTTTGAGTGGTACCAGCTACACCATGCCTCATATTGAGGCGGGGTTGACTCGTACATGTCACAAATGACTCATGGATCATTGTGCCGAAGTATCAACACAATCCTAATACGTTTGGTTGGTTTTCCATATGCCAGTTGTTTTTACTTAAAAGAGTATCCATTTTAAACAAAAGAAAGACACTTTGGGTGATACCGGCCACATCGTGCCTAGTATTGATGCGAGTTTGACTCATACATGTCACAAATGACCCATGGATCATTGTACAAAATTATCAATAGAATCCGAATGAATTTGGTCAGTTTTCCATATGCCAGTTGTTGTTTTCACTTAAAATGTTGTCCATTTCATATAAAAGTGAGACACTTTGAGTAGAACCGGCCACACCATGCCTTGTATTGAGGTGGGGTTGACTCGTACATGTCAAAAATGATCCTTGTATCATTATTCTAAAGTATCAACACAATAAAAATACATTTGGTTAGTTTTCTGTATGCCAATTGTTGTTTTCATTTAAAATGTTGTCCATTTCAAATAAAAGTGAGACACTTTGAGTGGTACTAGACATACTGTGCCTCAAATTGAGGCGGGTTTGACTCGTACACATAAAAAATAACCCATGTATCCTTTTTCTAAAGTATCAACACAATCCAAATACGTTTGGTCAGTTTTCCATATGCCATTTGTTTTTACTTAAAAGGGTGTCCATGTTAAACAAAAGAAAGACACTACAAATGATACTGGACATACCATACCTCAGATTGAGGAGGGGTTGACTTTTACACATCCCAAATGACCCATGTATCCTTGTTCTAAAGTATCAACACAATCTGAATGCGTTAGGTCAGTTTTTAGTATGCCAGTTGTTTTTTTCACTTAAAATGTTGTCCATTTGAAATAAAAGTGAGACACTTTGAGTGGTACCGGCCACACCATGCCTTTGATTGAGGCAGGGTTGACTCATACAGGTCAAAAAATGACCCATGTATCATTGTTCTAAAGTATCAACCCAATCAGAATATGTTTGGTTAGTTTTTTGTATGCCATTTTTTTACTTAAAAGAGTACCCATTTTAAACAAAATAAAGACACTTCAAGTGATACCGGCCACACTGTGCCTCATATTGAGGAGTGGTTGACTTTTACACGTCAAAAATAAACCATGGATCATTTTCATAAAGTATTAATAGAATCCAAATGTGTTTGGTTGGTTTTCCATATGCCATTTGCTGTGTTCACTTAAAATGTTGTCCATTTCAAATAAAAGTGAGACACTTTGAGTGGTACCATCCACATCGTACCTCGTATTGAGGCAGGGTTGACTCGTACACGTCAAAAATGACCCATGGATCATTTTTCTAAAGTATCAACACAATCTGAATACATTTGGTCAGTTTTCCGTATGCCAATTGTTGTTTTCACTTAAAATGTTGTCCATTTCAAATAAAAGTGAGACACATTGAGTGGTACCGGCCACACCATGCATCATATTGAGGAGGGGTTGACTCTTACACATCAAAAAGGAACCATTGATATTTTTTACAAAGTATCAACACAATCTGAATATGTTTGGTTAGTTTTCTATATGCCAGTTATTTTTACTTAAAAGGGTGTCCATTTTAAATAAAAGAAAGACACTATGAGTGATACCAAGAACATCGTGCCTTGGATTGAGGCAGGGTTGACTCTTACACGTTAAAAATGACCCATGGATCCTTGTGCTAAAGTATTAACACAATCCGAATACATTTGGTCAGTTTTCCATATGCTAGTTGTTTTTTACTTAAAAGGGTGTCCATTTTAAACAAAAGAAAGACACTACGAGTGATATCGGCCACAACGTGCCTCAGATTGAGGTGGGGTTGACTCGTACACATCAAAAATGACCCATGGATCATTTTTATAAAGTATCAACACAATATGAATACCTTTGGTCAGTTTTCTATATGCCAGTTGTTTTTACTTAAAAGAGTATCCATTTTAAACAAAAGAAAGACACTTTGAGTGATACCGGAAACACTGTGACTCTGATTGAAGTGAGGTTGACTCGTACATGTCAAAAATTACCCATGGATCGTTTTACTAAAGTATCAATAGAATATGAATGTGTTTGGTTGGTTTTTCGTATGCCAGTTATTGTTTTCACTTAAAATGTTGTCCATTTCAAACAAAAGAAAGACACTTCGAGTGATACTAGCCACACCATGCCTCATATTGAGGCAGGGTTGACTCATACATGTCACATATGACCCATGGATCATTTTACCAAAGTATCAATAGAATCCAAAAGTGTTTGGTTGGTTTTCCGTATGCCAGTTGTTGTTTTCACTTAAAATGTTGTCCATTTCAAATAAAAGTGACACACTTTGAGTGGTACCAGCCACACCATGCCTCAGATTGAGGTTGGGTTGACTCGTACTTGTCAAAAATGACCCATGTATCATTGTGATAAAGTATCAACACAATCTGAATACGTTTGGTCGGTTTTCCGTATTTCAGTTGTTGTTTTTACTTAAAATGTCGTCCATTTCAAATAAAAGTGAGACACTTTGAGTGGTACTAGCCACACCATGCCTCGGATTAAGGCGGGGTTGACTCATACACGTCAAAAATGACCCATGGATCATTGTGATAAAGTATCAACACAATACGAATACGTTTGGTTGGTTTTTAATATGCAAGTTGTTTTTACTTAAAAGGGTGTCCATTTTAAACAAAAGAAAGACCCTACGAGTGATACTGGACACACCTTTCCTCAGATTGAATCAAGGTTGACTTGTACACGTTAAAACTGACCCATGGATAATTTTGATAAAGTATCAACACAATCCTAATATATTTGGTTGGTTTTCTGTATGCCAATTTTTGTTTTCACTTAAAATGTTGTCCATTTCAAAATAAAAGTGAGACACTTTGAGTGGTACTAGCCACATTGTGCCTCTAATTGAGGAAGGGTTGACTCGTACAAGTCAAAAATGACCCATGGATCCTTTTGATAAATTATCAACACAATATGAATGTGTTTGGTCAGTTTTCCGTATGCCAATTGTTGTTTTCACTTAAAATGTAGTCCATTTCAAATAAAGGTGAGACACTTTGAGTGGTACCAGCCACACCGTACCTCATATTGAGGTAGGGTCAACTCATACACATCACAAATAACCCATGGATCCTTCTGCTAAAGTATCAACAAAATAAAAATCTCCCAAGATCTATTAAGGGCAGATCTTGTTTGATCATTGGGATCCAAGAAGCCGAATTAAGAGTGAGATTGTCTCTAGAATCAAGGTAGGTGGTCGGTGATTGGTACTGAAGTAATAGTAATGGAATGTTAATTAGATTGGGATTTAGGGTGAATGTTGAAGAGATCTTAGATTGGGATCAGTGACCTTATGATGTAGTGATTGGTGTGATGTTGTCGATGATAAAAAGTTGTGTGAGGTACCCAGTGGAGGATGAGGATATATGTGGTGGGGGTTATGCATGGTAGGAGGAGGGTGGGGGGGGGGGGGCTGTCCAGGGCTATCATTGATCGTCCACATAATCTCAACATGCATATGAAATATTTCTTTTAAATATGCATCGTATGTGAACACACCCACATCCCAAATATGTTTTAACTCTTTTATTAATGGTTTCATGTATACGACAATATCAATGCCATGATCAGAAGGTCCGGATATTAGTATACTCATGAAAGTGAAAGGTGTTTTCATACACAACCATGGGGAAAGATTATAAATGTGTATAAAAACTGGCCATGTGCTGTGACAAGTAAGCATCTTCCCAAACAGATTAAAACCATCACATGAAAGACCCAGCCTCACATTACACACATCAGCTGCAAAATCAGGACATTGAGCATCAAATCTCTACCATGAAAATCCATCTGTAGGGTAAACCAACTCATCATTAGTCTTTTTCCTCTCAGTATCATGTCATCTAATTTTTATTGATATTTCATCAGTCATAAAAAGATTCTGGAGTCTGGGGATCAATGGAAAGTGTCACATTACTTTCTGTGGAATGTGGGATGGTGTTCCATCAGATTTTGACTTCCAGCGGGATGTGCCACATTTTATACAATCATTTTTTTGAGTGGTTTCCTCCCAGAATAAACTGCAATCTTTCAGGAAAGCATGAATTTTGTTTCATGAAAATCCATGTTCCTCAACTAACTTCCATACAATATAGTTGTTTGAGGGAATATCTACATTTTCTGGAAGTAAATCCTTCAAGAAGGAAAGAATGTAATCGATTGGTATATTAGAAATCCCATACATTGTTTTCCCATGAAACAATTATAAAAAAAATCCAGCCTTTTCATTTTATCACAGTGTCGATATACTGGAGTTGTGGCAGTATCATTCAATTTTTTCACCCTAACTATATCATCATTTTCATTAGATTCATCATCTGTCCTCATATCGATGTCTTCTTGAGTAGAAATACTTTCTTTTTCATGATGAAGATTAAATGGAAACCTATCATCTAACAAATTCTCCAGTCAAGTCTTTTCATTTCGATCATTAGCAATTTGAGATTTCATTTTCTCCCCATTGTGATACCACACATAGTAGTTTTCTTGAAAACCATATTTGGTTACGTGGTAGCTAACTTCTTCACAGCTCAACCAAGTTCTACCAACACAATTGGAACATGAGTAGTGTATGCGACCACTATCTGAAGCATTATGAAATGAAAAATCTAAAAATCTCTCCAAATTGTTTTGAAAATCCCTTGAGATCCAATCAATTTCAAACATCCAACTTCTATCCATTCTGTAAAAAGAATTTTTATAAGTCATTTGGTCATAAGAAATTCAATAATATTTAAGTTTAATCGAAAATATATTTAAGTAAAGGATAAAGGAATGAGTTTCTAGTTGATGTAGTGAACTATTAAAACAATGTAAAGATATACTAATTCAGTTATGTGTTCCTAAATTCGAGGTGAGATGTGTTTTGTAATTTTTTCATTTATCACATACAAGAAGACACCATAGACCTGATAGAACATTGTTCAAGATATTACAAAGTGAAGGATTTTCATGAAAGATGTAGAATGTGTAAAGAGAGTTTTTTAAATAATTTATTGATGCTAAAAAATGGAAATATTATGATAAGTTTGTACATTTCGAAACACCCAAACTAAAATCCATAAAAAGTACCATATCACCCCACTAAAAAAAGGAAAAAACACCTACCCCACTATCCCAACCATCCCTAATCTCTTCACATGTATCATCCTCATATCCATTACCCACCCAGAGAAAATATGATTAAACAAACCATTCACCATCTTTGAGTAGGGATACATCTCACCAGCACCTCCATTAGTCGATATGATTCACTAACTACAAAAAAGGAGTGGCAATAAAGACTTCAAATCAAGTTGATTCATATAGTCATGACACTTGAATTGTAAAACGAAAATAGAAAACAAATCAAACTACACTTATGGGGTATGTCATGCCACACAAGTCACCACCTGGTTTAGGTCAAATCAAAATAGAAAAAAAATAGATGAAAAACATTAAAAATTAGTTAAGCCTTACAGATTTGGAGTGTAGAACTAAAAAATTGATTGAATTCAGATGGATTTATAGGGAGGAAGGAGTTCCCAGTCTATGTAAAGAGAGAGGCCTCTAGTTTAGAATCCAAGGGGGACTTCCCCAAGGCTTCCTAAATCATAATCACTATGAATCCAAGGTAGATTTACCCAATGTATTCTAAACCAAATCATCATGAATCCAAGGGGGGTTCCAAATGGAATTAAAAGATATGATTTTAACATGAATCCTTGATTGGTTTCTTCAAGGAATTACAAATAATTAATCAAATAACAAGTACTCAAAAATTAAATTAAAATTTATTTATATTCATTTTTAATAGGTCTCATATAAGAGACACATGCCTCAGGTCTCATTATGTGTTATAGGCATGCCAAATCATTAAATCATGTTTAATAACTCATTATTGTAACCCCTATCATCATACCTTTCATTACCCAATTAGTTCCAAAAGTCAAGTGCACCCCTAGAGTTAGGGTTCACCTGTGCGGGGGATTCTAGAAATCAGGGGAAATGTAGAGTTATCTGCTTTTGTGTAATCAGGGCGGGATGTTCACAGGGGTGGAAGGGCTTTCCATGGGGTATGGGGTGTCCAGGGGGGTGGGTGGGCTATCCATGAGGGTGGAGAGGCTGTCCAGGGGGGAGGGGGTGTCTAAGGGGGTGGGCGGGCTGTCCACGGGGGTGGGGGGGGGGGGCTGTCTAGGGGGTACGAGGTGTCCAGGGGGTGGGGGTGTCCATTGGGTGGGGGGAGTGTCCAGGGGGGTGGGAGGGCTATCCACGGGGTTGGGGGGGATTTCTAGGGGGTAGGGGGTGTCCAGGGGGTGGGCGGGCTGTCCACGGGGGAGGAAGGGTTGTCTAGGGTGATACAAGGTGTCCAGGGCGTGGGCGGACTATCCATGAGGGTGGTAGGGCTGTCCAGGGAAGTAGGGGGTGTCCAGGGGGGTGAGCGGGCTGTCCATGGGGGCGTGATTGAGAGCTATGAGATTTAATTGGGTTTTTATTCATGTTATGAAAAATAAACAATGGGTGTTAAGGATTAGAATAGTATTTTTTTAGTGAAAATCCAATTTGGTAGGATTAGTGATTTGATAACATGATGGTATCATGTTTGAAATTGGGGAAAATGTTGGAGAATTGAATTCTAAAAGGCTCCCAAAACCTTCTAAGGATATATTATTTCTAGAAAAATGTGTTTTGGGAGAATGAATTCATCCTATATAGTTGATGTTACTTTTAGATCATGTGATGTCTTACTCATCAAGATGACTAGACAAGAACCAAAACCAAAGATGCCTCAAACCTATCCAAATATTTAGAAGTGATGACTTCTCAGTGATTATTGGTTAACTATGGAAGTGATGACTTCCCACCTGCACAACCCCCCCTCCCCACCGCACCCCCAACAGACCCCCCCTGCACAACCCCCTCCCATCCACCGACTGCAAACCCCCCCCCCCACCTGCACCCCCACTTTAACAACCCCTCCTCCCCCACCCCCACATGCATAGCCCCCTCCCATCCAGACACTACAACCCCCCCCCACCAATACCCCCACCTGCACATCCCCCCTCCCCCACCCCCACCCCACCCCTACCTGTACACCCCCAACTCACCCCCCAACATACTCCCACATGCCCAACCCACCCCCAACCATCACACTCCCCTCCCCCACCCACTTGCATAGCCACCGCCCACCTACACCCCCCCCACTTTCACATCCCCCTACCCCCACCCCCACCTGTACAGCCCCCCTCCCCCACCACCATCTATACACCCCCCACCTCACCCCCAACAGACTCCCACCTGCCAAACCCACACCCCAACCTGCACACTCCCCTCCCCCACCCACTTGCACAGCACCACCCCTCCACCTGCACCCCCACTTGAATAGACCCCCCTCCCCCACCCCACTTGCTCAACCCACCCCCACCCCCAACTGTACAACCCCCCACTTCACCCCCAACATACTCCCCCACCCACTACACACCCCCACCTGTACATCCCCCTTCCCTCATTACACCCCCACCGAAACACCCCCACCAGCACACCACCTCCCCCCACCCCCTACACCCCCACCCATTGCACCTCCCACCACCTGCACCCCCTCACTTCAAATAAATTGATTCACACATGAAAACAGAACAAAAACATAAAACAAATCAAACTAAAATTGTTGGGTAACATACTACTCAAACCTAAGGGTTAAGAAAAATAAAAACATAAAACAAAAAAATAGATGCAAAACATTAAAAATAAGGTACTAATTATAAATTTGAAATGTAGAACAAAACAACTTTGTGATTGAAGAAGGATATGGTGGAAATTTTCCAAGCAAGAGAGGTATTAGGTCTCGGATGAGCACTTAAATCATGTGGATGGGAGATCAGGATTGCTGGGAATTTAGGGGGAAAATTTCCCAATGGTTTTAAAAAACCATTGGGAAAGGTAATCTTTACCGACAGTTTCTCTAAACCATTGGGAAAACCTTCATAATTTAAAGATTTCCCACTGGTTTCTTCAAACTGTTGGGAAATACTTCCCTAACTCAACTATTACCAATGGTTATAATAAACCGTTGGTAAAGGACCCCTATACCAATAGTTCTGTTTAACCATTGGTATAAGAGTGTTGGGAAAACCCATATTCCCATTAGTTATTTTTGGAACAAGGTATTTTTACCAAAGGTGTGAAAGAAATTATTTTTTAATGTGTACTGCATGAATGAAATTTTTCCCTACCATGAATACTCATTTTATCAAACATTCCTGTAAATTTTTCCATAATTATTTTCTAAGAAAATGTTTTCCTAAATATTTTGTAATTTTTTAAATTTTAAATAAGTTATTTAAAAATAAAAAGGGTATTTTCCTCAAGAAATATTCAAGTGATTTTAATGGTATTTTTCATCTATTATGGAATTATGTGATGTTACATATGATTAATTGGGGATATTATTTTATGATACATTCTTTATTCTTTGTCTATATGTTTTATGATTGCGATGATGAAATATTGATGAACCCCATTCTTCTTTTCCATAGATTAAGTTATGATGAAGTGATAAATGTTTTCATGAAATTATGGAATATATATCAATGGATTATGATTATTTGATTTTTATTCTAGTAATGATATATCCCTAAAATGAATTTAGTAAATATTAAGGTTTTTAATGCTGACATTCATTTTTACAGGAGAGGTCAAGGATGACATAGACTATTTGAAGAAAATTTAGGCCAAAATGGATCAAAAATCTACTCAAGGGTCTGGGTTCATGAAAGTAAAAACATTCATGAATATTTGAGGCTCATAGAAATCACTAGCTGCATAGAGCATGATGTGGTAGCCTCCACACAACATAACTCCTGTTATTATAATTTACTCAACACTATAAAGCTTGAGGCGGTAACCCCCACATAATGTTTATCAGTACACAGAACACCCTCCCTTCTTGAAAGTCATAATCTTCAAAGAATGTATCCATATATTACAAAATCAATAACCTCACCTCCATTGGGCCTAATAATACCTTATCATGTCTAAAGTTTAAGGGGTATTTGACTTTTCAGCTTCCCTAAAAATCTCTTAATTCATAAAACTCATAACTTTCATGAGTGAGAGAGGAGATGAATTTCCAAAGGTAACAATATTTTAAAAAACCTACACCCATGATTTCTTGAGAACCTAAAATGATGGTGGATATGCATGTTGAGAAGGTCCATATCCTTTATATAAGAAAAAATAATCACTTTTTGGATCTTGGGGTTTCTCGAGATAATTATCCTTCATGAAACCAACCTCATGGGAACTAAGACATCACTTTGAGGCAAGTCCGCCCTATTTCATAAGACATTAAATTTACAAGACCCCTCTACTTCACAAATCCCTCAAATTTTAAGAAACCCAAATCTTTGTGAAACCCATACCCCAGGACTCTCTATAGGGAATCCTTTTAACCGACACCCTTTCATGAAATCTAAATTTCTAGGCCCCCTATAAACTTATAAATACGGCTCACTAGAACCCTAAATTCTCATGCAGATAGGGTCATAAACTCTTATGTCCACACCCTTTGCTTCAAGAATGGTATGACCCATTAACTTACCCTTTGATCATAAGAATAGGTACCCCAATGAATTTTTCTTCAAAGCATAGACACCCTAATGTTGAGACCCCTGACTATCACTCCTCCATCAAAGTGTTTACACCATGCCCCACCCAAAGGCACATGATTAGTAGAAACATAATACCCAAATGTGGTATCATCATGGGAAAACAATATCCTTTCCTATTAAAGAATCCTTTTTCGGATCTTCCTCTCCCACTTAGAAATGGACTCCCCAGTTATAGAGCCCACAACATCTGGGATGCAGGATGTAAAACTACCTAGTCCCATGACTTTTCCATATGATGTTAAACTACAAAGACCATTCCTTTAAAATGACCTTAAACTATATCATAAAACTACACAGGTTTCATCCCTATTTCTTAATAGGGTATGTAGGATACATCTATGAGGTTCACTCTCGACATACCAACACATATGGGGTACATACCTAAGGTTAAATATCAATTCTCCAACACTCCACCAAATACCAAGTGTGAAATATCCCCCCTGTGGCAACTCCTAACCAAATACCAAGTGTCAAATATTCCCCTTGGGGAGAATATTAACAAAAAATATGTCACCATAAGATGTTAAACACAAAAAAATATTTCCCCACTAGTCATTAAACTAGTGACTCATATATACCCATAAGATGTTAAACCTCTGACCAATCTATCCCCACAAGAAATTAAACTTGTAACCCAATCCAGAATCGCTACCCCATATAATAAGCATGGGATGCCTGAGGTAAAAATCCATAGAAGATTTATGCCCTGGTGTCAATTTCCTCATGGGTGACACATGATGCCTTAGGTTTCATACATAATATTCCTTATATGAGATGCCTCTGACTTCCAAATGAGAAGACTTTATAGGTTCTATAAAACCCATCATCTTGAAATTCCTAGACATTCCCAACAATACTATATACTCTAACCAAAGGTTACTTTCCTATTGAGAAAAATCATCATAATTAACTAGAGTCCACCTTGATATAGTGTTGGGAACTAGTTTCACAAACAAGACTTAAATCTATGATGGAGACATAGAGTTGGCGATGAGATCTAAGGAGGAATCAATAGAGGGTGGAACTGACATACCATCATCCCATTTCAATCAAGGGGATATCATTATTGGTTAAAATGATGGAAGATATCCGCCTTTGGAAAGTGGGAATGTGTGGTAATAAGAAGCACATCACCTCCAGCCAGAGAGATGGTAGGAAACCCCTATAGAAATTATAAAAATAAAAAATGGTGAACCTGATGTGAATATATTCTCCTTAAACTATGGGAACTAATAATATTAGGGCACCATCGGATTTTCAGGTCACCGGATCCAGATATTCATCCCTAGGTCCCACCAGACAAGTGGTGGTCCCAAAATGAAGTCTCCTATGAATTGGGGTATATAACATTGGGAATCATCAGTTTACAATAGTTCTGACATGAATCCATTATATACTTTAGAAATAATGGATGAAATTGAGGCATTGGGTATAAATTTCACTATATATGTACTAAAGAATTATTCATCATAATTACAGGACTTATGTTATAGGATATTGGAGACCTAATGCTAATATGGGCAGGGGTAAGGGAACTATTGGTGTAACAAACCTAAATGATAATGTACCTACCATGAAATCCACCACGCCTTCATCTACTGAGCACACACACCCCATCTCACCCTTTGAGATCATCTAGACGAGGGTGGTTGAAACCCTTATTTTTCAATATGAACAAGAAGGGGTTATTAACACTAGGTATCTGATCCCCCTGGAAATAAAATCATTAGAAACTGACCGACACCACATCCCTCGAGGGATGCTCAGGGGGTAACTACCCCCATTCAAATGGAAAAATGCATCAGGAGAATCTCCCCAGAGCGTTTTGATAGCTCACTCCCCAATATTGAGGAGGTATTGGATGTTTGATCCATACCAATTATAGCCACTCCTTGGAGGATTTATATAATTTACCCCACTAGGTTGCATTAGAATCAATATCAACTGGTTCCATAGTTTGACTAGTGGGTTGACCCCATCTTCACTCCACTGACCCCGATTCAGAACACTTAGTGACGACATTAGTGGTAGGCCTAGATCATTTCACAATATGAGTGATCTTATGTATATCCAATGAAACTATCCACTATTGTAGTTTCCCACCACATCCCCACAAAAAGTGAATGGGGATTCATATTTTCTTGCATGGGATCAGGAACCAAACCACCTCTCAGGTAGGCCACATTGACTGTAGCTGTTTCTGGTGCCATCGAAATCCATTATGTTCCATTACCTATGTGGAGGTCATCCCAACAACACCACCAACCAAAATTAAGGTCCTTTCTATTCTTGGAACATGAATTTCTTTGAATAACCATCTTGGTGTAGGAGGATGAACACTTAACATGGGGGGGGGGGGGTCATGCCCTTGGAACATGTCACAATACACATGGGGGTAACCAAAGAAATTCTCAATAGATTGTTCTTGGAGAAGCACCACATTGTCAGAGGCATTACAATGGTAAGTGTCACATCACTATCAATCTCTCAGACTCCGAAGTGATAGATGAATCATTGAGGGAATCTTTACCCCTGCTTCCAAATATATGGGAAGAAGCCTATAGATTGAAACTTACAATTGTGGAAGATGATGTCCATAAGATCACAAAATCTATCTATAGGTATCTATAGGGGGAGTACCTTATATTCTTATTAGAAGGAATCATAGTGAAACCATGTGAATCTCCATCAGTTTCCATCTTCTCCACCTCCACATTAGAAGTTGGAGAGATTTCAAGGCATAATTTGACACCCTTATATGATGGTGAGAACTACACTGATCCTCAAAAGGATGATCATTATATTTTACATTAGAAGGTGGTAAAAACCCCATAATATATAGATACGATCTTAAATTAGGACACACCTTTGAGAGAAAGTACAATATAAATTGGGAATTTGACTTGTGTGTCCCCCTATCCCAGTGAATCAACAATAAAGCAGGTTTGTGTCAGTTCCACTACTAGTTTCTCAGTCTGCACTGATCGAGGCTTGGAATGACCATTATTTGGATTATCCTACTAGTAAAGAACAAGAGTAATTGTGGAAAATATTGGACAATAACTAGATACCAGTCATGTTTTAACCACTTTCATCTCTTTATTTTATCATCATAGAGTCCTCAAAAAGGACCAAACAATTTACTTCCACCAGAGTATCTATGAAACACTCTAATACCTTCAAGACAGCCATATAACTTATACAGGGAGCCATGATAATATTGGTTCCATACAATAGTAGTTTGAAAGGGTGTACAATACAATTCAACTGGTTTATTGAGTTATGGAAGTGTATGGACACTGTTAGACATTCCATTAGAATTGTTCTAAGAGCCTATTTGTGCTTTGATGAGTTGTGGAAGAGGCATCCCAACACATGAATATTATATTTTAGGGGTATTATGCCACACCCCACTTCATCCTCATTACAAAACATTAGTAGGATCATCAATTCAGATTAATAGTTGAAAATGAAAGTTCCCTGACCACTACCATAGTGAATTTCATAACCATCTACCCTATAGAAAACCCAGAAAGATGAAATATTAACACTAGGAATTATAGAGAGATCCCTCCCCCGGGGGTGACTCAATACCATGTATACCCCTTGACAAGTCCCCACACTCATTAACAGAGATTAGTGGTGAACCTTGGGAGTCCCCCCTACAATGAGTTGTTTTTGCCTTCTCATCGATATGTTAAAAAAGTACAGGGACCAATTGAGCCCATTGAACCATATGGAGTTGCACCAAAAGCTATGTCAGACCCCTAGATAACCGCCTTGCTTTAGGATCTTGAGGACTATAAAAGGATCCCTAATGAGCTTATTATTGAGAAGTATGTAGTCCCTAATTTTTTAAAGGGACCCTTATCTCCTCTAAATGGGGAACCCAGTCCTCCTCGACTAGATTCTATAATTTTAACATGTTGGACCCTTGAATCCAGTCATAGAATAAGTCCAGGGATATAAAAAATGACTGAGATGTGAGTTTCCCATCTCACCTGAGTAGCGTTATAACCCATCTCCGGACTAATTCCACACTACTCCCTAAGATGACGATCCTATCAATGCATTGGTGACCACAAATACTCACAAGATGACATGATAGATTCTCCCATCACCCATATTGTGGCTATAAAAATGAAACACGTTGAAATATCACCTAAAGGAAATTTGTACCCAATATGGGTGGACCATGTTTGAGTGCCCCCAAAATTCGATAATATAAGAATCACCCCATTAAATTGGATGGGTGATCCACCACATCATCTATCCCACTTTTCCTCAAGGTTGATCCAATGTTAGAGACTCTAGAATAGTATAAAGCTGTGAAATTACGATTCTTTTTTCAGACTATGTAAGGACCTATATTCATATGGTATAGTTATCTACCCACGGGGTTTGTTATCTGTTGATATGACCTCTTTTGATAGTTCATCTACAAATTCAACTCCACATCAGGCAAGATGAACATAACCTACCTTTTAAACGTAAATAGATGCATGATGAGAGAGTTGTTGACTTCATCACCTGATAGAAGGGACTCATGTATTCACTCATCATGCCACTTTACCAATAAAAAATTATTATATTTTTCATGGAGAACATCAAAGATGAGTTGGTACCTACCCTAATATCCATGAAATACCTATGATAATTTTGGGAGTTCTCTAAAAATGTTATTTATATGGAATAATAAATACAATGGACCAAACAACAGTTGTTCTCATTTCCCCTTAAAAAACTCATATGAAGGCTTGTGAAACTAGAGATGAACATAGCCATACATGAAAAGGTTATGGAATTGGTCAACTTGCTGGCCCCTATACCAGAAAAATCATTCCAACCACACTTCGTGCATCCCCTCTAGGAACAGACTCACCGAGTAAAACAACTTTTTTAAGAGAATGTTGTCTCACCCCCATCAAATATAGGATCCTAGTGTGCCTTTCATATAAAGGAAGAGAAAGAAATACTCCTTCATGGATGTTTATGTCCAATGGTATTTTATTTGTTCCCTAGGAAAGGGAATCCTAATGTTACCAGAATATAAGAGACCCTAGGAGATTGAACTCAATAGCCACACTAGGCACTTACCATATTATATAATCCTTGGACACACCATCAAAGAATGATTTTTATTCAAATTTTGGCTATAGGACTAAGTAGATCATAGCTAATTCAAATTGGAAAATATCTCAACAAAGGTAACACATGTATCCATTGAACCCGATAGTTATAATAAAGACTCTAGTGTGAAGAAATCGGCCATCAGACATGGGAAAAAAGTAAAATGGCTGGTTGACATGTAAGATAGTCACTTGAACCCATACTATCATCCATGAATGCTTGATAAATTAAGAACCTATTGTGGTTACCATGCTTCCTCCAACCGTTGCCTCCACATCTGCAACACAACCTCCCTAGTCTCAGATGAATAGATGCCGATGGTGTAAGAGATATCAAATTACTCCATTGTTACTAGAACTAGTCCACATCCTTGGTGAATTAAGGCCTCCCAAGTTGAAATATACACACAGATTACATATAGATTTGGTGTCTTCTATCAATGAGGAGAAAGAGTACAACCCTATGAATGCCATCAAACTGGTGGGACACTATGTGATACTCAGTAATGAGGAACTACATGTGACACCCTCAGGTTCCTCCAATATACATTATTAAAGGAGAAAAATAGGTCACACTAGTAGATGGAATAATCAGGATGTAACTACAAACCATGATTTTATTACTACTGAGACTAGGCTATAAACATTGCATAGAGATAAGAAAGCATATCCCTGAAATTCTTCACTACCAAGCTTGCATACATAGTTGAATTTATTATTTTATTATGCAAATATTCTATGAACACAATGCAATCATACACATAAATTCCAACCCCACATCAGCTATCTGGTTCTTAGATAGTAGATGTTCATAGAAGACCAGCTAACCATTTCTAGAATATTTATGACACTATACAGGCCCTAATGCCTCATACAACAACATCTTCTACACCACTACTAATTAATGACCCTCTATAAGATAAAAATATACCCCTGTCATAGAAGTATAATGTGTTGATTCACTTCACCAACATATCCATGAGGATCTAGACACTCTACGAACTCCATCTGTCAATAGAAATGCATGAGACCCTTGATAAATCCTTGAAAATCTATATTTAGTTATAGAATTTGGTATTTACTACTGAGAACTACTATACAGAAATGGACGAATGATAGGAGTGTCAAGACATCATCTATTTTTTTTCGAGAAGGTGAGGGTTTCACAATTTAGGGGCATATAAACCCTCTTTATATCATAGATCATCTTGATGGAATAGTAATATAACACTATCTAGTGGATATCAAATTTGGGATCAACCTTATCCCTATACAGATGCTCCACAAGATTGGATTTAAAGAATTATATATGAATCCCTCTAACCTAAAAATTCATAGGTACGATAAGAGTGACCATAATCCATGTGGAAATATTCGATTGTGACTCAATTCAGTGGCTTGGTATCAAAAACTAAATTCATGGTAGTATCATAGGATATTACCTAAAATGAACTGCTAGGAAGGCCCTAGCTTCATTTATTATGTAGAAATCCCCTATTTATACCACTAGTTCCTTAAATACTCCCTTGATAGTTGAGTAGGGGTACTCATGGGTGATACACCCCCCTTTTTATCCTATGAGGCCCTCAATATGGATACTAGTTACCAAAAAAAGGGAAGGAAAGTAGGTCCCAATTGATGGAGTTGAGCATATAAAATCCCCCATTTATCTAACATCGACTGTAGCATATCCCTGGAAAGACTTCAAAGACGTCTTTTTTTCCAAATTCATCAGTTATAATGTATGACATTGGACTTCAGAGGTTGTTTTAAAGTCCCTAAGAAAAAGTATTTCTCACAAATTACCTCATACTCCTACACCAGATAATCCCGACTGATACTGAAAGAACTTACTCTTGTGAAATACTGATAAGTTCTCCTCATGTCCCCTAATCCACATTATTTCTGTATGTTCCATAAAGAAAGTATTTCAAAATTGAAGTTGTCCCACCACCACTTCTTTTATTTCAAGTGTGGACCTCACAGTCGAAAACCAAACAGAATAAGATCAAAAACTTTTCTTCTATATTCTTTAAAGAACATGGACCCTAATAAAGGATTTCATATCCTCTAGAGAATACACTAGTGCTTAACCTAGGTTAGAAGGCCCAGAAGAGTCACCTCCTACCTTTGATCCCCCTATCTCAGATGATTAAGAGGATTTAGAGGACCCCATTCTTGAATTTGAAGAGGTTTTCTCTAGCACTACTGAAGAGAACAATTAGGTGAACCTTGGTGCTATGGAATATCTGAGGTCCATAATGATTAGAACATACATTTCTCTAAATGAGAAAAAATAATATGTTTCTTTCTTAAATTATCACCATGAAATGTTAACCTAGGGCTATGATGAGATTCATAGGATTTAGCCTTAGGCTATCGATCATCTCCTTAGCCTCCCATGGGGTCACTGTGGGTTCAAACAACCTCCCAAAAAAATTCACCCATCCCATGGTGCCATGGTCATGCAAGAATTTAACAGGAATATTAAGGGAAACATCATCTAGGATCTCTGATATCCCAGGCTCGTATCCAAAAGCATCTCAGTCAGGAAGAATAATGGGATGATCAGTGTCTTCATCGACTTCTGGGAACACAACCACTATTATTAGAGGATGGATTTCCCCTTCTAGTTAATGAGTTGTTAATTTATTATATACATGGGTTCTATGACCTATACTTCATGGATGGATAATTTATGTATAATGAGATCTAAATGAGCACCAAGGAAGAGGATTATACTACATTTAGGGTGACCAGGGAACGTTTTTCTACCAGGTGATTCCTTTCGTCTTGAATAATGATGGAGCCACTTACCAGCATGTCATGAATCAAATATTTAAGCCAATTTTTAGAAAATTGGTGGATTGTTATGTGGATTTTCAGGTGGTAAAATATCACCAGTTTTAGGACCATATCAAGCAAATTTAGAGTGTGTTCATCTTCCTATTCTCACAACACTTGAAGATAAACCCTTTGAATGGTGTATTTGAGGTTACCTATAGAAAATTTTTCAGATTTGTCTTAAGAAATAGAGGTATTGAGATTGACCAAAATATGATTAATGCAATCAATAAAATGACTCCTCTAATAAATCATTGGGAGTTGTGGGGATTCCAAGGTCACTTAGCCTACATAAAATGATTTATTAGAAATCTAGATAGAAAGTGTAATCCCTTATTGAGGCTCATGAGAAAGGATCTATTTACCAGTGGGATGAGGATATCAAGACTACCTTTGGGGATATTAAGTAGTACCTAATACAAACTCTAGTTCTTATTCCACACATCTTAGGAAATCCTTTGGACCTTTACCTGACCACCTCAGAATGGTCCCTTGGTGCCCTTATAGCCAAGAAAAACAATGAGGGTAGGTAAAACAACCTATATTATCTCAGCCGCATATTCCTCAACATACAAACCAGATACCCCCCCATTGAGAAGAGTTTCCATGAATTGGTATTTATAGTTTAGAAGTTGTGAAATTATTTTAAGAACCATGATCTAAATCTGGTGTCCCATGTAGACCCACTAAAATACATCATCAACCACCCCATGTTGATGGGATGATTGGTGTGATGGATGGTAATCCTCCAATAGTTATACATCAGGTTTTTCCTAAAGAATTATGTTAAGGGGAAAGTAGTGAAAGACTTATTAGACACACATCTATCCCCTGAAGAACTGGAAATCAATGTTGATTTTCTAGATGAAGCTATTATATTAGTGGATCAGGCTGTATCTTGTTGTTTGATTCATTTCTGTGGTCACTCTAAGAGTCAGACCATTTGAAGGATCAATGACCCCAAGCTCAATAGGGTATGACTAGGGATCATTTTATTCACTCCATCATAGGCCATCCTACCATAATAATTCTTATTTTCAAAAGGTTACACTCACAATGGGGTTGAATATCAGGATCTTATTATCAGTATTGATTTAGATTTAAATATTGACTTCCCCTGTGTACATGTGAATGTAAAATAAAATCTATTCATAAAAAAAATTAAGGTTGAATATGTCATTAGAAATAAAGAGTTTATTCCCCTACTAGAATGTACTCATTAGATGATGATGTAATTCCCTTCCTAGAAAAAGTTGACCCATATTCATCGATCATAGAATTTCAAAGCTAGTGATTTGGAAATCTTGGTTGCATCCCATGAAGAGACCAACCAACATGACCTGGTCATTTATGTGGCACACTGAAGGGTCATCTCCCTCACCACCTAAAATGATGGATACCAATAAGTATACCAGATGGATGCTGGTGATTCTATGTCATGACCCTCAAATTCACTCATGGTTAAGGAAACACCTTATTTGATGACTCCCTTAATAGAGTATCTCTATCATGGAATTATTTCACCGATACAAGATGAACGTGAGTGAATCCACTGGAGTGCAACACAATTTACCCTCCAGAGTGGCCCTAACCTTGATCAAACCCTCTACATGCATGGGTTCAATGGAATTATCATAATTTTCATCCAAGGATATGAGATAACTCGGGTCATATAGGTGGTACATTCCATATCTTGTGGTACCCATCAAGAACGATTGATGTTGTCCCACTAAATTTGGAGATTGGGCTACTTTAGGCCCACTATGGTTCATGACAACATCAAGTTCTCTAAAAGGCATCATGCATGTCAGATCCATGCTAGATTTGTTCATTAACCACCATATCTTCTCTATAGTACCAAATATTGTTTTCCCTTTATAGTTTGGAGACTTGCAATTGTGGGACCCTACCGACCAACATCAAATTGACAATGTAGGTTCATTTAGACCTAAACATACTTATTTTTGAAATGGATAGAAGTGGTTCTCCTAAAAGAAGTTAAAAACCTATCACTGATTGAGTTTGTGAGCAACCAAATAATCCATTAGTTTGGGGTGAATCATACTATTCTCACATATAATGAAACCAACTTATGGGATACTGAGCTGAAGAAATTATGCACCAAGTACAACATCTGGTAGAACCATAATTCTCACTACCATGCATAGGAAAATAGAAAGATTGATTCATTCAACAAGTCCCTCTCTAATATCTTATAGAATATTGTGGGATGGAACAAAATGATTCATCCATATATTTTCCCTAATTCCCCTTGGCCCCATCAGATGACAACTCAAAATTCCACCTAGGTAATTCTATACTCCATGGTGTATGAAACATAGGTAGTTTTACCTATTGAGGTTCAGTTTCTATCACTTCAAATGGTTTTTTATGACCATAATAAACTAGATAGAATATTGGAAGTCCCTATAACATAGTTGTAATCCCTAAAGTAAAATAGTATTTATGCCTTGCATAACGTAGAAAGGTAGAAGAATAGGATAACAATAACATTCAATAAGAAGGTCTGCCTCCACTCCTTCATCTTGGGTGACATGGTACTAGATCTCAGAATGACGATGATACTCAAAAAAAATACATCAAATTTGGATCCCAAATAGTAAGTAACTTTCTATAAGGTATTTTCCAAATTAGCATACTCATTAATTACCATGGATAGAGAACAAATAACACATCCCACAGACATAATGTTCCTCAAGTGGTACTTCGCATGAAAATTTTGGTTAATGATATGTGAACTTAAACTAAAACAACCAGGGTTTGAGCTTTATAAACTTAAACTAATAGAACCCCCCATGTTCTAAGAATTATGACCTTAAACTATTTACAACCCCTACAGTTCAATAATTATAAAATAACACTATTTGAAACCTCCTGGGCCCAAGCCCCAAAACCTTAAACTCGAATCAGTTATAGTCCAATCTATATTACTCTAAACTATAAAGACTAAAGTCCTCAACACACAAGGTTAAATTGTATCCTTACCCCATATAAACTCATTATGTATCATATGATATATGAGATATGAACACAAAATAATTTCCTCAGAACCCAACATTAAACTAAATCCTTACCCAGTATAAACCTGGGATGCCTCATATGACATATACAAGATGAAAAAAAACCAACATCCTCAGAGTATGATGTTAAACTATTGCTTTACACCATATAAATCTGGGATGCCTCAAATGAAAAATATGAGATGAACAAAAAAAATGCTGTTATTACACAATGTTAAAATTTATACTTACCCAATGTAATGAACATAGGATTCCTTAGATGAAAAATATGAGATAAACCAAACTAATGTCCCCAGAACATGATGTGAAACTATGGACCTAACCTATGTGATGAGCATGTGATGCTTCACATGAATCATATGATATGACTCTGTATCCTCACCAGAGGGGATGTCACCCCTCTGAAGTCATTATTCTACCACGCCGTGATCCAAAACTATATATGGATTAATTCCCATGCTTGATGAGATATGTAGGGATTCCTGGATCCAACATCCCAGTCCCAACCTCATCACTAACCTATTTTAGGGCCTCTCCCTAGTCCAAGACTCATGACCATAAATTATGCCCAACTGGTTCTAGGATTTCATTGAGTAGTGTAGAGTCTCTTTGGCCCCTCCTTAACATAGGTTTTTAACTCTTAGGAACCACCTAAACATCCTTGAAGTATCGACACCTCTTTAGGTACAAGTATTATAACCTTAAAATATGTGCATCCAGTCCCTGTGCGGCCCCTTATTTGCATTGTTTTCTTCACCCCTGATGTCTCAACACACCATTTCCCCCATATAATTGTCATTATATCCTCACTTGAAAGGATCACCCCTTTCTAGCCTTGGTATCATACTATGATATTTTCTAGAAATATGTGCAGCTTGATTCCCATGAATGATGGGACATGTAGTGATGAAAAGATCTCATACCCATGTCTAGACACCATCATCAACTCATTGTAGGGTATTTCCTCCCTCATCATCATGATGTCAACTTGTGTGCAATTTTTCTTGGATGTTTTTGTGGAAAAGGGTATCTTTATCCCTCCTCCCAGTCAGTTTGTCATACTTTCTTAACACAGAATCTCCTTTAAGACACACACACTCTTTTTTTATAATCTCCTTGAACTTAATCTAGTAGCAGTTATAGTTCGGGCTATATTAATCTAAACTAAAAATCCCAATAAACTCAAAATATAATGACAAAATATATCCTTATCTCATATAAAATGGGGTTTCCTCATATGAAAAATATGAGATGAAAAAAACCAATGTTCACAATAGTTGATGTTGAAATATATCCTCACCCTTTGTGATGAACATAGGATGACTCATTTGATAACTATGATACAATTCAATGTCCTGAATTGAGATAAAATTCATTATTGGTGTTGTTATTATACCACACCATGTTTCATAAATATGTGTGGATCTATTCCCATTACCATGGGATACATAGTTATTACCAGATCACTTATCCTAGGTCCATACTTACCACTAATTCAATTCAGGATTTCCCCTTCTGGGATAGGCTTGATCTGTCCCTGCCCACATTTTCTACAAGTTCACTTGAGCACATGGAAGGATAGTCCATAGGGAAATCTATATTACTTTAGGTACATTACCCTCTTCCATGTAAACTCTTAATGATTTCTTGGATTTGGATAATCATCATCCTCCTAATATGAATAGGCTCCCTAATGGAAATAATTCCTGGACACACTAGCTCATCTACTTTATTAGGATCACATATCAAAGGATCCTTAGAATCAAATGGTGGTTCCCATGTTTCTAACTTAGTCAATTGTTGATCCTACCTTTTTTCACCCCATCCTTGACTGGAGTAGGTGTAGAACCTATATTTCAAACATTGTAAACTATTTTCCCTATCCATTGGCCATTATATTTTTTCTATCTAGTTATTGGATGTTATGATCTACACTCATGGGATCTCCCCAGGTCGGTCACTTCTGACCATTATTGTCTTGACCCCCCAAAAAAATAGGAACTCCATACCACTTTTTGTTTCTGACATAAAACATGGTTCACGTGGGCTTAGAATTTGGGGAGGAATTTCCCTAATTAATAGTAAGACACACGGGTTACCTATGGTATGAAATCTATGACCATAAACTAGGTGTCTAGGTCTAAGCATCATAACCTTAAACTTTGTGAAAGTTATTTTAGGAATTTTCTGTGTGGCATTTCATTCTTAGATTTTTCTTCACATACGGTGACCTCTATTCCATGCCATGAAAATTCACTAGTGAAAAAAATCCATGGTCCAAGAATTATGAAATTAAACTATTTGGAATTTCTAATCTAATTATTATGACCTTAAATTTTTTATGACATCTTGATATGATTGGTGTGACCTTAAAAAACCCAAGGTAAGAGGCACATATGTATATCAAGTTGAAAACCCATACGGGTAACTTGAGAAAAGTAAGAACCCCAACCCCCATGTAAATTCTATTACATGAAAAAAAGAATAAAATATAATGTTGAAAAACTAATGGGACCCACCATGGGCCCTATAAAAAACCTGGATTCACTTGCTAAACCTATCATTTCAGGAAAAAGTTAGTGCCAAGTATCTTTATCCCTTTTCCTCACAAGATCCTATATGAGGTTAGACCAATGAATTTCATGTTTTTTCATCCCACTACCTTAACTAGATAAGATCTATTTATGATGGTTCACACATCCTGGTCAAAATACACTAGACTAAGTTATAAACATCATTATCACATGACATTAAACTTTTTAATCCATCATTCTCACAATAAGATGTTAAACTGAATGTTCAAAATTCTTTCTGAATTAAATTAAAATATGTTTCCTCCATCCCCATTTCATGATGTGAAACTATAAATCATCTTAGTCCATTTATTGAGAATCCCTTCCCTCCCATCAGTGCTGACCACCTACTGTACTGCTCGAGTTCTTCAGTCTCTTGGCATCCAAAATGATGCTCACCTTGGAATATGATTATAAACATTTTTTTCCAGGAAGAAATGATTAGAAAATGTGCTCAAATCCCTAGTGGTGTAATTTTGGGAGTGTTTAACTCTATTTTATCATTTTTCCAATTCATCCTCTCACCTCACGTCCCCTTTGATTTGGGTCCCCATCATATTCTATGATTGAACACCACCATAATGATAATGGTTCTTAGCCACATTAGCTTACCTACCATCCTGGACACATGATCTGATAGAATCACAATATCATTTTGATAGGTCTCATGTTTAAAAAATGGTTAATGGTCAAACATCATTTGTTTTTCCCCATCCTTGAAAAACATAATGTGATTTTTTTTGTATATGGATAGTTGTCATACTCCATCATCACCTGACCCCTTTCGTGTTCCAGATTCCTGGTGTCCCAATTCACACTTTTCAATCCCCTTTGACTAGGTGGATTTTAATGCCTATGAAGTTACCCCACTTATGCACTAGATCATATTGAAAAAAAGTAAATCAGATATGTAGAGAACCTCATGCTCCAACCAAAATTTTCTCACCTAAGAAACTCTTGGTGGTCAATAAACATGTTTAGACACTATGTGATTGATCCTTGTTTAAAACTATTATATAAATGATCAATATTAGGTATATCATTTGTTGCCCACACTAATCATGACTCAAATTGGGGTATGAATCCAATGTTTGTTTTCTTGTTGATGTGATTAAGATACAAAAGATACAAATTTGGATGTACATGGAATTTAAAACAAATAATTCCATAAATTTAGGAGGGTCATATATATGTTGGAGCCCCTACATAATTTTATGATAAGATAAAAATATGAAATTCTTAACCCCACCTATTCAAAATTCGAGATCAGATATCCTCTTTTGATAAGCCTTTAGATTTTTCTATCACTCCTCTAGATCAACCGCCTTCTCCTTAGTGACATGGTGAACTTTTTCGGCCCTAATTCACACCCAATTCTATTCAGACTATAACTCAGCCATCAAAGAGGACACCTATGTTACTTTAGTATTATCCTATACCAACTGAGCCCTTAAATGTTCGATGATCTCCTATTAAGCAGTGACAACGACTACATGCTCTCACACATGATCTTATAGGAATGTGATATCCTATCTAACCTCTTAGATCACTTGATCACCCTTTGAATTATTATGGTTCTAAGAGAGTCAAATTCATGTCACTCAGCATGTACCTGTTTAATGATAATGTCTATAGATAATGAATGGATGCCACTATAATCCACCCCACTAGTCCCCATGATGACCAACTAATGGTGGAGAGATCCCATTCGGTTTTATATATTGTCTAGTGGAGTGAAAGTGTTTAAATTCCCGAAACATCTCAAAAAATTTAATAGGATGACTTGGTTATCCTTAGAAACATTGTATTTGGAATCCTAAAAGTTCTCAAGAAGTACAGATTTGTACTGGGGTAGGACCTCCAAAAAATCTATGATAGGGTTGTCTGTAGGCAAGGCCTTGGGTGGGAAAATCACCATGTATTAGTAAAACACATCCTCACTAGATAATTCACCTACAATGGGAGACCCAGATACATCCTGTGCACTTTTGAGGTTGGTTCAACCACCACATCCCCCAAGAACACCACTATCAGGGCATGATCAAAAACACATTCATTGAGGCCTTATCCCTAGTAGCCACCTCCAAATTCATTTCCTTGGTAGCTGTAGTAATTATATCCCCCTTAAACACCCCTATTGTTTGAATGATTTAAACTCCCTCCATTGAGTCCTTGGTCCCAGTATCTCCTTGTTTTGGACCCTCCATGTTTGGAAAAACTACCACAACCTCCTTGAACATCTCTACCATGATAGAAATAACCGTCGTCCCTAACTTCACTTTAGGATCCAAAAAACTCGGGTGTTAGTACTGATGGATGAACTAAAAACATGGTTTTAACTACCATTTAAATTATGGGTTTAGATGAGTGTGAATTATAGGGAGGAAAAAAGGGGTTTTTAAAAATGGGATTAGGCTTATAGAAGTGGTATAGTATGACCAGAAACTCATAAAGGTTCATAGGTAATCCCCTTAGAAATGACATCCTCCCAGTAGTAGACACCCCACATATTAAAGGTATACCCTTTACTAGATTCACTAAATATATTCAAAAAGAAAACAAATAGATTTTCATAGTTTCATGCATGAAGCCTTCACTACTCACCAAGAAAGATGGGATATCAAGAATCACTTGGGACTGTTGAGACATCAACCCAGTTACAAGAACCACTTCAATTGATGATTGGCCACCTATGACCACAACATCAATGAGCGGCCCTGTTACCTCCCCCTCAAGGGTTGGGGCTTCTTCATCCTATGCCTGAGGTTCATAAAAAACCTACCCCTCCTCTATTCTATCTAATTCCTTAAAAAGTAAAAAAAGAGATAGGACATAATCTTAAGTATTTTGTAGTATCCAAGACACACAAGATCATAAGATTTACTTGATCAAGATTAGGATCTCCATCCATAGGGGAGTCCTGATAGGCATCATTTCCCCAAGACTCTTCCTGCAACTCCTACGTTCATCTAGCTCACCTTCTGAGAGATCTAAGGGAGAATTCATACATAAAAACACCTTTATTCGACTGGTCAGGGAATGTAAAATGCTAAGAGGGTGGAATAAGTATTCAATCCCAACCATGTATTTCATTACCTAGGCATGTGGGACATAGAAACCTACCCATGCATGACCCAAAATGATAAATATCACCTCATCGGAGTTGATATACTACCATATCCATGAAGAGAGGTGATTTTTCTATGTATACCCCAACTCACTCAAGATCCATGGAAAATAATATCATGGGGAAGGTCCATGTGACACCGTTACTTCCCCAAACCTTGGACATGTGCCATCAGAAATACTCCATAGGGCCCACCTTCCTCATGAATCCACTTACCCAAGATAATAACAATATTTTATACTCCACTCCCTAAATATTTTTCATGTTTATGACCATGAATTGTTAGAGTTTCTACCATTTCTCCACCTACTATCTTGGCTCTGCCTCAATGGAATACCCTACTCGTCGCTCATCCTTGACCCCACAGTTGTGGGGATCCCCTTCCTTATCATCCAAAATGGATCTCCTTCTCATCATGTCCCCTATATACATGCTCTCCAAACTCAACACATATTCTTGGATGAGCCCATAAGTAGCGGTGAGTGGCAACAGCTCAATTTACCCCTACCATATATGCATGAAAACAGGTACGATATTTTACTTAGAAATGAGGAGTTGAATTCACTATTTAACCTCATTTAGACATTTTGAGTAAGCCATTGGTGGAACTGGATCTTCCTCATGAACTAACATGGGGAATAAAACTCACAAATCACCTTTTAGTCCACTATAGCCACCAATAACCTACCTCTAAAGTCCAATAAGTATGATCACTACTCGATGTTCCCAATTCCATCATTGGTTACCTTTCTTATTAGGAGGAGAAACAGGTGGAAGATAAAGTATCTTCCTAGTCTATCCCTCACTATCACATCAACCAAACCCAAGTCAAGAGGATGAATCCCTAAAATTTAAAAGATTCAATACTAGAAGTTAGTACTAGGACATGAGATGGGGTTTAGATACTTGTATCCCATTATGTGTGTGGCAATACTACTATAAAAAAATTGAGGGTCCTACACACATGGAGGGGTTTTTTTCCTTGACAGATTTGGAATAACACTTTGTATAACTTCTCAAAGATTTCTGCTGCTAGGTTGATGTGTTTCCCCATCACCATCATCACTACCATGATGAGGGTTCTCGGATGAACCCCCATGTGCACATCCTAAACCAAGAGAATCCACCTGCTAGTTAGTGTTGAAATAAACCCAGCTAGTCTGACTATATGAGCCTCATGCTTCACAATATATCCCCACCACAACAATTATCTCATCTCCTGGATTATCAAATATAAGTGATCCTTGCCTCATTGAATTAAATTTGGACACTAACACAATCTCCCAAGTAGTCTTCCCACTACTTCATTCCGAAAATACCCAAACCATTGCGTGAAATTAATATCCTTTATCCTTGGTTTTTTGTCACTCTCCACTTACACCAAGTGTAACAACACCATTGTGATCACTAGAATATACTCTTGGACACCACAAATATCCTCAACCAAGAGAAAATAATCATATATATCCCCTTGGATGGGAATCCCTATGATGTGGTAGTGGCCCCATTAACCAATTGCAACCTCCCCATGATATAGGTGAAAAATGTTTTCCCCCAGTTATCACATGCTCTACAACTCTTAAATGATGTTTTTTTGATAGAAAACATTGAACTCTGAGGTCTATGCTACCTCATTATTCCCAACCCACTTCATCTCCATCTCAAATTTATGATAGGACTGGCATATCTATAACATCCCAGATCCAGATGCCACCTAACAGTGCCCCGTAACCAGTTGTCTACAAGGACTCAAGCATATTTCCCTAAACTCAAGAGGATGTCGACTAGCAGTAAGGGCCTAGGTGTGATAGTGGGGAAACTATTCCCTCATTGGAAGATTATAACACAATGGAATGCAATAATATAACAATAATGGAATCAATAACACCATAAAACTGACGTAAACAATGAAAGATTGATAATGTAAATAACCAGATGTCATAGCATATAAAGGATGATGTTTAATGTCAAATTTTCTAAGAAAACAACCAATAAAGGTCACAATATAGTAATACAAGATATAAGTACCAAAAGCACACAATAAAAAAAGTAGCCAGTAAGCATCACAAGAATTGTCTCAGTTCCATGATATCATACTCTTAAATAGTATATCAAGTACCAAAATAAGGGATATTTTATTGGTAAACACCTAAAACCATATAATCTGTTTAGGAGAAAAACATGATCCAAACAGGGTGTGAGACTAAATCCTTATTAGAAACCACCCATGGTCTGTTCCAATCTATCAGTGAATATATATAATAGGAATTGTGCAATAATGAAAGATGTAATCTAAGAAGTACACAAAAGTAAATAGTTTTACAATAAATAGTTCTCATTTATATGCATTTCATGTTCATTTACCATTAAATTACATTAAATTATATAATTCTTGAGGTATGTCATAAGTTCAACGATTCTTATATAAAAGAAAGCACAACAGATGTCTCAAAAGACCATCTAAACAAGTGTAAGTGAAGACTGAATCCAAGATTGTACTTTGCATTGATAGACACATCATAATTCATTCCATTTCAATATTCCATTATAATTAAATGTTAACTCATGACTTATAAATAGATACCAATATAACCCATCCTTGTAATCCCTCATTGGATTCAAGGTTTTTTTTGACATTTAAATAAAGTCTCCATGAGCCTGACCACTCCATCCATGGATCACTCAAGACTTATCATGATAAAAACCTCTTGAGTTCATACATGGAGTTTTAACTGAGGCCACAGTTCACCCAAGGTATAACTTGTAATATTCATCTGAGCCCAACCTTTCCCTTTAACTTGAGGCTAAGGCTCACCCATTTCTATTTACCCATTTATCATTTTATATAACAAGAAACACATGTAAATTATACTATTACATGGATTTAAACTCAATTACTCATGTGGTAAATTCATATCACATATAACACATGTAAATTAAACTATTACATGGTTTAACATTTAATCAACTTAATTTTAAACAACCCAAGTAGGGAATTCAAGGCATGCCTCATAGGCATCCTAGTTCAAACTACCACAAATAGTCATTTATAGAAACACACCCATGGGGTAGCACCTAATTAAGGTAAACAACACTAAACATGATCTAAAACCCTTAATCAATTACCTAAATAATAATAGGCATAAGTAATAGAAAAAATTCATTCAGAGAGACCCCCTAAAAATGGGTGTGCGGCACTTCGACACATATATTCAACTTGAGAAATTGTGAATGGCACGAGACCACCTACCTCATACTCGTATGCCTCTCCTCATCCATCATCGACCTCTAATTCAATCTATAAAAGAGTATATCTAAAAATGAGAATAAATGCTCAAACATCATAACTAGGTCAAGAGAAGAAATCAAGAAGAATGACTCAAGGGGAATCAAGATCTCACCGAGGGGAATCCAATGCATCCGACCGTGTTTGAATCAGAGATCAGATGATGAAATGGGAGGAAAACCTATCCTCTGATTGCCTAATCATGCTATCCATCGAATGAAGGGGTGAGTTTCTATCAGTCCAAGAAAAATGATTCTACTGCCTAATTTAACACAAAAAAAGAAAAGAAAAGTACATGGCATGTACTTGAAACTACATTTTGTGTAGTGCCTGTTTCCATATGGGTCCTGGTTAGAAAACTAAATGGAATGTAATGGGATTATACAGTGTGTAACCCCTGTTACATGACATAAAATTGGGTTACAAGGCATGCAATCCTCTTTTTACTCCATGTAATCACAACCTAAAAAGAGATTATCTATTCCTTAAAGGAATAATTGGGTTCTTACAAACTTCACCCTTAAGGAAATTCATCTCCAAATTTCCCTTCCAAGGGAGATGAAGAAGCATTTGATAATAACTCTATCCACTGACCATGTACGTCGGTCTCATGCTCCCATATCTCATCCTGTGAATGACCGTGCTACCATATCACCCGTATTAGAGGAACTAACCAACCTTGAAGAACTTTTGTGCTCCTAACAACTATATTTATTAGATTATCCTCAAATGATACATCAACCTGAAGTTCAGACTCCTCAGGAAGAAAAATGTGAGGTAAGTCTGGGTGGTAATGGTGAAGCTGAGATATGTGGATGACATCATTTATGGATCAATACCTCTGAGGAAACTGTAACTGATAGGCAACTGACTTGACTCTCTCCAGAATCTCAAATGGACCAACATATCTCAGTGAAAGATTACACTATCTCCTAATACACCTGTGTCCCAACCTTAGTGAAACACACAAGAAAACCTGATACCCATCCTCAAAATCTAGAGGTCATCTGCGACTATAGGTGTATGTTTTCTGGAAAGACTGTGCAGTAGCCATCTGCTTCTGAATCAACCAGACCTACTTAGAAGTCTCCTACAAAAGATGTGGTCCCAAAAGCTTCCTCACCTGCCTCCAACCATCACAAGGGATAATGACATGCACTACCATATAAGGCCTCATAAGGCACCATCTAAATCATTTCCTGATAACTATTTTTTTTATAAACTCAACCAGGGGAATGTGCCTCTCCCAAGACCCCCCAAAATATAGGATGCATGCTTGCATCATTTCCTCTAACACCTGTATCATAAGCCTTGATTGGGCATCAGTCTGATGGTGGTATGCTATTCTCAAAAGCACCTATGTACCCATCAACCTCTAAAATATCTTCTAGAAATGAGACATAAAACGGGTGTCCCAATCTAAAAAAATAGTGTGTGGAACCCCTTGTATTCATACCACCTATAGGATATAAAACCTTATGAGATTATCCACACTGAAGGTCACCTTGATTAGTAAGAAATGATCAACCTTCATAAGCCTGTCAAACACAACCCACACATCATCATTACCTTGAGAGGACCATGGTAAACCATTCATGAAATCCATCGTGACATCATCCAATTTCCACTCTAGAATAGGTAACTACTGTAAAAGACCAGTCGATTACTATTTTCCTTCCTTCACATACTGACAGGTGGAACACCTCATAATGAAACCAGGTATCTCTCTCTTCATACTTAGCCACCAATATTGATTGTGTAAGTCACAATACACCTTGGTGACCCTAGAAAGTAGTTTCAAAACTGAAGCATGGAACTCATGTATGATCTCCTCACATATATCCATTGGAACTGAAATGCGTCCATGGGCACACTAGATCTCATCCTCGCCTACCATCCAAGCAAGAAGAGGGTCCTTGCCTAATATACATTCCCATAAAACTATGCCTTTAGAATCCGATAGCTGCCTCATATTCACTCTATCAAGTATGATAGGGGTAACAACTAAGGATGAAATAAACATCTATCCCTGCCTGTCATGAACCTCCAAGTGCATCACAGATAATAACTCCATAAGCCGCCACTCGCTATTGGCATACTGCATTGATTGTATCTGAGTCATCCTGCCCAAAGAATCAACCACTGCATTTCCTTTCTCAGGTGTGTAGGCAAGATCAAAGTCGAAATACTGAAGGTATTACACCCACCTTTTCTATCTCAGATTCAGATCATGCTAAGTGATGATGTACTTGAGGATTTTTTGATCTGTTTACACCACAAAATGCTCTCCCAACAAGTAATGTCTCTAAAAGTGTAAAGCTAACATAGCTAACTCAAGGTTGTGTGTTGAGTAATTCTTGTCACGTGACATCAACTATAGAGACCCGTACACAATGACTGATTCCCCATACATAAGAACTACTCCTAGTCCTATACTTGAAGCATCGTAGTACATAGTGTAACTATTTCATATATCTAAATAAATTAGTATCAGTGCAGAATTCAATCTCCCTTTCAGCTCTTAAAAGGTCATATCGTAGGAATCTACCCATACATACTTTTCACCCATTTTAGTCAGGCCCATCAATGACACTTATAAACATGAGAAGTCCAATATGAAACACATGTACTAACAATCCAACCCTAAGAAACTTTTTACCTCAAATAAATTCGTGGGGTGCTCCTAGGAAACTACTACTCTCACATTATATGGGTCCACTAATACTCTTATCTCTAAGATGATGTGACCCAGGAAGTGAATCTAATTCATCCAGAAGTGGCTCTTTGTGAGATTAACATATAAATAATTCTCTCCTAATGTAGTCAAAATGATCTCAAAATTTATGGCACCATCATGTCTATTATGATAATACAACAAGATACCATCCATGTAAACCACAATAAACTAATCAAGATAAATATGGAACAGTAATTTCATCAGTGCCATAAAATGTTTTGGCGTTTTCGTGAGACCGAACGACATTAACTCATACTCATGGAGACCATACCTACTCCAAAAGGTTGTGCAATGCATGTATGATGATCTAACACACAACTGATGATAACCATATCTTAAATCAATCTTTGAGAAAACCAAAACTCCTCAAGGTTGGTCGAGGATATCATCTATCCTTGGAAGAGGATACCAGTTCTTAACTGTCAACTAGTTCAATTTCTGATAATCCATGAATAGCCTGAGAGTACCTTCAACCCTTTTCTCCAAATGGACTAGAGAACCCCACGAAGAAGTATCAGGTCCTATGAAACCCTTAGCTTCCAAATCGTTTAATTTATACTTCATCTCATGTAACTCCGTCATAACCATCCTATAAGGAGAAATGGATACTAATGACACTCCTAGAATTAGCTTGATAGAGAACTCTACCTCTCTCACTAGAGGTAAACCTGAAAAGTCATCTGGGAAGAGGTCTCTGAAATGATAAACCATTAGAGGTAAATTCATATAGAATGTTCCCTAGTCATCTAGATATAAAATGGAAATATGGGATTTCATTCTTCCCTACCCACGATGCTCGGGTCTAGCTCGGATTTTCTGGACATCTCACTCTCCCTTGTGTAGAAATAATCCACCCTTAGTGATGTGAAACTCACCCTATGATGATGTAAATTCACATAGGATTGAAAGGGAACTAGTCAGTCCATTATGAGGATGAAATCAAACCCTATCATCTCTAAGACATAGAGATCCCATAGGAAGTGAGACCTTCCAACCTCAAGAGGGAACTCCTTGAACTGATGCACACATGTCATTATAATCGCTAAGAGAGTGTCTAGCTTCATAACATCATCAGTAGTAAAAAAAATAGAGCCCAAGGATCTACACAATGGGAAAAGATATGAAAAAATGTGAAACCCTATTATCAAAAAGTGCAGAATCTAAAAAAGAGGTGACTAGAATAGTACCTATGATAGTAGAAGGTTAGGGATCCTGCTCTAAGTGGGTATATTGCGCTACATAAGTCTAACATGCACTATGGACCTATGAAACTGTCTGGATACCCTGAGCTGATCCACCCTACTGTTGCTAAGAACCTGGGGTCTGGTTACCACGACCATGACCACCACCTCAGCCCAAATGACTTGATGTATTCCAATTCCCTGATTGGTGAGAATCTACTGACCCTACTCCTGAACATGGAGTCAGTGCAGACCCTCTCTCACTATCTATAGGTGAAAACATCTTGTAGAACTGTTGTAGATGGCCCATATTATCGCAATATCGACACTTTACTATGTCCATCAGACAATTCAGTCTTTTATGCCTAACTCAACCACACTATTAGAACCTCACTTGTCTACTTGAAGATACGTTTTGACAACTAGAATCACTGTGAGAAGGCTTCAGATGACGCTTCCTACTATCGGTTGAAATAACACCAGATGTCGGTCCCAAACAGCCCTTTCTCACACCTCTATATTTTCTTAGATTATTATTATTAATCAGTGCCTAATTCACTATAGTAGATACATTAATCAGTTGGAAGATATTTACCTTCAATCAGATGTCATACTTGAGACTATCCTCAAAATTACTAGCCTTTGATAAATTGTCACCCATCATAATAGGTGTGAATCAATGGAGCTCGGTAAAGCTGAGCCCTGCTCTAGATTTATAAACACCCAGGATTTATCGGCCCTAGTGTCTTGGGATAGAAGTAATCATAGAATACTGTCTGAAAATCTTCCCAATACATATCCCAATGACATTCCATTTGAGTGATAACATCCCACCATATCATAGAGGAATCACACATCATATATGTAGCAAGATTGACCCTCTAATCAGAAGGTATCTCCATATTATCAAAGATCATTAACATGGCCTCTAAAAATAACTCTGTATCATGTGGTCCACCATCCCCCAAAAACATGAGTGAATGCTGCTACAGGAACACTTGCATCAACTCATCCATATTCGTGGCAGGCTTTGGTGCTCCCTATAAGGTCTGCATGAAGCATGAAAAGTTTTCATGGAACTGGGCTTCAGCACCTTCATTTGGTATAATAAATGGTGCATCAGCTAGCATAACAGTAGGTTACACTAGTGGCCCATATCCTACTATCTATGGAATATGAACATTTGCACTCTCCTAGTGTAAAACTGGAGGTCATTGTTGTGGAATGGATTTACAAATCAAGCACACACCTCAGTTAAAATTTATTTTCAAGGTTCATAATTTAAAAGATCAATAACTGAACAGGATAATAAAAACCCTCAAAGGTTACAATAAGAGGATTACATGGTGTGTAGAGCCCACACATGACATGCACCCTCAAGATTCTACCTAGGAATGTACTTCCGCTGGCCGGGGCATGTAACCACCCAAGATACATGATGTGTAAGTCCTATACATGATGTGATCTGTCATAAAATATCATTACATGTCCCCCCTCACATGGCTAGACACATGGTCACTTACCACAGAATGTGTACTCTGAGTACATGGAATGTAGTCAAGAAAAGTTTTTCTTTCTGAACAAAAGAACACATGGCATGTGTTTAAAGAACCACATGTCATGATGTTTGGGTTTCTGGATAACAAACCTATGAAACATCCCTAGAACCACAGTTTTTTTAAAATTAAACCAAAGGTATTCCAAAATCCGATCTCTGGGGTCCCAAAATCCCCATGAATAAAAGTTTTATATCCATATATATAGCACATCATAACAAAATTCAATTTAATACATCAACATGATCCAAAAAATTCCGATCTAAGAGGGTCTATACACCTCAAGAAAAAAAGTTTGGAATCCAACCAATTTGATCCATATCACATACCAATACACATATCACAATAGTATGAATATCTATAATGGTAGCTATCACAATAACATACATATCTAGCACAACATCTATCACAATTTCATGCAATCAATAATTCTCTCTAAATGGCATGATAGGAATGCATGACATGTGATTTCTAACAAGTTCATATACGATGCATGAGATGGAATACCCTCATCTCATCGGGTTTCAAAAAAATAGAACCACAATGATATCAATAATAACAACACAATACAAGTGCATCACCCAATGGTGAAATCGAATCAATTGTAATATCTCAAAATCCAAAAATCCCAATTCAATTTGAGGTAATTTGGATTTTCCCTGTATGTGGGGTAGCTAATGCTAGTCGCAGATTATTACCAAATCCCATTGCATTTATACCTCTATATTTCATCACCAAATAATAATGAAAACCAGCAAAAAGCCTCTAATACCACTTTGTAACATCCTAGATCTGTATTCCACCTAAAAGTGCCCTATACCCTGTTGGCCACATGGCCTCAAGCACATTTAACAAAATGCTAGAGGCTTTTAACTACCAGTGAGGGACTAGGTGTGATAGTGGGGAAATTATTCCCTCATTGGAAGAGTATAACATAGAAGAATAAAATAATATAACAATAGAGGACACAATAACACCATAAAACTGAAGTAAAAATCAGAAGACAAATAATGTAAATAACCAGATGTCATAGAATACAAATGATGATGATGAATGACATATGTTCTAAAAAACATCCAAAATAGGTCACACTGCAGTAATACAGGATAGAATTACCCAAATCTCAAAAGAACAAAATAAGAAAAGAAGCATCACAAGCCTCTGCTCGGTCACATCCTCTCCTGCTTCTAAACAGTATATCAATTACCAACAAGGTCCATTCCCAGATCAAAACCTACAACTATATAATCTATTTAGGCCAAAAATATTACCAAAATAGGCTACGAGACTAAATCCCAATAGGAAAACACCCATGGTATTTGCCAATTTGTTAGTGAATATATATAATAGGTAGTGTGAAATAATGAAAGCAATAATCTAGGAAGTACTCAAAAGTAAATATTCCTAAAAGAAATAGTTCTCATTTATATTCATTTCATGTTCATTAACTATTCAATTATATTGAATTATATAAGTCTCACAATATAACCTATGTCCAATGATTCCCAGTTAAAAGTAAGCACCTCAGATGCCTCAAAAGTCCATCTAAACAGGTGTAAGTAAAGACTGAATCCAATCTTGTACTTTGGCTTAAAAAATGAATCATAAGTCCTTCCATTTCATTATTCCATTATAATTAAATGTCAAATCATGAAATAAAAATATCTTCCAATAGAGCCCATCCTCGACATCCCTCATTGGATTGAAAGTGCCCTCAGCATTTAAATAATGTATCCATGAGCCTGACCACTCCATACGTGGCTCGTTCATGACTTAGAATGATAATACCCTCTTGAGTTCATACATGGTCTTTTAACTGAGGACATGTTTCACCCAAGATATAATGTGTAATAGTCTTATGAGCCTGACCTTGCCTTTTAACCTGAGGCTAAGGCTCTCCCATTTCTATTTACCCCTTTATCATTTTATATAACAAGGAACACATGTAAATTAAACTATTACATGGATATAACATGAATAACTTATATGTGAAATTCATATCACAATCCAAACATGAAAATGAAACTATCACATGGGTTAGCATTTAATAACATCTCATGTAGGGAATTCAATGCATGCCTCATAGGCATCCTAGAAAAAATGTCCATAAATAGTCATATATGAAAAAAACCCATGGGTTGTCCCTTAATCATGGTAAAAATCCCTAAAAAGGATTTAAAAACCTTAATAAATTACCTAAATAACAATAAGAAATTGAAATAGACAATGTTCATTCTAGGTGAGACCCTAAAAATGGGTGCGCATCACTCTCACACATATATTCAACTTAAAAAATAGTGAAAGGCATGAGTCCACCAACCTCGTACTCATAGGACTCTCCTAATATAGTTTCAACCACTAATTTGAGATATAATGGAGTAGATATACAAAATGAGAATAAATTCTCAAGGCTCGATAACTAGTCTAAGAGAATAAATCAAGAAGAAATACTCACGAGGAATCAAGAGCTCACCTAGGGGAATCCAATTCATCCAACAGTGTTCAAATCAAAGATCAAATGACAAAACAGGAGGAAACCATATCCTCAAATTTCCTAATTGTACCTCAAACAAATGGGTGAGCTTCTAGTCATCTAAGAAAAACGATTCTACGACCCAATTTAACTAAAAAAAAGTAAATAATGTGTACTTGAAACAACACACTGTGTAGTGCCTATTTTCATATGGGTTCTAGTTTGACCACCACATGGTGTGTACTTTGATTATATGGTGTTTAACCCTATTTACACAATGCAAACTTGGGTTAAACAACATGTAACCTCATTTCCCCTACTTACCTAATCACAAACTAAAAAGAGAATATACATACCTCAAAGGAAGAACTGGGTTCTTACAACACAAAGTAGACCCATTCCCATTAATCAGTAAAATTACCACCCTGGAACAAGTTCTAGTATTTTTTCCACCCATTGAGATGTCTTGTCAAACCCACCTTAAGAATTATCTCATATTTAGGTGGATGCATCTCTTCCTCCAATACCTCATCATTTAATTTTTTTACAAGGTTCCTGTAATGCCCTGACAACTGTTACCCATAGTCGGTGCATTATTACGTATCATTGGCATGATCACAAATGATCAAGTCCTGAAAGACAGATTAGTTTAGTATCCTTGGAAGTACTAGATACATTAATTAAGTTTACATTACATCCTAAAATGAAAAATTACAACAAAATTGTTTCCATAGACCACAGTCTTATCCCCTCAGACTATCCCTATAGGTCAGTCATAAAATACTTCTTCACATCCTGGGAAAAATAAAACATAGAAAGGGGTGAGCTCAGATGCTCAGTAAGGATAACAATATAGCGTAAACTTTCATAAATAAGCACAAACATTTAAGGCAATGTATAAGACTAAAACAAAAGCCTTTTAAACTTGAACATCAGCATAATATGGAAAATATAAAATCAAATAATTCCATTTACTTACTATCATGGATATTATACTAGTCGAATAATCACATGCAATATCAATAGCCACTTTCATAATGATGGAATGCATAATGCCAGACTTTCATAACCACATAGTCAAGGACTTGTTCAAACACTACAAATAAGATTTTGTAAAGGACTTGTGCCAAGAAACTAGTTTGTCTCATGAGACCTACTGATGCATCAAGGAGCTATAGTGGGATCCACCCGTCACATACTAAGTCCAATGTATTCCTCATATGAAAAGGGTTAAACATAACATAAACATTCGTATTAAAAATAGCATACGAAATTCCAATACTTTATCCATAAAACATGAATGGTATAAAAATAAAAGATCTACAGTCAAAAATATCACAAAACCTTCAATACCATATGAAAGTTTTGTATCATAATAAATCAACTTCAAATAAACTTAAAATCCTTCAAAGGATGTTGACATAGATGAAATCAAAAACTTTTTTAGAGAAACATCTATTTTCATTTTGAAATATTTTAAAATTAATATAATTATAAAAGAAAATATTTATTTTTGGAAATATTATTATAAGATTTTAAGGGAAGATTTGATGATGTTATAACGGAGGAAAATAGCCACACCCACTGTATAAGTTAAAAAAATACATTCTTACGTTAATTTTGTCTAAAAGGTTATAAAGAACCTTGTTAGGAAAACGATGAAAAGATTCCTTTATAAAAATATTATAAAAATTAAAACAATGGTATAAATGAATTTAACCCATATTCTATAAAATAGTAAGAATGTTTTGAAATATATTTTTAAGAAACATGGATGTGGATGATAAAGTGGTCCCAATAGATACTTACGTAAAAACAACCTCGGATAATATATAGATTGTGAAATTAACCATTACCATGTACTTTTCCTTGGTCGAGGGTAGGTTAAACTCCTGTATAATGGTGAAATAATTGTTATTAAATTATACAATAATCATATACATTAATATGATATCATATATGATCTTTTAACATTGGTTTGTTAATAATATCTTAGTATTATCGTTGTTTCAGGTGTTAACAGATTCATTTTCCTTTATATTATTTGTTATGCGAGTCATATTTGTTATGGATGGGTTGTATATTATTTATATCCAGAATTATATAAAGTCTTTAAATATTATTTTTAACCATCTAATGGAAATTATTCTTGAATGGATATGATGGGGAATGAATCTCATCGCGTTCGTGGAGACGGTAATCCGTACGTACGCACGAGCGACAATATCATTCTTTTGATATTAAAATAATATATAATTGGATGGTATATAATATGTACAAAATCATTATCAGGTCATATTTATTATTTACATCAATTACACATCATTATTATACCCATCCAAATAATAATGTATTGAATAACAATTACACCATGACGTGGAGACGGTAAGTCGCACGTACGCACGTATGGTGACATGTCATTAAAAGGATGGAAAGATTAATGAATTTGGTTCTACCATATTTATAATAACATCATAGTATATAGAAGATACTGGATTTATTATTTTATAATGGAAACAAAAAAAAGGAAGTGGAAGAAGAAAGGAACTTGAAATAGGTGATGAAATATTTACCTCTTCTTCAGGTTCTTCCTTTTGATTTGATCAAAAGGGATCCTTAGGTTAGATTTTTGACTAAATAAATCACTCTAGGATGAAGATAGAATAGTTTAGAGGGTATTTGGGCATAGTTTGGCTGATCCAAATGGCTTTGAAGGTGTTAATTAGAGAGAAGGGTGAGTGCCCTTTTATAAGAGGGGTGATGGGCACCTTAGGAAAAGCTAGAAATATTATTTTATAATAAAATCATTTTCTTTTTATAATGGTTAAAAATGGATTATTTAAAGTTTAAGTTGGGTATGGGTCGAAAACCACTCAACCATTATGTTTTAGATAGGTTTGGGTAACTATATTAACTTTATATTTTAGATTAAACTCGTAGTTAAATAGTTTGACATTTACCATGTTTCTTTGTATTTTTATATTATATAGTTAATAAACTTACTAAATACTTCCAATCATCCCCCAAGTGGTTCATTAATGATACAAATATTATTATATAAGTCCTTTGGATGAACCTTAGATTTTTAGGAATAGAATATCAATTAATAATATAATATTTTTTTTAAAAACTCTTTTATGTCAATTTTGACACTATTTGGTATTTTGTTTTTTCTAAATTAATAACAGCATTATTACTTTGAACGAAATTCATCCAACCAACTATAATATGTCATATTAACCTTGAAAATTATTATAATTCATAAAAAGTCACAAATTAAATTTATTTAGATATTTATAATATCAATAATTTTAATATTTTATTAATTAAGTAATTACTGCACCATCATTGTGTCATAAATAAATTAAATTATTTAATGTCTAAAAAATATAAATAAAATACCATTATGTATGAAATCTTTTTATATTTCTATTGAATATTTATAGTCGAATTTATCTTTTGTGTAACCCTATATTACAAATGTTTTAGTTATTAAACTTTGATTTTGACTCTTTTAACTCTTCTTTGAATTAAATATTAATAAATTTCCTAATCTAAACCAAGTGGACCAAATAGGTTCATATTTTATTACTAAGGTTGTTTTTGGTCGAACTATACTTATCCAATAGAATTAGGACATGTTTTTTGGTAATAATAATATCATTTTTACCCTTAAATACCCTATTTACTTTTAACCGTGGTAAATAAAAGAAAAAAGTTAATATTCACCAAAAATTATTTTCATCTTATTGAACCCCATTTTTCTTACTGATATCAACTATGTCTCTCAAATTTTTTAAATTCCACTCACATAACCAGTAAAATTACGTTTTATGTGAATTTTTGAATTCTCCTAGGAGGTGGGTAAAAGACGGTGAAAAGTTCAATAAAAATATTTATATATCTAAAATTATTATAAAATGACTCCAATGAATTGAATTGAACTTATATAGGTATTATATATCTATTTTGACCCAAAATAAATTTAAATAAAATAAATAATTATTTAAATAAAAATTCGGTTTTAAAATATAACTTTGTGTTTTTCACTCTTTATAAAAAATTGAATATTTTCAGAAAAATACAAAAAATTCACCCTAAGATAATTTCGATATTACGAATCCAAAAATGAAGTCCATTTTGAAAGATAAAATTTATAAAATTTTAAAAAGTGGGTATTAATATTCATAACGGCTAGTTTGATTGGTTGTGGTGTGTTAGAACTCAAAGTTGCGTACAACACACGCTACTGTATTAATCAAAGAGAAGCATACCATGGAAGATTGGGGTGTTACATTCTACCCTCATTAAAATAATTTCATCCTCGAAATTTATAGAATATTACTACATAGAAAGACTTGGGTGGTTCTCCATCATAAGTTCCTCGTGTTCCCACGTTGCCTCTTCCATCTTATGGTTTCTCCATAGAAATTTTACCAGACGAGTCGTCCGGTTTCTCAGAATTTGTTCTCCTGTATCAAGAACCTTGATAGTATCTTTGTAATAAGATAGATCGGGTTCCAGTTCTAATTATTTATAGGTAAGTACATGCATTGGGTCAGGAATGTATTTTCTCACCAGTGATACATGGAACACATCATGGACTTTGGAAAGACTTGGCAACATTGCCAAAAGGTAAACTATAACCCCAATTTGTTCTAGAATTTCAAAAGGTCTGATATACCTAGGACTCAATTTACCCTTCTTACTGAAATGTACAACACCCTTCCATGGAGATACATTTCAAGAAAACATGATGCCCTTCTTGAAATTCCAAATCCTTCCTTCGGTTATCGACATAGATCTTCTGCCTACTTTGAGCTGCTTTGATGTGGTTTTTGATTACCTTCACCTTTTCCATCGTTTCCTCCACCAGTTCTGGGACTATGAGTTTTCTTTCACCAACATCATCCCAAAAGGTTGGTGTGTGACATCTCTATCTGTATAATGCTTCATATGGTGCCATCTGAATACCTGAATGGAAGCTATTGTTATAGGAGAATTCTACCAGAGGTAAATATTGATCCCACATACCCTGAAAGTCAAGTGATCATGATATGAACATGTCTTCTAAGGTTTTAATAGTCTGTTCTGATTGTCCATCAGTTTGGGGGAGGTAGGCAGTGCTCAAACAAAGTACAATATCCAGGGATTTATGATGACTCAAGAATATTGATGTAAAACGTGGATCATGATCAGAAACAATCGATAGTGGTACTCCATGAAGTCTAAAAACTTCATTAATATATAGTCCTTCCAATCATACAGGTGGTAAATCTTCTCTTATATCAAGAAAATGTGCTGATTTGGTAAGACAATCAATAATGACCCATATTACATCGTTCCTTCTAGGTGTATTTGGTAGTCCCATAACAAAGTCCATTGTAATATTATCCCATTTCCAATCAGGTATGGGAAGAGGTTGCAAGACTCTTCCAGGATATTACCTTTCATCTTTCACTTGTTGACAAACCATACATCTTGACACAAAATCAACAATCTCCCTCTTTATGTTTTCCCACCAAAAATGTTCCTTCAAATCGCTATACATTTTGGTGCTCCTAGGGTGTATAGAGAAATTGTAGCTATGAGCATTATCTAACAATTCCCTTTTCAGATAAGGTTTATTGGGAACACAAAGTATCTTCCCAAATTTCAAAATTCCATCTTTATACACAAAGTCACTCAATATTCCATCATTCACAACTTTAATCTTCTTTTCAAACTCTTTATCACCGGTCTGAGAACTCTTTATCCTTTCTAGTAAAGATGGCTTGGAAACTATTTGAAAAAGTATTGATGTTTCACCTTACATGGTGATTCCCATATCCATCTTTACTATATATATATAGGATCCTTTTCAACTCTCATATTGTTCAAAACTACATGATTTTTTATACTCAAAGCATCTGCCACATTATTTTCCTTCCCTGGGTGGTAGTGTATCGTGCTTGAGTAGTTAAAGCCATTGCCTTTGCCTCATGTTGAGTTCTTTTGGTGAGAAAATACACTTCAAAATCTTGTGATCTGTATATATATATATATATATCAAATTTTCACCATAGATATAGTGTCACCAAATCTTTAAAGAAAATATTAAAGTTGATAACTCAATATCACGAGTAGGATAGTTTTGCTCATGAATTTTTAGCTGTCGTGATGCATAGGCAATAACCCTATCATTCTGCATAAGGACACAACCAAGTCCTTTCTTCGATGCATCACTATAAATAACAAACCCATCATTATCCAATGGTAGAGTAAATATAGGATTATTGACTAGTCTTGTCTTCATTTCTTCCAAACATTCTTCACACTATTTTGTCCAAAAATATTTAACCCCTTTACGTGTGAGTTTTGTTAATGGGTTAACCAATCGAGAAAAATTATGGATGAAACGTCAATAATAACCTGCTAAGACAATAAAACTACATACCTCAGTTATACTCGTCGGTGCTGGCCATTATTGGATTGACTTGGTCTTAAAAGGATCGACATAGATTCCATATTTTGAGACAATATGGCCAAGAAAAGAAATCTCCTGAAGCTAGAATTCACATTTGCTAAAATTCCCATATAATTCATGTCTTCTAAGAGTCTTCAGGATAATGCGCAAGTGATTTTCATGATCTTCGTATATTTTAGAGTATACCAAGATATGATCAATAAATACCCCTACAAAGTCATCAAGATATTCCTTGAAAACTCTATTCATTAGATCCATAAAGACAGAGGGTGCATTAGTCAATCCAAAAGTCATTACTATAAACTCGTAATGCCCGTACCTAGTTCGAAATGCTGTCTTCAGAATGTATTTCTTCATCACACACAACTGATGATATCCAGATCGATGTTTAATCTTTGAAAAGTATTTAGCTCCATGAATTTGGTCGAATAAATCATCAATGCGGGGTAAAGGATACTTGTTCTTTATTGTTATAGCATTGATCTCTCTGTAATCAATGCACAACCTCATATATCCATCTTTCATCTTAACAAAAAGGACATGGGATCCCAATGGAGAAACACTTAGGCAAATAAATCCCATATTACTCAATTCCTCTAGTTGTTTATTTAATTCCACTAATTCCACAGTGGCCATTCTATAAGGGGTCTTCGATATGGGCCTTGAACCAGGAATTAAATCAATAGAAAACTCAATTTCTCGTTCTGGAGGATGTCCAGGTAAATATTCTAGAAAAACATCAACATATTCTTTCACAATAGGTACATCCTCTATTTGAACATTATTTTCCTCACCGAAAGTTATTTCATTCTCTCCCTCTCAAATAATTAAATTTAGTTGAGCTACTGGGGGTGGATCTAGATAATAATCAGGTGGTGACGATTCTGCTCTAAAGATAATGTGTTATTTATCATCATCATCAAAAATCGTAACCTCCTTCTTCTTATAATATATTTTTGCATCATGGCATGAAAGCCAGTCCATACTGAGGATTATATCAAAATCAATCATAGGTATGACGATGAGATCAGCAGATAAAGAACATTTATGTGCTCTAATAGGGACTGATTCACAAAACTTTGTTGAAATAATACTTCCCTTAGGAGTTTTGACTGAAAAATCCCTTGTTAAATCAAATTTTAAATATCTAATTTTATTAGAAAACTGGGAAGATATGAAAAAAATACAATGATCCAAAATCAAATAAAGAATTTTCTAAACTTGAGGAAACAATTAAATTACCTGCCACCACGTCTTTCGGAGCTTCAACCCCAGCAGTAGTGATAGCATAAGCTTGGCCTTGATCCCATGACATTTTATGAGGTAATTTACCTTAATTCTTAGGAAATTCATTCGCATAATTCCCCCTTTATATACAATTGTAGCATTCAATATCGATTGCCTCTTTCTTCCCCTTTCAATCACGAGTTTGGTGGCCTTTTTCACCACACTTGTAACAGACTCTCATTTCCTTTAGGCAAGTACCGAGGTGTTTCTTACCACATTTATTATAGGATGGATATTCAAAATTTCCCTTCTTCCCCTTATTTCCATTTCCAGAGTGTTCATGAGATCTCTTCTTCTCTTTTTTTTCTTTAAAGTCGTATGACTTAGAGAATTTTTTTCTGTCTTGATAGCACATGAGACAATATCTTCATACAGCGAGAAGGATTGTTAGACTAATGATCGACGGAGAAATGGTTTTAACCCATCAAAGAAATGATCAATCTTACTTCTTGGGTTACTTATATAAGCTGCAGCATGCCTCGCTAACCTTGTAAAGTTATCTTGATACTTTGCGACATTCTCATCCTTCTTTTTCCTAAGACTATGAAATTGCCTTTCCATATCTACTCAATGATCATGTGGAAAGTATTTTTCTAAGAAAATATTTTTAAAATACCTCTATTCCATATTTGATACTTTATCATCTTCGTTTTTATTTTGAATCAATGACCACTATTGATGAGCATCTTTAGTGAGGTGGTAAACTTCCATAACAACTTTTTCCCTATCGCTACTCCGCAAGGCGTGGAATATTTTCTCTAATTAATTTATCCATTTCTAAGCTACTCCCATTCAATGTTGTTGATTTTTTCCTCATGAAGAGATATAACATTTATCCTCCACGCTGTGGATCAGGGTGCTCTATACGGGTAAGGTTATTATTCATAACCTGAGTGAGATGTCCCAGTATAGTGATAAACTGATTAGCACCAGTTGTATCACCAGCTCCACTATAATTATCTTGAGCAGGAGGGAAATCCCTACATGGAGTTTGTGCATTGATACAGTTTTCATTCCTTCCACTAGGTGCCATTTCTAAACAATGGCATAAACTACATTAGTTTATGAATCAAAATACATAAATCCAAACATGTAAAACACTTTACATAAACTAAACAGTTTACAGATATAATCCATAATCATAAAAATGTTTTATTTGAGGAAGTATATACTCATAAACCCTTCATAATGGTTTGTAAAGAAAAGGAGAATTATCCTAAGCATATCCCCAGGGAGTGTCATAACCAAGAGTGTAGCAAGGACCGTTGTCATGCACCAGTTCCAGTTCGAGTCTATCTCAAAGCGGTGTTTTCAGGTTTTACCCCTTGGTACATCTGTTCCAGAGTCACCTCTACCTGCTCATATCTAGAAAAGGATGTATTGCTTGGAAAACTTATAAAATCTCTACAATACCAAAATTCTAGGAAGTTCTTCTATACTAATCCTCAAATTCTATCTTAGGGTAATGTTCTCTAATCAGAGTTTATCTAAATCTAGATTCCAAGGTTTGTAATAAACCTCACTCTGATACCAACTGTAACAACCCGAACCCAGTTACCCAGAGTCGGTGCATTATTATGTATCATTGGCATGATCACAAAAGATCAAGTCTCGAAAGACCGATTAGTTTACTAGCCTTAGAAGTACTAGATACATTCATCAGGTTTACATTACATCATAAAATGAAAAATTGAAACAACATTGTTTCCATAGACCACACTCCTATCCCCTCAGTCTATCCCTAAAGGTCAGTCATAAAATACTTCTTCGCATCCTGGGAAAAATAAAACATAGAAAGGGGTGAGCTCAGATGCTCAGCAAGGATAACAATTTAGCGGAAATTTTCATAAATAAGCATAAAAATTTAAGGCAATGTATAAAACAAAAGAAAAAGCCTTTTAAACTTGAACTTAAGAATAATATAGCAAAGATAAAATCAAATAATGCCATTTACTTACTCACATGGATATTCTACTAGTAAAATAATCACATGCAATATCAATAGCCATTTTCATAATGATGGAATGCATAATTCCATACTTTTATAACCACATAGTCAAGGCCTTTTGCCAAGACTACAAATAAGATTTCATAAAGGCCTTTTTAAAAGACACTAGTTTGTCTAATGAGACCTACAAATGCATTGAGGAGCTATAATAGGCTCCACCCATAACATACTAAGTCCAATGCATTCCTCACATGAAAAGGGTTAAACATAACATAAACATTCATATTAAAACAAGCATACGAAATGTCAATACTTTATCTATAAACCATGAATGGTATAAAAATAAAACATCCACAACCAAACATATCAAAAACCCTTCAATAAAATATGGAAGTTTTGTATCATAATAAATCAACTTCAAATAAACCTAAAATCCATCAAAGGATGTTGACATAGATGAAATCAAAACCTTTGTTAGAGAAACATCTCTTTCTATTTTGAAAACATTTAAAATTAATATAATTATAAAATAAAACATTTATTTTTTGGAAATATTCTTATAAGCTTGTAAGTTAAGCTTTGATGATGTTATAATGGCAGAAAATAGCCACACCCGCAGTATAATTTTAAAAAAGACATTCTTACCTTAATTTTGTCAAAAAGGTTATAGAGGGCCTTGTTTGGAAAATGATGGAAAGATTCCTTTATAAACATATTATAAAAATTAAAAAAGGGTATAAATGACTTTAAACCATAGTCTATAAAATAGTAAGAATGTTTTAAAATATATTTTTAAGAAACATGGATGTTGATGATAAAGAGGTCCCAGTAGATACTTACGTAAAAACAAATTTGGATAATCAAGAGATTGTGAAATTAACCCTTACCTTGTACTTTTCCTTGGTCTAGGGTACGTTAAACTCCTTTATAACGGTCAAATAATTGTTATTAAATTATACAGGAATCATATACATTAATATGATATCATATATGATCTTTTAACATTGCTTTGTTAATAATATTGTAGTATTATCGTTGTTTTGGGTGTTAACAGATTCGTTTTACCTTATATTATTTGTTATGTGAGTCATATTTTTTATGGATGGGATATATCTTATTTATATAAAGAATTATATCAAGTCTTTAAAGATTATTTTTAATCATCTAACGGAAATTACTATTGAATGAATACGATGGAGAATGAATCTCATCGCGTTCGTGGAGATGGTAATCCATATGTACGCACGAGCAACAATATCATTCTTTTGAAATTAAAATAATATATAATTGGATGGTATATCATATATACATAATAATTATCATGTTATATTTATTATTTACAGCAATTAAACATCATTATTATATCCATCCAAATAATAATGTATTGAATAACAATTACACCACGACGTGGAGACGGTAAGCCATACGTACGCACGTATGGTGACATGTCATTCAAAGGATGGATAGAATAATGAATTTGGTTGTAAAATATTTATAATAACATCAAAGTTTATAGTATATAATGGATTTATTATTTTATAATGGAAACAACAAAGAAAAAGTAAGTGGGAGAAGAAAATAACTTGGAAGAGGTGATGAAATATTTACCTCTTCTTCGGGTTATTCCTTTTGATTTGATCAAAAGGGCTCCTTAGGTTGGATTTCTGACTAAAGTAATTCCTATAGGATGAATGGAGGATATTTGAGAGGGTATTTGGGCAGAGGTTGGCTGAGCCAAATGGCTTTTAAGATTTAAATTAGAGAGAAGGGGGAATGTCCTTTTATAATATGGGTGAGGGGAACCTTAGGAAAAGCTAGAAATATTGTTTTATAATAAAATCATTTTCGGTTTATAATGTATTAAAAATAGATTATTTAAAGGAAAAGTTGGGAGGGGTCAAAAAACACTCAACCAATAGGTTTTAAATAGGTTTGGGTCACTATATTAACTTTATCTTTTAGATTTAACTCTTAGTTAAGTAGTTTGACATTTACCATGTCTCTTTGTATTTCTATATTATATAGTTAATAAAATTACTATATACTTCCAAACGACCCCCAAGTGGTTATTTAACAATACAAATATCATTATATAAGTCCTTTTTCTGAACCTTATATTTTTAGGAATATAATATCAATTAATAATATAATATTTTTTTTAAAAACTCTTTTATTTCAATTTTGACACTATTTGGTATTTTATTTTTCTAAATTCATAACAGCATTATTACTTCGAATAAAATTCATCCAACCAACCCTAATATGTCATATTAACATTTAAAATTATTGGAATCAATAAAAAGTCTCAAATTACATTTATTTAGATATTTATAATATAAATTATTTTAATATTTCATTAATTAAGTAATTACAACATCATCATTGTGTCATAAATAAATTACATTATATAATGTATAAAAAAATTAAATAAAATAAAATTATATAGGAAATCCTTTTATCTTTCTAATAAATATTTATAGTCGAATTTATCTTATGTGTGTAAAGCCTAAAAAATTCAAGGAAAAAAATCTTAATTATTTTGAATTTTACGAGTCCGCAAATTTTGATGGTGCCTGATTCTGAGGCCTGATGTTCCTAGAATAAATTTCTGAAGTTTTTTTTGGGTGAGTTCAGTAAACATACATGCATGTTTTTCTATATTTTTAACTGGTGCTTGAAATTGAAATCCGAGGACACCGATGGACTCGCAACACCGTTATTCTCATAAGGGGACCTTTACCGTAGTTGTGTTTTATGCGGGTTGAAAGTTATAATTTGGGGATTTAACTTAAATTAAAAAAAATAGTGGTGATACAAAATTTTATTTTAAGAGGTGGTTATTTCCTCCAAGAGGAAGTTAGGGGTGGGGCCCACACCCCACATAACCTCCCATGAGAGGATTTGATGTGGTGGGGCCCACACAAACCCAAACCCTTTCACCTCCCCTCAACTCCCTTAAACTCCCCATTAACACCCACTTTATTCATTTTGACAACACCCCTCATTTATTATGGTGGAGCCTCTCTAGCTCCCTCTCATTAAGTAGGCCAACACAATTAATTAATGACTTCATTAATTAATTTGTGGTGTCGACAATTCATTTGAATTGTTTTGAATTGCATGGAAATTCTATTTTATTGGGGAAGCCTTTTTATTATATTTGGTTGGAATATATTTGGTGGTGGTGCCTTTGGAGAATTGGAGGAGTGCTTCAACCCTCACCAATGAAGAACACGAGGAACGATATCCTCTCAACGACCGAGGCCAGAACATGAGGCAATGCTCACGAGGAATGCCATAATTCTTCTTCTTCGTCCACGTCAAGGGAGGAGACGCCATCCGTGAGGAAACATTGACTACGCTTCCTCCTCGAACTCACCCCGACATCAATGAATCCACGTTGACTTAGGATCCTCTTCCCACAACACGGACAAGCGACATCATAATCAAGGTAGGGGGTTTGATATAATTTTAAGTGAATAAAATTATATTCTGTCCTTGGTGAATGCTTGTATTGTCTTCGGTAAATTGATATTGCCTAACACAGAGGGCGTAGGCCAAACGAATACGGCCTGACGACCCTCCGACGGTTCTTGAATATTTTGGCGGTGGCAATGGGAGGCGGTGGAGACCGGTGGCAGCGGTGAACGGAGGCGGCGGCGACCGGAGGCGGCGGCCTCGCACCAGCCGCATGGAGGAAACCGCGGCCCGCATCCGTGGGGCGCTCGACAGATGAACCGAATCAGCCAGCTGTAGCCAGCCAGGCTAGAGAACCGCGATGCCTCTAAGGTGCCGTGCTGCGGAGAACAGCAGCCCACGCACTGTGGGCTGCTTCGGTGGCGAACTGGCCGAGTTGAAGGAGGTCACAGCACCCACAGGTGCCGCGTAGAAGAACCACGGCCCACCCATGAAGGAAACTCATTCCGGGAAGACCGGATGGATTTGGCAGGCCGGACAGGAGGGGCGATGCCTCTTGGTGCTGTCGATTTGGGAAATCGGGGGGGTCGCGCCCCCCGCACCGGCTCAGCCAGAAGCGGGCCAGGCCGCGCCCTTGCGCGGGCCGGGCCGCCTTCCACTGGGCCGGTCCGTGCCCCACATGGCCGGGCTGTGTATCATTGGGCCAGGACGACCCCCTCCAGCCGGGTTGGACCTGCTGAACCGTGTCGGGCCGACCTGCCAGCCCACTGGGCTTAACGGGCGGGGCTCGTTTCACTTAAACGTGAATAATTTCTTGACAGCAAGTCCGATCGATGCGCCGTCTGCGGCACTGGGACCCTTGCGACGAGGCGGTCCTTTTACGATACCCTAAATGAGTTTGGGACAACTTTGGAAAATAGACAGGTTTGGAACGAGCGTATTTCCAACCGAGCCCCTAGAACGAAAATGCTAATAACTCTCAGACCGTGCGTCCGATTGACGCACCGTCTGTCGCGTTGGGTTCCATTTGACGAGACAGAACTTCTAGATACATCAAATATGAACTTCGTTATAGATGATGTATCGACCCACCATGGCTCGAGGAGCAGACCCTCCCGAAATAGAGCATGCTGGGTGCAGGAACCCTAGATCTGGCTGCGACTGCGATGACTACCGTAGTGAAATCCTCTGTGGGTTCGACGATGACGACAACTATACTGGAATCCTCTATGGGTTCGACAACGATGACTACTTTACTTGTATCCTAAGTGGGTCCAACAGTTTGAATTCTGTACATGTATCCTGAGTGGGTCTGACAGAGTAACTGGTCTAGTATACAACGTGGGTCCGATAACTTAGAAGAATCAGTGACTACATATGATCATCTCTATCGTAATACGAAAGATGTATACCTCTATGAGATGAGTCTTGAATTTCAATCATTTTCATTGATGTGATTGACTTACTATCCAATGTGGACTAGGTTGTGATTGGGCTCGAGGGTTGGAGCCGAACTATGATTGATAACTTATGTATATGTATGGGCATATACCTAAGTAGAGTTGGTTGATACTTCGTTATTATATCCTTCTTTCGTGGTTTATCCTTCATGGATATTGGGATACCTTCAGGTTTCTTGAGGTCCCTACTGAGTATTGTATACTCACCCTTGCACGGGCTATGCCCGCACTACGTTGTTTTGGATGCAGACGATGGGTAGCACTAATTGAGGTGGAGACTTGTGGGGCTGGACGGTACCCGAAGGTGGATTAGTTGGCGAGATGTACACGGAGCAGACGGTCGGACCAGAGCTGGTGAGGAGGCCATCTGTACCCACCCTTAATGTGGGATTTCTGAAGGACGACTCAGTGGCTATTGTTTTACTTTACTGGAGTTGTACTAGATTTGCAGTTGTACTGTACTTACTGTTGGGATTGTATTTCCAGCCCCTTTCCTTTCATCACTTACTTTTGTATTCAGTATTTCTTAGTGCATACTTTTGTTGCGTACTCTATTGTGTTTGTTTATTTTTATAAAGGTAGTTCCTTACCTTTTAAAGGGATTTAAGCCTTTGGTTCTAGTTGCGAGCCCCTGGCCTATGGAAGGCGGGCTTGGGGTAGTCACAGCATGGGCCCCGAGGACGGGTCGTGACAAATTGGTATCAGAGGAGTCTGTTATACCACAGAACTCAGGACTCTGATCATTATTTTATATGAAGCAATAGTGTTAAGATTATTGAGTGTGGTTTTCAGTCCAGGGAGTCCAGTGTTGGTGCGGTGGCCGACGTATCCATACACTAGGACCTTAACCTCTGATTTCCAACTCAATGCACGAAAACACTGATTGCATGTGTGTTCCAAAAGTTTTTTTTTGTGATTACTTTGTGTCAGCTCACCAGGTATACTGTTTTGAGCGTGTCACACCTATTTCTTTTCAGGATGGCCCCACGAAGGCATCCATATTTGGTTCCAAGTTACATACGAGATGGTAGCCCACCGAGCGACGAGGCCTCGTTGCAAGGCCCCATCACAGTGGAGGCACCAGTGGTACCACTAAACGCTGGGCCACTAATACCACCAGCCCCAGTAGTAGAGAGTGCATGCCGTCTGAGTGCATTACACGAGTTCCAGCAACAGAGGCCACCAAGTTTCCGCAAAGAGACGGACCCACATGCACTTGAGTATTGGCAGGAGGCTGTCGTCAGTGTTTTCTGATTGGTAGGGACATCAGTCAACCTTATGGTGATTCTTTCCATGAGTCTCCTATATGTAGCAGTAGGTAGATGGTGGAGCCTGAGGCTCCATGTGCATGATGAGGAATGTTTACTCTAGATGGTCTTCGAGAGTATCTTCTGATTGGAGTTTGTTCTAGACACCCTCCGTGCGGTGCAGATTCAAGAGTTAATTCATTTGCAGCAGGGCAACATGACAGTAGATCAGTACTCAGCAAGGTTCACTGACCTCTCACACTACTTCACGGATATGGTATGGGACCCGTTATTCAGGGCCTGGACCTTCGAGCAGGGATTGAGGCATGAGATGAGGGCTTCAACGATTCCCCTCAGCATCCCGATGTAGGTGGGGGTGCGGGAGAGAGACCTTCTAGTGGAGAGTTTTCTCGCTGAGCAGTCACCAGCGGCGAGACCCACCACAGGGAGACACATAGAAGAGTCTTCTCTAGCAGGCAGAAGAAAGTTGATGTAGAGGTCCAAGCGGACCAGGCCATTAGGACGACAACCTCAGGATACAGGTTCAGTTGTGCGGGGCACCTAAAACAGAGCCAGCTATACATAGAGAAGGTAGTGCTATGCATGCGGTGGGCAGGGTCACATGGTTCGAGACTGTCTGACCCACCATGCGTATGAGCAGCAGACAATAGAGGGGCCTCCCAGGCAGAGGTAGAGGTTCAACCATGGTGGTTTGCCGAGAGCAGGCAGACATGGCAGAGGAGCTGGCCAAGCAGTGGGTGGTGGACGGCGTTTCGAGGCTCTACCACCACCACCACCAGGAGGTCCACCCCGACCACAGGGAGCTGGCGGACAGAGGCAGGATCAGATCCAGGTAGTCGAGGCCTATGACCATGGTGCACCTATTATGATTTTAGGTACTATCTGTGTCTACTCCACCCTTGATGCAATGCTTATATACACATGTGTGAGTCATTATTTTATTACCACTGCCCTTGTTCAGAGCTCGAAGATTCCGACGGAGCCGTTGACTCGATCCTTACGGCTAGAGACTCCTACGGTAGTAGACTCGAAGATTACGCACTGGTAACGACAGTGTTAGCTTACTCTAGGAGGCGAGAGCTTCAGCTGGGATCTTCTTGTAGCAGCGTCGAGGCCTTACGATTTCATCTTGGGTATGGATTGGTTATCTACAGTTCATGCTCAGATCGACTGTATTATGTGAAAAGTGCGGTGTGTCCGCACAGATGAGAGTAGGTTCACCTTCACCGGTGAGAAGAGAGCCTTTGCAGCGCAGGATGGACTTACATAGAGGATAGGGCATCCAATCACACATCAGTTGGATAGTCTCATCCTTGGAGCAGTTGATGTGCATAGTCCGAGTTTTCTTGTTGTGGTGGATCAGTATGCAGAAGTTTTTCCTAACGATGTTCTAGGACTAACTCCTCGCAGAGAGGAAGACTTCTACATAGAACTGTACCCTGGGACAACACCAATATCTACTCCAGTATATCGGATGGATCCCACCAAGATTCATGAGCTACAGGTACAGTTGGAGGACTTACAGGGGAATAGATTTATCCGACCTAGTGTTTCACACTGGGCATCTCCGATTTTGTTCGCCAAGAAGGTGGATGTGAGCTTTCCACTGTGTGTCGACTACCATCACCTAAATTAGGTGACCGTGAAGAACAAGTACCCACTCCTGAGTATTGACGACCTCTTTGATCAGCTTAAGGGATCACGTTGGTTCTCGAATATAGACCTCAGGTTAGGCTATCACCAATTAAGAGTTCGAAACGAGGATTTGCATAAGATGACCTTCAGGTGTCGGTATGGACACTACGAGTTATTGGTTATTCCCTTCGGCGTAACCAACACACCAATAGTGTTCATGAGTCTCATTAACAGGATCTTTCATCCTTACCTTGATCGATTTGTCATAGTATTCATCGATGACATACTAATTTACTTGACTACTAAGGAGGAGCATGCCAACCACTTGCGGGTTGTATTGGATACACTCTAAGAGAACCATCTTTATGGTAAGATCTCGAAGTGTCAGTTCTGGATTGGAGAGGTTCACTTCTTGGGACACATAATCTCAGAGGCTGGTGTTGTAGTGGATCCAGCAAAGATCGAGGAAGTACTTTCTTCAGAGCCACCCAGGAGCGTGATGGAGGTGCGGAGTTTCCTAGGTCTGGCTGGGTACTATCGGAGATTTGTTCTAGACTTCTTTGAAGTGGTAGCACTGCTTTCAGCCTTGATAAAGAAGGGAAAACCCTTCGTGTGGTTATATAGATGTTAGCGGAGCTTTCAAGAGCTAAGGTAGGTATTGACCAGTACACCGATCTTGAGGATATCAGAGGAGGGCGTAGGGTACGTAGTTTACTGTGATGCATCAGGGACTAGACTTGGGTGTGTCCTGATGCAGGAGCGAGCAGTGATCATGTATGGTTCATGGTAGTTGAGGCAGTATGAGCAAAACTATGCTACACATGACTTGGAGTTAGCAACAGTGGTCTTTGACTTGAATATGTGGTGGCACTATCTAATGGGATAGTGCTTTATAGTCTATTATGACCACCAGAGTCTCAGGTAAATATTCTCATAGAAGGACCTGAACCTGAGACAGTGGTGATGGCTCGAGTTCCTCCTGGACTATGACTTTGAGATAGTATATACTCCTAGGAAGGGGAACATTGTATCAAATGATCTCAGCAGGAGATCCGGAATTCAACTGCTAGGAGAGGTGACGGAGCAGCTGGCCGCTTTGTAAATATCCTTTGTGGATAGAGATGGAGTAGCTTTTCTATAGTCTCTCACAGTCACTCCTCCACTCCTTCAGTGATTCAGAGAGGCACAACGTGGGGACGTTGACTGTGAGATACGACGTGCTCAGATATCCTTATGCCAGACACCTGATGGATTTTTTGAAGGAGGGGAGCACGTCATCCTATTCAAGGGACGTACCATGGTACCAGTTGCACTATAGGAGGAGGTGATGAGGGAGTTTCACACTTCCCCACTAGTGGTACATCTAGGAGTGGAGAAGATGCATTACGACCTCAGACGACATCACTGGTGTCCAGGTATAAAGAAAGCAGTAGCATAGTTCGTTTCACAATGCCTCACTTGTCAGTAAGTGAAGGCAGAGCACCAGGTACCAGCAGGATTGGTGCAGCCCTTAGAGGCCCCAGAGTGGAAGTGGGACGAGGTATCTATGGATTTCATGATGGGGCTTCCACGTACATCTATAGGGCACAACTCTATTTGGGTGATCGTAGACCGACTCACCAAGTCAGCCCACTTTCTACCCATCAGAGAGCAGGTCTCAGTAAAGAGCTTGGGATGCCTCTATATTCAAGAGATCGTACGGCTTAATGGTGTTCCATTGACTATCATCTTCGATTGAGATGCTCGTTTCACTTCCAGCATTTGGAAGGGGTTACAAGAGGCTTTTGGGATGCAACTACGTCTGAGCACCGCCTTCCATCCTCTGATGGACGATCAGACTGAGAGGACCATTTAGACTCTTGAGGACATGCTCCATGCATGTGTCCTTGAATTTGGTTGTATATGGGAGGATCACATACCCTTTGTGGAGTTTTTGTACAACATCATCTTCCACTACAGCATCAGGATGGCCCCTTACAAGGCACTATATGGCCGACCTTGTAGATCACCTCTGTGCTGGACTGACCCAGGGGAGACAACACTTGTAGAACTAGAGATGTTTTAGGCTACAAAAGAGATGGTGAAAATCATCCAGGATCAGATGAAGACTGCACAGAGCAGACATAAGTCCTATGATGATAGGAGATGGAGACCACTAGAGTTCGAGGATGGTGACCACATCTTTCTACGGGTCACACCTAGACGAGGTCTGTGGAGATTTGGATGAGGCAGCAAGTTGTCTCCTCGATTCATCGGACCTTTCCAGGTCCTCAGAAGAGTAGGTGAGGTGGCTTACCACCTGGCCCTTCTACCTCAGTTGCATCGGATGCACGACATCTTCCACGTATCTCAGCTGAGGAGATACGTGCACGACCCATCCCACATCATCGATCATGGGGAGCTGGACATCAATGATAGGGTGACATTCACGGAGGTCTCGATGGAGATCGAGGATTGACAAGAGCGAGTCCTACATGGATGGTTGATTTCTCTAGTGCGCGTTCGTTGGAAGCATGGGGACCTCCAGGAGAGCACATGGGAGCGAGAGGCTCAGATGCATGCTCAGTACCCACTTTTGTTTCCCTTGTGTATGTTGTAGCTTTACGGGGAAGTAAATCCCTGAGTTGGGGGTAATGTAAAGAACCAAAAATTTCAATGGAAAAAAATTCTTAATTCTTTGGAATTTTACGAGTCTGCAGTTTCTGACGGCGCTTGATTCTGAGGCTCAGTGTGCCCAGAATCAATCTCTGAAGTTTTTTTAGGTACGCTCAGTAAAAGTACGAGCATTTTTTTCTATCTTTTGAACCGGTGATCGAAATTGAAATCTTAGGACACCGATGGACTCACAGCGCTGGTATTCGCTTAAGCAGACCTTTACTGCAGTTGCATTTTATGCGGGTTGAAAGTTATAATATGGGGATTTAACTTAAATTAAATAAAATTGTGGTGGTACACAATTTTATTTTAAGAGGTGGTTATTTCCTCCAAGAGGAAGTTAGGGGTGGGGCCCACACCCCACATAACCAACCATGAGAGGATTTGTTGTGGTGGGGCCCACACGAACCCAAACCCTTTCACCTCCCCTTAACTCCCTTAAAATCCCCATTAACACCCCCTTTATTTATTTTGACAACACCCCTCATTTATTATGGTGGAGCCTCTCCACCGCCCTCTCATTAGGTATGCCAACCCAATTAATTAATGACTTCATTAATTAATTTGTGGTGTCAACAGTTCATTTGATTTTTTTTGAATTTCATGGAAATTCTATTTCATTAGGGAAGCCTTTCTATTATATTTGATTGGAAAATATTTGGTGGTGGAGCCTTTGGAGGAGAGCTTCAACCCTCACGAATGTAGAACATGAGGAACGATATCCTCTTGACGACCGAGGAATGAAAGTGAGGCGACACTCATGAGGAATGCCATCATTCTTCTTCTTCCTCCGCACCAAGGGAGGTGATGCCGTCCGCGAGGAAACATTGACTATGCTTCCTCCTCGAACGCACCTCAATGTCAACGAATCGACATCGACTTCAGATCCTCTTCCCACAACACGGACAAACGAGCATCGAAATCAAGGTAGGTGGTTTGATATAATTTTAAGTGAATGAAATTATATTCCATCCTTGGTGAATGCTTGTATTGTCTTCGGCTAATTGATATCGCCTAATGCAGAGGGCGTGGGCTGAATGAATACGGCCCGATGACTCTCCAATGGTTCTTGAAAATTTTGGCGGCGACAATTGGAGGTGGTGGCGACCGGAGGCGGCGGTGAACAGAGGCGGAGGCGACTGAAGGTGGCGGCCGTGCACCGGTCGTGTGGAGGAAACCGCGGCCCGCATCCGTGGGCCGCTCGGAAGATTAATGGAACCGACCGGCCGGGCTGGAGAACCGCGGTGCCTCTATGGCACTAAACTACGGAGAACAGAGGCCCGCGCACCGTGGTCTACTTCAGCGGCGAACCGGCCGGCCGCCTGGTGGCCAGGTTGAAGTAGACCGTGGCACTTGCAGGTGCCGCATGGGAGAACTGTGGCCCGCCCATGCGGTCCACTTGCACCGGGAAGACCAGCTGGCTTTGGCCAGCCAGACAGGAGGGGAGGCACCGTCGGTTCAGGAAATCGGGGGGGGGGGGGGGGGGGGGTGCCCCCCTCACCGGCTCAGCCAGCTTGCCGGGCCGCCTACTGCCAGGCTGGGCCGCACCCCGCCGGGCCGGGCCACCTGCCACCGGGCCGGGCTATGCCCCACCGGGCCGGGCCACATATCACCGTGCCAGGCCGACCCCCCCAGCCGGGTCAGACCCACTGAACTGGGTCGGGCCGACCCGCCAGCCCACTGGGCTTGACGGGCCGGGCCCGTTTCACTTAAATGTAAATAACTTCTTGACCACGCGTCTGATCGACGCGCCGTCTGCAGCATTTGGACCCTCACGATGAGGAGGTCCTTTTGCGATACTCTAAGTGAGTTTTGGATGAATTTTGAAAACATCTGGGTTTGGAACGAGCGTATTTCCAACCGGTCCCCTAGAACGAAAATGCTAATAACTCTCAGGTCGGGCATCCAATTGAGGCACCGTCTATCACGTTGGGTTCCTTTTGATGAGACGGAACTTCAGGATACATCGACTCTGGACTTCGTGATAGATGACATATCGAAACCTTTGTATCAAAGAGTGGACCCTCCTAGAATCAAGCGTGCTATGTGCAGGAACCCTAGAGCTGGCTGCGACTGCGACAACTACCGTACTGGAATTCTCCGTGGGTTCGATGATGATGAAAACTGTACTGTAATCCTCCATTGGTTCGACAGTGATGACTACTATACTTGTATCTTATGTGGGTCCGACAGTTTTACTTCTGTACTTGTATACTGAGTGGGGTCGACAGAGTAGCTGGTCTAGTATCCTACATCGGTCCGACAGCTTAGCTGGTCTAGTATCCTACATTGGTCTGATAGATTAGATGAATCAGTGAATACATCTGATCATCTCTAATGCAATATGAAAGATGTATGCCCGTGTGAGCTGAGTCTTGACTTTAAATCATTTTCATCGATGTGATTGACTTACTATCTTGTGTGGATTGGGTTGTGATTGGGCTCGAGATTTAGAGCTGGACTGTGATTGATAACATAGGTATATGTATGGGAATATACCTAATTAGAGTTGGTTGATACTTCGTTATTGTATCCTTATTTTTTGGTTTATCCTTTATGGATACTGGGAGACCTTCGGGGGTCTCGGGGTCCCTATTGAGTATCGTATACTCACCCCTGCACGTGCTATGCCCGCACTACATTGTGTTGGATGCAGACGATGGACAACACTGGTCGAGGTGGAGACTTGTGGAGATGGACGGTACCAGGGGGTGGACCACTTAGCTAGGCGTACACGGAGCGGATGGTTGGACCTGAGGTGTTGAGGAGGCCATCTATACCCACACTTTAGGTGGGATTTCTGGAGGACGACTCAGTGGTTGATGTTTTACTTTACTGCAGTTGTACTAGCTTTTTCAGTTGTGTTGTACTTACTGTTGTGCTTGTATTTCTGGCCCCTTTCCTTTCAGAACTTACTTTTGTATTCAGTATTACTTAGTGCTTACTTCTATTGCGTACTCTGTTGTGTTTGTTTACTTTTATAAAAGAAATGCATTACCTTTTAAATGGATTTACGCCTTTGGTGCTAGTCACCATCACCTGGCCTATGGAAGACAGGCTTGGGGTAGTCACGTTATGGGCCCCGAGGATGGGTCGTGACAATGTGTAACCCTATATTAAAAATGTTTTAGTTATTGAACTTTGATTTTAACTCTTTTAACTATTCTTTGAATTAAATAATAATAAATGTCCTAATCTAAACCTAGTGGACCAAAGAGTTTCATATTTTATTCTTAAGGTTGTTTTTGGTCGAAATATACTTATCCAATAGAACTAGGACATGTGTTAGGTTAATAATAATATAATTTTTATCCTTAAATACACTATTTAATTTTAACCGTGGTAAATAAAAGTAAAAAGTTACTATTCACAAAAATTTATTTTCATCTTATTGAACCACATTTTTCTTACTGATATCAATTGTGTCTCTCAAATTTTTGAAATTCCACTCACAGAAGCGGTAAAATTAGGCTTTATGTGAATTTGCAAATTATCCTATGAGGTGGGTAAAAGACGGTGAAAAGTTCAATAAAATTTTTATATATATAAAATTATTATAAACTGACTCTAATGAATTACATTGAACTTATATAGCTATTATATATATATTTTAGCCCAAAGTAAATTTAAATAATATAAATAATTATTTAAATAAAAATTAGGTTTTAAACTATAACTCAATGTTTTTCACTATTCATCAAAAATTGAAAGTTTTCAGAAAAATACCAAAAATTCACCCTAAGCTAATTTCAATATTCCGAATCCAAAACTGATGTCCATTTTGAAAGATAAAATTTATAAAATTTCAAAAAGTGGGTATTACTATTCCTAACGGCTAGTTTGATTGGTTGTGGTGTGTTAGAACTCAAAGTTGCGTACAACACACGCTACTATATTATTCAAAGAGAAGCGTACCGTTGAAGTTTGGGGTGTTAAAGTTCTATAGGTTATGATAGATAAGAGATTTTTGGTCCATAAAAATGTGGCCTCAAACATCTATGTTGCACTAGTAATTTCCAGACGTTCTCCTGAACCATTAGGTTGTCTCATATATATTAGAACTATCTATGAACACATCACCCCTAAGGCCAAAACCATACAATGTATGACCCTTTAAAAATGGATATTCTTATTGATCCTCCATCATAAATGAAGTGAGTGTATCATGATTCAAATCATTTTGAATGCTCTCCCCATTCACCAGGCTTCAAACTATCTCTCTTTATTGATCAGGGAAATCTTTAGCACCTCTGTAGTCCATTTATTATATAATTTATAGAACTGGTTCATGGAGGTAAGGTCATGAAGTTTGAGTTTGTGGAGGTTCTAAAGCTCGGGGAAGTATTTTTGTGAAGTTATAGTTTTGAGAAGAGGAATGATTCATGAGTGGTGAAGATCAAGGTCACAAAGAACTCACAAAATTCTTGAGTTTCACAAAAAGATAGCACTAGAATATCATTCATGAAAATCTCATTTTTTTTCTCAGTGATGCCACCCCTATTTATAGGCATAAGGCCAAACCAAGATTCGTGAACCTGGCTTGATAATCACTAATTTTCGATTATTTTCCATCAGAATCCAACCCTCCTCTCCCTCATCATATCCAATTCTTGGGGGGGGGGTTTAATTAAAAAATACACATGTAATGGGATAGGTCAAGGAAGGCATGTTCAGTTGGAAAAAATATTAAAAATACACTTAAGGTTTTAGATTTTTGAAGGTCTAAACCTTCATGAATAATGGTAGATCATAGAACTCCACAGTCACACAAAGTTGGATGTATTCAACTTTGTACAACGTAACTCTGGTACATGGAAGTCACTTAGGCATATGGATTTTGAGGTGGTAACCTCCACATAACATTTGTATATTTTTAGTACACCTCTCCCTTAAAAAAACTCATAATATTATATAAAAGTATATATATTTTTCAAAATCGATGTTGTCACCACTGTTGGGCCTATAAATAACTCTTCATTTTTTACTTTTAAGAGGAATGTGACCTTTTAGATTATGATAAAATCTCTAAATTCATGAAACTCAAAACATTCATGAGAATGAGAGGAGATGAGTTTACAAAGGTAACCATATTTCATGAAACCAAATCCCAAGGTTTTTCGAAAACCTCCACCCATGTTGGATATAACTTTATAAAGGTCCACAAAATTCGTGTAAGTAGAAATTCTTTTTTTAATCTTTGGGTTTCATGATATAATTATCCGTCATAAAACCAACCTCATGGGAACCAAGAAATCACTCTGAGGTAGAGTCACCCTATTTCACGAAACATTCACTTTCATAAGGCCCTTTTCTTTCATAAAGCCCTCAAATTTCAAAAATCCATGAACTTTATTAAATCCACCCCCCATGCCTCTCTATTGTTCCTCCTTTTAACCAAAACACTTTCACTAAATTTGGGTGCCCAGGGCCCCATCACCCATCCAAATATGGTTCACCCACAAACCATATTCTTGTGTGGATGGTGTAATAAACCCTTTGGTACTCCCCCTTTACTTAAATCATATCCTAGACTATTACCTTACCTTTTTCACCTAATCATAGGTAGCCTAATTCCTTTTTTTTCTAAGAATAATAACCTTAATGTCAGTACCCCCGATATCCACTCCTCCATGACATTGTTTATACCATTCCCCACCTATGGGTGCATTAGAAGTAGACACATAAGCCCTAAAGGTCTCATTATTTTGGGGAAATTCTATCCTTTCCTGGTACAAAGGCCTTTCCAAATCTTCCTCTCCTTGAAAATGGCCTCCCTAGGTGTATACCCTACAACATATGAGTTACAGGATGAAAATATACATAGCCCTGTGTCCTTGAAACATGTCGTTAAACTATATAGATTGGTCCTATCAAACAACCTTCAACTGAAATATAAAAATATGTGTGTTTTGATTCTCATTTCTTAATATGGTATACATGACACATACATAAGGTTCAATACTAACATACCAACACATCTAGGGTATGTACCTGAGGTTATATCCTGATGCCCCAACATTCCACCAAATAATATGTGTTAAATATTCCCCCTGGGGACACACTTAACTAAATTAGAAGTGTGAAATCTCTTCCCCCTAAAGACAAACATAACCACTAATCTTTCCACATGATACATTGAACCTATGACCAATATGTCCCCACATGACATTAAACATGTGACCCATATATCCCTAAAATCTATTAAACATATGACCAATCTATACCAAAAATACATTTAAACTATGGCTTGATCTAGAATCTATACCCCATAAAATAAACATGGGATTACTGAGGTAAAAATCCATTGAATACTTATGTACCTAACATTAGATACCTTGTGGATGACACATGATACCTTAGGTTTTGGTACTAAGATCCCTCATATCAGATGACTTTTATTTCAAAAGGAGAATAATTTACCAACGTCCAAAAAATCATACATATAGAAAATTCTAGACATTATAAACATTACTATCTACTTTGATTGAAGGTTTCTACCCTATCGAGGTAGAAGTAGTGTAATTAACCAACATCCACATTGAGATGGTTCTAGGAATAAGTTTCATGAACATGACTTAAATTTATTAGGGAGACCTAGACTAGGTAATTAGAACCAATGGGAAATATATAGATGGAGTAACCAAAATTCCATCATCTTGGTTTGATTAAGGATTCATTAATACCAATTAAAGTCATGGGAGTCACCCTCCTTTGGAAAATGGGAATGTGGGGAAATAAGAAATGCGATGCCTCTAGACAGAGAGATGATCCATAGACTCTACATAAAGCATAAAAATATTAGGGTTTTATGATCTCTAAGGGTATAAAAGAGGTTATATAAATCCCAAAAGATGGTATACAAGAGGTTTCATGAAGCCTGAAGAAGGTACATGAATGATTATCCCAATTCTAACATGTGATGAATGTATTTGTGGGTAGACTTGATATATGATTTATATTATTATGATTATTCCACACTTTATACCACACGTATATGAAATGATATTATGCCAATGTTATTTTCTCATGGATCATGTCCTTTAATTCCTTTTTGATCCATGTCTTATAAACTGCCCAGATTTATTCAACAACTCATGATTATGATCTCTGAATTGCTAGGTATGGTTTTAAAATTTTAATCTCATGTTCTCAAACCATTATTCCCAAAATATTCTTAAATGGTCATAAATATCTCCCATTATTTTATCATAATAGTGAATTTTATATCATCCTTTATTTTATTTACTTTTTCCTAAGATATAAAGAAAATTTTTAATTATGATTTTTATAAGAATGGATATAGTTGTAAAGAACTTAATGGGAGTTGGTGTATATATTTTATGTACAATTTGTTTTTGTTACATGCTTCCAAAGACACTAAACCGTCATAGTTCATGCATCTAACATAATTATATGCAATGAATATTCATATAATTATATTTAATATTTATTTATGTAATGATTGGGAAACTTCAATTGGTATCGGAGAGAGGATTAGTTATTTTTAGAAACTAATATTAGGAAAATTTAGTTAGAAAACTTTGGATAATCCTAAGTATAATATAATATCCTATTATTTGGTAAAAAAATAAGTGTGGTTTTATTAGAAAATACTTACCCATATGGATACTAGCAAGTGGATATGGATATTTCCTAAATTCACCTAGGGGTAATAACTTAGAATGTGGAATATTGGGTATTAACTCAATTATCACTAGTGTATGATGATTGGGCCTAAAACTGCACACCTAGATAGACACTCATCATGGATATTCTTGGGTTAATTCATAATTTAATTATGAACCATTATAAAGGATTTGAATAGATGATGGCCTGGGATGACCAAGGTTAAATCTAAGGTATCATAGATTGAAAATAAATTTTCATAATTTATACATCTTGTGAAATATTTTTCATAAATATATGATTTATCACCCTGATTATTGTTTCTCACACTTTTTTTCAGTTTTAGTTAATGGATGGAACCAGAATGAGCTATGTTAATACTAAATTTTATGGAAAATGTAATGATTTTCTTCCTGATCAACCAATTTAATGAGAGATATAATGAAAAATATCATTTTTATACTTTCATAATTTTTTCAATCCATTAAACATGATGAGTTTCCAACAATAAATGAAGGGTATAATGTTCTACTAAGTCCTTCATGATAAAAATTCCTCTTTATTTTAGTGGATTTAATTATCTACTAGCTACTGGGAAATAAACCAGTACCACCAAAAATATAGTTTATATTCTACACTATTCTAACCCTGAGAAATTTGCTTTTTCTATTTATCATTTGTAAGGAAAAGTAAATAAATGGTGTAATCTTATCAAGAACATTAGGAAATAAAAAAAATTGAATCTATAGAGTTGGATGAGTCTAGGAGGTTATTTTTCAATAAGTACTATCCTTTTATTTTTATTTTAAAATGGATAGAAAATTACTCGGGTTAAAGTAAAATGATGATAAATCCATTAATACCTTTGAAGAATATTTTACATGACTTGTGTGATAATATTCATTTATTATCATCCAATGTGAAAGTAATATTGATTAATTATTCAATAATTTAATACCTAGTCTCTAAATGGAGTCATGAATAAGAAAGTACAATAGATATGAATACATCATTTGATGTGTTATCAAGTTATAAATGGATATTGTATTTACCCATAAATATTTTGGTTTTAATAATAAATTAAGATGAAATTAAAAATAAATTACAATAATGAAAACTATGGAGGGAAGAATTTGAGTCTTCCTTTATTCTAGAGGTGTGGAAAGAAACCTAGAAGAGATTTTATTAAGGGTAATAGTTAATTATTTCAGTGTAGTGAGGAAGGTTATAAAGAAATAAATTACTAAGGTGATAGGAAGAAGTTATCTAATGACATGAATAGATAGAAATATCCACAAAATGAACCACCCACCCTCTAGAGTTTTAAATGAAAGGAGTGTGGGAATTATTCCAACCATTTCTTAAATATGAGGGTTAATGATAGTGATTGAAATTTAAAACATCTTAAGCTCAAAGGAAAATTGAAATATCATGTGATCACTTTTTCCAAAGTGTTTTATAAGAATGAAGTGGAGAAAGGTACACTTACCATCCATTATAGAACTTATAATGTTTAATTTGATTCTAATTATACCCACTATTTTATATTTTAATAATTTTATAAGGGTATAAAAATTTCACCTCAATGATTAGATGGTGAATTAGAAGTGAGAAATCCTAATGGTACCATGATCACATATCAAGTTTAGGATTATTCTATGATTGATGTCTATGAGGATGTGCTCCCTGAAAATCTCAGTATCCTCCCTCTAGTTTAATTTTTTGTTATTTTGGGTGCGTATTTTATTTATTTATATAAATTCCATACCAATTAATAAGGAAGGGAAGTAATATTTTATATTACAAACCAATCTATGAGATTCTATTTTTATGAGGATAAATATATACTACCAATGGAAATTATATCCATTGTGTGTGTCTATATTCCCATTAAATGGGGTATTTATCAAATATTGTTGGAGGGAAATTCATCATTATAGATATTACCCTTTTATGGGAGTTTGTTGATATATTTCGAGAGGATATTTCTAGTCTTCCTTTGAATCATAAAGTTGATTTTTCAATATAACTCATAATCAGTGCTATACCTATTCCAAATAATCCATATAAAATGACCCCAATTGAGTTTTAATAATTAAAGAAGAAAATATAGAAGAATATTAATATGGGTTTCCTTACACCAAGTGTGTCACCATGGGATGTACCTACTCTTTTTGTTAAAAAGAAACATGGATAAATTGAAATATATATTTATTATCAAGAACTGAATGAGATCAAAATTAAGAATAATTATTATCTTCCTTGTATTAATTATTTTTTTGATCAATTATGAGGAGATAAATATTTTTAAAAGATTGATCTTTTATTTGGATACAATTAATAGATGGAAAAAATTGTAAACATACCAAACACATCCTTTTGTATGTGGAATGCAATCTATGAATTTAATATGATTCCATTTGGTCATACTAATTCCCCTACTATCATAATGGATTTAATGAATAATTTCTTCATTTATTACCTTGATCAGTTTTATATAATATTTATTAATGATATTTTTATATATTCCAATTGAAAGGAATAACATGGATATCAGTCTAATGTTTTATTGAAGACCCTAAGGATGGAAAAAATTTATTAAATATTTATGAAGTGTAAATTTTTTCTACATAAGGTTTCATGTTTGGATCATAAAATCTCAAGTGAGAGTATATTTTTGGATCCATCAAATAAGGAAGTTGACGAGTAATGGCCCGAACAACAATAATATTAAAGATCCATAATTTTTTTTGAATGGATGGATATTATCAAATAATTTATCATGAATATCTAATCAACTCAAAAATTTTATATGGAGGGGATATAAGTCCCTTTTGATAAATGATTGTGAAGAAAATTTCAAGGAGCCAAAAAGAAGGGTGGTCATTTAACCTATGCTCACAATATCCTAAATTAGAGAAGGGTTTGTGATCTATAGTGATTCATTAAATAAAGGACTCAAATTTTTACTCATGAATAATGATATGGTGATAGATTATGCCTCATACTAATTGAATTTTCATGATAAAATTTACCTGAATCATGATTTAGAGTTAGCTATGGTAATTTTTTCATTAAAAATATGTAGGCATTATCTATATAGAGAATTTTTTGAAAAATGTAATGATCATAAATGTTTAAAGTATATATTCACTTATAAATAGTTGAATATGTTCCAGATAAGATATTGAAAATTATTAAATATTATGACTTCTCAATACATTACCACCCAAGGAAAGAAAATGAGGTAGCTGATGCTTTTAGTCGAAAGGATAAATCTATCTTATTAATGATTAGGATCAAAAAATATCCAATATTTATGGATTTACAAAGGTTGGACCTTGAAATATTGAAATAAGGGTATAAATCTTATCATACTCAAATGAGTGTTCTACCATATATCGATGAGAATATTAAATAGTTGTAGAAATAATATGTAGTATGACAAAAGAAGGTGAGAAATGTTTTTAGTTCAACCTTGACTGTAATATAATGATAAGGTTTAAGAACTATGTATGTGTTACATCAATACCATAATTTAATAAGGTTCTTTTGTAAGAATCTTATTGCCATTAACTTTTTTTTAATAAAGATGATCACAGAGCTCTAAAATTGATAAAACAAGCATTACAAAAGTTGAAAAGAAGACATTTTACATTTTTCCTAGGCAAGGAGCGGGACCAAATCACTAGGAATGTCATTGATGTGTATGTCCCTCTCTTCTGACACCCCTTTGTTTGCAAGGCCATCCACAATGTATTTCGCCTCTTGAAAGGTATGCGTGATGAAGTAGTTAAGGGAAGAGATTTTGTCAATTCAATTTATCCATTTACCTGTCATCTTCCATGCCAATCTGGATTGTCCGGTTCTAATGGCATAAAAAAGCATTGCCGAGTCACATTCAAACCAGATGTTGTTCCATTGTCTTTAGAAATCAATATTCACTACGCTAATAAGAGCTATCATTTCAACCTCCAGAGCAGTGGTGAGCCCACATGGGCCATAAATGCATTCCAAAACCTCCCCCTGCTGATTCCTATAAATAACTCCATATCCAGATGGCCCAGGGTTACCCTTGGAAGCTCTATCCGTATTTGATTTCAACCAACCATTGAAGCGGGCAGTTCACATCACCTCCATCACGCCCCTTGGTTTGGGGTAGCAACCCACAACCCTTAATCATTTGAGAATCATGAGTTCCCTAACCAAATTGCTGTAAACCTCCTTGATCTGTGAGCTGGAATTTTGAGTGGCCACCAGAATTGTATTAAAGGCTTGGGCTGCGTTGAATCCTGTCTTACGATGAATGGCATTATTGCAGGCCCTCCAAATGACATGAACTAGTTCAGAACAGGCCACCTGCAGCAGCGCATTGAGCTGATTGGATTGCTGCACTTTTAGTAAGCTTTGGATATATTGTATAGCCTAAGAGGTACTGGGGGGATCTAGTTCAAAAATACTAAGAACCACCTGCCATAGAGAATAGGAAGTATTGCAGGACAGGAACAAATTACCTATTCACAATGGAAGTACAATGATGTATATAGATCTAAAAAATTATTTTTTGGTGGGACAATAGAAATAGAGATATTGTAGAGTATGAATATTAGTGTTTAATATATCATAAAGTTAATGTGGATAGATAAAATATTAAGAGGATATTACACCCATTACCCATAAAAAAATAAAAATGGGAAAACGTCACCTGGGATTTCATTTTTAAACTCCCTAAAACATCTAAAGGTCATAATTCTATTTGGGTTGTATTTGATCACCTTATGAAGTTATCACACTTAATTACTATTAAATAACATTTATCTCTTAGTAAACTCACATGGATATAAATTATGTGAGTGTTATGGTTTCATGGAGTATCACATTATATTAAATCTAATCAATGTCTATGGTTTACCTTAAAGTTCAAGAGATGTATTCAGTAATATCTTGATACAAAGTTTTATTTATGTACTTATTACCATCCTTAGATAGATGGTTAGTTTTAGAGAACCATTAATACCTTGAAGGATATAATAATATCTTGTTATCTCAATTTTAAAGGTTTTTGGGATCAACACCTTACTCTAGTAAAGAGTTCTTATAATAATAACTTTATCTTAATTATTCAGATGGATCCTTATTAATATCTTTATGTAAAGAAGTGCATAAATTTTACACGATGAGATGAAGTTAGAGAATAAACGATATTTTTATGTAAATGGTATAAAAAGTAAAATCCATTTAGTATCACATCATGAAAGCTTAGAGTCGACCAAAAATTTATTCTGACAATTGTCAACAAGATCTGGAATTCAAAGTTAGAGAGAAGGTATTCTTGTGAATTTATCTATAGAATAATATTATGTTATTCAAATAGAATAGAAATTTTATCTTTCGGTATATTTTAACCTTTTGGATTGTTTATAGAGTATGGAACTTATCTTATCATTTTGTGCTTCCACCGAACCTCTCTTAAGTTCAAGATGTGTCCCATGTATCTCTCATGCATAATTATATAACCAATCCTTCACATGTATTGAACTCAGAGGTTGTATTGATAAAGCATGATATTTTATATAATGAAAAACTGATATAAATCTTATATCATAGAGATAATTTTCTATTGAAATAGATTACTCACCTGGTTAAAGTTCTCAGGAGGAATCTGAAATTTGAAAAAGCTACGTGGGAACTTGAGGATGTGATGAGGAAGAGATATCTTCATTTGTTTGTATTAGAGTGAAAAAATTTTAAGGGATAAATTCATTATAAGGTGGTTATAATGTAACACAATAGGAATCTACATGTATTTAATTTTGAAATAAACTTAATGTATTCGGTAGATTACTTTACATTCAACATTGAGTTAAAAAAACCACAATATACTATTTAATTATTATTATTTTAATGTGATTGTTATATAATAGATGTTAAATTGGAGATATAAAGATTAATAAAATTATTAAAAATATGTATAAAGATTTTATATAATAATAAATAAGTCCACAATTTTTAGTAAAGTCATTTTATGTTTAGAAAATATGTCTTCTTCCAAAATGGATTTTATTTCATTTTGTGCATGGATATTATAATTAATTTATTCCATTATTAATGATTAAATTTTATAGAAAATTATATCATTTTTTAAATCATCATATCAAAATTTTCTTAAGATGATAACTTAGTATTTTCCTAAAAAGATTAGTTTTTTTGAATGATGAAAAAATATAAATTTTATAGAAAACTATATTTTCCATTCTAGTATTTACAATGTCCCATTTTATTTTTAATTTATATTAAAAATTTCATTAGTTCATTTTGATTAAGAATAATTTAATAAATTTCATTAGAAACAACAATATTCTTAATTTTGGTATAAAAAATTTTTTATTGTTAAAAATACATTTTTCTATAAAACCATTTTTCATCACGTTTTGTCGGTTTATTTTAAAATTAATTTTTAAAACTTATAGAAATTGAATTTGTTAAAATGGATTCCATATTTGGAATCATCATATACAATTTTTTTTAATAATCCAATTTTTATTTTTGTTCATAATGAAAAATAAAAGTAGTAAAATGTTTTCTTGACAATTATCGTTAATACAGGTTTACCCTAGAGAGGTGTGTGTGTGTGTGGGGGGGGGGTTAAAGTAAAAGATAAGGGTAATATTTCCTTATAAACTTGTCTAAATATTATTTGATGGTTAAATTTTGACCCTATCTCATGTATTCATTGAATATTATTCATTTTGAATCATTTGTATTGAGAAATAAATTAATATACTATAATATTTTATGTAATTTCAAGTGTGTTCTCTCCATCACTTATAAAAGGAATCCCTCTATCCTATCATCTACACACTTTAAGAGCCTCTTATCTCATCCAATAACTACCCAAATCCATTCATAACACCCCAAAACGTGTCTTATAGGTCCTAGTTTGATTAAAACCATCCTTTCAAAGATTTAGGTGAAAGATCTTGGACACCATAAACCAGGAGTCATTAGTTATAATATTACATTATTGGTAAAAATTACAAGATTTCCCAAAGTATAAAGTAATTTATTAGTATTATAATTCCAAATAAATAATAAAATACATTTAAAAACATAATATATAATATGATTATCTTTCTAGAACATGTTTATCCCTTCCATAATATCCCGGAAAATTACACATAGTCCTCCTTTAGGTTTCATGGGGTGGGGAAAAAATAAGGGTGAGATCAGATTGTAAGAAATTAATTCTCCTTTGAGGTATGAATCTTTTATTTCCATCAATTATTAGTTGAATTACTTAAATATTTCCTAATATATATTCCCATTGTGTTCATAGAGGGCTTTAGGGTGTTAAGGGCTGGTCTCGAGCCTGAAAACAATGTTTTGGGTTAAAAGAGGAGGCCACATGGTTAGTTAAAACTATGCAGGTAGGGCCGCACAAATGTGTGTCTAGGTCTGTAGTTTTTGAATATTTTGATAGTTTCTAATCATATGGTTTGTGCATAGTTTTTAAACTATGTGGGTAAAATTTTTAGGTTCCCTTTGTCCTATAGGAATCCATGCATGATCGACACACAATTTTCTAAACTATGTTCCTAAAAACATGCCACCAAGTTCTGTTAGAAATTTTATAATATTTTAATTAAATTATAAATTATATTAAAAATTATTTTGAGTTATTTTTTATACACACCTCAAGGGTAAACCTTTGAAGCTCTCAAATGTGACTAAACTTGGATTAGAGATAGATCTTCCATCCAACCTCTGATTTAAGCATGGGTTTTCTCATTGGATTCACATGGGTAAGATACTAATTAATTTTTAGCCATTATAACTTATTTTGTATACCAACTACAGTATTTGGATTTAGTCTCACATTCTTTAATTTATTTTTCTTTGTTCCTTGTTCATATTGTTTCCCATCTAGGTCAAATTAGAAGTTGATACTAGATGAGCTATCTTGCACGGAGCAAAGGTAGGCGGTCTCAGGACTTTCTTTTAGAGTCTATCTATTTATATATGTCAAGGTGCTTCACCCCCACTTTTTGAGCATCACCTAAATTTTATTTAAATCTTTGAATTTATAGTCATATCCCATTTTGTTTAATAGGGCTAATCAAGCTTGTTATATGTTGTATTCATAGAATAAGAACCACCCCATGGGTGAGTTGTCTTGAAATGACCCTTTATGACTTATGGCCTTAGATTCCTATAAGGCAGGCCTTTTACCCCTTGATCAAGGGATTTTACTTTTGAATTGGTATATAAATAAAATTTATTAATTGAATTGTTAATTGATTTATGAATTTAATTGTAAATGAGATGAATTAAGGGTATGGGATGGATGAATTTCCCCTTGACCCAAGTGTTTCATTACTTGTTTAAATCATGATTTCCTTGTATCACCTTGACCATGTGAGTAAAGTAGAGGCTATTCCATGAGTTTATGCAATTAGATTGAATTTATATAATTTTTTATTTTCCCCTATTAGTTATATGATAACTAATCCATGTGATATCTTGATAGGCTTGTTAGGCTTGTTATATTAAAAATTTCCATGTGAATATTTGAATGGCCTTAAAATTCCTATCCCTTGTGAGTTATGATGAGACCATGCTATGTGATGGATTGATTAAGCATAAGAATATCTTTATCATGTTATTTCCATGTGAGTATATGAAATTCTAAGACATTGAGGTTGGTCTTTACTCGAGACACCCTTTTGAGGTGAGTTATATTGAATTCATTTGGTTTTGACCTTGGCATGTTTAATTAATTGTTTAAATGAAATGGAAGTTGTTAAATTATTGATAGGTGAGGGTGATACATGGATTCATATTATAATTCTAGGGATGGACTCTTGTTCCTATAGAATTGTACTCCCTGGGTGATATGTGGATGCATATTAGAATACCACAGACAGACTCATTAGCTTGAACCTATATAGGTCATGAGTGATACATGGATCCAAATGAGGTATGCTGTGGATATATTTAGTGGGGCATGAATTATATTATAAGTGATACATGTATTTATATTATAATTCCATGGATGGAATCAAAGAGAATTGAATATTATTCCAGGATTAATGCTTGGGCTTCCGTAGTGGAGTGAAGAGGACATAAACGATTAGATTGGACTTTATACCTCACCTAGAGAGATACTACGTTCATGAGAGCTTCCCTATGTATGAGTTTTTAGGGGGTTGGTTTATATTTCATCAAGATAGATACTTGAATTAAAACATAAGAATGTCTAGGATGATATTGGGTTCTGATTTGAATTATAACTTAAATGACTTATGACGCATCTACAAGAAAAATAATAAACATGGAGTTGGGCATTGATTATATTTTTTAGATGGCCTTATGAGGCATCTATTGTGCTTATAGTTACACAGGGGATGCTGGGATTGAGATGGATCTCAATAATTTTAAATTAAGTGTAATTAAATTGTTGAAGGAACAAAAATTGAATGTACTAAATGTAATGAAAACCAGTGCATGCAAGATTTTTACTTTTGAATACTTCCTTTCTTACTAATTTATTATTGCACAAAAGCTTATATATATTTTCACAGACTGATTTTCATCGACTATGGGTGGCCTACTACTAGTATTTAATCTCACACCTGGTTTGGGACCTTTTTTTGGACCCAAATAGATTATTTGATTATAGGTGTTGATAAGGGAAAGAACCCTCCTACAAGTACTTTACTTACTGATTAGGATTAAGAGAGCATGATACCAAGCTAATGCTTGCAATGATATTGGGATTCTATTGGAATTTCTGTACTTTTGGGACATGTATTATATGCCACTACTATGTACCTATTTTGAATGTTTTTTGATACATGTGACATGTATCATCTTCTTGTCTATGATATGACTTCTGGATTTATTATACTATCAGTATTCCACTATTTACTTATGTTGTATGGGTTTATTATTTCTCTTATTCTATGATATATTTCTACTATGTCAAACTATGGTGATGAGGGAATAGTCTCCCTAATGACACACCTAGGCCCTCACTGCTAGTTGGCAGCCTCTGGCATTTTGGATCAGGGAACCCTTTAGTGGCATCTAGGTCTGGGAAGTTACAAAGTGGTATTAGAGGTATTTTTTTTTCTGGGTTTCATTGCTATTTTGAAATAATATAAAGGTATAAGAAGAAAATTTGATTTATTAATGATCTATTACTGGGATTATCTAACCCACATATATGAAAAATCCTATGTTCCTCGAATTGAACTACTATTTTTTGGATTTTGACTATTACAATGAATTTGATTCCACCATTGGATGATTCAAATGATTTGTGATATTATTTATTATATGAATTTGGGGTTCTATTTTTTTATAACCTGATGAGATGAGGGTGTGACATCTCATTCATCATATAGGAACTTTTTAGAAGTCACATTCCATTAAAAGATAATTACTTATTGCATGTTGTTGTGATAGATGTCATGATAGATATTATTGCTATTGTGATAGGTATATTGGGATATATTATGTTATGGATTATATAGATGCCAATATTTGGTACTTGAGGTGTATGAGTCCTCATGGATCCTAATTTGGATGATCATGGTTCAACCATAAAGTGTAATGTGTTGTGATATTCCATAGGAGGATTCCAAACATTTATCCCTAGGGAGTATGGCCCCCACAGATCAGAATTTGGAATACCATTGATTTTACCTTCTAAAAGGAAGGTGATAAACATGAAATTAGTATCAATTCAATGAATATGAATCTTAAATTAGTTTTAAATGAAATCAATATGGAAACAAGTGAAACTGAAATGGATTATGTTAGAGAACTTGACCAGACCCGACCTTGGTAGTGGGATTACAATAGTTTCTCTTGCTTCTATCTGATTAGTTTAACACCTATACCTAACCCATGGGGTAGGTATAGGGGTGTGTTACTGTATATAAAGACTCATACCTATCCTATTTCTATTCCTACTCTTTTGAGTTGCAAACCATACTAATGTTGATGTACTGAAGCGTGTGTTTGACATTATAGAGCCATGCCACCATGATGACCTCCAGTGGTACACTATGAGGGTGGAGATGATAATACTCTAAAGGTGGTAGGTCATGTGCTATCATTGGATCCTTTAGTCATTCCAGTTTCACAACTAAATGATAAAACAAACATAGGTGTTGAGGCATAGTTCTATGTTGGGTTCTTTTGTTTCATGTAGACCATTTAGGGAGCACTACGACCTTCCCCTACTACAGAAGAGTTGATGCATTAGTTCCAAGAGTATCATCTGCCCACGTTTTTGGGGGATAGAAGACCATAAACTGTGAATTCATGGCTTGAGGCCATAATATCTATTTTCAATCACCTATAGATTCATCCTAAGAGGATGGACAATATCACTATGTATATCCTACATGATTCCACTAAAAGGTGGTGGGATGTTATCACCGAGACGCAAAATCATCGAGAAATGTCTTGGAGTGAGTTTCATATGAAATTATATGACTATTTCTATCCTGAGATAATGAGGGTTGATCAAGTCTGGGAGTTATTTCATCTGGAGTAGGGCGTGTTATCTGTCATGGACTGTTTGGCCTGTTTTACAAAGATCTAGTGTTTCACACCTGTTCTGATGGATGGAGATTTATATAAGGATAAGTGATTCTAGGATGGTCTCATGTATGAAATATTATCTTAGGTAAATGTATTTAGCATGAATACTATATATTGGAGAGTAAATTAGGTGATGATCACATAGAGTAACCTGATGGAATCTGTAGGTGTGATCCACGACGATTAACACCTAGTTATGGTACAAAATCGACCAGTAGTAGGAATCATCATCTAGAGATTCCACACGGTGATATTAGATGTCTAAGAATCTCTTAAAATAGACAGGTGAGGTGTTACTAGTGTGGTAGGCTAGAATATATGAGACTGAAGGGTATGAAAGGCCTAGTCGAGTGTTGATCTTACCACATGATGGGTCAAATATATGATTTATGCAGAACATTTCCACCAGTATCTACTGAGAGATGGTTTTCACCGACTCCACATTTATGAGCAAGGTCAGCAACTTCTCACCACACTACAACAGAAATTGACTTTAGCAGCGGTTTTTTAGCGGTGGTTTTGGGAACTGCTGCTAAACCATTTTTTAAAATGGTTTCACGGCGGTTTATAATAAACCACCCTGAAAGAATATTTTTTTTACATCACCAACCCTTCCCCTCCCCCACCCCGACCCCCTTCTCACCCCACTTCCCCCGCTTCCCCTAGCCCCCCGCTTCCCCCGTGACCCCGGTCTCCCGCGACCCTAGTGACCCCGCCACCCTGGCGACCCTGCGACCCTGGTGACCTTACAAGCCCGATGACCCCGGCCCCCCGCGACCCCGCGACTCCGGCGACCCCACTTCCCCCAGCCCCCCGCGACCCCAACGACCTATATAAACCTTACGGTTTGAATTATAGTTATTTTACCTCAATTCTTGATTTTGAATTCTCCAATGAACAAGAATAACCATAAGGGATATATTTATGGTTTTGTATGTGTTTAATCAGGAGATTTGGTAGTTTAGGGTTAGTGGATTTCATTTACTTACAGTGTGGTTCTTCTATCTTATAAGTAGATTTGTTTCCTCTTAGTCATGTAATTTGTTTTTATGAATATACTTAATTTATAACATCATAAAATTCTTGTATTTCCTAATGCTTATTTTTCTTATTGAGATATAAATTTTTATGGTTCATGTAATTTCATTTTAAGAGTGTTTTATTTTTTCCTAGATTTTGATAAAATGGTATTATAATTTATATCTACTTTTGATATTAAAATTAATGATATTCATGTAATTTATTTGGGAAAATTACAATGAGGCTCCTTTTAAAGGATTTTTAATTTTATGGAGATGATTGACCCCCAATATTTTATTACAAAAATATGCTTTATGTTTTTAAGGTATGGTTTATAAAAAAGGTGCGTAATTAGACTATGTTTAATGGAAACATGACAAATATGTCTTATAATTATTTTAAATCATTCTTAATAGAATGTATTGATTTGTAAAAGTATTTAAAAATGTTATTTGATTAAAAGTTTTAATAGTTATAAAAATGGATTGGCATCCAAATATTTAATTAAAACCATGGTTGGAATCTTAATAATTAATGTTTTCCATGTAATATTTATACCCTCTTGTTACCTCATTGGATATTTTATGTTGTGTGGTGACATATTACCTTATTAGGAATAATTTTATAAAAATTTAATTCTTGAAATGATGTAAAAGAGAAGACTTTATTGGGAGGTTATTGGAAGTTAGATAAGGTTTATTTAAAGTTCAATAATATAATATATTTTATCCTCATATAATTTGATTTTTTCCACTCCCCCAATTATTGAATTATTGAGAAACCAATGTAGTAAAATAGAATATCCTGATTAGTGTTAAAATATTAGAGATTATAAAATTTCTTGTTCACATAGAATGACTTCTTTTTATTTGGTGTTACCTCCCCATGAGACTAAGAGGATAGGCCAGGGTTGGGTGGAGTTTAGTTCAAATAGGTTTGGATGAAAAAAAATTTGGTGTCCATATGTGTGTTCTAATATCCTTCATGTTATAACCCAGTGAGTTACACATAATTCTTGGTTCCCATTGATGATTACTTAGTGTATCCCATTTCCTACCAAGATTGAACCCATAGACCTTGATTTTTTAATTTGAAACTATTTCTTTATGGATGTTTATATAGTTATTTAGTAATATCTTGGTGCTTATTTCTGTTAATTTCTTGTTTTAGTTATTTTTTTGGTTTAATGTTTACTATATAATGTGTTAATTCTACCCATGTTTTATATAGGAATTGTATATTTTTTACTAAAATGGCTAAATCATGTGATTTATGTATTTTAAAAATTTTATATGTGAATAATATACTCTAGAACTATTTTTAAAATAAGTATTTTTGAAACTTTTTTATAAAATCTATTACAAAGAATATATGGTGAAATAATTCTAGGAATATTTATATCACACTTTTTAGACACAGTAATGTGTGTGTGTAACTTCTATCTTTTCATTCTAATTCCAAGATTGTGATTTCTAGTTATTTGTTTCCTCTTGTTCTATTAATAGACATTGGAATGTTGTGACTTTTCATGGATCACATGGAGATTTTTTGAGTTGTGAATATGGTTGTGACTTTTTTTGGGAAATCTTATTGTGAGATAGTTCAACTAGGTTTATTTTGTATTTAAATTTTATTTGTATATTCTTTCTCTATATGTTATCCAAAATAGATGATTTTTCATTAATATGTATAGTCTTGGATGAAAGTAATCACTTTCATTGAATATGTATCCTTGTATTTTTCATTTTTTTTTGAAATGGATAACCTATTTATTTATAATGACTACTTGACTATAATGAATTATGACATTTAGGTATAGAGTTCCTTATAATTTTGATACTCAATAATGGAGTCCATCAAACATGTGTTACTAAAGCATAACTTACCTTTACTTTTCATTAATTTCTTTTGTGTATTGATGTGAATGGTATTGAATTCATTCTAACTTATTGTAGTGGTTTATATGAATATAATTATTCCAAGTTCTTGAATATAATGTTTATATAGAATTCCTTCTGGGATCTATTTCCACCTATGTGATTATGATTATCTTATTATGTTGTCCTGGAGGATAGTACCAACACCCCACATTTCATATCCAAAATCCCAACATGATTCTACTATGAAACTACAAACACCAAGCCCAGACACATCAACTATTCTTTAAATACCCTAGTTTGATCCCCAAACCACATCAGCTGCATCTTGAATGACATTTATGACGTGGTCTCCACCTTACCACATCAATTTTTATGCAACAACACTAGTATGTCCTTATCTAGATGAATCATACCAAAGGCAATCAATATCACCCACCAATGCGCTATCATATCCCGACCACAATGCCTTAAAACTCAAGGAATAACAAAGATGTTCAATACCCACACCAAAGTCTAAATCTGACTCTTAGTTCAACTTCATGGTCAGATCCTCGATCGCCCCATTTAACCACAATTCTCCACTCATGATCACTAACACATATATGATCCAAATCACCCTCAAGTCACACCACCACTATTTTCTATGTGAATACACCAAAGATAGGTCTAGGAATTAAATCCACACAAGGTTCGTAGAACCTCAAAACCTGATATCCCAAGTTATTTCATCATGAATTTCCATGAACACCACCACTTATCATGCCTCAAGACTACCATCCCTCACATGGTTCTTTCAACTTCAAGGAACAAACAATGAATTCATCCAAATCTAAGGCCCCGACCCCCCATGACCCCATGACCCCGCTTCCCCCGGACCCCAGCGACCCCGACGACCCCGCGACCCTGGCGAACCCACTTGCCCCAACCCCCCGCGGCCCTACGACCCCGTCGACCCCAGCGACCCCATCCCCCTGCTTCCCATTATGAATTTTGAACATTTTAATGGTTCCTTTATATATATTATAGGTATTTTTGGTTATTTTTCATATTGAGTATGCATATATATTGAAGGTTATTATAGGATATGACCTCGGCAGGGTTGCATGACCATATCTAAGAATTTTTTGAGTTATGTAATCATTATAAGGTTTTCACGAAACATTATTTATAATAAATTTATTCGATATTAGAGTTTTATATGAATACTCTATAAAGAATTTATGTTGTGGTTATTCAAAATTAACAATGTGCTTTGGTTTTCATGGTAAAGTAGCTACCATGTTGTTAGAACACTATTTCTCTTTACCAAAGAAACTTACCCTATACCAAGAACTGGAGGGTTCATATCTAACTCAGGGGATCATCTTTATTATATTATGTTTCTGTAATCTTACACTATCATATATATGAATCTCTTTATCTATTTAGTAGTAACTATGTGTTTTAATTTTTTTATTATTGTGTAGGCACATTGTGATATACATGGATAAATGATGGATCACATTAATAAGGAACACACCTCAGTATATTAAGGGTTTGAAAGAGTTTTTAGATTTTGCAATTTATAATCAATACATTGAAGTGAGAATAAGATTTCCATGTCCTAAATGTAAATTTAGAACATGGTTGAAGAGAGATGAAGTTTATGAACATTTAATACTCAAGAAATTCCCTGGTAAATTTTTGTGTTGGATTTGGGATGGAGAATCGAATGTTACAGAAAGATTGAGAACTGATGTTAATCCATAGAATGTGGTCCCAAATTCATCAACAATGGAAAATGAAATGGAAAACCTCATAAATGATGAATTCAGCACTTCAAGACACCACTATCAGCATCAAAACATATCAGAACAACCAGAAGAGGGTGCTACAAATTGCAATGTGACAAGTGATTTTTTGGAGACTGTAACACAAGAAGATCAAGATTATAACATATCATTGGATACTCTTATTGATTCTGTGGAGCCAAATGTAAGAGAAAACTTCACTGAGGAAAATACATTTCATGATTTAGTAGATGATGGAAATCAAGAGTCGTATAGTGGGTGTTTGAAATATTAAAATCTTTCATTTCTAATGATGTTGTACCATATCAAATGTCTATGTGGAATTACAAATAAGGAAATTCCCATGATATTGGAATTGATTTTTGATTCATTTCTTGAAGAAAAAATCCCAGAATATTTTTATTATATGGAAAAAGTTGATAACAACCTTGGTCTAAATTATATAAAAATATATATGTGTCCCAATGATTGTATGCTTTATTGGGGAGAGGATTAAAGTAGACAGAATTGGAAGAAATGTTCTTCTTCTAGATGGCAGTCAAAGGGTGATGTTGGAAGTCTGAATGAACATAATTTTATGGAGAAGAAGAAAAGGAACACACCTACAAAGGTTTTGCATTACTTTATTTTGATTATTTGATTGCAAATATTATTCATGTCATCAAAAACCATTGAACACATGGAGTGACATTCTGTAGATAATAATAATGATGGGTTAATGAGACATCCAAAAGATTCCGAATCGTGGAAAACATTTGATTAATTACATCTAGATTTCTCATCTAATCCTAGGAATGTTAGATTGGGATTGGTTGCTGATGGATTCAACCCATTTGGGACTTTGAGTACCAGTTATAACATTTGACCAGTTGTTTTGATCCCTTATAATCTGCCTCCATGGATGTGTATGCAACAAACATCTTTTATCCTTTCAATGATTATTCTTGGAAAAAAAATGCCTATAAATGATATTGATTTATACTTGTAGGCTTTGATTGACGAATTTCAGGATTTATGGAGTAATGGTGTTGAGATATTTGAAGCTTATTCTAAAACAATGTTCAAAATGCATGCTGCTTTAATGTGGACCATTAGTTACTTTCCTGGGCTTGGGAATTCATCTAGTTGGAACACTTACACAGGTTTTGCTTGTCCCATTTGTAACTTTGATTTTGAGCCCAAATGACTACCTTACAGTAGAAAATGGAGATTCTTGTTCCATCGAAGATTTCTCAATGAATCTCATAGATTTCGGTTGAACAGATCAAAATTTAATGGTTCCATTGATCATAGACCACCTCCAAAGTTGTTAACTGGTTCTGAAATATTGACATAGATTAAAAATGTTGAAATAGAATTTGGGAAGGTTCATCATTTTAATGAGAGCGGAAAACAGGTCCGAAGTGTATCATCAAGTGAAATCAGAATGCAACAATGGGAGAAAAAATTATATTCTTAAAACTTTCATATTGGGAATTTAATTTGTTGCAGCACAATCTTGATGTGATGAATATTGAGAAGAATGTCTGTGATAATTTTATTTTCACATTACTTAATGAGCATGGGAAGTTGAAGGATCATCTCAATGCTCGCAAAGACATACAAGTAATCAACATAAACCATGATCTCTGGCCAGATGAGAATGAAAAGTATGCTCCAAACATTTTTGCAATGAAAAAAACTGATAAAGATACATTCCTTCGAATTTTAAAGAATGTGAAGGTATTTGATGGGTATTAGATTAACATATCGAGGTGTTTTGACTTGAAGAATTGTAAGTTACATGGATTGAAAATTCACGATTCACATATTTTGTTACAATAGTTATTACCATTGACATTGCATACATTATTACCTAAAAACGTTACTTCTGTTGTACTCCAATTCTGCACATTTGCAGGCAATTATGTAAGAAATATCTACATCCATTTCAGTTTGAAAACCTCCAGGAGTGGTTTTTATTGAACCTTTGTCCAATAGAGATAATATTTCCTCCATAGTTTTTACTTTCATGATGAATTTAACTGTGCATTTGGTTGAGGAAGCTAAATTTGGAGGCCTCATTCATTATCGATGGATGTATCCAATTGAGAGGTATTTTTTTATATGTTTTTTAGTTAAGTAAACAATTTTTGGCATTTAAATAAATGCATAATAAAATTATTTTATTTCATATATATCTTGGGCATTTAAAAGCATACATGTGAAATAAAGCTCAACCCGAAGGTTCTATTGCTAAAGGATATTTGGTTGAGGAGTGTCTTACCTTTTGTTCCAGATATTTGGATGATATTAAGAAAATATTTAATCAAGTTCGACATGTTGAAGATACATCAACTAAATCTCAAATGCATTAGAAATCAAAAATATTTCCTGCTGTTGGCCGATCAGTTGGGAGGACCTCAAATGTGACACTGACAGAATTGGAATCAATATAGGCCCATAGATGTGTGATGCTGAATAATGAAATTGCAGATCTATTTATTGAGGAGTTGAGGATACAACCAAAGAGATGAATGAAAGGCCAAACAAGAAATGAGAAAGATTAAATGAAAGATGTGAATAAAGAGCTTGTATAATGATTTTCATGACGTGTAAGTTCATAAATATTGCAATAAATATGAATATTAGTTTGACACATACATTTTGTAAATCTATTAAATTATATTTCTTTTTTTAGATCATGAATACTGATACTCGAGTAGACTTGTCATAAGATTTGAAGTTTCTTTCTAGAGGTCCTATAAAACAAGTTAGAAAGTTCGACGCTTATAATTGAATGGATTTAGATTTCGTACAGTCGATTGAGAAGTGGGTTTAAAAACACAGAATAGTGGAATATTAACATTTTCTGAAGTGAGATACTATGGAAAGCTACACGATATTATTGAATTAAACTACCACAGACATTTTTATGTTGTTTTATTCTAATTCAAATGGGTCGATATTATTAGAGGTGTTAAAAGAGATTCCTTGTAATTAAATCTGTGAACTTCTCTCGCTTGATGGATGTTGGTGATCGTGAACTGCATGATCTATATATATTATCTTTGAAATAAAAAATGGTATATTATGTGAATGATGTTGCGTATGAAGGGTGGAGTGTTGTTGCTCATGTAATACAAAGAAATTTGTATGATATAGGTGATGAAGTGGAAGATTTGACCTCTAAAATTGAATTTAATCAACAACAGGAAGCAGAATTATTTGTCCATCATGATATTGAAAATATTAGTCTAGGAAGGACGAATAAAGTGGATGAAGTAATGGAGCAGGAAACCGACATAATTGAAGGGTTAAATGATTGTATGTACACTTATTTATTCATTTAGCGACCACTTATTTCATTTCTGTAGTCATTCATTATCATTGTTATATATATTCTTTCTGTTAGTACTGGGCATCGATTATTTCATTTTTATTTTTTTTTTCTGCATATTTTTTTGAAATATATATTATAAACTTAATTTTATTTGATTAAATGATAAGAATTCTAAAGAGGAAGTGGTACACTATTTCATCTAGTTCTGCGATAGATGCCGATCCATCTAGTTCCCTCCCCACGGTATCTGAGGCACCAGCTGCCTACACCCCTGCACCATCTCCCCATGCACCATCTCTCACACCATCTGTGGATGTCCCATTAAAGGATGATTCATCGAATCCCCCTTTAGGAGCCTTAATTGCAGGGCAACGACACACCCCTTCCAGTTCATCACGGACATACTGGAGTGTCACTGTCATAGCTACAAATTTTAATTAAATAAATTTATTTCATTTTGTTTATACTAATTGTTTTCTCATTGAAGATGAAAAAAATTCAACAATGGAGAAAAACATAAAATGTTTAGATGTTTGGAATATGAATTGCGAGAAGATAATTTTGCCATTTTATTATTATGGGGTCCCTATGAATGATTCTGTGGGGTTACTTAGCTAGATTTTAGGCCAACTGGCAGCAGAGCCCATTCCCCTTCCTATTTCTTATGATGATTGGATACATATATGTCAAATCTAGAAAAATAAAGTTTTTGATTCCCAAATAAAGTTAATTTTATTACATTAGGGTTTAATTTAATGTCATGTTACTAATATGTTCAAAATTAATTTCTGTATACAGATGTTCTTTCACTTTACAGTTGCTGATGTGATAACACGGAAGTGGACGTTGAAAAATTTTGGTATTAAATGGAAAGATTTCAAATGGAGATTGTGGTGTGATGTCAATGATACTTCGTTGAACGTGCAACAAATGTATGAGAAGCTACCCAGTGGGGTACCAAAAGAACAATGGAAAGTTTTTATTGACAGACATCGTGATGGGAAACGGATGGTATTGAAATATATATTATTATATTATCCTCATTTTACAATTATACATGTATATGAAGAGGAGATGACATTGAATACATTACTATTAAATTGCATTTTATTTATTTCAGGATCTCTCAAGACAGAATGCATCAAACCAGGCTAAGTAATTCATCCCTCACACTACGGGCTCAAAAAGCTTTTCTAGAAGCCGAACGATATTGGTAATATTTTAATTAGTTTAAATATTTATAAGAAAATATTATCTGTTTAATATATTGAATTGTTGTTTTATATTTGCTTAATGCAGTCACATTGTTTAGGGCACGAAGCATCCCAAACTGAACTGTGGTTGGATATTTACAAAAAATCAGATAGAAGTTTTGTTAATGAGCCTACTAAATAAGTTCACTTATGAAGTCAATTTTTTATTATAATAACTTATTATCAGTTTTTACTGTATTAATATATATTGATATTTGATTTATAGGTAAAAATTAAAGAACTATGTGATGTCATTCCTATACAGTCCTACTCAGTCTCCTAGGATAACCCAGTTGCTAAAGTCCTTGGGAAAGAGCATCCTGGTAGAGTGCGTAGGATGGGTTTTGGACCCATACAATTTGAGGTATTTGGCATGCCACTAGGGACTCCAGCTGCATCTACTCCAAGATATAGTTAGTCTATACCTGAAGATTCTCAAAGGGAGATTTCTTCTCTACGAACCACAATTCACGAATAGGGGGTTCAGTTATCCTCTTTACAGAAATAGAATAATGATATACATAAACAGATGAGCAGATATGCCCCTGGTGGTAGTGCATTGAATGGTGCTATGTAGGTAAATCACAAAAAATCAAACTGATTTAGTTTTCAAACTTTCATTGGTTTTAAGTTTTAATATAAATATGCAACAATATTTAATTTTCAATATAGGTTCTTACAGGTGACAACATAAAGTGGAGATAGAGGTGGAGAGGGTGACGATGCATCATCGGACCATGAGGAGTTGTATTGTTGATGTGTTGAACAAATATGGGAATAGTTGGTTTGTATATGTAACATGTGTGGCACATAGTTTCCACCAAACATTTTCATGTCATAACATTTCCTTGATTTCTCATGTTTCCTTTTATGCATTTTATTGATTTAGGATGTTTCCTTTTATGTCTTGATTTCTCGAGTGTGGTATATATCATTCCATTTAGGTCTGTGTTTGAATTGGTAGTCAAGATTTTTGACGACTAGGAGTTAAGCCCATTGTTGATGGGTTGAAAAAATTGGGTCATTTCACAGTGATCAAGGGGATAGTGTTGTGGACACTTTGGTGAGGAAGAATGTGTAGATAGTGAATCTTCATGTGTTGTTAATGGTTATCATATTCTGTTCATGATGATAAAATGTGGTCATACCCCATATAAAACCTAGGTTCCTCTTAATGGGAGATGGTATTAAACCGTATAAAACCGGGATTCATTGTATGATGTGTATTGGATGATCTAAAATTCTTACACTATAAAATTTGGATTCCTCTTACAATAATTATGATATGTTCAAAAACATTACCTCATATAAAACATGAAGCATCACATTATGTGAGATGAAAAAAATAATTTTCTTTAAGACATGACATTAAAATTTTCATCATGGTCTTGGTTGTATGATCTTACACTGTGTGCAATCATATTCAGGATTTCGTCATGGGTTGAAGGGCCTATTTTATCCTCTAACCCCAGGTTTTATTCAACACAACATTCTAGAACTATGGGTGGATTGATTCCCATTTCCATGGGATATATATTGATACATATATCTTCTATAATTAAGCATAGCTGATGATTAACCATATAATAATCCATTACATAAGGTGTCATTGCCCCAAAACACTCACATGAGCCTCTTTTTTAGCAATAATCTCCTTTCATTTATATTGACACATCAGTGGGCCAAGATGCTCTCATTTCCTGATATGAGGAAGTAAATAATGTGTATATAGATGCAAAAGACCTTCTAAAATCCTAATAAGATGAATTTAAACTATATCATTACCCCATGTAAAATATATATACCTATTAATGATAGATAATTTAACACCATAAAAAATTGATATGTCTCTTAAAGAGAGATAATTTCACCTCTTATAAATTCTCGATGCCTAATATTATAATATGTAATTATTAAATATCATCATCCAAGAAGGTAAACTCTTCTATCTTTGGTATTGTATGACACCGTGAATCATAAAAACATGTGTATTGATTCCAATAATCATGATATAAGTAGTTACATATAAATATTTAATCCTAGGCACAACCATATCACCAAATCATTATAGGTTTATCCCTTTCCTATCTACTTTAGTCAAATCTGGGATACCATTAACTACAACCTATTCCTATATTTGGAGCTCTAGTAATTTAAACTAGTTGTAGTCATAGTCCATGTTGTATGATTTTATACATCAAATCCCAATTCCCCCAGCAAACAATGTTAATTAACAACCATACCCTATTAAATGAAATAAGGATTCCTCATCTGATAAGTGTGGGATGATTATAAAAATAATTACCACATATAAAACTGAGATTCCTCATATGATATATAAGAAATGAACCACACATTACCCATATAAAACTTGTATTTTTACGAATATGATACGATATGATATCCTTGCCAGAGATGAAATCACTCCATCGAAAATAGTCTCTTACCATGTCACGCATCAAAACTATGTTTGTATTGATGACCATTATGATGAGACACATATTGATGCATGTATATTTCATCTCAGTCCCATACCTACCAGCAACTCATCATGGGGACATTTACATCTGGGCCAGCCTTGAATCTTTTCAACCCACATGTTTAAATAGAACATTTGAGCACATGAAGAAATATATCCCATGGAACCTAATATTCTATATGGTACATCCCCACATACACTTTTGCGGTTCACACATTCTACTATTTGGATAATCCTCACCCTACAAATCTGAAAAGGTTCACTAATGAAATGATTCATGGACATAGTGTCTTACATACCATCTCAGGCTCATTCAATGAAGTACATTTACTGATAAAAAGCGGATCTCATGATTTGATCTCCATAAATAGTAGATCATGATATTTTTCATCCTATCCTCAACCAGCTCAGGTATCCTATATTTCAAACATAGTCAATAATAATTCTATTTCTGTTGATTACTCCCATTTCACTTCCTAGTTCTCAATATTTGTAATTTTCGCCGTGATATTTTTCAGGTCACTTATTCCCCACATTGGGTTCACCCCTATAATAAATTATAACTATATAAATATCCTTTATTCTTGAATCAATCATGGCTCTACAGGGCTTAAGGGTTGGGAGGAAGTGCACCTCAAGCATGGTTGAGTTATATGATCACCACATGGTCCTAATTCTATAACCTTAAATGAGTATTCCATGTCCATGAATCACTAATCTAAACTAATTTTAAATTAACCTTAGAATGTGTTGGGTGGTATTGTACCCATTCTCCATCAATCCAGGTCATGTTTTTTACTCCTCCTCACTACACATATCCATTTATGATGTTCCAATATATTTTCCAAGAATCACGGCCATAAATTTTTTACTAGTTGTTGCCATTATTTTTTAAATTTTCTGTGCATTAATCTATTAGGCTCTTGGTATTTATGGTTTGATTTTTTTTCAGGGCAGTGGTGTAGTGGAAGCATAATTTTTTTTCTGGTCAACTTTTTGCGGTGGTTTTAACCGCCATGAAAAGTATATAGGTAAGACATTAGTGGTGGTTAAAAACGCCGCTAAAAATAAGTATTTTTTAAATTTAGCTGCAGTTTTAACCGCCACTATAGAGTCGCATCAGCTGCATGCATTCCACGACGGTTCTCATGACTTTAGTAGTGGTTTTACGGCTACTCGATTTTATTTTATTCATGGCGGTTATAAACACAACTAATAAAATAAAATCCAGGGCTCATAAAAACCACCGCTAAACTTAGTAAAACTTCCACAAAATGAGGAAGCTACGACACTTCCCTTAAACCACCGCTAAATGGAAATAACCGCTGATAATAGATTTCTGACTCCCAATTTAGTGGAAATTTCTATGAACTGCCGCCAAACCATGTAGAGGAGGTTTAAAATGCCGCTATACACAAAAATAACCACCACTAAATGGTGGTTTTCTTGTAGTTCCAGGTGGGGAGATAGGGTACAACTGGCTGATTGGACCATGGTAGTGGTCATCGTTGTGGTATCCAGAATCCAGGTTCACAATTACAACATGGTTGATCATCTCTGGGTATCTAGGTCGGGTCACAGGGAAATGGTATAGGCCTGGTATACGTAGTGAAACATACCCATCAGGAGAAGGATCCTAAACCTTCTAATATCATAGGTACTATTATTATAGCCTTATTTTTAGCCTCTTCACCTTGTGATATAGCGAATTAACATAGTTTTATATCGATGCCCATTTTGAAAATTCTTGATCACTGTGTTTATAATTTTTATGGCATTATGATGCTAGAAACTCCTTTGGGGATCAAAACAAAGGGTGTGCATCAGTGCAGGGATTTCCCCTTTGAGGTTAGTGGGTGTCACTCCGCATGGAACCTCTAATTCCTTGAGATGATAGATTTTGACATCATTCTTGGGATGGACTGGTTGGTTCCCTTTCATTCTTTTATTGACTAATATTATTTGATTGTGCATTTCACATCACTAGAGGGCATAATGTTCATTAAAAAGGTGAATGGGATGTCCAGAAAAGACGTGATGGAACTAAACATTGTGGGATGGGTGGGATGATATCCCAGTTTATGAGTTTGTATTTGGATGATTAGCGGACATGTCAGAACGATTTACCTCAAGTGGTTTATTATTTCCGAGACATATTCCTAGATGACTTATCAGGATTATATCTGTTGACAAAGGTAGATTTCTCTATCAAGATAGTTACATGAGCTGCACCAGTATCCATTCCTCCTTACCAGATGGCTATGACAGAGTTGAAACAACTCAAGAGGTAGCTAGAGGATTTCTATGTAAAGGGTTTCATTCGAACCAATACTTCTCTATGGATTTTTCTGGTCCTTTTTTTGAAAAAGGTGGATGGTACCATTAGGATATGTGTGGATTACTAGAAGTTGAACTAGTTGATGGTTAAGAACTGATATACTATACTGTGGATAGATGATCTCTTTGACCAACTTCAATGAGCTTGGGTATTCTCAAAGTTTTATTTGAGAGATTTTTATCATCAGGTGCATTTTAGACCATTAAAAATACCTCACACATACTTCTAGAGTAGGTAATATCTATATGATTATTTGTATATACTGTTTGGTCTCACAAATGCATCATTAGTCTTCATGGAACTGATGAACCGAGTGTTCTATCCCTACCTCGATTCATTTTTGGTGGTTTTAATGGATGGTATCCTAGTGTATTCTCATAATCGACACAAACATGCCACACATATTGAGATCATTTTTACTACACTAAGAGATAATCAGTTATATGCTAAGTTCACAAAGTGCCACTTCTGGATAGATCAGATTCGCTTCCCAAATCATGTTATCTCAGAAGCAAGAGTATCAGTAGACCCAGATAAGGTGAGAGCTATAGTTTCTTAGGAGTAACCCAGAAATGTCTTGGATGTATAGTCTTTATTAGGTTTTGTTGATTACTATAAATGTTTTATAAATGACTTCTCATGTTTAGAAACTCTATTGATGGTCCTGAATAAGAAGGGTGTGAAGTATGTTTGTATAGATTCCTATTAGATGACCTTTCAGGTGTTCAGTAGGAGGTTGACTGTAGTACCAATACTGATTTTTCTAGAGCCAGGTTGGATTTACACTATGTATTGTGATGCATCATATATTTGGCTAGGAGTAGTGATTATGTAGGAGGGTGTAGTCATGACATACGAGTCTTGGTAGTTGAGGCCACATGAGAAAAATTTTCCAATTAAAGATCTCAAATTCACTTCATTTTTTCATGTATTATACTATTAAAGATATTAATTATTTGGAGATAATTCTGTGGTGCTCACAGACCACAAAATCTTAAAGTACATATTTCTGCCGTGTGATCCAAATCTGAGGCAACAAAAGTGGGTGGATTACCCTATGTATTTCAACTTAAATCTAGCATAAATACATGTTAAAGGAAATTATGTGATCTATTCACTAAAAATGATGAGTGGTATACATGTAGTGTATTAGGCCAGTAGCGAGTGAAAACTCATGGATTTGTTCTCAGATATGCACTTAGAGGTCCATGATAGTCAGGGGAAGACATAGCTTTCTTCTTTAGATGTTACCTCTACCTTGTTGGATAGAGTGAGGATGAGTAATATATCAAAATTTGTAGTCTTAATAATATGATAGAGTATAGAAGGTGAGGAACCTCCTCCTAGTTAGGCTATAGGTGAGGATGAAATTCTGCGTTTACATGGTCACGTATGGGTCTCAGTAGACATTCACGAAGAGTTGATGAAATAATTTCATTCCTCTACATGGGTATTATATCTTGGGGTCACCAATATATATCAGGACTTCCATCATCAAAATTGGTGACTGAGTATTAAAAGAGATGCAACTGGTTTTTTCATTAGGTGTTCCACCTGTCACTAGGTGAAGGTGGAAGAACAATGACCAACCATATATTTTCAGCATCTATCCATTCCCGAGTGGAAATATAATGATGTCATGATGGATTTTGCGATGGGTTTACCAATGTCTCCTCAAGGTAATGATGTCATATGGGTTACTGTTGATAGGATCATGAAGTGTTGGTCAAAAATCCCTCAAGGTATCATTAAAGCATTTTTGAGGCGATTGCGTTTGTTGAAAAAGTGGACAACTATGATGTGACTATTGACAAAGCAAACCATGACATAAAAATTTGTTGGCAATGGGGATTTCATGGGGGAATGTCGAGTTCATGAGCTGTGGTCAACGATCCATGTTTGATTCAAGAATGTAGACAATGTAATGGATTATCTCGAGGCGGTACAAAAATAATAGATACAAGGTGGCGCCATTTTCTAGTGGTTTCCAAATTTTTGGGCCTGAAAATCGAAAAAAGGAGAAAAGTAGTTTTGGAAAAGAGACTTGCGTGCCCTGTACTTGAAGGAGTGGAAACTTTCATGCCTAATGTTTTCAGGATCAGAAAGTCAAAATATGGAAAAGGAAAGAGGGTCACGCATGTATGGGTGAGGTCGCACAGGTGACCTATGCACCATGAAAGGACCTGCACGCTAGTGCCTAGGAGGATTGGAAAGCTATGCTCCATATGTTTTTCAAGATCAGATCTTCGAAATATGGAAAAGGAAATAGTGTCACGCAGGTGAATTACAGGGGAAGAGACCTACGTGCTGAGACATGTGCGCTGAGGGGAGACTTGCACGCCGCCGTGTAGGATCATCAAATGCCTATAAATACCGGACCAACCCTCCTCGGTTTTAACAGAGTTCAACACTTAGAAAAATTAGAGCTCCCGTCGCACTGGTGTGGTGGTCGCGCTTGTGGTGTATGGTCATGTAGGTGGAATTGTGCGCCAGTGTATGAAGTTATGCACTGGTTGTTATTTGTGCGCCAATATTGGTTTGCGTGTAAAAGGGATTGAGTCGTGCAGGTTTTGAGTTGCAGAATATTTTGCTGTGCAGGTGGTAGAGGTAGACATTCACACCAGTTGTGACTTGCATGCCAATACTTGCGCACTGGGTTAGACTTGTGCACCATGTATGGTTGATTCCCCAACAGTGTTTTTGGGCTGCGTGGAAGCATAAAGTTTTCTCGATTCCTTCGGTGCAAAGTGAGATTCATCTACGGGTGAAAGTTGGACTTCAACAGAGCATCCACATACAATAGAGGATATATTATTTATAGATAATGAAGAGACCTACATGTCCATAAACTGTGAGTGGATACTTTCCGGAGCACTGAGAAAAGGAATAGGAAGAAGATGATCCTCTCCACCGACAGTGAGCTAGAGAGAGAGAAATAGGGAGTGACCCTTGGGAAAGCAGTGAGCTAACCCTAAAACTTGTAAAGGTAGTGAGCCTGGGATAGAGTGACTGTGCCCAAACCTTGTAATCCACAGCTAGTGAAGTTTATTGGAATTTGGTACGACCAAAAACTTGTTGGCGTATGCTCCTTATATGTAGCCCTTAGCGGTGAACCAAGTAAAAATTAATGTGTCATGTGCATGATTTACTTTCTATTTATATTGTGCAACAGGAAAGAGAGAGAAGAGTGTTTTGCTTAATAGAAAAACAAGATCAGAACGGAAATTAATTTTAAATTAGTCATACCCTGATTCACCCCCCCTCTCAGGGTACTCAACCTTGTGGACCTAACATAAAGGTTTCACATTTCCTTCCAATCAAGTAAACCTTCAGTGTTGATGAACATTGGAGGTTGTACATCTGGGAGATTATACAACTACGTGTGATCTTAAATACTGTAGTTTTAGATAGTAATGCCCTATTTACATCAAATTTATAGAAATTGATATAGAGGGAATTGGGTACATAAGTGCTTTTGAGTATGGAATACCTCCCCCATTGAGAGGATATTCAGAGTGCACGATTTCGGTGCTTGAGGACATGCTACAGGAATGCGTCCTGGATTTCGGGGGATCTTTGGAGAGACATATACCCCTATTTAAGCTCACATAAAATAGTATTTTAGGATAGTATTTATATTAAACTATATGATTTTTTTAACGGTTGGCCATTCTGATCACTGTTATGTTTGTTGGAGAGAGGAGAGGTAGCTATGCGGGGACCTCATCTTGTCCAGGAGACCACTGAGCAGGCGCAGTTGATTTAGAAGAGGATGGCTACTACGTAGTCTCATCAGAAATGATATTCTAATAACTTTATAAGACCTCTATATTTGAGGATGGGGATTGAGTTTTTCTATGTGTTTCACTAAGGTTGAGAGACAAGGGGATTAGGCGACAGGGTTATCTTTCACTGAGATATGTTGGGCTGTTCGAGATTCTAGAGAGGGTCGGGCGGGTAGCCTATAATTTGCAGTTACCTCAGAGGTACTAAGACATGTATTATTTAATACATGTTTCTTAGCTACAACACTACTATTTAGACCTATATCTCTCTTTTTAGCCTAAGGAGGTTGAGTTACTAGAGGCTGAATCCTTTGAGGAGCATCCCATACATATTGTGGATCGTATCACGAATGTTCTCCAAGGCTGGTCCATTCCTTTTTTATGGGTTCTATGTCAGGATAGTTGGGCACAAGATAAGACCTAGGATATTTAAGGAGATGTATGATCATAGTTGTTAGAGTTGTTCTTAGATCATTCTTCACCACCTTGGGAAGGGAAATTCAGGGACAAATTTCTTTAAGGGGAAAGTTTGTAAGAACCCAGTTCTTATTTGAGGTATAGATCCAGTTTTTTACATCCATTAATATTTCAATTGCTTAAATATGGCATAATATGAATTAATATTGATGTTATAGAAGGACCAGGGGTGTCCGGAGCCTAGAAACCATGTTTTGGGTGAAAAGGGGAGGCCTCACAGTTAGTACAAACCATGCAGGTAGGGACACATGATCGTGCGGATAGGCCTGAAGTTTTTTCATATTTTGAAAGTGGATATTTGTATGGGTTATTCATGTTTTTTAAAATATGAAAGTTCCCCTTGGACTACAAGAATCTGTGCATTACCGACATACAGTTTTCTAAACCGTTCACCTAAACCATGCGACCCAGACTGTGTTATAAATTTTATAATGTTTTAATTAAATTAAAAATTCTATTATAACCTAATTTGAGTTCTTCTTTAATATTAATGATAAGGGGAACACTTTTAAAATCTAAAATTGACTAAAACTGGATTTGATATAGATCTTCCTTCTGAAATATGATTCAAGTGTGATTTTTCTCATGAGATCCGCATCAGTAAGATCCTAATTTTTTAGCCATTCTCACTTCTTTTAGCTATGGCTGTGCTATTTGGATTTAGTATCATATGACATAATTTCTCATTGTTCACCCATTAATAATATTTCATCTAATATCAATTGAATTAGTATCCAATACCGGATGATATATCTAGCATGAACCTAAGGTATGTGGTCTCATGAATTTCTCTTAGAGTGGAGTGGTTTATATATGTCAGGGTGTCACACACCCAATTTCTAGGAATCACCTAAATTGAATTTAAATCCTATAATTTATAGTTATGACATAGTTAATTAAATAGGGTTAATAATTATTTTTATAGGTTGTATACCTTGAATAAGAACCACCCCTGTATGAGTTGTCTTAAAATGGCCCATTATGGATCCTGGCCTTAGATGCCTATGAGGCATGCATTTTAACCCATGATCATGGAATGAAAATTTTGACTTGGTATATAAATCAAGTTGATTAAGTTATTTATGAATTAAATTTTAAATGAAATGAATTAAGGGTATGGGATAGATGAATTTTCCCTTGGTCCATGTGTTCCATTGCTTGTTTAAAGCACAATTTCCTTATATCAACTTGACCATGTAAGTAAAGTAGAGGCAATTCCATGTGTTTCTGCAATTGGAATCAATTACTCTAATTTTTTATTTTCCCATGTGAGTTATATAATAACTAACCCATGTGATAACTTTATTGTCTTATTAATCTTGTTATATTAAAAATGGTCGCATGAGTATTTGAATGGCCATTAAATTAATAGATCTTATGAGTTATGATGAGAACATGCTATGTAATGGATTTATTAAGAATAGGAAGATCATTATAATGTTATTACCATGTGAGTAAATGAAAGGCCAAGACTTCAAGGCTGGTCCTTTCTTGAGACACCTTTTGAGGTGAGTTATATTGAATGCCTTTGGTTTTTACCATGGAATGGTTAATGAATTGTTAAAATGAAATGGATCTGGTTAAATGTTTAATAGGTGAGGGTGATACAAGGATTTGGATTGGAATTCCATGGATTGACTCTTTTTACTATTAAATTATACTCCTAGAGTGATACATGGATTTATATTAGAATTCTATGGATGAACTCATTGGATTAAACCTATATTTTTCGTGAGTGATACATGGATCTAAATGAGGGATTCTATAGTCATACTCACTAAGGCTTAACTTATATGTCTTGTGATACATGGATTGATATTATAATTACATGTGTGGACTAAAAGGCATTGACTATTATGTTATGGGTGATACTCAGGCTTCCGTAGAGGAGCGTAGAGGATGTACTTGATTTGATGGGACTTTATACCTTACCTAGGGAGATACTGGTTTCCTGAGAGGTTCACCAGGGATGAGATTATAGGGTGTTGGTTCATATTGAACATGGAGAAATAGTAGAACTAAAAATTGGGAATTTCAATGACAAGATTAGGTTTTGATTTGAATTATAACTAAAATGACTTGACACATCTCAAAGAAAAAGCACAATCTTGGAGTTGGTCATGGAATATATTGTTCATATTTTGTTTTGAGGCATCTATTGTGCTTCCAGTTACACGAGGGATATTAGGATTGAGCCAGATCTCAAGAATTATAAATTCAATATAATTTAATTGTTAAAGGAACATGAATTGAATGAAATGAATTTAATGAAAACCAGTTAATTTAGGATGTTTACTTTTGAGTATTTCCTTTATTACTGTTTTATTATTGCACACTGCCAACTATATAAATTCACTGACCAATTGGAACATGCCTTGAGTGGTTGAATACTAAGATTTAGTCTCACACCATGTTTGGGACCCTTTTTAAAACCTAAATAGATTATATGATTGTAGTTGTCAATAAGGGAAAACACCCCGAATATGTACATGAATTGATGCTTAGGAGTAGGAGAGCATGAGACCCTAATCAGATTATTTTTTACTTTTTTTTTACTTTTGGGAAATATATTTTATACTACTATTGTGTACCTATTTTGTCTGTTTTCTTAGATACATGTGACATGTATCATTATCTTGTAAATGATATGACTTCTGGCTTTATTATACTATCTATCTTCCACTATTTACTTTGGTTATATGGTTTACTAATTCTTCTTATTTAATGATATGTTTTTGTTATGTAACACACTAGTGATGATGGAATAGTCTCTCCACTGACACACTAGGCCCTCACTTCTAGTCAGAAACCTCTAGAGATTGGGGAGATGCGCTTGAGGCCATGTGTCCAATCGGGCTTGGGAAACCCTTTAGTGGAATCCATGTTCAAGATGTTACACATATGATCAGAAAAAAGTTGAATATATTGGATTCATTAATAAAATAAACATGAAATAACTGATTGGTAGGAATAATTGAACAACATTAATCCATAATCAACTCAATATGGGGGAATTTTATATCCATGACAATAAATGAAAACATGGATAACAATAATTATAGATCTCATACTAATGTAACACATAATTACGGACATAATTTTTTTTTCAAGGACTTATTTCATGACACGTATCCCATTATAGGAATTATTATACACTAAAACCCAACCTGTTTTGTCTCTGGAGACTTATCAATGCATTGAGGTGCTATATAATTATGGGCCTCTCCTGTCACCCGATTAAGTCCATTGAATTTACCGCAAGAGTTATCACGACCTTTACTACTATTAAATAAAGAAAATAGATATTAAATATTCAATAAATATTTTATATTACTAAAATTACTATTTTTACTAAAAAATGGTTAATTTCTAGTCAATGTTTATATTTTTATAATACAAACATAAAGAGACTGTTGTTCAAATTCATTTATCTACAATATAGTTTAATTTTTTGATCATATATTTCAAAATAATAATTCAAATAATCTATTTTTTATATTTTAGTGTTTCTCATTCAAATTTCAATAAATCATTAAAATTGATGTTTTTCTAATTCAAACATTTTATGGTCTATATAAACCACACAAGAATGACTAGAGAATCTGTCAAAGAAACTAGACTAGATATGATGTTATATTTTTTAAGATGAATAAATAAATAAAAATTTATTGATAATTCACCACAATACTAAGTAAAATCCATTAAATATTGAAAAAAAAATTCAAGTCCCAACTCAAAAATTAATTGGCCCAATTGATGCATGAAAATCCATCCCACGCTTCTATACGGGGTTTAATTACATCCCACGTTTACTGACTAGTCTCCCAATCCAACAGTCCAATTGAGCTGAAATTTTGTGGGTAACAATTTTAGATATACATTCCATTTTTTATATGAAATTGATAATATTTGAGGATATATTACTATAATAAAACCAATTCACATTGTGGCCTTTGAAAAAGTCTAGATAAAAATGGATACCAGAACATGGTTTAGGAAAATCGATATAAAATTGGATAAAAAAGTTCAATGGCCTCCAAATTTGGTGGGTGAATTTTACACATCCACATATAAAAGCTTATATAATAATATATCTCTATATTTTTATATTTATAATGTCAAATGGTTGAGAAAACTTGAGGGTAAATTTTGGAATGCAAGTAGTTCAAAAAATTGGGATATAAATACACACCCTATTATAATTAAAAGGGGTTTGAATTTCAATACTTAAGTAGGAGAATTGGAAGGACCATATCCTTTCCAATGTCTTAGAAGTAATTTATAAACTATTTTTTCAACACCATAAACATTTCCTTCACTTTCCATTTCATGTTCATTTTTACTTGTTTTAAATTATAATTATGTAAGTTTGTTTTCATTTCAATTGAATTTTAATGAATGTTTAATGATAATCATATCTTTTAGTCATCCAAAATATATTGTGTAATATCAATTTTCATAAAATTGTTTAAATAAATTTTAAAACCAATCCCTCCGCTTTCTTATTCAATCAAACACATTCATTTAACTCCCTTCACCATTCATGTGCGTGTTTGACACACTACTCATATATTGTCCCATTATTTTATTCAATTTTTATCTCATCACCATAAAAATAATAAAATATACTAATAACCATCTTAATGGATGAGTAAATCATCTAGTGGGGTGATTTTTTATTTGGTTATATCAAGGGATTGAGAGATTTTACTCGTTAAATATTCTTTAGGTTAACATTGTGTAGGTTAAACTTAAAATGACATGGATTAATGAAATATTCTTTTTAATGTATAGATTCCATGTATTATTGAAACCATATATACACAACTATAAAAAATTTTAATTTATATTATAACACTAGTTAAGTTATGTCTTGGATTAAATTCTCAACATTTGGTAATTCTGATAAAAAAATGTATTGTTTAGTGGGTAATAATTTAATGAAATATAACACAAAGCTAAAGGATATCATAAGACTCAATACTAAATAATGAAATTTGACTAATATTTATCAAAATTTTAAATATAAATTCATCCATTAATCAATTTAAATAATCTCTAAAAACACAAACCATCTCAAAAGAAAAAATAAAAACAATAAAATCCAAAAATATTCCATCATTGAGGATTAAACCTGAGTACTACTATACACATTATAAAAAAGCACTGGACCTTTAAATGACTAATAAGTGAAAATAATATTCACTTAAAATATATAAATTTCCAATTATGGTATGATAAATAGTCAGTTGTTTTGTATTTTTTGTAAAAATACAAAAAAAATTAAAGAGAAAAGAAAAAAACACAGAGAAACTATTTCCTTCCATATAATTTAAACATTTATCTTTAAATGACTCATAAACACCCAAAAAATAACTCATATATGTTTGACCTTAAAATCAAGAGAAATACTAATAATTTTAGGAGTAATATTGGGGACAATCAAATCAATTAAGACCCATTTATTTCCCATCCAATTGAACTAGATATGGCCAATCCTTGGGAACAAACCCTTAAAGAACTCACTACCCTTGATATGAATTACCAAACCATTGGTATTCAATATCCAAACATTGGGGAAGATTTCAAACTCAAATTAGGTTTGATTCATCTTTTTCCTCGTTTCCACATGCTATATGGTGAGTATCCTCATATTCTCCTCAAAAGAGTTCTAAGTGGAATGCTCTATTATGAAGCCTCAAGGAGTTTCTGAAGAAACAAATAATCAAAATTCAAGTATTAAATTTCTTCCTAGATGACTCCATGAATTCATTGATCTATAATATCCCTACTAGTTCCATAAACACATGTATTGACATTAAGTGAATACTCATAGAGAAATCATTCCATATTTCTTGAACTGCTTATATCTGAATGGAAAATAGTAGTATCCATAAATTCTACAATGAGTCACTCTATGAGTACTGGGAGAGGTTCAAAAAGATTGTGAAACATTTCCCACAACACCAAATATATAGAAAAATATTTATCCAATACTTATATGAGGGGTTATTAGATATTGAGATAAATCTCATAAATACTACAAGTGGTAGTTCTATTGTTGAAAAAAACCTACAACGGCCTGAGATATCATAAGAAACCTGGATAAAAACACACAAAAATTTCATACTCAAGAATATTATCAAGTCAAAAAATTTCAAGAGAATCAATCCATATATCCCAACTAGTTTAATGGTTGGATGAGTGAACTTAATAGTCCTTTGAGATAATTAGTTGTGGATTCCAATGCTCCAACCTCATATTCTCCAAAATATCTATTTGCTGGGCCTATAAAACATTGTGTAATATATATCTCACCAACTCATCAAACTAAAACTTTTCCATAACTATAATATGATCCATCATATTAATTTGGAACAATAGAGATCAACACAATATATTCTTATTGGAACACGTACCCTTTAAAATTAGGTTAGTTCATTGGAAACTCCAACCAAACCCAAAATGATCCCTTCTATTCTATCTATAATATATATTGAGGTATGTCAATCTCATCTCTCATAACCCTCAATTACCTCCTCATAATTCAAACCAATTTTAGTATGGTTAAGGTGATGGTAACTTACAACAACCTTATCCTTTTTTATCACAAAATCAAAGGAGAAATCCTCCTCCTACTCCTCCTAGATTCTACTATCCTAGTAATCCTTACCAATTCTCAATCAATTCCAAATGATTTCTCAAATACCAAAATCAAGGAAATAACAATATAGGATATTCATATTCTTCAAAAAATACATGTGAAATTTATTTGGAAGATCTTTCCTATTTCACCAGTTCTAGCTTAAAAAACATTGAAAATCAAAATGGTTAACTCACATCCACCTAAGATAACAACAATGATTAAATACTTCCTAACTCCTAGATCAACTATTTCTTAACCCCAAGGATAATTTAAGTGAAATTTTATTTTGATATGGAAATAAAATTGCTATGAATCATGACGAATACTCTAAATCCACTTTAAATGTTGATCTGGAAAATGAAAATAACAAAAATATAGAAAAATATATTCAATTCACTACCTCACCTCCTTTTATTCCTCTAAGGAACCCAATTCCTTTTACATAAGCCATCACTCAGACTAAAAATCCCTTTAATAATGATTCTAAAATTATTGAAATGTTTAGACATGTTGAAGTCAACATTACCCTCTTAGATTCCATAAAAAAATACCTGTGTATGAAAATTCACTTAAGAAATTATGAACCCATAAGTGAAAACTTAGGACCATTGAAAAATTTTCAACCTAATATTATATTCCCATAAAGCATAAAGATCCAGGGACCTTTACTATTCCATGAAAAATAGGGAATCCCAACATTGACGATACACTCATATATCTAAAATCCTAGATAAATATCATGCCCCAACCCATATTCTCCAAACTTGGTCTAGATCAATTGAACCCAACAAGTGTTGTCATCCAGATAACCCATCAAAGCACTACAAGTACTAAGTGAATAATCAAAGATTTACTTGTACGGGTTAATGATCTTATTTTCCCAACTAATTTCTATGTCCTTGAAGTAGAATGTGTGAAATTTTATTCTTTATCTCCCCTCATTCTATGAATAACATTCCTCATGATATCTAGAATAAAAATTGATATCCATACATGCATATTATCCATGGATTTTGGTGACCAACTAGTCAAGTTCAATATTTTTCAATCCATGTTATACCCATTAAAGGATCACATAAGATGATTTATCCCTACCTTTAAGGAAAATTTTGAGAGTGTATTGAATCCCATTCCATCATGTTATTCATGATCTAATTAGATTGTAGTTTATGAACTTTTCACCAAGATTAACCAAGTATTAAATGGAGAAGTTGATTCTGAACTTTCATTTATAAACCAAATCATTCTAAAGGACCTTGAAAACAATTTAGAATCACATATCACCTATAATCTATATTTTTCCACCAAGTAAAGTAATGAGGAAAATGAATCAAAACCAATAGGAAGACCTTTCTCTATTTCTATGTTATCTTGACCACAAATTAAGGATGAAACTAATCTAAAACCCCTTGATACACACATAAAGTATACATTCCTTTTCCATGATCACTATTATACAATCAATATATCTATTGAAATTACTGAAACTAAGGTGAACAAACTTGTTCAGGTGTTAGAAGGTAAAATGATTTCGGTTGGACCATAGATGACATACCAAACAAAAAAACATCCCTTTGCATTTATTATATCCTTATAGAAGAATCATCCAATAAAATTAGAAAATATTAAAGAAGACTTAATCCACTCATACCTGAGCTAGTTAGGTAAGAGAACACTAATATACTTTAATCTTTTATTACCTACATAATTTTAGATAGTGAATGGGTTAGTATGAATCAAGTGGCACCTAATAATGGTGGCATAACTTTTTTCACAAATGAATATGGAGAAGTAGTCATAAATCCAGTGAAGAAAATATTTTGTGTGTATTGATTATCGAAAATTGAAGGAAGAAACATAAAAATATCACTACCCTCTTCCTTTCCTTGATCGAATTATAGAAAGATTAATTGAAAAGTCAAATTAATACTTTCTTGATGGATACACCGACTACTTCCAAATCCAAATAAAACCTCAAGATCAAGAAACTACTATATTAACTTCCCCTTTAGAACATTTAAATATAAAATAATTCCTTTTGGTCTTTTCAATAATCCTAAAACATTCCATAGGTCTATGATGAGTATCTTTTCTGAATTCATTAAGAATTTCATAGAGGTCTTCATGGATGACTTTACCATTTATGGTGATTCGTTTGAATCATGCATACATTCACTCTCTCTGGTCCTAAAAAAGTGTTTCAAATGAAACATTGTGTTAAATTTTGATAAATGTCACCACATGGTTGAAAATGGGATTTTTATAAGACATATAATTTATTAATATGGTGTTTAAGTCAATCCAGCTAAAATTGAGGTAATCCAATCACTCCTTAAACCCAAATCAGTTTGAGACATATATTCATTCCTTGGTCATGCCAGTTTGAATCAGAAATTCATCTATATATTTAGTAGTATTTCCACCCCAATTACTAATATGCTCCAAAGTGATGTAAAATTCCATTTAAATTATGATTTCAAGAGATACATAATTGTGCTAAAATATGTTCTTACATTTTCTCTAACAATTCAACCTCAAAATTAGTTCTTACCCTTCAAATTGAAGTGTGATGATTTCAATAGGACTATTAGGGCCATACTTGGTCAATAAAGATAAAATATTCATAATACCATATATTATTCATAAAACACACTTGGTGAAATTGAATCACATTACACTATCACTAAAAATGAACTTTTACCTGTGTTTTATATTATGGATTAATTTATTCCCTATCTCTTAGGTGCCAAAATCATTGTCTTCATAGGCCATTCATATTCAAAGTTCTTACTCAAGAAAAGTGATTCCAAACCATGGCTTATAATATGGATCCTAATCCTCAAATAATTTGACCTGGAGACTAATGATAAGAAAAAAAAACAAAAATATATGGCTAACCAAATGAGAATAATTTCTAATTATTCTCATTGTAAAATCATTGATCCTAAATTTCAAACTATACACCTCCCATCCATCATTCCAAATTTACTATTGTATGAACTAGTTATTAATTACTTGATTTATAGTGTTTTTTCTATATATTTTTCAAAATAAAAAATAGTGAGGGTGAAAAGTGATTCAAAATGAAATTTTTGGGAAGATAATAAAATTTGGAAAATTGGGGCTGACATGGTGATTAGGACATATGTTGATGAATATGAAAATTCATCCATATTAATATTATGTGATTCAATGCCCAAAGATGGCTAATTTGGATAAAAAAGGACCTATCTTAAAGGTACTTGACTCTAGATTATTTTATCCTTCACACTTCAAGGATTCACATGACTTTTTTGAATCATGTTTCACTTGCCAAGAGTTTGGCAAAATTTCTTAAAGAAATGAAATTCCCCAAAATCAATCAATATTTAATGAGATATTCTATGTTTGGGGAATCAATTTCATGGTACTATTCCTCCTTTGGAATATATTATCCAACATTCTTCATTCATCCATCAATGTTTTTAAATGGGTCAAAGCCAAACCCACTAGAATGAATAATGAATATACTATTAGTGATTTCCTCAAAACCCACATTTCACATCGATTTGGAACAATTTGTGCCTTGTTAAGTGAAAAAAACCAATTTCAATAATCAAACCAGGGAATATATTTTGAAAAATAATTGGTTTATATATAAAACATCAACTGCATATCACCCAAAAAAATGGCATGGCTAAGATTTCTGAAATATAAGTGAAAAGACTGCTTGAGAGAATTGTTAAGCACATAAAAATGAATGGTATGAAAGAATTAGTTAATCACATTGGGATTATCAAAATTCCTATAAAAAACCAATTTATATGTCTCTATTTTGGTTAGTTTTTTGTAAATCAAGTCATTTACTAGTTGAAATACAGGAAAAGTTATTTTGGGATGTGAAAATTTTTCATTTTGATTGTGAAAGATCCTATGAAGATATATTTTTGTAGTTGAATGAAATGAAGTATTTTTTACTTGATTTATATGATAATTACAATCTATTTAAGGAAAAAGATATGTAATTCCATGGAAAACAAATTTTACAAAAGGAATTTATGGAAGTTGAAAAAATAACGATTTTTAATTCTTGATTTCAAATTTAGCTAGGTAAGATTAATTCAAATTTGGAAGGTTATTTTATTTTTACTAATGTTTACCCATTTGGTGCAGTTAAAGTCCAAAAAAATTATTCCAAAAGAGAATTCACAGTTAGTGGGCACCGATTAAAGAATCACCATGAGAGGAAAAACACCATAGGAACCACATTGACATTAAAAGGATCCCCAAATACTGTAATATACCGAACAATGGATGGATAAAGTGACCCAATAAATCCAAACCAAGGGGAAGCTATTTTCATTCCTACTTTTATCTCTCTCTCTCTCTCTCTATATATATATATATTATTCTTCCTCTATCATTATTTATTTATCTTTTTTACCAATTTCTTAATAAAACTATTTTTCCTATATGTTTTATGTGGGTGAGTATTAAACAAAACTAAAAAAACAATAAAAAACAAAACATAATCATAATTAATCACCATTATAATTTTGAAATTTTTACAACCATTTTGGGGAGTCAAAAGACTAGTTTTCATATAAAAACTATTTTATTTATATTATAAGTTTGGATAAAAAAGTTCGTTTCAATACCGATAAGTTTTGATTACTCAATTTTTGATAAGATTTATTTTCTCTTTTAGTGAGGAACAACATCATATTTCATGCAAAGTTAATCTACAATCATCTTTTAATTTTGTGTGTTTTCACCCCAGATTTTGAGTATTGATTTTGTGGACCTTAAATATCAATTTTCTAATTTGGTGTACATTAACATGATTGTGTAATTTTGAAACCCTATGATAATCAAAATAAGAAAATAACCAACCATTACCCTGACATTGATCTTACTTTTGAAATACCCATTAGGCCTATATACACCTTTTTTTGATAGTCACATTACAATACCAAAACCTTGTCTGACCCAATATTTATATGGTTATTAATTTCATGATTTATTTACATTTATGTGTGGGGGAATAAATTTTATTTTCTGTATTATTTCATTGGTTTTCAACATTTTATTATATTCTTGAGGAAAAAAATCGATTTATGTTTTGAGAGAGGGTTTAATTTGGTGATTTCTTAGATTGGATTCAAGTTTATGTAATTTTGTACAAATGTTATTGAAAATTGTCCAAACAATATGAAAAAAAGAAAAAAGAAAAAAAAATCAGTCGTGTCTTGGGAAGGTCAAAAATCACTCTTCCTTAGACATTAATCTTGTTATAACTATCACAATTAGTGTTGTGAGGAGTTCAAACATGGGTTGGGTGATGAGTGTGATATTTTTTCCACGATCAACCTCTAAAAAGGTAAAAAAGAAAGAATAAAAAGAAAAAAGAACAATTATATAATATTTTCTTGTGTCAATTGGAGAAGTTTTGTGTTTTTTCAATATTTAATCTTTTTATATTCTTCTAATTTATTATATCTCTATTTTATTTCATAACACAGTTTTTCCTTTTTATATATGTGTTTTTATAACCTTCCATGTTTTATTTCAAAAACTTTTCATTGCCTTTTCCATGTTGGTGTTTTAACCCTCTTTTCCTATCTTTTGGAAATTATATTCCTACCATCCAGAGCCATTTAAACACCCTAAATACACCTCTTGATTATTTTTAATTTTATAATAGGGAATGGAATCATATATATCTTACTAACTTAATGATTTTAACTTATGGTTGGTGAATGAGTGAACTTCCTTGAATAAATTTACATCATCTTGAGAGGAGTATGTTTTGAGTGACAATGTTTTTTAATTCAAATTTTTAAAACTAAAAATTAATTTTATTTACAAATAACTATTGTGACAAATTTTAGTGGAATTATTGATTAATGAGTGACCTAGTTATGTCCTCCCCTATTTATTGAAAACAAAATTTGAATATTTATCAGTGAGTGAAAATGATATTGTTAAAAATTTTAGTGATTTTATACTGTAGAAAACACACTATATTAAGTGTGGTGAAATTGATATTGAATATCAATTATTGATATTACATTACTTCCATTATTAGTTTTTACTAAAAATTAATAAATTTCTGGCCAATGTTCAGATTTTGTTTATAAAACCATAAGGGTAGAATTGCTAGAATTTATTCAATTACACTAAAATTTAATGTTTTGGTAATATCTTTCAAAATTATAATCCAAATAATATGATTATTATTTTTCAGTGTTCCTAATTCAAATTCCAACAATCCATTAAACTGGAGATCTGGCTAATTTGGTCATTTGATGGGCTATATATACTACACAATAAGGACTAATAATCTATCAAAGAAAATGGATAAGATGTGTTAAATTTGTTGAGCTTAATAAAGTATTAAAAATTTATTGATACTCTAAAAAAGAGAAAGAACAGTCCATTTCATATTGGATAATAATTAAAATTTACAAATCAACCAATATGTTACCCAATCAATGAATGAAAATCTTGCCCACAATTCAGTCTGGGATTTCATTACAACCAACAATTCTCGACTTTTCTTCCAATAAAGTTGTCCAATTGAGATGAAATGTTGTGGGGGAAAAAGTAAAGATATATTATACAAATTTTTTAAAATTAAGTTTTTTGGATTTGAGATCATCTTTATAGCCTAAAATCGATTCATATTATGGAATTTGAAATTTTTTGGATAAGAATATACAACAACACATGGTTTTGGAAAACATCTATAAACTTGAATTATAAAGTCCAATGGCCACCAAATATGGATGATGAATTTTTCAAATCAATATAGAAAACATTTTAGAAGAATATTATTCTATATTTGGCTGTATAAAAGTTCAAATGGTCAATAAAACATGAGTAGAGGTTTTGGAATTCAAATAGTCCACCACCTTGGGCTGTAAATACACTCCCCTAATCTCATTGCAAGGGGTTCAAATTTGATAACTTATAGAGGATAATTGGCATGAACATATACTTTATAAGGGCTTAGTAAGACCATTTATACTATTATTCCAACAAGAATAACCTCTCTTCTACTTTTAATTTAATATTTGTTTTCTCTTGTTTTCAGTTATAACCATGTAAGTTTATTTTCATTTAAATTGAATTTTAATGCATGTTTCTTCATTAGCATCTCTTATACTCATTATACCTTTCTATTGTAATATTAATTTTCTTATTTTTTTTCAAATCATGTGAAAAACCATTACCTTATTTCACTTTCTTATTCAATCAAAATCTTGCATTTTACTCCCATCACCGTTCTTGTGTGTCTTTAGAGAACTACTCTTATCTTATGCCATCAATTTTCTTATATTTTTAACTCATCGACCAAAAGATAATAAATAATATTAATAAAATTATAAATGGATAATTAAATAATCCATTGGGGTGATTCATAATTTGGGGATATCAAGTTATTGAGATCTTCTTCTTGTTAAATATTCATAAGGCTAACACCGTTTATGTTAAACTTAAAATGTCCTGGATTAATGAATTTTTTTTAATGTGTGAATTACAAAGATACTTTTAACCATAAATAAAATAACATAAACAATATTTTATTAATATTAGAACCCTATTTAAGTTAAGGATGGGATTAAAGCCTCAACACTTGGGAATTCAGATAAAAAACATCCAGTGAAGTGGGTTTTATATTAATGTAATACAATTCAAAGATCAAGGATATAATAAGATTGAATCCCCGATAATGAAATCAATTTAGTATTTATCAAATTTTTAAATAACAATTTATCCATAAATATATTTAATTAATCTCTTAAAACACACCCACTATTAAAATAAAAAATAAAATTAATAGACTCCAAAAATAGTTCTATCATCAAGGATGCAACCTGAGTGATATTATACAAATTATAACAGAGCACCAAACCTTTGAATGGTTGATCAGAAAAAATATACCACAAATCAAACCTATTAATAAATAAAACCTATCTATCAATTTATTGAGAAATAGGTACATTAAATACTTTTCCATTTAGTAGAATAATGGGGATGTCTAGAAGAACATCCCTTAATAAACTTTGAAGTTGTGAGGAATCATCAAAGTAATAGGTAGTACCCTTATCAAATAAATATAATGGAGAGGGTACCTTAAATGTTTTGGGTTATAAATGGAATATAGTAATTGGTTTTAATATTTGTTATTGGTACAAGACCAAGGTAATGGTACAAAAAATCCATTATCATGGTTCATTAAGAGTATGTGAATATTCCAAAGCATATCCCTCAGGAGTGTCTCACAAGTTGTGTAGTATTAGGTCAACTCATCTTGCATTAGGGTTATGATTGAGAAAATGATAAATCAAAAATTTTCAGGGTGATTAACAGTTGGTTAATTTGTTCCACATCCACACCCACTTATTAGTATAAAAAAATATACGAATTTTCAAAGAACTTACATATAATTTTACTTTACCAAAACATAGGATGGGTTTACACCATTGAAAAAGGTAACACTTGAATACAAATATTATGAGAGATGGATAATGATATAGACTTAAAAAGTGATTAAAATTTAGGATTAATATTGAAAAAATTATTCCATGGAAATGAATGCACCAAACAAAATAAAATACGTGGTGATTAAAACATGAGTCCCAAAGAATAAAAATTAAGACAAAAAACCCCCACTTATTGCTTGAGTGGTAATTAAACAAAATCATCTTTAAAGTTAGGGTTTAAAATTGTTCTTCATGTACAATTAATAAATTAATTTAGTGATATAACTTCTCAAATAGGTAGTATATACACCCCATAAAATAAATGAGGTGCATAATAAAAAATATGTCTCAAAGATAGGAATTTAGGATAGAAACCCCTTACCTGTTGTCCCAAATTATACAGATGTACTTTAAACTCTTATATAATAAACATATAAATATTAATACCTAAATTTTTAACCTTTATAATATCCATTTTTATTCATACAATTTATAAATATTTATTCACTATATGAAATCTTTTTATATTCAACATAGTATTTATAGTTTTGATCGTTTGTACTAGTTTCATAAAAAAATGTTCATATTAATCATTATTCAAAATTACATTATTAATAGGTAATTAAATTTAATATTATGGATGATTTAAAATAATTTATTTTCTTTTAAATTTCTTTAATTAGTGTTTTAGTCCTTATCCTTGAATATGAAATCGATAATAAGCATGTTTTGTTGATTTTTTATGAACATAGGGTGTTTCCATAATTGATGATTACACATTAATATAAAAACTATAGAAAAAATAATTATTATTTAAAAATTTATATCTCATTATTCTATTAAATAAGTTTTCACATTCACCCATGGTATAAATACATACCATTGTTCAATTTAGTGGTTAAACTGACCCAAACATGAGCATACCCCGATTTAATGAATGATTATGAGGTGTTTTTATTGTAATATCATTATAATAGAATAATAATGATATTATTTAGTGTTTAATAGTGAGTTATATATTAATTTAAATTAATTATTATAATATTTATTGGATATGAAAATTTTAAACGATTTGAAAAAATGATTATCTTTTATTATGCTTATTTTAAGAAATTTAATTAACAAAGATAATTTGTTGATAATATAATTTATAGGTTATATAATTCTCAAAAAATAACCTTAATTATATAATAAATATAATATTTATATTTTAATTATGTCCTTATATCCATCCTTATAAAGTGGTGAAAGAAAACAAAACAACTTTCTTTATAGTGGCAGCAGTCGACACAACACCCGAACAACAATATTGTTTTTCTGAATGGATGGGGTATTTGAATAAATAATGAAAATAACATTAATTTTGTAACATTATTGTATATAAATTATAACAATATAATTATATTAGTGTGTTTATAATAAATTTTAAATAATATAATAAAGAAGAAAACAATGTAGTTGATAACACTCGCATTGGGGACTTGAATTTTCCTTTAAAGTCTCATGGGAAATGGGGGCCTCATGGTAAGTAACGATTACCATAATATTTTTAACATGTGATATGGTTATTGGAAGAAATAAATGGTATATTTTCAAGGATAAATTATAATGATATGTGAGTATTGAAGTGGTGAAGATGGTTCTCTTTTATAAGTAAAGGGAAGGGTAGTTTTGGGAGTAACCATTACATTTTCAATAATATAAGGTTACTATTCAAGTGTCAAAGGATAAAAAGGGACAAAAAGGGGAGAGTACAAGTAGTGCGGGTAGAAACTCACCTCAACCACTCATTTTTATCAACTTTATGTGTTTTAAGACTTTTTATTTTATCTTTTTTAACTTTTATCTTAATTAACTTTTTCCTTAGTAATTAATTTCCTACCTTAGTAATCAATTTTTATGAAAAATATAAAGATTGAACTTTTTAAAAAATTTGATACATATAATTTAAAATAAATAAAAAATAATAAAATAATATTTCTAAATGTGTGAGAAAATAATTTTAATATAAATAAACATAATCACATAAAAACATTTTATAGATAAATAACATTTTAGTATTTAAATATATATAAGATAAAATTATCATGGATAATGATTTTAATGACATAAATTTACTTATTATAAAAAAAATAAAGGTTAGTAGGCTCTCAATATAATCTAAAACTTAATATCCCTTTAAAATACTTGGATAAAGAAAAGGAACAAAAATAGTTTCTCTTATTAAAGTAAAATTTTATTTAGTTATTAAAATACTGGACATAAGATTTATATATTCAAATAATATTTTATATAATATTATTATTACTTAAATTCATATTTGATTACTTAATTTTTTAAAAAATTATAGTTAATTATTATATACCAATAATGTAATAAAAAATTAAATTTTCCTGAAAACCAAATTTTATTAGATAAAAACTGACCTTTTTAGAAGAAGATAAAAAAATCACACTAAAATAGTTTTGATATGATGAATTCAAAAATGAAGTTATTTTGGTCAATATTAAATTATTGAATTAATCTAGTAAATAAATTTATGAATAAAGGATCTTTAAAGTGTGATAATCTATGATATATTTTTTTCCTACTACAGTAGGGTCTGAGTTATTACAATCTCCTGCATTAAATAATTTCTTCATAAAATTTTAGGAATATATCAGCTATTGAAATTTTTTGGATATACCTTACTTAAAGTTTTTTTATACTTCTACATTTCTTATTATAGTTTGGTATTTTTACAAAGGACTTTCAGAAATTAGGTTGTTCTATTCCACATCACTTTCTCTATGGTGTCATGATTCTATATAAGTTCTTCATTACCAGAAAAATCAAGATCTAACTCCATTAACTCATATGTGAGAACATTTGTTGGATATAACATGTATTTCCTCATTAATGAAATGTGTAAGAGGTAATGTATGTTATAAAGGTTAGGTAGTATATCCAAACAGTAAGCTACAACTCCAATTCCTTTTAGTATTTCAAAAGGAACAATGTACTTGGGGCTTAAATTATCCCTTTAACCAAATCTTACAACACCCTTCAACGGTAAAACCTTTAATAATACATGAAACCAAAATTGAAATTTCAAGTCTTTCCTTCGATTATTAGCATATATCTTTTTCCTTCTACAAGTTTCTTTAATATGATCTTGAATATTCCATACATTAACAATCATCTCCTCCAAAAAATCTAGTACAACTAGCTATCTTTATCCAATTTATTTTCAATAGGTTGGAGTATAGGACCTCTTATTATATAGGGATTAGTATTATTTCATATGATTCCTCTAATGGAAGATATTATAGTATGAAAATTCCACAAAATTATATACTTATCCCATATACCTTGGATGTAAAGTGAACAAGTTCTCAATATAGGCACAAAAATCGGGATAGTCCTTTCAGGCTCCTTATCAATCAGAGGATAATAGGCTATGCTTAAATGTATTGTTATGATGAGATACATTTAATAACTCTTCCATAATTTGAAATGTAAAATTAGGGTCATATTCAGATATAATCAATAGAGGTTCCCCATGAATCTTTATGATTTCATTGATATATATCTGAGAAAAGAACTTAAGGGGGAGATCTTTTCTTTTTGTTAACAAATAATTAGAATTTTTAAGATGAACGACGATAAAACATATATAACATCATTATTACTTGGATTACTTGGTATTATAGTGTAAAATTCCATTAAAACATTTTCCCACTTTAATATAGGTATATGAAGAGGCTGCATGAATCCCTTAGGATATTTACTTTTAGCCTTCACCTGCTGGCATATTTAGCATTTGAACACATAGTATACAATTTCACCCTACAAAACATCCCACAATAAATGTTCTATTAAATACCTATACATTTTTTCTACTATAATGTATATATAAATTTTATCTATGTGATTTATTTAGAAGTTTCCTTTTCAACTATGGTGTGGATGGAATTAATAACTTATTCCTAAAATTCAACACACCATCTTTGTAAATAAACACAATTAACTTCCCATTAGTTTCTAATTTAATAATACTTTTTATATTCTCTTCATACTACTAGGACATCTATATCTTTAATAGTAAGGATGTTTTAAATATTTATTGGAAAAGGAATGATGACCCCCCTTGATTGAAAATCACCAAATCTATCTTTAAAATATCTCAATATATAAAATCTTTGTTAATATTATTCATGGTAAAAAATATATGACCACTTATACCTAATGCATCAAAAACCATATTTTAATTCCTAGGGGTGGTAGTTTATCAAGTAATAATAGTCCTTAATTAGTTCCAACCATATTATTTAACCCATGTTAAGCTCTATTTGAGAGAATAAATACTTAGAACTCTTGTGGAAAAAATATATATATCACATATTTAACTATAGAGGGAGTGATTCTATATTTTCAATGTAAAGGTTATGTCTTCCAGCTATAGTTTATTAGTCTAGTAGTTATATTCATGAGTTTTCAGTTTCCTTGATACATAGGAAATCAATCTATAAATCTATATAATGACACAAATAAATCCTTTATTTGATGTATTACTATATATTACAAATCCTTCCTCACCTTATGGTAGATTAAAAACATGTGCATTAATTAGTCTTCTATTTAACTCTATAAAAAATTCCTCACATTATCTTAACCATGTGAATTTATACCCTTTACACGTTAAATTTGTTAATAGGTTGACCAACAACGAAAAATCTTGAGAAAACCGCTAATATTAACCTATTAAGCCCAAAAAACATTGGATATCAGTTATGCTTTTTAGTAGAGGCCAGTTCTTGAATACCTTTGTCTTTGAAGGGTTTATAAATATTATATCCTTAGAGAAAATATCAACAATAAAATAAACTTCATTGATCCAAAATTCAAATTAACTAAATTTCCTATATAATAACTTTTTTTTGAGGTAATATAGAATTATTTGAAGATGAATCTCATTATCTCCATAACTCTTAGATTATATCAATATACCTTCAATGAATACAAAAAATAATTTATTAATATACCCCTTGAATAATCTATTCATCATATATATAAATATATAAGGTGAAGTAATCAATCCAAAAGTCATCAACATAAACTCACAATTTCCATACCATGTTTTAAATGTCATCTTTGGAGTATCATCCTTATTAAACCTTAACTGATGATAACCATTAAAATGATAAATCATTGAAAATTATTTATCTCCTTAAATTTGATCAAATAATTCATCAATTCATGGTAAATTTTACTTATTATTTATAGTAATGGAATTTATCTCCAAATAATTGATGAATATCCTCATAGACCTAGCCTTCCCTTTCACAAATAAAATAGGTTCTCCCTATGTTAAAACACTAGGGTGTATAAATCCTTTATCACTCAACGCCTATAGTTATTTATTTAACTCCACCAAATCCACTAGTTCCATTTTATATGGATTTTTAGATATAGGTATTTCATTTGGAATGAGTTTAATGGAGAAATAAACTTCATGATCTAGTTGATTACATTGTAATTTTCATGAAAACATTAATTATATTTCATACCATAGGCACATCCTCTATTCTTCGGATATATTTCTTATCCATAGATCATTTTTGAGATTCCACTCCTCCCAAAATTTTATTATACAGAGTTTCTGGGGGTGGGTCAATAAAATTATTGGTATATGATGTCTCTTCCATCATATGATATACTTCCATGGGAAACTTTTTCCATTTCACTACTTCCAAAAGTGAGAAATATATTTTCTAGGGACTTGACCCGCTTTTCAGCTACCAATGGATTAGTGGTTCTATTTTATGGTGGAGTTTTTTTATCACATGAAGCCTTTTGAAATGTTGTGGATTATTAGGACACCATATAAGGGAAAAATTATTTTGCATAACCTAGGTAAAATTCCCCAATATGGTAACAAATTATTTAGCCTTCACTCTAACATCATTAACTTATTCCTAGGGAATATTCTTGCATTGATTACGAGTATTGATACAGTTATAATTCCTCCCATTTGTTGAAATCTTTCTAAAATACCATAAAAATAATTATCTCATGATTTTGAATTATAAAATAAAATTTCTTTCATGTTTTCTAGAGTGTACCCTATAAATACTGAGGGGTTTTCATAGAAATTATGATATCTAACTTAATTCCTCTAAATATAATCCCAAATATTTTTACTATACTTCCTTTGATACCAAATATAAAATCCTGAACACCAGTAACCCATAAATGGTAGATATATTACATTATTAGTAAAATATAAAAGATATCCCTTAGTATCTAACAATTTATAAGTCTTGTACGACCAGATACATATATACAACACATTTCCAAAAATAAGATACAACATGAACATGTTGCGAGAACATGATTATCCCTTCCATAATATCCTTGGATATTAGATAGATTCGTCTAATATATTTCTTGGGGAAAGGGAAAAAATAAGGTTGAGATCTGACAGTTAGTAAAAAGTAGCACACAATGGAAGATTTTATAAAATAAATATGGACTAAGTTATATGGAATGAATAAATGAACAACAGGAAGCCATAATCAACTGAAACTTAAGGCATGATATATCCTTGAAAATAAATTAAAACATGGATAACTATAATCATTGATCTTACAATACTGTAATACACAATGATATAAATCAAAACTTAGTTTCAAGGACTTGTTCTAAGACAATAATCCTATTATAGGAAGAGGTATACACCAAAACCACACAATTGTGTCTCATGATACTTGTTAATGCATCAAGAGGATATATAATTGCAAGCACCACCCATCACTTGATTAAATCTATCGCATTCTCCATAAGATTAATAAATACCTTCCATACATTTCCCTTAGAAACCACTTACAGAATAAATATTTTCTTTTCATATATTGAGAAATACATACACCAAATAATTCCTCATTCAATATAATAATTTTTATTTCTATGAAAACATATATTAATCAACTTCGAAGCTATGAGGTACCATCAAAGTAACAATTAGTACACTTATCAAAGAAATATAAGGGCATGGGTACCTTCAATTTGCTGGGTTATCCATGAAAGATAACAATTGGGTTCAATATTTATCATTTTAATGAGACCAAGGAAATTGTAGGAAGGATCATTCATCATGGTTCATTAATAGAATTTGAATATTTGAAAGTATATCCCTCAACAGTGTCTCACCAGGTGTATAGTCTTAATCCCAATAATTTTTCATTAGGGTAATGATTGATTCAACACATATCCAACCCTTTTGGGGTGGTTACCCTTATTTTCTTTTATTCCACAGCTATATCAAATTTCCATTATCTATATACAAATTTATTTTCTATAAAATTACACACACATTTACTTTACCAAAAATTAGGAAGGTTTTCCAATATAGAAAAGTAAATCTTGAATCAAAATAATATGATATAGGTATACTAATATAGAATTTTAATTGCATTAAATTTCAGGATTAGTATTCCAAAAATGATTCCATTTAAATTTATGCACAACACAAAAGAAAATAGGTTTTGATTGAAACATGAGTCCCAACGAATGAAAATTAATATGGAAACATCCACTTTTCACCTTGGTAAAAATTATATCACAACCTCTTGAAAGATAAGGATTAAACATGGTATTAAAATATCATGAAAAAATTAATTTCATGATATGAAATATCAAAAAGAATGTATATACACAATATAAAGGAAAATAGGTGCATAACACAAAATATATTTAGGAATTCGATATGGGAAACCCTTACCTCTTATCTTGAATTCTAGGAAAATACTTTAACATCAGGTTTCATAAATATAGATATATTAATAAATTAATTCATAACATTACATTCTATCAATTTTCATTTATACTATTTATAAATATTTCATCTCATTATAAATTCTTCTAATTTTCCATATCAATGTTTATATTTTTGATTGTTTATACTAGTTTCATAACAAAAAAGTTCGTATTCATTCTTATTTCAAATTAAATTTTTACTAGGAAATTAAATTTATTATTATTTATGATCTATAATAATTTATAATGTTTCAATTTATTTTCTATAGTGTTTTAGAGTTTATCCTTTATGATGAAGTTGGTAATAATCATGTTTTGGTAATTTTGACAACTGAAGGGAGTTTACTTAATTGAAGAATTAGATATTGATATAATATCTCTAGAAACAAAGAATAAATTATTTACACATTTATATCATATTATATTGGTGAATAATTTTTCATAGTCATCCATGATATAAATGCATAGTATTGTTCATATAGGAGGTTAAACTGACCCAAACATGAACATACACTAATTTAATAAATGATTATGAGGTGGTTTTATTTTAATATAAATATAACAGAATAATAATGATCATATTTTTTTTACAAGTGTGATATATTAGAATTGTAAATAAATAGAAGAATAATTAATGGATATAAAAATATTGCATGATTTTAATAAAAGATCATCTTCTTAAAACACTTATTTTAAATGATTAAATTATGAATGATCGTTTGTTGATCATATTATTAACAGGTTCTATAATTTTCCATACCATAACCGAAATTATATCATGAAAATTATATTTATCATTTAATACCATTTTTATATACAAACTGGTAAAGTGGTTAAGGAATGCAAAACATGTTACACCGTAGAGGTGGTAGTCCACACAAGGCATAGAAAATGGTATTGTTTTTCAAAATAGATGAGGTATATGTATAAATAATGATAATAACCATAATATAGTAAAAATAAATTATATAAATTATAATAATATCATTATATGTGTGTTTATAAAATAAATTTTAAAGGATATAATTAATAAGAAAACTAAGTAGTTAATAATACTCACATTAGGTACTAGAATTTTCTTTGGAAGTCTACAAGGAAATGAGACCCTTATGATAAGTAAGGGATACCATAATATTTTAAACATGATAGAGGGTTATAAGAAGAGAAAAATTTTATAATTTCAATGGTAAATTCCAATGGTAGGTGAATCTTGAAATGGTGAAGATGTTACACATTAGTAAGTGAAGGGAAGGGTAGTTTATAGAGAATCCCTTGTATTTTCAATAATGTAAGATTACTATTCAAGTGTCAAATAACAGAAAATGGAAAAAATAAAATAGTACAAGGATTGTGGGTCAAACTCTCCTCAACAACTCATTTTTTGAGAAAACGTTTTGTGTTTTATGGATTTTTTTTTAAAATTTTGGTCTTTTACCCTAATTAACTTTTACATTGGTGATTAATTTATAAATTTAGTGATTAATTTTAATGAAAAAGATTAAGTTTGAAATTTTTACCTAATTTTAAAAATATAATTTTTAATATTTAATCATTTTATCAAACAATATTTCTAAGGGTCTGAAATGTTAATTTTAAAATTAATACCCTTAATTATATAAAAATATTTTTTAGAGAAATGAAATTTTTAATATTTAATTATATATAAAAGATAAAATTATATTATATACTTACTTAAATGAAATAAATTAATTTATTTTAATACAAATAAAGGTTATGAATATATCAATCAAATTGAAAATTGATTCTAGATTTAAAAAACATTATTTAATGAAAATTTCAAAAGTATTTTTTTTATTGAAGTAACATTTTATTTAAATTTAAAAATTATGGACATAAGATTTATATGATCAAAGAATATATTAAAATTTATATTATTATTTATTAAATGTTTATTTGATTAATTAAAAGGTTTTTAAACTGGTAGGTTATTCTTATATATTGATAAAGTGATACAAAGTAAAAATTTCATGAAAAAATTATTTTTTGACTAGAAAAAAACTTTTTAAAAAATGACCAAAAATTAATAATGATGTAATTTTTATTTTATGAATACAAAAATTAATTTATTTTGTTTAATTTTAAATTAATAAATTATTTTATTAAATAAATTCACGAATAAAGGAGCTTTTAAGTGTAATAGTTTGAGATATGGTGTTCAGCTACTAATGTAGGGTCTCAGGTATCACATAAGGTGTAAGATAAAGGATTATTATCAATATAGAGGAGGTTAGATCACTTATGAAGAATGTTGAACTTTAGTTGAGGTTTTTATGTTACAATATCATTTTTACTGGGTTTTCTTATTCTTAAATTTATAGTGATTATATTTTATGATATGTCTCTAAAAAATATCATGAATTGTTTTCTACTATGGTTAGTTCTAGATAATATATGTTTTCCTATAATTGTACCCTCTTTAAGTACTAAATGGCCCAATTTTTTTCTAAGGATAAATAACTTTATTTATCTCTTTGGTTAGAAATAATTTTTCATCCATGTCTATATTTTCATTGAAATGTTTTGAAGAATATTTTTACTATTCTTTAATTATTTATTAAAGTTATTTTTATCCATATTTTACTTCCTATAAAAAATTTTAAGATAAAATTTATTTTTATTTTATGAATGAGGTATTTTTACCAAATGTGTAAAAAAAATATTTATTTTATCTTATAACATATGACTTAATTTCCCCCATCATGAATACTCTTTCCTTTGATGATTAATTTATTATTTTCCATGTTTATTTTCAATGAAAATGTTTTCATGATTTGTTTTTGGAAATTTTTAATTTTTAAATACATTATTTAAAAAATAAAAAGTTTATTTTTCTTAAGAAATATTATAGTGATATTTTAAAGTTATTTTTCATCAATGATGAAATCCTTTAAAGTTACATAAACTTCACTAGGGGAATGATTCTATTTTATAACCCTTATTCTTTCTCTAAATGATTTTTTATTATGATGATGTAATATTGATGAAACCCATTTTTTCCATTGGTTAAGTTAAGATGAAATGATAATTTTTTATGATATTGTACATACATATGAATGTTTTTTTTATTAAATGATGTGTGGGCCTAGAATTTTATAGTTATTAAATTTATTGGGTAATGATTAAGGTTTTATAATATCAAAGGGTACATAAGAGGTTATTCCAATCACAAGAGAGGGTACACGAGAGGTTATAGCAAGCCCAAATGAGGTACATGGGTGGTTATCCCAAGAATAACATGTGATGAATATATTAGTGGGTCAGATAAACATAATATTTCTATGGTCATGATCATGATGGACTTTATGACACTCTTTTATGAAATGATCTTATAGAAATATTATTCTCTCATGGGTTATGTTATTTGATTTATTTATGTCTTATATCTTATAAACTTCTAAAATTTATTCCATGACTCATGATTATGATACATTTATTTATGGGTATAGTTTTAAAATATTATGATCATGATCACATACCCTTATACTCATGTTTTTATTAAATAATCCTTAATATCTCTTTTGTTTTCTCTTACCACACATCTGAGCTCACCCTTTTTTATGTTTCATTTTATCCAGGATTTGAAGAAAGGTTTTATGTATGAAATTTCTAAGAGGGGTTCTATTCATGAAGGACTTAATGACAGATGATGAATATATTTTATCTAACATCTATTTATGTATCCAAGTTTCCAAATAAAATAAACCTTTATGGTTATGGCATGAATCATAATAATACGTGATGAATATTCATCTAATAAGATGAAATATTTATGTATGTAATTATTATATCACTTCAGGACTACCCTCTAAAGAGTTTCATGGAAAAATAACAATCCATTATTAGCTCACTTCCTACTTCCAACATCATCCATTTGTATTAAAACAATAAAATTTAATAAAAGGAATACAAAAAAATAGAGTAACTATAAATTATGAATAAAATATAACTAATAAATCATGTCATTCAATTCAAATCTAACATGTTTTCTCAATTTAGTTGTTTTCATTACATGGAAATAACATACCAATAAGTTAGAAGATATATAAATTAAATCATATCATGCCAAATTAAAATCAAATCAATATTTTTAAATAGAATATATATATATATATATAATAGGTTTTAATCCCAAATAAGACTATTTTTTTAATAATATAACTTATACTATTATGCCCCTATAAAATATAATCTTTTAATAATACCAAAAGATCATATAACCACTTAACCATGGCATTTCAACCTAATTTTCAACATATTGATTTCATGGTATAAAATTAATTCATTATATCATATCAATGTTTTTAAAGAAATTAGTATGAAATGGAAAAGAAATATTCACTAGGTGAAAACATATTTAATTAAAAACAGTATAATAATTATATAAATATTGATATGTCAATTAATAAGTATCATCAAAAAATAATAAATAATATCATGAAGAAATAATTCAATTTTATTAAAATAGACCAAATAAAAACAAGTAAATATTATATCAATTTTTTATATATATAAAGAGAAAATACTAATTAAAAAGAAAAAAATAGGAAAAAATATCTCACTGTGAGGTGAAGCCAATAAAATAATTCAACTAAAGAAATATAAATCAATTACACTACATCAGGTATATAAAAACAATAAATCAACCATAATAAATTTTTAATAATCACAACCAAAACTAGATTTATATATATACTTGAAGAAATGTTATTAATATAAATTTTTTGATACATTCATTATAGATCACAATTATCATAGATTGAGATCAAAATTTACCACTATAAGATAAAAAACATCACTGAAAATTTTCTTAGAAATAGTGAATACATCAACTAATTTATTTTTCATTGGATAACACCATGGATGATGTTTTTTTATATTGTATTCCCATTATTTTACATTTTCATTAAACTGTAAATTTTTATTTTATGAATTTAGATCAATGGAACTTTTTAGACCACCAATATATAGTGTATGAGAACATAATGAATGTGAAATACCAAAATAATAGATGATTCTTAACCATAATCCTTCTATTTTTTATTTATGGGATGTTCCTTTCCTTAAATTTTTGAAATTGTAATGTTCTAGGAAATCGATGATGATTTTGAAGGGTTTTTATATCATACTTATTTAATTTTTAAATACAAGTAAAACACCATCAATAAATATTTTAACTTTTTTATAAAATTTATAATATTATAATATTGGTTATATTTTTATTACCTATCAATATTAATGAAATAATATTTAATTCTACTCAAAAATATTTTCCCCAATGTCTATGGTAGGTTAATTCACAAAATTACCATATGGTTTCATGTGAAAGTAATCTTATGTATGTTGAGGCCTAAACATTTATGGTTATTTAATTTGTGATTTTAAGGCTCTAGAGTTGGTAGGAGATAATTTCAAGGTATATTATGAAAGCATAGTTGAATTTTGGGATTCTTAAACAAACCATGTTGTCATTCTTATTTTTTTACACAATAGATTTTCTTCTTTGTCATGGTTTTACTCTTCATCATAGTGTATGGTCATGGTTCCATATTAAGAGTATTGGAAGATATATTAGACACAATGAGGAGAAAACTATATCATGTTTGTATTCTCTATGATAAGGATTGATTAAAAATGTCGTTCCTCATTTTAAAGGTTAGAGATATAATTTGGTGAAGTCTATACCTAAAATAGGAAGAAAAAAGGCATGGTTCTTATTCAAAGTTAAACAATGGAATGGTTTAGGGTAAAATATGTTGTGATTATATCTTGATGTTTTAAGGTAATATATGGAATACATGTATTTTTTTATTGTTTATACCATGTTTTTAGTTAAATATTTAGTTTTAGAATGATAATATCTAGTGAGATTTATACATTCCAAGGGGTTAAAGTACCATGGTTTTAAAATTACCATTTAACGACCAAAACCATGGGGTGTTTTAGGTACCTACATTTTCATTTGATATACTTGAATTTTAATATAAATTCAAGAGTCTATTTTTTTATAATTTATTATTATTGATCCCGTAAAAAATATAGATTACAAATTTTTATCTTTTAGTGATTTTTTAGTACCTTGGTATATCCATTGGGTTTTTAAATTTATGAGATCAAACTCTCACAACCTATGGTCTTTTCTAATTTTTTATCACTCTTTATACCTATATTATTTTTTCTCTCTCTCTATTCTATCTCAAGGGTCCAGGGAAATTGGGTTATGTATTTTTATGATACATGATTGATGTGAGGATGATAGGTGAAATATATGTTAAAAGATATTTTCAATAATTAGGTAGTTGATGATTTAAATGTATCCATTTTTAAATTATAATAGATTGATCATTGAATTGAGGTTTTTGATTTGGAAATGAAACTTATATTCAGTGTTATTATTACGTATTTTTCATGATTTGGTTTCCATTGGGTACATTATGAAGATAAATATAATTTATATAACATAAATTAAATCTTAGAAGGGGAATATGGTTGTTATTATGGAATATTGTATATTTTTTTACTATTTTTTATTTTATTTTTGTTAATTTTTGTTACGGTGGAAGGATGTTGGGTGAATTATGTGGTGGACTAATATAAAATCATATTTAAAAGGTGATTTGATATATTTTTATCGATGTGGTTGTATATAGAGGTTAGTAAGAATAAGATGTTATATTTTTCCCTAGATATGGATATGAAATAAATCAATGAATTAATTGAAAAGAGAAGTGATATGGGATACATGTTAATAAATATTAATAAATAAATGATGTTTTTAATTAATTATATTAATACAGACAATAATTGTTTTGGTAAAGAGTAAATAAAATTAAAGGGGATGACATTATGAGTTTGATAAATTATATAATAATTGGATAATAAATTATGTGATAATTAGTGAATGATGGAATTGATGTTTTAATGTGGTTAAATGGATTTTAGTTTGAGGTATTAATTGAAATGATATGATTCAAAAGTTAATCATCATATATAAAAAGAGTTATCTGAAAATCTAACTGATTAGGAAGATATAACTTGATTTTTTAGTTGAATTATTTGGTTAATGTTTTTAACTTGTTGTTGAATGAACAATTATAGTTTAAGTTAGATGAAGGTGATTGTATGAAAATTGGGTGGTATTGAAAATTTATTTATAGGATGTGAAACTGAGGATGGGATTGTGTGATATTACACACACACACACACACACATATCAATGTATTTTTTTATTCTCCCTCACCACTTCTAGAGTTGGGTAAACCAACTAATTCCCATATATGGTTTTGGGTATCGATTAAACCCCAAAAATCTAAAACATAAAAGAAATAAATAAATAAATGACCCCCCTCTCCCCTATACCATATATAAGTTATGTTGGCAGTGGTTATGGTACGTGGTGGACTTTTTATGCAAGAGGTTCTGTGATGTTTCTATGGTATATTCTTATGTTATAAGGCTATGGTATGTGGTTATGAGAAGTTAAGAGAGCACCAAAACATATGATGTTGGGTTGTGGGGTTGAATAGATCATTTAGGAAAATTTATGTGGTTCCACCTTTTCTATTTTTTAGGACATATTATATCTATATGATATGTGAATCTAGAGAGTGAGCCTATTATGAGATGGGTTGTAGTTAACTTGTAATGGGACTTGAGTTAGTTTCACTATTTATTCACTGATGCTTTAGTAGACTTATTGAACATTGAAAAGAGGGTTTTTGGGAAGGAACATACAGAGTATACTTATATTCTCACCCATAATTCAATATAAATTTTTTCTGATTTTTATTTTAGTGTTGTATAAAGAGCTAGACATTACTTTTTCATGGGGTGATTTAGTGGATGAAAAATATTAATATAGGAGTCATTGTATTATTATGAGATGTTTTATTTGGTATTTTACTTATTTTTCTTGATTTTATAACATCACATGAATATTTTTTATTATTATTATAATCTTGGGTTAATTTGTATATGTTGTTTGGTGATTATTGGTATATTTTCTTATATTGTTATGGGATTATCGTGGGAAATGCCTCCCATTTTTCATGATATATATCATTTTCACTAGTTTACAACCCATGGACTATTATAGGTGAGATTCAAGGGTTTTATTTGACTTTAATATCAATATAGGTGGGGTTTTAATATATTTGGTCCAAAAAAGAGTGGATTCATTGTTATAATTTCTTATAAGATATAGTTTTATGGAATATATTTGTAAAAATTTCATTAGGTTGGTAGGGAAATAGTTCATTTGAGATTAGTATGTTTTTATACCAGGGATATTATCTTTCATGTGAAACTTACCCAGATATTTGACATAATGACCTAGATAGTCTATTTAACTTATTTAAGAATGAGTGTGTTGATTTCGATTTAGATACCTAGGTTTGGTACATGCATTAAACTTTTTTTGTGATTATGCTTTGAATTTAGTGAATCTTTGGAGAAATTAAAATAAATTTAACTAAAATAATTTAAATGAGATCTATATTTAGGGATTAATATTTTTCTTTGTGTTTATAGACTTGGTTAAAGTGGTTTATTTATAAAGGATAAACTATAAGATTTTTTAGTGTTAGTGCTAACTGAAGTATGAAAAATTTTAACTGATTAAGAGAAGAAAAGGCATCAAGATGATATTGAGATCAGTTTTAGGTTGACTTATGAAAATTGTGAGCAGTGGATTCCTTTTGTGATTAGATTTATTTGAGTTTCACAACTCTATTGAAGTGAGACCTTTATCTCAGTGACCAAGATGAGCCATAGGTTACAAGAGAGAAATTCAGTAGTAAATTCTTGATTAATCTTTTATATTCAATGTTTAAGGAAACACAGTGATATGAGTCTTGCACAATTTTAATGGGGGATATATAGTGTGTGGGAATTTTGAGTGAGTTTTATAAACCTCCTCTTCTGTTGCACTAATATTTCACTAAATAATGAGGAAATGTGTTGAAATAACTCAAGATATCCTAAACCAGCACCCAAAGCAGCTCTTCATAAGGCCTAAAGCACATTGACACCTACCTTTAGTCAAGTATTCATAAAATAATAGCTTTCACTCAAGAATTTAGATGGATAATTATGAAGACCAATATGGAAAGAAGTGTATAAATGTAATGTAGAGGGATGAAGTTAGAGAAAGAAAGCTATTGGAACCTGATCTAGCTAATAAAATGGTAGATAATTTCATATCCATTCAATATCACATCAAGTCAGCTCAGAGTTGATATAAAATTTATGCTAGAAATCATCAGTGTGATCTATCATTTGATATTGGCGAGAAGGTTTTTTTGTGAATTTATCCATGGAATAATGTTATGAGATTTGGGAATAAAGGAGAGATAAGACCTAGGTACATTTTCCACTTCAATATTCTTGATTTATCTGGGATGGTAGCTTATCACTTGGTACTTCCACCAAGCGTCTCTCAATTCCACAATGTATTCTGTGTATCACACCTAAGGAAAAACATACACAATCTTTCTCATTTACTTAAATTAGATGTTATACCGCTAGATCATGATGTTTAATAGGGAGAAAAAACTATAATGATTTTTAATCAAAGATATAAAGTTATTTAAAATAATACAACTCACCTTGTCAAAGTTTTATGCTGAATCCACCAATTTGAGGAAGATACATGGGAACCTACAGATTATTGAGTAAGAAGTATCCACATTTATTTATACATGAGTGAAATTTTTTTGTGTGAAATTAATTTTAAGGGGTAGAATGTAACACCCTGTTATTTTATGAAATATTTATTTCTTTATTATAATAAACTTAATTTCTTTGATAGCTTATGTTACACACAACATTGAGTTTTAATGAACTATAATATAATGTTAATATTATTATTTAAACAAGAATGTTCTAAACTAGATGTTAAAAATAATGGTATAAATAAGAATAAAACCATTTTTAAAATTAATTATAATGGTTTTAGATAACTAAAATATATTGATAAATAAGTATCTATTTTTTGGTAAAATATTTATATACTTCGAAAATATATTTATTCTCAAAAAAATGAATTACATAGTTTTTTTGAAAAAATATTAAATTTATTTTTAAACTTTTAGAAAACTAATTTTATGAAATTAACTTCATTTTTGGAATCAAAATGTCAAAATTATCTTAGGGTGATTTTTTTGAAATATAATTTTTTCAATGAATAGTGAAAATATTGATTTTTATTAAAAACCGCATTTTCCTTTAAACCTTATAAAATGTTATATATTTTCTTATATTTTTTTAAAATAATTATTAGTTCAATTATAATACTATTAATCAAATTTAGATAACTATAATTATTTATATTTTTAATTTTGATATAAAAACTTTTTATACATGTGAATTTTTTTTCATTGGAACTATTTTTTCATCTCGTCTGCAGGTTTATTTTTAAACTAAATTCTTCCACTTCTGCGCATTTTATTTCAAAAAATGGATTCTATATTTTTAATTAGAATTTTTAATATTTAATGATAAGTTCAACTTAATTTTTTGTCATAATGAATAGTAAAACTAGTAAAAATTAATTACCACAGACAAGGTTAAAACAGGTTTATCAGGTGGTTAAACTAAAAACATAGGAGATTAAAATGAATTAAAACCACACCAAATTTCTATTTTATATACATATGTAAACATTATCTGATATAAATTTGATAATGATCCATTTTTTATCCTTCTCACATGTTTAAAATGGATGTATTTCTTTTTCTTTTCAAAAATTCAAAGTGGGTCATCTCCTCTACTTATAAAAGGGAACCACCTCTTCTCTCCTATTCACTATTAAAAAGCCTTTTTAGTTTTTCCAATACCTGAACAAATACATACATTAATTCCATAACAACACAATATAGTCCATATTTTTATTAGGAAACCCTCATAAAAGGCTTTAGGTGAAAACCTAATAAGGTTTTCCGAAGAATAGGTATAGTCCTTAACCATGTGATTTCATTTTATTTATTCTTCTAACTATCATGAACCATCCCCTTGGGGCTATGCTGGGACTACCCCAAGCCTTCCTTCCATAGGCTAGGGGATGGAAACTAGCACTGAGTAGGCATATCCCAAAAAGGAAGGTATTTTTTGTAAACCTATACACATGTACAAAGCTCAAACTGAAGAATGTAAACACAAGGTAAACCACAAATGTCACTGAGACAACTACTGAGAGTACATTACAAACTGAAAGTACAAAGGAGCCAAAATACAAGACCAAAACCATAAATGAAAGTACAACTGCCATGATCCGTCTACTCGAGACTCTACCTGAAGGGTAGGTGAAGGGTAACTGCCTATAGCCAAAGAAGTATGATCATCCACCTAGTCTCACTAAGCGTCACCTGGTCCCAGACCCCCAAGGTCTCCATCGAAGCATTGATCACCTGTATGAGACACCAAACGTGTAAGAAAATCTCATGTATGGGTGAATAACACCATACTTAGTAGGGACCCCAAACCACAAAGGAAAAACCATAGAGAAAGACCACAATGCAAGGAACACAAGGCAAAGACCACACAAAAAATACCACAAAGAAAGGACCACAAGGTAAAGACCACACAACAAAGAACACAAAGCAAGGACCATAAGGAAAAGAACACATATAAAAGAGATCTCAGGCCAGGTATAACTCAAAATATAGAAAGTAAGATTATCAGTCGTAAAGATGAATCATTTTTTACTACTAAGTGACTCATTCATTATGAGTCACTGAGGTTTTCTCGACTACTAGACTACTAAGGCCCACTCAGCAACTAGACTACTGAAGTTTGCTCAACTACTGGATCACTAAGATGCACTTTGATATTGGACCAATGAGGTCATCTTAGCTACTGGACCACTATGTTCCTCTTGGATACTGGACCATGGAGGTCCACTCGGCTACTCGACCAGAGAGGATCACTCAGCTACTGGACCACATAGGTCCACTCGGCTACTGGACCATAGAGGTATGCTTAGCAATTGGACCACACAGGTTTGCTCGGCTAATGGACTAACAAGGTTCACTTGGTTACTAGACAACTGAGATCCTCTTGGAAACTAGACCACTAAGGTCTTCTCTTCTACTATGCCACTGAGGCCTCGCTTTTCATATCCTTCATGTCACAACCATCTATAGGATTATCTCTCTCTAGTGTACTTCATTCTAGGAGAATCTACTCCTCAAGAAATCGGTCATATATTAACATCCAAGAAAACTCACTTAGAGTATACCCAAAGGTCCATCTCATCGCAAAGGTCCCAACATTGAAGATGGGACATTAATTTGATGCCCGATGTAAAAGATATTGGCCTTTTAGTAAACAAGGGATGGTTTCGTCTAGGCCTGGTTCGACTTTATCGGACCGACCTGGTCCGGCCTGACCTAGTGGCCAGGACCATTGGGCATTTCTAGACCTTGCCTGGTTCAATCGTGGTTCCAGCCTACCGGGTCGGCCAGCAACCTAGTTCGCATTCGGTCCGGTCCAACTTAGTCAGACCAATTTATTTCTAGTCGGGCCGGACAATAGCCCATTTTCTTATCTAGCCCATCCCACATGGCAGGCCTATTATCCTCCATCTTGGTCCACCAAGCATCCCAATTCACTCCATTGGCATGGACTGCATTGGTGGGCCAGCTTGGGCCCATCCTGTACGCCGCGCTGGCATCTGGTTTTTGTAGCCAAATTGTCAGCCTAGACCGTCCACCTACCTCTGCACATGGTCTAGTATGGACCACATGCTAGTGGATGCCTTGGGACATTGCGGAGGCATGCCGTATCCTACATGTAGCTACTGCCGGTGCCGGTGCACTTACGGTCTCCTCCGCGGGCCATCTGACTTGCTATGGTGGTCCATTTTCTAATCCATCTACACTTCCGATTTTCTTGGGGATTCACTATCACTAACACACACTCCTCTCCATTTTACTATCATTCTAGGGATCTGAACTCATTTGAAATCCCCCCGAAAAAGATCTAACACGAACTCATGGGTTCTTCGGTGGGGAACAAGGAGAGAGAGGGAGGGGATCATAGAGAACTCCCTATGAACAAACCAACCTTTGTTCGTGTCATCCTAGAATTGTTCTTGTCATCCAGATCACGATGCATAATATTAATAAAAAAAATTTAATTCCCGATATCAAACCCACAATAATATTTCCCAATCCCACAAAAATATTCCATATATAGATCAACTAGTTAGTGAGTTGATCTACATTATTCAATTAGAAAAGAAGAACATGTGAAAAACAATCACTTAGATTTAATCCCCTTACTGGGAAAACGGATATTAGTCAAGGATGATCATCTATCATTTTCCATCATTCTCCATTCCTGAATCCATTCTATATGGGTGTCTTTTCTACTTTCTGATTCACTGGTGTTCATCATTGGAGAGGTTTCTTTCATCGTTTGTCAGAGGAATTCCATTGTTATTTTTCAAACCTGAATCATTGTTTAATTATAGAAGGAAGACACGTTTTACATTGTAGTGTTGACATACTATTTCATTACTATATTCCATTAATGAGTTTTAGCATCCTTAAGTTGCTTCATTGTTGTGATGTTGTGTCACTGCAAAAAGTGGAAATAAATAAAATAAACCTTTTTTAAGTTTATTTTATTTTGTTTTAAAATGTTAAATATTAACTTTCACCCTCAACCCGCACCGGTCGAGGTTAGGACCCACTTAAGGAGAACATATCACTATGAACTTAATAGCGGTCTCATATTTTTAATCTAAGTTACCATTTGTGAGTTTTGGGGATTTAAAAATAAAATAATTTTTATTTAAATTAATTTATTTATGGTTATGTACCCAAAACCAACTTTCATAGATGGCCCACATCGGCCAATGTTAGGATTCACCTAAGGGAATCACACCCTCATGAGATGGACATTACTCTCAGATTTCCAATCTGAGTTACCATTTATGATTTATAAGGATTAGAAAAATGAAATAATATTTATTCAATTATTGTGTTTACGGCCAAAAACTACATTCCACTGTTGGTCTGCACCAACCAATGTTAAGATCTACCTAAGGAAAGCAAACCCTCATGAGATCAATGTTGATCTCATATTTTCAATATGAGTCACCATTATTGAGTTATAAGGATTTGAAAAATAAAATAATTTTATTTAATTATTTTATTTATGGTTATTCCTTTTTTGGGTTTTCTCACTGGAGGCCCACACTGACAAAACTTATGTTGTGGATAGGGTAAACCTTCCATTTTGAATGGAGTAGTTCCCTTATATTTCTGATCCAGGAACCCATTTAAGAGGTATTACATTTTTTCAGGGAAACCACTCTTGCATGCTATTTAAAACATAACATTTTTCGATGGACCATTCCAGGAACACTGCGTCTCAGAATCGTGTGCTATCATAGAACATAGTCTTAGAATAATCCCCATTAAAAATAATTACATCAATTTTTTGGGAAATTAAATTTCCCCCACCTTTAGGGATTTACATCCTTATAGTCCAAAACAAGGGATAACAAATAAATGGGGGTACTGGGCTTAGATCTGAGACTTCTGCTACCAAGTGCTCTCTTGGACATTCTCATGATTCCAATGAACACGAACTAGAGGAATCAACCATCCAAAAATGGTCCTCTCATGTAAATCTTCTATCTCCACTAGGTACTCCAGGAATGTTTCCATGTCGTCTATCTCCATCTCATCATGGTTGATGACATGAGAGGGGTCGTGCATGTATATCGTCAGCTGGGATACATGGAAGATGTTAGGAACCCTCTTTAACTACAGTGCTAGATCCAAGAGGTACACCACCTCACCCACTCTAAGAAGTTTCATGAAAGGTCCTATGACCCTTAGATATATCTTTTCAACCTGATCAAATATCCATATCCTATGTCGAGGAGAGACCCATAAAAATATGTGGTCCCCCTCCTAGACCTACAAGGGTCTCTTTCACCTATCATAATTAGGATTTTTCGGCTTTGTGTAGTCTTCATCTACTCTTGGATAACCTACAACTTCTCAGTGGTATCATGTACCATCTCTGGAACCATCAGTTCTGACTCCCTTAGGTATATCTAGTATAACAGTGACCTACATGGTCATCTGTACAATGACTAAAACGGTTCCATAACGATGGTTGAGGGGTATCTTTTGTTATATGAAATATCCACTGGTGGTGGGTTGTCCTCCCAACTGTGACCAAAATCAAGAATGAAATCACGAAGAATTTTCTCCAAGGTCTATATGGTTCACTCCTTCTGACCATTCTTCTGAAGGTGAATGGTCATGATCAAGCATCGCAGAGTCCCAAAAACTTCATGAAATCCCTTCCACAATTGGGATGTTAATCATGCATCAAGATCTTATAATATCATAGATGGTACTTTATGGAGTCAAACTATTTCCTACACATAGGGGTGTCCCAAACACTCTACTGAACCCTCCTCTCAAATGGGTAGGAAGTATGCCTACTTGGTGAGCCTGTCTACGATCACCTAGATGGTATTGTTCCCCCTGGACATACATGGTAATATCATCATGAATTCCATCGATATCCCATCCCAATTTTACTCTGGTAACTCAATGGGTTTTGTCAAATATAATGGAACCCGGTGCCCATCCTTTACATATTGACAAGTGAGGTATCTCAAGACAAACTATTCCACCACCTTCTTTATCCCCGACCAGCGGTACTAACATCAGAGGTTTTGGTACATCTTTTCCACACTTGGATGTACCTCTAAATGGGATGTATGGAACTTCCTCAACACTTCCCCCCACAATTCCACTGGTACTACGATGCATCCTCTGAAAAGGATGACGCGCTCCCTACCTTTCGAATATCTATCAAGGGTATGCCCTTTGGACTTCTGGGCACATGTAATCTCGCAGATGGAATCTCCGAGTTGTGCCTCCTTGACTCACTATAAGAGTGGTAGGGTAACTACCATTAACTTAATAAAATATTTTATCTTATCTATCCGTGAAGGATATCTAAAGTATGACCAATTTCTATGAGGCCTCATTTAGTAGATGTGAACTCAATCTCCTTCAGAGATCATCTGCGACCACGTTCTCTTTCCCAGGATTATAGACTACCTCTAAGTCATATTCCTAGAGGAACTACAACCAACATTGCTATCTGTGATTTAGATCCTCCTGAGAAAAGATATACTTGAGACTCTTGTGGTCGGAGTAGATGATGAATCATTTTCCCATAAGGTAGTGTCTCAAGATCATCAATGTGAAGACTACCACTACCAACTCAAGGTCATGAGTCATATAGTTCTGCTCATGATGTCTCAATTGTTGAGAGCCACAAGAAATCAATCCTTTCCCCTGCATCAGGACACAAACAAGACCGGTTTCTGATGCGTCACAGAACACCATGAAGTTGGTTACCTTCTCTGAAAATCTCAACATAAGAGCACTCACAAGCTCTACCTCTATTGATGAAAGCTATACTAGTATATTTATGTCCACATGATGGGTTTTCATATTCTTCTTCAATTTCTTCATGGGTGATTCCATGATAGAGAAGTCAGGTACAAACCTCTGATAGTACCCAGCCATCCCCGGAAACTCCTCACCTTGGTAACGCTCTTGGGTAGCTCCCAATAAAGAACAGCCTTGATCTTTATTGATCCATTGCAACTCCAGCCTTTGAGATGACATGTCCCAGGAAGTGGACTTTTTGTATCCACAACTCAAACTTCAAGAGTTTTCCGTAAATATGGTGATCTCAGAGTGTCTGAAAAACCATCATCAGGTGTATTATGTGCTCCTCTTCAAATATTGAATACACTAAGATGTCATCAATGAAGACCACTATAAACTGGTCTAAGTATAGTTGGAATATTCTGTTCATGAGTCCATTGAACATTGTTGGGGCGTTCATCACACCAAATGGCATCACTATGTACTAGTAATGGATGTAGAGACATCTGAAAGATGTCTTTGAGATGTCCTCATCTTGTACTCAAAGATGGAGATAGCCTGATCTGAGGTCTTTCTTCAATAACAATCTCTCTCCCTTTAGCTGGTTGGAGAGGTCATCAATCCTCTGTAGAGGATACTTGTTCTTTATTGTCACCTAGTTCAGGTTCCAGAAGTCTATGCATAACCTCAATCTTTCGTCTGCCTTATTGGAAAACAACACTGGATCTACCCCTCATGAAATGTTGGCCCTTAAAAATCCCTTTATTAGAAATTCCTCCAACTACACCCTCACCTCCCAGAGCTCTGCATGAGCCATACGATATGTAGGTGTAGATATCAGTGCCGTCTTGGGGTACAGATCAATTCCTGAGTCTACCTATCTATGAGGAGGTAGTCTTGAAACATCCTATGGAAATACTTCCTCGTACTCATCCACCACTGTAATACACTATGGAATCATCTCATCCACTGCACCAAGGGTCATGCTATCCAACTGATGAGTGATCTGAAACAACCTCTTTTATATGATTCCATCACGCGCTGCTCTATTTTCCATCTCACTAAGAAATGAAAACCGATTCCCATCTCCATGGACACACCACACTATGTGTCTAAAACAGTCAATCTATGATTGGACTGGTAATACCCAGTCCATACCCATAATGACATCATAAGGACTCAGTGCCGCTACTAAGAGATCCTAGATGAATCTATCACCTCCAAGAGTAATCTAACACTATCAGCTCCATTTTTCGATCATCGAATTTCCTCCTGTAGTAGTCTCTAATTGTAAGGATTGAGCCAATGACTCGATCAAAATCTTCGAGCTCTGAACGAGGTCCACACCAAGGAAAGAGTGACTAACACCTATGTATATAAGAAATGAATCTAACATGTAGAAGACACATATCTTACCTTGTATCATCTCTAGGATGTCAAGACTGTAGGCCTCAATTTCCTAAAGCTGAGCCTGCCTCTATCCACCTGCTCCTGGAGCACATGGTGGACCACTTGGGGGGGGGGGGTAGTACCTCATACCTACACCCTCCTCCTACTACTCTTCCCATTCCACTGCACCATTTACAACCTTGTGTACCACCATGTCTGGGTGTCTTCTACTGCCTCATAGGCCCCTCAACCATCTTTTGGTCCTCTACGAGGTGAGTTGAGAAATCCCAAGCCATGTTCCCCTGCATGCGTCACATACTCTACTCCTTTGATGACTCCCTCTACCCCAAGAGCCATGTACCACTTACCCTGAGTCCTAGGGTCTTCCTTTAAATGCTATGGCCCATTTAGGCCTCCGCGTCATCTGTCGGCTACCTTTCATGGATGACTCGGCCACTTATAACCCAGTGGTATCTCCCACTGTCGGTGCCTGATCTATGAAGAAGATCTCAACTAGTAGAACTCGCTCTAGCACCCCATTCCGTGTAGGGATGCCGGGGGAAATTAGCAATGCCTTGGTCTCCCATTAGAGTCCATTATAAAAGTTCCAATCCCTAAAAAAGTGTCATGCACCATATTCATAGAGTAACTGGAGAGGTCTGTGAATCTCGCAGAGTACTCAGGCACTATCATCCTACCCTGCTATAGGTGAATCAACTCTTATATGTACACTAAGCACAATGTAATCAGAAATAACTCCTCCCTAAAAATTCGATCAAAGTCAGACCAGGTGAGGGTCACCTCCTCATGCATCTAGATCATCAAACTCTACCATCTCCCTACAAATCCCGGCAGAAGGCTCGTGTCTAGAACTGCCATTTGGTCAAGTGGCATCCTCACTAAGTGGAAGACTCACATCACCACCTCCATCCAATCCTTAGAAAACTATGGATTTCACTCTCACCAGAACCTAGGAGGTATATCTCTCTAAAAATCATGTAAGGCACAAATCCTACATGCATCCTCTACCAGTAGCATTGGAAGTAACTACTGACCAACATGTTGTGGTAAAGCTGGTACACCACCTAAAGGTTTTATCTCAGGCAACGGTTCCTATATCAAAGCCTAATCACATTGTGGACCATCCTCATTGTCACCCATTGGAATAATGGGTGGCTATATTTAGAGAGGAATCCAGAAACAGATCAAGATGAATCACGATTAATAAGTTATACTTGGTGATATGACTCTGATTCAGAAAGATCATCATAAAACATTCAAAGACCCATGCAACTAGTGTTTTCATGTACTAATTAGGAAAGAAGAATTCAGGGACCTGGTGTATGGATACATTAGCTACTGCACCAACACTAGACTCCCTGGCTTGAAAGCTGAACTAAAAACACTTAAAACTGTTTCCCCATAAAAATTTATAGACTCTTAGTTGTTTTTCTATAACTAACTGCCATCTGATATCAATTTGTCATGACCCATCCCACAGGACCCATGCTGTGACTACCCCAATCCCACCTTCCATAGGCTAGGGTATAGCAACTAGCACTGAGTAGTTATATCCCAAAAAGGGAAGGCATTGCCTTTAAATGAGTACACATGCAAAAAGATGAAACTGTCGAAAGTAAACACATGGTAAACCACAATTGTCACTAAGAAAATTAATGAGAGTACAATAAAAACTGAAAGTACGAAGATTCTAGAATATAAGCCCAAAACCATAATGGAATGTATAACTTCCATGATATATCTGCTCAAGACCCTACATGAAGGGTAGGTGAATGGTAGCTACATGTAGCCATAGAAGTACATCCGTCTGTCCTATATCCATGAGCGCTACCTGGTCCCGGACCACCAAGGTCTCTGTAAAAGAGTATATCACCTGTAAAAGACACGAAAAGTGTGGGAGAAGCCCGTATAGGGGTGATTAACACAATAATCAGTAGGGATCCCAAACCAAAAAGGTAAGATCACAGAGCAAGACCACAAAGAGAGGCCACAATGTAAGGACCATAAGGAAAAGACCAAACAACAAAGACTACAAATAAAGGACCACAAGGAAAAGACCACACATCAAAGACTAAAAATAAAGGACCAAAAGGAAAATACTATACAAAAAAGATATCTCACACCCGATATAACTAAAAATATAGAAAGTAAGATTATCATTATTAAAGATGAATCATCTTTTACTACTGGGGGACTCATTACTGATGAATCGTTGAGGTTATCTCGACTTCTAGAACACTAAGGTATAATCAAATACTGGACCAATAAGCTTATCTCGACTACTGGACCACTAAGATCTACTCAACAACTAGACCACTAAGGTCTGATCAGATAGAGGACCACTAAGGACCGCTCAGCTACTAGACTACTGAGGGCTACACACCAACTGGACCATGAAGGTCTACTTTACTAATAGAACACCGAGGTCTTCATGGCTACTGTACCACCAAGTTCTTCTCTTATATTCATCCACTAAGGTCCTAAAAGTCATATCCTTCATGTCACAACTAGCTGTAGGATTCCCACTCTCCAGAGCACTTGATTGCGGGAGAATCTACTCCTCAATCCATCAGTCATATATCGACTGTCAAGAAAAATAACTTAGAGTATACCAAAAGGACTGCCTCATCGCAAGGGTCCCAACACTGAAGACGGTGTGTCCATCAGAAATCCAGTTTAAATGATATTGGAATTTTATAAAATAGGGGTCGGTTGCATCTGGGACCAGTTCAACTTGGCCAAACCATCCCGACCAACCCGAACGAGGGGTCCTGCTAGCCTCAACCTGGTTCAGCCAACCCGACCAGACCTAGTTGGTTTGGGACCAACTCGGTCTAGACTGACCCAATGACCAGGCCAATTGGTCCTTTCTAGACCCAGCCCAGATCGACCATGGTTCCAGCCCACCGAGTCACCCAACGATCCAGTTGTCATTCTGTCTGGTCTGACTTTTTCAAACTAGTTTAATTCTAAACAGGCCACACAGCGGATTGGTTTCCAATCTGGCCCAACCTATATGAAGGATCGGTTATCCTACAGCCTTGGCCACCCAGCGACCCTGTTCACTCTATTGGCCTAGACAGCATTGGCAGGCCGACTTGGGTTCAGACCGAATGATGCAATAGAACCCAGTTCACACAGCCACACGACTAGCTGAGGTCAATAAATTCCCTTTACGCATGGTCCAATGTGGACTACATGCCATCACACATTGCGGCCTACTCAAACTGATGTGCCGCCCAATGGTTGCCTCCCCCTGCAACACTGCATCCCATGCTGGACATGGTCTCCACCACCGTAACACGCCACTAGGGCGTGCCGCATCCTACCTACAGCCTCCACAGCGGGCTACTGCATAGCTTCCACCAGTGTTGGTGCGATAACAATGTCCTCTGCAGGCCACTAGACTCACTCTGGAGGTCCACTTTCTGATCTGTCTATGCTTCTAGGTTTCTCGGGGAACCACTGTCACAACAACATACTCCTCACCATTTTTCCATCGATCCATGGGTCCAAACTCATTTTTAATCCCCCTGAAAAATATCCAATGTGACCTCATGCATCCATTGTCAGTGAAAAAGGAGAGAGTGAGGGAGGATCACATATAACACCCTAATGAACAAACAGACCTTTGTTCATGTTGGCCCAAAATTGTTCTTTTCAGCGGGATCACAAAGAATAATTCAAATCACAATTATTTAATTCCTGATATCAAACCCATAATATTATTTACCAATCCCGAAATAATATTCCTTCCAAAAATCAACCAGTTAGGGAGTTGTTCTGCATTGTTCAATTATAAGGGAGAAACATGGGAAAAACAATCACTTAGATTTAAAACCCTACCTAGGAAAAATAATATTGTTCAAGGATGATCATCTATCATTATCCGTCGATCTCCAATTCTGAATCCACTCCCCAAGGGTGTCATCATTGCTTTTCGATTTGCCAACATTCGTTATTGGAGAGGATTCCTTTGTCGTTCGTCAAAGGAATTATAGGGTTCTTTATCAACCTTGAATCCTTGTTTAATTACAAAAGGAATACATGTTCCATCATCACCACACTAATTCAGTAATGTATTACATTAATGAGTTTTATCATTGTTGGTTCACCGCATTGCAGTGATACTGTGTCACTGCAAAAAGTTAAAAGAAATAAAATAAAACTTTTTTAGTTTATTTTATTTTACTTTAAAACATCCAAAAATTAACTTTTACCTGCAACTAACTTCGGTCGAGGTTAGGCCCCACATAAGGAGAAAATTTGATTATAAACTCAATGGTGGCCTTAGATTTTTAATCTGAGTTTCCATTTACGTGTTATGAATATTAGAAAATATAACAATTTTTATTTAATTTATTTTATATACGGTTATGTCCAAAAAACCAACATTCACAACCAACCCACGCTGGACGATGTTAGGATCCAACTAAGGGAAGCATACCCTCATTAGGTCAACCATACTCTCGGATTTCCAATCCAAGTTACTGATTATGAGTTATAAATATTGGAAAATAAAATAATCTTTACTCAATTATTTTATTTATGTAAAATAATCACTAATAATTTTAGGTTATATCCACGGACCTATATCCATGATTTTATAGGTCTGTGGCTATATCTTGTTTATAACCACGATTCGATTACTGCTCCATGGATGGAGATTCGTGAGAATTTTTTTGGTTTCGACACCTGTTAGGATCCTCCTCCTCCCCCAACCCATAACCCTCTCACCGCAACACCCTCATCCCCTGATCTACAACCCTATCACAATGGAAACTTTCTCCCCGATGACCTCTATCACCATGGTGAACTCCTCCCAGATGGCCTCTATTACCGTGACTGATGATTAATGCTCAGTGGCTGAAGATTCATGATTCTTTTCTTTTTTTTGATACCAGTCGGGCTCCTCCTCCTCCCCTGATCCATGAATATCTCACCGTGATGCCCTTCTCCCCAAAAACCTCTCTCACCGTAGCACCCACCAAACACGTCCACTCTGCTGACACTACTCCGAGACAGACTCCCCACCACCTCCTCTGGCATGCCTCCGATGTGGATACCCCACCTCCTGGGGACCATCCTTCTCCTCGACCCACCGAAGGTATTTAGGGTTTTAACCCCTAAAATTTCACTCATGTGTATTTTATTAAAATAGTTACTCCTTATTCTTAATTTTGGAGTTTCATATATCCTTTTAACCATTGTGGTAAACTGTACATCAAACTCTAACTTGATATTTCACAAAGATAAAAATTCTTCTTCAAATTCTCATCACTATAGTATAGTGTCCAATTACTGCCTATTTTTCAACCAAAATTCTCACCACGATTTCCAATATGGCATGACCAACTTCTTATTATTACCATTTCATGGCATTTTGTTTTGTTCTGTACTGTAATGTGGGATTCTGTTGACTTCAAATCCTTCTTTGGTAGGTATTTCTATCATATCATCTTGAATCATTAAACATACCTCTTGATTTTTTAATTTGAATTTGTGGAATAATCATCATAATATTTATTCATATGATTGGATGGCTCATATTATCCATCCAATGACCAAAACAAAAAATTTAGTGACACATACATTGTACCTTCCTAAGGATTCATATGAATTATACACACATGTTTACACTGTATCATCCTTTTTTCATGGCCCAAGGCTCTCTTTGAGTCTCCTTCTTATAGGCATAATTATGGAATTGACTATGGTGTGGTTGATTCATCCCATTTTCCATATTTAGTTTATAATCACACTATGATCATCACTATGGAAAATCCATCATTATCTCACTATTTTACATATACCTAAATATTCTTCTCTATAGTGTGCAGTTTGGATACCATGATATTAATACATCCTTCAAATAAATCTTTTCAATGCATTAAAATACTCACATAAAAAATGCATCCCATTCTCTCATATAATCACCGAAATGTTGTGTAAATAATTACTTGAATATTTCATAGTGGTATCAATCTTTGTAGTGAAATCATCTCCTTAGACTTGAGGTTGAAGACGATAAAGATGATGTCCCCTCATTTAAAAATTCCACTCATGTACAGATTTTAATAGGTTGATTGGTACCACACAAAGTTTATCCCTTATAAATAAATGTCACTCAATTAGATATTCAATAAATTCCAACATGGCTATCTACTCTGTCATGGACCCCTATGTTAACCCATATATGTGAATGTTCTGTACCCCTCACCCACCTTCACCCTGATACATGCATTTACCTATACAAGCTCTCTACATATTCACATATTCTGGTCTTAGCAGGAATCCATCCTTTGAGCTTGGTTGTTTCCTCATTGATTCGTCATTACTCTATTCAGGTGATGACATAGAGACCTATCCATTTTTTTAGACACATTAATTTCCATTTTCCAAATAGTTGTATGAGTAATATAGCACTAAGAAAAAAATTTAATAAGACCTTTAGTTTAAACTTCATCAACTTATTTCAAGAATATTTTTATATAATATTCTCTAATTCTTATGATTATTTAAAAACAATGGATAAAACTATCTTTCACTTCAAACAACATTTCCATAAGCAAATTGATCTCAAGAAATCAAATGGTAAAACATTATTTAAACTTTCACAATAATTTTCCAAAATTTAGATTTGTATGAATTATTGACTTTAAAGGATTCTCAAGGAAATCCACCTCAAGGGATGATCTCATCCTTTACTTTATCTGAATAGATATTTTTTCAATGTGTAATTTAGAATACCATTTGATAAATCATAAAAAGATGGTTACATTTTTAGATCTTTAATTATTATTCTATCTTAATTTTCTTTATTTGTTCTCTATTTGAGAACAAGCATCACCTTTTATTCCCTACATGGTTAGCACAAAAATAAAACACAAATGATAAAGAAATAATTTGGAACCTCTTTTAAATCCATAGTGTGATAAAAAAGGATAATAATTTTTTCTCAACCAGGAAAATCTTTTTTTAGTAGTCTAATTTTATGTAAATTCTTTACACTAGATCTTCTATTTTTCATAAAATTCTTGGGTAGAATGAATTATATTATTATTTATTTGTATGAGATCTTATTTTTAACATGTTCCATTAATCACATACATGACTTACTACATTTTTCATTGTTCTCAAGATTTCATATTGGGTTGGTGAAATTTTCAAGAAACTATTTGAGTTTTGACTAGCCTAATTGAACATCCCACACAATATTTCATGAGTTATAGGATTGTTACCTTTTTATAATCCCTCACGGGGGTTGTATTTTCCATCGTTATATGGAATAGAATATTTTCCTTTATCACTTTCATTATCTTGTTCTTATTTCATTTTTTTCTGTTTCCAAATTTTCCAGTGATATAAATAAATAATAAATGGGTATATTGATAGCTTATTTAGATTATTCATATGGATTCATGAGATTGATGTGTTTTCACATCAATTTAAATAAATGTAACACTCATCTTGAACTTATTATACATGCATTAAAGTTGATCTTTCTTTTATTTCTTTTCCAAGGATGAATCACCATTTTTTATAGGATTTTGGTATCTTTTATCATTATTTTATTTTGAAACACACTTAGATAAACATGAATCACACATGTGACCACTACCATTACACATACAATAGAGATATTCAATTTTTTGGAACCTGTTTATAGTATATAGGTCATTCCCTTTCACCTCTACTTATTGACTTATCTTAGGCTTACTCCCTCTCATTGATGGATTTCTCTGAATTTCAGAAAGAGATATATTATGCCAAAAAATTAACAAATTATGCCGAAACATATTATAATATCAGTAATTATGTTTAAAACTTTTTTTCTTTTATGAACTCTATATTGCTAATATTTTTTTAGATCTTATAGTATACCAATTTTGAGAATTCTTTTCAACTATTTGGGCTTAATATAAATAAAATCAATTCATACACTTAGTTCCCAAAACCTTCGATAAAGTGGTTGATTTCAATTAATTTATCTTTTTACAATTTTGTATAGGTTTTTAGTTTATTCATACATTATGGAAAAAATAGATTGATTAGCAATACATTTTTCAGATGTGGTTAGTACCTTTATTTTTATAACTATTGAATATTGATCATTAGATGATCTCAAGATGTTTTTAAAACCAGTTGTAGATATTTTTTCTTAAGAATCCTTCTATGAACAATGTATGGAACAACAATTCTTCCAATGTCCAATAAAATCTAAGGTTGAGTAACTTCTAGATTTTTATGTTCAACTTCAAGCTATAAGAAATTCATATTGAATGTGTTTCTCTCATCATAAATTGTTTTTATCTTGTCTTCATGGGGATTCTTGATTTTATCAACTTCATCATCAAAAATTTTGTTCTTTTCCTAAAAAAATGGTCAAACTATTTAATCTTATTTTATTTTACCTCCAGTTCATCATTCATGACAAAAACTACTTATTTGTGTATATGGTTCCATACTTACATCCTTTTAAAGTATTTTTCTTTCTATTGGATTTCATTCAACAAATCCATCTCAAATATGTAGTACTTTCCTTCGAGCGTAAAACTATTTTTTGTGGCCTATATTTGATTAGTAATATTTACACATTTATGCTCATTTTTGAATTAATAAGTCACCTTAATCTATAATTAATTTTTAAGACTATTATTTTATTCCTAAAATTATTTAAGGGGATAAAAATAAAAATAAAAACATATTTAGGAATTTTTTTATATTTACTCAAAGTTAGCACATAGATCTGCATATTCCTTATTAAATAGATTTATAAAAATATGGTCCTCACCACTTGTTATAGATTCATCAGAGGAACTTTAATGATAAGAATTTACAATTACACCATCTTCATGGGGAAAATCAGATTCATTAGATGTATAAGTTTTATCCATATTTTTTACCATTGTAATTCTCAACCAATTATTTAATATTCATTCTTGGTTAGGTATCATCATGATATTAGAATGATGAAGTTGTATTTTATTCCTTTATTCACAATATTTATATCTTCTTTATCATTATCATCTCTTTATTAATTTTTTTATTTTAGAATGAGTTTTCTTTTACATTTTCTACTTCCTAAGTTGGTCCTTCATTCATCTCGACATGAATCATGGAACATGGCTCATGATTTTTGAATTTTAAAGTGCAGCATAAGAATAATAATATTTATTCATATTAATGGATGAATTATATGCTCTAGCTAATAAATCTAATGTTACTCTCAAGAAAAAATATATATTACTAGGATAATAACTTTAATGCACACACATATATAATATTTTTTCTTTTTTCATTATGTGAGTCTCCTACTTTTGGGGTGGTGGCAGTGTGCAGGGGGAATGGAGAGGGGTAGGGGTGAGGGGGGGGGGGGGGGGGGGGGTAGTGGGGGTGGACGTGGGGGGGGGGGGGGGTAAGTTGGGTGGGTGGGGGGCCTCGGGGTGTAGGTAGGGGTGGGGGTAGTGGGGTTCATTTGGGGGTGGGGGAGTTGGGGTGTAGGTGTGGGGGGGGGGGAGTGGGGGTGCATATAAGGGGGGGGGGATTGGGTTGCATTTGGGGGTGGGGTAGTGGGGGTGCATTGGGGGGGAGTGGGGGTGCTAGTGTGGGGGTTGTCTGGGGGGGGGCAAGGGATATAGCCATAGTTTCACAACCTTTATCAGCACGAGAAATATGCACCTGTTTTATTGCTTATTTGCAGTTAAAAATCATGTGTTCACATTTTTATTTCAGGTATCAATAAACCTGATGTTCACTTTGTGATTCAAAATTCCATTCCAAAGTCTATTAAAGGCTATCATCAGGTTATTATTCAAAATATATTTTGATTTTTTGTTTTTAATGCTATGTCCATAAGGCTAGAGTTCAAAATTGTTTATCAAGTCTAATCTAAAATCTATAATTATCTTCACATTCTCTAGGAGTGTGGTCATACTGGTAAAGATGGTGAACATTCATCTTGTGTCCTATTTTATAATTATAGTGATTATATAAGTTAACCTATCCAAATTTGTATTTATTTTTAAGAATATTTTTGGTCTTTAATTATTAATATGATGTAGAGGGGGGGGGGGGGTGTTTGGGGGGACTATCCAGGTGGGGGCTATCCGGGGGGGGGGTTCCACATAGGAAGAAATTTTTGTATAATGTACTTCTATAAAATCATGACTGAATTATATCCTATGACATGGTGTCAATATGTTTATTATTTTTCAATGAAACTATTAGTTTCTCATTAACTAACTTATTTTCTTAGTTAAAATTCTGCACACATTTTCTTTAAATATCAAGAGAGATTGAAATGGTGACTATTGCTACAATTTATAATAAATCATGCATGATAAATATTCAAATTGTAGAAAATTTTATGTACTTGGGGAATTAGTTACTGAGAACATTGAATGAGTTGTTCCTAGTTTGTATTATTTTATGTTAATCTCTTATTTCACTCATGCGTTCGTGTGAAACTGTGTTGACTTCAAAAATATATTGTTTTTCTGATGTTTTAATCTTGATGATGATTCTCCATGTTGATTATGTTATCATTATCAATTATTCTATTATTTCCTTTATCATTAATCTTGTTCCCCCCACTTCAATTTTTAGTTTCAATTAATGATGATTCATCATGTCACTGGCATTTTGTTAAAGTCTTTTAGGACATGTTCATGTGTGATGAGGAAACCAGAGTCAAAGTCGACTCACCGCGTATGCATGGGTAAGAATATATATAACAAGTTTTCCCATTATATGTATATTCTCCCATGGCATCACGATTACATATAAGGGGCTAGGTGTGCTTATGTGTATATATGGAAAATGCATACGTTTATGGGTGATAACGGGATTTTTCATGTGATCTTATATATAAGGGTCCTCTTGTGCATGTTCAAGGCCATGCAGACCCATACATAGGGGTTAGGGCGTACTAATCTATATGAAAAGGTGAATATGCCCAGAGTATGGATGAAGAAACTTAGAGTTGTCACTGATAAAAGTTTCACTCACCGAGTGTGGATTGGCTCCTTTGAGGTTGGGTCCCTCTTCTAGACTCTTTAATTAAATAATGTTTTAAATTGTATTTAGTTTCCATATTAATTATGTTTGTTTATATCAAATTACAATTCTTGAATAAGTGTTAGTTAATATAATTTTTTCTTTTGATAAAGAAGTCATGGATTTGAAATAAAACCCTTCCAATGGAGGTGTGATGTCTACAAAAATGCACATTGGTATACCTTGCATGACATTATTGCATTGATGTTTTCCTTATACTTGATTTCATTGTCACTTGTAAAGCAAACATCATACTTGAAACTTTTTATAGCCATGTAGGTGGTTGCAAGGGGGCTATCCAGGGGGCGCAAGGGGGGTTTCCAGAAGGGGGGGGGGGCGTGCAAGGGGGAATGGGTGTGTAGGGGAGTGTTCAAGGGGCTTCCCAGGGGGGGTCAAGGTTAACTTAATTAATTTAATGAGTTAAATGGAACCAAACATGGTCAACTTGGAACATGATAGGTAATTCCTCATGTAGTGAATTGTGTTATGATTATTTTTCCTTTTTAATGTTTAATTGGATGGTATGACAGTAGATATCAACCCAAGATACACACAATTGCACCAAAAGGTTTGTTAAGTCTTCCACTATATTGGATTCACGAATAGGTATGAAGTGAGATGACTTTGAGATCTAATCTATAGTCCACTATAAGAAATCCTATTTTCATACCACTCTTTGTAAACCTATGAAAAAAGTGATAGCTATTTTCTCCAATTTCCAAATAGATATAGGTTATGTTTGCAACATGTAAGGGGTGTTCAAGTGGGCTGTCTAGGGGGTGAAAGGGGGTGTATGGGCGGGTGGGGTGGGGGTGGTTGTCCAGGGGAGGGGGTGTCCAGGTGGGAGGGGGGGGGGGGGGCTGTAGGTGGTGTAAGAGGGTAAAAGGTGTTGTCCATGGGGTAGGGGGTCTAGGAGGGAGGGGGTGAAAGGGGGCCCAGGTGTGTAGGGGGGGGTGAAAGTGGTGTTCAAGGGGTTGTACATTTGGTGAAAGACGGGGGGTGTCCAGGAGGGAGGTGGTGTCCAGGTGGGAGGGGGTGTCTAGTAGGGGGTGAGGGTTAGGGGCCTGGGTGTGCGGGGGGGGGGGGGGTGAAAGGGGGTTGTCCATGGGGTTTGAAGGAGGGATGGGGGGGGGGTCCAGGAGGGGGAGGGGGGAGGGTGCAAGGGGGAATATGTGTGGGGTGGGGCTGTTGACGAGGGTGTCTAGGAGGGAGGGGGTGTCCAGGAGTGGGGGGGGGGGTCAGGGGATATTTTGGGGGCTTTTTAGTGATGGGGGTGAAAGGGGGTTCAAGGGGGCTCTCTAGGGGGCGAGATAGTGTAGGGGGTGCTGGGGTGTTTCTTAGGGGGCTGTCCAGGGGGTGAGGGGGGGGGGTGTCCAGGAGGGGGTGAAAGGGGGAATGAGTGTGCATGGGGGTCTCTAGGAGGGAGGGTGTGTCTAAATGGGAGGGGGTGTCTAGGAGGGGTTGGTCAAGGGGGAATGGGGGTCAGGGGGGGTCAAGGCAGTGCAAGGGGTTATCCAGGGGGCTATCCAGGGGGCATGGGGGTGCTGGGGGGGTGTTGAAGGGGATATCCAAGGGGGGTGCAAGGGGGCTATTTAGAGGGATAAAATGAGGTAGCCTATGGGGCATGGGGGTGCATGGGGTGTTCAAGGGGGCTGTCCAGGGGGTGAAAGGGGGCTTTCCAGGGAGATAATGGGGGTGAATGGGGGATATCTTGGGGGAATGTGGGTTCAAGGGGGGTGTTTAAGGGGAGTATATGGGGGTATTGTTTTATGAAATGGGAAGGTCTAGAGCCACAATTTTAAACTGTGGCTGTAGGCCTATTGCTATGGTTTTAAACTATGGCTAAAGCCTTATAGAAATGGTTTTGAACTATAAAAATAGGCCCTGTGTGGCTTAATATTCTATGACAGTTTCAAAATGTGGATAAAAGTCTATATCCACAGTTTTAAACCATGGTTATATCCCTTTATCCATGGTTTGAACCGTGGCTATAGGGATTTATCCACAATTCCAAAACGTGGCTATTGGTCTTGCCCTATACCATTTCCAATACTGGCCAATATCCATTAAAATATGGATATAAAAAATATACACAATTTTCAGCTTATAGCCACAATTTTAAACCATTCTTATAGCCTAAATTCTCTATAGTGAACTACTTTCCACTATTGGCCCATGCCAACCAATGTTAGGCTCTTCCTAAGGAAGTCATACCCTCACGAGATCAAAGTTGGTCTCAGATTTTCAATCCAATTCACTATTCATGAGTTATAAGGATATGAAAAATATAATAAATTTATTTAATAATTTTAGATACAGTTATTCCATTTTCAGGTTTTGTCACTAGAGGTTTTAGTTGACTAAACTTAAGTTGCATCTAGGTTAAATGTTCCATCCTGAATGCAATAGTTCCCACAAATTTCTAATCCGGGCACCCATTTAAGAGTTATTCCACTTTTTTCATGAAAACCTCTCACATGCAGTAATTAAAACTTAAAATTTTTTGATAGACCATTCTGAGAACATCAGTCCTTGGAATCACACTTTGTCTCAATGCCTGGTCTCGGAATAATCCCCTTCAAATTTTTATGGAATTTCCAGGACATTACACTAACCACATAAAGTATTCTTTAACATTTTAGATATAATAAAATCAGTATCTAAAATATTATTATATTATATTATATTTTATTAATTTTATAACCTATATCTCTCTCATCCCCCATCAAATGGGAAATGAAACCATTGATCGTGTGTATGGAGAACTATCATCTTGTGAATCGATGTAATTTGTTTTCCATCATCACCTATCATGGGTGGTTATAATGAAGGATTTAAAGTATATATATTATATTTATGAAATAATTATACTTCTATAATTATAATATCACATGTACCTTCTTACCTTCTAATATGTTGGAAAATGATAATGTCGCTCATGCGTACGTGTAAACTAACACCTCCATGAAGTGATATAATATATATTTTATTTTAATTTAAAATGGATGTTAATAAGTATATATTTAATAAATATATATGATATAAAAAAAATTTAATGGTGAAACAATATTTTCCATTCTTTCATTCCATACGTCAAGAAAATGGAAACATTGTTCATGTCTATATACGACCTACCGTCCCCATGAATGTTGTAATTCACTTTTCTATGTATAAATTTTATAGTTGACTATAAATATGTATATAATGAATATATATGATATTTATATCATGATAAAAATTCAGTATATAATTTAAAAATAATCAAAGTACATGGACCAAAACTACCGAACAAAAACATTCATGAAAAACTAAGAAATTATCACTCAAAATAATGATTTTAACAAATGATTATTAATAAATGGGGGATAAAATGTCATTAGTAAATACTAATTTATATTTTAAATATTATTATAGTTATATAATATATTTATAATAAACATATATTAATTTTATAGGAGTTTCTAATGTGTATGAAGAAATTTGAGACTTGAGGTAAGATATTTTTTTTCCCAAATTGACTTCTTTGAGAAATATGCAATGTTATGAAATTATCTTATTTTATGAGGTGTATATGAAGAAAATGTGACATGTTATATCATGAATTTATTTATTATCATTATATTTAATGTTTCATTTAAAATTATTCTTTCACGAGGATTAAGATTCAAAAGTTACCAAAGCGTGTAAGGAATTGTCGTCTTATTTTTACTTATGTGGGACATATGTCATATTAAACCCTTATTTATTTTTTTGTGATATATATAATTATACTTTGAAATGTTATATAATGAAATTATTTATTTTTATGATATTTAAATTTTCATTTAAAGTTATTCTTTCATGGTACTTACGATTCAAAAGTTACCAAAGTGGTAAGGTATTTTCATCTCACCTTTACTTCTATAAGACACGTCATATTCCACAGTTTTTTATTTTATGTGGTGTATATTATGACCATGAATTTATTTTATGACTATTATCATGAAAATTATAGAGATATTAATATTAATTTTTGGTTCTCTATTTCATGAGGTTTTTATTTGAAAGTTACCAAAGTGGGAAGGGTTTCATGCTATAATCTCATTGTTTATTGAGATTGTTTATAGTTAAGATATGATGATAAAATATTAAGATATATCTGTAAATAAACTCATGAATTTTCTTATCCTCTAGTTATTTATGAAAATTATATTTTTTTTCTTTTATTTTCCCCTCTTAATATACTTAAGAGTCCAAAACAGTGTTTTTAAAGAAAAAATGACTTTATTTCTCTATTCTGTCAAAAAAATATTTTCTTCAATGTACATGTTTCCTAAAAATGTACTAAATAATTTTTTTATTATTCTCAATATATTATTTAAAGATATTTTTACCCATGTTTAACCTTTTATAAAATAGTTTAATATGAATCTTTTTGTCATTTCCTAAATGATTCACTTTTTAATTTTTACTAAAAATGTTAAAGGAATCATTGTTTTAATGTACATGACACAAAAAGAATTTTCCACCATCATAACCAATAAATTATTTAAATATCCCTTTAAAAGTTTTAATTTTTTTTCCAATAATTTTTTTTATAATATTTGGGAATTATTATGTTTTTTAATAAGTTATTTAAAATAGAAAAGGATATTTTCCCCAGAAAATGTTCTAAGTGACCTTTAAAAATAAATTTCAATCTTAGATGAAATCCTTTAATGTTATGTAATCTTTACTGGGGATGTTATCCAAGGATACCAATATTATTTTTATATATATGGTTTATTATTATGATGAAATTTTTTTTATGAAACCTATACCTTTTTCACGAGTTATGATATGATGAATTAATGAAATTATTATGAGACCCATTTCTTTTTCATGGGTTATTCCATAAAGAAATGTTTATGAAATCCATTTATTTTCCAAGGGTTATACTATGCTGAAATTATTATTAAACCCATTTCCTTTTCATGGGTTATTACATTATGAATGATTTATGATCTTGTGGCATACATCTGTATTATTTTCATTATGTGATTTGTTGGACTAAAATTATATATCCCTCCAATGCATTAGGAAAAGATGGATATCTCATGAGATAAATAAGACTACACTAGGGAGTGAACATAGTTTAGTATGGGTGTTTTTCCTCTATGATAGTATTAGGATTGAACCTTGAATACTATTATGGTTTGGTGAGTAAACCCATTCTACAATGATAGTTTTGGTAATATACCATGACTACTAAGAAAATGATTTTTTATTTATGATATAATTCTAAGTCTTATTCCAATTTTATTCTCTAATCGATCATGTTCCATGATTCCTTTATGATTTATGTCTTATGATATTCCAAATTTTATGCCTTTAACTAAGATTGTGATCATTGATATATAGGGCATGGTTTTCAAATGTTAAGATCAGGTTATCATACCTGTATTCTTATGTAATCATTGATATATCCCTTATTTACTATTAATGGGATCTGAGCTCACCATTTATTATATTTTCTTTCCACAATTTATGAATAAATGTTTTATGTCTGATAAATCTAAGAAGGGTTCTAGTTATGAATAACTTAGTGGGAGATGATGTAGTTCACTTATGAACTAGTTGTTTATGTATATGTGTTTCCAAATGCAGTAGAACTATAAAATTATGGAATTTATCATCTTGTTATATAATGAATATTCATTTAACAAGGTGAAATATCTATGTTTTAAATGTATGGGTTGCTATATTCTAGAAAGCCTGAAGTGCGTTCCTGATATCCATGGGCTAGTAACAAGCACCCGAGATTCATATAAGGAAACACGAGAATGATTTCTCTCTCAAAATACATATGATAATAAAAAATAAAACCTATCAAAAAATTGATAAAAAATATATCTATGTTAAAGAAATAAGTAAAATGGTCACACAAAACATATGAATGAAAATATCTCAAGGATCAAATAAAATACTATCAAAACACAAAAAATAAAACATCCCAATGTACCACATCCATGTGACTACATGTCATGCCCATCCCAACCCACTGGAAAGATAACAAAATCTAGAAGAGATTTCCTCTATGTTCTACTCTTATATTTTCCTATATCCTATAAAACCAAGGCCATAAACACCCAAAGGAAAAGGTAGGATGTGATCATTGAAGCTTAGTAGGATAACACCAAGAATATATACAATGTATAACCATGTGTATCCATTAGTACTTATTTAAATACACATTTTTTAATATTTTGAAAATAAATCACTTTCCATCATAGAAACATCCTTTGGTTTCCTTTTAGAAAATATTAAATTCATTTAAAAGTCATGATATATTCAAATAAAAGGAGACATATTACATATCACATATCTAATGGACTAAGAAAATAAATAAATAGTTTTGAATAATCATTATCTATATCAATATCAAGTGGTAAAATAATTATATTTAAAGATCATTCATAAAATAAAATCTCAAAAAACCAAATAAGGAAATCCATGACTAAAGGGTGTAAAAAACCACTTAGAAAAATAAAATAACACTCAACAGAAATGAATCCAAAATTCTAGGGACCTTGGCCCCTCATAAAGGCTATCCCTAGAAACATAGAATTAATGGAATCTCCCCAAGTGATAGATAAATCAATTAGGGATCATCTATGTTTAGTTTTTCCCTATACCCCATGGTCTCTCTAATGTGATTTATATCATTATTACATTAATGAAACCATCATAAAATATTTTCCAAGGAAAAACCCATTTCCAATCCAATCCAAAATTTTATAAAACATTTTCTAAAGTAATGTACTCCTCTTTTATGCATGAAAACTCATTTCCCATTAAAAAGTATATTTGAGATAATTTAAAAAACATATTATAAGTCTCAATTGGTTTCCATCAAAACAAACCTTTTGAAAACATTTCTATTTTACTGAAATAAAAAAAAAAATTGATAGTCAATTTCCTAGTTAATGCCAAATTAAAAAATCCTAAGAACATAAGGAATTCCAAGGGTTAGACCAAAGTATAGAGACACCTTCCTTATTATTAATGAAAACCAATTCATATTTTACACCAATGAAGGGAGATGAATGGATCATATTCTTAAGTACTGAAATATAAGGATTTTTTTAATTGGACATGACTATGATAGACACCAAGATCTTTTATCATAATAAATAAAAATCATGGATAAGAAGAAAAGAAACAAAATTATATGGGTCTTAATCATTATATTATGATAAAAAAAGACCCAAGATTCAAATGAAAAAAGATTTTCCAAGTGAAAGAATGAGAGGGATAATAACATCACATTGTAGCTTCAAAACTAATAAAAAATAATTAATGTTTTAAGAGAAGAATTAATGGAGATTTAGACCTTAATTTCAGATAAAATGACCTTTCAAGCCTTACTAAACTGCATTCTGAGTGGCGTCACAAACAACCCACTGGATCTCACTGACTAACTAGTTAATGCATAAAGAATGAATATACCTATAGGAACTCTACCTACTGGTTGGTGGAATCTAAAAATTTCCAGCCAACACCATATTGCATGTTTCCTTCACCAGATGGATGGTGGCCTCATGCTGCCACCAAATTCCAAAAAATAGTTTCTTAACTTAAAAATTAATGTAGACATAAAATGATAAGAACAAATGAGAGCTCTATACCTGGTTCCCCATAATTTGGTGTGAAAATCAATAATCGGATATGCATTATCGGTAACTTATAGATCTTACAAGATGTACATGTATCTATTTACAAGATCCAAAAGGACTAGAAATCATCTAGAATTCATTGAGGGTATTGAAGCTAAATAAGACCACATTTATTGTGTTTTGACCCATAATAAATGCAATGACCCCAACTCTAGTAGCCCAGAGATGGTTCCTTTATTAAATGGGAATGATTACAAGTAATCAAATTTAGAATGATTTAATATATTAGTGGTATTTAATAACTAGATACATATATGTTTACCTCATTACATTGATAATTAAACATAGAACATAATAAATGAAAGTAAACGACATCCTTTTAAACCCATTAAAAGTTCTCTAATTTATAACCCTAGGAAAGGAAAGAAAATAAGGGAAAGATAAAATGATTATTAAGGATTAAATATAAAAAAATATATCATGAATCAATGATAATAATCAACATGGAAAGGTAGATAACTTAGCAAAGTTTCCATTTAATCAATAAATTGAGAATTAAACACATCTATAGATTTTTTTATAGTGAAAATATTATAGATAATAATAACTGAATTCTAAATGATGGAAATAATTAATTATAGGAAATAATATATCTAGTAAATGAACCGCTATAATTTCAAGACCAATTCCCAAGATAATTTAAGTATGTGGCTAGAAACCCATTTGATTTTTTGTAGAAACAAACACAAAGGGTTTATCATTAACTGATTTGTCTCATGAGACCTATTGATGAATTGGGGGGATTATAATACTATCCCCAAATCATCATTTAAATTCTATAGAATTACTCATATATTGATATGATTGATTTAATTAATGAATCAATTAAAAAATATCTATATATGAATAAAATATACTGATTCAACATCATTTCCCTAGTTAATATAATTAAATTCAAAGTAAACACCATATATAAAAATGGTATATGGTTTAGGATGTTCTCATATCCATGATAGAAATAATATTGATATTTTTGAGAAATTTAATTTCAAATGAAAAATTTTCTCAAAGTGGTAGTAGATACACCACATAAAAATGATCAGGTTCACAATACCATGTAAGTATCAATAAATTGGAAATTGAGATAAAGTCCCTTACTTATTTGTAATCAGTCGAATCATGTTCCCCATAAAAGTAATAATTATAAAATAAATAATTTAATATCATGAATATAATGTGATTCATGATATTATATTTAAAAGGAAACTACATAAACCACACATAATTAATAAGTGGTAAATAAGGTATATATCTCACAAAAGTAAAAGTGAGATTAGAAAACTGTTACCTCACACTGCCCTTTAGCGGTGAATAATTTAACCTCATGTATAATGGTTTAAATAATTTCATTAACTCATTATAAAACTATATTAATATTTATAATACCTTATGTGATGATTTTATAAAATATTATGACCCATACATTAATAAGCTTTCATTATTTTCATGGTTTCAGGTGTGTTCTTTTTATGGTTTCATGATCATTTCATTTGTGTAAAACTATGGGCGTTCTTGTTAAAATGGATTAAAAATACATAATTTGAATTAAATATCATTGATGAACTTTAATAATTAATAATGGCCCCATATATCATTTTTATTTCTTGTTTTATTAATTATTCATTTGATAAAATGTTAATGATAAATGTTAGTTTATTTTGGTAGTTTTTTTGAACACCATGCAATAGTTTTGTTTTATTTACCATTAAGAGTATATATTAGTTAAATAACATGAAATAGGATATAATATACCAATTAAAATATTATTTAGAAATAAAAAAAGTTTTATTACTTTTCATTAATGTAGTAATTGAAAAAGAAAAAAATCATTATATATAAAGATGAGTAACCGTTATAATTTAGATAATAGCTTCATTAATTTGAATAAGAGGAGGTAAAAAAAGTGATGAATAAAATATATTCCATTAGAAACATTAAATTATAGTATATAAATTAATATTTAATTCTTATTTATTAATCTATTATAGAGATGAGGAGAAATTAGAAGAAGAAAAGAAAATAAGGGAGGTGTTTTGAGAAAATTACCTCTTGAATATTACCTCTTTAGAGGGCCCCTTAAGGACCATAGATTTTTTATTTTTTTTGTGATAAAAAACTTGTATGTGGTTAGAGTGAGTAGGAGAGGTTATTATATAGATTTGAGTTGCATCAAGTTTTGTGAGTCGAAATTGGGTGGTATTTATACATGAGGAGAGGTGGCTTTAAGTGACTAAAGTAATGACTATTTTATATTTAAAGCTAACCACATTGAGGTGAAATTAATTTACACAACTTTGGATAAATATTAATATCATATAGACTATTTATGGTTCCTAAATACATCAAAAATATTTAAATGCTGTAATTTTTAGGTATTTTAAGCCTTTACCATTTTACCATTATCACGGTTCATTTTTTACCTATACTGTGGTAAATAGTTTTTTACCATGGTAACTTTTTTATGACTAAAAATAAGATCGACCTTAAAATATAATTTGGACCTTATGATTACAATGATGTAATTAATTTTACCAAATTAAACTCAAAGAATTAAAAAAATAAATTTAAAATTAATTCTAAAGACACAACAGAAATCGGGGTTTTAAAGTGAAAAGATCAAAAGATTGAAATGTTTTTATCCAATTTCAATGTGAAATTGATTACAATGACCAAAATTGTATTTAGTGATGTAAAAAATGAGCTTATTATAATTTAAAAAATTTTAAAATATAATTTTAATATCTAAATAAATTACAATAAAAAGCTGTTTTTAATTAAAATTCAATATTTTTCACTATTCATCAAAAAATAAAACTTCTCCCAAAAATAAAGAAATTCAACCCAATATAATTTTGAGATTACTTTTTTAAAAATGAATATTATTTTTTTCAAAGAAAACTTATAAATTCATCAAAATAAAGATTGAAAATATGTTATCCATCAAAAGGTGACAACACTGCCTTTAGAAATATATAGGTTTTATGTTTAAAATTGGATTTGTTATTATTTTAAGACTATAAAAATTTTTGAATGAATTTTAAAAAAAATATTGAATATATAAAATATAATTTTAATCCAGACATTTCGCTAATAGTGATTAATTTAATTTATTAAGATAAAATTTCGTTGTGGGTATAAAATAGTTTTGCTATAAAAACACACCCTTTATGTTCAATTGGTTCTAATTTTTATTTTTAATTAATTAGTAACAAATGAATTAATTTTATAAACTTGTGTATACTATATTTTAATAATTTATTTAATCTCATTCATTTCCTTCATTACAAAGACTATGAGATAACTATCACAAATAAATAATATTATTTAATCATTTGTTTAAGATCAATGTTCTCTATAACACAAGCTATCAAATAAATTGATTTTATTTAAAAAGAAATATCTTAAAATATTGGGGTGTTAAATTCTCCCATCCTTTAATAAATTTTTTCTTTTTAATTTGATATTGTAATGTTAAAATCAAAGGTTGGTACTTGAAATTTCTTTTTTGGGAAACCCACATCATAAATAGGGTTAGAAAATCATTTCCTTAATTATAGGGAAAGCGAAATCTGATGGTCACCATAAAATTAGGAATTTGAATAGGTTAATGTTAGTGTGAAGTTAAAACATGGACATGAAATAGAAATCTAGCCATCAATTTTCGATGGATAAAGATAGAGAACATGATCGTTAGTATGTTAACCATAAAAACTATAAATCTTTTGATCTTTTAAATGACCATTGATTTATTAGTAATAAAGGTAAATATATATTGTTTTTGTTCCAAATACCATTTTATTAATGCTGATGAATTATTTTAAAATCTTTATATAAAGTGCTTGAGAAAATAAACTTACCCGATTAATTTCCATGCCATAAGCATATTATTATCATTTTTTCATGCTTCTATTTATTTTTACTTCTTCTCTTATTCTAGGTAATAGATATACAAGATGGATTTTCATGCCTATATCACTTTTATCAAAAGATCCATAAGTCCATCATTTCACTTTAAATTATCTACAAAAATAAAATTGGTTTTTACATTTTATACAATATGATAAATCATACATTAAAATCAAAAAATAAAAAACAAAGTTTAACTCAATACACTCCATAAGTAGTTAATCTTAAAACTCATTCAAGATATTTCTTTCCAAATTAAAAGTCCAAAAAATTAGAAGGAAGGTCTCTAAATTCCAAAAATTATAATAATTTCAAAATAATGTAGGTATTATTAGCACATACCAAATATATGAATACCTTGATCACCTTTAATCATTATTGATAATAATAATTATTTAAAAAATAAGATCTCAGGTTTTTGAATATATTCCTCTAATATAAACATGTAGTTTTTTTGAGAAATATGAGAACCTCAGACATGATTATTAAATATACAGTATGTTATATAGAACAGAACAAATGGATTTTACATATGTCTTTTTTCTTATTAGGAATAAGATCAAGGAGTGTATCGATATTGTTTCTGACACTTTTTCCAGGGCGCACGCATCCGTCTACTTGAGTGTGACAAGCACAACTTTTTGTTACCCCATATTCCCGCTTTCTAAAGGCGGGCGACATCTTTTCCTTGTTCAAGGATATCGACTCCATAATCAAAATGGGATGATGGGATGTCGGTTCTTTCTTCTATGGATTACTCCTCTGAACTCGTCACCTAGTCCGGGTCTCCCTCATAGATTTAATACATTGTTCGTGCAGCTCTTCTCGACACCATATCTTCATGGACAGCGGTTAATTACACTGCTTCTGTTAGGACACTCCAAGGGGTCTGGTCAGGGTAGCAACCTTCAGTTAGGGGAGTAGTCACGTTGGGGCATCACTGGCGTGTCTGGAGGCTGGGGGATTGGCGTGTCTATCTTATGTCCCTTATTATAGGGCTTCTCGAGGGCATGGAAGACCGAGTCATCCCACATAGAAAGTAGGGAAACATATGCCATAAGCATGTATCTGAGGTTTTCCTCAGCTTCCCATGTTCAACACAGGGTATGTCGCAAGTTTAACATCCAGAGGAGATGGAACAGACTGATCAGAATACTGATTAGAGTGGATCAGATTGAGGAACCCCATTGAGGGAACACTGATATTGGGGCCAGCACAGGGGCGGCCTCCCAAATGTTGTGGAGGGGAATTAGGTGGCATGATCCCACCAGGATGTGGCGGCCTGGGTAAGAATCAGGATAGATGATGGAGTAGTTGAATGAAACAGGTGGTGAATGGGGTGGAACCGTCATGGAGTGACGATGGTTTTGGGATTGAGCCTCAAAGAGGCTTCCTACATATCCCTGTGGAAGGGAATCAATGTCCACATAGTTCGTTTGATGATAACTTACTGCCAAATCAGGTTGAAAACAGCTTACCGCTGAATGAGGTCTCAACGGCTTACCGCTTCATATGATTACAATGGCTTATCGCTGGATGGGTTCAAACCAACGTAAATTCGGTTGGAACGACCGGGCAGTGGTGGGCTTGAACCTCAGAGAGGCTTCCTATGTAACATGCCTTGACATGGATCAATGACCACGTAGTTCAGGTGGTTGAATACAGTTTAACGTCATGTGGGACGGGGGGAGAACCGACGTGAAGGGGGTCGGACCGGCCAATGGGTGGTGGGGATTGAACCTCGCGGGGCTTACTACATACCATTCCTTGACTTGGATCAAAGACCACGTAGTTCAGGTGGTTGGGGTGTGTCAGAAAACAGACGTGAAGATGGACCGGGGGTCTGATGGGTGTTGGGCGTGAACCTCATAGAGGCTTTTTACGTACCATGCCTTGTCATGGATCAAAGTCCTCTTAGTTTGGGATAGAGGCTTGGTACACTGACACAGAGACAGTTGGGACCAATGGTTTTTGGTCTTGAACCTTGTATAGGCTTCCTACGTTCCATGCCTTGACACGGATCAAAGACCATGTAGTTCAGGGGTGGGTGCCAGTGAACCGACATGAATGAGGACCTTGGTCCAGGTGAACGGTGGGCTTGGACCTTGGGGAGGCTTCCTACGTACCATGCCTTGACACAGATCAAAGAACACATAGTTCAGGTGTACAGTTTAACATCATGCAGGATGGGGGTGATGTCATGATCGATGCTTACTCTAAGCCCACGTGAGTCATGATCAGTGTGAGAAACAAGAGGCAGCAAAGGCCAGATGACCACGTCGTGAAAAGGGCGTCCGTGGGAAGTGGAGAAGAGTATAGATTACGCTCTGAGGTGACCCAAGGTGTTGGGACTTACTCTAGGATGGAGACCCATGGGTGACAAAATGCAGTGGGATAAGGAATTGGGACCGAAGAAAGGAGGAGCCTCGTTTTCTATCATGCCCTCCGCTAGCCTTGGAACCGAGGATGTGAGAAGGGGAAGGGGTGTTGCCACCTAAAAGAAAAGCTAGGGACTTACACCAGGATGGCTGCCCTTCCCCCTAGACAAACGCCACTCCCAGAAGAAAGATATCATCCCCTGTGGAGACCAGGGGGCGTGGAGAATGTCCAAGGTGGGGGCACCATACGTGAGAGGCACAGGGCGATGTAACAGTTTAACGTCATGTGCTGTGGACGATGGTACTTGGTAGTTTAACGTCCTACAGCTCAGATGTGGTGGGTTCACTATGCACCCCTAGGACTTACATAACCGGTACCCTTTTCTCCATGTGGGAGGGAAGGCAACGACAACGCCGTAATGAGGGGGTGTCGTGGAGTGAACCATCGAGGGGTCCACGTTAGTGTGGCTATGCGAAGAAGAAATATCCATAGCATGTCTATGTGAAGAAGCATTAGGCGAAGCAACGCAACGGGCAGTATCGTTTAGGGGACTTTGAAGTCACATTGTACAAACCTGGAGGGTCTCACGGGAAAAGAAATTGCCAAGAAGATGGTTCCATAGGTAGGGGCCTTGTGAAGCTCTGTTTCTCCGCGTGACGGAGGGAACTTGCGAGGTGGTGTGCTTCTTGAAGTTGGGTGCCTTAGTCTTAGCATGGGGCAGAGGTGAAAATGGGGGGTGCTTCGCGAAGTGGAAGGGCATTCACAGAGCACAGCCTCGCGGAGCAAAGGTGCCTCGCGAAGCAAGGTGTTGGGAATCAATGTGCTTCATGAAGTACAGTGACCCAGCCTTAGCATATCTATCATGTGTACATGAAGGGTATTTCGCCATTCATAAACACTCAGTGATGACCTGGGTCCCCTTGGGGATCCCCTTCCTTCGGGAAATCCCTTCGGCTTCATGAAAGGCATCCCTCTCGGATGAGGGGATCAAAAAGAGACAATGGGGAGGCACTTCGCAAAGCAGAAGTACCTCGCACAGCTCATGGTTCACAGAGCGGAAGAATGCTTCACAATTCAGGAGATGGGAATCCAAAAGGTTGGATTTTTGGTCTGTAAAGCTCAGGGGGAGCCTGATATTTATAGGCAAGAGGTGTCGCGGAGCGGATATCACATGGCACGAAGAGGGGAAGTGTGGCTTCGTGACTGGCTTGCGAACGCCAAATTCATTCGTGGAGAATCCTGCCTTCCTTGCTTCACGGCGGGCTAGAGAACGTCAAATTCTTTCATGGAGTATCCCGCTTTCTTTGCTTCGCAGTGGCCATGGTGTTGGGGGGACTCTGCGAAGTGGGTTCACGAGTCAGTCTGTTGGGCCGTCTTGGGGCCTCTTCTTTGTTCTGAATTTGGGTTCCAAAAAATGATCCCCTCAGACTTAGAGCCGTGGAGAGATCCAGGGTTGAAGTCTGGGAGAAATTACCAAAATCCTCAGCCATTCGCAGAGCTAACTTTCGAAGAGAGCTCGTGAGGTGGATCAAGAATGCGGGGGCCAAGTGCGCTGTGAAGATCGGGGCGGACTAGACGCACTGCGAAGCTCTGCCTTCCATCGCCTATAAATAGGGGGTCTGCCCTCTCTTTTTTCCTTTACATTCTCCACGATTTTGTCTTCTTGAGCTCTCAATTTGCGAAGCTCAGCGTACTCCATGAGTGTTCTCTGTCAATCGAGTCTTCACGGTGCACAACGAGACCTCGACCCCGCGCTTGCGCTCCACAATCTGACTTTGAACGCCGAGACAGAACCCTGTGAACAGTATTCGTGAGCGGGCTTCATGAACACTCTTTGTGAACGATCTTCAAAAACCATCCAACCAAACATCCAATTTATAGATCCGAATGGGCCACCAAGAAGCTGTCCAGGGGGTCCTTGCGAATGCCGCCTAGAGGAACGAAATGGAGAACAGTTTGGGGCTGGGAGATCTAGTCTGGAGCCACTCGGACCACAGTTCTTTGGTGGAGCTGCTGCCGGAGAGCTTGAAGAACTAATCTTTGTGTAAGAGGTTACCTTTATGTCTTCGGGTTGAGGGATGATGTCTTCATCCTTGCAGTAGATAGGGATGAGCAAACTTACTGGTTCCGGAGCACGCCATGTCAGCACCGATGGTACAGGGCGCCTGATGGTCATGCGCGGGATGACATCATGCCTGTCATCACCGACTGCCTATACAACCATCTGAATAATGTCAATGGGAGGGAATTAATTCCTGAGACATCCCCTCCCCTGTACCAAACCATTCTTAAGGTGGCGCTGGGGAACCTGAAGAAGGGGTAGTCCGAGGAATGGGACCTGCGCCAGGGTGGCAACTTTACGGATGATTGGTCTTGGTCCTACAGGGTAGGCACCTCGTGCGAGGAGTTTGGAGTGGAGCTGAGAAGAGTGGGCCTGTATGAGGCATATTGGGCTTCCAAGTTCCATATCTACCTGCTGAAGCAGTTAATGTCAGAGCTATTGAGCCGGTGGTCACTGGGGACCAATACCTTCCACCTGCATCATGGGGAGGTCGACATCAGCCTATGGGACGTGCATCAGATCTCAGGGGTCCCAATACTTGGGGCGATGTATGAAGAATTCCTCCCGGACATGGGTGTGTGGAAGGATCCAGAGCAGATGTCGCGTCTGGCGATGGAACTGGTGGAGCTCGTGCCCGGGGAAGACAAGGAGGCAGTGAGGGATGTCCACTTCAAGAACTGGTTCAAGAAGTTTTTGAACTTCCCAGAAAATAGGCAGTTCCCAATGAGGCCTCAAACTTGCCCAAAAGGGGATCAAAGTAAGGAAATCTCATACTAGTTGCTGTTGGAGAATAGCCAGTGGAATACCTAGGGGTTCAGTGTCAGCACCGAAGAATGACCAATTGTCAGGTTGGCGACATTCATCGCAGCTCTCATTTATGGTTGGATCCTGCCGGTGAGGGATACAAACATGGGAGTGCGGCCAAGCACTTTCATCATGGTATCCACATTGGAGATAGGAGGACGGTTCAACCTGGGGATCTCGATGCTCACCAAGTTATACAAGATGCTGTGGCAAATTAGTGAGGTGAAAAGGCCACAGAGGGTATGCGGGCCGTTCCACCTCATGTATGGATGGATGGTGGCACACATCAGGTAGATTTATGAGTATCCAAACCCCATATCGCCACTAGGGTCGAACTTCTATCCCTCAATCTTGAACACTGTAGGGAGATTTATGACTAAGATGACCACACCATCAGTTCTAAACCGGGTGTGGAGGGTGGAGGAATTCAATTTCCACCCTTTCCCACTACCGACGGGGGCCTTCACGGATGATGGCTAGGGAACAGAAGAGAACTGAGCCTACCTCATGGACTTTCAAGGTGGGGTCTTGGTGGCCAGGGTGGACCGCAATCGTCTCTGCGAGCCGTACACCCAACAACGGTTCACCCGAAAATTCTGGTGCCTGAAGCGGCTAACCCCGTAGGTCTACCTGGGGGTGCGCTATGAGGAGCACCCATGTGTGATGAGGCAGATGTGGCTCATGTTCACACGGGAAGACGGGAAGATGTGGAATGTATTTCCTCCACCGACTATCGTCCTTGGGATGATAAAATAATATGCCCATAGCTGGGAGGCACCCTATCTAGGGGAGATGCTGAAGCGGCCAACCGTCCTGGTCGGGGAGGGTGAGCTTCCCTGATCTTGGGGCCAAGGTGGGAAGGTGAAAAGGGAATCCCATAGTGGCAGGGATAATTTAGCGGAGACACCTACACCAGTTGAGGAGGGAGTAGTGGTAGCAGATCCGGCAGTGGCAGCAGAGCCGGTGGTCCCAAGAGAATAGAGTAATCTAGAGGGGTGGCCACCGAGGGGATTCTGCAGGATTTCTTCTCAGGTCCCGGGGAAACGAATGCGTCACATTGACATGCCGGAGAATTATGTCTTTCCAGAGGCCTGGGACATCTAAGAATTCAATTCATAATTCCTCATCCCCTCTGAGTTATGGCAGCACCTCAACCGCCTTGGGATGGACTTGCCAGGAATTGGCCCTATTAGGGCCAGTTTTGCAGTATCCCAGGTAGAGGCTGAGTAATACAAAGACAAGATAAAAGACTTCATCCACTCTCGGGGTGCCCTGCACCCGATGATAGACAAATTCAGGGTGCTATTGGGTTGCACGGTCCCTCCATAACTGTTAGCCACTGACCTAAGGGAGCAATTCCCCCTACCGGAAGAATCAGATGTGTCCTCCTAGGGAGATGAGGTCAGTAAAGAGAGTCCACCAGAGGAGGGTGAAGTCGGCGACCAATCTTCGGATCTTGAAGACTTCACAGAGGACCTCGAGGTGAAATTTTATGCTCCTACTTTAGAGTCTGCCCTTAAGTTACTATGGATTCCTCATCAGTGTTTTCACTGTGTAAGAGAACCTTGTACATAGACCTCGTTCTCGCCCCTCAGCGGGTGCCGACATGGGACCATTAGGATCCACGCCCGTAGCTACATCAACTTCCATGTCTGGTGGGGCTGGGATAGTCGAGGTGGCTCCCCTAGAGTCTCCATACCTGCCAACCATATATAGGGGGCCACGTCTCGGGGTTCTGACGACATCAAACCATGAGTGAGACCAGGGATTTGACCTCTGTAAGTCTTCTCTACCGAATTCACAACTGCAATCCCCTGACCATTTTAACTAACATTAAAGTCCCCTTCTTGGTGTGCATATTCATGTAATTGGCCTGGGCTACTACAATGAAGTTGGTCAGGGCTTCTGGTAGCACCCTTCCCAGGGGCATGCCAATGGTCTTAGAGGTGGACATCCGGCCTAGCCGAACTGCAACACTCTCGATTGCTGGTGGGGATGCCAGTGGGATCATGCCCAAGATTATCAAGGTGGGATCCGATGATGAGGATCAACCAGATGATTCAAGCCCTACCATTCCTGATCCAATTCCATATTTGGACCCGTCTAAGGAATTCCTAGGGTCATTCCCTGTATACGATCTTTCCAATCACGCTAAATGGGATGAGATAGCCTCTAACAAGGAGGAAAACAAAATAATCTGTCGCTGATCATGGAAGCTGATCACGCACTTCATCATTGTCACCCCCAAGCACTTTGGTTGGATGAGATGGACAGACATCACTCATGACTGCGCGAACTGTGTGCTGGGGGAGTGAATACCTAATGCCCCCACATGCTCGTCCGAGATCTTATGGCAGTGAAGATTTGGGAGTATGACCATGGCCTCGGTGTGGGATGGAAGCAGAGGAAGGTGGTGAACATCAAGAGGCTCTGTGAGACCGAAAATGAGGTTGAACAGTTGTAGGCCCCAGCAGATGAGCATTCTTCTTCTCTCAATGCACAATTGGAGCTCATCTCGCGACTAAATGCTCAGCTGGAAGAAGCTGAAGAGGGCCTGAAGTGGGCTTCTGGGGAGGTGATCGCCATCTGGGCCAACATGGAGTGGGCCCAGATTACAGCCAACAAGTTGCGGCCTCTTACTAACGAGGAGGAGCAGGAGGTAAACAAGTGGCAGCAACTTCTGGACGGCACCAGCCAGAGGGTGGCGAAGCTGCAACGTTCCTTCGACGTGGTCAATCTATCCTTGGGAGGAGTTGACCCCCGGGTACTATAATGAATACAAACCATTAAATTTACTTTCATGCTTTTATTGTTTGAATGTCGTAGCATGCTTGAGTTCCATTGTTTACATTGGTTTATTGCATCCTTATGATGTTCATGGAGCATCTAGTGACCATTCCCTAAGCTCACATGGGTTAGGCCCGATGTGAGAAGCATGGGATGGCCACCTCATCACCCCATTAAAATGTAAGAGTGAAAACCAATCTTTGAGCATTTGGGGTTTGGAAAACCAGTTTAGATTTCCAAGAAGAAATTGGAGAGACCTGACTAGAGAATAAAGCTCTCATAACAGTCGAATTACCATTTTCCTAGCGCGCTCTTGGGAACGAGTGAGGTAACACCAGGGGTGCTGAAATCGATCCGAGAAGATGGGAATGGGAGATGTGAATCATGATACCCAAGATTCAGAACATTGTGTGGGTGGTGTGATAATAAATAATGGGTTTTTAATGCATTCGAAACACAACATTCTTATTGCATTATCCTGGAGTGGGGATAGAAAATGAGGGTTGACAATTGACCATGTTTGAAACACGGGACCAAACTCAAAATGTCCTCTATTAGTATTTCAGAACGTTGACCCAAGACAATAGGTGGGCCATAGGTCAAGAATCCATACTGTTAGGGGGTTCCTCCAGATCTGAAAGAGGATGAGGGTCCGAATAAGGGGCACGCAAAGCGTGGAATGTGGAGTGAGGGTTTGTTCGAACAGAATCCAACACTCTGGAAATTATGCCACCATGGATGAAGCACACTAGATGGACACATCTGTCTGATCATGGATCATTACTTATTTCAGTCAAAGCCTCTCTAGTGATGGGGGGTGTCACTTCCTGATGCCATTGTGGGGTATCCCAAACTTGTTCGGGGAAAAGATGCAGTTACGCAGTTCCTCACAAGGGGTCAGGCCATGGGCCGAAAGTGAGGAAGAACGGGTTTTATGATTTTTGTGGCTGGACCCTGGGTGAAATATTGTGGTGTCTCTATGTATCCCATGAAGATGGGAATCAATCTATACATTGTTCTGGAAGCATAGTTTAACATCATGCGGGACGGTGAGAAGCCTGGTTGTTCTGGTACACATCCCACCAAAACTACTAAGCCCATGTGAGTTATGATTGATGTGGGAAACAAGAAGTAATAGGGGAATTTCTCGACACATGAAGGGGCATGTTAGGGTGAAGGAATTATCGGTGAATTCCGGCCAAATGATTCTAAACTCATCCATGTTGTGTACCTAGACGCGCGAAGAGATAAAGACGAGTATGTCAGAATTCCACTTGAACATGAGGAAGTGGAAATGTGTGAATCATGATACTCAAAATCTGGATCACAGTGATGGTAGCATGAGGATAGAGGATAACTATTGACCATGGTGGAAATGAAGCATCCATATCGTGTTAGCCTAGAATGAGGGCAGACAAATGAGGGTTGATCGTTGACCATGTTCGAAACATGGGACCTGTCACAAATTTCATCCAAAATCCTTAGGGACGTTGGCCCAAAATTGTAGGATAGCCCTTAGGCCTAGCATCCTGGCCATATGAGGGTCCTTTTGGATGTGGAAGAGGATGAGGATCCAAATAGTGAGCACATGAAGTATGGTCATGGAACGAGGAGAATGTCCCCATGAAAACCCCACATTTCGGGCTCTTTGTCAAATGCATCTAAATACGACAACGAGATGTATTTGATAGAGGGGGTCGATCCCCTTCCAATATGGATATCCTAGTTTACGGTCATAGAACTCGGACCATATATGGTGAGAAACATGGGATACATGTGGTGGGGTAATTACAAAAACCTGACGTGAATGGGAACCGGGGGTTCCGACCACCAAGTGTTCTTTGGAGAGGTTTTAGGTCAAGGGACTGAAAGCGATAGTTGAGATGGGCCTGAGGCAAAGTGCACATGCATTCCTATATACCCCATGAGGGTGGGGATCAAGCTGCACATATTTCTTGAGGTGGAACGATAAGGTACCAGTGCTAGGGGAAAAGGGGCGCGCGGGCGTGCCCTCGCACCCAGAGAAGCGGTATTTGATTAATCTTGTTTTTCCTCTAAGGTGAATGGTTTTATTTGAAGTGAAAGGTCTAGGGTAGTAGGCCCTGGCATCATCACAAGAATCAAGCCATAGTAGGTTTAGAAAAGTGGAATGGCGTGTGACCAATACCAAACATGGTGTCCCCTTGGGTGAGAACATCACGATGCAATGTCGTTTTTTGTCGTGTGGCCAGGACGATAATATCATAGTTTAGGGTCATGTGATGTTACCAAGCATGCATTTTAATGTCATGTAGTGCAGAAATAGTAGAGATGATGCTAAGAGGAGAATGTTTATGGTGCAATAAAACATACCCGACGTGAATGGGGAAATGATCCCATATTACACCATACGCAATTCTGAGAGGGGAACCTCAGGACAAGGAGCCCAAATTGGGGTAAGAGGGAAAGGGGGTGGAGAAACTAGCTCCCAAAGGAGCTGGAACCGAAAATGAGACATCCAGGTGGTCTTACGTATCTTATAAGGATAAAAATCAAGCTATATGTAGCTTTAGGCGAGATATTAGTTTATGGTCTTAGATATCAGACCATGGATGGAGTGAGAACCCTCTAAGTAAGTGCAGACCTCGACTCGATCCCTAAGACCATGTGAGTTAAAGTTAGTGTGGGAAAAAGGGAGGAAGATATCTTTTTCAATACCTGGAACACTCGCCAATGGGAAATTGCTACGAAGCCCCGAATGACACCCCTATCACGGATTTAGTCCTCCTAACATACAGATGTACACTGAGGAATAGTACCAAGAGTTTTGAAGTTCTACTTGGACACGATGAGGTGGATAAGGATGTGAATCGTGTAACCGACATTTTGGGCTTAATGGGGTTGGCGTGGTGATGGAGGATAACTATTAACCATGTTCGAAACACAGTATCCATATCGCATTAGCCTAAAGTGGGACAACAAATGAGAATCAACAGCTAAACATATTCACAACAAGGGATTTGTATCGGCTTATTGTCTGCGGCCCTCAGGGGCATTGGCCCGTAATGGTAGGAGAGCCCTTGGGCCTAACATCCATGCCACTTAGGGGTACCTTCGGGTGTGAAAGGTGATGGAATCCCTAATGAAGGGGAACACAAAGCCAGAAAACTGGGTGGATGCATGTCCGAGTAGATTCTGACATTCTAGGTACTAAAACAGAGTACCCTTATGCACATTGATGAACCTCCAAAAAGGGGCCATGAGGGTGTTCAGGAGGGAGAGGGTAGGCCAAGGGGAAAAGGTGAGATGGAGATTTCTAGGAGATGGGGCTGGACCTGAAGTCTAGACATTTGGGTGGTCCTACGTATCCCATAAGAATGAGAATCAAGCCACACGTAGTTCTTGACGATACCCGGGGGTAGGATACCCTAACGAGGGGGGGTGTACGGCATGACGAGTAACCCAACATGAATGAGGACATAATACTGCATCACACCATACACTCTGGGTAAGAACATGGGCCGAGGGCCCAAAAAAGGCCAAGGGGACTGATGGTGGTCCTTGGTCAGGAAGGCTATGGTGTCTCATATGGGGATGTGTATGGCGTGGTGAGCAACCCGACGTGAATGATGACATAATCTGGCACCACACCGTACACTCCCCTAAGAGAGAACCTGGGGCAGGGGCCCAAAAAGGCCAAGGGGCCTGAGGCTAGGCCTCAGTTAGGAAGGCCTGACCATCTTTCTATTTAACATCTTGCAGTGAGGATGGGGGCCGTGGGCTCGAGAAGGCCAAGGGGCCTGAGGCTGGGCCTCAGTCAGGAAGGCCTGACCAGCTTGCAGTTTAATGTCTTGTAGTGAGGACGGGGAGGGGAGTAGGGTACCCCAAACAAGGGAGGTGTATGACACAGAAAATAACCTGATGTGAATGAGGACTTAATCCCACATCACACCGTACACTCCCATAAGAGAACCTGGCCCCGGGGCCCGAAAAGGCCAGGGGGACTGATAGTTGGCATCGCCCGGAGGGAGTTCGTCGCTTGGATATGCAACGGGGTAGAATGAAACACTACCCTCAATGTTTGGGACATCTTGGGGTGGCCCTAACAATCCAGGATGGCTATTGACCATGTTAGAAACACAGCGTCCCTATAGTGACCGGAAATGGGAGAAACAAATGAGCATCGACTGCTGACCATATTCAAAATGTGGGACTTGTATCAGATTGTTTCTCCACATCCTCGAGGGTGTTGGCCCGAAATGGTAAGAGATCCCTTAGGCCTAGAATCCATACCATTCATGGTCCCTTCTAGATGGGGAAAATGATGGAATCCTAGTCAAGGAGTGGGTGAACCACATATGTACCCATCCCTAAAAGAGGCGAGCATCTCTAGGGAGTAGGATGTATGGCCGGATCGAGGCTAGATTGAAGTGATTTGGGAAAACAGTATGCACTCTGCCATCTGTCTTTACCCAAGGGGAAGATTCTACTATTTGGGATGGGCCAACAGAAAAAATGTCCAGGCGTTCCTATGTATCCCATAAGGATGGGAATCAATCCATGAATAGTTCTTAAAGGCCATACAATTTAACATCGTGTGGTGAGGACATGGGAGAATAGAAGAACAAGGGAGTGGCCACATGGTGAAACCATTATAATCCTCGTATGAGTGGGACTAAGGAATCCTACACCATATCATGAGAGGATCCTCTGAGAGAAATATACCCAGAGGGGAATAGTCAAAGAGAGGAGCTCAAGGCTGGGCTGAAGATAAAGTGTCTGAGCATTCCTACATATCCCATGTGGATGGGAATCAAGACATACATAGTTCTCAAAATGCATTTTAACATCATGCATGACGATGCACATTTTAATGTAATGCAAGACTGGATAGTTTAAGGTCATGTGGGACCATCCTGTTTAAGGTTATGCAAGACCAAGGGGCTCAGGCAAAGTATTGCTTGAGGAACTTGGCATTGGTGGGAGGCTTTATACGATCACCATCCATGGTTACTAGGGAGTAATATCCATTGGGGTAAACCTTGTGGATTATGTAAGGTCCTTCCCATTTGGGCTCCAACTTGGGTGGTTTCCTGCCAGGGATCATTGGAGCCTGGAGGTCCAATACTAGGTTACCTTGCAGAAAAGAGCAGAGGCGAACCTTCTTGTTTAAGGCTCTAGATATATTATTCTAATGCCTTTCTAGATTGTGCAGGGCAAGAATCCTATTCTCATCAAGTGCTTCCAATTCATCTAGACGGATTTCAGCCACCTTATCTGGTGCCTGCTTGTCATAGACCGCAGTGCGTAACGATGGAAGCTGGATCTCGATGGGTAGGATGGCCTCATCCCCATACACCAGGGAATATGGAGTCACCTGGGTGGAATTGTGAGTCGTCGTCCGATAATCCCAGAGGGCATTGGGGAGCTTGTTCGGACAACTCTTCTTGTTCTAGTCGACGATTTTCTACAAAACTTTAGAGAGTGTTTGGTTGAACGCCTCGATCTGTCCATTTTCCTGTGCGTGATAGCGGGAGGTATGGTTCGAATGGATATTGTACTTGGCATACAATTTCTTCAACTAGGATACTCAAAAGTTGGTTCTGTTATTAGTGAGAACAGTGTGAGGGACTCCAAATCAGTGGATGATGTTTGCGCTCACGAAATCAATGATGGAATGGGCCTTGACTTCCTTGAGCGGAATTGCCTCTGCCCACTTGGAAAAGAAATCAGTGGCGGTCAGGATGAACCTGCACTGGCAAGCTGTAGCCGGTGGGTATGGTCCCACGACATCAAGTCCCCACACCGAAAATGGCCAAGAGTACTTGGTGGAGTGGAGAGGTTCTGGCAGCCGATGCAAGAAGTTAGTATGAACTTGGCATGCATGACATCTCTTTGAAAACTCGATAAAATCATGGATCATAGAGGGCCTAAAGTACCCCAGTCTCTGGATTTGATGGTACAGCTTCGGCCCATCCTGGTGGGAACCACATGAACTGGCATGAACCTCTTCCATGACATGCATAATCTCGACTCCTTGGATGCAACAGAGGAGAACACCATTGAAACTGTGCTTATAGAGGATCTACTCAAGACTGGGTCCACTCTGGAGGGTAAACTGCAGCGTGCGACATTGGATTCACTCGCATTCAGCCTGACCAGCTGGGAGGCAACCATATTGGCGATACTCAACAAACAAGTCCCTCTAGTAGGTGTTCTCTTCAACTACTGCATTTGAATAACCTAGTGGTCCTAACGGGGAGGATCCAGTGGTAATATAGATTACTCGCAGGCTGTCATCATCCTCTGGGTTGATGGGAGAAATGACTCTCTGATGCACCATGTGGATAATCAGATCATCCTGCCCGGGCTCTACAAGTGATGTAGCTAAACTGGCCAAAGTGTTCGGTCAACCATTCTGTGACTAATGGATATGGGTAACCTCCAGCCGAGAAGGGAATTGGGCCATTAGATGGAGGGTGCACTCTAACAATGGTATGAGCTCTGGATTTCTGACAACATAGCCATCATTGACTTTCTTGATGACTAGCTCATAATCCCCCTTCACATGCAAATGGGGAACATCGATCTCAAGGGCCAGCTCGAGGATAGTGATGAGGGCCTGATACTCTACCTCATTGTTGGTGCAGCCTTTTGACAACAGGAATGAGTACGACAGAATGGATTTGCGCCAGGGTGATGAAGACGATACCCTGGCCTACTCTATTGACCCTCGGATCATTAAGCCTCCTACCAGAAGGGCTCTAGGAAAACCATCAAAGTGCATTTTCCAACATGGGATGGCTTGATCGACTGAGAGGATTTCCTCATCAAGAAAATCCAGGTCTAGGGACTGATCCATGGAGGTTTGATGTGTAGCTAGAAAGTCTTCCAATTCCCTCCCCTTGATAGCCTTCTAAGGGACAAACCTATTGTCGAATTACTGGAGGATTACTGACCACCGTGCTAGATGGCCAGTCAACATGGGGAGACTCAGAATGTACTTCAGCGAGTCCACCCAAGAGACTAGATGTACCTTATTGTGATACATGTAATGTTGTAACTTCTTCACAAAAAATACGAGCGCAAGGCATCTCTTCTCGATAAAAGAGTATTTGGTCTCTGTATCGAGGAGCATGCTGCTGAGGTAGTAAAGACTATTTTCTGTCCACTCGTTGTTCTTTTGGGCACGAAGGGCACCGATAGATCATTATAGGGAAGTGACATAGAGGATCAGTGGATTCCTAGAGACAGGTGGCATCAAGACCGGAGTCTGAAGAAAATATTGCTTGATTTCATCCAAGGTGGTCTGGCATTCCTTGTCCCACTCAAAAGCAGTTCCCTTCTTCATTAGCTGGGAAAAGTGATTACACTTTCCAGCCAGATTTGCAATGAATCAGTGTATGTAGGGTAAGTGGCCTTGGAGACCTCAAAGTTCCTGAATATTTCTTGGGGGGCATCTGGCTGAGGGCCTTGATCTTCTCCGGGCTGATCTCGATGCCCCGGTACCAGACAACAAAGCCAAGAAACGTCCTGGAAGTGACCCCAAAATCACACTACAATGAGTTCGTCTTCAGGTGGTGGTAATGGAGAAAACCAAACACTTTCTCTAGATTCTTGATATGGTCCTGGTGCTGGTGATATTTGACTACCAGATCGACCACATAACACTCCATCAATGTACCAATTATAGGATTGAATATACGGTGCATGGCCCGCTGATAAGTGGAACCTTCATTCTTCAGGCCGAAGGGAATAACCTGGTAACAGAATGTACCTTGGGGTGCCCTGAAAGAGGTGGAATATTCATCCTCAGGGGCCATCTGGATCTAATTATATTCAGAGTAACCATTCATAAAGGAGAGGGCTTGTAACCTCGTAGTAGCTTCAATCAACAATTTCATCCCTGGAAGGGGAAAATCATCCTTCGGACAATGGCGGTTGAGATCCCAAAAGTTGATGCAGGCTCTGATCTATCCATTATTCTTCCAGACTGGTACAATGTTGGATAACCACTTGGGGTAGTGGAGCACCTTAATGAAGTTCGCTTTGATAAGATTGTAAACTTTGGCCTTGACCATGGCACCGTGAGAAGGGTGAATCTTTCCGGGAGGCTGCTTGAACCCGCGATGGTTTTTCGAGAGACTGAGGTGGTGGAAATCTTCTTGAGGATCTAGTCCTAGAAGGGTGAATCTTTTCGGGAGGCTGCTTGAACCCGCGATGGTTTTTCGAGAGACTGAGGTGGTGGACAACTTCCTGAGAATCTAGTCCTAGAATCTCATCATAACTCTAGGATAATACATCACAGTGTTGTTTAAGGAAGTCCATGTACCACTGATGCTCCTCGGGGGACATGGAGGCAATGATCAATGTGGGTCTCGAATCTTCCTCGCTACCAAGGTTCACCTGTTCCAGTTCATCGACCGTGGTAGATATGCCTTCTTCAAATTCGGGGGGAGCATCCCCCAGATCCTCTTCTTCTCATGCGGAGGAGGGATTCCCAGTAGGTGAGGATTCCCCTTGGTCGAAGGAACCGGATGGGAGGCTGGTACCATCCTGGATAGCAGTGGATAGCATATCAAGAGGTTCAAGAGCCCATGAGACCATAGCGATGAAGGCAGTCGATCCAATCCCATCGGGCCTTCGGACCAAGGGGCCACACTTGATGATATCAAAGCAATAGTGGCGCGTCGGATTGAACAGGTTAATTCCAGCCCAGAGAAACAGAAATGTCTGGTGTAATACCATTTCCATGATGCCAACATTATGATACCGTACGAGGGTAGGGGGTTTCGGGATCACCTGAGCCTGGTTTGTGTAGGAGTACGAGGTGATTTTCCATCGTTGCTTGGACTTGTGAATATGCCTTCCTCTTGTACCAGAGAAAACAAATCATTTCCCCATGTCGGGGTTCATGGCCTCCAATCAATGGATTGGGAAGACGTAGGCATCATCCAAACCTGTCCAGGGATCACTTGTGACTAGGGCGGGCTCAACCTCACTTTCCAGAATCTGCTTATCCTTGCTCTTGTAATAGTCAGCGTCCAGATAACGGGCATCACAAGAGGAGAAAGAAGATGCATCACCTTGGAGTAATCCTATTAGACCATTAAAGGAGTACTTGAGGTATTGATGATACGATGAGGAGACCGCCGTGTGCATATGGATCCATGGTCTACCCATCAATGCATTGTATGTGGTGTCCTGGGAGACGACCATAAATTCGGTACTAACATCTAGGCCACCAAACTAGGTCTTCATATTGATCTTTCTGACCAGGGTCTGTTCTATCCTATCATATCTCTGGATCCTTAAATCGGATGGATTCAGGTCATCCTCAGATAACCCATGCTTTGGCAGTGTCTGTGTCGGGATAAAGTTGATCCTAGAGATAGTGTCAATGAGACAGTGGTGAACCTCCATGCCATTAAATTGTCCGGTGATGTACAACGGGAGGATGTTCCCCTGTATGGGAGAGACTTCAACTTCTCACAAGAACGAGATTATGGCCTGGCATTTGGCATTCTCAGCCACTTCAACATGAAAGGCTTTTGCAGCTGCTAACTATGTCTCAAACTGGAGGGGGCTTATTAAAACCTCAGTGAGGGCCTCACACATATCTGACGAAAGCTGGAGGGATTCAAGGATGGAAAACATCACTGTAATGACAACAAGGTGCTTGAGGAAATCATACTTCCATTCCAGGTGTGAGCTTCAGCTTACAGGAGGCCGCTCAGTGATTAGAGGCATGGCGGGCCCTGTCGACTGGACCAGTGACTGGTTGGTACTGGGAATATCCCACTAACCACTAGTAGAATCCTGAAGAGTAGCTGCCGGATGATGTCTTAATGACTAAGATCGGCCAGTAACAGGGTGAAGCTGGTCGTGGTATGACCTAAGTGGTTCTGCTTGATCCAGTAGCACAAACGGTGGTGGAGGCGGTCCTGACGACACAAGGTGAAGAGGATGCGAGTGCTGAGCTCTGCACTGGGCCTGCTGTCTGGTCTCAGCAGCATGTGCGGCCTGGTTAGAGGTGAAATTTTATGTGCCTTGATAACCCATATATTCATGGCTCCATCGATGTTGGCGTCAGCTGGGAATATTGGGGAGGTTCGCATGGAGCTCCCCTTCATCGGGAGTCGTGTAGGGGTTTTCCAACTCGACGGTTTCAACCAAACTGTACCCTGACTGCCACTTGAAGAATCATCCACCACTGGGAAGATTCTAGGAGGAATCCCCATCTCAAGAGGCATGAATTCACTGAGAGTGTGGGACGACAATGACATTGGTGGGTCACATTGCTTCTTCTTGTGTCGCCGATGCTTTCACTTCTAGTAAGAGGCCATCTTAGATGATGATGCAGAAGTGGCGACCACAGCTTCTGAAGTCTCCGTCTAATTCAGGCATTCCCGAATGATACTATGGGCATGAGAAACCTTTTAAGAGTCATCTAATAATTGTAATTTTGGGATCTATGGTTGGGAACCGCTGCCACTCACCTTCTTCGTCGCTACTACTATCTGACCTTACAAAGACACCTGCCACTTCTGCCAGGGCTGGGCCCAGCCTGACTATGTTTTTATCGACCTGGTCTTGGAGATAGTCCTTAAACACATAGCACTGATTGAGGGTGTGACATATAATTTGATGATAGGGGAAATAGTTTGGGAGATCGGTGAGATTCACCTCTGTCGGCCTTCTGTACTCAGGTAAGCGTACAATCCGCTGCTGTAGGGCACTACAGAAGTAATATGGGACTTGATTCTCACTGAACGAGTAAGTTTGGTATCTTCTTTCTGGATAGGGATCCCTTAGATCCTGACCTTGACGAAGATTCGGAGGGGCTTGTTGAAGAGGTGGACACTGAATGTCCTACCTGGGTGGTGGCAACACATTACGTGGGAGCGCCTATCGATTTTGAGGATGCTGCGGAGTCGGAGGCTGTGCTTGAGGTGGAGGACCTCTGCGAGGCTGTGGGGCTACTGCTACTGGTAGAAACTCTAGCTACCTGGGGGCCTCTATCTGGGCCACTATGGCGAGCTCGGCTCTGGCATCTCTCCTTGCCGGGATTGCAGGGGGAAATGAACATGCCTGTTTGGCCTATTGTAGGGATTTATCAAGGTGATGGGCCTTTTCGGAGAAGTCTCGGAACCCTTAGGGATAGTTTTGAGTGATTAGGGAAGGAACCTGTTCCATCTTAATATTCCACACACACATTGTTAGTAATTTCTCCTGAGTCAATGGCATGTAGAGGGAGTATGTGAGCCCGTTCCACTGGGCGTTGAAGTCTGAAACTCAATCATCAGGCCTTTGTTTGCCCTAGAAGAGGTCTGCAATACTGGTCTTCTGGGTGGTAGAGTTGAACTGGTAGAGTAACTACCTACGAAGGTCCTCCCAACTGGTCACAGATCCGATGGGGAGCTAGCTGTACCAGATGAATGTCGGCCCCTCCAGCGTCTGAACAAAATAGCATATCTTGGAAACATCCTACTATGCTGGAGTACCTAACATGGGCCCACACCTTGAGTTGAAGTGGTCCAGATGCTGCGGCGGGTCCCCCATCCTATTAAAGGGGTAGAAGGTGGGATTCCCAAAACCCGGAGGCACCGACATATCATCCACCCATGCCGAGTATGGCTTTCCATATGGTGGGATTTACACCTTCCACATTTCCAATGCCTCGAGGCGGGCTATGAGCTCCACCATAGGATCATCTGGGCAGGGGTCTCTACCTTGACATGGATCCCTAACCACGAGTGCGTTTCTGGGTTCTTCAACATGGTAGACAAGCTCAGTGGCTCATGGAGCGGTTGGTGGAGCGGTCTGCAGGGCAACTGGGGGAACCCGGGCAGGATTCCTTGGATTTCCACGCCATTCGGGAGGGTTTGGTGAGATATACGACGCCCTCTTTCCATGAGTTCCGGCTTCAACCATGTCTGCCAGAGGGGTATAATCAGGGTTTCCTAGAGGCATCTCTCCAGGGGGAATGTTTTCCTTCCTCGACCTAGGATCACCATAGTCGGGTCGTCTCTCTACAACGCGTTCAACCAGGAGTTCATCGACCAACCTCTTTTGTTCAGCAAGTTGCTGGTGCAACACGGCCTTCTTGGGGTCCTCCTCCATCTTCTGCACTGAGGAGGATGGGTCGGAGTGCTTGACAGCTCCAACATGCTCTTTTCCCTTACCAGCATTCCGGATGAGTACTAATGCCACGGTGGGCATAAGGAGACCTAGGAGGTTCCCTTGCTGATGAGTAATCCTCCCTGATGGGTCCAATAGTGGTGGTACACCCTCAGGGGGTAAGTATCCATCGAGGAACTCCAGCTCGTCCTCCTTGTCCATGATGTCAGCCATGTGGAATGTGACCCTTCTTGGGGGAATGTCCTCAATATCGCATAAAGAGTGAGGTTACAGTCGAATAGGGTTAAAGAGAAGGGAAACATACTGCTGCCATCCATGGACTTTCACATGGGGGGTATCCTCCCTGATAATTTTGTGGAGTTCCTCAATAATCTGAACGTATTGCTATTGGAGGGCCTCACGACGGCCAAGTGACTCGGGGCGCTAAGCCACTGGAAGTGCAGACAGATTGACTAGACGACACTACTCACCGACGTCTTCATAATGCGCTTGGATCCTTAGATATACCACACGCTGATGACGAAGACTAAAATGAATTTTCTAGAGGGTGTAGTGGAAGCACTCAACTTCCTCTGGGGTGAGAGACTTAGGTATGCAGAAATCATGTGCTGCAACGGGACAGAACTCCTTGGGGAAGTGGTCCCCTGCAAGGATGCTCAAAAAGCTCCTCGACTCAAATTCAGGGTCTAGCCCTTGATTTCCCCACTCTCCAAATGAGGGTGGTTGTGGAACTTGTAGCGGTAATGAGGCAGACCGCTGGGACAGCAGGTTGGCCGGTGGAGAATATGACGAATGGGCTGACTGGCTACCGATTCTCAGGTTGTCCTCTGAAGAGAGTAGCGACATGGCTGCTACATCGCAGTAGGAGGGGCTGACGACCGTCGTTCCTAGCTCAGGGGTCAGGGATGCTGGCGATAGGTCGCGATGCCGCTCGCCTACCATCGATCCCCAGAATAACTCTCTTTGATCTCTTGTGGAGGTAGAAAGCGCTTCATGCGGTGATGGTGGTGATTGCACAACCGTAACCTGTGGGGTCACTAGGTTCTCATCCTCCTGGATAAACCTACAGAGGGTGGCAGGAATCCTGTGAGCCTCACATTCTGGGTGCACCAGGCGGATACGCCTCATCCCTGCCCCAATCTTTGGCTCAGATGAGTGAGGGGAGGGTTCCTGAGCTGAGTCGCACTCTTCTTCAGAGTCTGATAAGCGGACCGGTTTGACCTCCATTCGGGATTTCCCAAGATTCTTCTTATGGAGGTGACGACTCTCCTTCCTACCCTTGAGTGCCTCCTTAGGACAGGGATGATTTTCAACATGTGGTCCTTCGGCTGCACTGGTGCTGGGGCGGAGAGGGTTTCCACCTGAGAAAGCCGAGGTGCGAGGAACACCGGGACAAATGTCAAAGGGGACATGGGGAGGAACTCAATGAACATAACCTGAGTGGAAAAAAACTATACTGGAACTGACAGGATTATGAGGAGGACCTCCATGAATAGAACCTAAGAGGGAAAAACCTCCACTGGAACAGACAGGTGCATAGGGAGGACCTCCATGCTTGGTGTGGGTGGAGCAAGGCTGGCCTTCACCCCTCTGGTTTCCAGGGCAAGGGGACCTTCGCCAGCTGCAGAGAGAACGTAGGTAGGATCCCCATGTTGGAGAGATACCAGATGGGAAATGTCCCCACATCGACGGTCGGGGGCAAGAGGAAGGGCTCCATACCCGGTGTTATGGGCACGAGAGAGGCTTCCTTACCGAACATCACTTCCACGGGGAAGACCTTCATTCAGATTAGGGGTAGCACATGGCATACCTCCATTACGAGCCTCAGAGTGGGGAAGTCCCACACTCTGTGTGGTGGTGGTATGGGGAGGACCTCCGTAAAGGGTGGCATCATTGTGAGTTGGCTCACAACGACCCCCGATTGTGCATGTAACCATAAGAGTCGACCCAGCCTTCTTGTAGGGTGGTTGGTGCCTCGATCCTGGTTGGGCGTATAAGCTCCCTAGCTTAGTGTGTGCAGGGGCTTGACGATATGAATTGATGGTGGCTTGAGCCACTGTAGCCTTCAACGTTGACACCCCTTGGCGGGCGTCCTCAACTCATACCCGATGCTGGCATCAGGTCAGACGAGCCAGTGCTGGTGGTGCAGGTGCATAACTTACCTGATCCTCCGGCAAGGCCGGGCGGTGGTGCTGACGTGGTCGGGTGGGGTCCCTCACTAGGAGCCCCTGGATTGAGACTCTAACCTGGCTAGGATGGACATCGCCTACCTCATCAGCGTAAGGCAGAGAGTCGTCAAAGTGCTCTAGGGAAAGGCTCCCGAAATGGTTGTATTTCGGGGTGGGGAGCAGTGGCTCCCTGTGCGTCCCTCGGGGCCGCATCGATGACAAGGTGAAACTACCTTGAGATCCAAGTGGGCTATATCCCAAGTTGGGATTATTCCCTCCTCCTCATACCTGTGTACAAGGTCATTAATTACCCTTATCTTGACAATTTCTGAGGTGGAGAGGGGGCGTGGGCGCCCAACAACCGTTGTGGTCAAAGCCATCATGGATGATGCAGAACCACATTGGGTAACCGCGTCGGTATTTCCCCTGCCTGTGTGCTGGTGGGTAGGTGATCGGGCTCCGGATGCAATAACTTGGTTCCAGGAAGCAGGGATATGAACTCATTAACACTACTAGGAAAAGAAATCGACAACCAGTGCCCTAGCGTCGTTCCGTCATCCGTGGCTGATAAGAGGGATTCATGCTGACAACGTCGCAGAACGGGATGTCCAACATCCTATTGCCCCAACTTTGGGTGAGTTTCATTCCAGGCCTACTATTTACATGGTGGGACCCGACGCTAGATATCTGTATCCGGTGAAATGTCAATCTATGGATTCCCCGAAGGCTACTAATATCCATATTGAGGAGAAGAACTTCATGTCGAGTTTACCATTTCTTTTTCTGATGCTTTCGACGGGGCGCGCGTGTCCATCTACATGAGTGTGACAGGTGTAGCTTTTTTTTACCCCACATTTCTACTTTCCAAAGGCGGGCGACATCTGTTCCTTGTTCAGAGACGTCTGCTCCATGATCGAAACGGGACGATGGGATGTTGGGTCTTCCTTCAATACATTCCTCCTCAGAACTCTTCACCTAGTCCGAGTCTCCCTCATAGATTTAATACATTGTTTGTGAATCTATTCCTGGTGTCATATCTTCATGGGAACCAGTTAATTACGCTGCTTCTGTTAGGAAATTCCAAGGTGTCCGGTCAGGGTAGAAACCTTCGGTTAGGGGATTAGTCACTTTGGGGAATCACTGGCGTGTCTGGACGCTGGGGGATTGGAGTTTCTATCTTCTATCCCTTATTATAGAGATTCTCGAGGGTGCGGAAGCCCGAGGCATCCCACGTAGAATGTGTGGAAACATTTTCAATATGCATGTATCTGAGGTTTTCCTCAGCTTCCCATGTTCAACACAGGGTATGTCGCAAGTTTAACGTCTAGCAAAGACAGATCAGACTAATCAAAACACTAATTAGAGTGGATCAGATTGAGGAACCCCCTTGAGGGAATACTAATATTGGGGAAATCACGTGGGTGACCTCCAAAATGTTGTGGAGGGGAATGAGGTGGCATGATCCCACCGGGATGTGGCGGCCCAGGTAAGAATCAGGATGGATGATGGAGCAGTTGAATGAAACGGGTGGTGAATGGGGTAGAACCGTCATGGAGCGACAATGGTTTTGGGATTGAGCCTCGAAGAGGCTTCCTACATATCCCTGTGGTAGGGAATCAAAGTCCACGTAGTTTGTTTGACAACGACTTACCACCAAATGTGGTTGACAACAACTTACCGCCGAATGAGGTCGCAACGAATTATCGTTGGATGGGATCACAACAGCTTATCACTGGATGGGGTCAAACCGATGTAAAGGCGGTTAGAACGACCAGGTAGTGGTAGGATTGAACCTCAGGTGAGGCTTCCTATGTACCATGCCTTGAAACAGATCAAAGACCGCATAGTTCAGGTGGCTGAATATATTTTAACATCATGCGGGACGGGGGGGGGGGGGTGAACCGACGTGAAGGGGGTCAGAAAAACCAATGAGTGGTGTGGATTGAACCTCATGATGCTTCCTACGTACTATGCCTTGACACAGATCAAAGATCACATAGTTTAGGTGGATGGGGCGTGTCAGCGAACCAACATGAAGATGGATCGGGGGTCCGATGGTTGTTGTGTTTGAACCTCATAGAGGCTTCCTATGTACCATGCCTTGAAATTGATCAATGTCCTCATAGTTCGAGAAAGGGACTTGGAACACCAACACAGAGATGGTTTGGACCAATGGTTGTTGGGCTTGAACCATGTATAGGCTTCTTACATACCATGCCTTGACACAGATCAAAGACCATGTAGTTTAGTGGTGGGTGTCGGTGAACCGACGTGAATGAAGACATTAATCTAGGAGAACGGTGGGATTGGACCTCAGGGAGGCTTCCTACGTACCATGAATTGACACAGATCAAAGACCATGTAGTTCAGGTGTACAGTTTAATGTCATGCGGGATGGAGGCGATGTCATGGTCGATGCTTACTCAAAGCCCACGTGAGTCATGCTTAGTGTGATAAAAAAGAGGCAGGAAAGGCCTAATGACCACGTCGTGAAAGATGCATATGTGGGAAGTAGAGAGGCATGGGGATTACGCTCTGAGGTGACCCAAGGTGCCGGGACATACTCTAGGATGGAGTCATGTGGGTGACAAAATGCAGCAGGAGAGGGACTTGGGACCGAAGAAAGGACGATCCTCATTCCCTTTCACGCCCTCCGCTGGCCTTGGTACCGAGGAAGTGAGGAGGGGTAGGGGTGATGCCTCCTACAAGAAAAGCTAGGGGCTTACACCAAGGTGGATTCCCTTCCCCTTGGACAAACTCCACTCCCATAAGGAAGATATCATCCCCTGTGGAGACCAGGGGGCGTGGAGAATGTCCAAGGTGGGGGCACCCCATGTGAGAGGCACGGGGCGATGTCACAGTTTAATGTCATGTACTGAGGAAGATGGTGCTTGGTAGTTTAACGTCCTACAGCTCAGATGGGGTGGGTTCACTCCGCACCCCTAGGACTTACATAACCGGTACCCTCTGCTCCTTGTGGGAGGGAAGGCACCAACAACACCGTACTGAGGGGGTTTCATGGAGCGAACCATCGAGGGGTCCACGTCAGCGTGGATATGAGAAGAAGAAATATCCATTAGCGTGCCTATGTGAAGAAGATTTAGGCAAAGCAACGTAACAGGTGGTATCATTCAGGGGACTTTGATGTCAGGTTGTGCAAACCTGGAGGGTCACACAAGAAAATTAATTTCCAAGTAGATGGGTCCATATGTAGGGGGCTTGTGGAGATCTGTTGCTCTGCATGACGGAGGGCACTTAAGAAGGGATGTGCTTTGTGAAGTGGAGTGACTTAGCCTTAGCATGGGTTGGAGGTTCAAATTGGGGGTGCTTTGCGAAGTGGAAGGGCATTCGCGGAGCACAACCTCACAGAGCAACAGTGCCTCACAAAGCAAGGTGTCGGGAAGCATTGTGGTTCGTGAAGTACAGTGACACTACCTTTTCATATGGATCATGTGTACATGAAGGGTGTTTCGCGATTCATAAACAATCTGTGACTACCCGGGTCCCCTTGGGGATCCCCTTCCTTTGCGAAATCCCCTAGGCTTCACAAAAGGCATCCCTCTCAGAAGAGGGGATCGAAATGAGACAATGGGGAGTCACTTCGTGAAGAAGAAATACCTCGCATAGCTTATGGTTCACCGAGCAGAAGAATGCTTCACGATTCATGAGCTAGGAAGCCGAAAGGTCAGATTGTCTATCTGGAGATCTCAAGCTGAGCCTGGTATTTATAGGCAAGAGGGGCCATGGAGCGAAGCTCACGCGGCGCGAAGAGGGGTAGGGTGGTTTCATGACGGGCTCGCGAACTTCAAATTCATTCGCGGAGCGTCCTGCCTTCTTTGCTTCGCGGTGGCCATAGTGCTGGGGGGACTCATCGAAGTGGCTTCGCGAGGCAGTCTATTGGGCCATCTTGGGGCCTCTTCTTTGTTCTGAATTTTGGTGCCAACAGACATGAAATTAGGAATCTTAGATAAATCCTTTATTTTTAATAGAATCAGTAAGGGAATTATCTTCACATAGGAAATGAGTGATAATATAATTCATCATGGGGACCTTGGCCATGAAATCGGTCCATCTTGCAGTGAAATTCCAAAATATATGGATGTTACCAAGACTCACCTCTTTCACAATGGTAGTCAAGTCACATTCATACCAAACAACATTCCAAAATTTTTGCCTCTCCAAGTGTACAAAATTTATGACTGCAGACATTTCAGCTTTTAGGGATGTGTGATGTCCCCAAGGCCCATAAAAATAGTCTATGATATCACTGTTATGGTCCTTGGTGAAAACCCCAAAGACCACTGGCCCAATATTCCATTTATAGGCACTATCAATGATTCATTTAACCACCCAACAAATTGAGGAGACCTAAAGACCTCAAGAAGGCCATGAGGGTGGTGGGTGTATTTAGCTATGATATTGAAGTTCCAAAACACTATGAAGTCACAAAATGTGTTGCTAAAATGGCATTTTTGTAATTGATTTTCATTCTGAATGACCTCTATAATGTCCATGAAGGCAGATTGTAGAAAAATGGAGGTTTTCGATAGATAGATTTATTCCTCCCTCTCTAAATTATATGTATAATTTATCCATAGGATACTTTGAATAATTTTGTAAGATACGTGGACATATTTATATTAAGAACCTCTTACACGAAAATATTAATTCTATCCATGTTTAGGGGATTAAGATCAAACAACTCAAATAGGGCATTCCATAATGCTACATTACTCTTACAGGAAATGATGAGATGGTCTAAATCTTCCAAATGTTGGTGACACAAGCCACATCTTGAACCAAGGGTAATACCTCTGTTCTGAATAAATCACCAATATGAAGTCTATGAAAAGAAAATCTCCAAAGGAGTGTGAATCGATAAGGATTCATCCATCAGTTTTTAAGTTTCCAATCCAACTGGGAGATCCTTGCATCTCAAGAGTGTAAAAATATTTTGAATCCAGTAATCCATGTGGGCCTGCTTCCCAAACCAAGAATTCATCCATTTGTATGAAAACCGAATTAGAGATATTTTATCCTTTAGTTCATTCAATAGAGTTTCCATGTTTCTTTTATGATATATAATAGTGATATTGGGATCATTTGGTTTTTATTAAGTGTTGATCAAGTTCAACAGAGGAGTCCCCGTCCAGTTTTATTGAAAAAATATGAGAGAAGAGTTAGCATTGACCATCCACTTAGCTTGTCAATTAACTTTATCAAACACATATTTCAATCTCAGAAATATTGAGTATTCTTTGTAGTGATGTTTTCCAGACTTTAAGAACTTCATAACTCTGACTTTGAGAAGTTGCAGGGACTTATGATTACTGTTGGACAATATCCATATGAATTGAGCTTAAGGATCTTGATTAAATAGTTCCTGATTTTTAATACCTAGCCCCCATGGTTTGAAGGTTTGCAACATTGTTTTCAACTTAGAGTGACGAATTTTCCCTATAAGATGATACCACTCCAACTGAAGTTCCTCATAGAGTCATTGATTCTTTTTATCAGTGAATCTATCCACAAGTACACTATGAAAAAGTAAATAAGTTTCAAAATTACTATGTGTTTGATAAGAAAAATTCTCTCTGCCATTGAAAAGAGATTTTCCTTTCTATGAGGAAAATGTTCTTCTAATATGGATAAAAAATAGTAGTTAATTTGGATTATTTAGGTCTTCTTAAAAAGAGTGGCACACCTAAGTAGTTGAAATAAAGAGCACCCTCCATTATTTATAAAGTATTAAAAATAATTCATATTCTGGAAGGATTAATTTTTTTAACAAAGTAAATGAAATATTTATACCAACTAATTTCTTATCCCCAAACCCTTTCATAGTGTAAAATATAGGTCGTTATGTTTTTTGTACTTCTCCTATATCCTTGAGTAAAAAATATATCATTAGAAAAAAATATATGAGAGGGTGCAGAGGTACCTCAGGCAGATTTGATAGTCTTCAATTCTCCATTTTCAACAATTAGAATAAAAAGTCTACTCAGGTAGTCTTCTGAAATGGAAAAGGTAATTTTAAAGAGTGAATCACCTTGCCTAATACACCTTGAATATTTTAAGTATCATTCTAGTGATCCATTTATGAGAATATATAAATAAGTAGAGCTAAGAAGATCTTTGATCCAAAGAATGAATGTCACATTGAATTCAAAGATGACTAACACTTTACCAATAAAGTTCCAATCCATTATATCAAAGGCCTTTTTGGTGTACAACTTGAGAGAAACATTACCTACCTTATTGGTATTCCTATTGAAGTTAAAAAATTACAAGGTAGTGAGTAAATAGTATTGGATGTTATTCCCTCTATGAATTTGAATTGATTCCATGAAATAATTTTTTAAAATATTATAGCAGGCTTGTTAGCTGTAATTTCTGTGACCACTTTATGTATGGTATTGACCATGGAAATTGGATGGAAATTTCTAATGACACTATCATTATAAAAATTAGGTATTAAAGCTATAAATTGAGCATCTATTCCTTGTGGAAGAGAGCCACTAGTGAAGAAATACTTAAACTATATTGTAAACATCCTACTAAATGACATACCAATAAAATTGAAAGAAGTGATTGGGAAATCTATTCAGACTAGGGGATATTTCTTCATTAAGGCCAAATTCATCATCATTAATTTCAAAATATAATGGAGAATCTATGAGAATTATGTTGTCTTCTTCAGTAATGAGTTCTAGTATGACACCTTCCTTGAGAGATTCATTTTTGGATGGGGCATTGAAGATGTTCATATAAAAGGAAACAATATAATTGGAGAGAGCTTTCATTTCTTCAATAATTTGGTCTCCATCCTTAAGAAGAGGAATTGGATGGTTATCACTTTTAGTTATCTAGAAGTAATTTAAAAACATGGTGGTTCTATACCCTTCATTGTGCCTTCTGACATTGAAGATATCCCCTTGGATGTTGTATTTTAACCTGAGAAGCTCTTGATGCTTTTCCACCAATTCAGATTCTTAAGTAAATTTTCTAGGGAAACTATTTTTGGTAATGGACTCGTAAAGAGAGTCTAGGGAACATTCAAGGGCTTTATTTTATTCATCCAAAAATATTTTATTTTCTTCCTATAATACTTCAATATTTTAATGAGTCTTTTGATCTTGGTGACACATTTTATGTGGTTGTTTTCTCCATCAAGGGATTCCCAGGTTTCACTCAAAATTTTACTTCATTATTATTGAGTAGTCTAACCATTGGTAAATCTGAAATGGAAGAGGATTTATTCATTCTTTATCAAGGAATTTCACAAGTATGGGATGTTTATTAGATTTGTGTCCAACAAGGGTGATGCAAGATAAATAATTCCATTTACAAAGTGATGAATCATTAGAAAAAGATATATCAATTCTTGTTGCCTTTATAGAATTGAGGTGTTTTATGTACCAAGTGAGTCTCACCGAAACTAGGTTGATCACTGTGAGATTTGATTCTTCGATGCATGCTCTAAAGTATATGGAAGATATCAAATGTGAATCTAGCCCTATTTTTTCATCCATTTTCAAAATTGAATTGAAATCACCCAGAATGATCCATGGGTCAGTAATGATTCTTTCAAGATTCATCAAATGTGACCAAAGTGATCTTTTACCTATATAGGAATTGATGGCATAAAACATAGTGAAAAAAAATTATAAATCCAATAGCTGGAAAAGTATAGGTAATGTAATGCTCATCAACCATGAAAATATGATGATTAACCACATCTTTGTGAACCAATAACCAAAGCCTATTAGTGTTGTTGCTGGGATGATTTTTTCTAAGTAAGCAGTAACCCTTTTCTATAGGAGGAGTATCATGCTCAAGGAGGAACTTATTGGGTTCAAAAAGTCCAATTATCATGGGCCTATACTTTTCAAAAAGTATCCAAAGGAATCATATTGTGTTTGGTTTGGATATTACCTAAAAGTTCAAAAATAAAATCCTCATTTTACTCCAACTTTGGGAGTACATCTCCCGTTTCTTTTCTTCTGTGTGATTTTTCTATCAAATTTTATGGTTGATTAAACTTTTTTTGATTAGGATAAATGTTGAGTGACATTTATTGTAGTAATAATACTAAAATTTTCTGTAAAGAGTTCCTTTTCCTTGGATTTTATAATGGAACCAGTTGACACCAATGAGCTAGTTGCACCTTGGTAGTTAAAAGAATACGGTTTCTGATCTGATACTGAATTTGTTTGGGTCCCATATCTTTTCTCTATTTGATCATATTTATCACAATGAAATTACATATCTAAATCATTATAAAGCAAGTCAATCATAAAAAATTCATATTGCATCGATCTGGAAAAATCATAAATATCAGAGAATAATTCAAGATAAAAGTCATCATCATTGTTAAATGGAGTTTCAGTCACATTTTTCAAGATGGATTCCTCAGGTTTACCAGATGATAGGAGGTGTTTATCATAATTAGGCTATTCCTCTAAAAATTCTTCCCATTTAGTTCCTATTCTATCCACAACATTTTATTTACTTGGTGCTGTAACTATCCATATTAATGAGGCTTTATTATTTTTTATTTTTCGGACTTCTTTCCATGCCATTGAAGATTGACTTGTCTTGGGATAATTTTTTCACCATTCTAAACTTATGTATTGAATTCCCGAACATTTTTAATTATTCATAGTAGGGGGGAGATTCTAAAATTCTAGCTTAAATTCAAACTCTTGATCATTGGAAATGAGGGAAATTTGATATGGTGTCGGAATATCCATATTGATGTCAATAAGAGGTATTAAAGAGACACCCATATCTCAATTCAGTGTACATTGATCATTTTTTAAAGGTGTACAAATAATTAATGATAAATCATTATGTATATTTGGGTGACAATAAACCCAAGAAAGTCCATGTATCCTAACCCATACCTGGGCATTTGAGTGTCTCTCGTTGAAGCGTTTAAAGTTTTCTTTCCATTATGAGATTCGTAGGATACTTGGTTTGAGGATTATGCTCTCGTTCCCTAGCATTGAAATATTCCTAAATATCAGAAATGACATGAAAGTATCGCTTTCAAATCTGAATCAGCCTCTACCTCACAAAATCCAAACAATGATAAATTATCATTTTCAGATTCATATATGACCAGAGTTTCCCACCTTTCATGTAAGATATTTGACTGATGATTGAAAATTTTCAAACATTGAGCCTTTTTTGCTGTGATTTTGGATCCATGGCCACTAAGATGACCCCTTCCATCGAAATTTTGATAATTGGGGTTCAACGAGGTTCCTTCTATGAAGAAACTGAACCATAATGTGCATTAGTAAATAAAATTCATTTACATATTCCATTCACCGAGCCAACTTTAATTTTATAACCTATATTAAGGTTACTTTATTTTAAATGATTGGAATAGAGAAAAATTGGCCCAATGAAATTATAATTTATTCTATAAGTGTATAATTTCAATCATCATGGATGATCTAGGGAAAATGGATCTCTGAGTATTGATAGTGAAGATCACTGCCCTTCCTCAATCCCACCAAACATGTAGTAAACCTAGAAAAGATAACATAAATAATCAAATAAATAAACAATTTCTTGGTAACCAACACTATACCATAAATATATATTTTTCAATATTATCTCTACATCAAGAATATATTAACTGTTATCTTCCCTTAATCATGTGTTTTCCAAATGATCAACTTTCCACTGAATCACTTTTTTGGGTCAGCGGTACCCTTCAAAATTTGCTCTCAAATCCGTAAAGGATAATTTCTACACTAAAATAATTATATATATATATATATATATTTATTTATTTATTATTAAAACCATAATATCAATGATACTTTTACAACATAATTCTTGAATAAAATTATATAAGAACTTAATCATTCCAGTTCATTCTACACTTCATCATCTCATTCCTTAAAAACTCCTTCATTTCATTTTTCATTTGTATTATTTTCATCATAAACAATATAACCATTAATTGTATAAACTTTATAATTATTTTCACAATTTCCCCCCTGTGAAATAGATTTTAATAATTCCCATATTTTCAACTTTTAAAAAATTCAACCTTTGATGATGCGTTATGGAGACTATTATTCCAAACATTTCATTTTTCCTTAGAAATTAATTGTGTTATATCCTTGTCCCCACTACAAAAACATATTCCTATTATTCTAAGACATTCACTTGGGTGTTTATTCTAACATTATAAAAATATAGGATACTTATTTTTCTTTTCTCAATGATATCCATCCCTGGAGATCTCATTAAACACTATTCTTATCTTTTATGGTGACTCCAAGAGTTGGTGAAGGTGTATATTTTTTATCATATATAGTGATAATTGTTTAGGAATAAACATGATATCCTTTAATCTAGTTGTAAAACCCCTAAAAAAGTGAGACATAAAATGATAAATGTTACTACCCATGTCAAAAGGTGAACCTTTCTTTTCAGGAGCCTACATGATTAGAACTCCACAGTTAAGCATGCTTGGCTTGGAGTAGTAATCAGGATGGGTGACATTCTGGGACGTTTCGCAGGGTGTGCGTGAGTGAGGAAAAAACACACTGAAAGAACATGGGTTGGCTTGTGGGGACAGTCATTAGTCTGATAAGTGAACCATGGGGTCAGATGACAAGGTTCATGGCCTAGGGAGGCAGGTCGTGACAAATGGTATCAGAGCCAATACCCAATCATAAGTTCTTAGGCACTACCTGGGTTTGTGGATTGGGGTCCAAAACGACGGCGTTGTGCTTTATAGGGGTGGATAATGTAACACCCCTAGAAAGGTGAGACTTAAAAGGGTAAATGTTACTACCCATGTCAAGAAGGTGCATCTTTCTTTTCAAGATCCTACCTGATTAGAACTCCACAGTTAAGCATGCTTGGCCTGGAGTAGTAATCAGGATGGGTGACCTTATGAGAAGTTTCGCAGGGTGTGTGTGAGTGAGGACAAAATACACTGAAAGAATATGTGTTGGCTTGTGGGGATAGTCATTAGTCTAATAAGTGACCATAGTGAGTAATATCCTATGGTGTGCTGTGAAGGAAACCTAGGTATTACAGGAGACCCACGGGGTCATATGACAAGGTTCATGGCCCGTGGAGGCGGGTCGTGACACTAGTCATCATACCATTTGGTTTCTCAACAATAAATTTTCTATAAAATTCAATCTTAACCTTGTTCATTATATTTCCCACTACTGAATAAAACTAAAAAGGAGAGTGTATGCATTAGACTACAATAATAAGAGTGAGCTAATATTATGAAAAGTATGTCTAAATAATCACATGTTCTTCCCAATATATTTGTCTTTAGGTTTAACCTTGGTTATCCATTATCATTAACAAATCTAGTTGATATTATCCTATAGATAGACTTATCCTACAATTCAGTCATAGGGTTACATTCCTTAATCAATGATTTCTTAAATCTAGTTCCCAAGGTTTCTACTAAACATCCTCTGAAACCAATTGTAATGACCCCAAATCCAGTAGCCCAGAGCCAGTTCCTTAATTTATTACATTGGAATTATTACAAGAGTTCACATAACAAGGGAAAAAATAGTTTATTACTCTTGAATAACTAGATACATACATGGTCCCCTTATTACATTGATAATTATACATAGAACATAATAAAGTAATGTAAACTACATCCTTGAATACCCATTCACAATTCTCTTCTTCATAACCTGGGGAAAGGAAAAAAATAAAGCTGAGATAAAATTATAAGTGGGAGTTAAATAAAGTGGAAAATATCAATAATATATAATCATAATCAACATGGAAAGGTAGATAATTGAATAAACATTCCATTTAATTAATAAACTAAGAATGAAACACATTTATAGATTTTTTCATAGTGAAAAAATCATGGATAATAATAAATTAATTCTGAGTGAAGGTAATGATTAATTATTTTATGTCATGTATCTAGAACATGGAACAATATACTATAAAGAAATATTCTCAAGATATTTTATGTATATGGGTAGAAACCTGTCTGTTTCTTATTGGAAACAAATGTTAAGGGTTTTTCGCCAACTGATTTGTCTCATGAGACCCATCAATGCATTGGGGGGCTATATAATACTAGGACCCAAACATCATTCGAAGTCCTATAAATTATATATATATATATATATATAATATTTTTAATTCATGAATAAATATAGAAATATCCATATTGAATAAAATATATAGATTTAACATTATTTCCCTAGTTAATCAAATAACTTCAAAGTAAACACCATATATAAATATAGCATACAGTTTAGGAAGTACTAATATCCATGATAGAAATAATATGGATATTTAAAAGAAATATAGTTTCAAATGAAAAATGATTGCAAAGGGGTAGTATATACACCACATAAAATTATTAGGTGAACAATACCAAGTAAGTCTCAATGAAGTGAAAATTGTTACGAATTCCCTTACCACTTTGTAATCAGTCAAATCATATTCCCCATAAAAGTAATAATTTTAAAATGGAGAATTTAATAGCATAAAGATAATGTGATTCAAGATATTATATATCAAATTTAATTACATGCACCACACACAAGGAATATGTGGTAAATAAGGTATATATCTCAAAGCAGTAAAAGTGAGATGAGAAAACCCTTACCTCATGCTTCCCTTTAGTGGTTCATACTCACACCTTTTGAATAATGGTTTAAATAATGTTATTAACTCATTTAATAAATAAATTAATATTTATAATACCTCTTTTTAATTATTTTATAACATCTTATGACCCATGAATTAGTAATATTTCTTTATTTGTAGGGTTTTAGGTGTGTTTGTTTAATGGTTTCAGGATAAGTTCGTCTGTTTAAAACTATGGATGTTCTTGTAAAATGGGGTTATGGATCTAAAAGTTTAATAAAATATTTTTAATGAACTTACATAAGTATAAAAATTCCCACATATATTTTTTTATTTCTTTTTTAGTATTATTCATTTGATAAAATGTTAATGATAAAGGTTTTGTTTATTTTAGCAGTTTTTCCAAACACCACAAACTAGTTTTATTTTATTTAATTTTATGAGTATATATTAGTTATAAAACATGAAATTTGTTATAACCTACCTATTTAAATATTTTTTAACCATAAAAATATTTTTATTACAACCCATGAAGGTGGTAATGGAAAACAAACAAAATCATTATTTGCGAAGATGATTAACTGGCATAATTTAGACAATAGTTTCATTTTATTGAATAAGAGGAGGTAATAAAAGGGGTGGATATAATATATTCCATTAGAAACATAACATTATATTATTTTCACTATTATTAAATTATTATTCGTTTATGGATGAAATATATGAGTAGAAAGTAGAAGAAGAAAAGAATATAAGAGTGGGGTTTTGAGAAAATTACCTCTTGAATATCACCACCTTGGAGGACCTCTTGAGGACCTTGGATTCGGTCTTTTGTTGATAAAAGTATAACTTTTATATAAATATAGTGATTAGGAGAGGTTTTGGAAGATATTTTTGGATATTTATGTATTTTTGTTCTGAATGGGGTGGTGAGGGGTGGTATTTATACTTTAGGAATGCGAGATTAAGTGTTTAAAATAATGATTATTTTATATTTAAAGACAATCACATTGATGTGGCATTGAATTACATGAATTTGGATGTAAATTAATATTTTATAGGATGGTTATGGTCAATAAAAATCTTAAATATCCATTATTTTTTCTATTTTTTAGGCATTTTAAGCCTTTTACTTTCAAACTTTAAAATGTTTAATATTTTTACATATACCATCGTAAATAATTTTTTTATCATGGTAACTTTTTTATGACTAAAAATGAAATTGACATTAAAAAATAATTTATAACTTATTATTTTAAATATTTAATCCATTTTATCAAATTCAATTCACATAATTGAAAATTTTGATTTTAAAATTAATCCCATAGATACAATAAAAAATGTTTTTAAAGTGAAAAGTTCAAATGTATGAAATGTTTTTATATCCCATTTCAATGTAAAATTGATTAAAAGGAACTAAATTAGATTTAATTATTTATAATTTAACTAATTATACTTTAAAACAAATTTAATAAAATAATTTAACTATATAAATAAATTAGAGGAAAATGCAGTTTTCAATTAAAATTCCATATTTTTTACTATTCATCAAAAAATGAAACTTCTCCAATAAATAAAAAAATTTCATCCTAAGATAATTTTTATATTAATATTTCATAAATGAAATTTGTTTCCAAATAATACTTATAAAATTTTTAAAATTTATATTTAAAACAGGTGAACCCTCAAAAGGCGGCAAAACATCATTTAGAAATATATAACTTTTATTCTTAAAATTGGATTTATTATTATCTTAAGTATTTTAAACTTATTAAATAAAATTACAAGTTTTTTTATAGAATATATAAAATATTAGTTTAATTATTATATTTCACTAATATTTATTAATTTAATTTATTAAATAAAATTCCATTCTGGGCCAAAAATTGTTTTTTATAAAAACAAATCCTTTATGTTTAATTAGTTCTCATTTTTATTCCTAATTAATTGATAAACAATGAAATAATTTTATAAACATGGTTAAAATATTTTTTCATAATTTGTTCAATATCATTCATTCCATCATTCTAATGGCTTGGTGATAACTATCATAGTTAAATAATGATATATAATTGTTTGTTTAAGCTCGATGTTCTATGTAACTTACACTATAAAAGAAATAAAATTTATTTAAGAAGATACATATCATAAAATAGTGGTGTGTTACAATATATGTAACCTTTAACTATCTATATTTATTCTTTCATCTTCCCAATGCACCTCCCCAGCTAGCCGATGGGTCACTTGGTGCTATGTGTGGTTTTGGAACTCGACTATGCTAGCTAGTGCGCCTCCACTGATGAGCCGACGCACCTCTACCAGATGGATAATGGTCTTTTAGAGGCCAAGGGGGATACTGTCTTCACCATTGGCTAGCTGTTGGGTCTTATATTTATATGGGGCATTATTTACATGGAACCGGCTGGCCGGTACCTAACACCGGTGCGCTAGTGTGGCTTGCATTTGTCCATCATCCAAAGGATCCTCCCAAGATTCCTTATATGACCTTCGATGAATCTTATAACATGATTACATAATAGTATCACATGTAACATGAATTCTATAAAATCCTAAAATATACTTGAGTCCATCAAAAGTATCATCCAATATCATTTCAAGATATTAAATACAGTATTAAGACTCCTACAAGCCTTTTATAAGATCAACATGTGGCCTTTTAATTTAATTTATGATCTCCATTTAATCCAATAATGACACCACTTTAAGTCAAATTAATGGGACTAAAAAACACCCAAATAATAACTTTATAAAAAGAGAGTTTTTGTGATCATGAAAACACATGAGAGAGAGGTATAATAACCTCCCAATTTTTAATGATCACAAACACATAACATAAAAAGCTAGATTAACTAAAACTCAAGTGAAAAAATCGAAATTTAATTAAAAATATTTCAAATATATTTAATTATATTAATCATTAAATAAATAAATAATGTAATTAACATGAAAAAAATATTTAACACATATTTCAACCCCCCATTGAAAAAAATAAGCACTAATAAAAGTAAATTGAAATTCAAAACATTTTCCTCCTTGAAAACACAATTTTTTTTCAATAAATTATCCTCCATTTTAATAAAATCACACTTATCCCCATTTATGATAAAATTTAACTTCCCCCCATTGTTATTATAAAAAAACAAGGATAATAAAGATATACTCAAGATATATTTTGAAATAAACAAAATTTGATATTTGAAAAGAAATTTCAAAAGAGAAAAAGATTTTGAAAATAAGAAAACCCAATGATTTCCAAAAAAATATCTTAACATAAAAATTAATTAATAAGTTTATTATATAGAGAGAGATAATAAGTTAAAATAAGGTAAAAATAAAAGAAATATAGAAAATAATAAGAAAAAAAGGAAAATAGATAGAAAAAAGTAGTCATAAAATAATAATAAAAGAAAGAAAAGATAAAAATTAAGAGAATAAGAAAAGAGGAATAAAAAATGAAATGATGAAGAAAAATATAAGAATGAAAGAGAAGGAAAATAAAAGGATAGATGAAAAAATAAATATAATAAGGTAAAATTGGTATATACCTTTTTCAAAAAACTAAGTTTTTCAAGGAATTGTTTTACCTCCATTAAAATATTTCTTCATTAAAAGATATTTTAAAAAGATACACTAACTTGAAACATTATTCAGATGAATCATTCAATTTTCATTTTATAGATGACAACTTATGAATATTTTTAGATATAAAATTATATATATTAAAATTTTACAGATAATTAATCTTTATTTAATAGAGATAAAAAACATTATTTAAAAAAATAGATTATATAAATAAATGATTATATAATTATAGAAAAAATAGTTTAAAAACTAATATTGGTATTATAAATGTTACATTTTCTTAATAAAATATGATTTTGAAAATTTAAAAATAAGAGAAAAAGTTTTTGAATAGTAATTTGAAAAAAAGATACATTTTAAGGAAATTTTCAAATTTAAGAGATACAGATCCCCCTAAAATGATAGAATAAGTGATATTAATGGATAATATCTAAGATAGAAAATACAAAAACTGAATTTCTAGATTTTAAAAAGATTTTAAAAATTACCAGGATTTAAGAATAAATTTAAAAAGTATTACTCAATATTTCTATAGGTCAAATGGAAGGTTTCATGAACAAACTATTACTAATACACCTTTAATTAATTCAAAATGATAAAGAGTTAGGGGTTTAGTGAAAATATTAGGGTGTTGATATTACATCCCAATGTATTCAAAAGAATATATCACCTTTTTAAAAGTAATATCTTAAGAAATAGTGTTTAATGTAAATGTGTTCGATGTGAGAGTGCTAGATATAATTTTTGATGATATTTAAGGAACTAAAGTTGAACACTTAATAAGAATATAGTCATATGTAAGACTGATGTCTGAGAGAGTGAATTTTAGCTATATTATTTTCAAATAACATCTATTTATGGATATAAATTTTGCTTTGGCATAGAAAGAGAAACCATATTTTTCTTATTAATAATCCACAAGATGAGGGATTTTATATTTAGGTGAAAATAAATACTTGTAACTTTCATATATAGTTAATGTCGAAAATAATTATCACTAGAAAACCTAGTTAATTTAAAACAAATTCTTTTTGAAAAAAGCAATTTTTTTAGTTTCTTTTAAATAACAAAAAAATAATTTGATATATTTAAGATGATATTCTTTTGGATTTGATTGATAATGAGCACAAAGAAAAAAACTGAATAAGATGTATGTCTAGGCCACAGTAAGGTAAAGTAGACTATAAATCATACTTATATAAAGATATTTATTGATCGACTTACTTACTTCATCCAACATAAATCTACAAGTTGTATTAATGTTAGTATTAGTTTCATTATCACGAACCGTGATGAATATTTTTAAGAGTTCATTGGTGAATTTTACCTAGTTTATAAAAATACTTTCATTTTCTCAATAAATTTGAAAACTAATAAAGAAATTGAGTTCACCCATAGATAAAATTTAACATTACATTATCATTAAATCAGACAATTCAAAACCAATATTTTATTAGTAGATCCAAAAATCACATTATCAGTTTAAATTTGAATGATTAATAAATCATTTTAAATTCATTATAGAAAAGCAGTTGAATAATATTTTCTTATTTTAATCTATTTGATAAAATAAAATTAAATAAACATCTGTACCAGGTCTGTGGATATTTTTTTAAACCATAAAGATATTTAGTTAATTGAAAAACAAGATTTGGGAAAACAAGATTTCAAAAAAAAGAGGGTTGTTCAATTTTTTTTAATAAAACCATTTAAAAATATATTTTAACACCCAATTTAAAGAGTTTAAATTCTATTAATAGGTTAATTCCAACAATATTCTAATTGATTATAACTAATATATGGGTAAAAATATTTCACAATAGTATATTCCTTCTTCTTAGTTATAACATTTATATAATAGTTGGGATTTATTTATAAAGATATTACAAACCTCATATACCTTGTTCTTAAAAATCCATTTAGAACTTATATTTTGATGATCATTAGATGTTTCTATGAGATACCATACATCATTATAATATAATTTTTATAGTGTCTCTTTCATAGTAAGAAACCAATTTTCATCATTAAGTGGATCATTAATGTTTTGGGGTCCTTGTTGAGAGATAAAGCCTAGTTGTTCAACCTCATTTAGGATCAATATTTTAATATGAGTTTCTTTTTGAAAATTTAATGACTCTTTGTTTTACGTAGAAGAATTTTGAATATTTAAAGGATTTTTTATGAATCTAGGCAATGAGTTATTGTATAATTACACGGTCTAGAGAGCCTTTGTATGGTGATATTAGAATTATTAACATATTTTATTTCACATGAGTGCATCATTCTAATTTAAATGGCTTTCCTATTTTCTGGTACCAATGATGGAAAATTTGAGACGAAGGATGATTTTTTAACATTGTTTTACCTTATGTATGACCTATGGTTGGTCAACATTGAACATTATGAAGAAATAGGCTATTGGAGGTTGTATTTGACTGAATGGCCTGAAGGCCTAAATTTTTATTTATTTTTTGATAAACCCCTTTTAAGGGAAAAGGGGGAAAACCACACATGACTTCACATATATAGAGACCAAAAAACCCATAACAAGACTACAAATGAAAACCCCACCCCAGCATCAACATCATTATGGAAATCCTTCATTATTGCATGGATACTCCTCAAACTGTCCCATGCAAGAAAATCATGGGCCCAGTAATGATGGCAGACCCATACCCTCTCAATCTTCCAAATTTGAATAGCCATTCACTGTGAAAGAAACCTGCTCTAAAACCTCATATGAAGCTTCCTTGTAGAATGTATGTAACAAGACATCAAGCAAATAATGAAGTCAACAGACTGATTCTTCCTGCCAAGAGGACCTTTAAAAATCAAAATCACCACCACCAGTGTTATAAACACAGCAAATCCATCAACCTTTCCTCAAAAAACAGTGCCAAAAAAACGAACCCAAAAACTATTGATACGAAGAACCACTACAGAAATCATAAACTAGTTCCTCCCCCCTCTGATTCTCTCTGTAGCCCCACTCTGAGATGCTGAAGCATGCCAACATTGTAACTATAGAATGATATCACGGACATGAGAACCCAAATCCAAAACCACACTGGAGCCATATCTAACTATCCCAAAGTCAAAATCACTCCTTGGAATCTACCACCGAGATTTGTCAAATCTACCACCAAGTGATATCGAGATGACCATTGTTGAGCTGAGGGCATCTAGCGCCACCTGAGAAAAGAGGTTTCCAACGAGGAATAGACATCTATTGTCAAGTGAGGAGTTGTTGATTTTAAGCCAACTTGAGGATGAGGTAGTCAGAGATGATCCATCAGAGCAATTCTAAAAGAGGGGAGATGGGGAAATATATAGGAAACCCTATGCGTCATGCAATGAGAGGATTCCACCACTCATTGGAGGTTGTGTTTAATTTAAACAAAAAAAATATATTTTTTTTAAGTACCTAAATCAAAATCCACTATAAATAAACTATTATAAAAAATCACCAGGGTTAGTTATAGAACCCCGAGAGGATTTGGTAGGAGGAAAAAAAGCGTTCATCATTGTTGGATTGGATAAAATAACAAAGAATGACAGGATCATGGTGGATCAAAAGGAATACTCATTGTGGGCCTTCATCATCACTAGTGAATGAGTAATTCATAAAAAATAAATCATTAATCATGGAAGGGATCATCATTTTTGGTTACCAATATTTTGATTAAAATATTGACTATAGAACATTATCTGCTTTCCTCAATCCGTGATTTATTTTTTCTTCACATGATTGTAAAAATTTATTGGTTGCATTTTTTAGATATAAATATTCCATTTCACCTGTTATCACCCTAGAAACCATTATTATGTGACCATTGTAAAATAACACTTAGAAAATGATGGATTAACTTTTATTATGTTCTTTTACACATTCATTCATTGTTTTCTCTTCCATTGTCCCATAGGGTTACAATTCTACTTTTACAAGGTATGTTCAAGAATGATAAAATCCCTATATTCATGTATGTTTTAAAAAAATTTGTATTGGTGATTTGAGGATGGATAAGAATGATTTTTGGGATGTGGGTGAGGCCTCTATAGATCAGGGATCTGGAGTAGAAACTGGAGGATTTCATTGGCGATGAGGAGTCGATAGGTGTTTGGGTGGATGGAATCTAACCATTAGTGATAGATCGAGAATGTAAAACCCAATATTCTGGGACCCTAACATGATTTGAGGTGAAAAAAATAATTATGTTTGAAAAAATATGACATGTGAGGAAATCCATGGGTTTTTACAAAAAACCCAACTACACCACTCATAGTCTAGTAAAAATGTCGTGTAGTCCCCTAGTTATAAAATCTAGGGAATTATGGGAGATAAGGATCATATGCTATGTGTTTGGGGACACACACCATGTGTACCCACCCTGGGTGTCCATGTTATGTGTTGGTATCACATGTTAGATTACTTAAATGGAATAACACATTGGGTACTCTAGGATTACACATGAACACAACAAAAGTACACAAGCCTGGCTAGAAGTACATGGCCATGCCCCGGCTGGTCGAGACAAGTCATGTAGTACCCTTACATGTCATTTATTTCTACATGGATAGCCAAAATATGTGTAGGTGAGGACACATCTAGGAGTCTTGGTAGGACCACACGCCATGTGACACATGGACTTAGATTTTGTCCCGCGAGTAGCCTATCTTGATTAGTTTTCAATGTGGGACACAATTGTATCCCTTGTAGTGACTTTTGAGATATGAGACAATGTATTATGATGATGATGATTTCCTCAATGAAACTATCTTGACAAAAGTAGAAAAATTAGATCACTAGAGAGGTTAGTATTGGTACTCCCCTATCGCACCAGAGAGTGGGTCCTCCATACTATCTACACTAGTAGGTTTGATTGAGTGTGATCTTCAGAGTGTTTTTTGGGTTTTTAATCTCTTATCACACCAGAGTGTGGGTACCCCATATTAATTACAAAGGTAGAGGTGGTAATATTATATACTATAGTAGGGTAAATTTACTTTACAATTAGAGTGGTAATCCACCATCTTTGAGCTCCGATGGTGAGCAAGTCCACTACCAAAGTTGTGAATCCTTTGATCGTAGAGAACATTAGCAAGGTGTAGGCCCCTCCATATAGATTTTAATAAGGATTCGTGGAATACTTGACTAAGTTCAGGGATTCTTATAATATTAAGCAAAATAGTATGTTATGGGGCCCTCTACAAAGATTCTTGTGTATTTTTTCATGGTGCTAGGCATTAGAGATGCACCCTTGGAGCTTCAGGTTGAATCATCATTATTAAATGGGTTATGGAGATAGAGATCCCATTTCACTATTTTTTGTTCTTATTGTTTTGAATATCATGGTTATTATGGATTTGCATCATGTTTTAATTTCTAGATCTTTATGTGGTGAGAATGTACCGGGATGTATTGACTTTATATTGGGTAGATAATGATGTTGTAACATGTGGTTGAGATTAACTCTTGGTGTCTCACCTATCAAAAGGTGGAGACTGAGGTGCCCAGATAAAAATGGAAATGGTAATTTATATTTATAGTTTTATTAATGGGGATTCCATTAGTATAGAGAGGTTATGATGTTATCTGAGTGATCATAGACCATATCACCTAGTTGTCCCACTTACTAACCATTTGAGAGTTAATCTTAGTGCAAATTTTGGGATGCCTATGTGTGTAATATTAAGTTCATCTTTATATTTTTTCCTTGATTATTTTTCATACTATGATAATAACTTATTATCACGATTATAGAGAGGATATAAAAGTCTTTTGGGGCTCAATTTTGGTTGAGCATAGTATTTTACCCTAGCCGAATGGACAAGAAATGTGGACTGCTCAGGTTTTGGATAACATGCTTTAGGTTTTCATGTTGTATTGGGGATATGGAAGGGGGGATCACATGCCCTTTATGAAGTTTACATATTTCAGTAGTATCCACTCCAAAATCTTAGTAGAACCATTTGAGGCCATGTTTGGGAGACCCTATATGTAACCATTGTACATGTTGGAGCTAGTGGGTGGTAGTACATATGGGCCTAGAGTTGGTGCTATTAATGGATGTTGAGGGATTAGTTCATCCAGGGGTGGATACAGAATTCTAAGATGTATTTAGAGCCCCTTATGGACCAAAAATGGTATCCTTTGGGGTTATATAAGAGGTCATGAATTCTTGGAGATCTCAACTCATCGAGGATCAGGGGGATTTGGCTTCAATGTAAAGCTATCTATGTTGATCATATTCCCTTTTACCATTGACTACATCAAGATAGCAATATGGCATAACTCTTGATCCTATGACTATAATTATACCGATTTCATTGTGTTTTCTATATATAGAAGCTAAGAAGACATTTTCATGACTCATTGCACAATGTTGACTAGGATGATATTGATGTTGAGAGTTGAGTTCTATTTTGATATGTACCTATTGACATTTGAGAACTAAAAAAAGAAGACCCTTCATGGAAAAATGGATAATTTGGGTGTGTGTTTGTTGATAGAATAAGAGCCCTCTAGATAACATTCTATAATGGGAAAACCATTTGAGATCTTAGTATTCTCACTTGAAAGTATTTTTTTTATTTTAGGGTTAAAAAGATTTGATGGTGGGGAGTTTTTAGTAACTTATGTTTTTGTTTAAGACTTTTGAATATTTCTGAGAATATTTATAAAGCATGTTATTGAGTCAGTACAAAATTATGTGGTTAGAAAATACATGGTGCTATGATATTAAAAATATTATTATATTTTAATACATGTTCATGTTTTATTTTAGTGTAAATGGTTTACCATTTTTTTGGGCCTCATATATGAAATTTATGACTATGGTCGATTCTAGAATGTGAGGTTTACCCTAGGCATGACCAAATATTGGTCTCTGAAGGACATTATGAAGAGAGAGGCCATTGGTGGGTTTGTTTTATTAAAATAAATAACTAAATAATTTTTTTAATGAACTAAATCAAAAACCTTTATAAAAAACCAAATTTAAAACTCAAGAAGGATAGTGGTATAACTCTGGGAATAATTTAGAGAAGGAAAATGGGCGTTCATGGTTGGCAGATCATATTAGAGAATGTCGAATGATTGAATTAAGGTGGATTGAGAGGAAGGGAATAAAATAGGTCTTATTAATCAATGGATAATGTTTTATTCACCAATTATCAATCCTAAATTGAGGTTGAAATCATCATTTGTGGTTTCTATACTTTTTATTAAAATATTGAACAAGGATCCTTATCTTCTTTGCTAGATCTGCAATTTATTTGTTCTTCTCATGAGATCTAAGATTTATTATTTATATCTATCTGATGTAATTCTTCCATTTCACCTTCTATCACCATGGAAACCCTAATTATGTGATTTTTGTACAATAAAACTTGGATAATGATGGATTCACTTTTCTTAGGCCAATTTACCCCTATATTCATCACATTCTTCACCATTGCCCAATGGGTTTACGATTCGAAATTTATATGGTAGTTTAGAGTGTGATCGAACACCTTCACTTTATAGAGATTTCATTAATACTAATGAATTGTAAATTTTAGGATAGGCCAAGAAGAGATGTAGGTTTCAATTGAGTCATCTATAGATATGTGATCTGGAGCGACAGTGGGAGGATTTTAGAGGTACTGAGAAGGAGACAAATGGGGTCGGGTTTCTAAAATCCAACAACCGATGGAGGATAAAGCATCAATGACCCTAGATTCATAAAAAAAATTTGATTTGTAGAAGAAAAAGTAACAATGGTAGTGTGATGATAACACAGGAATACATCCCTGGGGTTCTATTAAAAACCAAACTACAAGGCATGTAGTCTAGAAACACATATTGTATAGTCCCACAACTATGAATCCTAGAGTTTTAGGGAGTGTAAGGATCACATACCATGTGGTTGGACCCACACATCATATTAACACACTTGGGGTGGCTAAGAAATGCACCAGTAACACACGCCTGGGGCCCAGTGTGGCATCAAACCCCGTGTACTTCGAGAGAACATGAACATGCCTAGAAGTACACAAAAATGAACAGGAGCACACAACAATTATATGGGTGGTTGAGACACACTATATAGTACCCTTAAATGTCATTTATTACTATATGTACATAAAATCCATGTGGAGGTGAGGAAATGAACTAGAGGCTACATGGGGTTACACACTATGTGACCCTTAATAAAAACTATGTACTTTTATCTCAAGAACTTCCTCCTTCCATATTTCCTTCTTACAGACTCATATTTTTCCCACGAGTAGCATATACTGTTTTTTTTCATATGGGACGTGATGGTAGAATTTTTATTAGATTTTGATATATTACATGAGGTGTTATGAGTGTGACTCATTCTTCAGTGATTCTTAGCCGATAGTAGTGTATGTGTTGGATTACTAGATATCCCAGGATCGGTACTCCCCAATCACACTAGGGAGTGAGTACTCTATACATTCTACACTGGAATCTTAGCTTGAGTGTGATATTTGGAGTGTTTTTAGATTTGGTAATCTTTTTTCATAAGGAGGCACATGTCCTCAATATTCCTTACACAGGTAGAGGTGGAACATCCCCATACTATACCAGGGCATGGGTCCTCTACCTATAGAGTAGTACTCCCCCCTATTTGAGATTTTATGACAAGAATTTCCTCAGTGAGAGTTGTGGATCCCTCAACTCTAAAGAAAAATGGTGAGGGGTGGTCCCCTCCAAACATATTTTGGTGAGGTTTCAAGGGATATTTGATTAGAGTTGTGAATCCCTTAGTCATGGAGCACAACAGTGAGCTATGAGCCCCTCCACACAGATTCTTATGTGTTTTTGAATGATGGTGGGTATCCAAGACGAAGCCTTGGATATATAGGATAACACATCATTCCCAACTATTCTATGGAGGTGGAGATCCCCTTTCTCTATAATTTCGACTTCTTGTTCAGAATATCTAGGTTATTAAGGTTTTTTATCATGTTATTACTCAAAAAAACTTAATGGGTTGATCTATCTATTATTGTATCATTATAATTATCACTTTTGGTTTTTAAGGTTTCCTTATAGGTATGTATATAATCACACCTACATGGGTTTTTCTCACACGTGTCATGTATTATGAATATGATATAGAGATAAACAATGTTATTGATAGGGATTAGTGATACTTGGGTGCATTGGCTACATATGGTGGTTAAACATGGAAATCATGAGATAAGCTCTATATGTTTTCCTTTATTCGATTTTTTTCATATTGGTACTTTATTTTGGGTGGTACATGTATTTTTTCTCTTTTAAAGCTTTGGTTTTTACATTAATACTCTAATGTATTCTCAAGAGTCTATTTCATGCATGGATTTTTCCTATATGTTGCAATATTTATATTATCCCTCTACACTACTACATGTAGATGGTTGTGTTCATTAATATATGTACTTAGGCTAATGCATCCCATTTAAATAATTACTTCTCAGCACTTAGCGATATACCCTAGCCTATTGGTGGTGGGCCTGGGGATTTGGTGGCTTGGTATTTTGTTGGACATGTAGGACATAGTGGTTTGGGTCATTAAAGAAAATATCCTATGAGATGTTCAAGGGTATATGATTTAGATTTCTTAAAATCTCTTGGTAGATAATTTTATGAGGATTATTTTTATTCTAAAACCACCGTAGATTGAAAAGTTTCAAATGAAACACCATTTTCAAAAACATTTTGAGAAATATATTTTGAATTTTTTTTCCATAAAAACATCATGGATTGATTCTTCCACCGATTTAGTCCTTTTTAAAGGCTTGGTATACATTTATTGAGTTTGGGTACCCAAGGTATATATCTTCATCAGATTATGAATCAAGGTTTTTGAAAGATTTTATTCAATGTTTATATTAAAACATTTTCAACCAATTTTTTTTTTAAAAATAACTTTGGGTTTTGAATTTTTCCAAAGTTCATAAGGGTATTTTTTAGAAAAGGTCTAATGAGAACATTATTAAAGATAAAGTATACAATATTCATGGATTAAACAAAAAAAATATTAAAGTAAATTAAATTCATTTAAATTAGTTCATGTGATTTCTTGGATAGTTCTATTTTTCTTCTCTACTACCCTATTTATTCCAGGGGTTCAAGGAGTAGAAAAATAATGAATATAGCCTTTATAAGAACATAAATTATCAAATTTATTATTTAATAATTCTATTCCATGATCACATAAAATTTATATAATTATTAAAACCTTTTCATTTATAACATTTTTATAAAATATTATGAAGGATCTGTATGTTCACTTTTATTTGATAAAAAGTAAGTCTATATGAATCATGTAAAGTTATCCAAAATACCAAAATTATTTAATATACCTAATAGAATATAAATTTTATATGGTCTTAATAAATAAATAAGAATTAATTCAAGATATTTAGAATAGAAAGTACCTTTTTATTTTTAAAATAGGATTTTTGATACTTACCATATTAGCATGATTCAAAAACCAAGTAATCTTTGAAAACCAGTTTGGGTAAAACTCATAATAGTTGAAAATGGTTGAGTTTGACAAGTGAGTGTGTACTAAAATGACCAAGGATTTGTTCCATAGCCTTGAATCATTAATTTTTGCTCTAAAACATTTGACATTTGTTCTAGAAATATATTTTAGATTGATTGAATAAAAATAATTAAATCGAGAAGCGGTAAATAAAAGTTTTTATTTTGAGTCAAAAACATTAAAAAGTTCATTTTTGAATGAAATTTTAAATCCACTATCACAAAATTGACTAATTATTATCAAATTTTATTTTAAATATTTGAAAAACAGAAATATTTTAATAAGAGTTGAGTTAGAGAAACTGATGGTACCTTCACCGATTATCTTACCACTAGAGTTATCATTAAAGGTGATGTGACGTCCTTCTAGTTTATCGATTTGATTGAATTCAGTAAGGTCTCCACACATGTGACTTGATAAACCACTATCTAGGTACCATATTTCTTCTTGGTTTTTTATCATAATAAAGTTTTCCTATAAAATCCAATTACTAAATTTTTTGGTACCTAAACAAACATGGGTCCACTAATTCTATCCAATATTCTTTTTGAGATCCATATTTTTTATCATGAGATTTTGTTTTGGAAATATTGGATGAAATAAAAATTTATTTTTTCCTCCCATATCATGAAATATTTTACTAATTTTCAAAAATTTAATGACCAATTATATTTCAACAATTTAAAAGATTATCATGTGAGAAACCTTTAATAAGATTAATTTTTTATGGATTTCTTAAGGTGCTTTAATGATTTTAGAAACTAAGAACAACCCATTATTTTCCATGAATTTTAGATACAGAAATTTTATTTAGAGTATCTTTACCCTGAGTGAATTTGTAAAGAGTGATTTTTAGGTGTCTAATGATGGATTCTTGTTTATGGGAATCAAGATGATTTTTTACTTTCATGGATAATTCTTATTTTTTTACTTGAAGTAATATAATTTTTATTTTTAAGGTTATTATTTTTCATAAACTCTTAAATGCATTTGTAATAAATTTTTTCATATAAATAATTAATTTAATGAAAACAATTTTCAAGTTGATCACAAGTATATTTTATGTCGTCATAATTAATGTGACCTAAGAAGTAATAAGAATATGAAGAGGGAGAATAATTTGGTGAAGAATAAGAATATAAAATCGGAATAGGGAAACTATCCTTTATGTATTATTAAAAAGTTACATAAGTCTCTTAGTACTTCAATGTATTGAATAAGATAATGAACTTGAGTATATGGAGTCATCACTTTCACTCTAGTTTGTGAATTGGAGAGCCTTACTACGTTGTTTCTTTTTTCCCCTTAATTTTATATAATGGGAATTTTGGAATGATGTGATTCTTTTTATTGAATTTATAAAATGTAACTTATAGTTCCATATTTTTTATATACTTTCTTGTATCTAATGTAATTATTCTTATTCTTGAAGAATTGATACATGTTCTTGGTGTTTTGAGAAAATCCTTGAACATTACCTCCAAAATAATCATTTTTGGTAGCATTGAAGAAGGTCATTTTTTTTAAATTTTTGGTTTTATTAGAGTCCTCTTTTTATGTTGTCACTCTATAGTTATTTTATAAGTCATTAGAGATCTGAAGAGTTCTCAGACCACCATGTTCTTTATAAATTCTATTCTTGAATGGTAGTGACTTAGGTTTACCAATTTCTTGGTAGGACCTAGAGTATCCTTTTCAGTAGAGTTTTTATAAAACATTATCACCAAGAGACTTTCAACCATTGAAAATATCAGAAAACCTGGTAAAATTACTAGTTATGTATTCATTAGGTTGTATATAAACATTTAAAATATTTTCAATACATTTCTAATCTAGTGTCTTTAACATTATTCATTCCTTCATGTGTGACTTTTAGAAATTTACTTATTTAATAATTTATTTTTTATATAAAAAAATAATTATATTCATTTTGATCATGAAAAAATTGTAAAGAATTTATAGCTTTTCTATTTAGGTCAATTTTTTTAATATCATCAAGAGTCTACTTATCTTCAAGTTGTTTAGTTGGAACATATTCCTACATAACCATTTTCTAAATAGGATAAATAATGTTTCCCCTAAATGTTGAAATATTATTTTTTCAATATGAATAATTAGTTCTATCAAAAATAAGAGAATGTGAATAAGAAATATATTCCTTGATAGAGTGATGGTACTTTAATATAAATTGAGACTAAAAAAATAGAAATATTATAAATTTAAATACATTATGATCAAAAAAAATTTAAAATAACCTAAATCAAGAAAATTTTCAATAAAAACACACAAAATCATTTGATACCAAATTGTGGTTAGATTAGATTGAAATAGGGGGTGAATTTCCTTTTCAAAATTTAATGTCCAATGAAAAGGTAAATGAAAATTTAATTTAAATTAAAATGATAAATAAATTAAAGTTATGAAATCAATTGGGTGATAAATGTTAAATTCAATACATGTTATAATGTTAATATGAAATGTAATTAGGTGATTAACCATAATGGAATATAGAAAAATAAAATTTATTCAAGTATACATATTGAGAAAATATGATGAAATGCATAAAAGTAAAGAGAAGGAAACATGCCTTGGTAAAGAAGTTCTATAATATCTTGGAATGATCCCCTACATCTCATCCCCATGGGTTTAGTGTTTTATCTTATTACTCTATTGATATTATAAATGATCAATAAAACTTCCCCCAAAAATTATGGATTTGTGAGAAACCTCTTGAGATTTTTTAGTAGTCAAGGAACCTATACCTTGCTTTTACAGAATCTAGAACCAGTTGAGGATGGGTGATGGGAAAAGAGAGGTCTTATTTGGGGAAATTAGTAAAATCATGCTCCCTAATCTCTAAAAAACATGTTTACAATTTGGGATGAGATATGGAGAGAATGTTTGAGATCCTTTGAGGTATTAAGCAATGTAATAATCTCTTTGAGAGGATTCACTGGAGCTTCACTTTGAATCATATATTATAGAGGTGTTATTTGTAACCAGTATCACATCCAAGATGTAAAGGTCTCTATTTATAGGTTAAAATCGGTTTGGTATGCTTTTGAAATTCATCAAGGGAAATGTTTTCTTAAGAATATTGAATTTATGGTTTTTTGACCAATAATAAATGCAACCTCAGACTAGATATCCTGACACCATCAACTACTCAGCACACCTCATCGACTATCCAAAGGATATATTGGAGCTAGGTGAGGTAATATAATTGGAAACAATATGATGGTGGGAATCTATTGGCTGTTAGGCGGGTCTTATACACACAAGGGACCCTATCCACATAGAACTTATGGATAGTTCTATATGATGACGAGTAGGTGCTTCCTATCCTCTTAAGATTCATTCAATGACCTTCAATCAATTTTATTACATGATTCCATGATAACATCACCTACAATGTAACTTCAAGAAGATATAAAAATATACTCAAAACCTTCAACATTATCATCTAACTTCATTTAAAGATACAACTATTCTAATCCTTTGATAGGATTAATAAGTTTCCTTTGAATTAACATTAAAATATATATTTAGTTTAATAATGAAATCACTTTAAGTAAAATAAAATATACTTAAAATAATCAAATAAAAATATTAAATACAAAAGACAGTGTTTACGATCATGAAAACACATATAGATAGAGGTACAACAAATAAGTCTACATACACAAATATAATGTGTATATATGTTGTAAGATAAATATGTGTAGTTGGATCTATAAAAGTTATTTTTACAATTTAGTTTGAATATAATTACTGGGAAATCAATTTTTAAATACAAATACATCAAAGTATATTTATTTTATAAAAATAATTACTATAGATAATTAAACACATTAAATATATGATACCAAGTTTTTTAAAAGCATTTGAAGGTGAAAAATAGGTTCTTGAAGTACATAATTTAATCTAAAGGTGATAAATCACTTTTGTAGAGAAATGGATTGGGTATATATTTGAAAAAACACTCAACATTTATGTGTGAAACACAATTTTTGTATAAAATTTATTTCTAAAGAATTCATCATGGAATTAAATAAAATGACCCAAATTATTCAACCATAAAACACAAATTTCAAAAGTATGATTAATTGGAACTCAAATCATGTTACTTCAGAATTATGAAAATAAACTATGTTCGATGGGTATATAAGAATATGTAAGATGAAAAACAATACTAAATGACATAAAAATAACCATGAGAATGTATTCTATGGTATATGTATAATATATAAATAAAACTATGGAAAAAAGTTTCGTATCATAACAAAAAAAATTGAAATAATTAGAAGAAATATAAATCATAGTGATAACAAACAAGTATCAGACAAAAATTATCATGTGACAACCCTATAAGTACTAAGGGTAAATTACTAGGTATAACTAAATGGTGAATCATCATATGGATAAACAATGATCATAGTTTCAATTACACTTAGTTTTATATTCCCTAGCCTCCTAGAGTAATATGAAATCCCAATCAAAAGAAATGATCATACATTAAGAAATCACTACCCCATTTGGAATCTAAAATAGTGTTGTAATTTCCACTAAAAATCCTCTCAAAATCCATTCAAATTTATTTTTTTTGTTTTTCAAAAAAAAATATTTAATCCTAGTCAAGAAAAATTACTTTAAGTTATAGTTGGGACACTCAAATTACCCAAAATACCTTATTCAAAAACAAACCAATACCCACAAAATAATCCTATCAATTAAAAATTGAAACACTACATACATCATCACCTCAGGACATGATCCACCTCAAGCCTCACACCCCGATGTAAAATAATCCCATCATCATCATCCATATCTACAATAATAAGAATCCACTAAAATAAATTTTTTTATTAATTGATGAAAAATGAAATCCTTAGAATTATACAGGGGAAAAACTGACATTATCATTATCATCATTCACAGTGAGACAACAAGTTGCTCCTACGAAGCAATAATTGGATGAACATATTCTATTGAAACCATGAGCTGAACATTTCCAAAAAGAACCTTAGAACATAAATAATAGTCATATTATAAATTATACACCACTATCATGATGAACAAGAAAATATAATTAACACTCATAATAAGAGAGAACAACTGAAATAACACACCAATGGAAGGATAGAAGTTTGCACTGGTCACACTCTCTTGAACACCATCAGCAGCTCAAACAACACCTCTAAAATCTTGAGTAATGAATGTTTCACCATGTTGACATGAAATGAGAGTGAAGAACAGGAGGCCAGAGTAGTGATTGAAGTGAACAATGCTTCAACATCATTCCACAATCTTCTATAGTACTATTTTCCACTTCCTTCCAAAACATCACTAAGTGGCCTCACATAGCCTCGAGCCATGCACCTTAACACGTAAGACCATCATTATCACACACATCATCTGTGATGAGTGATCAGAAGCCCAATCATTAGTCTCCAAATAGAAAAACTAATAATGAAGAACCTACAATACCCAAACATCCATCCATTATAAGTATGACCACCCACATCTCACAAATTATAAAAAAAATAAACCCATATTTATTGCGGATGAAATGCCAAGAGTTAATTTTTCATACCAACATGATTCATCATCGAACCCCTAGTCTCTAATTCATCAAAACTTTATCTATAGAGCCACAAACCCCAGTAGTATAAAAATGGTGTCTACTTTATTACATTGTCATAATGCTTAAATAATCACATCCTAGAGGACAAAATAGTTTAATTGTCTTGGTAAACTAGATACATACTTGAAATTAATATTACATTTTAAAACATAAAATATGAAAAGAATTTTCATATTTAATTGCATTATTAAAATTATAATATCCCTAAATAAATCCAAAAAGTACTTCCAGGTATCCTGGGAAAAATAAAACATAATAAAGGGGTGATCTAAGTTTATTAGTAAGTGTAAGTGTATAATAGAAGTTATGAATAAATAAGGCATAATTAGTATGAAAAGGTAAATAAATGAAACTAATTCCATTTAAAAAATAAATTGTTCCTAATATGGCAGAAATAGAAGATTATGAAATAACGAGACATACATAATTACAATAGTTTGAAACTTGACCATGGATATTCTAACTAATCGAATAATCACATGGAATATCAATAACCGATTCACAATGATGAATGCATAATGTTGTATATATAAAAAATACCACCAGGTCTTGTGTCAAGACATCTAATACCAACCGGGTTTGTTCTAAGACATATAATACTATCAAGGACTTTGATAATACATATATTTAAATGGGAAAGGTCTTGGCCAAAACCATATTTAGTTTGTCTCATGACATATACAAATGCATCAAGGGGCTATTGTAGGCCCCACCCAACACTTACAAAGTTCAATGTATTCCTCATAAGAAATGGAAGAAACTTAATTAATATAAAAAATAAAATTTAAACTATAATATAGAATGTGAAAATTTCCCCAACCAATAAAAATAATCATAAACCATCCAGAGTAAATAAATGGTATGAACATGTACAACCCCAGTCAAACTAATCATAAACCATGTATAGAAGTAATAAGGATAAAATCATTGTATTATAACCCCATTAAAGCATAATTACAATAAAAAATTTCTTCTTAGATTGAAAATGATTTTAAAAAATCACTTGGAATTTTTTTTTTGGGGAAAATAAGATTTCTTTGAAAATCAAAAAATTTATTGTAAAACTATAAAATTCAATTTTTTTCAAATTACTTTTCTTTGAAAATCAATTTTAAAAACTATCATTTTATTGAATATTTGTAAATTTTTTAAAAGATGAATTCATAAAATTTCAAAGGAATATTCAAGTAAATTACGTTAATGATGGAAGGTAATTCCATGCAAGACATATATGTTAAAAGGAACATTCATTTTACCCTATAAAATGGTTACATAAGTGCATCATTCAAACAAGGAAAATAAGATCAATTTCTAACCATTTTTTTAAAATTAAATTATTGGAAAAATTATTTTTAATAAATTATTTGTATAATTCTAAAAAATATTGAAATAAATTTTAGAAAACATGGTTTTCGGAGAAAACTTATTTTTTACCTAAGAGAGAAATAATGTTAGATTATACTAAAAACATTTTCTTAATAATTTTAAGTACAAAATAGATAAAAAAGTACTATTACTTGTAAAATTATCTTAATAACAATAATATAAGAAAATATATTGATTTTAAAATATAAATAATGTGTAATTCCCCCATATGATACTAAAAAAACAATCCTGAATAATGATGAGATTATGAAATAAACCCTTACCACTTTGGTAAATTTTGTGTCATAATACACTTGGATGAAATAAATTTAAATGAAACATAAAATACCATGACTATAAATTAATTCATGATATAAAAAAATTGAAAAAATATAATCCAAACAAAATAAATAAGTTGTGAATATGGTGTATGTATCATGAAATAAAATTGAGATGAGAAACCCTTACCTTGAGTATAAATTGTCACACACATTATTTATCTTCTAGAATAATGAACTAATGCTTATTATTTACTTTATTAAGAACCTTTTTAAAATTTTATATTGTTTTTTATTTTAATAATTACCTTTTTATATATGAGTACTTAATCAATTAGTTTTATATTGGATGTTTCAATGATATTTGAATTATGTGTTAAAAATGACTTTGGTAGGCTGACTGTGGTCAAATAAATCATTTTAAAAAATATCTAGGATAATAATAATGAAATAATTATAATATTTTTACATAAATTATAATTTTAATATTAATCATAAAATATTCTTATAAAAAATGAACTACCTCACAATTATGAAGACGGAAGGCCATACTTACACAAGAGTAACATTTTCTTTTTCAATGATAATTATTGAAAGAAGTTAAATAATATTTAATATTTCCAAGATTCTCATAAAATCATATTAGACATATTATTTATTTAAATATATTTATATATATTATCCATGTGGTGTGGTGATGAAATAAAGTCACATTGCTTCATAAAGGCACTAGTCCACACATACATGAATGATGTTACCATTTTTCCATGTAAAAAAGAAAATGATATGTTATGTTTTGAGAATGATAAATATGTCATGAATTAATCTACAAAAGTTCACCATACACATGATAAATGTTTTCATATCCCCTATAGAATATAAAGTAAAAAAATTTATATATAATATAATGACTCTAGATATATAATTATTTTATAAATATCATATGTATAATTTATATCCATCATCACACTATTTTTGAGGAAAATTTTATACAGTTTTTCCTGATGGTTGATTGTGTGTGTGTGGGGGGGGGGGGGGGTTAATATATGTATAATAATTTACATCAATTTTATCATTTTAATACGTAATAGAAACATCCAACAATTCACACATCCATAAGTAAATAAGGACCTAATTTCAAATGAAGGAATCCCTTTGGGGTTTCAGACCAAACGATTCTTAGAAACTCGCATTCGTTGAGAGGATGTGAGGTAGGGCTCATCACACCCTTTTTTGGGAACACTTTCCTATTCTGGAAATCTCTTATTGATCAAAAATATAATCTAGAATCTATTCCTAATACCAATATTGGACTAGTTACGCTAAAAAAATGATCAAGTGTTGAATCCTTCCATGTGTAAAGGTGTTTTTATTAATTAAACCATCTATATGTATCTGAGGTTCCTCATCCATTTCCTGTTATTACTCAGAAATGAGTAGATGATTATATTTTAAATCCATATAACCAGAAACTTTAAAGTTTACCTCCATCCAGGTAGGTGATTGATATCTCTAAGATGGGATTGAACCTTTTTGAGGTGTCCTACATATCCTTTTTATAACAGGAATAAAACTCACATAGTTTGTTTTAGTCATGCATTTTAACATCACATGGAAAATATATATATATGAGTAAACTCTTGAACAGGGTATAGAGATCAAGTATTTAGAAGGTGTCTTGGATATAATGCTTATAGTAGGAATTAAATTCATCATAGTTTTGTTGCACCATCAAACCTTACCCCAACGTGTATTCTCATTCAAGGAGGTAGTAATATTATTGAATGGGAATTAAAAATTAGGGGTTCCCTATCTGGGGGGATTCATAATATTAATGATATGATTATTAAAAAAAGTTAATCCCACATGATCCATTCTTGGTGTAGGAAATAAAAGATACCAATTGATTAGTATCATCGCATATGGATTCATTATTTATGTATTGGAGTGGACCTATGGGATGTTTGATGTGCAACACAAGCATTAAGAAGGCATCCTACATATCTTGTTTGGATAAGAATCATAGTTATCAGAGTTCAGTTTATTCTCAATATGATAATGGATTAGGTAGGTAGATGAACCTATAGGACAGTTTGGGTCCCCATGGATTTGAATGTCAGAGACAAGGAAGGACTTACACTAAAGTGGATACCCATTAGATCTCACGCCTTTCTAAGGAATCATATATATCCTATTTGGGTGGGAATAAAATTTCTCATCATTCAATTTAGGTACTCCTAAATATATCCACTACAAATTTTTATCATGTCTTGGTATATCTTTAGGATATGTATTGATTATCTAGAAATCATACCTAAAGACAATCGCATGATCCGGTTGACTTGTCATAATGCCATCGCATGATATAGATGGAATGTCTGGTAGGTTGTTGTATGATCAAGGATGACATATCCAGAGGTTGTTGTAGGACTTGGACGACATGTCTGGAGGCCATCGTAAGACTTGGATTACATGTCTAGAGGGTGTCTAATGACCTTGATGACATGTTTGAATTACATTGTAAAACCATAGTAACATGTGTACAGGTCTCCATGAGACTTGAGTGATTTGCCCTGATGCTTCCACATGACTTGGGAAAATGTATTGGGGACATTGAAAGATTGGGATATCGATCCCAAAGGAAATTTCAAGACTTGTATGTCTTGTCATGGTTTTAACACATGAATTTCTTGATGTATCTGGAGGGAGTCTCAAGACATAGATAGAATGTCCAAGTATTTACACATGAATTACTTTTTAATGCCCCGGCCTATATGACATTTAATGGTGCCCCAAGCCAGTGGGTTACATGGCCTCATGAAATCCTCCCTATATGTGATTGGTTTCTGACTAGAAATGATTCCATATGGTGTGTTTGTGGGGATTCTATTTCCTTATGTCAGAGTGTAATTTAATGGTGCAAACCCATCAATCAATAAGGGAAACATAATAATAGCTTAATAGAGTATAGAATATAACCATCCATTTATATTAGAAATAATAATTAAATTCCCATGTAAGACCTTATACAAAATGATTTATTTCATGTCTCTATACAAAATGGAAGACAATACATGGTATCATGCATCCATTATAACACATGTTTCAAAAGTACTAAAAGAACAAAAGGTAACTATCCCCAGATAGAATCATGAGTCTCATATCGCTCCTATTATCCCATACTCTTATGAATAACCAATCAAGAATCGGCTAGTGGGTGCTTACCTTGGTCACTACCCGCATCCATTAAGTCTATACAGGTCCCCAATGGCGGTCAAATCTGGGTGTGAGATAACAATCAATAGTCCACCATCAATGGTGTCTATAACAAGTCCAATCTATGTGATATAAGTAGAATTAGTGTGTAATATATAACATTAATATAAATTCTTAATTAGGTGTGATTATATAGAGCTATCAAGGCTCACTATAAACTAGTAACTATAAACATGGGATAACCGTAAGGCATGATACAGCTGGTGAAAAACAATCTAGTCTAACAACTGTAATCAAATACACATATAGTGTTATTTTTAAAGCATGATAAACTTCTACTATAGCCTTTTTTGAGTAATAAATTGGCAAGCCTCATGGGTTGAATCCAATGAGTAGAAATGTAAAAGGCATCTTCAAAATTGTATGCTATGTAATCATGGGTTAGGACTCAGGGGATGGATACAAGGAATAGAAATGACCAAGGCATCCACAATGTCTAATACTATGTAATACGTTGTCATGACCACAACCAGATCCAAGGAGTAGTAATTTTTTAGTCATCCTAGGCATTAGAGATCTATGGATTAGAAATGCCCATGGAATCCAATATAATTATGAATCCATGGAATAATAATGCCCATGAAATTCATTACAGTTTTGAATCCATGAAGTAGAAATTTCCATGCCATTCAAGACATCTACATAACATTAATTCATTAACTATTATATTTATCATTCATACGAAATCACAATTCATTCCATAACCTATTTCATAATTCATTTATCAAGAAAATAGTTCACCCAACTCATTTCAACATTTTCCATTTAATCAAATTAACATCTTGTAGTCAAATGTACACAAGGAATAAACCTTCTACTAATAAAAAATTTAATTCATTAGAGATCCCACTAATATTAAGAGCACACATACACACCCTACAGGGTGGTAAATCATGTGTTAGGTACATAAATACACCTCATGGATGATTTTGGTTAAATCTGAAAAACACCAACCATTACATGGTACTATGTGAGAAAATTATCGAGGTTCCAAAAATTTATTCAATAAAATATTTTAACATTAGGAGAAATTCTAGAAGGTATAGTTTGTGACACAACATAAATAGGGTGTAAAATATAGATGATAAGGGAAAAGGTATATACCACCAATCGCATACCCATGGTAAAACACTCATATAGTATTAGCTCCTAAATCTAACCTTATTGGAAGACAACATAAGAACATATGAATGAAAAAAACATGGAATAAGATATTTAAACAAAATAACTCTATCTCAGAGAAGATAAATGAAGAAAGGTGAAAGTGGAATAGATACATCATTGATGCTATCCGATGAGATGATCAGAATTTGAATCGAAGTCTATACTAAAAAGAAATTAAATAACCTAGAATAGGCCTCCATGGGAGTGATCCTTGGTGGACCTTCTATGGGTAAGAGATGGGGGGGGGTTATTTCCAAATAAGGAGGCCTTGCCACATATTTTAAAAACTAAACATAGGAATTCACATGGTTTTTAAATTAATTACATGTCATGTAAGGATCACTCTTTCCCTTCGAAGGAAAGATCATTACACATCATAATTGGTTTGGCACATACCAATAAACATCATTTATTTGATACACACCATTTTTTTCAAATACATATCATGTATTTGTCCTACAACCAACCTATAACCCATCGAATTCATTCTTTCCAAAACAACCCAACTGACCCACGAGCCCCACTTAAGGGTTTAAGCCAAAAAAGATAACATAAAAAGAGTTTAGATAGAAATAAAAGGATATGTACCTCATTCAAAATCCCAAAATCTTATAATATTCCCCCATTAAATAAATTCATCACTAAATTATCCTTCCAAGGGTGTTCAAGAATTATAAAATAATAATAACAACCACTGAGCATATATATCAGTCGCCTGATTCAAAGTCTCTTCATGTAATCTGTCATGCTTCCATTTCACCAATAATAGAGGAACTGACCAATTTTGGAGATCCTTCATTCTCTAATAAATGATATGTATAGGATTATCCTCAGAGGTTGTATTTTAATATAACTCAAATTCATTCGGATGAATCTTATAATATGGGTCCAAGAGAAGAAGAAAAATTTGAGATACATGAAATACATGATGCATGGTTCAGTACCTCTGAGTTAACTGTAACTGATGTACTACCAACCAGAATCTCTCTAAAACCACTAAAGGCATGAAATATCATGATGAAATCTTACCTTTTCTTTTAATCCATTTGTAACCCATCCCAAGAGAGATACATAAAAAGATTCGATCCCTAAACTCAATCTCTATACATCATCAACAACAATCAACATAGGATTTTATTCTAGACTATTAAGTAGCCATCTAATTTTTATTAAACTGAACCTATTCCAAAGTCTCTTACATAAGACATGATCCATGTAGTGCTGCCTCTCTTACCTTTAACCAGTGTATAGGTGACCGAAATGTTTTACCATAAAAATCCTCATAAGTTTCCATCTATATAGTAACATGATAGATATAATAATAGATGAAATAAAATAGGGGAATATTCCTCTACCAAGAATGCCCAAAGTAAAAAATTAATGCTATAAAAATGTACTCAAGAACATTTATAGAGAACTGTGATTGTCCATCAGTCTGTGGGTGATATTCAATTCTAAAAATTACCTGAGTACCCAACAACATAAATAATATTTTCTAAATTTGAGATGTAAACCATGTGTTTTTATCTGATTAAAGGGTATTAAGAATCTTGTTATAGTTCATAATCTCTAGATATAAATTCTCTCTATATTTTCTATAAAGAGGGTCTCCCTGATCAGTAGTAAATGAGATGAATTTGTTATCCTCTCAATAATAAACCAACCAATATCACAACCTTAAGGATACCTTGACAACCCAGTCATAAAATCCATCACAACCTTATCCCATTTCAACTTAGAAATGGTAAAATACTATAAAATACCAACTAGAAATTGGTGTTATGACTTCACCTATTTAATAGTGGAACACCTCATGAAAAAACCTAATAAATCTCATTTCACCCTTGGTCACCAGTATTAATGGTGAAACTCAAGATTCGTCTTGGTAATGCTGAGATGTAGTGACTTGGGTTTTGGCTCGGTCAGACTTTGTAATATTGCTATAAATAATTCCAGAGTTAGGCGTGAAGATGACGTACGATTCTAAGGCCAGAGGTTCCCAGAATTAATTTTATAAAAACATTAAGTATTTTTATACTATGCACACTGTAGGAACTATTTATCTATTAAAAGGTATCTTGGATCATAAATATGAGGACACAGTTGCGTCCAGAGCGTGTCGTTTACCTTAGGTGGGGTGTAAAAGTTACGGGTGTGGGCCTGCTGTGAGAGAAGACACCCAGGGGAAAAATCGTCTTTTGGAAATAATGACTTAGTGATTTTTATCACTGGAATTATTTTTGAATAACTTTCGAACATAGTCTCAGAATGTAAATATAATACTTACGTTGAGTTTGAAATGGGGTGTTTTTCCTAGTCATGATATAAAATAAATGGGTGCGAAGGTTTTGGAATCCGCGACCTCCGGTGGGGTTTCAGTTAGTTTATATAAATTCACTTAAGTGTTGGAATTAAAGGAAAGCCATAATTTCCCTTCTCTCTCTCCCTCTCAACCATTCGTCGAATTTTTCCACCATTCTTTACTAGATTGAGGAGATAATTCTGACGTATTGAAGTGGGATCGCAGAGGGAGCGTCACCAATAACAAATGGAAAAATTAAAGTAGGTTTTTATGTTGTTTTTTTTGCTCATTCGTCAATTTCTTGAGTTTTTGAAAAACCTATCATTTAAATTATATAATTTTAGAAACAGGATGATGTCCAATTGAACACGCCCATCGTCCGAGCCCCATTCTAAATCCCATGATCGATGCGTTCTTCTTCATTCTTCGTCCGAATTTTTCAGAAGTTCCAATCGACCATCAGATCCTTAATAAGAGGTAGGCATTGTGAGGGTTGCATTGAAGGGATCCCAAAGATGTCTCCCGATCTGAAATTGGGCATCTGTTCAAGTTACGGTGGTCCACCGAAAGAACCACCGATAGTAGCGGCCGACAACTGCGTGACGCGGCCGCAGTATGTCACGTAGCGGAGCGTATTCAGATGTGCGGTGTCAGCAGAACCCAGTGGCGGCGCATGGGTGTGTGAAGACCATCAGATGAGTGAAGTCCAGGGGGGTTTGGGAGTCAGATGAGGCTGCTGGGAGCACGACGCTCAAGTGAAGAGCAAGCCAGGGCATCGACGTGGCGCAACAAGCATGGGAGGACACACGGAGGTGTGGCGGGCCGTCCGGGAGCAGAGTGGGGAGCCCAGGCGGCTGCGGCATAGGCGGCCGGTGTCACGGAGGTGTGATCAACAGGCTGGAGAGATGGCCTTGGCTTGTCGTGGTCAGGGGGAAGCCATGAGGTCAGCGCGCTGGGGGGAGCTACAAACAAAGAACCAAATCCCACTGGTCCTATTGGTGCGGCGTACGGATAGAGACCAGCCATGTGGCCTGTCTGAGTAGAAGAACCGGACCCTCGGGTTAGGTGGTGTTGGAAGAGGCTGTGGCCAGTGGGACGGTCTGTACCGGGCTGACTAGGATGGACCGGCCCAGTTGGGCCCCTTATGTTTAAAGGGGAGTATCTTCTAGACGACGCATCTGTTTGACACGTCGTCGGTTGATATGGGTTAATCTAAGTGAGAAAGAATTTTTGAATTGGGTTTTAGGGTTTCTGAGTTATGCACTCGAAGGTGGGTGACCCTAAATTCTTTAATTTAATAATATTAAATTATTATTAAAGATTGCAACAGATGTACCTCATGAAATTGATGCCCAATTGACACGCCATCAGCGGCAGTGTGACCCTAGTCCTCGTGCAGACGTTTTGAGATGCTCCTTTGAGTGTTCGAGCTAAAGAAAAGGTGTGGGCCCTATAGGGCCTGATTTTCACATTTTATAGTGAAATGTCACTTTTCACCCGACATCTATTTGGAGTGTTTGAGCACTAATTTCTGTGTGTTTTTCTGAGGGAATTGCAACGGTGAAATCTGCCCGCCTTAATTTGGGGCCGAGTCATGGGTCCCACGAGGCGGCTTCTAGGTGTACGATGTGTTTTTTGACTTATGTTTCATAATTTTGTTCGGGGAAAATGAGTAGCCAACAATGGGTGTTTTTACACGAAGTTTGCGATTGTGGCCCCAATATAGGCCATGGAAGAGTGCTATGTGGAGATGATGTGGGTCGCTCAAGTTAGCGACATTTGGACTAGTAGTGTTTGAGTATACTCCCTTAGTTAGTTCTTATGAGGGTTCGTGTGGAATTACTACCTCAATATAGGTTTGTGATCCCCTCAATTGGATGGTTTTTTTGATAGGCTTGTGGCATGCCTCTGGTGGGTTCGGAGCAGGATCCTCTAGCTTCGCATCCCTAGATCAGGTTCTTGGTATCAATGTGACCGCTTATTCAGAGGCGATGATCCCCTATCAAGATGGATAACCCTCTAGGTTTTGAGGAATCATTGGGAATATAATCCCCTACACAGTGGGTCATTTAGTAGGGTTGTAGAATTTCTAGTTAAACGATCCCCTACTCAGCGTGTGGTTTCGGTAGGGTTAGTGCATTGTCGATTCAATCCCCTACATCACGAATTATACCATATGGGGTTTCCAGCATCGTCATGACCATCTTCGCATGGGGGGTGATCCTCTATTTGAGTTATGTGATCTGTGGAGTTCCAGATCGGGTTGTGGTATCCCCCATCAGTTCCTGGGAGTGATCCCCTATGTGTGAGATGTACGAGTGATCAGAGTGGCACAACGGAAGCGTGGTGGGCCCATAACCCATAGGTCAGACGATCTCAGTGATGATATCTGATGATCATATACCTCTCGGCCAAGTTCCATCTGGGATGAAGAAGCTCATGGAGTGTGTTCTCCTAGTTATGTACGTGTCATAGGTTATGAGGTCGGAACCTCATGAGGCTTGGTGCATGAAATAAGTATATCTAGTTTTTCAGGGTATATGTATGGGCATATACCTGAGCATATTTTCATGGTGTATGTATGAGAATACGCCTGAGATGAGCTGACTAGTCGTGTTATCCAAGGATGGTCTCGAGATAGAGTTTCTATCTCATTTGGGTTCTCTATAGCTGGGAGGAGATTACTATTTTCTTTCAGTTTCTCCCTTTTATTTTGGCATTTTTAGGGTGCCTATAGGATATTTTATATACTCACCCCTACAAGGGCTTTTCCCGCACATTTTTGTGTCTTGTGCACTCTACAAGCCTATCGACGGAGTTCCAGGAGGACCCGGAGTAGGCAGAGCTTAGTGAGTGAGACTGAACGGGGTGGTTTCCTGATCTATGCCAAGGAGATTACTAGCGGGTGTTTTTGGCAGTGTTTTCTCTACTTCTGAGCTGGTTGGACACTTTTGTAGTTTTCCTTTGGTGGGCCTTGTTTTTCCCTTTTTTACTTCTGTTGCACTCTTGTTTGGGATAGATGTATTCATGCATTTCCTTTTCAGTTAATATATATATATATACATGCAATGTTTCATGGAGGTGAATGTGGGTGCGTGTGTACCTTAGGCTAATTCCTCCCATGTGTGTGATAGCATACTCAGCACTAGTCGCCAGCCCATGGACTATTAGAGGCAGGCTTGGGGAGTTATGTCTCGAGCCCTGTTGGGTCGGGTTGTGATAGTGTGATATCAGGGGAGGTTTCAACTTTGGGATCTTTGAGCGTAGCTGGTCTAGCTGTGAGCTTTGTTTGGGTTTCATAGCAGTAATGTTATGATATTTTGAGTTTGGATTTCAGGACAGGGACTCTAGTGTTCGTACGAAAGCCGACATATCCATTCACTAAGACTTTGATAACCTACCTTTTGACTGAGGAAATTTGGACACTAGTCATAGAGACATAATGGTACATGTATCATCTAGGATTGGGTTTTGGGTTTCCCTCGTTCTTCTTGTGTCAGCTCCCCAAATATACTCTTTGACCATGGTGTTTCTTGATTGTATTTTAGGATTCCTCCACGACGACAACCAGTGAGAGTTCCATAGCAGGATTGTGGTGACAATATTCCCCATGTAGAGGTTGTGGACCAGGGCGCATGTTTTGAGGATGGACCTCCAGGTGGTCCGCTAGTTGAGCCACCACATGTCAAGCAAATGGTTATTCCGGTAGTGTAGGAAGAGGTTGCATGCAGGCTGAGTGCACTGCATGAGTTCCAGAGGCAGTGACCTCTGAGGTTCTGTGGTGATCCAGGCCCTCAGGTAGCTGATGACTGGCTCAAAGTAGTCACATGAGTTTTCCTCTTGGTGAGGACACCTATAGATCACATGGTGGTCCTAGCGGCGAACCTTCTGCTTGGTTCAGACGGGAGATGGTGGAGTTTGGTGAAACAGTCCCACAATGAGGAAATTCTCATGTGGACAGATATTGAGCGACATTTCTGAGAAGATTTATATATGGTGATGCTGAGGTAAGTGCAGATTCAGGAGCTTCTACAGCTTCGACAGGAGGGCATGACTGTGTTGGAGTACTAAGCAAGGTTTACATACCTGTCGTACTACTCCTTGGATATGGTTTGATACTCGTTCTTTAGGGATTGGACTTTAGATTATGGGCTAGATAAGGACATCCGGGCAGGTGTGGTTTCCTTGGGCCTACCCACCTATGCTGGAGTACTAGAGTGAACCTTGGTGGTGGAGAGCTTTCTAGCTGAGCAGATTTAGCCTATTAGAGTTGGGAATATGGCAGCTAGGACGTTGAAAACTATTAGTTAAAGACGGGTTTAAGGGTCTACACATGACTGACATTTTAGGAGGCGACTCTAGGATGGAGGATCTGAGGCTCAGGGCTCACTGGGCTCGCATGTCAGTTTTGGTCATCCGCAGGAGAGGTAGTGTTACAATTATGATGTTCAGGGACATCTTTCTAGTGATTGTCTGACCCGTCGTGATGCTGAGAGGGAGCTGGTCGATAGGCCACCTAGGCTATGGAAACATCTTGAGTTCGGAGGTCCACGGGGTGGTAGACGTGGTGATGGAGCTGGTACAGCAGTGGGGGTGGTCGGTAGTATCAGATTCCACCACCACCACCCTAGGTGGTCCACATCGAGTTCAGGGAGCTGGAGGGTGAGGGAGAGGACAACTGTAGGCCATAGAGTTTGTTGACCCAGAGGCTCTGCGAATGGATAGAGGTACGCCTTGTGTTCTTTATACTTTCTACATTAGTTTTAATAGACACTGTTTAGTGTTACTCTTTTCTTTTCATTTCTTGCTCGAGTTTTGGTCAGGGCGTTGGTAAGACCCTGTGTGGGTGTTGTTTGGCGTGCTTCGAATGCATGAGGAAGAGGGATCCTTCCCCCACCGAGATGCAATTTTGTGATGCGATTAAAACCATGCAGATGAGTCAGCACTGCCCAAATCAAATAGTGTTGAGGTTTGGAGGACGAGTCCCTCTGATTTATGCGTTCGGACAGGGGTGTGTGTTGGTGAACTCACTAGCGTGGGAGACCCAGTTGAGAGTTCATTTGATTTCCTTATGCTTATAGCTTTTCAAGGAAAAAACTTTATAAGGTTTGGAGAATGTAGTGACTTGGGTTTTGGCCCTATCAGACTTTGGAATATTACTATGAATAATTATAGAGCTAGGCATGAAGACAACGTGCGATTCTGAGGCCCGATGTGCCTAGAATTAATTTTATAATAATATTAACTATTTTTATACTATACATGTCATAGGAATGATTTATCTATTAAAAAGTAGCTCAAATCATAAATATGAGGGCACAGTTGTGTCTAGAGAATGTTTTTTACCTTAAGTGGGGTGTATAAGTTACGGGCACGGGCCTACTGTGAGAGAAGACACGCAGGGAAAAAATAAATTTAACTTATACGAAAAAAATTCATAAAAACTCAGGGTGTTACAGACTGGTACAATTTTTAATAATGGTAGTGTCTCTTTCGATGAATGGGAATACAAAATCTTTCTTGGAGATTAGGTTCTCACAACCAGTATAGACGGGCTGATTATTTTCAAGCCATATGCCCATTACTATTTATCTAAAAATAAAATTTTCATTGAAATGATTTTTTTCACTCCCATCAGTTGGTGTATGGGGAGAAAAATATTTCAATCTTATCGACCAATTTTTTATTGTATTATCACATGAAGACACAAATGAAAAGATTATCCTTCCACTGATTGGTTCCCTTTTCTTACTATCTTATTATCATGAACAAGCTTGAAAGGAATCCAACCTAGTTGGTGTGATGAATAAATTGGTCTTTTAGGTTGATAAACCATGTACCTCACTAACCCTCATATCTGTAGAGACAATGGAGTTGATTCAAGACTCAGGGGAGAATTCAAGAAAGTTTTCTCATCCCAATGAAGACCATTACATAGTGGGGTAGAATTTATTGAGTATGTTTATCATTTATTGCATGTTATGGACGATGCATCATTTGAGAGAAGAGAACATTGAACATCCTACCCTTCTTTTTTTCAACTTTGAAAATCATATGACTTACCTACCCCAGTATTTACAAAGGAAAAAACAAGTTATAGGAAAATATGGAAATAGATTCACACCTTGATCACTAAAACTCACATGAAATCATTTCTTGACCAATAGGAACACCATTTACAACTATTTCATGAATTGTGGGAAGTAAGATTTAATTTCCATCCATTATATGATATCATACTACAAATCATCATGACCCTACAACAAATCTTTAATAGTTTAATGGGCCTATGTAGTTTTGATGATGAAGGTTATTTGGACCATTATCTAAGGGAATCATCAAAGGTGCTTGAGTAGAGAAACCACAAAACCTCTCAACTCTGCTCTCATATGGACCTCTTGATAGTAGAAATAGTAGAATATAAATCATGCATAACTGTCACCCGATCCCATATTATGATATCATCATATCTATTGTATACTATCCCTAAAGGATCTAAATATTTATCTTATTTTATAGAGATTATTTATCATATGGTGGTGGAAGATGAGGTAGAATGAGTGACACTTCAACATTCCATTGGCAGTTCTCTCCAGACTGGTGGATTTGGAAAATTCAGCTGATAAAATATTACTTTAGTATGATCACTAATGTTTTTGTGTTGATGTAATCCATAAAGAGGCTCCAAAATGTAGATATTACTCTCTTTTATGATTATTATCAATGAATAAATTCTATTCACTTTACATGTAATTGTACACATTTCATTCATTCATGATGTGCATGAAATTTCATTGATTTGATGTGATAAAGACCAGAAATGATACCCATCCTCTGTATAATATCATGTAAACCTAAATTCCTATATTTTAGTGATTAAATCAAAACATATTTTTATTGAGAAATCCTCATGAATTCCCACTAACATGATATTCCTAATTGATGCACCTACTCTATTTGTGAAGAGATCACATGATTGACAAGGATAATTTGGTCAAAATATATGCATTTGAGGAATAATGATATATATTTTTCTAAATCCTGTAAACTTATAGTGCAGAAAATTATTTTTTTATAGAGAAATGTTATTATACTTACAGTCTTTGAATCTTTTTACATTATATTTCCTTAAATTTTGCCTATGTTTCATATAGGTTAAGGTTTAGCGGGAATGGACTTGGCTTTTTCTCAAGCCACCCACATATGGGTTTTTTACCTAACAATTTTTTTGAATTTTCTATTTTATGATTGCTCAATATTTCTTGAAGCATGAAAAGTTCATGTCTAGAGAATAGAGACTTAAACTTTTCCCAAGATTTCATTTTTAGTTTTTTACCTAGTGATCATTTTGTCTATTTTAGCTCCTTATTTTATGGTCCTGCAAACTAAACAATTTCTATACTGTATTTTAGGATCTTCTAGATTGAACTTTCTACTAATTATAGTTTAGAGTCTTATATCCTATGCCTTCTATTTATATTATTTTATAGTCTTATAGCTTGGAATTTTTTCTACCAATAATTTATTTGCTTCTAGATTATACCTTATATTTATATAGTTTAGGGTATTTTAGCTCAGACCTACTCTTTTTATATTTTATGGTCTTCTAGCTTCAAAATTCTTTTTCTACAATTTAGTGAATTCTTTCTGGGACCTTTTATTGATTTATTTTAGGATATTATAGCTCACACCTTATATTACTATAGTTTATGGTATTTTGGATTGGGCCTTATATTTCTATAGTTTATGATATTCTTTCTTGGACCTTCTATTGTTTTTGTTTAGGGTTATGTGGATCAGACCCTCTATTTTTGTAGATTAGGGTCTTATCGGTCATACATTGTAGTTTTGGTGGAGGATGGCTATTTATGAATAGTTTGAGAGCCATTTGAGATTGATGGGATTATAAATAATTAGTCTCCATAATTTATTCTAATACCCTACATTCTTAATTAATATTCTGAAGAATTAATGCTCACAAAGGGTTGGAGCTCTGATTTCTTGTAGAAATCATGAAAAATGAGCATTTCTGATGGGTCATGACACTATGCATCCCAACTGAGGTTCTTTTTAATATATGGTGAAATGCCATGAATTTGGAGTCCACATGGATAGTTTGAGTATGGGTTGTGTAAGTCACATGTACAAAAACTTGAATTGGTGAACATGTAATGGGGAAGACATATCAAGGATAACCCAAAACACCTTAAGGTGTAAAATTTGGAGATGGTGCCATAGGGGTTCACGAGGATCAGAGTTCCTTTCTTAAAAGGATTATATGAATATAGTTGGTAGGTCATAATCCCCTATGATTGATCACATGGGGATAACATGTGTGGTCAACTGAAGGGGATCCCCACTCTTTTCCATGTTATATAGGGAATTTATGAAGGATCAAACATATAGAATTTGAATTGGGGTATGGAGAGAAGGAATATCTTGGAAGGGTTTTGGAACCCTATAGTAGTTTATTTTTTTTCTAGGGATTGGGCCCTTCACCAAGTGGTTTTGAGTCATGTGTTGTGGGAAATAAAAAGATTTTTGAATGGAGTGTCACATTCCTACTTTGATAATGGGTATAATTCATGGGGATGTAATGTCTAGGATGTTGAATATGTTTAAATAGTCTAGATATGAGGATTGTAAATCATGTTCTAGGAATATATGAGTTAATTGGAGGTGGGAACTTGTTGGTATAGGTCCATCATTGTGGATAGGAAGATCATATAATGTTCTACACAATAAAGATAATAAATCATAGATTTAATGAGGACTTACTGAGATTTAAGGGTCTTTTCAAAGGAGCCAGTCCCTATTACCCATTTTATATGAGTAATATCTACGAGAAAAGAATCCCAAGGTCCATGGAGTTCTAAGATAAGGATATCAACTCAAGGAACTAGTTGTGTTAGCTTAGAATTCAATGGTGTGAAGTGGATTGTGAAAAGTGTAATACTAAAGAACGGTTTGAGCACCCTAATATCTATGTCAATGCATAATGAACACATTATCATAGTTATAAGATGTAAAAAATAATTAATCTAACTCTTTTCTAGACCAGGGAGTCCAGCGACCATGATGTGACATTTACTTGGGAAAAAAAGTGATACCCATGAGCTTTATTCCTTGATTATTTACACTATAAATTTTTCCCAAACTCTAGAGATAAAGAGTTTAGTGAGAGGAGACCAGAATTTTTCTCAGGCCTCCATTTCTGGGTTTTCAACCAGAAAGGTTTTATGTCTCATTCACGAGCAGTTTTTAGGTCTTGAGATCTAGACCATAAAATATTAAAGGTTAAGGTCATACAACTTTCACAAAAGATCACAAAATTTATGGTTGTGATTTACATGGACCTATTATGAGGGAAATGTTACAAAACAACCTAATTATGATACGCAATGTCAAGATTACTCCAACATCCTTTTGAGTGGGAGATTAAAATATTGTAAATCATGGATCATGGTTCTCAAGTCATGAGTAATGATATTGGATAATCATGCCAGGGATTTCCAAAACACCTTAAGGTGATGGGTTCTACCATGACGATGTCAGGATCATAAATATTATAAAGACATTCCCATATAGACAATATATATCTGGTTGGTAGTTAAAATCCATTAATACATTGATATCATGGTCAAATAGAGTGATATCTTCTCATTCCCAAGGGTCATGAATGGTTTAAAGAAACCTAGGGTGATCAATACATGAAGTGTGATTTATGGTCTGAGGGGATTAAAAAATGATGGGAGAACCACATACTGTAGTTGAACGAGGTCATTCTTTTAGGTTCCTTTGGTAAGGTATGATGATGGGTGATGACCTGTACATTTTAACATCAAATTGTGGAGATATATCTATTATGTAGGTTATGTTTATATGAAAAATACGTTTTCCTTTTAGTTTAACAACATGTGTTAAAGACGGTTTCCTTTCATTGAAGTTTAATGACATAAGGTAAAGAAATTTTAATTAAAGTTAACATCATGTGGTAAATAATTTTTCCTTTCATTTCATTTTAACATCATACTGTAAGGATATTTTCATTATAGTTTAACATCATGTTGTAGGGATGTGGGAAATAATCTGAAAATTGTGCAAGATATCCTTGGGAACAATTTTAACTAGTCTGAGGAATTTAGATTCAAGGACCATATTTTATCCATGCATAATCTTATTGGTGGGTATCCATATGTTAGAGCCCTTACTTATGCAACTGTAATATGTGCATAATAAATATGTACATATATCTAACTCATGCATAGGAAGAATGATCTTGTATTACTTTTCACTCTTTAAAAATAAGCATATGCTACTTTTATGATTCATTCAATGTGAAGACCTTTTATCATGCAGTTCTTTGTCATGCGACAAATACATTATTCTTGACGTGATGTGTGACTTAGTAATGTTGGTCTGAATGGATTTCCATGTTCTCTAATCTCATATTAACCATGTTCAGAGTGAGAAATAAGGGAAAAAATAGGAATTCAACAGAGCTGTGTCAGAGTGGGTCTCAGACAGATAAATGCATAGGTCCATATCATATGTAGTTAGGGATGTATTTTTATCATTTTATGTTGTCGATGTACCCATTATGATATTTTAGAGCATCATCATGTATCCTATGATGACATGAATCATTTCATATGTAGTTCTTTCATGAACGTTCCATGTGAAGGTCTAACCTATACACAAGAATGGGGGACATTTTTTATGTTGTGGATAGACATAGGATTGGATATCTTGGCGTCACTATATATCCTATTGTAATAGAAATCAGGCCACATGTAGTTATTGAATGGGAAACTCTCCATGCAGGTCTGAATCAAATATAGAGGGGGAATTGTTCCCATTGATTTCTACAGTTGGACACTGGATTAGAGATATGGGTGTCACTTTACATCCTGTGATGATATAAATCAATTTATATATAGTTCTTGAATGGGAAACTCTCAAAAAAATTTGATCTATACATAGAGGGGGGAATTATTCCTATTTATTGTTGTCTATATACCAAAAATTTGAGATCTAGGCATCACTACATATCCTACATTGACAGGAATTAAGCCACATGTAGTTCTTGTATGGAGGTGTGGTGGGAGACTAACACCAAGGACAATGGTCCTCTTAGGTGAGGTCTATAGTAAAGTACAATTTTATTTCATAAAAGATTCATCAACTATATAGTTTAACATCATGTGGTGAGGACACATGGTATTAATTTTAATGTCTTGCATCCAAGACCTTTCTCACCATATTATTAACTGATATGTCTTGATCATGTGGGGAGGAATTTACCAAAATTCATAACCACATGTGAGATATTCTCAGTGTGAGAAACAAGGGATGAAAATGTTTTCTCTCAATGCATAAGAGAAATTAAAGGAAAAGACAATGGTATTTTTTTGAATCATGTGATATCCGGGATAATATATATGATATAGGAATCTCTACATATGTCATTGGAGTGAGAATAAAGACTTACATAGTTCTATAAAACTGTATAGTTTAACATCATATGACTAGGATGTCATCCATGCAGTTTAATGTAACATGGTAAAGATGAATGTGACTCAATGTGAAAAAATAAATATTTTGGTTCAACCCAATAATGGATATATATGGGGGTCACTACGTATCCTATAATTGAAGGATTAATGAAAAATGTAGTTCTTGAAAAATCATGTAGTTTAACATCATGTGGTATGGATGTCAGCTGTGCATTTTAATGTCATGTGCTAAGGATTAAGGTTACCTAATGTGAAAAAGAAGGCTTAAATATTATTGTACAATCTGATTTCTTGTGATTGGTATAGATATATTATGGCTAAACCATGATTTGGAATCTAGGCCTCACTATGTATCCTGTGATGGTTGGAATCAAGACTTGTGTAGTTATTGGATGGGGATATTCCCTATATGGATCTGACTCTCTCAAAAAGATGGGGACACTTTCTTTATCCTTCACATAGTTCTGGATAGTATGTAATGAATTGTTGGTGAGATGATTACTCCCATGAAGTTTGACATCATTTGGTGAGGATGTATCATGCAGTTTAATTTCATGCCACTAGGATGAGAGAGACTATTCAATTTAAAGTCTTTCTCCAAAGAATTATTATGTATAGTTTAACATCATGTGGTCAGGATGTGAAGCACTGTGTAGTTTAAAGTCTTTAAACCATGACTTGTTCTGTAAAGTTTAACGTCATGTGGTCAGGATGTGATACATTGTGCAATTTAAAGTCTTAATTTTAGGAATTCTTCTATATAGTTCAGAATCATGTGGTCAAAAGGTAAGACACTATGTAGTTTAAATTCTTTCAACTAGGACTTATATTGTACATTTTAATATATATAGTCACTACGTGAGATGTTGTGTAGTTTAAAGTCTTGCTTCTTAGACTTCATCAGTCAAATTTAACATCATGTGTTCAGGATGTGGTACACTATGTAGTTTAATGTCTTACTCCTTATAATTATTTTGTATAGTTTAATGCCATGTGGTCAATACATGAGACACTATGTAGTTTAGTGACTTTCTATTGGGACTTCATATGTATAGTTATATGTCATATGGTCCAGAAATGAAATGATGTGTAGTTTAAAGTATTACTACTAGGACTTATTTTGTATAGTTTAAAGTCAAGTGGATAGGATGTGAGACATTATGTAGATTAATGTATTTATTCAAGGATTTCAATATAGTTTAATGTCATGTGATCAGGATGTGAGGTGCTTTGAAGTTTAAAGTATTACTATTATGAGTTCTTCTATATAGTTTAATATCATGTGTCCAGGGCGTGATACGTTGTAAAGTTTAAATTTTTCTATAAGGACTTATTGTATTTGTTCACCATATTCAAGAGTATATTCTATAGATTCTTATTTAAAGCGTATATTATTACTTTTTCAACTACATGATAGTCGGATAAATGGTTGGTGATGATGTTATATTCTGGGTACAATTTGTTAAACTTAATAGAACATAATTTGGTGTTTTTTTCTATCAATATCATGTGGGGGCACTACAAAATAATTACCTTTTTCCAACAGGGGTATATATGTTGGTAAAAGTGAATTTTCTGTTGGTAAAATGTTTTACCAACAAAAATTATCCTGTCACTAAAATGTTGGTAAAAACTATGTCGCGAAATGTTATTGTGACAGATAAAATAGTTTTGTTGGAATTTTTATAATACCAACAGATAATAAATGTGTTGGTCAATATGTTTAACAATAGATTTTATGAAAAATTTATCCGTTGCTAATATTATTATCAACTTTCATAACTAATACCAACAATTAATATCTGTTTGTAATTTATATTTTAAATAAGATTTTATGTTTTGGAATTATAATATTTATTGCATAAATATTATATTATATTCATTAATTTATCATATATAACACCTATTTTAATTATTAGACCGAAATAAATTTTCACACATGTTCAAACTTAAAAAATATTAATCATATTAATAATAAAATTTAATACAAAATGAATCAATACATAATTATGTTGATTGATACCTAAAAAGATAATAAAAACCCCAAAAACCCAAGATCCACCCCCACCCCCCAAATGAAAAATGGCATGCTATCTCTTGACTCCAATCCTCCGTCACCCATCATAGTAAAAATATAGTTACTCCCTTCAATGATCTCCCACCACCCCCCATGTAGGTCATTAGAAGAAACAAAACAAGTCAGCTTCTGCATTAGTGATTAACCTCAAGTCATTATTCCACACCCTTCAGCTCCAAGATCTAAACCATAAACAACCGAAGATCATACCCACAAATCATTGTAAGATATATGTATGAATTTAAACAAAAAAATAAAAGTATAAAAAAATGAACGGCTTATAATGATCATTTTTCATTCATCATCCCTGTTGACATCTCAACAAATCAAGTCAACTACAGTACAAGTGAGGAACATCAATTCACTAATATGTCACACCCTTCAGCTCAATGATCTACACCACTCACAACCAAAGATAATACCCAAAAATTAGTGTAAAATGTCGATATGAAATGAAACCAAAATATAAATAAATGAAAATATAAAAAAATGATATGCATATAAAGTTTTTTTCATTCATCATCTATATTGACAACTCCACAAATAATGTCAGATCAAGTGTCAGTGAGGAACCTGAAATCGATGCTATACCACACCATTCATCTCTATGATCTACACCACACATAGCCAAAGAGCATACCCACAAATCTGTGCAAAATATTTGCATGAATTGAAATAAAAATAGAAATAAATAAAAGTATTAAAAATGATGTGAAGGTGAATAAAATAATAATAATGAAAACATTTTAGAACTCTTTGAGTTTCCTAATTGAAAGTGGTTTTCAAGCTAGTGGATAGAAGCATTAACTAATTTTGTTCTTGATTTTCATAAGGCAATTAACCAGAAGAGAATAAACATACCTGGAGATGCATTTCTGCTGATAATTCATTTCAACTAAAATAACCATCACATGCCCCCAAAAAGATTCCACTCTACTTTATCATCTACCAGCTTCAACATGGACCTTCGAACATAGCACTAGACATACACCTTCATGCATAGTTTTCACACTAAGATGGTGTGCATTTGATCCTGTGGTTGTAGATAGCTTCTTAGCATCCTGTAACCCAACAGTCCCTTATTGAAACATGAGGATTAGGAACCGAAACCAGAACTAGCTGGGGCAGAAGCATATAGGGGACCCTTGGTTGCTGAAATGCTACTGCTATCCATAAAATTTTGGCTAATACTAATTGCCTTGGAGGAGTAATGTATGTGAAATGAAGTTGGTAGGGTTAAGTGATTGAATCCCTAATGGACCAAACATAGCATTATGTTCGTCAAACCTCTTAACCTTCACCATGAGTTTCTTACCAGTGAGATGACAGTCCAGAACCTCCTACATGTCACACTTCATGTTGCACATATCATAGATTTGAAATTGATTACAACAATATCAATGAAAAAGTGCATACAAAAAATGCTTTTAAGGGCCCGTAATAGGGAATTCGTAAAGAAATGAACCTTTGAAAATAAATTATGTCCAAGGATAGATAAAAAAAAGGAAAATCCAACTAGTGAATAAGTTGAACATTGATGTCAATGTTCTTTGAGGTGAAACCAAAAAAATATCAGAATATGTTGACAAGTAGAGTCCAAGGTGTACTACTAAAAGCATTTCACTTTGATTCCTACACCACATAAAACACACATAAATACAATTAAAATCTATTGAATATTTACACAAAAAATACATGATTATTAATGGAAAACAGTCATAATATATTATTTATGATCAACAATTTACTATAATATTAAAAATACAGAATAGCCTACCATTAATAAAGTACTTGAAAAGCTGTTTCATGTCAACATCTTAAATAGGATATGTTTGGACCATCAAAGGAAGTTTTACATTAAGAGAAGCTAAAACAACTAAACAATTGATTGAAATATTGTGTAAAAACCACCATGAAAATTATGGAATTCATGTTTCATACCATTCAATGCCAAAAAAAACACCCTTATTTGGTCTTTTTGTCAATAATTGAAAAAGGTCAATACAAATATCATGGGATGATAACCAATGAATGAGGTGCTTCCTATGATTGATGCATCACTCATCCATTTCATGAAAGTCTAGAACTGGTTGATCCAGGGTTCAGGTTATCTCTATTAGGGGAACTTGAATAGTTTTGCAAAATATGGTAATCAGCTTAACCATGGAAATTGGATTGAATGTCCTTTTTAGAGAGTTAATAAATCCAAACTGATGGTCCACCAATCCTTTAATCTTCCAGGAGAGGACCATGTCGATGAGCTTCTTTTGAGAGCATCGGTGGATTCCATTGATGCGCTGAATGATATGAAGATGAAATTTCATATCACATTATATGGATTACTGAAGGGATAAAGAAGTAATGTAGAAGAAGACAAATTACTCATGACTTGTATAATGGTACCCATTGGTCACATCCGATGTTTATTACTCCCCCCTAAAGACTCTTTAGAGCAGTATGCTATAATATGAAAAATGCATAAAATTCTACTATGATATTAACCAAGAATAGTGTACTATGATAATATACAGTTGTCTCATTCAGAAAGACCATTAATTCATATCAAAATAATATGATATTAAAAATACTAAGTGTATAATAAGATATGAGGGAAATATAGAACTGAAAATATAAATCTTGTAATAACATGACTATTTAATTCACAAGATGCTGGAATTCATAGTCATACTGTTGATGTGAATCTGATATGTAATATCAGAATCCCACTAAGTTAAACTTATGTTGCTTCTGGAGATACTTTCAACATTTCCAATAATGCTCAACAACACCCAACCAATATTCAACAACATCAATGCTCTAATAGAATCAACATCATGCATCCCTATTCCACATATCTATTCCAGACCAACCAGATAACAACCCTCTACAAAGAATAATATGTCATTAGCACCAGAAATTCACCACAAATATCCATTATAAACAAGCGTGAGAAATCATAACAGAACAAAAAAATGAATAAAAATGAACTAAACATTTTTTTTAACACGAGGGACCAGATGCCTTACATTGGTTCCCATAAGGTGCAGATGGGTCTGTTTAACCACCTCCATGATCTTTATTAGGTACAAAAGGTTGAACTGGTCGAAATCTAGTGGGTTGAGCCTAGGTTTCAAGGGGGAGTGATGAAAAACCATTAAAGTTACTTTTTTTTACAAATACTTTAATTTCATAATTCTCCCATAACTAGTAGTTTTCCACCACAAAGCATTCGAATTTGGGAAATTATCAAGGAATAGTTTTCCTTATGAAAAAATAAAAAATCATCCAAGTCTGCAATGATTATTATTATAACCTTGCCAATGATTCTTTTAATAAAAAATGAGATAGAATTTGGTTTTCGCAACCCATTCCCCTAAAAAATTTAGTAAAGTGAAGTATATAGGGAAAAGATGAGGTGTAATGAGCTTACACCATCAAGGAAATAAAATAAATAACAAACAACCTGATATGAAACATACTTTAGAAGAGATACCAGGACAAGCTGTTAATTCAAGTCTCCCCTCAGACCATCCCCAAGTTAGCTCAGGCCTCTTAGGGTAGTGACATCAGAATTTGATAATGTATTAGGTGAACTCCAACTCTTTAAATGATGATTCATTTCCAGCTTCATCAGAATGTCATTGCAGCCCAGCTAGTCCTTAATTAAGCATATGAGAGCCAAGATTTCTGGTAACTGCAAAATGATAAGAATACATTTATCATCAATAGAAGCAACACCTTTTTCCTTTGATACCTTTAGGTGGAGTATGAAAAATATCCTTCAGGCGCTTGTGAGAATGAGAGTCATGGTGATTTTTTGGATTGAAATATGTATATTGGGAAATAGCCTAAAAAAGACACGTAGGTTGTGAGAATTAAAAAACATTAGTATTGGAATTAGAGCATAAAGCCCTCCAAAAAATTACATAGATTCCAAAAATTTTCAACATTTGTACCAGTTCAACTATATCATCAGTCAAAACCTAAAAATTCAACACAAACCAAGAGAAAATTAGAAACTGGCCCAGAAAACATCAAAGAACCATAACCAGACTGAGAGGCCTTTTTAAGTAATGAAAAAACTAGCATGAAATATTTAAATAGGGGAGAAATAAAATGAACTCATTTCCATGGGATTTCTCTGAAATTATTGTCACGATTTCATTTAAATTCCTCAACCAAAGGTATTAATAAATATTATTACAATATAATATAGATTATAAAATTAATTAACATGGAAACTAAAACTGTAAACTTTCTATCATAAAAGGAAACAAAATAAAATTGTATATTAATTTTTCATTTGTTTCATAATTTTGTTAGGTCAAGAGAAGAAATTGACAGTGTAGATAAAAATTAGATCTCGTGTAGTAGAAGATAGGGCAAAAAGGACCGCAGTAAAGGATGGATTAATGAAATAATGAAGAGGATATAATATGAACGAAATTCAAAAAAACTCTGAGCCTAATATGAACTGTGTAACGAGATTTGAAAATTGAGTAATAGAAACCAGAGCATTTAGGTTTTCCACGGTACCTTCTGGGGCACCTAAACGGATTGGATTTTTTGTCGTCGGAACACCCTTGGTAATTATTTGGGATCACGGGGAGATTTCACAAGCGCAAGAATGGATTGGAGGTAGATACTGCTTGGGTAGGACTCATCAAGGCCAGAGATACATTAGGGTCTCTAGTCAAATGGTAGGGGATAATTTTTTTAAAATTAAAATCAAATAATTAAATTATCAAATAACAAATATCATTTAATATTTAAATTTAAAAATATACTAAGTATGAGTGTGAATAATTTCAATTTTAAAAATAAAATTACTAATATAATAACATTACTTAATTGATTGTTAATTTTTTATTTATTAAATTTAGATAATTGATTTTTGAATTTATTTTGATTAGATTAAATTAGATTTAATAAATTTAAATATAAAAATTAAATTATCATGTATCGAGGATATATGTAAATAGATCAAATATCATAATAATTTAAATTATTATTTTTATAATGTATATAACAACATTGAAAAATATAAAAACTGTTAATATTTGGATAAATTTTAAAATTGAAATCAATTAATGAGATGTTTCTAATATAACTCTTGTAAATAGATATTGACTTTTTCATAAAAATAATAATTTGAATAATTTTTTTTGTATCTTTTAATCGTTTATTGAAAAAATATTTTTTGTTATTTAATGGGTTGTTGTAAAAAATTATTGGTGGTAATTGATTTTATGGTAATAGTTATTATTAATAACAGATTTATGTGTTAGTAAAAAATGATGGTATCAGTATGATAAAGAAACAAATATAACTGTTGTTCAAAGATTCGTTGGTATGGAACCATCAATATCAAAAGATATATATATTGGTCAAAAAATTGTTGGTAGATAAAATTAATACCAATAAAACTAAATATATTTTGGAATTACTCATTTTTACCAACAAATATATTATCTATCTTTAAATTTAAGTTGGAAAATGTCAAATATTTTGTAGTGGGGACTCCAAATATGGTGATTATGTTGAATTTTACAAATTTAATGATATTATTTATCCTGAATTCCTTGAGGGGTATTTACTCTTCTAGTTTGGAAAATAAGTCAGTTTTAATAAAGATGTACTTAAACTACATAGTTATTGTAGGGGGATATGGACCAATGCCATCCATTCCCCATATGTATCAATTTTGAGGGTTGGTGGATGAAGTCTGAAAGAATATGGAATACGAATATTTTTTTTGTGAATTCCTCATTGTCTTGTATCATGGTTTTCCAATAGTATCATAGCCTTTTGATTTGGTGGGAGAGCATGTTCTCAAATTGATGAGCACCACAAGAGCCTGTATGGACTTCTTCTACGATGGTTAGAATCTCTCTTTTTTACTCTATATCTAAGGATAATTCCTTTGAATCCACATTTATAAAGGGACTTTTTTTATCATTTTGGTATCCCAAAGTGTGATGTTTTCTACTCAACATTGAATTAGTTCCCTTATGGCTCAGTCTATTAATAGAGTCCCATTTTAGAGATAATCAATTATTGGATCTGTCCTTCTAGTGGTGGATATTAGTTCATCATGCTCTAGGGTGGTGTTTATTTGATTTAATTCTTCTATGTCATATATAAAGATAGATGAGACCATCATTTAATGAATTATAGAGAATAAAACCTGATCATAATTAGGGTTAGCCTGAACTATCGATGCATTACCTTGTGCATCATCATTAGCATTTTGTGATCAAGGGAAGTGATTAAAAATTAGTTCAAAATAGAACTCTTCCATTGGTTCTCTAACATAGATTATGAGTGGGTATAATTATTCATTTTTATATAATATTATCCATTTATTTCCTTTATCACTAGATCTGAATCCCCTTTAATGTTCAGGTATGCTATCTATAGCTTTAGGGAAAACTCCAAACCAACAATGAGTGTTTTGTATTTTTCCTCATTATTCTTACATCCTTAAGATAGTGTTAAAGTGTATAGAAAAAATTATTTATCTATATAAAAAATAAAATACCTATGACCACCTAGTTGAGAATAATATTTTTCATTCTCTTGGCTATAGGGCTATTGGAGGCCCCCTCAAAGTACATCTACCTTGTTTATGGGGGTATCATGGACCTAAAAGACCTATTCATCTAGAATTTCGATTTACATTAGATTACTTTTTTAGTTATAATGTTCCATATGTAAATAAGCTACAGATTACGCTTTTAATGACTTAATTGACTAGTACTAGATGTTATATTTTTGTAGAATAACTTCCCATCGGTCCAAACTCCCAATCCCCATATGAAGACCAAGGATATACTTTAGCGGGAAAATATGAGAGACCAAGTGGAATTCGTGGTGCTACCAATAATACCTTAGCTTTTTCCAATAAAATAAGAGCACAAGGCAGTTCTTCTCAACATCATAACATCTGGTCTTAGTACTTAGAATCATTTACTAAGGTAATAGTGACTGTTTTCATTCCCTAAAATCATTTTTCTATGTGAGGAGAGCACGAAGTGATCATTACATGGTGGTCACATATAGGATGAATGGATTTCCTTACACTGGTAGAATCAATACTAATTGGTGTAAAAAATAATACTTAATACTCTCAATGTTTTCTTGGAAGTCCTCATACCATTGGTAGGTGACTAACATATTCATTATATTGGTGAAGGGGATATATTTTTTTTGTCTAGGTTATCTATGAAACACTATATGTAAGTGACCCTCCCTTAAACCCCCCTTGGTTCTTTGAGTTCTTGAGAGGGTGAAATTGCGAGGATTTCACTTGTATTTTTTGGGTTAACCGGAATACCATGGTGGCCTACCACAAAATCCAAGGAAATTTCTGAATGAAACCCTGATATCACACTTTTGTGGGTTAATATTCAAACTATACTATAAAAATTTGTCTAATATTGTTTAAATATTTGTAATGAGATGAAATTTCTATTAAGACATAATCACAAGGTCATTAACATTATATTATTATCTTTATACCAAGATTGTATTAATGATAATTTTCATAATGCGTTGATAAGTAGATCCATTTTTTTATTCAAAAGGGAATGAACTGATAATAAAAGATCCCCTAGGATTCTTTGAAGATGGTGACATTTTCATCTACAGGGTCCATTTTTATTTGATTGCACCCTAAATACCCATCCTTGAAGAAAAGTGTTTGAAAGCCATCAGGTACATTGATCAAGAGTTCTATGACCAGAAATAGGAAGTCATCCTTTGGTTAGTGTCGACTAAGTTATTTAAAATCAACATAGTCGATAATCTTCCCATTCTTTTTCATCACAATGATGATATTGGTGAGCTATGTAGGGTATTTCACCTCCTGGAAAAAAATTTATTTGATCAATTTGTAATCTTATAACTCCTCATTAGTAGCATTGGATGGGTGTATCCTTCTAGATTCCTACTTGAAAACGTTATGGTCATCGAGTAAAACTAGACGGTGCATGGCCACATTGTAGTTTATCCCAATCATTTTTTTATAATTCCAAGAAAAAAATATACTTGTTTCTTTATAAATACAATATAAATCTCCTCGTAATCTAGAGGCATGAAGACACAAATCAATGTATTCCACAAGTCTTCTTCCATTCCTTTATTTACCCACCAAGATCATCGATAGTTGTGGAGATGCCTTCCTCAAATGAATGAGGGGCTTTCCTAAGGTCATCATCATCATCTTTCACCCATGAGGATATTGAACCATTTTCACATATGGAAGGTAATATTAGAAAATAACTAACATTTCTAAGGTGATAGAGGCCTTGGGAAAATACATTTTCATCTAAAACTATTAGATTTATTATAGAGAGACTCTTTAGTTGATTGTTTTCTTTAATAATATTATTGGGGATGAGATAATCTTGGAAATTTGGGATTAAGTCTACTACATCAATCAAATTTAAGGGTAGAACATAATCACTATCGATCTACTCCATGGATTTTACGGGGAAGTCCCCAAGAAATTTGGAGATGAAACCTTTATATATTCAGCCACCCTTGGTCATTGTAATTCCATCATATTTAAGACTTCTTTACTATATTCATCTTTACTAGACTCAAAGGGGGAATTGACACCATGTAGTATGCCAACCTTCCCATTGATGGGGTATTTAAATCATTAGTGAAATGTTGAAGGCACCACCAGGTGTTTATGAAAATGAGGCCTTTTGAGAAAGTAATTATATAAAATTTATTGTTATATAACCATGGAATCAGTGATAGATGAGAGATATTTAAAATGAGAATTGAGATTTATCTTCTCGTGCGGTATTTGTTTGCCTTATCATACCCTTGATTGGTTATATTTGAGGGAGAAAAATCAACCTCACTATATCCCAAACATAAAAGGGTATGAACTAGGATGAGTTCAATCCAAAATAATTGTTAATAATATCCATTTGAATATTGACATTATCAAGTTTTCTTAAAACATATAGGGTTCTGATCTGACCCTGGATGACTTCTTTCTGATCATGTTTTATAAAAGTGATAAAGACATGGAATTCTACTGAAATAGTATCCAATCAATATACCTTGGTTGAAGAGACATCAATATTGAACTGATGTGCTCTCTAGAGGGATTTGATGAGTGACTCTCTACGTTATTTTGAAATATGAAGCATATATTAGAATGAGAGTTTTGATGGGAGAACTGCTAACTATTTCAGACTATTTTATTTTGGATCTAGAGGTTCTCACATACTAGGGTGGGGTTACTCTTTATTGTGTGGCTCAAGATCTAAGGTATTTGAGGTAGATAGGACTGATTCGTATCTAGAGGTTGAGGGACCATCTGCTACCAATAGAGAAGGTTAAGATAACCTTATGTGTTGTATAAGTTGATCAGACAATCACACCACTGCCAGACGGTTGTGCAAGATGATAGGGATTGGATGACCACCGAAGGGAATTAGGAAACCTATGTGTTTTTGGGGTTTTTGGAGTAATTTACTATGGGTATAATATGCATATATGTCATCTGTGAGGATGCAACTAAGATATTGTGTTTGAACACATCCATGTTGCCCTTATATCATTGGCTCTTGTACATGCAGACTTCGACTCCCCAACCAGATATGTATAACTCATACTCGAAGTTATATTTATAATTAGAGAAGGGTCTTCCAAGTGTATTATTTTTAAAAAACCATATATAATCTCTTTGTCTGATGAGGGTTCCATTTGGTGGGTTGGTTCCAATGCTTCAGATGTTATATAATAGAAGTCTACAAGAGTCAAAGCTTGCATAGGAGAAAAATATGACTCTTTATATTATATATCTTTCCTTTTCAGATGATTATATCCACCTTTGGGAGTAATATTTTATGTCACCTACATAGGTGATGGAACCATTATGGGTTTGAGAAGATATTCTCTCTCTAAGTGGTATGAGATTGTTCAACTGACTTTTGAGTAATCCAGTTATTGAAATTCTCCCCATGCTTGGCTATAACTTCTTTCCAATAACCCCTTCTTCTAACTGGGTTAATGTTACATAAGTAACATGTTATATGGAGTTCTCCAACATCACCTACCGATAATTGGCCATGATTGGAGAATTTATTTGATGATGAATCAATCCTGGAATGTGTGAACCTACCTACTATTTAAGGGTAAGTAGTCATTATGATCAGCGAGGTTGACCTTGTTGGGTTTCATGGGTTGAAGAATATCGATTAGGTTATTTTACATGGCCATAACGAAATAATTGGGGGCCTTCACATTTATAATGGAGTGTTATTTATTTTTTTGTTCCATGAATTTCGAGAGACCATGTTCTCTTTTTTTCTTTGGTCAAGGGAAAATTTTCTATTGTTTCAGCCTAACATGAGGTGATTGTTGATTTGGGGCCTAATTGGGTTCATGAATGGAAACTACAACTATTTTAATGGTTATAGTTGTATTATCTACTTTTTCATACCTTTTTACAAATTCTAAGGTAATGGTCTATGATTTATCTTGGGTATACTGAATGAAATATTCCAAACATTGTGCTATTTCCACAAATTTCATGGAATTCACTTGGCTATTTCATTAGGATCTGGGGTGTCTGCAACTCATCTCAAATATTTTTATCACAGAGTTCTAGAAATTTCTCCTATGATAGAGGGATGATGAGTGAATAGGTTAAACCTTTCCATATAGACATTTTGTCTGAAACCCTATCATTTTCACATTTCTTAAATTTTTTCTGGTCAGCAATTGTCATTTTATTTATCATAGAGATGAACTGTTAAATAAATTAATGAAGATGGTATTCCAATCCTATAATGGATCATGTAAGAAGGTTTTTTTACCAAAAAATGATGGACCTATCAATATATGTATATAACACCACATCTTGGTCTCCTCTTTTTGATATCAACAACCTATCCTCAGACCGCATCAGGACATGAAGTATGTGATATGTTGTTCTAGAAATCCCATTAAATCGAAGGTGGAGAAGTTAGTATTGTCAAAATTTTGTTGGGGAAAATTTTCATCCATCCAATTAAGATATTTATTATTCTTGAGCTACACAGGTGTGTGTCTTCCTTCCATGGATTCCATTCGAGTAGCCATGGACTCAATGGAATTGAGTAGTTCTGAAGGCACTAATGTCTCAACCACCACCCATCTATATGGAGTTAGTGAGCCTTGATGAGGTGAAAATGTTTTCATCCCCCATTGATACATGATCCATGTTATTTCTAAATGATCACTATAGTAGTGGAGAGGTTATCCACATAGTGGAGGGAAGCCATAATCATCTTTAACATCCATATTTATATAGACCTACTACCTGGATCCAGAGTTATCATGATGATTTGATACTTCACTTTTAGGCAGATCATATTTTTCTTGATTTTTGGGAGGATGGATATTCATCTCAACCTAAGGATAATACCCATTAGAAATATTTCCATTGAGTAGCTCCTTTTTGTGTTTTCTAGGATTTTGTATCTCATCCTCATACTCTGCTGATTACTCCTCTATAAAAGTATCTTCATTTATTTTATGGGAAGAGTGTGATGTAAACACTTATTCCCTTATATACTTGGTAGTGTTCCACTATAGAGTTGGAAAATTAAAATTCCAAGGTACTAGATTTTGGATTATCCTCTGGTTTTGTGTACATGCATCTTCAGTTGGTGTATCCAGATCACCATTCTCTAAAGGTATGTTTCCTATATTCTGTCCGTCTTCATTTTCACCTTGATCCACAATACCTATTTTTTTGATGGTGATCACATTAATAGAGATATATTGGGAAATGTTAGTTATCCCATTACTCTCAACACAATAGGAATATTCTTTAAATCATGCATCAAGGTACTTTTTTTACACATCTATCCATATTGGACTTTTTTGGATTATTACCCCTATATGGTTTGATCTACTTCACTGTAAGATCCACCCATATTTTCCCATGAGGAGTGAATGTGAGGGATTTTGTAGTCATGGTTTCCAAATGATACCCAAATAGAACATGTTCATCCTGTGGTGGAAGGAACATATGATATATCGACTATCAATATTTTCCTCTAGACCTAGAAAAGACTGATTCCCTCTATGGTGATGGTGATGTTGAAAATTCCCTCATCCCCACAGTTATGGGAGTATTTGAGGCCATCATTGGCGCACATTGATACTTTTATTGAGGATTTTATGACTCCTAAGATAGTAATTGAGATATAAATTCCCCACCTTATGGGATATGGTTGATTTGGAAAGGCCGTTGTTTTCCCTAGGACCCTATCAAGGTGTGATGAACCTAGTGATGGTGATGGAGTTAAAAATTACTCTAGACCAATGTTATGGGATTGGTTTGTAATTTGATATATTTTTTCCTAAATCCTCTTATGTATTGACGATCTGAGTGGTAGAGGTAGCGGTAAATTTTCCACCATACCTATGGAATGGGTTCAATCCTAGACAGATGCTATGGTAGCTACAATTGAGACCTGTTTTATTTGGAATAATTGTGCTCATGTATGAGTTGGGTGAAATGGATGGATATTAGGGGCCTAGCCTAATAGTATATTGGTGGCCCTCTCCCGCTGTTGGTGATGTATTTTCACCATTAAAGTGTAGTGATTCCATTATATTGACCCAATGGTGTGTCCATTACCTAGTCCCATGATTTTCTCGATGGTTATAACACTACCGAAAGTCCTATTGGGGGGTGTTGTGATTTTCTAGGGGTTTGTTAAAGTGAAACTCTATAGTTTCCCCATCAGCAGATATGGATACCCTTTGAAGCCTCAATGATCTTTTGATGAAGAGCTGTGGTGAAATGGAGGTAATAATATTGTATATTAATGCTATGATTTTGGAATTTTGGGTCCCATGCCATGGAGATAACAACAAATTCCATTTGAAAACAAAGTATTTTGATGGTATAAATGTTATCCTCATATATTGGATAAGGGAGGTGTCTATCCTTCAATATCCAATGAGTTTCTCACATATTTTGGCATAGGTAAGGAATTTAATCCTTCTCTATCTCATTTGGGATATCATAGTCATAAGTGGAGAGTCACTATAACATGATGGGGAGGCTGTTTTTGGTTAACTCTCTCCATATATCATTTTTTTCTTCCTCTTTATCATCCTTACACACCTCCACCTAGTCAGACCTAAAAGGTTGCTTATTTGGGTTTATAGCTGATCATTGTGGGGGGGTTTCTGGTTGTTGATGGGGAACAATATGCCATTTAACCCTATGTTTTGAGAATCTATTTATACAAAGGTTAATGAGTTGTGATCACCTCTCTATACAGAGGTTTATGGGAAAGGGGAGGGTTTCCTTGTCTGAGGGAGATATCACCATGGGGAGGTTCACTAGGGTGGATGTTTGAAGCAGATTCCTTGTGATCCATATCTACGCTACCTTGAGGAAGGATATTTAGGTAATGATCACCTTTTAAATTAATATATGTTTCTAAATACCGTTAAGGTGTTTCATATATATATTGAACAATATCAAGGAAACTGAAATTGAGTATACAAGGGATATAAGCCTCATTCTATGTCATGGTCAAATTATGTAGACCTACCTTTTGGGTTGTGCAAGGATATGAGACTATTTTATGTTGGTTGTCGGATTATGTGGATACCCATATGGTGATATGGGAATATTATCCCATGGGTGAGAAGGTAGGTGATATTCTTCATTATCAGTGGGAATATGAGTCTTCTTGTGGGTGGTTACCTGAATATAGTAGTCGATGTTGGATGAAGAGTATATATGACTGCGATTCAAATATGCATCCCCCATAAAAATATACCAAAGAACCTCCATATTGGGAGAAGGGGTAGGAGTCTCCTCCTGTATAGCCTTTGAGGGATGTTGGTTCACTCATTTGTCACTAGATGTAGAGATATAATACTAGCTTCTATGAGCTGTTGAAATATTCCAAGTAGCTTCACTGAAAAGAATATGAGCGTTCCTCAAGGAATGTCTCCTCTCACTTGTTGAGCCTCAGTTGGAACATGAATATGATCCCGGTTCAGTTCCCTTGGAGTATCCCACCGGTGTTTTTCAATAGGAATATGGGCATATCCTAAGGAATGTGCCACTATCATTAAGTGATCCCTAGTTTGAATCAGAATATGAGTTCGATATAGTGCCTTTGAAGTAGTCATTTGTATTTTTTGATGGTAATGTGTGCCTTTCCTGGGGTATGTTTTGCACTCAATTGATGATCCATAGTGCGAAAAGGAATATGATACCAGTATGGTGCCTCATCCTTTACTAGAATATTCTGATAATCCTCCTAGATAGGAGCAACATTGTGTGATTTCTCTAGAGAAGTCACTTGTTCATACTGATCAGAGTGTTTTACTACCCCGATTTCATGGATAAGAATATGTCCATGTCCCTTTATCTATACCTTTCCAGGAATATTTTGATAGAGTTATTAAGTTATTCCCATATTGTAGTGGCATTTTAGAAAAGTGTTCCCATGAATATAAGCCTACACATTTTCATTCTCCATTATGTTCTGAAAGGTATCTTTAATTTAAGAAAGGATATGATCCAAATTCTATCCTCTTTATACCATCATAATATGCTGATAAGATTTATGTATGGGGGAAGAGATATGTACCTCACCACTGATTGCTCCAATAATTTGCCTATAGACAAGATCTGAGTGAGTGGGGATATGAGTATCAATGCTCGATACCACTAGAATATGCTGATGGGATTCATCAGTATGAGTTAGTATATGATCCCACTCTTAGTTATCAAAATTTTTCTGCACCCTAAGTGATATTTTTGGTACCCATGCATAACTATCTTGGGTGAAAATGTGTTGGGTGGTGCCCTCAGCACGTGACTGAGGGGTAATAGAAGGATAATACTAGTGATGATGATTGATAGGATACATACTCAATGGATATCGAACTAGAATGGAGAAATAGTTTACTCCTCAGTCCACCTTCCTCCGATAAAGAATGTGATTATTTCCACTCTTAGGAAATGCTTTTGTATTGATTGGCAGTGGTCACAAGTTCCTCCAGTTTCACTATTGATTTCATTGGATTATAGTGACTAATTATTTTAAGTTTCTATAGCCACATACATATATTCTAGTGTTTTGGGATCTTATCATGTCATTATTATTCCTGAATCACTAATTTTTGACCCAAACCTGAAGGTGTTGGGTGGGTGAGGTCATTCTGTGACACGTAGGACTTACATCAGTAGCTAATTTTATAGAACAATCATTAGATAAAGGAATGATCACATGTAAAGTCTTATTTTTGGGTGAGTTATGTGAATTCAAGATGAAAACAATGAACAAGGTCACCAATCAGTGTATCATTATAGGAATGAAGCATTCACAATCTGATATGCATAAGTAACACAATTGTCCTTCCTTATTCATAATTCAAACATTTTTCTTATGTGGAATTTTCATTATGATAATGGAATTATCTCATGAGAAACCTAGTTATATTGGATTTTATATCACATGTACCTCATTTTTTATAGGATGTGCAAGAATAAATGGTCTAACACATGTTCATCCAATTATTTTTTTATTTGAGAGATTCACGTTGGGTTCACTATTTTTGTTTCTGAAGAATGTTTCTTGTGGGGTTTCCCAAAAATTGTTTATGGGGTGTTTAGTTTTTGTACAATAATCCACATTGGATTGACCATTTTCATCTTTAACAGAAACTTTCAATGGTTCTCACATCCATAACTATGTATGGACTTTAGTTACAAAGGCATGTGGTCCTTTGAGGTTTTAGACCCAACAACACTTAAGAACTCATATTGGATGAGGAGATGAGAGGTTGGTCTCATCACACCATTTTTGGGGGAACTATTTCCTATTCTGAGACTCTCATATATATTTAATATACATTCAATAATATATTTCTAATCCTGATACAAGACGTTTTACCTTAAAAATGATCTAGAGTTAAATCCTTTATTGAGTAAAGGGAGTTATATTAATGGAACCATCAGTATGTATCTGATGTTATTCATCAATTTCAGGTTATTTCATAGAAATTGGTAAATTATTATATTTTTATTCCATATAACCAACCACTCAAGAGTTTGCTTCCATCCCAGAAGGTAATTGATATCTCAAGGATGGGATTTAACATTAATGAGGCATCCAACCCATACTTTTATAATAGGAATAAAAAACAACATAGTTTATTTCGTACATGAAATTTAACATCATATAGAAATGAAATATATTATGGAACTTGGTCACTAGGTATGGAGGTCAGTACATAGGAAGGCATCCTATATATCCCTTTATAGTCGGAATCAGAGTCATCGTAGTTTGATTGCACCCTTAGAAATTACCTAGAGATGGATTCCCTTGCATGGAATAATTCATACCATTTAATGGGGATTACAAACTGGGGTTTACTTATCTTGGGGTATTCATGATCTGAATAATATGATTATTTCAAATACCTAATGTAACATCACGAAATTCAAAAGCAAGTACCTTGTAGTTAGTAGCGTGAATGATACACAACACCAAGCATGTAAGAGAATATAATATCTATATATTTATGATAATTTACTATTTAAAATAGATTATATATATTTCAATTCACACAACACTAGATTATAATTTGTTACATGCAAGAGATACCTTCTTTTATGGCTGGTGTTACATACAACACTACGTTTTACTGAATAATAATATATTATTAAAATATTTTTATTTAATATAATATGATATAACCTAGAAATTATGTTAGAGGTTATGAATATTATTATGTAAACTATAAAAATTTATGATTTATATAAATATAAAATTAATTCATGGGTTACCAACTAATTAAAAATGAAAATAAGAACCAATTAGATATAAAAACAAATATTATTATTTTTATGCTTCCAAAGGAGTTTTATATTACTAAAAATAATTGATTACAATTAGTGATTGTTTTTAATGAAATAAATATGGTATATATTAAATATTTTTTTTGATATTCATCCATTAGGTTTTATAGGCATAAGATAAGAACAAACCCAATTTCATACCTAAAAACCAATATATTTATGAAGGCAATTTATAGCCTTTTAATGGTGAATCCGTTTTAAATCTAAATTTTGACACTTTAATTAATTTAATATGTAAAAATAAACATAATATCTAAAATAAAAACATAATAATTAGTTTAGGGTGAATTTTGGATATTTTTCCAGGAACATTTCATTTTTTAATGAATATTTAAAAATACAGAATTTTAGTTCAAAACTGCATTTTATAAAATTTATTTATAAAGATAAATTATATTGTTAATTGGTTTTAAAGTTTAATTATATAATATATTTATCAATTAATAAAATTTAATTCATTATAATCAATTTCACATTGAAATTTAATATAAAAACATAGCAAACTTTCAGATGTTTTTACTTTAAAAATCCGCATTGTCATCCCACATGAGAGATTAAATTTAAGTCAATTTTTTCCACTTCTATGATTGGAATTTTTAAAAATTGATTATATATTTGGAATAATAATAATCTCTAATTTATAATATGACCAAATTTATTTTTTACCAAAAATATTAGTTAATGTAATTAATTTTTTTTACTATTATTAAGGAATAATTAAGCATAATAAAGGGCTGAACTGTTAACTCAGGGGCCCAAATAACCAAGACAATTGCCCAAAACCCATTGCATAGCCATAATTATTCCATGAAACTTCCATTATTGAGTTTTTTTGGCTTTTAAAAAAATTTTATGTAAAAAAAGGTTCAATTAAGCTTAAAAATGTATAATTAAAAAATATGGTATTTATGATATAATTATCACACACTTAAAATATGATAACGTCATTTTTGGACGTATGGACTACCACCTCCTGGACATGATGTGATTAATTTTACATCATTATAATTATATATATAAATATTTATAATTAAATAATATGGTATTTATGATATAGTTATCATTCTGTAAAGATATATTTCAACTTAGGTTCTTATGAAAATGATCTTTGAAGAATGAGAATGTTACTCATGCGTATGTACTACCTACCTTCCCAATGATAATTACTTTGATTCATTTTTCATAACAATATTTAATGTTTGTTTTTAAAAGTATAATTGATGTATAAACATGATAATTATTCCATTATTATGATTCAATATATTTCATATAATGAACCCTTTGACAATAGTGGACCTACCATTGTTGTATTTGACACATAAAACGAATTTGGTCAAAACACCCAACATAAACATAACTGTTTAAGTAGCTGTATACAACATATTAAAAAGTAAAATAAAATAAATGGTAAAAATTTAAACACTTATCATGAAAGTAGAAAATTATCACAATCTTATTACACAAGAATTTAATGTATGTTCAACCAAAAGGAAACTCAAGGTAAGGGATTTTAATCTCACCTTTTTTACTTCTGTGAGATAAATGTCATGTTCACCACATTCTTTTTTTTGTGGTGTATATACTACCCATTTTTATGTGATAAATCATTAATTAATTTACCTTAATGGTATAAAAACTTTAATTTAATAATATTCCTTCACAGGGCTTATTATTTAAAATGTTACAATGTGGTATGGGACACATTGGAATGATTAAAGATTTTTTTCCTCAATAATAAATTCAATAATCATTCAATGGTATTGAAATATGAGGAAATTATTTTAAAATTTTTCAAAAAAAAATATTTAGTTTTATCTCTTATGTTTATTCATCACTATTTTCAATTATTAGTTCCATTTTCCCACTCTTTGATACTCAAAATTTTGTAGCTTTTTTTCTCTAAAAATCCTACCTTATTTCACCCTTTAGTCAAAGAATCTTTTTCCATCTAAAAATCATTTTTTATTAAAATGATTCCAAAAATATCCCAACCATCCTTATTAATGATGAGGGAAGGTATGTAAAAGTGTTGTGACCTTTCCTTTTCAAGATGAAAGAGAGATAATGACCCCTAAGTCCCACCTCTAGTAGACCATGGGGTGGTGAAGAGCACCAAGGGTATACAAATCTCACAAAATGGGAGTAATTATCCTTTTTATAGTAACCAAGATAAGGATATAAGATGTATCAAACTCAAATAACTCTATTTAATATATATATAATAATCCAAAATCTATTCCACATTCATGTTTAACGTAAAATTGTTAGAAATAAAATGAAAAAATCGTAAGTAAATACCAAAATAACAAATCTATGCATCGACATTAAAACTATACTGACACCCGAGATAGTAGGGTCTAGTATAGTCCACGTAATATCCTTAGAAACATGAAAAAAAAAATTATATACGTACTGTTAGAATTGAAGTATACTCAGTAGGAAAATCCAATGTCACTCATGTAAAAAATGGAAGAATCATTCTAATTCCCCTGTGAGAAAAACCTCAGAAACTCAAAAGCACCTAACAAGTTATACTATCCACCCCAACCTCACCAAGGAATCATCACTAAATAATGAAAGTCATGTAAAGTAAATTAGTATGAATATCGATGATAGGGTACCCCACACCACTTAACATGGGTTAAATTCTCATCCCTAATGACGAAAGTCCTGAGGCTACCATGCTCTTCCACAATCCCCACTACCAAAACCTACCCACACACACTTGGTCCACATACCACATCCCAACCAAAAACACTAGGGAAACAACAAAATTACATTATTCATATATATTCCTAGGCTAGAAAACCCCAACATCATCCCAAAGACACCTTGGAAATCATAACCCATCTCATCTCAAATACACCAAGAAAAAACTTACCTCGCCCACAGACAGTTGGGCCTAAATCCTCCACTACAACCTACTTGAAAGTTATTGTTCTACCAATGCCTATAAGAGGGATCAGAGAAGATCCAATAACCATCCATCTATCCTCCCACCAAGATTTTGGACCCCCCCCCATGAAATGGGGGTGTTCAGCATATAGTGCTCAACTAGGGTGGGGTGCGCATAAAAATAACAAGGAACTACAAGTTTATATATATAGTTATACAACACTCAGACCAACCTAGGGGTTCCCAAAAAAGAACCTGCCCACACAAAACTGTTCTTGCACCCACCTCTAATGCATAACCACATATCCATCTACATAATTAATTCACAACCCCATCCAATTAATCTAACAAATTATCACTATATATACAAAAATTCATCCATTGATTTATTTATTCCGTCCCTACATGGAATACTACAAAAAACAATACACCATAAGTAACATCATAACCTACACACACTTCCCAAATGACTTCGGAAACTGCGGGTGAAACTACCATGTAAGGTAACAACATCCTTTTTCAAAATTATCCCTATCAAACCATCCTCGGCCTCTCTACAACACAAAAAGAACTAAATCCCACAAAACAACAAAAATAAACTAGTTTTCAGTCCCAATACACAAAAATAACACACTCAATGACCAAAACACAACCTAGATATAGAACCACTATTTTACAAGTTCATCAATTTCACAATCAATAAATCTCTTAACCTGAGATTTCATTACACAACCTACACCTCCATATACATGAAACCCACTACAACCACTACCAAAACTAAATAGAACCATAAAAAACACACAACCACACCTATTAAATATAGTGTCTTCAGATTTCACAAACGCTATTCTTGATTTCCACTTTCATAATTCATGGGTGATCACATCACAAATTTAATCCTAGGGAATCCATTTATTTAACTAGGTATAGGTGATTAACCATGTTTTCGTATTTCTAGCCATCCAATAGAGGATTAAAAACAAGTATACAACATCACCCATTCACAAGAAAGAACCACAAATGACCATGATTTTCAGAAGGATACAACCCATATAATTCAAAACACAACAATAATCAACATCATCTTTCAAGCCCCTCATTTATTACTATGTTAACCAAACTCATTATCATAACAGGTATACTCATCTTCATAACACCCTTAATTAAGATTTTGATTTGACTTTATTCTTAAAGTGACATGAGTTTACCCACCCCACATGATATACAATTAAAAGAGATATAAATTAATTCCTACCTCAAAAAAATAAATGATCAACAACTCCTCCTAGAAACCAAAATAGGGGGTTGCACTAGTAGAAGGAAGAACTCTAAGGAAAATTGGTTTCAAAGGTCACAACACAACACAAAACTCCATGGGGAAGGAAATATCGGGGTGCACCAAGAGAAAATAAAAACACATTAGGAAGAGATGATTTACACAAAGTAGAGCCTGATTCTATATCAATAGAAGGAAATGTTTCCAAGGGAAATTAAAGTTATATCATAGTTAAGATTATGGAGTTTGACTATTTCAAAGCCCTAGGAGAATTAAGATATTAACGATATAATTAATATCATTTGAAATGCCTTTATAAAAACATAAACAATGTTTAATACTCTATTTATATCAAATAAAATGCAAGATGGGAGAAACTGGAAAATGATGTAAATGAATCACCGATGGGTGAGTCACCAATGGGTGAGTCACCGATGTGAGTCACCCATAATGAATCACCGACAACGAGTCACCAATGAGACAAAATAATAGTGAGTCACTAACACAAACCACTGACAATGAGCTGCAGATACAAACTACTGACACTTGACCTACTGACACTAATCTATTAACGTGAGTTACTGATACCACCTACCGATGAGAACTACTGATGTTGAGTCACCAATGCGACCTATAGATAGAAAAACTAGAATTTGGGAAAACTCTGGAAGTGATATGTTGTTGACTCACATAACACCCCAAACACTTAATTTTGAAAAAGTAATGGACTGGGGATATATGAGGCAATACATGAGATACCTCTCAAACTATTCTTTCCCTTGAGATTCTAAAAAAACCACAGAAGAAAGAGGGGTTAAAAAAACCACCCTGTAAGATAAATATCAAGGATATTACTACACTTGAAACACCACTACATTCATTAAAATTCAATGATAAACTACCCTATTTTGTTCAAAAGGTGGAGTGAAACCTCAACATCTAAGAACACCTCCTCTAACATGTACTACCACCCAACCAACCAGAAGACACACCATGTGAACATCAAAACCACATTTTTCAGGAACATGAATTAGATAATTACTTCTTCTATGTTGTGATACTATCTTCTTTGGGTGAAACTGACTCTACCACATGGGTTTAATCACATCTCATTTAGTACATATCGATTTGGAATCAGGTCCTCCCATTTATATATGCCAGGATTTTATCACACCTTATGAAATGAGGAAGAAACAGATCTTATAGAAAAAAGGTTAAAGCATTACAAAATAATCAAATAACACAAGTAGAACTCAAAACAACTCTGGGTACCTGGAACACATCTATGTATCTCTCTCCCAAGTACTCTCCCCCAATCCCCCCAAGATCCACAACACATGAACCAATGGAATGGTCCATACACATAGAACCTTATCCCGATGATCCTGGATATTTAATGGCCACTCCATGAATGTTGCGTCATCCTAGATATCCAAATCTCCCTAGTCAATGAAGTGTAAGTCACCGTGTAGATACTAGTAATGTTTGGAGACTTGGAATACATCATGGATCCTCTCTAACTGCAATGGAAACGCCAACTAGTACGCCACCTCATCGACTCATCCCAACACTTTAAAAGGTCTGATTAACCTGGGTGAAAGCTTTCTACCACAACCAAACCTCCACTGCCCACGGTGAGGTGAAACCTTAAATAACAGGTGGTCTCTAACCAATAAATCCAAGGGCCTCCACCTATGATCGACATAAGAATTATTATGGTCCTATGATACCTTCATCCTCTCATGGATAAGCTGCACCTTCTTAGTCATAGTCTGCACCACATCTGTGTTGGAGTTAGTTACTTGAACTAACTTATTTATATTTTATGTTAAACAAATATTCATTATATGGATATTAATAAAATCCTTATCACATCATGATTGTTATTCTACATGAAATTATATATGATAATGTCCTAAGAGTAGTTGTTTCACTAAAAGGTCATAGTGGATCTCTACTATGACTTGAACCCATAAGTGCTATTACACTATTCTTGAACATTTGTTCTATGGGAAAATGATATCATCTGAGGGACATAAATGATACAATCTATAAGGGGTGGATAATAATAGGACTTTGAGGAACCTTCTCATGGTGTATGCTCTTGTAAATTTCTAAGAGGATATTATGAGAATGAGACCCATCAGTTGGAAATCCACATTTATAAGTGTCAATGGATGTTCTTATCTGCAAACATGTGTTTTGGTCTATAGAATTTAATATTATTATTAATGGGAATTATGAATCACACACTTAGATGTATTGGTAAAAATAGGGACAACATATTTTCATAGTGAGGTAGGATATGTTATTTGTGTCACGAGTAATATTGCATTAATGAATAATACATGAAATTATTTGTACCTTATGTTCCATAATAGTAGTTGATATCATATTCCCTTTAACGAAAATGATATATCCTAAATAAATCCATGTCCATGGTGTTCTATTGGCATGTTAAATTTCCAAGAAGTCAAATATTGTGGAATCACGCACGTGGGTTGATGGCACATGCATGCACCCTTCTTGATTGGAGATATCATGATGAGAGGTTTATATTAGATGTTAATTGTTCGTATGAGGTGAAATGTCATTAAAAAAACATATTATTTCTCTATGGGGTCCTTGGTGTGTTGTTAGACGCCGACCTTGGACATTTGGTAGGTTATCCTAATTCCACTAAGAAAGAGGCCTAGAGGGTCACACACTAAGTGTATCCACAATCTCATTTAAATAGTTTATTATTTAACAAGTTGAATAAAAATTATTCCTTATTGTGGTTTAATAATTATTCATGTATTCCTGATTGCATTTATTTCATCACTATTTATTCAAGAGAATATATTGCGAATGGAATATTTAATAAATATTTATTTTATATTTTAGTAAATATAATATTTATTTATTTATCAACAAATAATGCAGATATATTTATTTAATAAATAAATATTCATTATTCAAGGCCTGGTAAATATTGAGGAGGATTGATGAACCATGTTTCGGGTCCAGTGAGAAATAATATTAAATATTGTTCAATTAGAATAATATTTAAATATAACTTGAAAGTTAAGCACATGTCCTGGAAATAATGGTATTTATGTTATTATTTGACATGGGGTTGCATATGGAATAATAAAATAAGTAATTTCACTTGTGCTAATTATTTATTATTACCAAGTGAATTAAATTCTTGGTTATATTATTATTATATAATTAGCCAAGGGGAGCCCAAAGAGTATGCCAATTGGTTGTGAATAACAATTTTGAGAATTTATCTTGATCCTAGAGAGTTCCTTCTTCTATAAGAACGTTATCAAGAATGAGATTTATCCTCCCCCCACCAGACCTTGGGGAATGATTTAGAATCACATCTCAAGGTGATCAAAGGTGGATAAAGCATGCACGAGGATATTCTATTCTAGCACTCAGAGACTCCTTCAGCCACATCTATAGTTTCATAGAACATGTGTGGATCACTACTAGAGGAGATAAACCTTTGATCTCTACAACGCAATGAAGGTGCACTTCAGTTCTATGGTTGAACGTATCAACAAAGAAAGAATAGACTTGGAGGTAATTCATTAATTTAATTAAATTAATTATAAACAAAATATGTTGATCCTCTCTATTTTGGTTTGGGGATTTATTCCATTGTCTCAATCGTTGATTCAATATTTTTTGGATATTTTCATTCATCACCATATTAATCCTATATTGTTAATTGAATATGGGAAATATTAAATTTGGTCATCATCCCTCCCACACTTCTTCTACACCCAAAACCTATGGGTGGTATCAAAGAAAAAATATTATTGTTTACAATTATTTAAATAATTCATTCATGATTTATTCATTAATAATTTAGTTTTTCAATTAAAGTTTAATTAATTTTTTAATCTAAATTACAATATCTATTCGTCCAATATAATTCCTCATAGATCTAATAGAAACGAATAATTTTATGATTAAAATTAAATCATGGATCCCATTAGAAGGTGATGATGATTTTGTCCAAGTAACACGAAAGTACGTGCCTGGTATTTTGAGTTACACACCGTGTAATCTTCATTACATGATGTATCTTCCAAATCACACACCGTGTATTTGTGTTCAATGCCTCATGAGTTGTTCGAAAATTAATCAACTCATGTGCATTAATGACACATATTGTAGTTAATTCTTACATCATGTGTTGAAATAAACATACTGGAACATGTTCATCCAGACTACATGCCATGTGGCCCACTAGACATGGTGTGTAGTTCCTTTAAATTCAGGGATGATCTATGTATCCAATCTATGGCTTAGACAACCGGTGACCATGTAACGTAGAGTCAACACGAGATGTGGCACATTGTACATGTCGTGTACTCCAAATATTTTATGAATTACACATCACACACTATTTCTCCAGGCATGAACTTTGGATGGACGGTGGGGAGGGTGCATGCTGTGTAGTCAGAACGACACACCATACACTTTTTTTCAGATTATGCAGATTTATACATTATTATTTTGTTATATAACCCTTGAGACATGTACCATCATGTGTTCATAAATTTGGGACACAAAATGTGATATGTATTTGATAAATATATATATATATATATATTTAATTAACATCTACATTATGTTCAAATATCGTCACATATTTTATGAGTTGTATTACAATTATAATTCTACATGCATGATACATGTCAAAAAGAAAAAAGTGTATAAAAGTATAACACAGGTCGGGTAGTTTTGAATGGGTATTCATTAGGTTTTCTCCAAGGTAAAAGTTATATACACAGTTAATTTTAATTAAATTTTTTATTTTTTTAAAAAATTATAATTGATGCGAATCAGAAGGAAATTTAGAAAAAGTTTTAAGATAAATGAATCGATTATTTAAAGATAATAACTAATCTATTTGAGTGAGAATTATGTTAAATAATAATGATTAAATAATTGAATTCAAGATTTATTAAATTCACATCTTGTTTTCAAAAATTTGGATGATCATGATCTAGAACAGACCTTTGAATGTTCCTAGTTTTCCTTTTAATTTATTATTAAATTAAATTGTTGGCATGTATTCCTTCTCTCCTCATTAATATGTAGGGCATGTGTACCCATGGATTCTTTAATGTAAACCCTTTTACCCCTCATCAACGTGTGAGTAAAAGAATATGTAATTGATTGATCTCCCAAGCTAGTGGAGGTTGTTCAAGTTAGGATCTGAGGAGAAACCAATCCAAGGAGATACAAAGGTGGACATGTGGGAAGCTATAAACATGAACGTAATTGGTTCAATGTGTTTCTACCCTAGGTCAGTGGTTAGTTTACAAACCGCTAGATAAACTAAACATTAGAACAAGATCATGACCATACCCTTTATTTCTATCATTTACATGGTTTATTCATTATGGATGTATTTTCATAATCACATAATTAATGAATTAAAGAAGCATGACAGATAGAACTAAAATAAATTGTCTTTTGTGTAAATATTATCTAATACATGGTTAATTACTTAATATTATCCCACTTAATATTAACAATCATGTGAAAAGATAATAAATGGAAATTTACCCAAAGGATAAAATCCCTCAATAAAATATTAAGTCGGTATAACCTTCCATTACTTTTTTATAATCGAACCATAGTTCAAAGCTCTTGACCAACCAAAGTTGGGGTGATTTCAATTATCAATAAATTTTAATTTCAGGTTTTTGGGTTGAATTAACTTAGTTTATATAAAGGTTTGACTTCCCATGTAAGACTTGGTTTAACTGAGAAGAAAAGTTTGAGAAAATACAAAAAATTAAGGATTTTAGGATTGAGGAGTCCACTCAACAGATCAAGGAGCCATGAATTAATGTAGTTGGAATTTGAAATTCCTACCTAAAACCTTTGAAATTGCTTGACCATCCAACATTGGGTTAATGTGAAGGGAAATATGTATCCTTAATGCTAGACTATCCCAGAAATAGGATATTATGAAGCTAATGGTGAGGGTTATTGGGTTTTGATAAAATAGTGGGAGACTAATGAATATTTTTATATTTATTTGTCTTAATTTTAGCAAGATAAAGTACTAAAATTATGATAATATTTTGTTAAAACAACATTATAAATGAAATCAATCATATCATGTGATCTATAAAAATGAAAAAAAACCTTCTCACCAACCCCAATTTCTAGGAGTGGAAAAGGCTTATTTAGGTCATCCTTCGTCGTAAAAGGAAACAACTTGTGCTAGAATAACCTTTACCAGGTACGCTTGGAAATGAAATGATTTATAAGGATCCATATGGGTGCAAGAAACATATGAATGATGCTAAAGATGTTCAGTGCCTCATGCTATCATCCATTACCAATGTGGTCTTGAAGAATAATAAAGAAATGGATGCTTATAAAATGATGTCTCGCCTTTAGGATATCTATGAATAAATGGATAGATAAGAGAGGTATGGGATATTAAATGATTATTTCACCAATAATCGTGGAGAGTTTGTGCCATCTAGGCCTCATGTAGTCAAGATTATCGGCTACATTGAGCATCTGAACATCTTAGAGATTAAATTACCAGATTAGTTTCATACAGATATCATACTATAATCACTTCCAAAGGTCTTCTATAGTTTTATTATTAATTATAATATGATAAATTAGGAGAAGATCCTGTATAAAATTTTGACCCTAATTCTCAAAGATGATAAGTACATGGTGTGTGACCAACCTAAAATACGTATGGTGAATAGGGAGAGGAAGGAAAAGGAAATGGGGCCTAATATTTATAAACAACCTAATTTTATTAAGAACCGTCCAAGAAAAAAGCAGAAAATATTGAGATAGGGAAAGGAAAAGGAGAAAGTGTTTTTTGTAAGTGGAAAGTCATGCCATTAGATGAGGAACTACACCTAGAGGAAAGGGGAAGAAAAAGGTGAAATTATTATCAAGTTCAATATTTCCATTTATATACATTGGGTATTAAATAAATCTTGTGGTGCTCACATATGTATTCAAATAAAGGAACCAAGTAGATTTCAAAAATATTTCAGAGGAGAGGTGGATCTGTGAGCTACCAATGGTTCAAGGCTGTCTACTTTCCATTCATGAATACCACCTTTCATTTATGTTTGAGATGATTTTGGATTTAAATGAAAATTATTATATACCAAGTGTTAACAAGAATATAATTTATGTATCATGTTTAGATACATATGGGTTTATTTTCATATTCAGAAATAAAAGTTATTTATTTTATAAGGAAAACATATGTTATGATATGGAACATTTAAATAACGGTTTTTATATATTAAATTAGGAAAACCAAATGTTGGAAATAAAAAATTAATAAACTACACATGCATCATATAACACCCAGTTGTGGAATCACCACTTTGGTCATGTAAATGAGAAGTTCCTAAAAATGATTTGTCAAGATGGTTATTTAGACTCTTCTAAGCTAAACCACTTCAAATATGTCACACTTGTTTACAATGGATAATAACCAAAACAATATTTGGTGGACATGGTTAATGGGACACATAGATTCTAGGATTGGTATACACTTATGTGTGTAGACCATTTCTAGTTGAAGCTAGAGGTGGATATTCTTACTTCATAACTTTTACTGATGACTTGAGTAGATATGGATAAATTTACTTGATGAGGTACAAGTCCAAGTCATTTGAGAAATTCAAGGAATTCAAGAATTAATTAGAGAATCATATTGGTAAGAAGATAAAGAAGCTTCGATCAGATCAAGGTGAAGAATATCTTAACCAAGAGTTCATTGACTTTCTACGAGAGTTTGGGAATCTATCTCAGTTCACTCCACCTTATACCACAAAGTGGAATAGTGTTAGTAAAAGGAGGAACCATACCTTGTTGGACATGGTAAGGTCATTGATGATTCATGCAGATCATCTATTATACATTTGGGGATATTCATTTCGAACTACAGAATACACATTAAAACAAGTACCAACTAAAGTGACAAATTGAAATCTCTTTGAGATATAGTGGGGAAATAAACCCATTTTATCACATATATGTATATAGGGATGTGAAGAATTTGTTAAGGATTTATCAGGAAATAAATTAGCACCCTAGGGCACACGAAGTATCTTTATAGGGTATCCTAGGGAAATAAAGGGATACAACATACACAACCCCTATGATAAGAAAGTGATTGTTTGCATACAATCCATCTTTCTTGAGAGGGAGCACATCTTTAAAAGGGATTGTGGGAGAAATATTGACTTAAATGAAATTGATGCTCAAGATACATAGGATTTGGTACATGAATATGTTCCACAAGTCCCTATTGAAGAAGTAGTTCCTGAAACACTAGTACTATGTGAGAGTGTAAGAGATGTAAGGGAACTAGAGATATATGGTTTTTTGGTCACTGAGAATGGTGACTCATTATTGTGGGACAATGATGAACCTATATCCTACAAGGAGGTAGTAGAGAGATCATAAGCTGCAAGATGGATAGAAGCTATGAATTCTAAGATGGATTCCATATATCAAAACCAAGTTTGGGTTTTGGACAACATACTAGTTGATGTAAAGCCTTTTGGATGTAAATGGGTATTCAAGAGGAACCTAGGCATGGAAGGTAATGTAAATACCTATAAAGATAGGATATTGGATAAAGGATTTAACAAATGTTAAGGAATTGACTGCGATAAAACTTTTTCACCATTTTCCATGTTTAAATCCATTAGAATTATATTTTCCATAGCATATTACCATGACTATGAGATTTGGAAGATGGATTTCAAAACTACATTCCATAATGAGAAATGTTAGGAAGATGTATATATGATACAACCAGAGGGTTTGTGACACCAGATGATGAGAAAAAGGTTTTCATGTTGCAGAGGTCTATTTATGGATTGAGGAATGAATCCAGGTCAAGGAATATTCAATTCTATGAATCCGTAAGGGAATTTGGTTTCATTAAGAATGAATGTGAGCCATGTGTTTACAAAAGGTTTAATGGGAATGTAGTCTTCATCCTAGTAGTATATGTTGATGACATATTACTTATTGGAAATGACATAAAAATCATACAATCTATTAAAGACTGGTTGAATGAGTACTTCTCTATGAAGGACTTATGTGAATTAGCGAACATTCTTGGGATCAAGATCATTTGTGATTGATCTAAGAGGCTTCTTCGACTAAGTCAAAGTACATACATTGACTAGATAATAAAGAGATTAAGTATGGAACAATCCAAGAGGAGATTGGTTCTAGTGTCACATGTATTACATATTTCTATGAAAATTTGTCCCTAGAAAGAACAAGAGAAAGATAGAATGAGTAAGATCTTATACAATTCAGTGATAGAATATATCATTACTAGCATGTTATGTACTAGATTTGATGTTCCCTATGCACTGATCATGGTAGGCAGATATCAGGAAGATATAGGAGAATAACATTGGAATTATATTAAGACAATCCTCAAGTATCTGAGAATAATGAAGGATATATTTATTGTTTATGGAGGATATGTGGAGCTTTTCATCAGAGGGTATACTGATGGTGGTATTCAGATAGATCAGAATGATCTGAAGTTGAAATCGGGATATGTTTTCTATCTGAATGGTGGATTTGTGTGCTAGAAGAGTTCAAAAAGCTATTTTTACTGATTCTATAGTGGTATCTTAGTATATAGTGGCTTTAATTGTATCCAAGGAAGATATATTTATTTGGAACTTTGTCCTGGAATATATGTGGTACCTAACCATAAAGACCCTATCACATTGTATTGTGATAATACTACAATGGTGGATCTTGCAAAGGATCCAAGGTCACATCAATAGAAAAATAACATACTCTATAAGTATCCCCTCTCAAGGGATTTATATGAAAGGGGTGAAGTTTTAATGAGTCGAGTATCCATGGTATAGAACATGGTAGATCCCATTTACTAAAGGTCTATCTCAGTAGAATAATAAATATCATGTGAGAGATAGCAAACTAAATATTATTAGACGATGGATCTAGTGCAAGTGGGATTGTATTAGATTTGGTGCCCTAAAAAAAATTATATGTACATTATGATAGAAATATATTCCTTGGATGGAAATTATTAAACTCTTTATCACATTATTATTGTTCTTCTATATGACATTGTATGTTATAATTTCCCATGAGTAGTTGTCTCACTAAAAGGTCATAGTGGATCCTTACTATGATGAGAATACAGAAGTTCCGTGAAACAATTCTTGAAGATATGTTCTATAGACATATGATATCATTTTAGACACATAAATAATACAGACTATAAGGGGTAAAGACTGATATGACTTTGAGGCACCTTCTCATGGAGTATGCCCTTGGTAATGTTTAGGAGGATATTATGAGAATGAGACCCGCCAGTAGGAAATCCACATTTGTAAGTGTAATTGGATGTTTCTATCCTTTGATATGTGTATTGGTACATAGCCTTTAAGATTATTATTAGTAGGTATTATTAATTGTGCACTTAGATGTTTTGGAAAAAATGGTGATGACATATGTTCACAATGAGGTTGGATATTTTAGGTGTGTCATGAGTAGTATTTCATTATTAAATAATGTGAGAAAGAATTTTTCCCTTCTATTCCATAACAAAACATGATATGTTAGACACTTTTATGGAAATAATATAGCCTAAAAAATCAATTTCCATGGTGTTCTATATGGAATTTCAATTTCTAGGAATTCAAAGAATGAGAAATCAAGCACATGGGTTGATGACACTTGCATGGAACCCGCTTGATTGAAGATATCCTGACAAAGTGATTATATCACATTGTAAGAGATCGTATGAGGTGACTTGTCATTGCAACATTAACTTCTTCTTCTATGGGTTCCTTGGCATGTTGCTATATGAAAACCTTGGACTTTAGGCTGGTTTTCATAATGCTGTTGAGAAGAATGCCTAAAGGGTCACTCACTAAGTGTATCTAGAATCTCAATTTAATAATTTTTTATTTAACAAGTTGAAGAAATACTTTTCTCATTTGTGGTTTTATAAGTATTCATATATGCCAGATAGTATTCATTTCATCACTAGTTATTCGAGAGAATTTATTGTGGATTAAATATTAAATAAATATTTTTTTTATTTTAGTAAATATAATATTTATATATTTATCGGTGAATAAAAAAATTATATTTATTTAATAAATAAATATTTATTATTAAAGGCCCATGAAATAGTTATGGGGATTGGAGGACTAAGTTTTAGGTCTGGTGAGAAACAATATTAAATATTATTTGATTAAATAATATTTAAATATAACATGAAAATTAAGAACTTTCCATGGAAATAATGGTATTACTGTTATTATTTGATATGTGGGTTTCACATGGAATAATAAAATAAGTAACAAAGGTTGTGATAATTATTTTTTATTACCTAGTGAATTAAATTTGAAATTATGTTATTATTCTATAATTATCCAAGGGGGAAACCCATAGAGTTAGAAAATTAGTTTTTCACGACAATTTGGAGAATTTATCTCAAGCATCGAGAGTTACTTCTTCTCTAATAATGTTCTCAATAATGAGAGTGGTCATTGTAAACTAGATCAAGTAGAATGCTTTGGAAGCGGTTCTCAAGGAAATCGATAGAGGACGATGTAAGTCCAAGGATCTTTCATGCTAGTACCTCGAGACTCCTTCACCAACATCCTGAGATTCATGGAGCACATGTGGATCAACGATAGAGTAGATCTAAATTTTTTTCTATACAATGCAATGAATGCGTCCTAAAGATCTGTAGTCAAATGCATCAAAGGAAAAAAATTCACCTTGGTGTTAATTCATTAATTTATTTAAATTAATTATAAACAAAATATGTTTATCCTCTCTCTCTTGGTTAAAATTTTTATTCCTTTTTCTTAATCCTTGATTCAATTTCGTGGATACTATCATTAATCATTATATTAATCCCAGATTGTTCATTCCATTTGAAAAAAATTAAATTTGGGCATCGTCCCTCCTACACTTACCAAGAACTATAAACCTACAGTCCGGACCATGAATAACTGCCTCCACAAATTCTGTGTAGCATAAGGTTGAAAGACACAATATCCCATAAAAATATTCAAACATAGCCATACCAACGGAAGAGTGATAGATATTATTGGAAGAAAACTCTACAATGGCCATGTATCTCACCTGGGATCCTCCAAAGTCTAGAACACACACACGTAACATATACTCTAGTGTCTAGATGGTCCACTCTACTTGACCATCTGTCTGAGGGTGGAAAGTAGTGTTGAGGCATAACTGAGTTCCAAAATAATTCTACAATCCCATCGAAACTCGTGTGGTAAAATGGGTATCCTAATTTGAGATAATGGGTCTCAGAACTCTATGCAGTCGTACCACCTATTCCATATACCTCTGTGCTAAGGAAACCATTATGCCCAAATCCTTAATTTATAAAAGGAGACCTGATTTCATATTCCAATCCACTACTACCCATAATGCATAACATCTTCCCTGGGCCCTGGGTAATCCTGGGAATAAATCCATCAAGATGTTATCCCCATTCCACTCTAGGACATCTAAGGGCTGCCACAAACAACCGGGAACACAATGCTCAAACTTAATTTTCTATCACACCAAGAACTTAGCCACAATTTCAACAACACCCCACTTCATCATGGTCCACCAAATCTGCTTGTTTAATCCATGATACATCTTATAAACTCCTAGGTGTACTGCTAATGGTGAGCTGTGAAACTCAATGAGAACTTCATTGTGTATCGCCACTGGGACAAACAGATTCCCATGGTACAACATCTTATTTTTTCCATCCTTCGAACACCCCTTTAGAGTCTCAACCTAGTCATCATGATCACACATCACCTTTGTCACCGAGTCTCCCCATTAAGCCTCCTCCACTTTCTAAATTAGAGATGAATTCACTATCATCATAAATAGAAAACATATTTGACCATCCATCCCTATATTCAAGTGCAAGAAATCCAACTCCTTAATCTCATTGAAAACATTCCTAGATTCCCAAAAAACCTTCTTCTATGAATTCCTACTCAGTGCATTGGCCATAAAATTCATCTTTCCTAAGGTTTAATAGATATCGAAGTCATAATCCTAGAGAAACTCCACCCGCTACTAATGTCGTATGTTCAGGTCTCACTGGGAAAATATATACCTCTATTTCTTGTGATTCATGAAGACCATAAACAATTCTCCAATGGGGTAATACTAAAAAAAATTCAACACAAACAAAACTACTACTAGCTCCAGATCAAGGGTGTAATAGTTAAATTCAATGGGACATAACTTCCTAGACTCATAAGAGATCACTACTCACTAATTTATCAACACACGTCCCAAAACTAGACATTAAGCATCACAAAACCCATTGAATATCACACCCTCCTCTAGAAATCGGAGCACTGACCAACTTCCCCTTCAGATAGCCGAATGCTACCTGGAACTACTAACTCCACACAAAAGATTGGAATTTTCTAGTCAGAGATGTCAATGGAGTTTCAACTTGAGAGAAATAGGGTAAAAATCTCCAGTAACAGCATGCCATACAAAGAGATCTGTGAACTTTCGCCACATTCTTGGGTGCTATAAAAGAAACAACTGCCTCAAACATCGATGGGTCCACTAATATCCCTTAATAAGACACCAAATGTATAAGGAAGTTCACTTACCATGTCTAAAAGAAACACTTGGATAACATCCCATAGATATTGTGGTGTCAAAGAACCAACAAGAGAGTTCTGATATACTCGCTATACTCCTCCTTTAACTTCGAGTAGATTGGGATGTAATCAATGACCATAATGAAGAACCGGTCCCAGAACTTTTGGAAGACAGAGTTTATATGCCCTATGAACACAAATGGTGTGTTCGTAACACTTAACAACATAACCACAAACTAAAAGCTCCCGTACTTGCACCTAAAATCAGTATTCTGGATATCATCCTCCTTCACACTCCACTGGTGATATCCAGACCAAATATTGATCTTAGAGAACTAATTTTCTCCCCTTAGCTGGTCAAATAGATCATCTATTGTCGAAATATGCTAATGGTTCTTTACCATTACACAATTTAACCTCTGGTAGTCTATAAACACCCTCAAACCACCATCTTCATTATTCTCAAACAAGATCAAAGCACCCCACAGTGACATACTGGGCCAGATAAATCCCTTCATCATCAGATCACCAATATAAATACTTATCTTCTGTAGCTCAGAAGGTTCCATTCAATAAGGATCCATCAAAATTAGAGAATCAATTGGATTCAAATATATCATGAAATCAATGTCACATCGAGGGGTAGAGTCACAAATTCCTTAGAAAAAAATATGATAACTCCTCAAAAACTATGGGAACCCCCACAATCTGAGCATCCACCAATTCCACTAACAACTCGACCAAAAATAATGAATAGGCTCCATATAGTTAATACCCATTAGAAAACTCTACTCGCCAATGAAATCCCCATGTTGGACATCTATGTATGAAAACACTACTCTCCTACAAAATCAGTTGATGATATCATTCATGGAAAACAAATATTTTTTGTCATGGATGACATCATATGGATGCATCTTTAGCAAGAAGAGATCCCCACTGGATAGATGTGGCCCCAACATCAGTATACATCCCCAAAAATATCAAACTAGCTATTCTAACCTCTAACTGGAGTACTCAACACCAGGGGAATAAACATTCTCTCTATTTTTAGTCCCAAAACATGGGTTAGATCTGGTGAACCAAAGGAGTTTGAAGCTCTCGAATAAAATAAGGCACAAGAAAGAGTACTGAACACACTGATCGTACCTCGAAATATCTGTTTCCCCATTAGAACAACTACCACTATGGAGTGAAACTGACCACACATAGATCCTCTTCCCCTTTGATTTAGAATTACTCCTCAACCATGTCTGGGTAGAGGTCCATGAGGAATGCCTTGAGGTTGGCCACTTCCTGATATATCTCCCCTCTGTGGAATAAGAGCCTGCTATCCCTGCTGCTAAAATAGCATGGCCAAAAACTGCTTCTGAGGCTAGTGCTAAACCTTCCGACCTCCTCCATACTGGTCTTGAACTGGGAATTAACTATTAATGTACTTGTATCTTCTATAAGAGAAACACATCAGTCTCAATCCTATGGGAAAAAAACCAGGACTGAAAGTTTGAAACTAAAACTGCAGTGGTTGACTCCCTAATAGCCAAAACCTTAAAGACCCTAGTGCCTGAGACCTGGTACTGGAAGCCTATACCTTCATAGAACCCATCTGGGTTACCTCTCATGGTATAACTCCTTGTGAGTGCATCCTTTTAGCCACCTTTTCCTTCTTTTAGACCTCTAGGTATGTCGGTAAGCTAAAGCGAGTAACTGTGTACTTCATGGAAGAATGGAGTGCCTCCTCTAAGCATCTCACCCGAGAATCCTCATTTTTTAAAGACATTTGGATAAAATTGAAGGATATCCTTGAACTTGATCCCCATCTTCTGTACTAACATAACCCCTACTAGAGGGATGGAAACTCTTGCCTCTTCTTGGAATTCATGGTCGAAGAAAGGAATTCTGTCCAGAACTACTTCTCAAAATCTACCCACATAACATGAGCCTCTTTCCTCTTTCCTAGGTGGAGTGTCCACCACAGATATACATCACCTTATAGCTAGGTCATCGCCAAAGGAACCTAGTACTCCATCAGATCCCATATCATTTTGAAAGTAATTACCATCTCCTCAAGAAAACTCCCCATCTCTATATCTGAAATGATTCATTCATACTTTCCTAGAGTTTTCTGCAGGAAAGAACTAGGAATATTCTACCACTAATCATCTTCCCCCACTAGTTCAACCCTTTATCGGTCCACTGATTTTTCCTGTTGAGCCTCCACTACTTGTGCCACACACGGACGATGACCATGACCATAGATGAAAAATTAAATGGGGAACTTCTAATCTTGAGTAGTATGGAATTTTATTTAAGATACATTTTAATTTTTTTTATTTGATTTCCCCAAAATTCCCATGTCAAACAAGAAGACAAGTCATCATGATGCATGAAACTTTCCTAGTGTCTCTACCCTACAAAAAGTGTACCCTTAATTGGTCGTTCGGTAGACTCAGAGTCCTTGCATCTGATCATTGGGGGGGGGGGCTAAAATACCATGTCCTAGCCAGTCTTTCATGGTCTATGTCATGCACCAAGATCACCTAACACTATTTCCCTACCATCTCATGCAATATTCACTAATCCTAACTCCAAAATTCATCCAATATCTCAACCATCAACCTCTGATACCATTCTTTCACAACCCTCCTTTGTAAATATGTGGTAAGGGATGGAAAGTATTCCAAAATTCCTTCTTCAAGAATAAAAAGAGATAATAACCCCTAATTTCCACCTCTAGTAGGCCCCGTGGTGGTGACCAACACCAAGGGTATGAAAATATCAAAAAATGGGAGGAATTTTCATTTTGATAGTAACCATGACAAAAATATAAGATGTATAAACCTAAAAATAACTCCGAGACATATATATAAAAGAATATAAAATCCACCCCATAAGCATTTTTAAAGTAAAACTGCTAGAAATAAAATGAAAAAATCTAAACTAAATACTAAAAGAACAAAGAAAAGCAACAAAACACAAACCATCCTGAAGCCCGAGCTAGTGGGGTCTTGCACAGTCTGTGTAATCTCCCTAGAAACCTAAATTAAATTTCATATATATAGGGTGATCATGCATGCATACTCAGTAGGAAAAGCTAAAGTCCCTCATGCACAATTGGGAGAATCGTACTAATACACAAGTGAGGAAAATAACAGAAACTCAGAAGCACATAACAAGGTCTACTATCCACCCCAACCTCACCAAGTGACTCTCACCAAATAATGCAATTCACGTATGGTTAAGTAACAAGCATATCGATGATAGGGTAACCCAAACCACTTCCCACTGGTTAACTACTCATCCCTAATGGAGAACATCCTAATACTACCAAACTCTTCCACAAGACCCACTAACATAAACTACTTATACACACATGGTCCACATACCACATCTCACCCGAAATCACCTGGTCCACAACCACATTACAACTTTCTTGCAGACACTTGGGCCACAAAACTACAAAATAATCCCAAAGACTCCTGGGAAAGCACAAAACATCTCATCTTGAAGACAATGGGGAGAAAAACCCCTCACCTGCATACACCTGGACCTAAAAACTGCACCACAACTTCCCGAAGTCTAAAACACAACACAAAACTTAATGGGAAAGGAATGACCTGGGTGCACCAAGAGAAAATAAAAACACACTAGGAAGAGGATATTTCATCTTAGAAGATCCAGATCTAATATCAATAGAAGGAAACCCTTTTCAGGGCCATTAATGTTGGATCATGGTCAATATTTTGTAGTTTTACTATTTCAATGTCTGAGAAGCATTAAGAAATTAAATATATAATTAATATCCTTTGAAATGAATTTAGAAACGTTAAACCAAGTTTTAAAATTGATTTAAGTCAAATAAAATGTAAGAGTGGTGAAACAAGAAAAACTAGAAAAAATTTGGAAATGAATCATAGATGGGTGAGTCACCAAAGCGAGTAACCAATAGGGACTCACTGATAGAGAGTCACCAATGCAGCCCACAAAAAGTGAGTCACCAACATGACCCACGAATGGCGATTCACCGATGTGACCCATCGATGCTTGACTCACCAATGTGAGTCATCGATTCCCAACCCACTGACACCCTTCCTACCAATGACCAACCTACTAACACCCGTCCTATTGAGACCTGACCTACCAAGGCCCTTCTTATCGATACCCGACCTACCGACACCCAACCTACCAACACCCAACCTACCACCACCTGACCTACTAATTCCTAACCTATTGGCATAGAGCTATCAATATTGATCTATCGACACAATCTACCAATACCACCTACCGACATGACCTAGCAATGTTGTGTTGCCAACACAACCTAATAATGGAATAAAATTGAATTTTGGAAAACTCTTTAAATGAGCTATTGTTGTCTCATAGAACACATAAAACATTGGATTTTGAAAAATTAATGGAATTGGGAGGTCTGATCCATTACAAAAATTCTTTTATAATGATTTTGAAATGATATGTTTACCCTTTTTCTCTTTTACCAATGTTTTAAAAGGAACCATCTTGTCACTTACCAAAAAAGTCATTTTTCAAACGTTTTTACCAAGAAAAATGAATGTTCTTTTACCTCATATGGAAATTACAGATTTACTCACCGCCACATCTTTGAAGGGTACATTACATGTTAAAAAGGTTAAATTTTAAGGAAAGTTTTTTTGAAAGTTATTTTAAAAAGAAAAGATTTTTCAAATGTTTTTATGAAATAAAATGTCATTTTCCTCAAGAATGATTTTGAAAAATATTTGTACTATTTTTATTCACCATCAACAACAACAAATTTTTTTACATCACATGGGATTTTCTATATTGATACCATCCTTATTTTTCCTATGTATGGTTAATTATTCATTTGTCTAAGTATAATATTTAGATTCACTTCCTTGAATCATTTTTAATTCCCTTTGAAATTTTCAATATCCTATGACCATTGAACATTTTATTTTCCACTAATTACCTATTAAATTTTTCATGGATAGTACTATTGCCTAAACCATACAAAATTTTACCTATTGTGTCTACTTTGACAGTTATTTGATTATTTGGGGAAATGTTGAAAATTTCATATTATTTATTTAGTATAGATATTTGATAAGGAAAATTATTTATTTTGATTATTAGATATGAGGAATGTTTCGACTGGTAATGGAGGATAGATCCCAGACTTTATATATCTCCTCAATGAATCGATAGGTTCTCATGAGAAAAACTAGTTACACTAATTAAATGGGTTTTTATTTATAGTTTTAAAGCATCTTGTGAATGGTCTTGATGGTATGGTTTTAATGTACCTTTGACATGACACCCTTTTAGAAATAATTGAATTTATATTATATTCATTTATTAATAATCTATGATATTTTTTGTTGACATATCTATGGATACATTTAATTTTCCGTTCATTGATTAAATATCATGTGTTTTAGTGTCTTACATTTCCATATTTATATTTCCTTATCTAGTTAGTTGAATGGAATGTGTTTCTCATAATTAACTTTCCATATTTTTATTCACTTCATTCTCAGTTTATTGATTATATGGCATGTGATTTTAGTTATTTTTAATTTCATAACTATTATTCCCATTTATTCATTTTTTCTTATGTTATATTTTCCCTTACTAATCATTTGAGCTCACCCTTATTATGTATCTTCCCCTGGGAATATATAAGTGTACTATGTAAGATATGTAGGGATTTACTATATGGATTAGAGTTATTCACAAATTTATTTATTTATAAAGAAGAAAAAAATATGTTGTAATTAATGTATTATTTTGTAATAAAATACTCATATATGTATTTGGTAACCAAGAATACTACACCGTCATTCCTTCATGATTTGATCTGATGTAATCATGTAAATGTAATAGTAGTAGACATCAGATCTAAGATATCCGAGGTTAGGGTGCTACACCTAATCCCATGTGATCCATGCTCTCTTTGAGAAATAAGGGACAACAAGTAATCAGTTTCATTGAATGTGGATTTGGTACCTATGTGATGGGGTGACCCTATGGGATGTTTAATATATAGAATAAGCCTTAAGAATGAATCATATGTATCCTATTTGGATAGAAATCAGAGCTCTCATAATTTTGTTGCTTCTCAATCCATTGATAGATAAGGTAGGGAGACAAACCCATATGAGAGTTTGGGTCCCCAAGGTTTTAAATATTAGAGACATGGAGGGAGTTACACAGAAGTGGATACCTATTAGAGCCTAGGACTTAACAATGAATCCTACATATCATGTTTGGGAATGAATAAAAGTTATATTAGTTTAGTTGGGAAAATCTATATATATTGGGAAAATTTATCATATCTTGAGACGTTAATCAAATATGTCCTGATTGTCTAGAGGCCATGCCTAAATATAATCAAATGATCATGTTGACCTTTCCAGAGGACATCACATTACCTGGATTTCATGTTTGGGAGGTTGTATCATGATTAAGGATGACATATCTATAGGTTGTCACAAGACATGGCTGACATTTCTGGAGGGAATTGCAAGACTTGGCTAACATTTCTTTAGGGTGTCACCTTACCTGACAGACATGTATATAGGGCGTAGTAAATCATGGGTGACATGTCAAAAGAAATTCTAAATATTTGGGTGATATTCCCAGATGCTACCTCATGTCTTGGGAGACATGTCTTTCAATATCAAAAAATCTAGATGAAAAGAATAGAGGGAATCACAAGACATGGATTTCATGTCCAAGTGACACCACATGACTTGATTGACATGTGAAGAGGGCATGAAAAGAATTTTAAAGCATGAATTGGTGCAACTGCATGACTTCATTTGAAATGTATGGAGGGCGTCACAAGACATGGATGGAATGTATTGGTGTTGCTGCATGGATTTATTAACATTCTCAGAGGGTGTGTCCGGAATTTCTTGAATTCTCTGAGGGAAATCTCATGAATTTCTTAAAATGTACAAGGTACAACACACATCTTTCTTGAGATTTCTATGGGAAATTTCATTATTTAAATGGAATGTCTAGAGGGTGTTACATGACATGGGTGACATTCCTTGGTGTTGTCTCTGGATATGGGTATGTCAAGTGAAGTTCATGAATATTATCGTATAATGTTTCATATAAGTATTCCATTTTGTTGTCTTTTTAGTGTTTATTTCATATGAGACTCAAGGTTTTTCAATAATTAGCTTCTTTTAGGATTCATGTGACCCATTCAATATACGGGAACTCCTTTGTATAATCTGGATGACACATTGGATGTCCTTGACATGATCTATAGAGTGATCATGTGCATCACATGTTCATGTCAAATGATACTTTAGGTCATTGCATAGATTTTTACATGTATAAATACCTTTATGATCATGTGAGTTTCTAGTCCGATATTTTTTCTCTTATACTCCTGTATAGCAGACATCATTTTTACTTTTTATTCTAGGGGGGATTTATAGGCCTCATCTCCCCAGTTATAGACCACCTTGAGTGGTGTGTATCTTAATATTTGAGCTGGAGTTGGTGAAGGGTTTTTTTATCATTCAATTTTCATGGTCCAACCAATAGTCATCCATGGTGTCGCATGATAATAGTGACCACGATAAAATTATACCACCACCTTGTTTATTGGACCTTGAATGATCAAGTGGATTTATCATAACCATGATGACATGTCACAAATCCTTAAAATGGTCAAGATGACATGACTAGAAGTATTATCAAGATTAGGACACTCGTGGAAAGGATTTTCACATGATCAATGATGACTTGTTTGGGGTCCTTCGTGAGAATAAGGAATCTTGTAAAGAGTTCCTCTGTGGTGTTAAGATGAAATTTTAAGGGTTATTTGTGTAATAAATAGTGCTCTATAATGGTTCATAATGTATTTCTCATGAAGATCAACATATCTTCCCTTCACAAAAAGCTACTAAGTTTTCCCTTTTTAATTCCTTTCTTATTTTAAAAGGGTAAGAGATTTCATGATGTGGTACGAGAATTGTTAGGGAAAATAACTATTTTTTTCTATGATGAATCATGTGATAAATGATGGATCTCTTGATGATGTGTGATAATTTCCATGAAAAATCCCTATGTTTGTTTGTGGATCCATAGTGGCATTATTTTCTTTAATGTACGTATCTAAAGTCCTTCGCATGGTGAAGGTGACACACCAACATTCTATTACACAACAAAATGGACATGAAACCATGGGATTGATGGGGTATTGTAATTTTTATGAGTACATCACATGAATAAAAATTTAAATCCCCATTGCATAAGGCTTCATCCTTTTTCTAACATTATAATATAATGTGTTTTAGATTATTGTTAGGTGTTCATCGGTTGAAAAGTATCATGATTGGCGGAACTCATCTGTTATACTCCACATGATAATTAGTTTTTATTAGGGAAGCTTTTCAATTATAGTATTCCTTTTCAAATGTGTGTTCATGTGATCATAACTAGATTATGCACAGTTCCCGACCCGTTTCGATGACCATCTGAAGGTCACATGATTTTGTATTCTTATGAAGGTTACGTGATCTGTATGATTCAACCTCCTTATCTTCCATTATTCTTTAGATAAAATAATACACATGATTTGGGTATTTCAAGAATTATAAATTTTAAGATCATAATTTGTAGTTTTTCTATACATACCCAACCATGAGAGATGGTAATGAAAAATGAATGATATCGGTTCGTGTGGTGGTAATCCAACATACACACGAATGATAATTTGTAAGGACCTGACACCAGTTTCCCAGAGCCGGTGCCTTATTTGATTACATTGACATAAAAACAAGGAATATGAATCCCAAAAGACCAAGTAGTTTAGTATTAGTGGAAACAGGTTACATACATGAGTTTATCATTACAATATGAAGGGAAACAAAACACTATTTTATTCCACTAGAAACAACACGTCTCCTAGATTATGCTTGCATATCATTTATAAATTACTTCTTCATGTCCTAAGAAAATTAAACATAAGAAAGGGGTGAGCTCAAATGCTTAATAAGAGTAAGAAATATAGCGGAAGTTAATATAAATGTTAGACATGGGGAATAATTGAAAACACATGCCTTTAATAATGAACTTGAACACATTACGACAGAAATATGAGTTGAATAAATAATGCCATAATAAAACATAATCATGGGTATTATACTAGTATAATAGACTCATAAACTTCAAATACTAGCATCATTATGAGGGAAGTGCATATGACGGACATCATAACCATACCGTCCAAGCCTCTTGCTAGGACCATTAAATAATAATTTTGTCATGGCCTTGTGCCAAGACCATAGTTTGTCTCATGAGGCCTACTGATGCATCGAAGAGCTATAGAGGGACCCACCCATCACATAATAAGTCCAATACACTCCTCATATGAGTGGGGATAAAAATAAACAACATATACATTCATATTGAAACTATTATATGAAATGTAACAAACTTTCCCCAATTATTGAATATAAAACACTAACCATTCCGAGTAATATCGCGAATGGTTTTAGGAAGGATCACCCACAATAGAGTTAGTCATAAACCATAAAATAAAATATGGTAGATTAATTCATAAATGATTAAACCCAATAATATCATGGAATCAACAAGAGAGTTGAATTAGATGAAAACACTCTTATAAAATCATTAAGAAATTCTGGAGATAAATACTCTTTTATTTTGAAAGGAAGAGTTCTTTAGGAAAAATATTTGTATAAAACCATAATTAAAGTAAGACTGTATTTTATGATAAAATTTGTGTTTTTATAAGGATAATGGTTTCCAAAATTAGATTATATCTTTATCTTTAAAATAGATATGAATTTGAGAAATTCCCTTTTATCAAGCTCGTATCTTTGGAAACAGTTTTGAGAGATCCTTTTAAAACATGTAACTATCCAGAAAATAGGGAAGGATTCTGGTTGGTTTACATATATAAAATACTTACACATAATTTATGAGGATTTCATAACAATACATAAGAATTTCATCGAGTAAATTAGACAATAAAAGTAACCCGAATGAAAATGGATGCTCGTGTGGAAAACCCTTACCTTAACTCCAAACGTGTTCTTCTCTAGAACATAAGATCCTGGAATATGAAATTATACTTATTAATAACTTATTTAAAAACCTATTAGATATGTATTTAGTTTATCATAATTATTTTTAGTTCATTTATACCCTTATTTCTAAGTTATTATATTGAATTTTGTTGTTCTAGGGTGTTCATTTTCTCTATTTTCATAATTGGTTCAGTTGTTTTTAAGTAATGGAGTTCATGTGGAATGGTTATAAATATCCAGGATTGGAATTATATATTATTTATGAATATAAATAATTGGTAATGGTCATTTCTATCATTTTTTTATATGGAATGAGGTGAATCATTAGATGAGAACCACTTCGATTATTTGGAAATATTTGGATTATTATGAACTAGTTTTTTCATATAACTTAATTATATGTACATATTCTGGTTATTGAATATTAATTATGTTATAATACAAATATTATAGTCTGGTTCAACCATAAATATGGTTCCATGACCAGTAATGAAGAAGAAATTGAAAAATGAAACTTCGTCGTCCACAAAGGCTATAAATTGGAACCTCATGGATGTTGATTTCGTTTATAAAATTAAAAGGGAGGGAGTAAGAATATTTATGACGGGTCTTCCATTAACATTAAATAAATCAAGTATATATATTTTAATGGAGTTATCATGATCATTTGGACTAATGAGGTTAGGAGAGAAAAAGAATAGAGATGATCTTGAAATTAAGAGAAAAGGTGAGAGATCCCTTATGAAAATTCGTCAGCCTAACGACATCGCTTAATATTTAATAAAATGAAATGATGAGATCAAAATGGTACCTAATCATATTGAAATAAAAAGGAATGTAATAAGAATACATAATATCAAACCCCAACATATTAGAATGGAAATTCAAAGAGTTAACAAAAAAGAAGTGTCAACTTAAAGAAGAGAATGAAGGATTCTGTTACCTTGTAGAATAACTCCTATATCTTGAAGGATGGAACCTTGGGTGCTTAAGGAAACATTGGTAGGACTCTTAGATAGATAAAACCACCAGATATTATAGGATGAGGGATTTTGAATGAAATAAAACGAATGGATGAGTGAGTATTTATAGAAAAAGAGAGGTGATTTTTTAATAATTTCAAATGGACACCTCATTAGAAGTTTTTGCCAAACCATGGGATTTCCCATGGTATTTTCCCATGTTTTAAGACAATTGGGACACCTCATATCATAAGTTACTATAAAAAAGTCTACCATCCTTTTATTTTAATTAATATGTCATTATGATGTCATTAAACTACTGAATACTCAAAACTGTATTTTTCACTATTCATGAAAAATTCAAGTATTTTAGAAAAATTCCAAAAATTCACCCCTACCATTTTTCAATGTTTATAATTCAAAAGTGAAATACAATTTTCAAAAATAATTTTCTAAATATTATTATTTTAATTTTTAAATAAGGTCACAGTTAATTCGAACAATAACAATCTTGAAGTGCAATTAGTTTTATGTGACATTGGAAAATTAATTAAGATCCCATTATCCTATTGCCTTGAGAAAATAAAATAATAATATAATTTACTATCCATGAGGTCATATTACTATTCATATTACTCTTCATAAGGGTATGTTACTATTCACCAAAAATCAAGTTTGTTCTATCAGACTCTAAACGACTTACTGAACACAACTCTAGATGACCATTTATTGAAATTCAAAACATAGAAGAGGATAGATTATAAAATTGCATTCTATATTTATTTTAAAAACCTTGGGGTGTTAAATTCTTTCCTCCTTACAAAAATTTTGTACTTTAAATTCCCAAAATTTTACCTAAAAAGATTCGGGTATGTCTTTAACATAAGCTCCTCAGGCTCCCATGTTGCTTCCTCCATCTTATGGTTCCTCTATAGAACCTTTACCAGTCGAGTCGTCCAATTTATCAATACTTGTTCTCTAATATCAAGAATCTTGATAGGCTCTTCACAGTAAGATATATCAGGCTTAAGTTCCACTTATTCATAAGTGAGTACATGTGTTGGGTCTTGTATGTACTTTCTTAACATTGACACGTGGAACACATTGTGAACCTTAGAGAGACTTGGCGGCATAGCCAAACGGTAAGCTAGGACACCAATTCGGTCCAGAATTTCAAAAGGTCTTATGTACCTAGGACTTAATTTACCTTTCGTACCGAAACGTATAACTCCCTTCCATGGATATACCTTTAAGAAAACATGATCTCTTTCCTAAAATTCCAAATCCATCCTTCGATTATCAGTATAGTGCATCTGCCTACTTTGAGCTATTTTGATAAGGATCAGAATAATCTTCACCTTCTCCATTGTTTCTTCAAAAGGTTATGGGCCCACGAGCTTTCTTTCACCAACATCATCCCAGCAAGTTAGTGTACGACATTGCCTCCCATATAATGATTCATAGGGTGACATCTGAATACTTGAATGGAAGCTATTGCTGTATTAAAATTCTATGAGAGGTAAATATTGATCCCACATGCCTTGAAAATCAAGTGAACAAGAACTCTAAATGTATTCCAATGTTTGAATTGTCCATTCTTACTATCCATCAGTTTTTGGGTGGTAGGCAGTGGTCAAATGAAGATCAATATCTAGGGCCTTCTAAATAATTTTCCAGAATCTTGATGTAAAATGTGGATCACGATAAAAAAAATTGATAGGGGTGAACCATTAAGTCTCAATACTTCAATAATATATAGTATTTCTAGTCATTCAAGTGCTAGATCTTCTATTATAGCAGGAAAATGTGTTGACTTGGTAAGACGATCGAGAATTACCCATATTGCATTGTTCCTTCTAGGAGTCTTTGGTAGTCCCATGATAAAGTCCATCATGAAATTATCCCATTTCCACTCAGGTATAGGAAGAGGTTGCAATACTCCTCTAGGTTTTTGGATTCCAGACTTCACTTGTTCAAAAACCATATATCTAGACACAAAATCAGTAATCTCCCTCTTCATGTTGTCCCACCAAAAATGTTCCTTAAAATCTCTATACATCTTAGTGCTACCAGTGTGTATAGAGAAATTGGAACTATGAGCATCATCCAATAATTAATTTTTTATATCACGTATATCAGGAACACATAGTCTCCCAAATTTCAAAATTACATCTTCATATATGAAGTTACTCAATCTCTCATCATTCACAACATTAATATTTTTTTGAAACTCCTCATCATCAGCCTGAGAACTTTTTATCCATTCTAGTAAAGATGGTCTGACAACCATTTGAAAAATCATTGATGTTTCACAATCTATGGTTATTCCCATATCCATCTTTACAAGATCCATAAAAATAGGATCCCTTTCAACCCTCATCTTGTTCAAAACTCCATGATCCTTTCTTCTCAAAGCATCAGTCACCTTATTTGCCTTCCCTGGGTGGTAGTGTATCGTGCAGTAATAATCCTTGAATAGTTCAAGCCATCTCCTTTGTCTCATGTAGAGTTATTTCTGTGAGAAAATATACTTCAAACTCTTTTGATCAGTATAAATCTCGCATTTTTCACCATAGAGATAATGTCTCCATATCTTCATAGCAAAAATTACTGCAGCTAACTCAATATCATGAGTAGGATAGTTTTGCTCATTAATTTTTAGGTGTCGTGATGCATAAGCAATAATCCTATCATTTTGCCTAAGGACACAACCAAGTCCTTTCTTTGAAGCATCACTATAAATAACAAACCAATCATACCCCGATGGTAGAGTCAATATAGGAGCATTGACTAATTTTCTCTTCAGTTTTTCGAAACATTATTTACAATCTTTTGTCCAAACAAATTTAACACATTTACGTGTGAGCTTCGTTAGCAGGTTAGCTAGTCGGGAAACATTCTGAACAAAACTCCAGTAATAACCTTCTTAGCCAATAAAGCTGCGAACCTCAGTTATGTTTGTTGGCATGGTCCAATCTTGGATTGACTTTTTCTTTGCAGGATCAACAAGGATTCCATCCTTAGAGACAATATGGCCAAGAAAAGAAATCTCCTAAAGCTAGAATTCACACTTTATAAACTTCCCATATAATTCATGTCTTCTAAGAGTCTTCAGGATAATGCACAAGTGATTTTCAAGATCTTTGTGGTTTTTGGAGTATACCAAGATATCATCAATAAATACCTCTACAAAATCATCTAGATATTACCTGAAAACTCTATTTATTAGATCCATGAAGACAGAGGGTGAATTAGTCAATCCAAAAGGCATTACTGTAAACTCATAATGCCCGTACCTGGTTCGAAATGCTGTTTTCTGAATGTCTTCCTTCTTCACACTCAACTGATGATATCCAGATCAAAGGTCAATCTTTGAAAAGTATTGAGCTCCATGCATTTGGTTAAATAAATCATCAATGCGAGGTAGGGGAAACTTGTTATTTATTGTTATATCATTGATCTCTCTGTAGTCGATACATAACCTCATAGATCCATCTTTCTTCTTAACAAAAAGGACAGGGGCTCCCCATGGAGAAACACTAGGGCGGATAAATCCCTTATTACTAAATTAATCTAGTTGTTTCTTTAGCTCCATAAATTCCACTTGTTTCTTTAGATCCACTAATTCCACAGTTTCCATTCTATAAGGGGTCTTCGATATGGGCCTTGAACCTGGAATTAAATCAATGGAAAACTCAATTTCTTGTTCTGGAGGATGTCCAGGTAAATCTTCAGAAACGTATCAACATATTCTCTCACAATAGATACATCCTCTATTTGAACATTCCTTTCCTCACCCACAGTTATTTCATTCTCTTCCTCCCCAATAATTTAATTTAGTTGAGCTAGTGGGGGTGGTTCTAGATAAGAATCTGGTGGTGACGATTCTTCTCTAAAGATAGGGTGTTCTTTATCATCGTTATAAAAAATCGTAACCTACTTCTCCTTACAAAATTTTTTTTCATCATGGTCGGAATGCCAATCCATACTAAGGATTATATCAAATTCAATCATGGTTATAACGATGAGATCAGTAGATAAATATCATTTATATGCTATAATGGGAACTGATTCACAGAACATTGTACCAATTATACTTCCCTTAGAAGTTTTGACTAACAACTCCTTTGTTAAATAAAATTGAAAATATCTTATTTTCATAGAAAAATGGGAAGATATGAAACAATGTGATGATCCAGAATCAAATAATTCATTGGATAAACTTGAGGAAAAAATTAAAGTACCTATCACCACGTCATTAGAAACTTCAACCTCTACAGTTGTGATTGCAAAAGCTTGTCCCTGATCCCTTGTCCTTCTCTGTTTCATATTTCCTTGACGTTTTGGAAAATCATTAGCATAGTGTCCCATCTCCCAACAACTATAGCATTGAACATCCTTGGCTTCCTTCTTCACTTTGCAATCACCAGCAAGATGGACTTTCTGACCACATTTCTAGCATACACCTTTTCCTTTTAAGCTAGCAGTAGGGTGTTTCTTTCCACAATTGTGACATGGTGGAAACTCAACTCTTCCCTTCTTCCTCGTTTCTTTATTTCCTTTCCCCGGGTTTTCAGAAGCCCTCTATTTTTCTTTCTTTCCCTTAAAGTCATAAGACTTAGAGAATTTTTTTTCTATCTTGATGGCACATGAAGCTATATCCTCATATGATGAAAAACTTTGGGAGACTAGTGCCCACCGCAGGAATGGCTTTAGGCCATCAAAGAATTGATCAATTTTTCTCCTTGGATTTTGTATGTAGTGCACAACATGTCTTGCTAATCTTGTGAAGTTGGCTTCGTACCTTGCAACATTATCATCTTCCTTCTACCTCGTATTCAAGAATTGTCTCTCCATATCTGCTCACTACTCATGAGGGAAATATTTTTCTAAGAATATTTCTTTAAAATCTCTCCATTACATCTATTCTATATCTTCCTCCTCTTTTGTGTTTTTGATTAAGGACCACCACTGATCCGCATCTCCCGATAGATGATATACTTCCATGACAACCTTCTCTCTTTCATTACATCCCAAGGTGAGAAATATATTCTCAAGGGAAAATATCCACTGCTCTGCTGCAAATAGGTTTGTAGTCCCATTGAATGATGGAGGTTTTTTTTCACAGAAAGTGATCTTGCATGGCTCCTCCACATGGTGGATCTGGATGCTCCATATTGGTAATGTTATTATTCATAACCTGAGTAAGTTGTCCCAGAATAGTTATGAGTTACTCAGCACCAGTCACACCACCAGAGCCAACATCATTATCTTACGTCGGAGGAAAATCTTTACAGGGGACACGTGCATTCGTGTGATTTCCATTCTGTCCACTAGGTGGCATATCTAGATAATGTCATACAGAATATTAAGTTATGAATCATAATGTATAATATTAACTTAAAAATACTCAGAATAATTTTGATCCTACGCATGGCTAATCCCATATTCCCAAAAATGGTTTCTTTGAGGAATATTTACATTAAATTCCTTCATAATGGCTTGTAAAGAAAATATGAATTATCCTAAGCTTATCCCCTGAGAGTGTCATAACCAAGAGTGAAGTGAGGCCCGTTGTCGTGCACTAGTTCCCGTTCGAGTCTATATCAAAGCGGTGTTTTTGGGTTTTACCCCTAGATACATCTGTGCCAGAGCTGCCTCTACCTGCTTGTATCCAGACAGGGATGTATTTCTTGAATGATCCACATAATCTATTCCTTACCAAAATAAAAGGATTTTCTTGTATGTTTATCCTCAAAGACTAACTTAGGGGATCTTCCCTAATTCTACGTTTTCTAAATCTAGTTTCCAAGTATTCTACTAAACTTCCTCTGATACAAACTGTAAGGACCTGACCCCAGTTGCCCAGAGCCGGTGCCTTATTTAATTATGTTGGAATACATATAGCGAATAAGAATCCCAAAAGGCTGAGTATTTTAGTATTATTGGAAACAAGTTACATACATATGTTTATCATTAGAACATGAAGGGAAACAAAAAACTATTTTATTCCACTAGGAACAACACGTCTCCTAGATTATTCTTGCATGGAATTCATAAATCACTTCTTCATGTCCTGAGAAAATTAAACATAAGAATGGGGTGAGGTCAAATGATCAGTAAGAGTAAGAAATATAACGGAAGTTAATATAAAATTTGGACATGGTGAATAATTGAAAACACATGCCTTTAATAATGAACTTGAACATATTACGGAAGAAATATGAGTTGAATAAATAATTCCATAATAAACCATAATCATGGGTATTCTACTAGTCAAATATCCACATGAACTTAAAATACTAGAATCATAATGAGGGAAGTGCATATTCCGGACATCATAACTATACCGTCCAAGCCTCTTGCTAGGACCATTAAATAATCATTTTGTCATGGCCTCGTGCCAAGACCATACTTTGTCTAATGAGACCTACAGATGCATCAAGGGGATATAGTGGGCCCCAACCGTCACATAATAAGTCCAATGAATTCCTCATATGAGCTCGGATGAAGAAAAACAACATATACACTCATATTGAAACTATCATATGAAATGTAACAAACTTTCCCCAATTATTGAACATAAAACACTAACCATTCTGAGTAATATGGTTAATGGTTTTAGGATATATCAACCACAATAGAGTTAGTCATAAAAAATCAAATGAAATATTGTAGATTAATTCACAAATGATTAATCCCAATAATACCATGGAATCAACAAGAGTGTTGAATTAGATGAAAATAGTCTTATAAAATCATTAAGCAATTCTGGAGATAAATACTCTTTTATTTTGTAAAGAAGAGTTCTTTTGGAAAAATATTTGTATAAAACCAGAAGTAAAGTATGATAATATTTTATAAAACAATTAGTGTTTTTATAAGGATAATGGTTTCCAAAAAAATATTATATCTTGCCCTTTAAAATAGATATGAATTTGAGAAATTCTCTTGTATCGGGCTAGTATCTTTGGAAACAGTTTTTAGAGATCCTTTTAAAACTAGTAACTATACAGAAAATAGGGAAGGATTCTAGTTGGTGTACATATATAGAATACTTATACAGAATATATGAGGAGTAAATAACAATACATAAGAATTTCATCGAGGAAATTAGACAATAAAAGTAACCTGAATGAAAATGGAAGTTTGGGTGGAAAACCCTTACATTAACTCCAAATGTGTTCCTATCTCAAACTTAAGCTCCTAGAATATGAAATTATACTTATTAATAACTTATTTAAAAACCTATTATACATGTATTTAGTTTATCATAATTACGTTTAGTTCATTTATGCCCTTATTGCTAAGTTATTATATTGAATTTTGTTGTTCTGGGGTGTTCATTTTCTCTATTTTCATAATTGGTTCACTTGTTTTTAAGTAATGTAGTTCATGTGGAATGGTTATAAATCTCCAGAATTGGAATTATATAATATTTATGAACATAAATAATAGGTAATTTTCATTTCTATCATTTTGTTTTATAGAATGAGGATGAATCATTAGATGAGAACCACTTCGATTATTTGGCAGTATTTGGATTATTATGAACCAGTTTTGTCATATAACTTAATTATTTGTACATATTCTGGTTATTGAATATTAATTATGTTATAATACATATATTATATTATTTTTAAACCATAAATATTGTTTCATGACAAGTAATGAAGAATAAATTGAAGAACAAAACTTCATCGTCCATGAAGGCTATAAATTGGAACCTCATTGATGTTGATTTCGTTTATAAAAATAAAAGGGAGGGAGTAAGAATATTTATGATGGGCCTTCCATTAACATGACATGAATACAGTATATATATGTTACTGGAGTTATCATGATTATTTGGATATAGGAGGTTAGGAGATAAAAAAAATAGAGATGATCTTGAAAATAAGAGAAAAGGTGAGAGATCCCTTATGAAAATTCGGCAGCCTAACGATGTCGCTTAATATTTCATAAAATGAAATGATGAGATAAAAAGGGTAACTCAACATATTAAAATTAAAAGGAAAGTATGAAGAAAACATATAATAAAACCCCAACATATTATAATGTAAATTCAAAGAGAGAACATAAAAGAAGTCTCGACTTAAAGAAGAGAATGAAGGATTCCCTTACCTTGTAGAATAAATCCTAGATCATGAATGTTGGAACCTTGGGAGATTAAGGACACATTTGGAGGACTCTTAGAGAGGTAAACCACCAGATCTTCTAGGATGAGGGATTTGGAATGAATGAAAATGAATGGATGAGTGGGTATTTATAGTAGAAGAGAGGTAATTTTTTAATAATTTCAAAGGGACACTTCATTAGTGGTTTTTGCCAAACCATGGGATTTCCCATGGTATTTGCCCATGGTTTAAGCCACATGGGACAACTCATGTCATAAGTTACTATACAAAAGTCTACCAGCCTTTTATTTTAATTATTATGTCATTATGATGTCATTAAACTACTAAATACTCAAAACTGTATTTTTCACTATTCATGAAAAATTCAAGTATTTTAGAAAAATCCCAAATATTCACCCCTACCATTTTTTGATGTCTAGAATTAAAAAGTGAAATCCAATTTTCAAAAATAATTTTCTAAATATTATTAATTTAATTTTTAAATAAGGTCACAGTTAATTTAAAAAATGACAATCTTGAAGTGCAATTAATTTTATGTGACATTGGAAAATTTATTAAGATCCCATTATCCTATTTCCTTAAGAAAATAAAATAATAGTAATATTTACTATTCATGAGGTCATATTACTATTCATATTACTATTCATAAGGGTGTGTTACTATTCACCAAAAATCATGTTTGTTCTATCAGACTCCAAATGACATACTGAACACTACTCCAGATGACCATTTCTTGAAATTCAAAATATAGAAGAGGATAGTTTATAAAATTGAATTTTATATTTATTTTCAAAACCTTGGGGTGTTACATTCTCCCCTCCTTACAAAAAGTTCATCCTTGAAATTTTAGAGAATATTACCTAAAATGATTCAGGTATGTCTTTAACATAAACTCCTCAGGCTCCCATGTTGCTTCCTCCATCTTACAGTTCCTCCATAGAGCCTTTACCAGTAGAGTCATCCGATTTCTCAAAAATTGGTCTCCAGTATCAAGAATCTTGATAGGCTTTTCACAGTAAGATATATCGGGCTCAAGTTCCACTTCCTCATAAGAGAGTACATGTGTTGGGTTTGGTATGTACTTTCTTAACATTGACATATGGAACACATTGTGAACCTTGGAGAGACTTGGAGGCATTGCCAAACGGTAAGCTACAACTCTAATTCGGTCCAGAATTTCAAAATGTCCTATGTACCTGGGACTTAATTACCCTTTCATACCGAAACGTATAACTCCCTTCCATGGAGATACCTTCAAGAAAACATGATCTCCTACCTGAAATTCCAAATCCTTCCTTCAGTTTTTAGCATTTCTCTTCTGCCTACTTTGAGCTATTTTGATATGGTTCTGGATAATCTTCACCTTCTCCATTGTTTCTTCAACAAGTTCTAGGACCATGAGCTTTCCTTCACCAACACCATCCCAGTATGTTGGTGTATGACATAGCCTCCCATATAATGCTTCATAGGGTGACATCTGAATACTTGAATGGAAGCTATTGTTGTAGGAAAATTATATGAGAGGTAAATATTGATCCCACATGCATTGAAAATAAAGTGAACAGGACCTCAACATGTCTTCCAATGTTTTAATAGTCCGTTCTGACTGTCCGTTAGTTTGTGGGTGGTAGGCAGTGCTCAAATGAAGATCAGTATCTAAGTCCTTCTGAAGACTTTTCTAGAATCGTGATGTAAAATATTGATCACGATTAGAAAAAATAGATAGGGGTACACCATGAAGTCTCACAACTTCATTAATATATAGTCTTTCTAGTTGTTCAAGTGGTAGATTTTCTCTTATAGCAAGAAAATGTGTTGGCTTGGTAAGACAATCGACAATGACCCATATTGAATTGTTCCTTCTTGGAGTCTTTGGTAGTCCCATTACAAATTCCATCGTGATATTATCCCATTTCTACTCAAGTATGGGAAGAGGTTGCAATATTCCTCCTGGCTGTTTCCTTCCAGCTTTCACTTGTTGACAAACCATACATCTGGACAAAAAAATCAGCAATATACCTCTTCATGTTGTCCCACCAAAAATGTTCTTTCAAATCTCCATATATCTTAGTGCTACCAAGGTGTGTAGAGAAATTGGAACTATGAGAATCATCCAACAATTCCATTTTTAGATCAGGTATATCAGGAACACACAGTCTCTTCCCAAATTTAAAAATTCAAACTTCATATATGAAGTCACTCAATATCCCATCATTCACAACATTAATCTTCTTTTGAAACTCCTCATCATCAGCATGAGAACTTTTTATCCAATATACTAAAGATGGTTTGGAAAACATTTGAAAAAGCATTGATGTTTCACCTTCTATGGTTATTCCCATATCCATCTTTACTAGATCCATGAAAATAGGATCCCTTTCAACCCTCATCTTGTTCAAAACTCCATGATCCTATCTACTAAAAGCATCAGCCACCTTATTTTCCTTCCTTGGGTGGTAATGTATCGTGCAGTCATAATCCTTGAGTAGTTCAAGCCATCTACTTTGCCTCATGTTGAGTTCTTTCCACGAGAAAATATTATTCAAACTCTTGTGATCTGTATAAATCTCACATTTTTTACCATAGAGATAATGTGTCCATATCTTCAAAGAAAATATTACTGTAGCTAACTCAAGATCATGAGTAGGATAGTTTTGCTCCTGAATTTTTAGTTGTCGTGATGCATAAGAAATAACCCTATAATTTTTTCACAAGGACACAACCAAGTCATTTCATTGAAGCATCACTATAAATAACAAACTCGTCATTCCCCGATGGTAGAGTCAATATAGGAGCATTGACTAATCTTCTCTTCAGTTCTTCGAAACATTCTTCACAATATTTTGTCCAAACAAATTTAACCCCTTTACATGTGAGCTTCGTTAGCAGGTTAGCTAGTTAGGAAAAATTCGGAACGAAACACCGGTAATAACCCGCTAAGCCAATAAAACTACATATCTCAGTTATATTTGTCGGCATGGGCCAATATTGGATTTACTTTTTTTTTGCAGGATCAACTAGGATTCCATCCTTAAAGACAATATGGCCAAGAAAAGAAATCTCCTGAAGCCATAATTCACACTTGCTAAACTTCCCATATAATTCTTATCTTCTAAGAATCTTTAGGATAATGCACAAGTTATTTTCATGATCTTTGTATATTTTGTAGTATACCAAGATATCATCAACAAATACCACTAAAAATCATCGAGATATTTCTTGAAAACTCTCTTCATTAGATCCATGAAGATAGAGGGTGCATTAGTCAATCCAAAAGGCATTACTATAAACTCATGATGCCCATACCTGGTTCGAAATGCTGTTTTTAGAATGTCATTCTTCTTCACACTCAACTGATGATATACAGATCAAATGTTAATCTTTGAAAAGTATTGAGCTCCATGACGTTGGTCAAATAAATCATCAATGCGAGGTAGGGGATACTTGTTATTTATTGTTATAGTATTGATCTCCCTGTAGTCGATACATAACCTCATAGATCAATCTTTCTTCTTAACAAAAAGGACAGGGGCTCCCCATGGGGAAACACTAGGGTGAATAAATCTCTTATTACTCAATTCCTATAGTTGTTTCTTTAGCTCCACTAATTCCATAGTGGCCATTCTATAAGGGTTCTTTGTTATGGGCGTGGAACCAGGAATTAAAACAATAGAAAACTCAATTTCTCATTCTGGAGGATGTACAGGTAAATCTTCTGGAAACACATCAACATATTCTCTCACAATAGGTACATCCTCTATTTGAACATTACATTCCTCACCCACAATTATTTCATTCTCTTCCTCCCCAATAATTGAATTTAGTTGAGCTACTGGGGGTGGATCTAGATAAGAATCAGGTGGTGATGATTCTGCTCTAAAGATAAGGTGTTTTTTATCATCATCATCAAAAATCGTAACCTCCTTCTTCTTACAATAATTTTTTACATCATGGTCTGAGATCCAATCCATACCAAGTATTATATCAAATTCCATCATGGGTATGATGATGAGATCAATAGATAAATAAAATTTATATTCTCTAATGGGAACTAATTCACATATCTTTGTAGCAATGATACTTCGCTTAGGAGTTTTGATTGAGAATTACCTTGTTAATTCAAATTGGAAATATCTAATTTTCATAGCAAGCTGGGAAGATATTAAACAATGTGATGATCCAGAATCAAATAAAGTATTGGCTAAACTTGAGGAAACAATTAAATTACCTGCCACTATGTCATTAGGAACTTCATCCTCTGCAGTTGTGATTGTATAAGCTTGTCCCTGATCCCTTGGCCTTCTCTGTTGCATATTTCCTTGATGTTTTGGAAAATCATTAGGATATTTTCCCATCTCCCGACAACTAAATCATTGAACATCATTGGCTTCCTTCTTCCCTTTGCAGTCACCTGCAAGATGGCCTTTATGATCACCTTTGTAGTATACACCTTTTCCTTTTAAGCATGCACCATGGTGTTTCTTTCCACAATTGTCACATGGTGGAAACTCAACTCTTCCCTTCTTCCCCGTTTCTTTATTTCCTTTCTTAGGGTTTTCAGAATCCCCCTTCTTTTCTTGCTTTCCATTAAATTCATAAGACTTAGAGAATTCTTTTTCTGTCTTGATGGCACATGAAACTATATCCTCATATGATGAAAAACTTTGGGAGACTAGTGATCGCTGGAGGAATGGCTTTAGTCCATCAAAGAATCGATCAATTTTTCTCCTTGGATTTTTTATGTAGTCCACAACATGTCTTGCTAATATTGTGAAGTTAGCTTCGTACCTTGAAACATTATCATCTTCCTTTTGCCTCAGATTTAAGAATTGTCTCTCTATATCTGATCGTTTCTCATGAGGGAAATATTTTTCTAAGAAGATTTCTTTAAAATCCCTCCATTACATCTCTTCTATCTCTTCCTCCTCCTTTGTGTTTTGGATTAATAACCACCACTTATCCGCATCTCCCGATAGATGATATACTTCCATGACAAACTTCTCTCTTTCATTACATCCCAAGGTGCGAAATATCTTCTTAAGGGAACATATCCACTGCTCTACTACAAACGGGCTTGTAGTCCCATTGAATGATGGAGGCTGTTGTTGCATAAAGAGATCTAGCCTAGCTCCTCCACTTGGTGGATGAAGATGCTCCATACGGGTAAGGTTGTTATTCATTACCCGAATAAGTTGTCTTAGTATAGTTATGAGTTGCTCAGCACCAGTCACAGCACCAGAGCCAACATCATTATCTTTCGTCGATGGAAAATCCCTAAAGGGGACATGTGCATTCGGGCGATTTCCATTCTGTCCACTAGGCACCATATCTAGATAATGGCATACACTATATTAGGCTATGAATCATAATTTATAATCTTAACTTAAAAATACTCAGAAAAATTGAGATCCTACGCATGGCTAATCCCATATTCTCAAAAATTGTTTCTTTGAGGAATAATTACATTAAACTCCTTCATAATGGATTGTAAAGAAAATGTGAATTATCCTAAGCTTATCCCCTGGGAGTGTCGTAAACAAGAGTGCAGCAAGGCCCATTTTCATGCACCAGTTCTAGTTCGAATCTAGATCAAAGTGGTGTTTTCGGGTTTTACCCCTAAATACATCTGTGCCAGAGCCGCCACTACCTGCTCATATCCAGACAGGGATGTATTGCTTGAATGATCCACATAAGATATTCCTTACCAAAATACCAAGATGTTCTTGTATGTTTATCCTCAAAGACTAACTTAGGGACTCTACCCTAATTCTACGTTTTCCAAATCTAGTTTCTAAGTATTCTTCTAAACTTCCTATGATACCAACTATAAGGACCCAACCCCAGATGCCCAGAGCCGGTGCCTTTTTTGATTATGTTGGCATACATACAAGGAATATGAATCCCAAAAGACCAAGTAGTTTAGTATTATTGGAAACAAGTTACATACATAATTTTATCATTACAACATGAAGGTAAACAAAACACTATTTTATTCAACTAGAAACAACATGTCTTATAGATTGTGCTTGCACGTCATTCATAAATTATTTCTTCATGTCCTGAGAAAATTTAACATAAGAAAGGGGTGATCTCAAATGCTCATTAAAAGTAAGAAATAAATTGGAATTTAATATAAACGTTAGACATGGTGAATAATTGAAAACACATTCCTTTAATAATGAACTTGAAGACATTACGACAGAAATATGAGTTGAATAAATAATGCCATAAAAAACATAATAATGGGTATACTACTAGTTAAATAGACACATGAACATCAAATACTAGGATCACAATGAGGTAAGTTCATATTCTGAACATCATAACCCTACCGTCCAAGCCACGTTCTAGGACCATTAAATAGTCATTTTGTCATGGCCTCGTTCCAAGACCATAGTTTGTCTCATGAGACCTATCGATGCATCAAGGGGACATAGAGGGCCCCACCAGTCACATAATAAGTCCAATGAATTCCTCATATGAGCGGGGATAAACATAAACAACATATACATTCATATTGAAACTATCATATGAAATGTAACAATCTTTCCCCAATTATTGAACATAAAACACTAACCATTCCGAGTAATATGGTGAATGGTTTTAGGATAGATCACCCACAATAGAGTTAGTCATAAACCATCAAATGAAATATTGTAGATGATTTCATAAATGATTAAACCCAATAATACCATGGAATCAACAAGTGTGTTGAATTAGATGAAAACACTCTTATAAAATTATTATGCAATTCTGGAGATAAATACTCTTTTATTTTGAAAGGAAGAGTTATTTTGGAAAAATATTTTTATAAAACCAGAATTAAAGTAAGATAGTATTTTATGATAAAATGATTGTTTTTATTAGGATAATGGTTTCCAAAAATATATTATATCTTTTCCTTTAAAATACATATAAATTTGAGAAATTCTCTTGTATCGGGCTCATATATTTGGAAAGAGTTTTGAGATCTTCTTTTAGAACATGTAACTATCCAGAAAATAGGGAAGGATTCTGGTTGGTTTACATATATGGAACACTCACACAGAATATATGATGATTACATAACAATACATAATAATTTCATCGAGGAAATTAGACAATTAAAGTCACTTGAATGAAAATGGAAGTTCTGGTGGAAAACCCTTACCTTAACTCAAAACATGTTCTTATCTCGAACTTAAGCTCTTGGAATATGAAATTATACTTATTAATAATATTTTTACAACCTATTAGACATGTATTTAGTTTATCATAATTCTTTTTAGTTCATTTATACCTTTATAGCTAAGTTATTATATTGAATTTCGTTGTTCTGGGGTGTTTATTTTCTCTATTTTCATAATCGGTTCACTTATTTTTAAGTAATGGAGTTCATATGGAATGGTTATAAATCTATAGGGTTGGAATTATATATTATTTATTAACATAAATAATTGTTAATGGTCATTTCTATAATTTGGTTATATGAAATGAGGATGAATCATTAGATGAGAACCACTTCGATTATTTGGCATTATTTGGATTATTATGAACTAGTTTTGTCATATAACTTAATTATATGTAAATATTATGGTTATTGAATATTAATTATGTTATAATAAAGATATTATAGTCTGTTTCAACCATATATATGGTTTCATTACCAGTAATGAATAATAAATTGAAGAATGAAACTTCGTCGTCCACCAAGTCTATAAATTGGAACCTCCAGGATGTTGATTTCGTTTATAAAAATAAAACGGAGGGTGTAATAATATTTATGATGGGTCTTATATTAACAAGAAATAATTCCAGTATATATATGTTACTATAGTTATCATGATAATTTGGATAGAGGAGGTGAGGGGATAAAAAGAATAGAGATGATCTTGAAAAGAAGAGAAAAGATGAGAGATCCCTTATGAAAATTCTACAGCCTAACGACGTCGCTTAATATTTAATAAAATGAAATTATGAGATCAAAAGGGTACCTCATCATATTGAAATCAAAATTTCAGTAATAAAAATACATAAAATCAAACCCCAACATATTATAATAGAAATTCAAAGGGATAACATAAAAGAAGTGTCGACTTAAAGAAGAGAATGAAGGATTCCCTTACATTGTAGAATAACTCTTAGATCTTGAAGGTTAGAACCTTGGGGGATTAAGGACACCTTGGGAGGCCACATAAAGAGTTAAAAATACCAGACCTTTGAGTATGAGGGATTTTTAATGAATTAAAACGATTGGATGAGTGGGTATTTATAGCAAAAGAGAGGAAATTTTTTAATAATTTCAATGGGACACCTCATTAGTGGTTTTTGCCAAACCATGGGCTTTCCCATGGTATTTACCCATTGTTAAGACACTTGGGACAACTCATGTCATAAGTTACTATACGAAAGTCTACAGGCCTTTTATTTTAATTATTATGTCATTATGATGTCATTAAACTACTGAATACTCGAAACTGTATTTTTCACTATTCCTGAAAAATTCAATTATTTTAGAAACATACAAAAAATCCACCCCTACCATTTTTCTATGTGTGGAATTTAAAAGTGAAATCCAATTTTCAAAAATAATTTTCTAAATATTATTAATTTAATTTTTAAATAAGGTCACAGTTAATTCTAAAAATAACAATCCTGAAGTGTAATTAGTTTTATGTGACATTGAAAAATTAATTAAGATCCCATTATCCTATTGCCTAATAAAATAAAATATTATTATTATTTACTATTCTTGAGGTCATATTACTATTCATATTACTATTCATAAGGTTATGTTACTATTTACCAAAAATAAAGTTTGTTCTATCAGACTCCAAATGACTTACTGAACACAACTCTAGATGACCATTTCTTGAAATTCAAAACATTGAAGATGATAGATTATAAATTTTAATTCAATATTTATTTTCAAAACCTTGGGGTGTTACATTATTTCTTAACCCATTTGATGGAGGTGGAGATAGTTTTAGGTCATGATATTATTATAAAAAAATATAATTATATGGAATATAGTTATGTTATTTTATCATCTTGTTTTAATAATAATTTATTGAGTTGGAGGAAGAAATAAAATAAAAATTATCATTGATTAACGTTACCTCTTCCTCGGGTAATCTCATTAGGTTTTCACCAAATCCCTCTACAGTTGGATTTATGAAAAAAATAAGTATTCTAGGATGAGGTGAAAGAATTTGAGAAGTGATTTTGATAGGTATTTTCCAAACAACAAATGGCGTGAAGTTTAGAATAAGAGTGGATATAGGTGACCTTTTATTAGTGAGGTGAGTGAAATAATTGTAATTTTTAGAAAGAAAAAGGTGTAACCATATTTTTTACATGTATCAAGGGTCCAAAATGGAGTAATATTGAGATGTATACATTATATAGACCTAATATTGATATAAAATATATTTTAGACAAGTATTTAGGCCTAATTGACTATTATATTTCTAGTTTAACCCTTTGTAAATCCATTTTTACCTTAACTATAAAAATTAATTTTGACTATTTTCACTATTCATTTTGGTCCAAAATTAATTTTAAAATATTATAAAAGATGAATTATAATTATTAAAAATATTAAATCAATTTTTTTAAAATAAATTTGTATAATTGTCAAAATTTAATTTAAAATTAACTTTGCATACATGAAGAGAAAGCGGGTTTTCAAAGAAAAAATGTTTAAAATTTTAAAAAATTTGTAGATCAAATTCAATATAAAAAAATTAAAATTGAATAAATTATATTAATATATATATATAATTGAAATAATTTTAATTTTAAACCAATTAAAAATATAATTTATCTTTTGAAATAATTTAAATGAAACTACTGCTTTCAATTAAGACATAGCCCACTGCTCGACACTGAATTAGTCCAAATACCATTGTTAAACCATACTCCATGGTATATCCATGTTAAAAATCAAAGTGGAATAAAAATTAACCCCCCTTAACTCTGCACTGCATTTGGGTGGCCATGCCACAACCATGCCCGAAATGAAAGAACATGTCTGAGGCTCCATTCCACAGCTAGCCGCTCCACACCGTAGCTAGTTGCTACATGACACATTCCCCTATAAAACAATATATTACCTAAAAAATCTCTATAAATCAATGTAATTACTCCTAAAAATTAAATTTATAAAAAATAAAAACACGTAGGGTATCATGAATCTCTCAACCATGAAATATTTTTGTTCAAAAAAACTGGTCAATATTCTGAACACACAAAAAGAGAAGGCCACTACAACCTTATAAATGATTCCCTCTCCCACATCTCATGGATATCTTATAAAAACTACCATTGTACAAGGAAAATGGAATTTTTTACTATAAATAACTTTTTCTTGGTAATCCCAAATGATATGAATCCTTTCCAAGTCAATACATGATCTTAAATGGGATAACGAAAATTAGTGCCAACTTACCCAACATGCCCAAATGAGGGTGTCCCATGTGAGGTGAAACTAAAATAAAGACACAATAAAAAAACATAAACTCTAGAGGATGATGGGAATATAACTCATAGTATTTTTTACAACTCTTTGTTATGACCATTCTCTTTGGGATAAATTTCACCCTTTACATCATCTCTTGAACAAGGATTGATCTAACCAAGGATCTATTTTCCAACACTACACAGCCCATGAGAGATCCACATGGTATAAAATATAAAAATTAATAGGGAGATATGTTAATAAAATACTAATAACAAATGTTATAGGAAAATTAAACAAGTGTAATGTGTTTTCCCCAGGAACCACCAACATCAAGAACGTATGCCCAAAGCATATCCTCAAAAATCATAATAGTCCTCTCTGTTTTTCCATCTATATATGGATGATATTTCATTCTGAATTCCATCTGTAAACCCTTCTAATCATTCAATATTTTATGAAACCTAGATATAAACCATGAATCCTTGTCCAAAACAATCATAGAGGGAACCCAATAGTGTCTTATAACCTCTCAGACGTATAAGTCCTCGATGTACTCCTCCTTTTTCATCTTCTTAATAAGATGAAAATAATTTAATATTATAAGTTGATCAATTATCATCCAATTAAAATCCTTCCCACTTAGTTTCTATGGTAAACCAACTATTTAATCTATGTAAATTTCATCCCAATTTCATATTGGACTATGAAGTAGTTTCAACAGGCCAAGATATTTGTGGTGTTCCTCTTTAAAAATATGACAAGGAACCATGATACAGAATCTATAATTATTCTTTTTATCCTTGACCAAAAATACCAACATATCATATAATTATACATCTTGGTATTCCCAGAGCTTATAAACCATTATGATATATTTCCATCATCCATCAATTTCTACCTCATATAAATTGGACTAAACAAACTAACTCAGAATAAAAAGTTCTAACAGTAGACTAATACCTCTAACCTAAGGTCTTCCCACCGTTTATGATTTCAGTAAAGCACTGTAAATTTATTTTGATTATGTTTTTGAGAAAAATTAAACAATAAAATGATGAATCATCTTTTTTAAAAGCTAATAAATCTTTCCCACTATCCTCTTTCACTCCCAACCTCATATCTGTGAACAAACTCATTAAAGAGAAATCCTCCCGAAAATACTTCAAGGCTAGAGTAACTAATTTGTTTCTCAACACATAAATGAACATGTTTTCATTCCCAAGAGTATAAGAAACATCAAAATTTAAAGTCTTCATATAATAGACCTATCCATTTACAAATATGTTTACAAGAATTTAAGCATAACTAGCCTTCAAATACATACCAAGGATCACCAAGTCTCGTGTATTTGGAAAATTAGGTACATAAAACTAAAAAAAATAGAACCAAAATAAAATAATCATTTATTTAATATTCCTAATGAACTCTTAGATTCACTTGATCCCTTACATATGCATAGGATAACCTATGGGATACATGAAAAAAAGGATGAGCTAAAAATTCCAGTAATAACATAAGTATACAAATAAAGCATAAAACATGGGTAAAAAGGCATAACATGATGACTTAAAAAGACATAGAAAAGGAATAAACATATGAAATAATAACATATTAAACATGGGATAATATAATCATGTAATCATATAAATTTTGGAACAACATACAACATAAAATAATAATAAGTCAAGGGTAACCCCCAAGACCATTTCACATGTAGGAGCATGAATCGTGGCTAACCTCCAAAACCATTGCACATAGAGAAGTATGGGTCCAGGCTAACTTCCAAGATCATTTCACATGGAAGACCAGGTCCTAAAAAGGAATCATGCTTACTCCCTATCCAACCATGAACTCTCATTAGTCTAAACATTACCCAATTAATTGGTGTGATATCTAGGTTCACCCATCATAACATGTTCATTCATATCTGTTCCACATGAAGAATCATCTATAAGGGTTACCCATGGAAGGAATTGTGTATCATAATCATGTCATATAATATAAAAAAGGAAATATCATAATGGTTTCCATAAAGGAATTGATTTAAATCATACTTGAAAATTCATATAGTAAAATAATAATAGATCATGATAATTTATTTCAAAATTATGTGAAAACATATAAAAAGAGTGTTTAAGAAACATGTGAAGTTAATCAATTTAGCACAATTTAAAAAAATATTAAAGAGAATTTATAGGGGAAAATGAATAATATTTTATATAAAACCAAAAATGAACCAAGATATATTTTAATGATAAAATGATTGATTTTATAAGAATATTGGGGGATTAATATAGATTATGTATAGTACTTGAAAATGGGTAAGAAATTTGGAATATAACTTTAATCAGGCTTTTAATCTGGAAGAATCTAGAAAGGAACCTTATAAGAACATGTATTTCCCCAAAAAATAAAGAAGAATTGATCTATGTATATATGTTTCGAGAATATAAGAAAAATTTAGGAAAATTCAATAAGTACAAATAATAATTACTTTGGTGTAAAGAGGGGAAAAACATAACCTAAAGGGAAAATGGGGGTTCAGAGAGAACCTCTTTCCTTATGTCCAAAAGTGTTATGCATTTGAACTTAATGACCTAGATAATAAAATTAGATCCATTAAACAATTAAATAAAAATATATTATATATGTATTTGATTTATTATACTTTTATTTTGTTCACTTTTGCCTTTTCTATGAATTATGTGATTCAGTTTTATAGTTTGGGAGTGTTCGTTTCCTTGGTTTTCATGATCAGTTTACTTGTATACATGTATGGAGAATCATGAAAATGATAATAGTTGTTCATAATTTAATATATACATAATTAATGAAATTAAAAAATATTTAATGGTCTTATTTATCATTTCTTCATATGTTATGATGATTCATTAGATAAAACACTAATGGAAAACATTTAGATTATTTTGGTTTTTTTCATTCATCATGAACTAGTTTTGTTTTATTAATTAATATTATGTTTATATGATTGTTATAGAACATTAAATAAGTCATAATATGTATATATATATATATATATATATACATTATAACATTTTTAACCATCAAAAATGGTATTATGGACATCCTTGAATGATGGAATGGAAATTGAAAACTTGATGTCCTTTATTGTGCATAATCAACACATCACAACTGATGTTTTCATTTTTAGAAGAAAAATAGAGGGGGAAATAATTTATGATGGGTTATTAAATTAACAAAATACAATTATAGTTTATAATTTATAATGGATTTATAATGTCACCTAGATAAGGGGTGGTGAGGAGAGGATAAGAAAAGAAGAAAATAGAATAAATGACAACAAAAGAGGATTTTTCCTCTTGAATTACTTCTCCTTGAGGAACTTGGTTTTGGAATTTTCTTGATATAGAATGACATTATATGTGTAAGATATACATGGTTAGTATTTTTGGTATAATTTATACATATATATAGGATTTTTATGTGTGATGAGAATAGGTCATGAGGGGTGATATTTATAGTGAAGGATATGAGTGTTTTATTATTATTTTATTCATTATTTTATTATTGGGGCTCAATAATATCAATTTTTTCAACATTATCACTAAATGTATTAATTAAATAATTTTATTTAGAGATTATAGGGCTTACATAATCAAATAATACAGCAATAATGTACATAACTTATAATGTTATACACCATAAATTATAGTATGTCACTATTCACCAAAAAAATATACTATTTTAGAAAAATCCCAAAAATTCACCCAAAATATTCTTCAATGTATAGAATTCAAAAATGAAATCAATTTTATGAAAATAATTTCCAAATATTTTAAATTTAATTTCAAAATAAAATAACCATTTAACCAAAAAATATTTATTTAAAAATTATAGCAGATTTTATAACATTTTGAAAAATCAATTATGATCTCTTAAAATTATCTAATAATATTAATAAAAAAATATTAATTTTTGAATATATTTTATGAAAATAAATTTCCTTTTAAGTGATTATATTTATTATAAAATTCTATGTAAACACTCATGTTTGACAAAAATATAAATACTTTGTTTTTTCATTTTAAAAACATTTATTTACTTATACCATGATATAACTATATCATATTTTCATTTATAAGAAACTAAAATTTTATTTATACTTTCATCAGTGTGGTTACCATTATATTGTTTAGATAACTATTACGAGTTCTGATCCCTCAGAGTAAAAATATACTTCAAGATGAAATGATCATAATATTCTATAAAACACTCCCCAAAGAGACTGTGAAACCATTTTGAGTGCATGAACCAAAAATTAAAACACAATATAATGGGTAATAAAGTAATTATTACTATGGTGTAACTTGAGTGAACCATTAACCACCCATGCTTCCCAAACATTAATATCACTTATATCCCATACCTGAAGCATCTCAAAAAACATTATAACCTGAAACCGATTGTATAAGAATTAATACATGTGATGAAGTCAAACATACATTCAGTTCCGTATATAATATCTTAAAATTTCCACTATACTCATACTTAAACCCTTTTAGTTAAAGGTTTCTATCAATTTTTCAATCTTGGAAAAATTATGAAAAAACTACTTGTAATAACTAACCAATCCCAAGAAACTGTAGATCTCAAAAACATTTCTGGGATGCTCCTAAGAAATTATCAGTTGAATATTTTTATGATCCATTGATATGTCCTTATAAGATATGACATGCCCCCATAAACTTCACTTATTATATTTAGAATTCACACATGGAAATATTACCACAAAAGTGATGTACCCTCAAGATTTGAAAGATGATATCTAAATGATCAATGTGTTCCTATGATTTGAAGTATACCAAAATATCATCCAGAAACATGTGTATAAAAGTTTCCAAGAATAATTAAAATATCTGATTCATCAATAGAATAAATACCACAAGAGAATTAGTGAGACTAAATGCCATGATTAGAAACTAGAAATTCCAATACTAACTCTTAAATGCTATCTTAGGTATATCCTATTTTTAGAAACTCAACTGAAATTATGCCAACTGATGTTCATTCATAGAAATCCAATGATCACCTTTGAGTTGATCAAAGAGATCATAATTATTGGTAATGAATACATGTTCCTAATAGTCACTTGATTTAGCTTTCTATAATGAATGTAATGTATGAGGCTTCTATCTACCTTAGTTTTAATAAGGGAAGGTGAAGAACAAGGTGACACATTAGGAAAATGAAATCCCTTAGCCTCAAGATCCAAAAGATATACTTTAAGTTTCATTAACTCAGTAAGATTTATGCGATAAAAGACATAATTATTGGAATCATACAAGGGAGTACATAAATAGTAAACTTGATCTCTCTCTATTGTGGTAACCTAGAAAAATCATCAGGAAATATCTTAGGGAATGAAATCACCATTAGGGGAAGTGGACCACTCAAGTGAGAGTTAATGAAATCAAGAACAATCTATGATAACTGGAATGAGATCACTCCAATATAAGGAAAAACACACCCCACTAACCCAAATCTGGAATCACACTCACCCTAAATGACACAAGATACCCCATGGAGATAAAAAAATAAAAACTGAAAATGATAATAGTTGATCTAGTCCTTAACATTGATAATCCAATTCAATTCCACAATAAGGTTGAATATATCATGATCAAGAACTGTGAAATCCTACACCACATCAATGTTAGTTATTTCCACCTAACACATGTGGAGTTTGACCAATGGTTTGGAAAGATTCAATAATAGTGACACAATATTTAAATGAAATCCCAATATTGAAACTGAATTTGATGGTATAAAATAATGAGTATCACATATATAAAATAAATATAGAACCATAAAGGATAAAATAAACACCGTATGCCTAAAATAATCTGGTCCTAACTTACATTCCTCTAATGAATACCCCTCTACATAAAGAAGTCCAATATTACATCCTCCCTAAAACTTCTTAGCACAAGAAGACACACCTTGGCTCGAGAATAGGACCCATCACCCTTAGAAGCAGTGGAATTAACCTATAAATCCTTCATGAGAGTGGATACATCCTTACTTCTTTATGAAATTATTCATAAGAAATTTCTAAGCTGACCAGATTGTCCAAAATATTGACAGGTTTGGTGTAATTCCTAATAATTGGGGCTTATATGACTAGGCCATCCACATAGGTAGAAAATAACCTGTTTTATCTGACAAATCCCCTAAAACTTCTCCTTCTAAAAACTGAACATCTTTGTGTTTACTTTTTTTTATACAAGGAACACTTTAGCTAACAACTACAATAACCAAGGATCCAACCAGACCCATTTTCTCAAATATGTATGCCTCATCCATATATACTTCATGAACTACATCCAAAAAGACCAGAACGTATATAAGAATCAGTATTGACTGAATATCATCCATCAAACACTTCTCAGTCCTTTGTGCTTTGAGGTAGTTATTAGTAACATGATTAGGTGATAGGTTTACTAACTTAGTGAAATATCTGTAATACTCCAAAAAAATATTGTACCATTTCTATTAGGTAAGAAATTACCAGTTCTTCACCGCACACAACATTTCAAGATAAAACTAATGGTTGAATATTTTCTTAAAATAATTCTAGGTAAGATCCTCATGTAAATTAGATTTAATGATATAGTCCCACTATCTCTTTTATGGTTCTTAAAGTATGAATTTGGTAGAATCCACCTTAGATTACCATAATATTTTTAGAAAATAGGATATCCTCTCAATCCACTCAAGATACTCATCAAATTTTTAGGATCCGTTATAATCATGGAAGATGGTTGGATTATACTTAGTAATGTACAATCCACGATCTACTTTTCATCCATGGTGCCCAATACCATCCTAACCAATAGTTTTAATTGTGTTAATTACAAATTCTAGGAAATAAGGGTCTACTAGAGGATTTTCCTCTAGAATTGTCTAGTAGATTCTTTACTCCGACTAGGAATAGATCTTATTAATAAAAATTCCCCTCGAACACTAGATAATAACCAATTGGATTTACATAAAATTCCAAAATAAAAAGGCCATTTACAAGAATCCATGCAAATTTCTATAAACAGAAATAATTTAAAGAATTCAAAAATACTATAAAAAAAGAAAATAATTTATGTAATAAATAAGTTCATTTAAATTAACACAAAATCATGTTCATTAAAATAACCTCAAACACTAAGTCATGTGCTTAAAAACAATTCTTTGACCACCCATGGTAACTTGTGTTTAGATAAGAAATCAAGATGTCCACACACCCTCCTATACTTTGTATATGAATTCCAATGATCATAAGTCATATTAACAAAATGACTTGAACTAAACATAGGAATATTCATAATATTTTATGCTAGGTATCCCCTATTATAGCATTTTATAAGGAGGTAATTCATCAATATGGTTCTCCATAAGGCATGGTGCAATAAAACAACCCAAGTCTCATGTATAAACATAGGAAAATAGAGTATAACGAAAAAGGAAAACAAATATCCATGAGAAATACAATCTTCAAGCCCAAATGGGTTAAACATGAAAGTAAAAAAAGATAATAAATATCCTGAAACTCCATGTGACTATCCTTCTCCCCCAAAATATCCTAATATGAAGGTGATAACAACCAAGGGAAGCCAGTGAATTATATGAAACTCTTTCCTTTACTAGAGTCCTAAAAAATCCCATATACAAACTCCCATTGGTATAAGAAGGGTCTGAGCACAAATACCAGTAGGATTTTCCATAATAATCTATAAAAATATAATATAATGATAATGTTTGCTCTAACTTTAATAAAAATCCATTTTATAAAGAATTTTAATAAGATAAATCCTTTTAGTAAAACATCCATTTCTTTTTAATAAAATCATTTTATATTCACACAATCAAGCAGTATGACAAGTATTTTTAGGAAAACATGATAACATAAAGAAAACCTACCAAGGATACACCATAAGATAAACATGTGGGAAACCAACCCTGAAATATACCATCATCTATAAAACCAATCATAAATTGAAAAACATAATATTTGGGATCTATCCTATGGGAATCCATATTCTGACGTATGAAAAATAATTATCCAATCATCACAAGAATCTAACTAATATCAGGTCTTGTCACAGTCTATCGATATCCAATCTTTAGAGGTGTTACATACTAAAGCAATAAAGTCCATTCCTTTATCCACCCAAGGTTCCCAATGTGATATTCTTGAAAACCCATTTTAAAACCATGCTCACATTTTAGGAAAAAATCTTCACATTGAATCCTAATTGCTCCCACAATTGAAAACCCATTTTAGAATCAAAAACACCTTTAAATAACTTCATCAAATAACATAGTGTTTATAAATACATTATTAAAGAAAACCCATTTAAAACAATAATTTTGATATATAAATATACCTTAATAATAAATCCATCATTTTCATTGAATAATCCATTGAATTTAGAAAATAACATTACATAATTCATGAAATGGAATTTTTTTATAGAGATACCTACCAAAAAATAAAGAGAAACCACTAAGATTTTATCTTCTAAGGAAGGGGTTGAAAGAAAAGAAAAATAGGTTGATAAAACTATTAGGGATGTAGTCAGGTCACCCAAGAACCCCAAATAAATTCGAGATAATGATTGAGTTCAAGGGGGTTTGGGTTTTTATATAATTCTAAATTTAAGAAGAACACAATGTATCCCATAGAACCACTGCACACAACTTTAAAAAAGGGATAGACCTTGACACAGTGTAAGGGACCACAAAACAACCTATCGGTTCAAAGTGCATTTTATAAATAAATTTAATTCTATATCATAGATAATACATTTTATGATAAAGGACTATGGTTTATCTAAGTCCACCACTCCATAGATCACCACTTCTAAAATAGATTTGCGCCATGACCTACTCCCCAATTCTATACTAAACCATATATGAAAGAACCTCCCAAACATACCACTCAAATAACTAAAGCGCCACCCACTCCTCAATTCCATAGAACTCAACCTAGATATGACATATTCTTTCTCCAAGAAATATCCTTATAACAAATGTACATAACCCTATACTGTCTTTAGGTGATCATGGAACAAATAGGTCTATAATGAAATAACTAGACCAGGGATCCATGCTGCAACCAACCAATCAATGGTAAAATACACTATAAAACTTTATATTACATATAGAACCAATAGAAATTGAATTACCAAATCCTATTAATTAAATGGATGGAATACCAAAACCATAATGGAATCACAATCACTCTCCAATTATTGGTAAGTGCATGGATCTATTCTAAACTCTAAATGATTAAAAAGAGTCAATACAATGATTAATATAGACATAGAAACATACCCAGTTCATCAAATATTTATGAATGATTATAATCTAGTAAAAAATTATTGTTATCCTATATCACACCATTGAGACTTTTTCTAGAAATCACTTCTTTGGGATCTATTATTTTTATGAATCATAAAACACTCTTTATATTACCTTCACATTATGTTTTGAAGTTTTTTAGTCATATTTTTTTAAACAATTTTAACATAAAAATTACATGTTTGGAAATATTTTATTGTAAAACATAACTTTTCGATACATTGAGATATAATCTAGGAAACTTATAATGAGATATGAGTGATTATAATTTTTTTACAATGTGATAGTTTTGATCGAAGTCTATAGAGTGTACCATTGGATGTTTGTTACACCCAATACCTATAAATAAAAGGCTAAGGATTCAATAAATAATGAATCATTAAAAACTAATTGACCTTATCTTGATAAAAATGTAACATCTTAGTTCTTGACTGCTTCAATTTCTATGTGTTTTCAATATGTTATTAGAGATTTCATTTGTGAGGTATTTCTTGTAAAACATATATTTTTTCCATTTTAATAAAAAAATTTCTAATCCTGGGACTTAAGAGTTTTGGAGATAAGAAAAATATATTCTAAAAATTCAGTTCAAAAAATTCATTGGTATACGGATTTAGATTATTTCAATCAACTGATTGATGAAAATCTCAAGGATAAAGCTTGTTGCAAAGGATATCTTTCAAATAAATCTAGGGATATGAATCATTTTTTTGTTCTTTAAGATCATGGATGTTTTAGAGTTTTATAACATGGTATTTTTAGATATGGGTCCCAATCCTCAAACTTATTTGGATTAAAATAAATGATTACTATTGACTAAAACTATTATATTCATTAATAATATATTTTAAAAGGAGTTTATAAATTTTCATCAAGAACTCCATTAAATTATTTCTTTCTATATTGTTTCTCATTCCATCTAGTTTTTTACCTAGTTTAAGTGTTAACTTATATGTTCCTTATTTATACTATGTTTATTATTTCAAATTACTATGATTAGTTAATAAATTATAACATTGGACTACATATTACTTAGAGTGGGAAATATTTTTATGTTTTTTTAAAATTTTAATTCACCCCTCTTGATGGTTCCTCTCGAAAAAACATTCTTTATATTATTTTCAATAAATACGGGATGTGGTAAGATGCTTGTTCTAACAACATTATAATGATTCCTTGAGACACATGATCTTCCTTATTCACATTTAATAAATCAAGAAAAAACTATGAATAAGATCTGTAAATAATAATCTCACAATTATTATCCTCTTCTACCATTCCATATGAGTGTATGATAATCTATTTTTATAAATAATTATTAAAAATAATTCATGAGTGGGGTGAATTAATATTTTTAAATATAAATTGATTAAATTTTTAAAGTAAATAACACAATATATTTGTAGTTGTTTGAATCAACTTAATCCCAATCTAATATTTAAACCTTCACTACTCCTTGAGATGTTTTTCTATTACTAGTTGATCTTGAATATTGAAGGGGAGTGATAACCCTTAAAACCTATATTCTATATGGGAGGTATAAAAAATATTCATGGTCTTTTATTATATAGAATAACTAATATAGTGTACCTCTCAAATAAGTATAACCAATAAAAAAAATTATATAGTAAAATCATAAACCAAAGGTTACTGTATCAACACAACATAAATGAATGAAATAATTGTTGTTTAAATTTAAGAACCCTAATATTATTTATGATGATTTTAATATAAGAACCGCACTATGTCAAAGCATCTAATAATTCAATTAACTCATTTGATTGTATACTCATAGTTATCTTTATCCTTACTTCATATTTTTATTTTATAACCAAATTTCTTCCAATGCTAATCTCATGTGGTTTTAAACTAAAGAGTTTCCTTAAAATTCATAATGTAAAAACTCAATGATTATTTAACAAGAAATGTTCATTTTTATATTTATATTACTTCTCAATCACGCATCCTTAATCAATCAATAGTCACCTTAGAGAGTTCTTCTGTGATACTTAAAGGTATGGTGTTAATTCTATTTTTCTACCTTCTAGTGAATTAATGCATTATAATAACTCATCAACACTATATTATACTTCATTAAAGTAATATGTTTGGTATTAAATGTTGTACACATTCACATTGAAAATATAGTGTTAAATTCACTATGTTGTTTACATTGGATAGTTTATAAATTGTACCCACTTTAAATATTTTTTAGTCAATCTTAAATTGGTTCCATGATACATTTATAGCTATAATAAAAAATAATGAAAACATGGAAACGTAAAAGGAATTAATCTTACACTATTCTTGATTAATACTTAATGAAATATTGTCATAACAATACCCTGATGAGTGATTGTTTATATTTTATTTTGATTTTCAATTAATAAAAAACCTAGAGAGTTTCAACTAAAATTATTTTCTAAAACCCATAATAAAAATATATACATCATCTCAATAAGAATTATATATAGGTTAAGAAACACAGGAAATCAATACGTAGTAGTTAAGTTGAAAACATTGAAAATGCAGTATCGTGATGGATATGGAAACATTTCTAGACCCTACTCTAGGAAATATTCCAAACAAAATCCACAAAGGTTTCATTTTTATGTGAATATGTCCTAGGATAAAATTCATAAATCATTAATTATATAAATCAATACTCACGTAAAACAAAAAATGTGTAAACAATGAACAAGAAAACAAATAACTTAAAAATAAATGATTTTATACTAAGAAAAATAAAGTGGATGTTTCTAATGTATTAAAAATATATCTATTTATGATATAGAAAACACAAAAATCATATAAGAATATATCAGAAAAAAATCTATATAATAAAATAATTCAAAGATATAAAAACATATTGAAATAAAAATATACTTTTGAAAGAATCAACGAAAATAATTGAACATTATGTAATTAGAAGCATGTTAATACAAATATTTAGATATTAATATTCTAAAGTAGATCAAAATTATAATAAATAGTTCCAAATAACAAAATAAGAACAAGAAAAACAATATTTTGAAATATATTTTTAATTATTTTTCTTTTATTTATCAACATATGACTTCACAAGTACATTTAATAAAACCTATTCCAGACTCTTAGCTGGGGATGTCACCAGTTCCCTAATCTAATTTGGAAATACGATTTCTTCAGTTGAAGAAAGTAATATACTTACAATAAATTAAAACATTAAAATTTTCTATTAAAATATGATGGAGTAAATATATATTGGGAGTGGAAATACACTCACATTCTCATCATAATTTTAATGAATAACTCTAGGATTGAACTTCCTAACTAAAATATTCATTCATAATCTTAATCTCTTTTCATTCAAACTCTTTCTAGACTTATTATTTTCATCTAAAAAATTCTTCTTCATATCCTATTTAAAATTTTAATTTTATTTATATTACACTTCTTTCAAATGTGTTTCAATAGTATAAACATATTTCACTACCTGTATATAAAATGACTATTTAGGCTACGAAGGTTTAGATAGTTTTTGATAAGTCTCTATAACTTTTAATGTTAACATATCCTTTCACTGAGACAGTGAATATTTTATATAATATGATTTAATATATCTCTTATAAATACATTACTTTTTCATAGTTGTATTTTTAATATAATTTGGTGTTACAAAATGCGATACTCTAATTTCATCTTTATATAAGGGAGTGCATTATGCACTAAAATATATAGTTTGATGCCATAAATTGATAAAATTACTAATATTTATCAATAAAAATTCATTTATGATAACTATTTGAACTACAATTCCATGTTAAAAATAGTAACATACATAGATATATATTTTTTCCTTTCCATGTGAACATTTAATTTTTCAATTTTCTCAATAAAAGATTTATATTTATATAGGAATTTATCCAAATCTTCTTTATGGGAATCCATAACATCTTTAAAAAATATATTAAACTAGTCCTTCTAAATAAATCCATAAATAATATTATTCTCTTCTATCTACATCTCTCCTGATCTATCCTTTTGATTAGGTACAGAAATAATAACATCTATTTGATCCTATTGAATGGAAACTCTAGTCTCTCCTATACTTCAAGAGGTGATGGGTAACTGAAGGATTATATTTCATAAATAATACTAAAATGTTATCTATATAATCCTCACTCTTGGTATCCAATGATATTTTCATCAAAACAACTTTCCCTCTCTAATATATTACTATTCTATTAAAATTTTCCCATTACCCCTATTAATAGACATATTTATCTTATATATGAATCTCCTATGAATTAAATCTTGATTATATTTTCCTTTTTAATAAACGACTTCCATCATAATCATAATAATCGTAATTTCAAGATTCAAATGATTACTAAGTATCATAAAATTCAATAAATAAATATTCAATATCTTGAATTAATATTTTATCCTGGCCTAAGTAAAATAGGTAACTGAATAAATTTTTTAATGAAAAAGTATTATTATTTTAACATAAATATTCTCACCTTTTATAAACTAGTCTTTATAATTATTACTTTCAATATATCAACTGAAAGGAATACTTTTTATTCATAATATAGTTTATAATTATTTTAATAATTACTACTATATTATACCATTAAAATGTAAATAATTTTAACTAAAGTCAACATAATCTATACTCCTTTCATTTTTAAAGAAATTCCATCATGATATATCTTGTATTATATTTAAAATTTTCATAAAAATCATTTATCACTCTATAAAATACCAATTGATTATCTATTCCATAAAATATTTTACATTAGTTGTGAATACTAAATATATCTATTAAAAAAAAATTTATTCACCTAACCACTATAAGTCTAGAATTCTGACAAAGATAATCTTATACATATCTTATTTCTCTTCACACAATTTTCTCAAAATATAAGTTTTAGATACCTTATAGGGAGTATATGATAATGATTCTGTGGATATCATATTCTAATAAGAATCAAATAGAGACTTATTTATTCCATTAACCAAGGGCCATGAAAGGAAATCCTTTTTAAGGGTTTCTATTGGATATGAAATCATAAATTTTTTATCCTCCCCATGTGATATTGAAACATGGGGAAAAATGCAATTGATTCAACCAAACTATTATCTTCTATGATAAATCACATTTAAAAAATTATAATCTAAAATGAATATTATGATTATTACATCTCTAATTAAGAGAAAAGTCTTTTATTTTCCACCTCTCAGAAAATTTAACATTTTATTGAAAAATAAAATCAAATTGATTATGAAATATAAAATTCCAAAAGATAATATAACATTATGATTTCAAAATAATATCCACATATACATATTTTAGTGGTTACAAGAGAGTTAAATCCTAATGACACCTTATATAATGGAATATAGTATAGTGAGATGAAAAATATTCTTTGTGAACTAAAACATTATCCAATATAGTAGCATTTATTCTTATAGTATTAATAGAATTGATGAGATATAACTCTCTCAACTTACTCATGCAAAAAATCACTTACAAAACATTGAAAACCAATTATGTAGTAACTAAATAAAATAAATGAAATCATTACCCAATATTTTGTTTATATAGATATATCATGAGAGTTTTTCATTATTACATTCACTAATTAATACACTATATATAATATATATTTTCTTATAATGAAGATACACATACAAAATTAAGTATTGATTCCATACAAATTCCAAAAATCATCAGTTTCCAAAATCAATTTTTTTTCATTATTAGTTTTTAAAATAAGATGAATATTTACATGAATTAACCACTATTCCAAGATTTACTTTGATTCTATCAAACATACATAAAACTAGGATCTTAATAAAAAAACGAATGGATTTTTAGTATATATGAATTATAAATATATATATCCTTTAAATAAATGGTCTCAAATGAAATTATGACTCACTTAAATATGTTATGCAGCTGAATGTGGTAAAAAATTGTTCAAGATAAAAATGATTAAATAATTTAAACACATAATTGGAATCTTATTACAAAAAATATAAAAGTCATTATGAGTTTTTCTAATTAAAAGTACCAATTCAAAAAATCTCATCGAAACTGAAAATTTTTCTTTATTCTTGGATGTGGATTTTGAATATTGATTCATTGAGATTTAAAACTCTAGTTCCTTTCTTAGAAAATTAAAAATTCAATATATATGAATTTTTTTAGTATTATGGCCAATATTAGAATACTAAATATTCTATTAAGATATTTGGTAATACTTTTTAGTACATTTATATGTGACTCTATTGAGTTAAATTGAAACCTTGTACACATACACACACCGAACATAAAATATTGTATAAAAACCCATACTTTTTATACATAAAAATCACATCTTATTAGATGAATATTCGATACATAACATTTTTATCCAAACTAGATCAATAAAATTTTAGTGTATTTAGAAATTAGGATACATAAATAACTGGGTCATAAAATATCAACATCACCTCCCACTTAGTTCTTCATAACCATAACCCTTCCTAGACAAATCATACTATAAAATTTTCTTCATATCCTAGGGAAAAGAAAACGTAATAAAGGATGAGCTTAGATGCCCACTAAAGGTACACATGGGAGATATCAATGATAATTTAAACAAAACATTATCATACTGGGTATGTTAACATGATATCAACTTTTTTAAATCATGTATAAAAATTGGTAGATCATAAAAATAATTCATGGAATAATTCATGGTGGTTCATAATACATAAATCATAAATGGATCATAGAATATGATGTATCAGAATATAACACTGCCATACGATTATGTTATATAATAGTGACATAAAGTGTGGAATTATCATAATCATTGAAATATTATATCAAGGATACCTAAAAATACCTTCATAATATGTTATCCTTGAGACAACTACATATGAGCTAATATGGGGCTTGGTATAACCTCTCGTGTACCCTCTTTGGGGTTTGGGATAACCTATTGTTTATCCTCTTTATTTGAGCTTGATATAAACTCCCATGGTTTGTTTAATCTCATAGAACATTAATATTTAACCAATTTAATGTAGTGATATTTAATTCTAGGACCACCAATCATTTAATCATAAATCCATTCATATATTTTCCACAAAATCATAAAAACATTCATTATAATAAAACACTTTGAAAAGAAAATGGGTTTCGTTGATATTTAATAAAAATAACAAAGTACTATTGAGAGATATAAAAAATGGCATCATTGGATTATATACCTATTAAATAGAATGTCACATCAAAGGATTTTAGAAAAGATTAAAAATTTATTTAAAAGATATTTTTGAAAATTCATGAAGAAAATACCCATTTCACTTTGTAATCACTAATTTAAAATCTAAAAAATTCCCAAATATTGAGAAAACATTTTTATTTGAAAAGAACATTGGAAAATTTTAAATTAATATACAAATATTTGGGTGGTCTTGCTGATAAGAAATTCTTTTCATGCCATGTATTTTAAAATAAATATTCCTTTCACATTTTTGGTATAAATTTAAATATACCTCATTTGGAAAACTAAAATAATATTAATTTAAAAATATTTTTTTAAAATGTAAAACATTGGGTAAAAATGGATTTAAAAAACATTGGAGAATAGTTAAAATATTCATTACTCTTTAGAAAACATGGAAATGTGTGAAAATGGTTTTTTTTACTAAACATAGAAATAATGTAATTGTTTAATTTAAGAACATTATTTTTTCCCTTGAGTACTTAATAAGGGTAAAATGAATGGAAAACATGTATTCTACAAAAATTACTAGAGTAAAAAAAATTAAAAGGCATTTTTAGGGAAAAATCAAATAATTTCATTTGATGGAAATTTAAGAATAATAAACCTGATTAAAATGATATTGAATAATAAATATATTACCTCATTTTCAACTTGCTTTACAGTCACTTTATGCTCATCTTCATTGGGATACCACCATTAGATCCTTTATTAAGGACCCTTGAAATGGTCTCTTAAGAAGGAAAAAAACTCTAATTTTTGTATAGAGAAATTGAGAAGATATTTTTCTAGGTCTTGATAGAGTTAGATAGCTAAAAGTATTGTCAATAAAATATATAAGGGGTATCCATTTATAATGGAGGGAAAATACAAACATGGAATTAATAAAAAAATAAAATATATTTAATTAACTCTTAATAAAATTACCTCAAAATGGATATATATTTGAATAAAAATGAAATAAGGTCAAAATATCATCAAATAATGGAATTAAAACAGGTTTTGGGGAAATTATAAACTTTATCTTTTGGTTTAACCCCTTGGTTAACCGATTTTATTCATAACCATTTTAATGAGTTTTTAATTATTAAATGGTTTTGATTTTACTTATAGGTTATAAATTAGATCATAAATTAATATGGGATGAAAATTTTGACCATTAATCATCCTAATTTTACTCTTTAAATATTTTAATAATTTTTAAATATTTTAATAAAATATTATTCAACATAAAATATCATTAATGTCATTTTTGACAATAAACATTTAATTTCTGTTTAAAGAAAACATGATTGAAAATGAATTAGAATATACACATGTGAAACATTTAATATCTGTTATATTCATCTATGACATTCATGGAACATAATAATTCACCAAAATTTTATTACTTTTATTTGTTTTCAAATTATTTATTTTATTTTTCTATTAATCAGAAAAATAAAGGTGTTAATGTTTTAAAATATTTTTAGGTAATTATCCAATCAATATAGTAAGAAAAAAATTAAAATTATTAAAAAAATTAATCATATTTCAAATAAACATTTATAACCTTACCTATCCTCATTTTATCATTATAATAAAAATTTAGAGTTATTAATTTCAAGAGAGTGACATTGTGTATTTGTCATTTTCTTAAAATAATAAAAAAGTCATAATCAAAGTGAAATATCAAAAAGTGTTTATATTTTCTATATTTATAAGATAATTGTATAAATACAGTCATTAAATTAGATAATGTCAAGTTTTAAAAGAATTTTAAAGCTTTAACCCAATGTTTTATCCCATTTTTACCAATTTTACCCTTTTCGAGGTGACAAAAAATTTACCAAGGTTACTCTTCCTAATGAAAAAAATAAAAGGGGCCTAGTTACCAAATTGGAATATCCTAATTAAAAATATGGGATACATTTTTTATTATTAAATTTTAATAATTAGAAGAAATTTATTTAAAAATAAGAGATAAAAAATGAAATGATAACCATTGTTTAGAAAAATACATTTTTAAGCATAAAAGAGGGTTTATTATTATCACATGAGTAGAAAAAAACATTTTATTAATGTTAAATAATTTAATAGAGTATTTAATATATAAATATAATTAAAATAATTAACCAATAATGATTAATTTAATTAATTTAGATATAAACACATTTCCTGCATACAAAAAGTTTTTCAGAAAAGAAACATTTCTTTTACTGTCAAATGTTTTTTTTCATTTAAAATAAATTTATAACCAAATGAATTAATTTTATACATGCGTAAAACATAAATTTTTCAAAAATTATTTAGTATTATTTATACCCTCCAATTTAAGATCTGGATGATAATTTTTATATAAAATAATAATATTTCAATAGTACATTATGGTTGGTTTAAAATTAGTGTTGTGTGTAAAGAAGGATATAAAATAAATAACATTTATTTACAGAGAAATATATTATAAATTATAGATTTATTACATTCTACACCCTTAAAATTAATTTGACCATTAAAATTCCATCACTCTGATACAAAAAAAATAGGATATCTCTGTTTTATCACATCCTCAGGTTTATATGTAGATTTATCAATTTTTTTAATTCCTCAAGAGAACATTAAACAGGTGAGTAGTTTTGTTCTATAGAACTATATCTTTATGATCCAATATTTATAATGGTTACTCATCATATTAAAGATCATACTCTAGTTTTATAACCAATGTGTTCAGTACATGTGGTGACTCATTTATGTACTTCATCATGAGAGATACATAGAACACATCCTAAACAAGTGATATGTTTGGAGGAATCACCAAGTGATGAGAAACCATCCCTACTCGATCAATAATATCAAAAGGGAAAAAATAAATAGGGCTTAAATTTCATTATATTTCAAACCTCATAAAAGTATTCCATGGAGAAATTCATAGAAATAAAATTTCACTAACATTAAATTCCATATTTTGTTGATGATTTTCAGCATAAATTTTATGTTGACCCTAATTTTACTTGATATGATACTAAATAACTATTACTTTCACTGACATTTTCTTAGCTACCTCAGGAACTAATGAATTTCATTATATAAATATATCCCAGCATATTGGATTTATGTACTTCTTTCTATATTGGGATTCATAAGAATCCATCTTAATGATTGAGTGAAACCTATTATTGTATGGAAATTCGACTAGATAAATGTATTGAACCCAAAAATATTTTAAATTTATATAAAATGATCTCAACATATTATTTAAGGTTATAATGGTTCTCCTAGACTTACCACCTATCTAAGGATGATAAGTAGTACTGAAACTCAACTCTATATCAAGATCCTACTGAATATTTTTACAAAAAGTTAAGGTAAACCTTAGATAATGATTAAATATAAGAGAATATGGAACTATATGAAACCATAACACTTATTTAATGTATATTATATAAAATAAATAAAAATAAAAATATTCTATAATAAAAATGAATTGTGTTGACTTTATAAGGTGATCGACTACAATCCAAATAGAATTAAAGTCTTTATATATTCTAGGGATTCTGATAAAAATCAATGGTGATTTTTCCTAACTTCCAATTTTCTAGGGGTAATGGTTGTAAAATTAACTTACTATTATATCTCAAATTATTAACTTTCTGACATTCCAAGCACAATCATATATAATTTTCAATATCTCTATTCATATTGTCCCATAAAAAATACACTTTCAAATCTTTATACATCTTCACACTTCCAAGATGAATAGAAAATGATAAACTATGAGCCTCATCTAATAACTCAATATTATAATATATTATATATGTAATACATACATATTTCCTGAACAATTTCATTCCATTACAATAATGGTTGAACTCAGAAACATATTCGGCCTTCTTCTTCCATTCCATATCTTTAATCTGTGCCTCTTTAATCCTCACATGGATAAATGGTTGAAAACTAATTTGATGACGTTATTATTTCCCCCCTTCCACAAGTATTCCTAGATACATCATTTGAAAATACATAAATACTAAATCTATTGTGATCCCAATCATAGAAAATATAACATGTTCCTTTCAACACAAAGCATCGACCAACTTTCCCTATTTACCGGTGTATTAATATATTAAGTAGTAATAATCATTAATCAACTCCAACCATCTTCTCTGGTTCATATTCAGTTTTTTTAGTGAATATGTAATTGAAAATTTTATAATTATTATATATATCACAACATTATTCATAAATATAATGCCCCAATATCTTTAATACAAAAAATTACTATAGTTAACTCCAAATAAAAAGTTGGGAAATTTTTCTCTTGAACATTCAATTGCAGCGAGGCATAAAAAATAACCATATAATTATACATGATGATTCATCCTAGTACTTTCTTGGAAACATCAATATATATCACAAACCCTTGTCCACTTTGAGGTAATACAAGAACTTGTGCACAGACTAATCATTTCCTAATTCCTTTAAAGTTTATTCACATTCATATATCCAAAGTAAATTAGATCCCTTATGAGTTAAACTAGTGTGTGGGTTAGATATAAATGATAAATTATCCATAAAGAGTCAATAATATACATCCAATACTAGAAAACTATGGATCTCATTCACATTTCTTGGTCAGAACCAATGTTTAGTAACTTTAATCTCTAATGGATCCACTGGTTTACTCCCCGTTGAGATTATATGACACAAAAAAGAAACTTTTTATAGATAAAATTAATAATTTGTTAATTTTTGAAACAAAATTTTCTTCCGTAAGGTCTTCATTACAATCCTTATGTTATCATCATTCTCTTCCTTTATCTCTCATTGTATAAAAAATCATTAATAAAGACTACAAAAAACTGATCAAGTAAATCTCTAAAGACTCTATTAATTAAATTCATGAAGATAGAATATGATTTATTAATAATAAATAGAATAACTATTAATTCATAATGTCCATATCTTGTGTATAATTCTATCTTAGGTACATAATACTTCTTGAAACAAAATTTTTGATGTCCAGAATGAATGTCTATATTGTAATAGATTTATATATGCAGAGTTGATCAAAAAAATCATCAATATAGGGTAGAGAATTGTAACAGCCCAAGATTTTATGAAAAATATTCTTTTTAATTTTATTAATGTCTTGTGTTGTACGCTACACCAAAAGGAGCTTTCACAACACGCATCCTTGACTTGCCTTGCATTACACGCAATCGCAACCTTCCTCGATAGTGTGTGTAGTACGCAATAACGAGTTTCACTAAACAGCGATATGCTATTAAAACTAGCCGTTATGAATAGTAATAACCACTTTTTGAAATTTTGTAAATTTTATTTTTCAAAATGGATTTCATTTTTGGATTCGGAGTATCGAATTTAGCCTAAGGTGAAATTTTGGTACATTTCGGATAACTTTCATATTCTGATGAATAGTGAAAATTACTAAATTATAATTAAAAACAACTTTTTTAATCGAAATAATTAATAGTGATAAATTATATATTTGAGTGGTTTTAAAGTATATTTAGAATATATTTTTACAATTTAATACAATGTTGGTCATTGGACGTAATTTCACATTTAAACCTGACATAAACAAGTGTCAATCTTTTGATAGATATTGTTTCGTAAAAACACGCTATTTGTTTTAATAGCGGGATTTAATTATAAAATTAATTAATTCAACTTCTATGTTATGAATTTGGTAAAATAGACTTCATTTTTGAATTCGGTTGGCATTTTTCTGAAAACTTTCAATTTTTGATGAATAGTGAAACCACTAAGTGGTAGGTTAAAAACTGAATTTTGCATAAAACTTAATTTTACCACTTCTGTGAATGGAATTTCGAAAATCCGAGAGACACGGTGAATATCAAGGACTAAAATGTGGTTCAATGAGATGAAAATAATTTTTGGTGAATAGTAACTTTTTACTTTTTTTTACCGCGGTTAATATTAAATAGGGTAACTAAGGGTAAATATGATATTACTATTACCCTAACACATGTCCTAATTCTATTGGACAAGTGTAATTCGACCAAAACCAAACTTAGGAATAAAATATGACCATTTAGGCCCACTTGGATTAGATTAGGACATTTATTATGAATTTATTTAAAGAAGGGTTAAAATAGTTAAAATCAAAGTTTAATAAGTAAATCATTTTTAATATGGGGTTATACATAAGATAAATTCGATTGTAAATATTCATTAGAAAGCTAAAAAGATTTCCTACATGATGGTATTTTATTCTTAATTTTTAGACATCAAATAATTTAATTTATTTATGACACAACGATGATGCAGTAATTATCTTATTAATGAAATATTGACATAATTGATGTTATAAACACCAAAATAAATGTAATTTGAGATTTTTTATGAATTCCACTAATTTTCTAGGTTACTATGATATATTAATGTTGATTTAATCAACTTGGTTCGAACATATAATTCTGTTATGACTTTCACAAAAATCATATATCAAATAGTGTCAAAATTGACACAATATAGTTTTTAAATCAAATATTATATTATTAATTGTTATTTTATTCCTAAAAATCTAAGGTTCGGCCAAATGACTTAGATAAGGATATATATATTAATAATAAACAATTTGTGGTTCGTTTGGCATGTTATAGTAAGTTTATTAACCATATAGTGAAAGAAAACAAAAAGACACGGTAAAAGTTAAATTATTTAACTTAGAGTTAAATATAATTGATAAGGTTTAAAATAATATCCAAACATGTCTAAATTTGATTGGTTGATGAGATTACAACCCTATCTCATCTAATCTTAGAATATGAGTCATTTTTGGAGGTTTTTAAGTGGGGTTAGATTTATTATAAATTAATATTTTTAAGAATTCCTAAGGTGCCCCTCTCCTCCCTTATAAAAGGGCACCTCCTCCCCCTCCTCCTCACACCAATTTTGAGCACTCAAGCTCGTCCAAACCCTGCCATTTTCTCCTCTCCACTTTCCTAGAATAATTCTAGAGGTTCTGGTCTTCTCCAAAGACCAATCTTAGTTCCTTAAGTGGAGGATTCAAAGAGGCGTTCCAAAGAAGAGGTAATATCCATTACCGATCTTTTCAATTTCTTTCTTCTTCAACTTCTTCTTCTTTAGTTGTTTCATGATAAAGTAATAACATCAGTATTACTTACATACTGATATGTTATTATAAATATGAAACAACCCTAATTCACCTTCTATCCATCCTACGGAAAAATGAAATCACCGCGCGTGCGTACGTACGGAATACCGTCTCCACGCCGTGGTGTAATCTATTTTCCACCATCACCTTACAAGGATGGGTATAATGGTGTAATGAGTAACTACATATGATTATTATGAAGTAATATTGATACTGAAATAATATATATATACTCCAATACAATTCCATGATCATAGGAACGATATCATCACTCGTGCGTACGTACGGAATACCGTCTCCACGATGTGATGCGACTCGTTCTACATGATCTTCATTTCATAATGATTATATAAATGAATTGAATGAATGAATATGGTATATACTACACTAATACCATTCTGGAAATGAATTATCTATAACCTAAAGATAAGAATAAGAATTTATTCGACAAAACACGCATAAGAACAAAAAGTTATAAAGACCCGAGTAACAAGTAACAATGAAATATTACAAACAAGAAGCTAATAATATGACCATATATGATATCATATAAATATGTATGATTCTGGAATAAGTCAATAACATTATTTAAACCATTATACAGGAGCTTCGGACACGTACAGAGCTAATCGGACCTAAGGTAAGGGAAATATCACAATCTCATTTTTATCCGAGATTGTTTATTCGGGTGTATTTTATCATCCACATCCATGTTCCCTCAATATGTAATATTGTTTCCATCCACTTGAAATAGTTTAAATCCAATTTTACCCTTAGGTGAGTTTTTAGTAAAGAATATGAAAGGAATCTTTTGTCGTTTTTCCGTACGAGGTACTTTTTGACTTTTCCGACAAAAGTACGAAGAATGTTTTTTTTTAACTTATACGGCTTGAATGGATTTTTAAAACATTACTTCAAAGAAGCTTCCTTTACAAGTTTTCAAGTTTATTTTTAATCAACTTCTTTTATTTTAAAGTTGTATTACATGTTATGAAAGGAAAAATGTTTTTGAAGAAGAAAGGATATTTTCCTCAAGAATTCAATTCAAGTGTTTTATCAAAATTATTTTCCATCTAAGATAATAAAGGGTTCTATTTATATCCATATTTTTACATTGGTTTGACTATGTTGTGATGGAATTATGTTTATGAATTCCTTTGTCATATATGAATTGATTTATGATGTCATGATGTTTCAAGAATCCCATTTTTGTTACATGTGTTATGCGATGATGTATGTTTTATGATTATGTGGCACACATATGAAAGGATTCATTATAAGATGGGTGGGACCTATATCTCCCTCCAATGCATTGGGTAATGATTTTATATCTCATGAGATAGACATGGCTGGAACGGAAGGTTATTTCGGTTCAGTGATACAGGACTGAAACGAGGAGTGAACTCGGTTCAGAAAGGGACTTTGTCCACTAAGATAGTCTTGGAAATGAGTCATGACTAACAAGAAATTATTTTCCATGATTATGTGTGCATGCCACAAAGTTTCAAGTTTTATGTTATGATTATGGGGATCTCATTTTCACTTCTATGATTTGTTCCATGTTAAGATATTATGATCTCTTTTGCAGGTTGTGATTTTCAAAAAGATATGATATGATTTTTATTTCTTTTGTATACCCTTACTGAGCATTTGAGCTCACCCTTTTATGTTTTCTTTTCCCCAGGATATAAAGAAAGGTTTTAGGTAAAAAAAATGGAAGATCTTTACGGGAGATATTGAAGATCTTTCACCAGGATTAGAAGATTATGTTCCGAGTTTCCAAAGACACTAAACTATTACGATCCTTTAGTGTGTGTTTTTGTTATGTACTAAGTATTCCGCAAATGTAATGTAATGTCCATGTACGTCAGGATACGGGTCTCTACAGTTGGTATCAGAGGCAAAGGAGGTAGGAATGTATCCGATCCTTGGGAACTCTCACATGTGAGCGTTGGACGAAGCATGGCTCTCCGCCCAAGGGCTTCATGAGGAAATGGCTGCCACTGGGGATGGTGGTGTGTCCCGCCCAGGGGGTGTAGCCGCCCATGGAGTGCCCTGATAGGTATCAATTATAGTCCACTGGAAGTAATTCCAGACCGTTATAGTTGGTATCAGAGGAAAGGTTTAGTCAACCTTTGGAAACTAGGATGCGAAAACGTTAGTGAGATCCCTAGAGATATTTCTAAGGTATGTCTAGGGATGTCCCTAGGGATAAGTATACGTATAGGTTATAGTAATAGAATTACGCTAACGATCATAGAATTAAACCTAAGATGTTGGATATTGAAGGTACTCCCCCTTTATTATGTTGTTTTCCCTAGCATGATTTTTGCCTCTCACACTATTCTTTTTGGGTTTTAGACGATGGCTGGAACCCTAAGGAACCGTGTTGATCAATGCAATGGACAATGCAATGATTGCCCTCCTGAACAAACAAATGTTATGGGAGATGGAGTGCAAAATCTTATTTCTATACTTACACAAGCTATGAATCATTCTGGACTTCCAAATGAGCAGAGAAGGGAACAATATTCTATTGAGTCCTTCATGAGGCAACATCCACCTTCTTTCAGTGGGACTTCCGATCCACTTGTTGCTGAACAATGGATCAGTACCACTGAAAAGATATTTTCAGTTCTTCAATGTTCTGAACATGATAAAGTCATCTTAGCAGTATATCGTTTGGAAGGTGAAGCTGATCAATGGTGGAATCTTATCAAGAATACGAGGCCAAGGGATGAAATTGAGTCCATGGAATGGGACGAGTTCAAGAACTTGTTTTTCAGTAAGTACTTCCCTCGTATTCTTCGAACAAAGATGGAAAAGGAGTTTATTGAGCTGAAGCAGAAGGATGATGAATCTGTTGGTATATATGAAGCGAATTTTACAAGACTTGCAAGGTATGCATCTGGCATTATCATCCAACCTGAAAGTAAAGTTGATCGATTTTTCAGTGGCTTAAAACCAAGTCTTCGAAGGGCATTAGCTATAAGAGACTTCAGTAGCTATGAAGAAATTGTGCGTTGTGCTATCAAGGTAGAAATGGAAGTTGGTGTTACATATCCATCTCATGGTTTTGACAAGAAACGAAAGATGGAGTTCAAGGAGAAATCTCATAATAATGGTGAAAAGAAGATGAATGTTTCCTTATGCACAAAGTGTGGAAAGAAGCATGGTGGAGATTGTCTTAAAGGAACTAGAAAATGTTTTAAGTGTGGAAAAGAAGGTCATCGAGCAGCTGAGTGTCGAAGTAATGGAAAAAGGGTTTCTAATGATGTGAATAAAGCAAACACTGCAGAGAACGCACCGCCAACACTTCAATGCTTCAAGTGCAAGGAAATGGGGCATTATGCTAATAATTGCCCTAATCCAAGGGTTAGTGATGATCAACATGAGCAACCACTGAAGGAAAAGGACAAAGGGAAATCACATGTGATCACTATTGGCAATGTTGAATATGATAACGATGTGGTGGAATGATTAAGTGTTTATGTAATGGGATTCCAAAATAATGTTGTATCATGGAGTATTGGAATATTTATGTATTGGTTTAATGTGGTATTCAAAGTGATTGAGATATTTGTGGAAATAAGATGATATGCGCATAATGAAGGGAAAATAAGAAAATGAAATGTTTAACAATATTCATGAGCTCATGATTGATATAAAGACTAAGTGATATCATGGATTGAGTATATAGAATTTTGAGGATTTTGGTATGTGGAAAGTGTTAACTTTTAACTGCATTCATGTTTTCACTAAGGTATTCAAGAGAATACATGATTAAGGACTTTGAATGTTTAGAATGTGACCAACAAAACATATCTTATGATATGTGGGGATCAACGACAGTATTAAATCTCTGGTAATCGTTGTCACTATATTATGAGAGTGGACTGCAGTATTATGGATAAGCCTAAAGATTGAAATGGATTATGTTGGACATAAGTGAGTATTGTTTAAGGATCGAAGTTTTCTCGATATTATTGATGGGATGTTATAGTAATATAGTTTTAGAAAAAGGACAACCTGCAGGACGGGCGACAGCCCATCGCTTCGGACAAGGCTGTAGGAATCGAACCCACAACCGAAGTGCGACTGGCCTTTATCGCCTACCACTGACCTACAGGAAGTCCCTATTTAGTAGAAACTAGTTTTATTATATTAAGCAGTATGATATATGAAGTATAAGTCCATTTTAGGAACCATATATGATTAATCTCACTATAGATAGATTTATGCATATAATTTTTGCTAACCTTTTGTTTGAGACAGATGGAATGACCCGTCATTCTATCACATTATCTGCTAACACTTCACGAATAACAAATTCAACTTCATTTATTTAAGAGATTAAGTGGAAATTGTTCAAGGCACGAACAACAGTGAGATTGTACCAAAATAAAGTAAGTATTTATTCTAATTCAAATTTTCAACTTTAGGGAAATGATCTTGAAAACCAAAAATGTTGTCCTAGTGATCTTATACCTGAGGAATCAGATGGTACCTTATATCATCACAAATTTATGGATTTGTGATTTTTGGCTTTTCCATAGCCATGTTCTCTACCACTCTCCATCAGAACATGATGGTTAGATTTTTCTTCCATATCCATATTTTTACCTATGTGGAAACCCAACAATTAGTTTATTTGGGTAATCGTTACATTTCATACTTTAGTTTTTAAAGCCAAGTTTTTGTATTCCTTTTTACGATGTGGGAAACTTTCGAATAGAAAACCATTTATAACCCCGACGAATTTCGAGGGCGAAATTCATTTTAAGGGGGGTAGAATGTAACAGCCCAAGATTTTATGAAAAATATTCTTTTTAATTTTATTAATGTCTTGTGTTGTACGCTACACCAAAAGGAGCTTGCACAAAACGCATCCTTGACTTGCCTTGCATTACACGCAATCGCAACCTTCCTCGATAGTGTGTGTAGTACGCAATAACGAGTTTCACTAAACAGAGATATGCTATTAAAACTAGCCGTTATGAATAGTAATAACCACTTTTTGAAATTTTGTAAATTTTATTTTTCAAAATGGATTTCATTTTTGGATTCGGAGTATCGAATTTAGCCTAGGGTGAAATTTTGGTACATTTCGGATAACTTTCATATTCTGATGAATAGTGAAAATTACTAAATTATAATTAAAAACAACTTTTTTAATCGAAATAATTAATAGTGATAAATTATATATTTGAGTGGTTTTAAAGTATATTTAGAATATATTTTTACAATTTAATACAATGTTGGTCATTGGACGTAATTTCACATTTAAACCTGACATAAACAAGTGTCAATCTTTTGATAGATATTGTTTCGTAAAAACACGCTATTTGTTTTAATAGCGGGATTTAATTATAAAATTAATTAATTCAACTTCTATGTTATGAATTTGGTAAAATAGACTTCATTTTTGAATTCGGAATATGAAATATAGCTTAGGATGAAATTTTGGCATTTTTCTGAAAACTTTCAATTTTTGATGAATTGTGAAACCACTAAGTGGTAGGTTAAAAACTGAATTTTGCATAAAACTTAATTTTACCACTTCTGTGAATGGAATTTCGAAAATCCGAGAGACACGGTGAATATCAAGGACTAAAATGTGGTTCAATGAGATGAAAATAATTTTTGGTGAATAGTAACTTTTTACTTTTTTTTACCGCGGTTAATAGTAAATAGGGTAACTAAGGGTAAATATGATATTACTATTACCCTAACACATGTCCTAATTCTATTGGACAAGTGTAATTAGACCAAAAACAAACTTAAGAATAAAATATGACCATTTAGGCCCACTTGGATTAGATTAGGACATTTATTATGAATTTATTTAAAGAAGGGTTAAAATAGTTAAAATCAAAGTTTAATAAGTAAATCATTTTTAATATGGGGTTATACATAAGATAAATTCTATTGTAAATATTCATTAGAAAGATAAAATGATTTCCTACATGATGGTATTTTATTCGTAATTTTTAGACATCAAATAATTTAATTTATTTATGACACAACGATGATGCAGTAATTATCTTATTAATGAAATATTGACATAATTGATGTTATAAACACCAAAATAAATGTAATTTGAGATTTTTTATGAATTCCACTAATTTTCTAGGTTACTATGATATATTAATGTTGATTTAATCAACTTGGTTTGAACATATAATTCTGTTATGACTTTCACAAAAATCATATATCAAATAGTGTCAAAATTGACACAAAATAGTTTTTAAATCAAATATTATATTATTAATTGTTATTTTATTCCTAAAAATCTAAGGTTCGGCCAAATGACTTAGATAAGGATATATATATTAATAATAAACAATTTGTGGTTCGTTTGGCATGTTATAGTAAGTTTATTAACCATATAGTGAAAGAAAACAAAAAGACACGGTAAAAGTTAAATTATTTAACTTAGAGTTAAATATAATTGATAAGGTTTAAAATAATATCCAAACATGTCTAAATTTGATTGGTTGATGAGATTACAACCCTATCTCATCTAATCTTCGAATATGAGTAATTTTTGGAGGTTTTTAAGTGGGGTTAGATTTATTATAAATTAATATTTTTAAGAATTCCTAAGGTGACCCTCTCCTCCCTTATAAAAGGGCACCTCCTCCCCCTCCTCCTCACACCAATTTTGAGCACTCAAGCTCGGCCAACCCCGGACATTTTCTCCTCTTCACTTTCCTAGAATAATCCTAGAGGTTCTGATCTTCTCCAAAGACCAATCTTAGTTCCTTAAGTGGAGGATTCAAAGAGGCGTTCCAAAGAAGAGGTAATATCCATTACCGATCTTTTCAATTTCTTTCTTCTTCAACTTCTTCTTCTTTAGTTGTTTCATGATAAAGTAATAACATCAGTATTACTTACATACTGATATGTTATTATAAATATGAAACAACCCTAATTCACCTTCTATCCATCCTACGGAAAAATGAAATCACCGCGCGTGCGTACGTACGGAATACCGTCTCCACGCCGTGGTGTAATCTATTTTCCACCATCACCTTACAAGGATGGGTATAATGGTGTAATGAGTAACTACATATGATTATTATGAAGTAATATTGATACTGAAATAATATATATATACTCCAATACAATTCCACGATCATAGGAACGATATCATCACTCGTGCGTACGTACGGAATACCGTCTCCACGATGTGATGCGACTCGTTCTACATGATCTTCATTTCATAATGATTATATAAATGAATTGAATGAATGAATATGGTATATAATACACTAATACCATTCTGGAAATGAATTATCTATAACCTAAAGATAAGAATAAGAATTTATTCGACAAAACACGCATAAGAACAAAAAGTTATAAAGACCCGAGTAACAAGTAACAATGAAATATTACTAACAAGAAGCTAATAATATGACCATATATGATATGATATCAATATGTATGATTCTGGAATAAGTCAATAACATTATTTAAACCATTATACAGGAGCTTCGGACACGTACAGAGCTAATCGGACCTAAGGTAAGGGAAATATCACAATCTCATTTTTATCCGAGATTGTTTATTCGGGTGTATTTTATCATCCACATCCATGTTCCCTCAATATGTAATATTGTTTCCATCCACTTGAAATAGTTTAAATCCAATTTTACCCTTAGTTGAGTTTTTAGTAAAGAATATGAAAGGAATCTTTTGTCGTTTTTCCGTACGAGGTACTTTTTGACTTTTCCGACAAAAGTACGAAGAATGTTTTTTTTAACTTATACGGCATGAATGGATTTTTAAAACATTACTTCAAAGAAGCTTCCTTTACAAGTTTTCAAGTTTATTTTTAATCAACTTCTTTTATTTTAAAGTTGTATTACATGTTATGAAAGGAAAAATGTTTTTGGAGAAGAAAGGATATTTTCCTCAAGAATTCAATTCAAGTGTTTTATCAAAATTATTTTCCATCTAAGATAATAAAGGGTTCTGTTTCTATCCATATTTTTACATTGGTTTGACTATGTTGTGATGGAATTATGTTTATGAATTCCTTTGTCATATATGAATTGATTTATGATGTCATGATGTTTTAAGAATCCCATTTTTGTTACATGTGTTATGCGATGATGTATGTTTTATGATTATGTGGCACACATATGAAAGGATTAATTATAAGATGGGTGGGACCTATATCTCCCTCCAATGCATTGGGTAATGATTTTATATCTCATGAGATAGACATGGCTGGAACGGAAGGTTATTTCGGTTCAGTGATACAGGACTGAAACGAGGAGTGAACTCGGTTCAGAAAGGGACTTTGTCCACTAAGATAGTCTTGGCAATGAGTCATGACTAACAAGAAATGATTTTCCATGATTATGTGTGCATGCCACAAAGTTTCAAGTTTTATGTTATGATTATGGGGATCTCATTTTCACTTCTATGATTTGTTCCATGTTAAGATATTATGATCTCTTTTGCAGGTTGTGATTTTCAAAAAGATATGATATGATTTTTATTTCTTTTGTATACCCTTACTGAGCATTTGAGCTCACCCTTTTATGTTTTCTTTTCCCCAGGATATAAAGAAAGGTTTTAGGTAAAAAAAATGGAAGATCTTTACAGGAGATATTGAAGATCTTTCACCAGGATTAGAAGATTATGTTCCGAGTTTCCAAAGACACTAAACTATTACGATCCTTTAGTGTGTGTTTTTGTTATGTACTAAGTATTCCGCAAATGTAATGTAATGTCCATGTATGTCAGGATACGGGTCTCTACAAGAATACTTTTTATTGATAGTGATCTTGTTAAGTACATGATAATTAATGTATAGTTTCATTGATCTATGTTTCTTCATAAAAAAAGAAAATATACATCATAATGTGACACAATTTTCAAAATGGAACTCTTATAAATATTATTCGAAAATTTCTTATTCAATACTTACAACTCATCTAGGGAAATTCTACAAAGAGGATTTAAATATGTGTAACACATGGTATATTTTCTACTGAATACATAATTTCATGATTTGGAGTAATACTATGAATCTATTCTAGATATATGTCAACAAACTCCCTCAAAATTCGTTTATTTTCAATGTTGATTTTATATACCACAATTTAAGATAAACACGCACTTGAATAGGAATCATGACCCATATAATGAATTTTATTTCCATTAGAAGTTCATATCTATCATTGAACTAATATAAGATCACATGTTGGTTCAAAATATCAAACTTGACATCCTTTCCTCTACAATTGATGTGGGATTCATGTAAATAAATCCAATCCATTCCCAAGATAAGATTAAATTCAATTACATGGAAAATAATGAGAGTTACATTAAAAAAATTCATACAAACTTAAAATAAAGAAGAATCATATACATTAGATTAAATTATTGCACCATTAGGGGTTTTCACACTTAATTAATCATTTAATCATTGAGGTGGTATTACGATATTGGCAGAAAATTATTCAGTTATAAAAAAGAGGCTATATCTAGAATAAAATAAAACATTATCAGTTTTAGAGGGGATAGTAAGGGTATCTTTCACCATGTCATTATCGTACCCCTTTTTGGAAATAGTGATCATATGATATTTCTCTTTGTATCTGGGATTAAGAGGTTTTTTATGTCAATCCACATCATTTTTCTTTGACTTTGATCACTTGTTAACATAATTATCACACTCCTTTCATTTGAAACACTTGAGTGTGGGTGGTTCATTATATGGAAGGTCTTCTCCATCATTAGCTAACTTTTTACTATCACTTCAACATTAAATTCCCTTATGACCTTACTTTCCACAATTAAATCATTTATGTCCCCTTAAGATAAATTTCACCTTGTATCCTTATAAAGTTAGACCATAATAGAAGGTTCATATTCTCCCATCCATGGTTTTTATTATTATGATTTAATTTGAATTCCATTTTTATTTTCCTATCAAAACAGTGAAATTTATGGGTAACTCCAATATCTATTTCTATATTAGTAGCACATAGAAGAAATTTTAAATAAAAACTATTGTATATTATTGATAAATTACAAAATATACTTTTTTAAGACACTAAAGAATCAATGAATCTTACATTTCTGTTCAATGATAATAAAAAAAGTGCCCCTCAAAAGTTATGAAAACTTTTCCTCATATGCACTAGGGGATTAAACATCCTTCTAAATTGGCTCAAAGAATTAATTTTTCATTTTTGTATAAGGAATATGAGTAAATTACTTGTTGAAAAATTACCACATAAACTCATCCCAGTATATGAAATCAATTTCTTCCCATTTTCTTGTGTTATTGATGAGATCACACCTTTTATTTGCTTTGCCTTACAAATGATATATGATCAAAATGAATAATTCATGCTCAAAACACTAGATAATGTAAAATATCATTTTAAGTGTATTGATCCATTTATAAAATACTAGTGGATAAAAATATATACTAAAATAGGGTGGATATTTCCTCATAATGGAATGAATAGAATATTTTCCCTCCTTTGACGTTTTTATGGTCTACATGATTCATTTTTAGAGAAATTTTTGTAATTATAACAAAAATATTATTCATTCCATCACCAATAAAATTTGGTTTCTTAGGATAAAAAACATTTAATTATCTATCAAATTCATCATTATCACCATCACATCTGGTTTTAATAATTAAATAAAACCAAAAAGTATAGTGCGAGAAAAAATAATCATAGTTGGAAACTACATAATCATGAAAACTTATATATAGGATGTCTATATCATGAAACCTAATTTTCAATATATAACACATTAGGGTGAACATAGGTTATCGATGATCATATTTTATTCAAATCCTCTATGATGTTTCATAAATAAAATGTTAATAAACCTAATAATATCCCCCATGATTTTCAAACAATGTTCACATTAAGGGAATAATCATCATGAACCAAAATGATAGCTGCGATATACTCGACTAACTATTTTCATGATTATTAACTATAGGTGCATCTATTCTTAAACTTTGATCACTTGTATTATCTAAAGAGGGATGTTTTCCTATAAAAACCACACTTTTTACATTTCCATAACTTAATACATTCAGTTATACATAATATTATCCAAATGGTTCTCACCAAAGGTTTCTCATCCTTGTTTAAAAAGGAATATAAACCTTTTGTTATGAATTATCCCACCGGGACCATCCACAATAGAGATAATATGAGTGTAAAAACTCCAATAAATCCTCCAATAGTATAGGGGTTGAAGACTAGTTCCAAGTTATAATGTCCCTACCAGGGTTCCACTAAAACCTGTTCCCTTAGCCGGTGTACCACATGACCTTAGGCATGCCTCCCTGTATACCAGAGGGTACCGACTAGCAGCATAGGTCTAAAGAAAAACCTGAGGATACTATGCCCACTTATCAAAGTAAATCCACTATATAAGTATTATCAATATGTGTAATAAAGAGTATGAATAATATATGTAAAACATAAAACAAGTTCTAAAATGTAACCAAGTAACAAGTGAAATAACATTATAATGAACACACTACATGTCAGGAAGTCATACAATTAAAACTCAAAATTAGAAACTATAAAAAAAACAATGAACATATTCCTCAAAATCCAATGTACCAACTTGACAGACCAAATGTAAACCCAAATATATGTTCCTTCCCTGAACCTATACCTGAAACAAGTAGTATCCACTTGGGTAAGAGAGTTCCATAGTGGACTAAACATGGTGTGAGTACAACTCAATATTCCACCATAAAAGTTGTCTAATGTAACAACCAATGTTAGAAATAGTGTATAAAGAAATACAGGTAAGTGGGGGAAAATAGTAAATAAACCAAGTTTCATTAGTTAATGATATTTTAATTATCCACTTTTATTCTTAGTTACATGTGTTACTCAATGTCATCAATCCTTCCTGGCCCATGTCAGCCATCCGAAAAATATATCAAAGGGGTTTTAAATTGAAAAAAAATGGAGATTTAAAACAACTATTCAATGAGTACATATAAAATCATGTCTGAACATCCCCAAAAAATTATATGAAATAACAAGTCCACAAATTTTGACTTAGTATGATTATCCAATCCCCTAAATACAATTGTGCATTGGGGAACCTAGAGCATTATTCTAGCCTGCCAAAAACCAGAGAGTGGAGCATCAGTTCTATATCCAAAAATCATTTGTGATAGGTAGTAAAACATGGAGAATCATTCTAAGAATCCAACCTATATTCATCACATCAGGCTTTACCAACCCTAAACATTCCATTATAAATCAATAGTATGTTTCATTACTTCCAACAGATACAACCAAAATTCCAAATTAATACATTTTACCCTTTATCTATAAATTTATTTTTAAATGTTCTTCAAAACCATATAACACTAAATAATATCCCTTTAACCATTTACATTACCTTTATTTATCACAACATTTGTCACAACACCAATAGGTCTTTGAATCAACACATGGATAAACTAAAATTGGCCCCTTTTTATGTTTCAAAAAACATTAACCCAAAATCACCTTAAACATTTGGAATCCACCCTCAAAAAATGGTTCATACTCAATGAATAACTAAATAATGTCCGGGAACCTCATTTTCCATGAAAACCATAAAATTATTATCAATCTATACTCATTTAAGGGTCTACCACACATCCATTTTAAATCAACAATTGAAACACAATTGAAAACACCCATTGAAACACCTCAAGGTCAACACCTCATTTTAAAAAACAATTTAATTTTAAACCTTTCTCCCAATCATTAAAACCCATAACTAAATCAAAATCCAAATCACACAATTTCAACCAATTCAAATTCCTCTTTGGCATTTCACAAAAACTAGCATATAATAACTTCAATTATACCATTTTCCATGACCACATACAAATTAAAAATTACAATTAATTAAATTTCATAAATATCCTAAATCAAAAAATTTCAATTAAATTCACTATTTTAGAGGGTTTAGAATACCCCTTTAATAGATCTATGTCTAGTATCAGATCATCAATGGACCCAAGATGGTCCATAAATGGTCTCACATCTCAATTTGAGGCACAAAATACTTTCCATATCCAAATACATAAAATGAAACAACGAATCAATTTGGAGTAACTACATATAAATATTAAAACATCATGACTATGGAAAAAAGATTATAGACCACCTATGTCAATCTCATTGATGATTACTTTTCCATACACAACCCTTGATTTGATTAAAAAAACTTCAAACTCCCCGAATAAAGAGCACCCTATAAAAAAGGGTTTATATGTTAGGAAGGAGAGGAAACAACAAAATAATATTTTTTTAGAAAAAGTAAGGAAGTAGAGTCAAATACTTACCTGAATCATTTATTTGAAACTGAAGACAATCTAAATTCCAAAGGAATGAGGGAGAATCAACTATCGAGGATGTGAGACCTCCCAGTTCATCACCCTTATTATAGAGGGTTGAATGGGGGAGAAAATCATGGTAGGAAACTTAAATCCAAATCGGGGAAAATTGACATTTATTAACTTTTTCAATGGTATATGGATTGGATTCACAGTTGTTCAAACCATGTGCCTACCATGCATCTCCCTCTATCCAAGATGGGGTGGGTCATGCGGTTTGCCTAGGCCATCCAAATAGTTTTTCCAAACTGTATAGATCTGGTACACCTACCTATTTATAAATGAGAATAGATGCATGGGTGTCGAAGAAGGCCCAAAACATTGTTAAACCATGTGAGGTACATGTACTAATATTTATTTAAGACACCCCACCCCCACATGGTTATGGTTCGTGGTAAAATTAACTGTTTTCTAATGGTGTACTCTACACAATTTGAATTATTTTCAACAATTTCACATCCCAAACCCCTGGGAAACCCCATGATACTTGATATAATCCCTAAAAATCACTCCATTGAACATTTAAAAGAAAGTTAAACCAAAATTTATACTAAGGTGTACCTCATCTCTATGTTAAGATCTTAAAATATCCCCACCATATAGCAACTCATCCTTAAGCTATATTCCCATGCACCACTAAGTCTCTGAGAGAAATAGTTGGGTCATAGGCTCCACCTATCAACATATCTATCTGAAGTTTCCCCTTGAACATGTCCACGTCTTCACAATTATTGGACCAAAGAAACATTCATACCCTAATGAATTTTCCCACTACAATCCACATCAAGAACTGGATGCTTCTTAAAGGACGCATTGACCTCAATACCACTATCTACCAAAAGCAACCTATAAGGAATACAAGGTTACACCACCCAATCAATGACATAAGAAAACATCTTATGTATAACCATACAACCATTTAAGATCCAATTCACACTATATTATCTTGATACTCTCCACAAATCCTGACCTAAAATACCTGGCATCAACTTACCCTCTTTGCAAAATTTTGATGGTGTCCCATGCTTGAATTACCCCAATGGAACACATAGTCATCCAACCAAAATATCAAACCTATGCTGATCCATGATTTAAATAAAAAAACCCTTCCAAAACTTGATACATGAAATACAACTATGAAATAACCATAAAATGAAGAACTCAACACAAAAAACATGAGCTAACACCCTTTTTCATAACTGAAACATTAACATGGTGCTTTCCAAATCCAATCAGAACCCAAAAGTTCAATCCATTTTCATTTAGTTATCCATTAGTCTTAAAGTTCTCCCTAACTTAATATTAAGCTTACAACCATCCATTTGCAATGTTTGGCACTTTTTCCATCCATAAGACCAAAAATAAAATTGAAATCACGCACCCATTATACACCTGGTGTGGTTATGAACAATCCATGCTCAAACACCCATAAGAATTCCAATGAAAATTGGCAACTAATCTTGTAAATGAAAACCCATTAGAATTGTCACACACCCACTATATAAGAAAAACTAAAAAACAACTATATTCCCCCTCATAAAACCGATATCATTCCCAATATGCATCCTTAATTTTTATGAATACATGATGTTTGTGGTTTTCAAGTCACCATGCGCATTCAATACATTAACCTAAGTTGGACTATCCGTAGCCAACTCATCTTATAAACACTCATCCTTTAGTGTTGATGCATTTCCACCTTACTAGATCATGGTGCCTTCATGACCTAAGGATTTACTCAACTTCCCAAACACACCCACTAAATTCTGTACCCAAATTATGGTGATATTACACAGTAAAAACCTTCATAGTCTCAAAACCGTTTTTAGGATCTACCACATCCACCAACACACCTCCAATATAAGCACATGATATTTCTTTTATAACCCCATCAATCCCAAAGACAACTCTTAACTCGACTAGATAAAATAATTAAATCTTTCATAGAACTCCATAAAGAATCTAAGAACACACATAATCAGTTATTCACTACATTCTCTATACCAACCTGACCATCTCACAGTCAACCCCACACATCCGTGATCTATTAAGCATGTGGGTTATAACCCTGCATCAAAGACATCACTCCCCACCCTAAAAGTGTTGTTTTCATTACCCCAGCCAAGAAACTTCAAACACCAAGGCATTCACTCAACCAATACTAAATCCAAAAAGTGGACATGGACACCTTGATCTCACTTGAGACCCAAAACTATACATCCTCTGTCACCTACTCTCATCCTCCGAGAGCGGAACCCATGGCATTCGCCACACTCAGTCGATTGAATGAATGATGACCATATCTAGTGATGGATAACCTCTAACCATGTGGAAACCCTAAAACATATCCATGAACACAAACTCCAAGAGGTTATCCATCCATCCATAAGAATAACTTATACGTATCTTGTCATATATCCAATTCTCTCTCAATATAGCCAGAAAAATGTTAAGACGTTGCGCATGATAATATCAAGTTTGTAAGTACACCAGGATTTCATTAAAAAATAGCACCACAACTCATTCACTCATGATACCACTTATCTCTTCCAAAACATGCTAAAATCCTTCAAGACCTCAAGCCCTATTTCCTGTAGGCTTATGATCAACTCATGATATTTTTGATTCAAGAGAAACTCACCTACCAAAATCCAACACCACCTAAAGGATATTTGTCAAGAATCCATGAGCTAACATTTTCTTTAGTACTAATATCACTACACTACACATGGTCTATCACAGTGATCCCAAAACCAGCCAGTCTCATGCTTATCTGGAATTCATCACCTTAGTTTCAAAAAAAAGAACATGCTTCTGAGACACCTTCTCATTTATTTCAACAACATCACACATCCTTGCACATTTTTTCCATCCTAAACTTATTAGAAACCCTAGGATCTCATGTGTTCATACAGCCACTCAACGAACCCAACTAAGAACTCTGTGGTTTGTACATTTTTTAAACTAGTCTCAATAGACAATCAATCATCTGACCAATCCTTCAATCTCTCTAGCCTCATTGGACTTGATCCATCCTAAATGTATCTATCCAAAAAATCAACTCATCACACACCTCAGGTATAACAACATAACCACCCACTACCCTTTTCATTACTTATAAGTTTAAGAATCAATCCATTTTTTTGTTGTGCGTGTCTTGTCCATCCAAGTTGAACATCAGTTCCCACATTAAACAACATAAAAATAATAGGGACAAGAACTCCAAAAATCCAACCCATTTAAAACCATCCTTAAAGCCACGCACAAGCATTCCAGGTTCCTCACTTAGAAAATGGCCCCAAGGCATTACCATGACTCTTTACAAAATCGTGAATACATCTACCATGCATCGATTCCACCTAATAATAATATACACTTGAATCAAATTCTAAAACACCTGAAAAACTTCCACCTATTGCTTACACACCTAAAGGCACTAGAAACCCAACCAAACCCTCTCATAGGTCACCCTAAAATGTTAAAAACCAAATCCCTAAATTAGAGTCACATATAGTAAATTCCACTATCTCTCCCTATAATCCACACATATCAAAGCTCAAAAAATATGCAACTCATGGGAGACAACCCTGCCCCCATTCCAAAATATAATACATCTAATGCATCAAGGAAACCACTTAATATAGTTCTAAATCCTATATAGAAAGAGCCACTTTGAACAAAACTACAAACTAGGACAACCATTACAGATTCCAACTATAGTCCCACTCGGTTACAACCCACATGGGTTGACACTTTCATGTTTTCACACAACATATCCCAACCTCAATATTATAGCCTAATTAAAGGCACATCACACAACATCCAATTTTCTAGAACATTGAAACTTATAAAGGTCTCATATCCCATGAACTAGGGACCCCAAACTAGGGAACTCTCATAGCCCAAACCTCCCACAAAAAATTTTAGTCAACAACACAAGGGATACTCATTACTAGTATTCCTAATGATTTCATCATTACACATTACTCTTTTATTTACAATAACATTTAAAAACCTGACAAATAACATTTTAAAAAATTATATTTACCCAATATTTCAAAAATCCATGATTTATTCAATTTCACAATTCATGGTTTTTGGTTAAACACAATTTCATTCACATGTCAATCACTTTCAACATATGGATAAACTATCAATCCTATGTGCCTAGAATTTTGCATGAATCCACACACACTCTCTTTCCATTAGAATCCAATAGATAAAACCTCAAAAATAAATAACATCACATCCAAGTTCACCATCGATGGTTGAAATATAAATCAATTGTAAAAGAAAAAAATAGAACATCAATTCCCACCCATGGAAGCTTGGTTTTTTCCACTGTGCATGGGGGTGTAAGCACCTATGCAGGAGCTCATTACAAAGAATCAAAAAGCTCATAGTCTCATGTATACCTTTTTGAAATATAAAGAAAAAAATACACCAACTCTAATAACAATTTATAACATCTTGTATTAGGTGCCACTAAAATCGATGACCGAGCTAGTGTGCTACATGACCTCAACCCCCACCTATGGCAGATGCAAATATATAATAGTGAGGGTCTAAATATAAATATCTAGAAATTATACCCTATTATTACAGTAAATATACAATAGAAATAATATAAATATATATAATAACTATCAAGAATATTAAATGAAAAGACATATGACAAGATCCAACAAGTATCAATGTAACACATGCTATAACAATATGATGAATACACTACATGCTAGGAAGTCATAAAATGAAAACATTTATAAAAAACTATAAATAAACTACGAACATGGTCTTAAGTACAAATTGATCTATTCATACCATGTTGTATCATGAAATCCCAAACATAAACTAAAATCTATGTTCTTTCCCTAAACTTGTTCTCAAAACAAGTAACATATGCTCAGGTAACCATTTTCCATGGCAGCCCAAGTAGGGTGTGAGAAAAAATCAGTAGGACACCACCAACAATGGTATCTAGATCAATAAACATTATACAAACAGTGTGTGAAGAAATATAGGTAATAAAGGGAAATAGTAAATAAACCAAATTTCATTACATTACAATAATTGAATTATCCAATTTTATTCTTAGTTATATGTGTTACTCAATGTAATAAATGAAATCTAACCCATGGTGGCCATTAGAACTATATTTAAAATGGGTCATGAGTTAGAAAATGAGGAGAATCGTCCCATATATCCAATGGAGACTCAGAACATAATGTCCAGACATCCCTATCCATGATATGGAATTCCATGTACATACCCTCGGAGTTTGGCGAATCAGCCCATCCTTTAAAAACTATCGTGCACTGGGGCGCATGAAGCATCGATCTAGATTTCCCAAAAATAGGGTGTGGACCATCAGTACAAGATCCCAAAACTATTATTCCCAAGTCATAAAACATAGTGAATCATTCCATGAATCCAACTGGGATTCCACATGTCATGTTGGACGATCCCTAACCACTTCATTATCAATATTTTCTATAGTTCATTACTTCCAAAACATACAACCAAACTTTACAATTAACTCATTTCACACATTATCCATATGAAAAATTTTCTAAATTTTATTACAAATTATTTAACACTTAATCATCCCCCTTTAACCATATCGTTCTCATTTATTTATCACAACATTAATTATACTTCCAACAAACCTTTAAAAGAAAACATGGCTAAATTAAAACCGACCCATTTTACATGTCATAAAACATCAACTCAACATCATTGTAAACATTTATAATCCACCCTTAAAAACATGGGTCATTTTATTTTAAAAACCAAAAAAGGTATATGACCTTCATTTCCAATCAAAAACATAATTGGATTATCAATCCATTTTCATTAAAGGGGATACCACACACCCATTTCAATTCAACATTTGAATCCAATTTAAAAACACCCTTTATAAAACCTTGTTTTCAACACCTCAATTTTTTTTAAAAGAAAATACATTTAAACATCACCCATATTCATTAAACACCAAAAAAGATCAAAATAAAAATCAAACCATTTAAACCATTTCGAAATCCTCTTAGCCATTTCACAACAACTAACACAAAAATATTTAATTATCACAATTTCTATTCCCACATACCAATTATCAATTAAAACCCATTCACATTCATGATTATCCTATCTTGACATTTAAAAATTCATTTCACCATTTTTCATGTTTGGAATACACCATGGGTAACCGTAGGTTCGGTCTCGGATCGTTAACGGACACAATGGGGTTCGTGAAGGGTCCCACACCCCTTATTAAGGCCCAAAGTAATTTACTTATCCAAAGAAATAAAAAAACTAAGGAATAAATTTGAAATAACTATATACATATATTGAAACATAAAGAATATCATAAAAGGAATATAGACTACTTACCTCACGCCCATAGATGATTACTTTCCCAAAGAAAACCATTAATTCAAATTAAACTAGCCATAAACACTGAGATGAATAAAACCATGGAAAAATGGTCTTAGAGGTTTATATGGATAGGAAACAACACACCAAGACAATTCTAGAAAAAGGAAAAAAACTGTGTTAAATAATTACCCAAAGATTCAATTTGAAATTGAAGACACTCCAAATGCCTAAGGAATGAGGAGAATCACCCTTGGAGGAGGGGAGAGCTCGTAGTTCTTCACCCTTATTATAGGGGTTAAATGGGGGAGAAAATTGGGGGATGCACCTTAAATCACAATGAGTAAAATAGTCATATATGTAATTTTTAAAGGGTTCATGATTTGTTCATATAGTTGAAAAAACCACATGCTAACAACGCATCTCCCTTTTTCAAAGAGGGGACCGGGGTGTATGGTATGTCTGATCCATCTTCATGGTTTGAGAAAACTGTGCAGATCCCATACACCTACCTTTGTCCAATGGGGCATGTCCACACAAGTATTTGGGAAGGCTTGAATAGTTTTTAAGCTGTGTGAGGCCAATTTCCTTAGCTCTATTCAAGACACACCCACCTTTCTTGGTTATGGTACATAGTTAATCTAACTATGTTCCAACAATGCAACATAAACTATTTTTCTTGTTTTAAAAAATTCACATTCTGGACACATGGGAAACCCTAAACACCTATATCAATATTTGAAAAACAATCCATAATCAATTAAAATGCTGTTAAAAAAATTAATCTTGGGAATACCTCGTCTTAGGTTCAAGATCTTGCATGAGTAGGCATATCACACAAATGTGAAATATTAGGTGAAGGTACTTATAATCACAAACACATCTAAAACCCCATACAATGATGGAAGTAAATTAAAACTTATGAATAATTCCTATGGGAGTACCCACTCTAAGATCCATGCTAACACTAATGGTACTCTTCTGAGAGATCATGCTTGCCTGGTCTTTCTAAGAAGTACTCATTAGGTCTCTAAGGATCATTTTGTCTAGATAGTTGATCACATCGGGGACCACTAAGGGATTCCACCAACCCTACTAGATCAATCTAGTAGATTGGGGATTGATATATAGAGAATGGTGGTCATACAGATACAACGAACCACACATAGGAAACAAGATATGATAGGGGATCCCACACAAGGACTCATGGGGGGATACCCTGAACACTTTTTTAAACAAAAACTATAAAAGGGAAAAAAATACAATACTAAGTATGTAATTCAACATGGTACCCTTATAAATATATACCAAGGGATGAAACTCAACTGAGTCTGGTCAGTACTAAAGAGACATCAGAACTGAACTTGTCTGGAAAGAAGTACACATTGTGTATCATCTTCCCTTGGTCTGTCCATATCTTGCTATCTCACATGGCATGCAACCATCCATAAACATAACATTCCCTTTTTTTTATTACATGATGTGTAGAGGTTGAGAAGTAAATTGATTAGCTACTTGCATGTTCTCATGTACATCTGGGTGTGATAGTGTACTTTGGTGGTACCCATGTACTTGGTCATGTATGAGTACTAGAATATGCCCATTTACTCTATTTGAACCCATTTTCGTGGTCATGTCCATTCCCATGTATCCTCTAGGATACATGACGAGCCATCGTCATCAGGTAATATGGTGTGTGACACATGTCACATGGAGTGTTATATTTTTTTGTTCACATAAACACTATCAACACATAATGGGAAATACATGTAATGAATTATTAGGATTACACATTCTATAGTAAGGAATTTCATAGGAATTCTATAACTAATTCACTTTCTCATTTTCACAACTTCTACATGATATTTATAATAAAAATCATCCATAAAACCCATATTTGTTATTGATAAATCCTCACTATCATAGGTGGCCAAAATCCAACTTTCAATCTACATGAATGAAAATTTTCATTGCACCATATCTTCACTACACATAACAACCATGAATCAAAAAACACCTGTAAAATCTTGATCCTACTTTGATCATCTTCCATCATCATCACACCTAAATCAAACCCTCGATCATGATTAGATGCCAATTTTATCAATATATTGTTCCAAATAATGGTTGTGTGATGATTAAGTACTTGGTATTGGTCTATTAATTTACCAAATATATTTTTAGTGATGTGATGTGAAGAAATTGGGGTGAGATGCACAAATAAAAAAAATTAGGCTAGAAACTCATCCATTGTTTGGGTTGTCCTTTATTCATTTCCATTATAATTAAAAATGAAGAGAAACATATGAAAAAAATAATGATTCTTCAAATCATGGGTGAATAAACCTGCACCCAAAATAACAAGATCAACCCATGAATCAAACTTTTAGAATAATTGATTCAATTTCATAATGTGAAAAATGGGGAAATAAACCCTGAAACAAAACACCCCACCATGGGTTAGGATCAATTACTGATGAATAACAAATACGTGTTGTCATCACTGTCAAGATCCTCAAATCCCATTGAATAAAGTGATCCTCGATTCATTATCATTTGTGAAGATCTAATCCAATGAATCTTATATCAATCATAATGTTATATGGATAACCCTATGGATTTGGAATAACTTTATATTTATAGAGTATATCAGGTCACTATTTTCAAACAAAACGAAATAAATAAATAAATATATTTATTTTATTATTTATCCACATGATAATATTCATAAAAACAATTGATAATGAAAATTTTTATGATATACCTTGGTTAAATATGGAATTCCAGATTTAATGATGATCTCAGATTTATGATCCAATAATATATTATAGAGTTATTACATTATTCATTAAAAAACTATATGCATGTTTTATTAATATATTTAATATTTATATAAAATTAATACCAAGACTCTACAGGACTTATAATCTCATAATTACTCATTGATAAAAATATTATTAGATATCTTTTAAATCATTACATAGAGAAAATATATTAATTAAATTCTCCTCACTATAGAAATTTTCATCCTAAAAATCAAAATCCTACTTAAAAATATGAGGATACTAGGATTGAATCTGGGTCTCATACTCCTAGGTGTCTTTAAGGCTCATGTTATGCCACCCAATGCTCTCCTAGGTAATAACTCACCTAAAAAGGTGTTCCTCCTACTGATCTTTCATATCTAGTAGGTAATAAACAATGTTATCTCTATAATTTATATCTAGTTCAACCCAGTAGATAACATGTGATGGGTTGGGCACAAAACCCCTCAACAATGACACATAGAAGTCATCATGTACCTAGTATAACTATGGTGGTATGATCAACTGGTTCTCCACCTTGTTGACCCCTTATAGTATCCAGAACAAGATAATAAATCTAAAATGAAACTTTCCACCCAATCCAAATCTCTGCAATCCACATAGAGGTAACCCAATCTAGAACACATGTTATCCCTTATAAAACTCTAAATTCCTCCTTCATTGTTTTGTATAAGTCTTATGATGGATATGGGTAGTCATCATACACTTCTAGATGATATAAATATTCTTAGTTTTATCTTTCACCAACTATGGGGCCATTAGTGATGACTCACATGAATCCACCCAATATAGTGGAGACCTATAGGGTCTCTCATATAAGGCCTCATATAGTTCCATACTGATGGTGGGATGGTATCTATTATTGTGTTAATATGACACCAAGGGTAGATAATCCTCCCAACCATGACCAAAGTCTAACACACTATCCCACAACATGTCTTACAAAACCAAAATTGTCCACTCGATTTTTTTATCAGTACAAGGGTTAAATTTCATGATCAAACTCAACTGAGTCCCAAATGACTCCAATAATACTCTCCATAATCATGATTTTAAATGTACATTAATTTATGAAATGATAACTGAGGGGAATCCTTGAATTTGAACTATCTCTTTCATGTAAATTCCTCCCAAAATCTCCACCAAGATCTTCTCTTTATGAAGTGTTTTAACATGGTGACTCAGTATATGATCACCCAGATGGAATAATATCATATAGATATATATGGTAGTCCCTTAATTATATATATATATATACCATCCCACTTCTACTTTGGAACCTTATGGGGTTGACATAAACCCATTGGAACCTAGAGCTCAACCCTCACTTACTGAAAAGTGAGGCATAAATATTTGAAACTCCTCTACACACCTCCTCATACATGGCCACCAAAAATGACATATAAGGTTCAGGTATATCCTAGAAACCACTAGATATAACTCTAAGGGGGGGTATAAGAATCCATCATAACCAACTTAATAAACATCATTAGTACCACCATTAGTACTCTGAAAATGAATACCTGATCCCCACCTTCAAAGAATCCATCAAGGGAACGTAAAATAGATATCTAATCACGTAATGTATCACAATTGGTATATTCACTATAAACCTACCTACAACATTATAGATGTGATGGGGTAACAATCATAAACTAAAGTTATGATACACTATCCTCATCTATAAAGGACAACTATAAAAAGGATGATTTCTCTAAAACCTCAGTCAAAAACTATGAATAAAATATCATGTTGAGAGAATTTTTCCCTACATTCCCCTTTCTGGGAGTTTAGACTCTCTTTAAGTCATAATCCTATAGGTACTCTATCCATAATTTGTGTCTCTTGTTAAAATAATTTTAGAGATAATATTTATTTTAGACTCTTGTGGTCAGAATAGATGATAAACCAATCACCTATAAGGTAGTGTCGCCACAAATTCAAGTTAAAAACCACCAATACAAACTATTTATTATGATTCATGTATTTCTAATCACGTGGTCTCAAAAATTGAGACCCATAGGTAATCACTTTATAATGACCCTAACTTCTGTTAATGAAAATTCCACTGGATATAATTAAATGTCTCATTATGTAAAATGGTTATATAAAATATGAACTTAGTTGGTTTTATATTTTTTTATTTTAAAATACCATTAATAATTGTTACCATTTCTAATATAGTTATTGAACAGTGATAACATGATTAATATAAATATAAGATTTAATAAATCCAACTTAATCAGACAAAAGGAACGATAACAACATCTAGTAGACTTTCACTGTACGAAGCCAATTTGTTAGAGCTCATAAAGGAGGTGGCATCATTGGGATTCACTCTTAACTAAGCCCAAGGAAATATTCAACAATTTAAGCTCAAACAGAACCCCCTATGGGAGAAGTAGAAGTTGATAGGGATTACCACCATAGCGATGTTTTTCGAGACACCCCAAGAATCAGTCACCATCGCACACCTTACCCTTAGGTCTTATGTGGGTGTTATAAGAGGTTATGTAATGATACCCTAGTACTATGATTTTGTACAATATTTTGGTATATAAAATATACTTTCATTTTGTTATTGTTACTTTTTAAGTAGTTTTTTAAAGAAAAAATAGTATTTTTAGTTAATTAAGAAATATATTTTGAGGAATTAATGGATTTTTAAATTAAATAATTTTTTAATTAAATATTATTAATAAATTATTTTTATATTATATAAATGACCATATAATTATTATGAATACGATTGTAATTTTTATTAAGGTTTAAAAGCTATTATTGTCAAAACCCATGAATTTTTTATAAATGTCGATTTTTATTTTAAAAGTAAAAATAAAATATTTTGAGAATTATTTAGATATGATTAATATTATTTTTGTAATCAGGAAGACAAAATTATCCAATAGTGAATTTTTCATAATTTTATGAGACAGTTGAATTTTTGGGTAAAAATTAAATATCACTTAAATATATAATGTATTTTATAACATCATAATGACCAAATAGTGATGTAATAAAATACTATAAACATTGTGTTTGTAAAATATTTGTATTACCATTAAAATAATGTGATTTTAATTTTTTATTATTATTTTACAATGCTTTATTGGACTCTTCGAGACTTATAAAATATTTTACCTTTTTAAATTGATTTCCTTGAGAGTGTGACTCACCCCTACATAAGCAGCCCTATTATTTTAAGATTTTAGGCCATTGTCCTTATAAATTATTGTTTTACAGTCCTTTTTCGGAAAAAAACGTGGGGAAAAACATGGGCTGGTTTGTGTTTTTGATTAGTTAAATGTGTGGTGACCCAAACCTAAATAATACAAAATTCTCTCTCTTTTTCTAAATAAAACCACCCAATCTCCCACTTCCTATTCACTCAAAGACTTTGTATATTGACCAAAATATTCACTAATCACTCTATAATCCTCCCAAGTCTCTCCAAGCTCCCAATAATCCTCTTTCAATCCTCTACCAAGCCATTGAGATCACACTTCCAAGTAAGGTATTTCTTCCTTTCTCATTTTTTCCAAATTTCATTATGTTGTTATAAGCTTTTAATTTCAGTTAAAAAATGATAGTGTATGCTTTATCACCTCCCATATACTCCCCTACTTATTTTATAATTATTAGAGACCCCTTTCTTTCTCATTAATGTCTCTCATGTACACCATTATCATGCCTAAATTTCGTAAGGGATTTATTCCTTTCTCATTTTATCCATGTTTCTTAATATTGTTCCACCCTTTTTGTTTCAATTATAAATATTAGGGTATGATTTCTCACCTCCAAAATACTTCCCTATTTATGTTTTAATGATGATAATACCCTTTTCTCTCTCATCACCAAGCCAATATTCTGTAAGGAATTTCCCACTCCTCATTTACATTCAAGAAATTCTTTTGTATTATGAATCCAAATTCCATTACATATGTTGGTACATGTATCTATATGAACCCTTACTATCCATTTAATGAAAATATGATGAGACACCATTTTTTCTTTCATAAACCTTTTTTATGATGTCTTATGTCATGCTGTTATGCTGCCAAAATTACACCGCCATTTTCCAAGCCAAAATCATTTTATAATGAATATGATGCACATTTCTCTATCAAGAGTATTAACCTTTATTAACATTTTCTTATTGATGGAAGAGTTTCATGAATTAATTCCACACTTTATTGTGGAATAAAGTATTATATTTAATTAATCCATTTTATATGATCAATGTGGAACACTTATGCATGAAATGAAGTGTTTATGAAAGGTGCGCCCTGATAGCACTCCAATGCATTAGGTAAAGATTAGTATCATGATACATAAATTAAAACGAGGGTTTAGTCATGATAATTAATGTGAAATACAGGTTTACTCATTATAATTCAATTTCAATGAGGTTTTACTCATTCTCTATGTCCAATGAGCCTTGTCACATGATAATACCATGTTAATTGTTATTGCTGCATTTCCATGTTATGATAATTTTACTATATCATGCCTTCGTGGTCATGTTTCTCTTATGATCCATTGATATTCATATTTACTAACATTTATTTTATTATTCATTTTATCCCATGTTTACTCCCTTACTGGGCTTTATAGCTCACCCTTTTCTTATGCATGTCATGAGGTTATCCGATGAAATGCTAAGTACGAGGGAATATAGTGGTCATATAATGCAATTTTTCAATAAGGATGGTGTGTTTCATGTTTTATGTAGTTATGTAATGTTCCTAATCCCCAAAGACACTATAACTATTGATATTCTATTTTGTATTGAGTGAAGATTTATGTAATAAATCATGTTTAAGTGTGTAATAAAGAGCAGGGCTATTATAGTTGGTATCAGAGGATTGGTTTAGTTATTTTTGGGATTAGGATTAGAAAACCCTGGTGAAAGATTTAGGGATAAGAATAAGTATAATAAAAACATCCCTATATTTTATGGAGTATTTAGTAAGTGGTTTATCAAAAAAATGAATCCCTGTCTTGATTTGAGTAGGTAGAGGTGGCTCTGGCACAAAAGTACCTAGGAGTGAAAACTCCAACAAGGAGTTTCTGGCTTGACCCAGGGTATCCTGGTATATGACAATGGGCCTTGCTGCACTCTTGGTTATGATACCCCCAGGGGATATTTTTTAGTAAATTCACAAGCTTAGTATGAACCATTGTTATGGGAATAAAAAAAATTCCCCTAAGAATATATGTTACAAAGTAGATCATTGATAACCTAGATTGCAGTCTATAGAATCATAAGATAAGAAAATAAAAGTTATTTTTAAGTCATTCATTTTTTTCTTTGGATTTCCCTTTTTGTGTTAACCCTAACTTTCCTTTTATTACATCTAATATCCAGTAATAGGAGGACTCGGTCTAATAACCAATGCATAGATAAATGTGATGATTGTTCTAATAAGATGACCAATTCTATGGGAATAGGAATTGTGAACATTGTCATGATAATATCTCAGTTAACTCAAACATTTAATAGAAACATGGGTTAAGAGAAACATTAAACCCCCCTAATAAAGAACAATTCACAATCAAGGGCTTAATGAGACAATGACCTCCTGCTTTTAATGGATCATCTGATACCTCAATTTCCGAACTATGTATCAACTCCATTGAAATGATCTTCTCAATCCTTCAATGTTCCTAACAATAGAAAGTTCTTTTGGATACTTATCATATAGAGGGTGAATCTAATCAATGTTGGAAATTGATAAAAAATACAAATCCAAAGGAGGAGATCGAGGCATTGAAATGGAAGGATTTTGGGAAAATGTTTTTTGATAAATATTTTCCATGCACCCTCCGACTTATGATTGAATGAGTATTCATTTACCTCAAGAAAAAAGATGACAAATCCATCAGAGCGTATGAGGAAAAATTCAAAAGTCATGTACGATATGCCTCCGTCTTTGTCGTTACCCCATAATGCAAGGTTGAATACTTCTTTGGTGGCATAAAACCTACACTACAGAAAGCCCTAGTGATCCATGACTTTGATAGCTATGAAAAAATTGTACGATGTGTCCTGAAAGTTGAAATAGAGATCAGTGAATCTCAGGGGTATCAAAGGGATAAGAATTTTAAGGTGGAATTTAATTTTGGCAGTCTGATGGCTAAAACAACGATGATAAGAAAACCCAACATCCACTTTCCAAAGGTGTAGAAAAAAGCACCCCAGAAATTGCATAAAGGGATTGAAGAAATTCTTTATGTGTGGAAGAGAAGAGCACCTAGACATTAACTATTGACAAGAGAAACCCACGACTATGATAGAGGAGAGGAAAACTTCATTCAACTTTTAATGCATTGTTCATTACTTCAACTGAAAATAATCAGGGCACCTTAAAAATTAGTGCCCTAAGACAAGGGTTTTTGGAGGAAACCAACATCCTCCAAGGAAGCAATGGTGAGATTTTTCCATCACTACCACTAAATTGAACCCTGAAAATGATGTGGTGACAGGTACGCTAGTTATTCATTCATGAATTGCAAACATACTTTTTGATTATAGTTCTACACATTCTTTTTTATCCCAAAAGATTAGTAGAACAATCCCAACACCACCAAAATTCTTAGAAGTGAAGATGTCAGTGAGTACGAAAAATGGGGAAATCATTGAATCCCATGATATAAATCCTCCCCTATCATAACTTGTGGAGTTAACTTCCCAGAAAACATTGTCATACATTCTATGGTGGAATTTGATTCAATTCTTGGCATGGATCGGATTTCATTATATAATTCCAACATAAATTTATATGAGAAGGAAATCCCTCTCCATATTGAGAATCAACCCCCAAACATATACAAGTGAAAGGAGGAAGATGAATCATCTTTAGCAACATTATCTCAAGTGTGGATATTACTACCCTATAAGTATGCATATTTAGCTCAGATACTTGAGTCCAATGAACCAACCATCCTTGAAAACATTCCTATTGCAAGAGAATTTGCTGAAGTGTTTCCTGAGGAATTTCTTTGTCTTCCTCCTAGAAGAGATATTGAATTCTAAATTGACCTTATACCCGGTGAATTTCCAATATCCAAGACCCTGTATAGAATGGATGTTTTATAGATTGAGGATATGAAGAAAAAACTACAGAATAATCGGTATAAAGGGTTTATACCCCCAAGTGATTCACCATGGGGTTCTCCATTCAAATTTTTCAAGAAGAAGGGTGAGTCAATGTGCCTTTTCATTGATTATCGTTATCTCAAAAAATCACGATAAAGATCAAGTATCCCCTACCTCAAATTGATGACCTATTAGAGCAGCTACATGGAGCACAATACTTCTCAAAATTAGATTTTGGGTTGGGATATTTCTTAATAATGGTGAAGAAGGAGGATATCCCCAAGTCTACTTTTCATACAAAGTACAGGAACTATTAATTCATAGTAATGCATTTCGGACTCACTAATGCTCCAAAAATCTTCATGGACATGATTAATAGAGTCTATAGAGATTACCTCAACAAATTTGTGGTAGTATTTATAGATGATATTCTAATATACTCAAAAATCAAGTAGGATTATGAGGATAATCTAATAAATATACGTTGAGACCTTCTAAAAGGATAAGCTCTATGAAAAGTACAAGAAGTGTGAGTTTTGGTTAAAGGAAGTCTCGTTCTTAGGTCATATCATCACAAGGAATGAGATATTTGTAGTTCCCTCCAAGTCAGCCGCAATTAAGGGATGTTTGAGGCCAACATTGGCAACAGATATCTGCATCTTTTAGGGGTTAGCTAGATATTATAACCGATTTGTGAGAAATTTTTCACAATTTTACATCCCTCTTACCAAGATAAATTTGAAGGGAATAAATTTTTCTTTGAGTGATGAATGTGATAAGAGATTCAAGGAGTTGAAAATGAGGCTTATCATTACACCAGTACTCACACTCCCAATAAGTGGAGAACTCTTTGTGGCGTACAATGATTCTTTAAAGAGGGGTTTATATTGTTTGCTAATGAATAATGATAATGTGATAGCCTACTCCTCAAGTAAGATAAAAATCCATGAACAAAAATATCCCATGTATGATCTGGAGTTGGCAGTTGTGGTCTTTGCATTGAAAATATGGCAGCATTATCTATATGGGGAGAAGTGTGAGATATATACTTATCACAAGAGCCTCAAGTATATATTAACAAAACAGATCTTAATATGTGCCAATGAAGATGGATTGATCTCATCAAGGATTATGACTACTCAATACACAACCATCTCGGTAAGGCAAACAAGGTAGAAAATGCTCCATGTAGAAAGGATCATACATCATTATCAATGATGAGAATTGAAAAGATCCAATATTCTTAGATTTTTAGAGGATGGAAATGGGAATCATTAATGGAGGAACATCATCTATACTTTCTCAAATAATTCCCCAACCATCCCTCATGGAGATAATTAATTATTCTCAAAGAAAGGATGTGGAAATTATGAAAAGAGTGGAAGCTATCAACAATGGGAAATCCTTAGAGTTCGTGATTCAAAAGGATATAATTATGAGATTTGGGTCATGATTATATGTACCATCCGATCTAGAGATAAATAAGGAGCTTCTGAATGATGCACATAGCTCAACCTTCCCTATTCACCCAGGGAGCACAAAGATGTATCAGGATCTCCATGAAAATTATTTGTGGGACAATATGAAAAATGTGATTGCTGAATATACCACAAAGTTCTTGGTTTGTCAGCAAGTGAATGATGAGAGGCGGAAGTCTAAGGAAATGATGCAACCACTACCCATACCAACATGGAAGTGGGAGAATATTACCATGGACTATGTCACTATACTTCAAAGGAAATCTAGAGGAAACAATGCTATATGGGTCATTGTGGATCGTCTCATGAAGAAAGAACACTTTATCACAATTCGAGAGGACTTATCATTGGATCAACTTTCATAGATTTACATAAAAGAAGATTTATGGTTGTATGGAGGACCACTATCTATTGTATCCGATCATGATCTGAGATTCACCTAGATGTTCTGGAAAAGTCTCCAATATACTCTAAGCACTAAACTAAACATTAGTATGGCCTATCATCTTGAAACTTATGGCCAATCTGAGTGAACTATTCCGACATTATAATATAGGTTAAGATAATGTACTATGAACTTCAAAGGAGGATGGGACCAACTTCTTCCACTGGTTGAATTCTCCTATAATTACATTTTCCACTCGAGCATCTGAATGTCACCATATAAATCCCTTTATGGGAAAAGGTGAAGAACACCAGTGTATTGGGATGAAGTTGGTGAGTGTAAGATTCTAGGAACTGACATGGTTGAAGAAATGGTGGAGAAGGTGAAAACCATTTAGCAGCATATCAAGGTCTCCCAAAGTCGACAGAATAGTTATGCACATAACCATCGATGAGACCTTGAGTTAAAATTTGAAGACATGATATTTATATGCATATCTATGTGGAATAAGTTCATGAGGTTTGGAAATAAAGGGAAGCTATGTCCTAGGTAAATTAGCCCCTTCGAGATTCTTGATCATGTTGGTGATGTGGCATATCGACTAGAACATCCACCTACCATGGCCAAAGTACATGATGTCTTCCATGTATCCCCTTTATAGAAGTACATACCAGACCCTTCCCATGAAATCTCTTCAGGGGTAGTATAGTTAGAGTATGATTTTTTTACGAGGAGCATCCAATGAAGATCTTACATCGTAGATAAAAAGGTATATAAAATAAGAAAATTCCCCTCATCAGGGTGTTTTGGAGAAACCACAAGTTTGAAGAAGAAATATGAGAATTATAGGAAGTGATGAAAGAGATTTACATGCATTTGTTTTAGTGTGGGAAAAAGAAAATTTCAAGGGAAAAATTTCTTAAGGGGTGAAGATTGTAATGACCCAATATTTTTTTAAGGAAAATTCTTCTTGATCTAATTAAATGTTTCATTATGTAAAATTGTTATATAAAATTTTCACTTATTTGGTTTTAGGTTTATGGATTTCAAAAAACCATTATGAATTGTTACCATTGCTAATATAGTCGTTGAACAATGATCACATGATTAGTATTAATATAGGGCCTTAACAAATCCAATTTAATCAGAAAAAGGAAGTTATGGCCTCATCCAGTAGACTACCCCATATAAATCCCATTTATCGAATCTCAGAAAGGAGTTGGCGTCATTGGGATTCACCCTTGACCAAGACCACGCCGAGCTTCAATACGTGAAGCACAAACAGAACTGTCTGTGGGAGAAGTGGAAGTTGATAGAGATTACCACCTAAGCGCTATTATCTGAGCTACCCCCAGAGTCTGTCACCATTGCACACCTTAACCTTCAATATTATGCAGGTGTTATAAGGGGTTATGTAATGAGACCCCAGTACTATGATTATGAACATTATTTTTATATAGAGAATATAATTTCACTTTATTGTTATTAGTTTTTAAATAGTTTTTAAAGAAAAAATTGCATTTTTTATAAATTAAGAAATCTATTATGATGAATTAATGAATTTTTCAATTAAATAATATTTCAATTAAATATCTTAAAAAATTACTTTTTATATAATATAAATGAACATATAATTATTATGAATATGATTGTGATTCTTATTATGGTTTGAAAGCTATTTTTTTCAAAACCCATGATTTTTCGATAAATGTAGGTTTTTAATTTAAAAGTAAAAATTCACATAATTATAGAATTATATACAAAAAATGAATATTATTTTTTGAATTAGGACTTTGAAATTATCCAATGGTGATTTTGTCATAATTTTTTGAGACAGTAGAATTTTTTGGTAAAAATTAAATACCGTTTAAATATATAATGTGTTTTATGACATCATAATGCCCCAATAGTGATGTAATAAAATACTATAAAACTTATTTTAGGCCTATATATGTTTTACCATTAAAATAATGTTATTTTAGGTTTGTTTGAATTATTTTTAAATGCTTCAGTGGACCATTCAAGACTTATAAAACATTTTACCTTTTAGGTTAATTTCTTTGAAAGTGTGACTCACATCCACATAAAAACCCCTATTATTTTAAGAATTTAGTACATTGGGCATATAAAATATTGTTTTTAATCCCCCTTTTAAAAAACCATGGGCAAAAACCATGGGATGGTTTGTGGTTTGAATTAATTTGATGTGTGGTGACCCAAACTTAAATAATAAAGAATTCCCTCTCTTTTCCTATATAAACCCACCTATGCTCCCACTTCTTCATCACTAAAAGCCTTTGGAGCTCGACCAAACTCTGAAATCCTCTCTCTAGAATCATTACAAGGTTCCCCAAGCTCCCAAGAAGCCTCTCTCAAGCTTCTCCCAAGCCTTTGGGATCACACTTCCAAGTAAGGGATTTCTTCCTTTCTCATTTTTTTTCCAAATTTCATTATGTTATTATAAAATTTTAATTTCAATTAAAAATGTTGGGGTATGATTTATCACCTCACTTATACATCCCTCATTACTCTATAATGATGATATACCCCTTTCACTCTCATTAATGTCTCTCATGTACACCCATTACCATGTTGAAATTCTGTAAGGATTCCTTCCTTTCTCATTTTATCCTAGTTTCCTTATATTGTTATGCCCTTTTATATTCAATTATAAATATTGGGGTATGATTTCAAAACTCCCCCATACTTCCGAATTTATGTTTCAAGGATGATAGAACCATTTTCTCTCCTATTAATTCCTCCCATGTACACACGTTACCATGCCGAAATTCCGTAAGAAATTCCCCCCCCCCATTTACATTCAAGAAATTACTTCCTATTATTAATAAAAATTACATTACTTATGTTGGTTAGTGTATCTATATGACCCAATTACTATAAATTTAATTTACATATGATGATACACCCTTTTATCTCTCATCAACATTTTTTATAAAGTCTTATGTCACATTGTTATGATGTAGTAATTACACCTCCATTTTCCAAGCCAAAATCATTGTGTAGTAAATACCATGCCCATTTCTCTATCAAGGGTATTCAAGTTTGTGCACATATACTTATTGATGTATTAATTACACATTTTTTTATCATTTAAGAAATTATTATGTTTAATAAATCCATGTTATATGATCCATGTGTCACACTTATGCATGAAATGAAATTTTTAAGAGGGGTGCACCCTATTAGCGCCCAAATGCATTGGGTAAAGATTAGTATTATAATACGTCAACTGAAATGAGGGTTTTCTCATGATAATTCAAGTAAAATTAAGTTTTACTCTTTCTAATTCAAGTGAAATTAGGGTTTTCTCATGCTCCATGTGAAAGGAGCCTTGGATCATGTTAATACCATGTATATTGTTGTTGCCACATTTCCATGCCATGATAATCGTGCTATATCATGACTTTATGTTCAAGTTTCTCCTATTATCCTTTTATATGCCTATATAATAAAATTTATTGTATTATTTATGTTATGTTGTGTTTAATCCCTTACTGGGATTTATAGCTCACCCTTTTCTTATGCAAGTCCTCAGGTTATCCCATGCAATGCTAAGTAAGAGAGAATGTAGTGGTCATGTAAAGGAAGCTTTCAATAATGTTGTTGTGTTTCATGTTTTAAGTAATTATGTAATGTTCCCAATCCCAAAATACACTATACCACTAGATCTTATATGTTGTATTAGGTGAATATTTATGCAATAAATAATGATTAAGTGTGTAATAAAGAGCATGGTTATTATACACTTCCTACCTATTCATTACAACACAACCAAGATTGGTCCCATAGACATCACTGAACACTATACACTCGATTCCATCTATAAATTTCAATATGGGTAACTCATAAAAAACTTATTCAACATCTAAAAATCATAAAAGAACATCTCTATCCAAAAAAAGGATACCCCATCTATGTGATTGTAGTAAAAGTTGATGATATCCTAGAGAAATTAGGATCAAATCTATAGTAATATCCTAACAAACCAAGGAATATCTGCACCTTTTTCACACTCTTGGGTGTCTCCCAAGATAACATGGTATTGAACTTCTTTGGTTCCACTATTATACACTCTTTTTAGATGACATGTCCCCAAAATTAGACAACTTGAATCTATAATTGAAACTTTGAGAGATTCTAAAAAAGATGGTTCTATTAGAGTATATCTAGAACAATCATAAAGTGTCTCACATATGCATCCTTTTATGCCACACAAAAATTTCATTGATTAAGACCACAAAAACTAATCCAATAAATGATGAAATACCTAATTCATGAGTTCTATGAACTCTGCTAGGGGATTTTTCACACTAAAAGACATCAATAAGTACTCATAGTGACTATAAAATATTTTGAGTGTTGTATTTAATATATCCTCATCTCGAACACAAAGATTATGATATCATGATATGAGGTAAATATTCAAGAACCATATCACCCCTCTCGATAGATCAAATATGTATTCAATCCTAATTAGTGGATAATTATTCTTCATAGTCACCTAGATCATCGAACAATAATTCACACATAACCTTAAGGCCACATATACCTTCTTGGAAAAAATAGGGATATCTAGGGTGAAGTACTGAATTTGACGTAGCCCTTTCCATGAAATTACTCATACTACAAACCCATCACTCAGAGATCTATGAGTTCCATCTGATATGATGGAATAGATTTTAGGAAAATTTTTTGGGTGAAATTCTATACATAATTATATATCTTTATATGGAGTTAAGCTCAACATATCCTTAGTAAGGACGTCCTCATACTCCACCACCAATACATGAATCTAAAATCCTAAATCATCTACTGATCCATGGGTAATACCAAAAATATGGTGAGTAAAAATATGTATACTACTATTTATCAACCCATCATGGTCTTCCTAGTTTTCTTTCTTATAAATGAAGAAAAACCTCTACCCATCGCCATGGATACACCACATACTCTACTTGAAGTTGTAACATTGTGTGTAAACTATGTATAGCAGCACATACCAAAGATGATCTCATAAGGAATCATAAAAAATATAAATAGATCCCATGATATTATCTATCTTCTATGTGTTAGTTCACACTATCAACATAAGTGTGTGATCTCTAAGTCACATTTTTTAGGAGTCTTCAATAGAAATGGTCGACCCAAGCGATCAATCAAAATCTTTATGTCTTGAACCATAAATGTGGAAAAGAAATAATGGATCCCACCAATATCTATAAGTATTTAAAATAAATTATATAAGAATTAAATCATACCTATAATCATACCATAATACTATGTGTCTTAGGACTCCACTACTTATAACTACCCCCATCCTTAACCACTAACTCCCTAAGCCTAATGTGGACCACCTAAGGGTTGTGGTGGAAATAGGTCAAATTGTCTTTCACATCCTAATACGCTCCGTAATAATCTACCATATTCATAGGCATGTAGATATAATTTATCATAATAATTTATCTTCCTAGGTGTTCCATTGACTGTCTCATTATAAGCTACCTATTGGGTATGACAATCCAAGTGAGATGTCCTTGAACACTATAAGTGAAATACCACCACTCTCTTGGATGAAAATAACCATAATAAGTGCCTTAGAATTAAAAAAACTATCATGGTATAACCTTCTTAAGTGATTCATATTCATGGATCCCTATGACAACAATTTGATACCCAATACCTAGGCCTCAGCTCGCATGTTCCCACTACAAGCACCCACTTTCAATGTCTGCTTTCCTTGAAATATCTCAACCACTATGTCTCACTCAATAAAACAAACATATGTGGGAATGAAAAGATATATCACGCCATAAATAATATCATGGTGTAGGCCCCTCTCAAAATTCATTTCTTGGAATAATGAATCTCAAACCATATCCAAATATTATTATGAAAGGTTAGAAAACATTACCATGTACTATTACATGTTCATGATGCGCTGCTATAACTATAGAATATTTTGAATGTTAACTAAACACAGTTTGGAAAGATATAACCCCCCTGGAATAGATGAACAAAGTATAACCAAGAAACATTTGTCTCACCATGTGACCAAGTTATAGGAATCCACTGTCTCCAGATGGATCCTTGAAGAAGACTCACCACTATGACCACCAACTAATATATAAGTGTCATCACAAGGTAGAAAACTATGTTGAATGACTTTATCATATCCTCATATTCATGAGGGTCTATCTCACACTAAAACCTTGGAGGTCACTTCTTCTAAAACTTGTGTATTTGTCTTATCTAGTGTACTTCTTCAATCGGTACAGTTGGTGTAACCTACTTCGCAATAGGTTGTGGCAGAATTGGAAGACTTCTTGGAGATTCTACATCCTATATATGATGTTCTACTGATTCCTCATAACTCAGTGAATCATCCTTGTGATACTTATTTGTTATCGTAGATGGTTTTTCTCATGAAGTAATCTCAAAATAAACAAGACTCAATTTGGTAAATGAGTTTATATAGAGGGATGATTCATGAAGGAAATGGAAATCAAAAACCATTCTTATATGATTCATATAAATATGTTTTTTTATAAGAACAATGTCTACATGTAATGAATCAAAAAGAAGGTTTTCAGATTTTTGATTAATGGATATATCAGCTGTAATAACAACACTAAAGTTCCTCTCATGAGAGATAAACTAGAAACACTTTAACACTGGTTCCATAAATCTGAAAACAAAACTCAAAACTAGACAATAACAAAACTATGTTCCTATGGTAGAAATTACTATTTTATACCACTCTATCACAACTCATCCCACCAGGGACTACTTGGATAGTAATATTCCAAGCATGAAAACCCCAATCCAACCTTTAATAATACAAGGAATGGAGACCTATGCTGAGTAGGAATATCAAAAATGGGAGGAATTAACCTAAGGTACCTACACACACACACACACATTTAAGCCCATAAAATGACAAAATTAAAGTAAAATGGATACTAAATAAATGCATTAAACAATATCTAACAATCAGAGTATAAAAAGTCACTAAAAGTAATAAGGTCCAAATACAAACCCAAAAAAATAGGAAATAAATTCCTACCATCTCTGAAGGAGGGTACCACTCCAAATGAAACACTGATACAATGATCAGTATTTATATCCCAAATATATGCTCCGCCTACTTATGGTCCTACTAAGACTCTAAAAAAAGTCATATCCTCTACATAAGACTTGAAATGTGTGGGAAATCCCATAAAGGGGTGAGAATAAAAATACCGAGTTGGGAACTCTAAAATCACTAAACAGAATGCGTCAAAAGTAGTCAGATCATCTATACAGATGTATTATGATCTAGATATGTGACATTATGATAATTAAAATCCAGAAATAATCATAATAGAGTCTATGTATTATGATCCATGATCCATGTTTTTACTAATGGTGCTCTTCTGAGAGATCATTTTCTTTAGGGCTTTCCAAGAAGTACATGCTAGATCTCTAAAGACCATGTGGCCTAGATTGGAGAATACACCAAGGAACATTGGGGGAGACCATAAACCCAACTATATCAATATACTTGATAGGGGATAGTTTCTCTATATATAGTGGACACATTTATACCACAACCCCCACATAAGAAATAAGATATACTGGAGGATCCTACCCTGGGATTCATTCTAGGATACCACATAAGCTATAAAAAATAGATCCCATATAGTAGATCATAATCCTATAATGAAGACATAATTACACACTATACCAAAATGGGTATGGAAAATGGGATAAAAAACAATTGAACCCAATCTATACTAAAGAGACAGAGTACCTAGAATTGTATTTAAGGAAGTTATGGAGTATTTCAGGTGTACAAAATGTGTCTCATCTACCCTAGGTATACCTGTGTCATTACATATCACATGACATTCAATCATCCATATACACAACCTTTCCTTGTGGGATACATAACATGTAGAGTTTATGTCGTAACTCGACATGTTGCATTCTCTTGCTCGTTTACTTATATTCATGCATGTGTACTATGTCTGATTATCAGCTTGTTCCCTTGTACTATAGTCATTCCCATGTTCCTAGGCATTTTTGTGACTATGTATCCTCCAAGATACATGATGATTCCCTATCACTAGGTCTCATGACATGTGATATAGGTCACACAATGTGGGATATTATTTTTTATATAAATCCTAGAATCATAGAATTGAGGACTACACGACCTGTGTTCTTTGGAAAACATGCTGTGTATTATAGAATTTATCAAGAATTCTATAAAGGATTCAATTGTATGATGAAACCACTGACCCATTAGATATTTCCATGGAATCTACCATGAAAAATAGATCTGGTGTTGAGTAAGACTCTCCATCACATGTGTTCATAATTCTTCCTTCAATCCACTCAAATTTCAACTATCATCACACCATGTCATTACTGTTGTACCCCTCTCTCTTGGATTTTAATGATCACAATCACTCTCATCGTGTTCTAACTTGTTTTTAAGTTTGTTTGATGAAAGGAAACAGGTTGCCAAAGAGTTGTCCCAAGAAGACTGGAAAAAGGACTCTTTGAGTCCACCGGCCAACCGGTGGATTACCACCGGCCAGCCGGTGTCCCAACACCGGCCAGCCGGTGGAGCCTGGACAGAAGACCTTCCTTCTGTCTGGACCACCGGCCAGCCGGTGGCTCAGCACCGGTCAGCCGGTGGAGCCTGGACAGAAGGATCTTGCTTCTGTCTGGAGCACCGGCTAGCCGGTGGACAAGCACCGATCAGCCGGTAAGCAAAGTCAAACTAGTCGTTGGAGCTTGACCAGACTTGTCCACTTGACCCCCAACGGCTCCGAAAGGCCTCCAACGGCCATATTGAAGTATTTGGAGATATTTCTCCTATAAATAGACGAGGATGATTTCCGGGAACACTACCGAAACATTGGAATGATATTTTGATCCCTTGAAGCTCTAAACGACAAACCTCAAAGGCTACTTGTGATCCACCTCCATCCTTGAAGCTTGGGCCGCCTCTACATCAACTACTCTCACACTCTTGGAGCTCAAGGCTTCCTCAAGTTTGTTGTAATTTATTTATTTCAATTATTTAGTTACTCATTGGGTTTGTATCAAAACAAACCACCCTTTTCTTCCTCACTTTCATTTTGGGTTTCTTGCTACAACCATCATAAAAAAGCAAGCTGTACGAAGGTGATCTAGCCTACCTTAAAACGGATAGTGGGTTTCTTTCTACAACCATTAAATAGCAAGCTGAAGTAAATCTCTCAACGGTTGAGTTGGGAGCGGAGACGTAGGCTTTGGTTTAAGCCGAACTCCGTTATCAAATTGTGTCTTGCCCCTTTTTATTTCCGCTGCATTCATAAATTGTTTTTAAATTGTTAATTAATTTTTAAAAGGCAATTCACCCCCCCTCTTGCCATTACTCTCCGACCAACAATTGGTATCAGAGGGAGAGTTTGTGTAATACCTTAACCGGTTAAAAACTCAAAATCCATAGTGATGGCTTCTTCCTCACAAGCACCCAAAGGGTATTCCATGACTCAGGCTCCATTCTTTGATCGAACTGACTACAATTATTGGAAAACTCGCATGAATACATTTCTTAGAAGTATTGGCTATCCTATATATAGAATTGTTTTGCAAGGCTATACTCTCTCTAGCAAAGATGAGTCTAAATGGACCCCCGAAGACATTGCTAATTTTGATCTTGATGGCAAAGCCATGAATTCTCTTCATTGTGGGTTAGACCGTAATTAATTTAATCGTATTTCTACTTGCACCACTTCTCATGAAATTTGGAAGCTTTTGGAAGTGACCCATGAGGGCACTAACAAAGTCAAAGACACTAGATTAGATATGTATCGTCAAGACTTTGAAAGTTTCACCATGCACCCACACGAATCTATTACAGAAATGTTTACTCGCTTCACTGATGTGTGTAATGGGAGAAAGTTTCTTGGAGATGATGTTTCTGCAGAGACGATGGTCAAGAAGATTCTTTGGGTCCTACCAAGGTCATGGGCTCCAAAGGTGACGGCAATCCAAGAAGCGAAAGATGTCAAGAAAATGCTAGTTGAAGAACTCATTGGATCACTTATGACCTATGAGATTACCATGAAGAGGCAAGACGATAAAGAAGGTAACATCTTCATAGAGAAAAAGAACATAGCATTCAAAGCAAAGCAAGAAAGCTCCTCCGATGATAGCCGATTCGAGATTGCTCAACTTGCAAGAAAAATGAGCAAGTTCATGAAGAAAAAGAAGAATTTTCAAAGGGCACGAAAGGAAGAACCAAAAGCAGAAAAAGAAGTTACATGCTTTGAATGTGGAAAGAAAGGCCACATCAAACCGGAGTGCTCTCTTTTCAAGAAACGGTTAAAGGAAAAGAAAAACAAGAAGGCTTTCAAAGCATCAACATGGAGTGCAAGCGATGACTCCATGTCCTCAAGCGACTCAAGTGATGAAGGTGGAAAATGCCTAATGGCACTTGATGAGGTATCTTCTTCTGACTCCTCTTCCGCATCTTCTTCTTTTAATAATGACATGTCTTATGAAGATCTCCAAAATGCGAGAGATCAATTAGAGGAAGGTTTTCACGAACTTACCTCTAAATATTTGGCCTTAGAGAAGAAACACAAAATTCTAATTTCTGAAAAAGATCAACTTCTCAAAAAGAATGAGGAACTTTCCCTTATGGTCCAAGATATTCCAAATGTTGATTCTTTGAATTCAACTATTAAAGATTTAAGGGAATCTCTTGCCAAGTTCACCCAAGGTGAACAAAATTTGACCAAATTTCTAGGTTCTCAACGTTCGGCTAGAACCACACATGGACTTGGCTTTAACAAGCAAGCCACCTCTTCTAGAGCACCCACTACTTTTGTAAGGGGGATCTCTCAAAATAAATTCTGTAATTTTTGTAGAAAAACCGGACATATGCTTTATGAATGCGATTGTAAAAATGCTAGATATGGCCGCCCCAAAATCATTACCTACTCGGATGAATATCTTAGGATGTATCCCTCTAGACAAGTATGGGTTCAAAAGTCTCTTTTAGCTAATCTTTCCGGACCCAAACTTATATGGGTACCAAAATCTATTCTTTCTTGATTTTGTAGGATAAACACCAAAGAAGTAGGCCTTCGAAAGGCTCGTGGTATCTCGACAGCGGATGCTCGAGGCACATGTGTGGCGATCCCTCCGAGTACAACTCCCTTGAAGAATTCGATGGAGGATACGTCGCCTTTGGTGACAATTCAAAAAGCAAGATCGTCGGAATAGGTACCATTGGTTTTGGTAGCACCTCCTTTATTAAAGATGTTTTATTTGTTAAAGGTTTAAAGCATAATTTAATTATCATTAGTCAACTTTGTGATAGTGGTTTTTCGGTAAATTTTCAAAATGATTTATGCAATGTGTTTTATTTTCAAAACAAATTGATATTTTCTGCTTCCCATTTTCAAAATGTTTACATTATTGATTTAAAGTCTTTAGCAAGCCAAAATGTTAAATGTTTAAGTGCTCTTGACAATGAGTCTTGGCTTTGGCATAGAAGGTTGGGGCATTGTAGCTCTCATTCACTTCTAAAGCTTAATAAGAACAAACTCATCTGTGACCTTCCTAAACTTAAGTTTAAGAAAGATTTGATTTGTGAACCATGCCAACTTGGCAAGAAACACAAATCTTCTTTCAAATCTAAGAAGGAAGTGTCCACTTCAAAATCTCTTGAGCTCCTTCATCTTGATCTTTTTGGTCCTACCCCTGTAGCAAGTCTAGGTGGAAAATCCTATACCTTTGTCCTAGTAGATGACTTTTCTCGTTTCACTTGGGTTTTCTTTTTAGCTCATAAAAATGATGCATGTAGAAACTTTTTGAAATTCTCTAGGAAGGTAGAAAACGAAAAAGGATATAAAATTATCTCGCTCCATAGTGACCATGGAGGTGAATTCGAGAACAAAGAATTCGACTAATTGTGTTCCTCTCAAGGATACAATCACACCTTCTCTGCCCCTAGGACTCCACAACAAAATGGAGTGGTTGAAAGGAGAAACCGAACTCTCCAAGAAATTGCTCGAACCCTCCTTAGTGAATTCAACCTCCCTCAATATTTTTGGGCCGAGGCGGTAAACACTGCTTGTTACACTATCAATAGAGTCCTTGTAAGACCCCTTCTTAAGAAAACCCCCTATGAACTTTGGAAAGGCAAATTGCCCAAAGTTGGTTATTTTAAAGTGTTTGGTTGTAAATGCTTTATCCTTAACACAAAAGATATCCTAGGGAAATTTGATGCCAAATCCGATGAAGGTATTTATCTTGGGTACTCCAACTCAAGCAAAGCCTATCGTGTCTTCAATAAACGTTCAAAAACCATCGAAGAATCATCTCATGTCAAATTTGATGAAACTCTTCCAAAACCTCACCCGGTCATTGAAGATGTTGAAGATAAGCTTGATAAGCTTCATTTGAATGATTCCTATTCTCCTCCCAAGGAGGATGACCATCAAGAACCCTCTTCACCTTCTTCGCCTTCCACCTTGCCTAAGGTTTGGAAACCTTCTAGAGACCATCCTTTAGAAAATGTTATAGGTGATCTTCAAGCCGGTACTCGTACTAGAAGATCAATCCTCAACGAGGTTGAACATCAAGCCTTTCTTTCTCAACTAGAGCCTCAAACCATTAATGATGCCATTAATGATGAGAATTGGGTTCTTGCAATGCAAGAGGAACTAAATCAATTCTCTAGAAATGATGTTTGGACTCTTGTTGAAAGACCCAATGATCATCCAATTATTGGCACTAAATGGGTTTTTAGGAACAAACTTGATGATCAAGGAAATATAACCCGGAACAAGGCTCGCCTAGTAGCTAAGGGCTATAATCAAGAAGAAGGAATTGATTATGGTGAAACCTTTGCGCCCGTCGCTATATTGGAATCCATTAGGATCTTGTTGGCATTCGCCGCTCACTTAAATTTCAAACTTTTTCAAATGGATGTTAAAAGTGCTTTTTTAAATGGTTTTATTTCAGAAAAAATCTTTGTTGAACAACCCCCCGGTTTTGAAGATCCAAAATTTCCTAATCATGTTTTTAAGTTAACCAAGGCTCTATATGGCTTAAAACAAGCCCCTCGGGCTTGGTATGAGCGGTTAACAAAATTTCTTTTAGAAAATGATTTTAAAATGGGTCAAGCCGATTGTACCCTATTTTTAAAACACACTTCAAAAGATCTTTTAATTGTCCAAATTTACGTTGATGACGTTATCTTTGGTTCAACCAAAGAATCTCTTTGTACTGATTTTTCAGATTTAATGAGAAAAGAATTTGAAATGAGTTTTATGGGGGAATTAAAAATTTTTCTTGGTTTTCAAATCTTTCAAAATTCAAATGGTATTTTTCTAAACCAAGGCAAATACACAAACGAACTTTTAAGTCGTTTTGGTATGGATCAAGTAAAGGAAATTAGTACCCCCATGAGTACTTCTTGTAAACTTACGTTAGATGAAGCCGGGAAACCGGTGGATAACAAGCTTTATAGGAGTATGATCGGGAGTCTACATTACCTAACTGCGACCCGTCCTGACATAATGTTCATTGTTTGTCTTTGTGCTCGTTTTCAAGCCAATCCCAAAGAATCTCATTTTAAATCGGTAAAAATAATTTTTAAGTATTTAAAAGGATCCAAAAACATTGGTTTGTTTTATCCCTCTAATACTTCTTTCGAACTTTCGTCATATTCGGATGCTGATTTTGGCGGATGTCAATTAGATCATAAGAGTACTAGTGGAACCTGTCATCTGCTAGGCAAGTCCCTTGTTTCATGGAGTAGCAAAAAGCAAAAATGTGTTGCTCTTTCTACTGCCGAGGCCGAGTACGTAGCAGCTGGTAATTGTTGTGCCCAAATTATTTGGATGCAACACACTCTCTTGGATTATGGCCTTTCCTACGATCATGTCCCTATACGGTGTGACAACACTAGTGCCATTAGTATCTCTAAGAATCCAATACAACATTCTAGGACTAAGCATATAGATTTAAGGCATCATTTCCTTCGTGACCATTTTCAAAAAGGGGATATCACTTTGGACTTCATTTCTACTGATTTCCAATTAGCTGATATTTTTACCAAACCGCTCCCGGTTGAACGTTTTGATTTTATTAAGGGGGAGTTAGGAATGATTCTTCAATGAGCACTATTAAATATTTGACTCAATTTGGATTTCTTATATTTCTCTTTAAGTAATTTAAACTCTTTCATTTTTATTTTATTTTAATTTTTTTTTTGAATTTCAATACCACCGGTCAACCGGTGGTGTCGGGTTTTATTTTGTTGGGTCGGCCGGGGAAAGGGTTAAAATTTAATTTAAACCCTTCCCCTCCCTTTTCTTTATCTCCCTCTCGTGCGGCACCTCCTGACCAGCGGCCCCTTCTTGCCCTAACCTCCTCCTTGCTCTCTCAAGCTCCCTCTTCTCTCAATCTCTCTTTTTTTTTCTTCCTCTTGCCATCATGGGTCCTCGATCTTTACGCAAGGGAAAGGGCATCACCCAAGAGTCACCTCCTCCTCCTTCAATCCCTCAACTTCCGGACATTTGGCATGACAAATTCATTCTGCCGGGTAGGGTAATTGATTATTCTTGGCTTTCTACTGCTCAACTCGAGCTTTTCTCAATCATTGAATATCAACACTGGCATTCGTTTTTTGAACCTCCTGAGAAGGATGTCATTTATCCCCTTCTTGTCAAAGAATTTTATGCTCACCTGACGTGGTCGGTCTCTGACGACGTCGATACCATTACCACCACTGCTCTTGGGCAACCCATCACTATCACTTCTTTGGAGATTGCCCGGATTCTCGGTGTTCATCATGGTGGACCTCATGCATTTGCTCAGGGGGAGTTTCCTCGGGACCCTGAATTTGATCTTGCTGTCGCTCTTGAGCATCTCACAGGGTAGCTCACCGATCCCATTGTCAAGCTCTCCCAGCTCACCCCAAACCATCGCATCATTGAGCGCCTCATTCCGACCACTCTTGCACCCCGTATCGGTGATCACGATACGGTGAAATTTATTGATATCTATCTTCTCTCATTTATCACCCGAGGCATACATTTCAATTTGGTCCGGTTCCTGTTCCGGGCCATGTCTTATGTGGCTGACCACCCGCGCCGGTCCAAAACTCTACCTCACGGGCGCTTGTTGACCAAGATATTTACCTTCCTTGATATCCCTCTCCGTGCTACCTCCTTCGAGCAGCCAAAGAAGGATAGCATCATCAATTTTATGATGGTGCAACGGATGAACATTCGTTGGAATCCTTGGTGTCAGGAGTGGATTACTGACAAGGAGGGACTTCTCAAGGCTTACTCCCCTCAGACACATTCACACCCTCCTACCCATGCCATGCCTCCTGCCATTGCTGCTGCCTATCCTCTTTCAGATAGTGAGGACAGTGGTGATGATGAAGAGGAAGGGAGAGGTGACGACGAAGGTGAGGCTGCTGCTGCTGCTGATGAGGGAGATGGAGAAGGTGATGATGCACCGGAGCCTGCTGAGGCTGTGCCCCCTTCCGATGATACTGGTAGCTTGTCGGTGACGGCTGATCAGTTCCTTCGCTTCCAGGATCAGATTGAGACCCGGCTTGACTTACAGTTTTCTTACATCAGCTCTTAGTTTGATCAGCTCCACTCTCGGATTGATTCTCTAGATCGTCGCTTTGAGGCGGTTTAGGCTCCTCCGGCTCCTCCGACCTTCAAGCATCGTTGTCACTCTCGGCCCTCTAGGAGTGAATAGAGCCGTTCTTGTTTTTTGGCTTGTCTTTGTATTTGTATTTTGAACTTTCTATGTAACGTTTCAACTTTTATAAAATTCAAGTTGACTTATCTATTCATCCTTATTGTCTTTTCTTACCTCTTTAGTATTATTTTTCTAATTTTCTTTCATTCCTTTCCTACTATTTTGATAATCCCAAAGGGGGAGAAAAACTCTCTATTACTTAGTTACTTATTTCATTTAATTAAGTGATCTTTTTAAAAGTTCATTTTTATGTCATTACTTTCATCAAAATCTGTTTTTAAATGATTAAGTTATTGATTTAAGTTGTTTCTTTTAAATGACCTATGATTACAATTTCAAAATGAACCATTCTCTTTATTTCAATCCTTTCAAGATTAATATCATTTTCAATACATGATACATCTATGAAATTCTTGTACTAAAATGATCTCAAAAATTTTCCATGTCCAAGTTTCTTATTTCTTTTTACTTGGCATATCTTTTTTAAAAATCTTTCTCATTTGTGATTGTGATCATGAAAATAGGGGGAGATTGTTGTACCCCTCTCTCTTGGATTTTAATGATCACAATCACTCTCATCGTGTTCTAACTTGTTTTTACGTTTGTTTGATGAAAGGAAACAGGTTGCCAAAGAGTTGGCCCAAGAAGACTGGAAGAAGGACTCTTTGAGTCCACCGGCCGGCCGGTGGAACCAGACAGTAGGCTTTGCCTACTGCCAGGTGCCACCGGCCAACCGGTGTCCGGACCACCGGTCAGCCGGTGGAACCAGACAGAGAGCTTTCTCTCTGTATAGACCACCGGTCAGCCGGTGGAACCAGACAGAGAGCTTGCTCTCTGTATAGACCACCGGTCAGCCGGTGGAACCAGACAGAGAGCTTGCTCTCTGTCTCGACCACCGGCCAACCGGTGTCTGGACCACCGGTCAGCCGGTGGAACCATACAGAGAGCTTGCTCTCTGTCTAAGACCACCGGCCAGCCGGTGTCCCAGCACCGGCCGGCCGGTGGAGCCTGGACAGAAGACCTTCCTTCTGTCTGGACCACCGGCCAGCCGGTGGCTCAGCACCGGTCAGCCGGTGGAGCCTGGACAGAAGGATCTTGCTTCTGTCTGGACCACCGGCCAGCCGGTGGACAAGCACCGGTCAGCCGGTAAGCAAAGTCAAACTAGCCGTTGGAGCTTGACCAGACTTGTCCACTTGACCCCCAACGGCTCCGAAAGGCCTCCAACGGCCATATTGAAGTATTTGGGGATATTTCTCCTATAAATAGACGAGGATGGATGCCGGGAACACTACCGAAACATTGGAATGATATTTTGATCCCTTGAAGCTCTAAACGACAAACCTCAAAGGCTACTTGTGATCCACCTCCATCCTTGAAGCTTGGACTGCCTCTACATCAACTACTCTCACACTCTTGGCGCTCAAGGCTTCCTCAAGTTTGTTGTAATTTATTTATTTCAATTGTTTAGTTACTCATTTGGTTTGTATCAAAACAAACCACCCTTTTCTTCCTCACTTTCATTTTGGGTTTCTTGCTACAACCATCATAAAAAAGCAAGTTGTACGAAGGTGATCTAGCCTACCTTAAAACGGCTAGTGGGTTTCTTGCTACAACCATTAAAAAGCAAGCTGAAGTAAATCTCTCAACGGTTGAGTTGGGAGCGGAGACGTAGGCTTTGGTTTAAGCCGAACTCCGTTATCAAATTGTGTCTTGCCCCTTTTTATTTCCGCTGCATTCATAAATTGTTTTTAAATTGTTAATTAATTTTTAAAAGGCAATTCACCCCCCCTCTTGCCATTACTCTCCGACCAACAATTACTGCATGTCAAAACCGAAAATTGGGAATCACTGGTCTGATCAAAAATTTTATTTGATCATTCACCATTATTTTCATACATACATTTCACCATAAATTATGAAACCATACCCATGGTATCGATACATTTTTACCAATAAAATAATTTAATGATCAGATATTATTTATTTTCTGAACCCTTGGCCAATGAACATTTTTATGATGATCATGAAAATAAATAGGAGAGAGATGAAAAAATAAAACAAATATGGAATGAACAATGCCCATTTTTTAGGATGTACTTGGTTTGTTTATGTTATAATTATGAATTAAGAAAAAAATATAGACAACCATAATGAGTCCCCAATCCCTAGGTTAATAAACCCACTCCCACAACAACATGATCAATCCATGAATCAAACCTGTAGAAGAAATGATTTTCATTCATCATGGAGAAAAAATAGGAAATAAAACATGAAAAAAAAATACATTGGGTTAGGAATGATTTCTGATGATGAACTAATTTGTGTTTTCATAATTTCAAAGATCCTTTAATTAATTTGGTAAAAATGATTCTTGATCTATTGTCATTATCCAAGATCTCCACCAATGGCTCGCCTCTCAATCCCAGGGTTATGCAGCTAAACATAGAGATTCAGAATGACTATATATTTATAGAGGTTATCAAGTCTATATATTTAAAAATATAAAAATATAAAAATAGATATATTTATTTTATTATTTTCACCCTCAAAATCAAATTATAGAAATTAATGATAGAAAAAAATTTATATCACACCTAGGGTAACACCTAAATTTCAAATTTAATAGTGGTACTTGATTTTTTGATCTAATAATCTATTTATGAATTATTCCATTATTCCAGACAATCTATACACACATGATAGTTATATATTTAATATTTATATAATATTAACACTGAGCCTTTCTACGCCTTAGAATCCAACACCGACATAGTTCCTAGCTCAAAAAAATATTATTAGATTTATTCTAATTCATTACAAGGATAATTAGAGTCATTAAAACCTTTCTCTGATACCAACCATAGTTATTCTTACATTTTAAACAAAAACATGACATCTTATTAGATGAATATTCCATACATAACATTTCATGCCATGCCATAACCATGTAGATTTAGTGTATTTGTAATCATGGACACAAAAACTATTGGTTTATAAAATATCTATTTCTCCCCCCACTTATTTCTTTATAAATACCACCCTTGTTATAAAAATAATACTTCAAACATTTCTTCGTATCATGGGGAAAATAAAACATGATAAATGGTGTGCTAAAATTCTCAATAATGGTAAATAAAAGAGATTTCAATGATCTATTAACCATAAAATGAGAATAAACGGTATGGAAACTTGATATTAACCTTTTAATGTCATAAAATTATAAATCATAAAAATGAGCCCTTTCAAAGTGTTTTGAAGTTCAAGAGACATAAATCATAAAAGGATCAAAGAACATGAGCCATGAGAACATAACATTGGCATATGATCATATCTAAAAAGAGTGAAATAAAGTGTGTAATAATGATAATCAAAGAAATATTATTTAAAGGATACCCCTAAGAAATTCATAATATGTTAGTCTTTGGTTAAATTCATGTGGAATTTCCTTAGGATTTGGATAAACTCTCATGTACCATCTTTTATTCTTGGGATAACCTCATGTGTACCCTATTTCTCTAGGATTGGGATAACATCTTTTGTACCCTTTATGACCATAAAAAATTAATATTTACCCAATTAATTAGACGGATAAATTATTCTAGGCCCACCCATCATATAATCATAAATCAATTAATATATATTCCACATGATCATAAAACCATTCATCATAACTTAACTCAAGGAAAATAAAATAAGTCTCATCAATATTTCATCATCATAACCATATATGATCAAGAGAAAAAATATTGATGGTTTTATTAGATCATATACATAGTAAAAAATATGTAATTTCAACGGATTCTATCATAAATAAAAAATTCCACTAAAATATCATTGGGAAATTTCATGATGAAAGTATTCTTTTCCAATTGAAATTGATTATTAAAAATCCAAAAAATTACAAAATATTAAGTAAAATATTTTCATTAAAAAATCATAGAAACTTGTAAAGGAATGTTCAAAAACTTGGAAAATTATTATATTAGGAAAATTCATTTATACTGTGCACATTAAAAAACATTCCTTCACTTTTTGGTAAAAATTTGAAAGTCCCTCGTTAGTAAAATTATAAGAATATTTCTTTTAAACAATTTTTTAAAGAGTAAAACATGTGTAAATATGTCATTAAAAATCATATGAGAATAGAGAAAATATTATTGAAAACATTTTTAGAAAACATGGACATGGAAGAAAAATTATTTTTTGAATTAAGAGAGAAATAATGTCATTTTTTCCCTAAAAATCATTCTTTTGGTCTCTTGAGTACTTAAAGAGAACAAATTTAAAGTAAAACATATATTATCAAGAAAAACTAGAGGAGAATAAAATTTAATAAAACTATTAGGAAAGGATCAAATAAATTCCCACATTGGAAATTAAAGAATAAATAATACTCACTAAAATGAGATTGAATCGTAAATTCCTTACCTCATGTTCGACTTACTTCGAAGGAACTCCAATATTCTCTTCTTTATGAGACCTCTATTAGATAATTTCTCAAGCACTACTAGAATTATATTTTAAAAAAAGTAACATAAAATTTGATCTTAGGTATGTATAAAATACAATTTATCTAGGGATTTATTGAACTAGATGACTCAATGTGGTGTAAATAAAATATAGAACGGGTTTCCTTTTATAAGGGAGGGAAATAACATATTTGGAATTACCAAATTAATACAAATTTAATTACATCATTATCAAGGAAAATGTTTCCAAATGTTTATATATTATATTAAAAGGAGTCTAAGATACAATTATCAATATCTATTGAAATTTTGGTAGGTTTTTGTGAAATTGTATACCTTATATTTTGGTTTTACCCCTTGGTTAACAAATTTTAATCTTATTTATTCTGATAAATGTTTGAATATAAAAAGGTAATAATTTTACTAATAAGTTGAAAATTATCTCATAAATATATAAGGGATATAATTTTTGACCATTTCTCAACATACTTTTTATATGCCAACTTTTTTTTGGATTTTTAAATAATTTAATAAAATATTATTTAACATAAAATATCATTAATTTCATTATTCACAACATTCATTTAATTTGAATTTAAAGAAAACATGAACACCTATGATATCAAATATAATCATTTTAAATAATTATAATATGTTTTATATATATTTAATTTTTTTTAATAATATAATTTCCCCAAAGTTTATAACTATTAATATTTTTAAAATATTTTATTTTATTTTTATTTTAATTGAATTAATATTGGGTTGGTGTTGTATACACATTTATGGTAATTATTAAATAACTATAAATTTGAAATAAATTAAAATGTAAAAAATCATATTTCAAATAAAAAATTAAAATTTAACTTTTGATTTCTTTTCTTATAATAAATATTTTGAGTTATTAAAGTCAAGAGAGTGACAATTTGAATTTATCATTGTCTTAAAATATTACAAAAGCCATGATGAAAAAAAATAGTGACATGTGGTATTATTTTTGATATTTGGATAATAATGGTATAACCCTACTCATCTAATAAGACAGAATCAATGGTTAGATTAATTTGAAATCCTTAACCCAAAGTTTTAACCCAGTTTTACACGTTTTACCCTTATTAAGGTGATGTAAATTTACCAAGGTTACTTCTTATAATAGCCAAAAATAAAAGGTACCTATTTAAAAAACGTTTAATATCTTGATTTCAAATATGGGATCAATTATTCATGATTCAATTTTGATAATTATTATATGTTAATTTTTAAATAAGTGTGCAAAACACGATGGAAACCATTTTTTTAGAGAAAAAAATCATTTGTAAGTATTACATCATGTTTATTCTTATCCCACACCAAGAAAAAAATTACATGAATTTTAAAACATTTTATTTAATATATTATATATATAAATTTTATTTTAATGACCAAACAATATCAACTACTTTAATTGATTTAGATAAAATCACATTATGCACCCAAAAATTGTTTTTCATAAAATAATATATTTTATGAAAACAATTTAAAATCACATTATGCACCGTAGAAATGGAGTTTGCCGATGATCAAGTATTCTATAAAAACAAATAGAAGAAGAGACCGAGGTTGAAGGAGAAAGGTAAGAATTCTTCAAAAAAGTATGATGGTAAGAAAACTAAGTTTCCAATTTGTGATAAATGTGGTAAAAGTCATTCTGGGGAATGTCTTATGAATTCCGGAAAGTGCTACCGATGTGGTAAGATGGGACATAAGGCTCGTGACTGCACTGAAAAAGATCAGGGTGAAGGTAAGACCAAAATTTATTTACAGTTAGTGAAATGTTTTAAGTGCAATGAGATGGGTCACAATGCAAACGAGTGTCCGACAAAGCGCTTGAGTGATGGGAAGTAGTTATACTACAAGAAGAAAGGGGTGGTGAAATCCTTTGCAACTACTTTAGCAGATGTCGGTCCATCAAATGAACTTGTATCATGTACTTTGTTTGTTTTTTCAGATTATGCCAGTGTGTTGTTTGATTCGGGGTCTACACATTCTTTCATCTCTGAAAACTTTTCTAGTAAAATGGGAATACCATCTCAAGAAATGACTCCTGAACTTGTGGTAAAAACACCTGGGGGAAATGTTGAGTCAAAAATAATTTATAAGAATTTCCTATCCTTATCTGTGGAAAGAACCTACTTGGAAACCTTATTGTTCTACCTCTAGAAGAGTTTGATGTTATTCTGTGTATGGATTGGCTCTCTATTTACCATGCTAAGATTGACTGTATAGGTAAAGAAGTTTCTTTTCAGAGAGACTTTTAGTTTGTGTACAAGAATGAACCCTTACTGTTGATAACTTATCAAGAGGCCAAGAAACTTGTAAAAGATTGAAATGAATGTTACCTTGCACACATTGTTGAAAATAAATGAACTATTCATATTAATGATGTGCCAGTGGTAAATGAGTATCCTGATGTTTTTCCTGATAAGTTGCCTGGAATAATACCAGATCGGGAAGTTGAGTTTACTGTTGACTTAGTTCCTGATGCTATTCCAATTTCAAAACCCCCTTATCGAATGGCTCAAATTGAACTTTTAGAGTTGAAGGAGAAATTGCAAGATTTATTAGAGAATGGTTTCATTTGACCTAGCACATCACCATGGGGTGCTCCTGTTTTATTTGTTAAAAAGAAAGATGGTTCTATGAGACTTTGCACTGATTATAGAGCCTTGAATAACATAATTGCTAAGAACAAGTATCCTTTGCCTCATATCGATGATTTGTTTGATTAGCTCCAGGGATCTCAGTTTTTTTCAAAGATTGACCTGAGATCGGGGTACCATCACCTGAAGGTAAAGGAAGCATATGTTCTGAAGACTGCGTTTCGTACAGGATATGGCCATTATGAATTTGTAGTAATGCATTTTGGGATAACCAATGTACCTGCTGTATTCATGGACATAATGAATAGAATTTTCCATGAGTTCTTGGATAAGTTTGTGGTTGTTTTCATTGATGATATTTTGGTGTTTTCTAAAAGTAAAGAGGAGCATGAAATACATTTAAGGGTTATCTTACAAACCTTAAAAGAAAAGAAACTGTATGGAAAATTCAGCAAGTGTGAGTTTTGGTTGCAACAAATTTCTTTCCTTGGTCACATTGTTTCTAAAGATGGGATAACCATTGATCCTGCAAAAAAAGGTTGTTGAAGAATGGCCAAGACCCACAAATGTAACAGAGATTCGTAGTTTCCTTGGTTTGGTAGGATATTACCGAAGGTTTGTTAGAAATTTTTCACGATTATCTAGTCCAATGACTAAGCTAACTCAGAAGGGTGTTAAGTTTATCTGGACAAAATAATGTGATGATTGTTTTCAGGAGTTGAAAAGAAGATTGGTGAATGCTCCAGTTTTTGCACTTCCAGGAATGGTGAGTTTGTTATAAGTAGTGATGCTTCATTGAAAGGACTTGGTTGCGTCCTAATGCAGAATGATCAGGTAATTGCTTATGCTTCATGACAGTTGAAAACTCTTGAGGTAAATTACCCTACACATGATTTGGAATTAGCTGTTGTTGTTTTTGCATTAAAAATTTGGAGGCATCATTTGTATGGAGTAAAGTGTGAAATATATACTGATCACAAAAGTTTAAAGTATATATTCACTGAGAAAGAGTTAAACATGAGACAAAGGAGATGGCTAGAATTAATCAAGGATTATGATTGTACAATTCATTACCATCCGGGAAAAGAAAATAAAGTGGATGATGCTTTGAGTCGAAAAAGTAATGCTTCATTAGCAATGTTGATTTTGGAACGTGATACTTTGGTTAAGGATTTGATGAAATTTGGCATTGAAGTTGTTGGTGCAGGAAGTTCTTCTATTTTATTTCATGTATCAGTGAAATCTTCTCTATCAGACAGAATCAAGCAAGCACATAAGCAAGACAGTGAGTTGCAGAAAAAGGTTGAGCTAGTTCAGAAAGGTAAGTTGCATGAATTCAACATTGATAATGATTATGTTTTGATATTTGGGAAGATATTGTGTGTGCCTTGTGATTCACAGTTGAAGAGAGAGTTTTTGTGTGAAGCTCATAGTTCTCCGTTTTCAGTTCATCCTGGCAGTACTAAGATGTACAGAGATCTGCGGGAGTATTACTGGTGGGATGGAATGAAAAGAGATATTGCTGATTTTACTGTGAAGTGTTTGACTTGTCAACAGGTTAAAGCAGAGCGGCAGTTACCGAAAGGGATGCTTCATCCTTTACCAGTGCCAGAGTGGAAATGGGAGAATATATCCATGGACTTTGTTGTGGGATTTCCGAAGACATCTCGAGGTAATAATGCAATATGGGTTATTGTTGATCGCTTGACTAAATCTGATCATTTCCTTGCTATACGAGATACTTTTTCCCTAGATAAACTTTCCTATTTGTATCTTAAAGAGATAGTCAGGTTACATGGAGTTCCCTTCTCCATTGTATCTGACCGTGATCCCAGGTTCACTTCTAACTTTTGGAAAGGCCTTCAGAAGTCGTTGGGTACTGAATTAAATTTTAGTACAGCTTTTCATCCTCAATCAGATGGGCAATCGGAACGAACAATTCAGACATTGGAGGATATGCTACGAGCTTGTTCGATGGATTATCAGGGAAGATGGGACCAAAATCTTTGTTTGGTTGAATTTTCATATAATAACAGTTTTCATTCCAGTATATAGATTGCACCATTTCAGGCATTATATGGGAAGCGGTGTCGAACTCCAGCTTTCTGGGATGAAGTGGGTGAAAGGAAGTTGATGGGACCAGAATTGGTTGAAGAGATAGCAGAAAAAGTTCAGATGATTCAGAAACACATGAGAACAGTTCAGAGTAGGCAGAAGAGTTATGTAGACAACAGGAGGAAGGATCTATCTTTTGAGGTAGGTGATCATGTTTTTCTCAAAGTCTCACCATGGAAAAGTGTAATGCGTTTTGGTAAGAAAGGAAAGCTGAGTCCAAGGTTCATTGGACCATATGAAATTCTGGAGAGAGTTAGATAATTTGCTTACCAAGTGGCCTTACCTCCGAGTTTATCTCAGGTACACAATGATTTTCATGTTTCGAGGCTGAGAAAGTACATGCCAGATCCATCTCATGTTTTGGGTCCAGAGGTAGTTCAGCTGGAAGAGAACCTATCTTATGAGGAACAACCGGTCCAGATTCTTGACCATAGGGAGCAAGTGTTACGGAATAAGGTGATTAATCAGGTAATGTTTTTGTGAAAAAACCACATGATGGAAGAGGCAACATGGGAATCTAAAAATGCTATGAGGGATAAGTACCCCCATTTATTCGATAAGTAAATAAATTGCGGGGATGTAATTTTCTAAAGGGGGGAAGGATGTAACATCCCAAGTAAGTAATGAATAATAGATATTTTTATCTATGTCTATCAATAAATTAGATATTTTTTTAGAGGCTTAAAATGAAAATAAATCCAATCTTAAGCATGGAATACACTACTATTCTTAAAAGATTGTTTTACTGCCTTTTGATGGCAAACCCTTTTTAAATCTATCTTTTGACAATTTTATAAGCTATGTTTGTCAAAATAAACTTATTATTTATGATTGGGACATCAAAATTTACTTTGTGTGAATTTTTGGTATTTTTCAGACAATATTCATTTTTTAATGAATAGTGAAAAATATTGCATTTTACATCAAAACTGCTTTTTAATATAATATGTTTATATAATTATATTATCTTTTGAATTGGTTTTAAAGTGAAATTAGAATATATTTTTACCATTTAACCCAATAGTGTTCATTAGAATCAATTTCACTTTGAAATTGGACTTAAACTGGTGTCAATCTTTTGATACTTATTGTTTCATAAAAACACGCTATTTCTCATGACAACGGGAATTAATTATTAAATTAATTAATGTGACTTATATGTTTTGAATTTTGTTAAATAGACTTCATTGTTGAATTTGGAATATCAAATATAGCTTAGGGTGAATTTTTGGTAATTTTCTGACAAACTTTAATTTTTTATGAATAGTGAAACCACTAAGTGGTACTTATAAAAACTGATTTTTCATTTAATTGAAATTTTACCACCTTTGTGTTTTGAATTTCAAAAATCCGACATACATGGTTGTCATTAAGAAGTAAAATGTGGTTCAATGGGATTAAAATAATTTTTTGGTGAATAGTAACTTTTATGTGTTTAATCGCGATTAGTGGTAATTAGTGTAGTTTAAGGTAAAAATAATGTTTTAATAATATGAAATGACCTAGACACATGTCCTAACCTCCTTGGATGTGTCATGGTCGACCAAGACAATCCATGGGTCAACTTGGGGACCCCATGAAGCCACTTTGGTTGGGAAATGACATAAATAACTTTTTATTAAATGTTAAAGTAAAAATGACACAAACATGAGATGTTTTACTAAAAAAAAATTTACATGGGGTTATACAAGTCAGATTTTTGATTATAAATAGTCATTGGAAATATAAAAATATTTTCTACATCATAGTATTTTTTTATAATTTTTAGACTTTAAATAAATTAAATTATTTATGACATCGTGATGATGCAGCGATTACCTCATTAATAAAGGATTTAAATAAAATGAAATGATAATGTAAAATCTATGACTACACATGTCCAAAACCTATTGGATGCGTGGATTTAGAACCCTTATCACCTTACCCTCGAATTATATCAATGTGGGACCTTTTGAATCTGAAACACTTTTTAAAATAAAGTAACTTATCTTTACTTTCCAAGAGTGCCCCTCCTCTCCTCTTATAAAAGGCCCCCACCTCTACCTCCTTACCCACACTCCCAAAGTCTTTGGCTCGGCCAACCCCTGACCATTTTGTCTCTCCACTTCCCTCTCTTACTCCTTGAAGCCTCACTTTGGGCAGAAGTCTTCCCAAGGAAGCCTTTGAGCTCAAACTAAAGGGAGTTACCCGATTTTAAGGTAATGTCTTCACTTGAGTCCTTTTGTTTTATTTTGCTTCTCCAACCCCCTAAACTCTTTTTATTCATTTCTTTTGTAAAAAATCTAGTATATTCAATATACTAGGATGTTTTTATAAGAATGATTCGAGCTACACTTACACACACCTACATCTAATGGTTAAAGAACATACTGTTTCCGTGGATGGCGAATTTCTGCCTCCCGAAACGATGATTGTTCAACATTCTTTTAACACCTTCAAAGGTGGCCATTAAGATGACACTATATTTATATATGATATATAATATGTTTATGTTTTCCTAAAGCTTATGTATTTTTCATTTTGGTCATACCTTCATGGTTCCCATTATGGGTAAACACGATATCTACATTTAAGGAAGTGCGGACTACCACCCCCTCCAAGTCATTTGATTCGTTAAATACCATATGTGGGACGTATAAAGGATGGAAAAATGATATTATATATGATATTATACTGGAATTATAATATACCTTTATATCATTATGATTCCATTCTATAAAATATGAAATAGAAATGAAAGTAGCGTTCATGCGTACGTACGACTTACCGTCTCCATGAACGGTGCATTTCATTTGTTACCTCTAAATGATTATGTAATATTATAAATGCATGCATTTACTGGATATATATGACATATATGATATGTACATCATGAATACCATTCTGGATATAATGGGTACATGAAAAACTTGTAATTATAAAGGGATTATTTTCGACTCAAGTACCAATGATCGTTAAAACGACTGTTATTAACTTAAATAATTACATAGTGTTCATGACATGGAAATAAGTGATATAAAAGGAATTATGAACATGAAAAAGGTTCTTAAAAAAGTATAAATTAACTCAAGTTTATTATTCAGGAGATTAAAGAACGACTGAGTCAAGTCGGACTCGAGGTATGGGACTTCGTCTCAATCTCCTTTCATTGAGGCATATTTTGTTTTATACACAACCTTCTTTTATAAGGTGTATAAACCCCTTTGACTTTTACATTTATTCAAAAGGAATCTTTTTTATACGAAGCGTTTACTAAACGAAAAAAGGGAATGTTTGTGTCGTACGTATGCGGCGACAACGACTTCTCCGCCGCCGTGACCATTATTTAAGTTTCGGCTTCCTCTACATGCCACACCTTTTTTTAAAAGAAAAATAAATACCATGTTTTACTTTTATTTTATTTTGGTATTGAAAATGGTTTTCATAATATTTTTATGCGTGGAATTGATATCTTGTGATTGAAAGGTGGAAATGTTATGTTTCCTTTATGCATGTTTTATGTGATACAATTATGTTGAGGTTCTTGGGCATTATTATGAAGACGGGTGGTTCCGTGATAGACTAAGGGAGGGTGAGCCCGATATAGCTCTCCAGTGAATTGGGTAATGCGAAGGAGTGAAATGTTAAGGTTTCTCCGAAGAGATTTAGGGAATATACTATAATGGGTATTCCAAACGTAACCAAGAGGGTTACTCCCTACGTAAGAATGTTATGAATGCCTCAAGTTACCTTTATGTCTTATGATTTCCATGATTTGTTCATGATTTGATGAGTTATGTTAAAGTTCTTATGTTTTATGGGTAAAGTATGATTTAATTATTATGTATATATGTACCCATGTTTCCTTTCCATATTTTTATATCCCTTACTGAGCTTTTTATGCTCATCCCATGTTTTTTGAAATGTTTTTCACAGGTCAAGGGAAAGGTACATGATATGATGATAGTGTCAAAGAAGTGTCAAGAAAGAATCCATGTTTTATTTTAAATATGTTTCCATTGAGGGGAAATAGGAATAATATCTTTATGTAACCACTTTGTTCATATGTGGAATGTAATGCAAGTTTTATGATCTAATTCTCTAAAACTCTAAACCTGAAAAGATCCTCAATGTGCAATATTGTAATAACTCAAGATTAAGTAAGGTTTATGGTTGGGGCCTTATAATTATGCTTTAGTAAATTAATAATCTCATTAAGAACCATTATTAATTAAACAAAAAATACCCAAAAGTGTATATGTTAGGAAATAAATCAAGGATAACATAGATTGAATGCTATAAATTTATAATATAATGAAATAAATGTAATTTATAATTTATACCTTTAATATCATTAAATTCCTATTTATATGTTTAATAGTTTAAAAATAGTCATCCTTAATTTTCCTTTAATTATAGATAGTGGATGTAAATAAGAGTAATTAGATAAAAAAAATATGTGTGACAGATAATGTGATGACTGTCCCAATAAGATTTACACCCTAATGGGAGTGGGAATCATGTAATTTATGATGAAACTCTCTCAGTAGAATCATTTAATAAATATAAACCTGGATCAGAAGGAGCTTCAAAATGCCCCAAATAAAGAACAAGCTCTAATTGAGTCTTTTATTTGATAAAGGCATCCAAATTTCAATGAATCATTCTATCCCTTAATCATGAAACAATAGATAAACTCTATTGAGAGGATATTCTCCATCCTTAAATGTTCTAAAAAGAGAAAGTTATATTGGTTTTTTATCCAATAAAGGGAGATGATGATGTTTTATATGAATTGATCAAGAATATGAAGCCTAAATAATTGATCTAAGTGATTGGGTGAAATTAATTCCAGAAAATATTTTTCAATAAATATTTTTCTCACACTTTTTAACTTAAAATGGAAAGGTATTTCCTTTCCCTCAAGAAAAAATATGATGAATCTATCAGGATGTGTGAGTAAAACTTAACAAGACTTAAAAAATATGCCCATATCTTTATAATTACCCCTATATTCAAGATTTATCACTTCTTTGGTTGGTTAAAACATAGTCCATAAAAATACTATGTGATTTGTGGCTTTGATATCTTTGGGGAAACTGTCTGATGTGTCCTCAAAGTAAAAATGGAGATAATTGAATCTCAAGGGTATCACAGGGATAAAAAGAGAAAATTGGACTTTAATTATGGAGGTTTGATGAAGAAATAGAATGGTGATAAAAAAATTTAACATCCCACTTCTGAAAGGTGTGGAAAGAATCACCCCAAAATTTTCTTAAGGATGATGAAATTATTTAGGTGTGTGAAGAAAGGGAACCTATCTAGAGATTGCTGATAGGAGAAACCCATTAATGTGACGGAGGAATGAAATTCTTCGATCAACCATCAATTCATTGTTCATTTTTTTTAAATTTAAGAAACCATGAATCTTTTCAAATCAATGCACTATCTAAGGGTTTTTGGAGACAACCAACAACCTCCAAAGCATCCTCGATTAGATTTTTTCATCCCAACCATTGAGGTGGAACCTGATAAAAAGGTTTTGATAGGTATAACAGTTGTTCATTTAAGGATATAGAATATAATTTTTTATTCTATTTCTAAACAATCCTTCATATCACAAAAGTTTAGTAGAACTATTAAAACACCATAAAAAATAATGGAAGTGGAGTTATTAGTGAAAATGCAAAATGGGGAAATTATTACATCCCAAGTATATAACTCCTACCCTATCACAATTTTTGGTATTAACATCCCAGAAAACCTAATAACATTTCCTTTTATAGAATTTGATTCAATTTTGGGTATGGATTAGCTTTACGTATATGGTTCCAACATAAATTTATATTAGAAGGAAATCACTCTCTGTATTATGAATAGACCCTTGATTTAGAACAATTGTAAGGAGGACGATGAATATTCTATAGCAACAACATCTCTATCATGTATATTATTTCCAAATGAGAAAACATATATAGCTCAAATGTTTGATTTTATGGAACAAACCATCATCGAATACATTTCTGTTGTGAGGGAATTCACTAATGTGTTTCTTGAGGAATTTTATGGTCTTCCTCTTAGTCGAGAGGTTGAATTTTTCATCAAGATTGTAACTGGGGAATTTCCATTATCCAAGAATTGATATAGAATGTTTGTTTTAGAGCTTAAGGATCCAGAGAAACAACTACAAGAGAATCTAAATTAAGGGTTTATAAGCCCAAGTACTTAACCACAGGGTACACCAGACCTCTTCATCAAGAGTTGGATGGGTCAACACCCCTTTGAACTGATTATCGTGAACTCAACTTGATTTTTATAAAGGACAAGTATCCTCTCCCATATATTGATGACTAGTTTGATTATCTACATGGATTTCAATAATTCTCCAAGGTGGATCTGTGCTCATGATATTACCAATTTAGGGTGAAGAAGAAGGATATCCCCAAGACTTCTTTTTCATAAAAGTTATATGCACTATGTGTTCATAATAATTCCATTCAGACTCACTAATTCTCTAGCAATATTCTTGGACTTTATGAATATAGTCTTTAGAGATTATCTTGTTAGATTTTTGGTAGTATTCATAAATGATATTCTAATATTATCCAAAAAAAAGGATGATCATGAGGAGCATCTGAGCACCGTGCTAAGGACCTAGTCAAAGGGGAAGATTTTCCCAAGTACATAAAATGTGAGTTCTGGTTGAAAGAAGCCGCACTTGTGGGGAATATCATTATAAGAAAGGGAATATATGTGGTTCATTCAAATAAAAGTGAAATTTATGGATTGTTTTGGCCATCATCTGTGATAGATATATATAGTTTCCTTTGATTTTTTGGGTATTCTTATCAATTTTTGAGAAATTTCTAATGATTGTGAAACCCTATAACCAAGATAACTCAAAAGAGAGTCATGTTTTCTTCAAATTATTAATGTGAAGAAAGCATCGAGGAATTGAAAAGGTAGCTTATCACTACACCTGTGTTCACACTACCCAGAAGTTGAGAGATTGTTATGGTATTCATTAATGCTTTGTAGAAGGGATTAGGGTGTGTGTTAATAAAGAATGACAAAGTCATAGCCTATAATTCAAGGTAGTTGAAAGTTCATGAACAGAACTACCCAACGCATGATCTAGAGTTGGATGTTGTGAGCTTTGTGTTGAAACTCAAGCAACATTATCTCTTTGGGGATAAGATATAGATATATATAGATCCCAAAATCCTCAAGTATATATTCACACAAAAAATGATAAATATTATCTAATAAAGATTGTTAAATATGACCAAGGACTACGACTTCGAATTTCACTATCATCCAAGGAAAGAGAATAAAGTGGATGTCACACTAAGTTGAAAATATTGAGGAATTATATATTTTATGAGAATTTAGAGGGATATAATCTTATTAGATTTTGAAAGGATGGACATGGGAATCACAAATGAAGGACAATAGTCAATCCTTTAACAAATGATTTCTCAATAATCTATTCTATATTGGTTAAAAGATGATTAGTGGGATGGTGTGGGAATTCAGAAGAAAGTGAAAAGTATAAGAAAAGGGAACTTCTCAAAGATCAATGTTAATAAAGAAGGATTTGTTACATTTGGGTCATGAAAATGTCTACCATCAAATCCTAAGATAAAGAAAGAACTTTTTGATAATTACGTATATCAAATTTCTCCATTATCCTAGGAAGTATAAAGATGTATCGGGATCTCCAGGAACATTATTGGTGGGACAATATAAATAAAGATACCACTGAATATACAATAATGTTCCTAGTATGTCGGTCTGTTAAGGATTAAAGGAAGAAGTTTAATGGGATGATACTACCATTACCCATACCAACATGAAAATGGGAAAAAATCACCATGGAATTTGTCACTAGACATAAAAAGTCATATAGGGGAAACAATTCTATACTGGTTGTTGTGGATCATAATATAAATATAGATCACATTATTTCAATTCGAGAGGACTTCTCACTCGATCAACTTGCACAGATATACATAAGAGAAGTGGTAAGGCTGTATGGAGTACCACTATCTATTTTATCCGATCAAGATATGAGATTCACCTCCATGTTCTGGTGTAAAGTCCCAAAATTTCCATGCAGTATTTCTTAATTAAATGGGAATTTTACGAGTCCGCAAAAATTTTTGTTGTGTGATTCAGAGGCCCAGAGTGTCCAAAATGAATTATTGAACTTTTTTTTGGGTATGTTCAGTAAACGCACGAGCAGGTTTTTGTAACTTCTAAACCGGTGCTCAAAATTTAAATTTGAGGGCACCATTGAACCCGTAGTGCTGATATTAGCTTAAGGGGACCTTCACCTTGACTGTAGTAGGTTGAGGGTGAGAGATAGAATTTGGGTTTTTTGTGGAAATAAAATAAAATAAAATAAACTTTTATTTTATTTTTCTTCTTGTTTAAACATCCCATGTGGATGGTTTAAAGGTGGGGACCACCTGAACTAAAACCTCCAACATGTATGTTATAGAGGTGGGGACCACAGAGCCTAAAACCCCATTTTTGAATTTAGATGAGGGGACCACCCGAACCCCCTTTAATGAGATAAAACATCTCAACTCCCTACTTTAAATTTTTCCAACACCATTCATTAATTAGGACAATTAATTTTGCCAACATGGTACAATTAAATGAGCCAATTAATTATGCAAACATGCCAACATAATTTAACTACTTAATTTAATTATATTTTCACCTCATTGTATGGAAGGATTTTTTGTTGGAAATGAAGATACTTGGTGGGAGAGAGTTCTCTAACGAAGAACGCCATTGAAGAACGTTCTTCAGAAATCATGTAAGAGGATGACATATGAGCCCAACATCGAAGCGTGGTTTTGGAAGCGACGTTCATTGGCAACCTCCTAGCCTTCTTCGACTTCTTTCTCGCGGCAAGGTCAAAGAACAATCGAGGTAGGGGTTTAATTATGTGTGATTATTTTTTCCCATGTTCTTCTCTTCTAAAACAAAGAATGTGGATCAACTCATTAACTAGTAGATTCATGGATGATTTATTTTGTGGGTGGTTGTAGAGTTTGACATTCTTGATTAAAGGTTTATGTTGAGCCACTTGATACCGCTCTATTGCAGAGGGTGTGGGACAAACAAACATGGCCTGAACCCTCCTCCATTTATCTTGAATAGTGTGTTCTTCATAATGGAGAAGGTTTCTTCGTGCCACGACGGCGAACGAGAATGGAAGTTGGCACCACGGCCAGCCCTGACGAAGGCGACGGGGCAACGGTGCCACCCCACGGCCACCGTACCACCTGCGGCCTCTACCACCCCCGCAGCCACCGCCCTGCCCACGACCCCCGCTGCCCCGCGGTCTCACGACGCCCTCATGGCCCAGCGGCCTTGTGGCCTCACACAGCCCTCACGGCCCCACAGCCTCCGCACCGCCCTCGCAGCCCCCCGCAGCCTCGCGCCACCCTCGCAGTCCTGTGGCCCCCGCACCTCAGTGCAAGCCACCCAGTGCAGGGTGGGCCAGACCTAGCGGGCCAGGTCGACCCAAACCGGGTCGGGTCAGCCCAGGCCGGGTCGGACCGGACCCATACGGGTTTCGATCTTTTCGTGCTATCGATCATAACTTTGGAACCAGGTGTCCATTTTATGAACCATTAGAAGCACTAGAATCCTTGTAGAAAGTAGTTCCCTTAGTATACCCCACATGAGATTTGAATAATATTGGGATATGGTCGGGTTGGATCGAGCACGAATCCAACCGGGCCCTTGGGACTAAAAGGCTAATAACTTATAGATCGGGTGTCCGATTGACGCATCGTCTATTGAGTTAAGACCCCTATGATGTGGTAGTCCTTTGGGATACTTATTCATGGGATTTTGTGGAAGTTGGATTATCGATCAGTGGCTTGAGTAGTAGACTCTTCCAGAGACGAGAGAGCTTAGTACGGGAACCCAGTAGCTGGTTGTGATGTGACGATTGAAGATCAATCCTGTGTGGGTTAGCCCCGAGTGATCCGATGCGGGTCAGCATCGAGCGATCCTTTTTGGGTCAACACCGAGTGATACTATGTGGGTCAGCACCTAGCAATCCTTTGTGGTTCAACACCGAACGATCCTATGTGGGTCATCACCAAGAGATCCTGTGTGGGTCATCACTTTGGGATCCTTCATGGGTCTTCCTCTTAACAGAGTAAGATGATTCAATAGTTAAATCTAATCATCTCTACTATTGTACCAAATAAATACCTGGTGTGATCTGAGTTTGTAGCTTGTGGTACTTTCCTTCATGGTAATACCTTGGTGGTATTTTTCTGTATGGCGTACCAGTGTGGTACTTGCCTTCGTGGTTTTCCTTCATTTGTGGAACAGTTGAGCTTTGGGCTTTGAGTTTGACTTTGTGTTTTCCTCATGATTGAGATGGGTATACTTGATAACTTAGGTATATGTATGGGAATATAACTAAGTAGGGTTTCAAGTTGATTTCATGTTGTGTGGTTTATCCTTGGTGGATTTTGTGAGACCTTGAGGGTCTCGGGGTCCCTACTGAGTATCATTATACTCACCCCTGCACGGGATATGCCCAAAACTTGTTGTGTTTGGTGTAGACGACGGATAGAGTTGACTGAGGACGAGAGTACCAGGACTGTAAGTGGATCAGAGGTGGACGTTAAACGAGGAGAACCGTAGAGATGTCCATTCATGAGTTGTACCTACCCTTCAGGTAGGATTTATGGTGGGAGATCTAGGAGCTACTTTTCACATATCAGTCATCTTGTACTTCCCAGTTTTCCTTGTAATTTCTAGTTGGTCTTGTATTATGGACCCTTTTACTTTCTGTAATCACTCTATTTACTATTATTTTTACTTGAGTTCATATCTTTCTTTGTGCTTGGTTTTGTGTGTTACAGGTTATAAAGGCAATTCTTTGCCAATTTTAGGGAATACGCCTTTGGTGCTAGTCGCCATCCCCTGGCCTATGGAAGCCAGGGTTAGGGTAGTCACGGCATGGGCCTCGGGTGATGGATCATGGAAAATTGTTATCAGAGGTGTTAGTTCTACCATAGAACATAGGACTCTGAACATTCTTTTTAATGGCAATAGTGTTAAGTGTAGTGATTGTGGTTATCATTTTAGGGAATCTAGTGTTGGTGTTGTGGCCGACACATCCATACACTAGGACCCTGACTTATGATTTCTGACTTAGTGCACGAAAACAATGATTGTGTGGGTGTTTTAAAGTGTTTACTTTGTGATATATATGAGTCATCTCACTATGTATAAATTTTTGACCATGGCACACCTATTTCTTTTTTAGGATGCCTCCACGCAGATAGCCATCTAGGGTTCCAGATATAGTATGCACTGACAGCCCACCGAGCGACGAGGCCTCGGTATAGGTCCCTCTTCCAGTAGAGGCACCAATGGTACCATTACCCATTGGGCCACCAATGCCACCAGCCCTAGAAGAAGAGGGTGCACACTGCTTGAATGCATTGCATGAGTTCCAGCACTAAAGGCCACACAGATTCAGGGGAGAGATAGACCCGCAGGCGGATGAGGATTGGCTGGAGGCTGTGGTGAGAGTCTTCCAACTGGTAGGGACACCGACTAATCTCATGGTGATCTTTGTCACCAATATACCATAGGAAAAAGAATGTAGATGGTATAGATTGATTGTCCAGGCTCACGATGAGGTGAAGCTTCTCTAGGAAGATTTCAAGAGCCTATTTTGGGTATATTTTGTTCTAGCAAATCTTCGTGCAATGCGCATACAAGAGAAACTTCATCTGTAGCAGGGCTAAATGATTGTTGATTAGTACTCGGTGAGGTTAACTGATCTCTCATGATACTCCACTGATAGGGTGTGGTACCCATTCTTCAGAGCTCGGACCTTTGATCAGTGACTCAGATAGAAGATCAAGGATTCGATGATTTCTCTTAGCATTCCGACGTGGGTGGGGGTGTTAGAGAGAGCCCTGTTAGTGGAGAGTTTGCTTGATGAATAGTTATCAGTAGCGAGACCCACCACCAGTCATCATGTAGAGGAGTCTTCAGTAGATGGAAGCAGATAGATGTCATAGCAGTCCAGGAGGACCAGACCTACAGGTGAACGACCGTAGGATTTACGTTCAGTTGTGCGGGGCACCCAAGGCAGAGCTAGTCATTCTAGGAGCGACCAATGTTATGCATGCAACAGGAAGGGTCACATGGCTCATGACTATCTGACCCACCATAATAATGATCAGAATATTTTCAAAGGAACACTCAGATAGAGACAGAGGTTCGACTGAGAAGGTCCGTAGGGAGCAGGAGGATGTGGCAGAGGAGTTGGTCGTGCAACTGGCAGTGGGTGGTGATTTGAGATGTTACCGCCACCACCACCAAGTGGTCTACCCCGACAATAGGGAGTAGGATGAAAAGGGAGATCTCAGCTCCAGGAAGTTGAGGCCTAATATCACGACACTTCGGAGATAATACAATGTATGATCTGTGTCTACTCCACCATAGCTACAGTAATTATAGACACAGGTTCCAGTTATTCTTTTATTTGCACTGCCCTCGTTCATAGCACAGAGATTCTGATGGAGCTGTTGGATTGATCCTTATGACTAGATATTTCTACGGGAGCATATTTGACAATTAAACACTGGTTTCGGTAGTGCGAGCTTACTCTAGGAGGCGAGAGCTTTGACTGAGATCTCCTAGTAACAGCATCAAGGCCTTACAACGTCATCTTGGGTATAGAATGATTATCTATAGTCTATGCTCAGATTGAATATATTAGGTGCAAAGTGTGGTGTGTTCGCATAGATGGGACCAGGTTTACATTCACCAAAGAGAAGGGAGCCTTCGAATCATAGGATGAACTTACCCGGAGTAGAGGGTAGCTGATCACTCATCAGTAGAAGGTCTGGTATACAACTGCAAGGTGAGGTGACAGAGAAGCTGGCTACTTTGAAGATATCCTTTGTGGATCGGGATGGAGCAGTTTTTCTTCAGTCTCTTACAGTCACTCCCCCACTTCTTCAGCAAGACAGGGAGGCGTAGTGCGTGGAAACTAACTGTGAGGCTTGATGTGCTCAGATATCCACAGGGCAGACACCTGATGGATTTTCTAAAGGTGGGGAGCACATCATCCTCTTTAGAGAACATACCATGGTACTAGTGTCGTTTTGGGGGGAAGTGATGAGGTAATTCCACACATCCCCTCTAGCGGTACATCCAGGAGTGGCAAAGATGTATCAAGATCTCTGACGATAGCATTGGTGGTCGGGAATGAAGAAAGAAATAGCATAGTTTGTCTCTCGGTTCCTTACTTGTCAGCAAGTGAAGGCAGAGCCTCAGGTACCACCAGGCTTGGTTTAGCCTTTAGAGGTCCTAGAGTGGAAGTGGGATGAGATATTCATGGACTTCGTGACAGGGCTTCCACATACATCCAGAGGACATGACTCGATTTAGGTGATCATCGACCAACTCACCATGTCAGCCCACTTCCTACTAATCAAAGAGAAGGGTTCAGTAGAGAGCATGGGACTCCTCTATGTGCAAGAGATTGTGCGGCTATATGAAGTACCCTCAACGATTGTCTCTGATCATGACACATGTTTCACTTCCCAGCTATGGAAGGGGTTGTAGGAGGCTTTCGTGGCACAACTTCATTTGAGCACCACCTTCCATCCTTAGACAGATACCTAGAGTGAGCGGACCATTAAGACCCTCGAGAACATGCTACATGCTTGCGTCCTTGATTTCGGTCACAACTGGGAGGATCAGTTGCCTTTGGTAGAGTTTGATACAACAATATCTATCACTCCACCATTGAGACGACACCTTTTGAGGTGTTTTATAGGTGACCTTGCAAATCACCTTTGTGATGGACAGTCCCAGGGGAGTCTACACTAGTGGGAACAGAGATGGTATGGGAAACCACTGAGAAGGATCAAATCATCCAGAAGCAGATGAAGAATGCACAACTCAGGCATAAGTCTTATACCTATAGGAGACGGAGACCTCTAGAGTTTGAGAATGGTGACCACGTCTTTCTATGGGTCTCACCCCAAAGCAGTTTGCAAAGATTTGGATGAGGTGGAAAGTTATATCTGAGGTTCATTGGACCCTTTTAAGTCCTCAGAAGAGTTGTCGAGGTGGCTTATTGCTTAGATCTTCCACCTTAGTTGCACCAGGTGTATGACATTTTCCATATATCCCAGCTGAGGAGATATGTTCATGGCCCTTCTCACATCATCGACCACGAAGAGCTAGACGTCGACGATGGGGAGAATTTTACGGAGGCTTCAGTTGATATTGAGGATCCACATGAGTGAGTCCATCATGGGAGATTGATACCTCTGGTGTGTGTTTTTTGTCAGCACAAGAACGTCTAGGAGATCACTTGGGAGGGGGAGGCTCAGATTCGTTCTCAGTACCCCCACTTGTTTTCCCAGTTTTGTGATGTGGCTTTCGGGGATGAAAATCCATGAGGTGGGGTGAATTTAAAGACCTGGTATTTCCATGTAATTTTTTTTAATTAAATGGGAATATTACAAGTCCATAAAAATTGACGGCACATGATTCTGAGGCCTGGAGTTCCCTGAATGAATTTCTAAACTTTTTTTTCAGGTACTTTCAGTTAACAAACGAGTAGGTTTTTGTAACTTTTGAACCCCTGCTATGAATTGAAATCTAAGGGTACCATTGAACTCATAGTACTGATATTCTCTTATGGGGACCTTCACCTCGACTTCAGTAGGTCGAGGGTGAAAGTTAGAATTTGGGTTTTTTCATGTAAATTTAAATAAAATAAAATAAACTTTTATTTTGTTTTTGTTTTTCTTGAAACTTCCCATGAGGCTGGTTTAAAGGTAGGGACCACCTGAACTAAAACCTCCCACATGTATGTTATGAAGGTGGGGACCACAGATCCTAAAATCCCCTTTTTGAATTTAGAGGTGGGGACCACCCGAACCTCCTTTAATGAGAGAAAACCTCTAAACTCCATACTTTATATTTTTTCAGCACCATTCATTAATTAGGCCAATTAATTTTTCCAATGTGGTCAAATTAAATGAGCCAATTAATTATGCCAACATGACATCCTAATTTATCTACTTAATTTAATTATATTGGCACCTATTGGTTGGGAAGTATTTTTGGTTGGAAAAGAAGTTCCTTGGAGGGAGAAACTTCTCCAATGAATAATTCAATCAGAGAACGTTCTTCGGAAATCAAGTAAGATGATGATGTACGAGCCCAACATTGAAGCGTGGTTTTGGATGCGATGATAATTAGAACCCTCGTCACCTTCTTCGACTTCTTTCTCGCGCTAACATCAACAAAAAATAGAGATAGGGGTTTAATTATGTGTGATTATTATTTCCCATGTTCTTCCCTTCTAAAACAAATAGCGTGGATCAACTCTCTAACTAGTTGATCCGTTGATGATTTATTCTATCATAGGTTATAGATTTTGACCTTATAAATTCAAGGTTTATGTTGAGCCTCTTGCTACCGCTCTAAAGCGGAGGGTGCGAGCCAAACAAAAATGGCCCGAACCCTTCGCTATTCTTCTTGAATGGTGTGTTCTTCTCGATGGAGAAGGCGACTTTGTGCCACGTTGACGAATGCGAATGGTGGCCAGCACCGCTGCCGGCCGTGATGAAGGCAATGGCGCAACGACACCACCACGAGGCCATCATGCCGCCTGAGGCCCTCCGCGGTGCCCTGTGGACTCACACCGCCCTCTCGGACCTACATCCTCTGTGTCACCCTCATGGCCCCTCGTGGCCTCACGCCGCCATTGCAGCCCCGCGGCCCCTGCACTGCCCTCGCGACCCCTCATGTCCTCGTGCTTCCCTCACGGTCTCGAAACCCCCACACCGCACCGCGGGCCGAACCCAGTAGGCTGAGCATGACCCAGAGGGTTGGGTTGACCCAAACCCGGTCCGGTCATCCCAGGCCGTGTTAGGCTTGGTCGGTCCGACTAAGTCAGACCAGACCTGGACCAGCTTCGAGCTTTTCGCTCTATCAGACATAACATTGGCATCAAGTGTTTATTTGAAGAACCTTCCATGGTGCTGGAAACCTTGGAGAGAGTTAGTATCTTTTGTATACCTCACTTGAGATTTGGATAATGTTGGGATATGGTCGAGTTGGATCGAGCCCGAATCCAATCGGGCCCTTGGGACTAAAAGTCTAATAACTTACAGACCATGCATCTGGTTGATGCACCGTCTATTACGTTGAGACCCCTATGATGTGGTGGTCCTTTGGGATACTTATTTGTGGGACTTTGTGGTAGTTGGAGTATAGACCAGTGGCTTGAGTATCAAACTCTCTTGGAGACGAGCAAGCTTAGTGCAGGAACCCAGTAGCTGGTTTTGACGTGAAGAATATAGAGTGATCCTGTGTGGGTGTGCACGGAGCGATCCAATGTTAGTCAGCACTGAGTGATACTATGTGGTTCATAATTGAGTGATCCTATGTGGATCATCACCTAGCAATCCTATGTGGGTCAACATCGAGCGATCCTGTGTGAGTCAGCACTGAGCGATCCTGTGTGGGCCAGTTCTTAGGGATCTTTCCTTGGTCCGCCTCTTAACAAAGTAAGATGATTAAGTAGTTACATCTAATCTTCTCTACTACTATACCTATGAAATACCTTGTGTGAGCTTAGTTTCTATTTAACACCCCAATATTTCATAGTATGTACTTCTTCAAAACAATTCAATAACTTGCACTACACGTAACACTGAGTTCAAGCGCACCACGACTTACCAAACAAGCCGTTCAAAAGAGATTATGGATAGTATTAACTAAATTTTGAACCATATATATTCCTTATAATTTTAGAATCCATATTATGAGTTTCTTAAACATAATGTAAGAACAAATACCTTTTTTCAGATAAAAGAAGTATTTTTCAAAAATGCACTTTTACCAACTTTAATAGTGAACCATTTTTAAATCCAGTATTTTAAACTTTTATATATTCAATTTGACTAAATAGATTTATTATTTTGAATGGGGATATAAAAAAATTTACAATGTAACACCCCAAGCTTCTACGGTATGCTTCTCTTTGAACAATACAGTAGCGTGTGTTGTACGCAACTTCAATTTCTAACACACACTACAACCAATCAAACAAGCCGTAATGAATAGTAATACCTACTTTTTAAAATTTTATAAATTTTATCTCTCAAAATGGAATTTATTTTTTGATTCGGAATATTGAATTTAGACTAGGGTGAAATTTTGGTACTTTTCGGATAACTTTTATATTTTGGTGAATAGTGAAAATTACTAAATTTTAATTAAAAACAAATTTTTTAATCAAAATAATTTGTAGTGATAAATTATGAATTTGAGTGGTTTTAAAGTATATTTAGAATATATTTTTACCATTTAATACGATGTTGGTCATTAGAAAAAATTTCACAATTAAACCGGACATAAACAAGTGTCAATCTTTTGATAGTTATTATCTCCTAATAACACGCTTTTTGTTTTAACAACGGGAATTAATTTTAAAATAATTTCTGCCACTTATGTGTTTTGAATTTGGAAAAATGGATTCCATATTTGGAATTAGGATGCTCAAATTGTGTAAATAGGTAACTTTTATTTTTAGACATTTTGAATAATTACTTCGGTAAATATTTTATTTACCATGGTTAGAGGGTAAATACGGTAAATAAGGGTTAAAAAATAATATTTTAATAATAAACAATTACCCTAAAATGTGTATTAACCTTATTTTTTGATACATGTCCGACCATGGGCATCTTTGGGTCGATTTTGGGACCCCATGGAGCCACTTGTAAGTGATAGGGACACTTTATTTTAATTAAGTTAAAATGAATAAAAAAATGACACAAGCATATATCTTTTAGAAAAACAATTTTTACATAGGGCTATATATGTTGGATTTTAGACTATAAATATTCATTAGAAATATAAAAAGATTTCATACATAATGGTATTTTATTTATAATTTTTATAAATTATATAATTTAATTTATTTATGACACAATGGTGATGCAGTAATTACCATAATAGTAAAACATTAGAATAATTGATATTATAAATATCCAAATAAATTTAATTTGAGACTTTTTATAAATACCAATAATTTTATAGGTTAATATGGAATGTTAGTATTGATTTAATTAACGTTTTTTTAAGTAATCATTCTTTTATGAGTTTTAAAAAAATCAATTATTGAATAGTGTCAAAATTGACATAAAAGAGTTTTTAAAACAAATATTATATTATCAATTGATATTAAATTCCTAAAAATATAAAGCTATCCCAAGAGACTTATATAATGATATTTGTATCATTAATGGACCACCTGGGGGTCTCTTGGATCTATATAGTAAGTTTATTAACCATATAATATAAAAATACAAAGAGACATTGTAAACGTGAAACTAATTAACTAAGAGTTAATACATAAAGATAAGGTTAATATAGTGACCCAAACCTTTCTAAATTCTATTTGTTGAGTGTTTTTTGACCCATCCCCACCTTAACCTTTAAATAATCCACTTTGGAGCCATTAGAAACTGAATATGAATTTATTATAAAATTTCTAGATTTTCCAAAGGTGCCCCTCACCCCTCTTATAAAAGGGAACTCCCCCTTCTCACTAATTCACACATTAAAAGCCTTTTGTTTCGCCCAAACCCTGCCCAAATACTCTCTAAACTTCTCTCACTTCATCCTAGAGGTTTTACTTTAGTCATAAAGTGATCTTAAGGATCCCTTTTTATCAAATCAAAAGGAAGAACCCGAAGAAGAGGTAATGATTTCACCACCCTTTTTCAAGTTCCTTTCTTCTTCCACTTCTTATTTATTTGTTATTACCATTATAAAATAAAAAATCCAGTCTATTATAAACATGGTACAACCATATTTTTGTATTCTATCCATCCTTTTAATGACATGTCACCATACGTGCGTACATACGGCTTACCGTCTCCACGTCGTGGTGTAATTGTTATTCAAAACAATATTATTTGGATGGGTATAATAATGATGTTTAATTCATGTAAATAATAAATATAACATGATAATTATTCTATATATATGATATACCATCAAATTATATATTATTTTAATATCAAAAGAATTATATTGTCGCTCATGCGAACGTACGGACTACCGTCTCCACGAACGCGATGAGATTCATTCTCTATCGTATCCATTCAAGTATAACTATCATCTGATGATTTAAAAATAATTTTTAAGGACTTGATATCATTCTGGATATGAATAAGATACAACCTATCCATGACAACCATGACTTACGTAACAAAACATATAAAAGAAAACGAGTAAGTTAACACCCGAAACGACGATAATACTAAGATATTATTAACAAAGAAATGTTAAAAGATCATATATGATATCATATTAATGTATATTATTCTTGTATAATTTAATAACAATTATTTCACCATTATAAAGTAGGTTAACCTACCCCAAAGAAGGAAAATTACAAGGTAAGGGGGTTTCATCTCACTCCTTATTCCCGTGAGATTCATGCCATATTGCCACTATTAACTTTTGTGTGGTGTACGTACTGCCCATAATTGTATTCTTTGTGTAATACACTTTGATTTATGTGTATTTACATATTCATTGTATGATACCTCTTTCATGGGTTGTATGTTTCGTAAGTTACCAAATTGGTAAGGGTTAATTCCTCAATCTCATTATTACCCAAGATTGTTTATGTGTAAGTATTTACTGGGACATTTTTATCATCCATGTCCATTTTTCATAAAAATGATTTCAAAATAAAGATTTTAATGATTTTGAAAGGTTATATTTATAAAGATCAGAATTTCAAATGTTTTAATGATTTATCTTTCTAAATCTTTTTAATTAATGTCCATGTTTTTAAAATGATTTTAAGGATTTATTTATATGGACATTAATGTTTTGAAATGATAATTCTTGTAAAAAGTTTAAAAGTGGTATGGTACACTTTAATTCAAAAATCACTTTTAAATTTAATCATTTATAAATGTGTGACTTTTAAATGATTTTACAAAAAAGGATATTTCTCTCAAAAAGTTTTACTCATCATTTTCATCTATGTCAACATCCTTTGATGGATTTTAAGCTTATTTGAAGTTGATTTATTATAATACAAAACTTTTATATTATATTGAAGGTTTTGTGATATGTTTTACTGTGGATGTGTTATTTTTATACCATTCATGGTTTATGGAGAACGTTTTGACATTTCGTATGCTATTTTTAATACGAATTTGTATGTTATGTTTAAACCTTTTAATATGGGATTTCATTGGACTTAGTATTTGACAGGTGCAGCCCGCTATAGCTTATAGATGCATCGGTAGGTCTCATGAGACAAACTAGTGTCTTGGCATAAGGCCTTGACAAAATCTTATTTTTAGTCTTGGCACGAGGCCTTGGCTATGTGGTTATGATAGTCTGGCATTATGCATTCCATCATTATGAAAGTGGTTATTAATATTTCATGTGATTATTCAATTAGTAGAATATCCATGTGAATAAGTAAATGGAATTATTTCATTTTATTTTTTACCATACTATGTTGAAGTTTAAGTTTAAATGGATTTTGTTTTAGTTATACATTGCCTTAATTGTTTATGCTTATTTATGAAAGTTTCTACTGTATTGCTTACCCTTACAGAGCGTTTGAGCTCACCCCTTTCTATGTTTTATTTTTTCGCAGGATTCCAAGAAGTATATTGTGATTGATATGCAGGATTAAGACAAGGGAATAATGGTATTCATAAACGATTATTTATGTTGTTTTGTATGTTATTAAGTGTAATGTAACATTCATGTAAGTAATCTATTTTCCAAGACTGGTAAACTAATCGGTCCTTTGGGACTTGATTCCTTGTAATCATGCCAATGTATTAAAATAATGCACCGACTCTTGGTAACTGAGGTCAGGGTGTTACAATTGGTATCAGATAAAGTTTAGCAATAACCTTGGAAACTAGATTTAGATAAACTCTGATTAGAGCACATAGCCCTAAGATAGACTTTGAGGATTAGTATAGAAGAACTTCCTAGAATTTTGGTATTGTAGAGATTTTGTGAGTTTTCCGAGCAATACATCCCTGTCTAGATACGAGTAGGTATAGGCGGCTCTGACATAGATGTACCTAGGGGTAAAACCTAAAAACACCGCTTTGAGCTAGACTTGAACAAGAACTGGTGCACGACAATGGGCCTTGCTGCACTCTTGGTTACGACACTCCCAGGTGATATTCTTAGGATAATTCTCATTTTATTTACAAACCATTATGAAGGGATCATGAGTATATACTTAATCAAAGAAAACATTTTTATGATTATGTATTATATCCATAAACTGTTCAATTTGCGTTAGGCATTTTACAAGTTTGGAATTATTCATTGCAATTCATAAACTGATCTAATTTATGCTATTGTATAGAAATGGCGCCCAGTATAAGGAATGTGAACTCCAGTAATACGTATGATCCAAAGAGTAAGAATGATCGTATCTTTCATGGTATTAATCCATCATTTATAAGGGAAATATTCTCCCACATATTATCATCATATGAAGAAATAGTATCATGTGTGGATAAGATAACTAAAGAGTTTACTGAGTCCTATGGATTTGAAGGGAAGCAAAAAAAGGAGGTAAGAGAGAAAGATGGATAAAGTGAAGAGGGAAAAGAATAATTTCCCCATATGTGATTACTGTGGGAAAAAACACCTTGGAACTTTCTTAAAAGGAATGGGAGTTTTTTATAAGTGTGTAAAAAAAAGGGCACCAAGTACGTGACTGCAAGGGTAAGAAAATGGTTTCAAATGTACAATGCTTCATTTCCAAGGAGTTTGGACACTACGTGAACCTATCATCAGACTATGCCGCAAATGATGTTATTGGATAACAATCAAGTTATGATACTACCACAGATGAAGAGGAATAATTATAGTTCTTTTGTTGATTATGTCATTTGAGTGTTGTATCAACAATGTAAATTTTATAATAATTATGGAGTATATGAGGATTGTACTGCAGTACTATTTTATTGAGGATTTGAGATTTTATGGTACTAAGAAAAGTGACTCTACAACAAGTTAAACTTTTTGTAAATTACATGGTTTAAGGAAAGATAAACCTTAATATGGTCCTAATATTGAGGTACTTATTTTGGAATAAGATATAGTTGATTTGGGTAAATTATATTGGATATTCTTGACTGCCTTTAAAGTGATTAAAGATTTGTATATTCCATAATTGTTGGAGTTTACAACATTTTTGGATGGATGAAGTATATCCAGCATTCTATATTGAATAAGGGAGCATGAATGTAATCAATAAGGATTATGGTAATTTAGGATGTTTCAGTGTTTTAAAAGAATACACGATGAAGGTATTCATATGCTATTACGGGGTAAAAAGGATCTACATTATGTTCACCTTCCTTATAAATGTTGGAATGTGAGTTTGGAAAAAAAAAATTTGGATAATTCTAGTTTGATATTAATTTTATATTGCCATAAAAGGACAACCGGGAGGTCGGGCGGCAACCCGTCGCGACCGGCAAGGCCGTGAGACTTGAACCCGCAACTGAATGGCGACAAGGGTGTATCACCTACCACTGGCCCACGAGATGTCCTGGATTAAATAATGTAGTTTATTTTAAGAAGTTCTAGTAAATGAATTGTAAATTCATTTTTTAACCCCAAATGAATAGAATAAATAGAATATATTTTTTAAGTTCTATTATCTTTTAGAGTGAAATATGAGTTTGTGGTAGAAATTAGTTAAAATATGGAACTCTACTTCTCAAGTATATATTTTTCATCTCTTATTCTATGAAGAAATTAATTCTTATACTTTATTGAAGAGATCTTAAAACCAAAAATGTGTTATCCTAATACCTTATGTTTTTTTGAACTGATGACATTTTAAATCCTCATACATTACTGAATTTAAGGACCTCAATTTTAAACTTGTTTATGATTGATGACCTCAATCACCACCTATAAATATTTACATTTTTCCTCCAATTATATGTCTCTAATTTCCACCAATGTTCTCCTAATCGAGATCATCATTTTGTGGTGACCCTTTTATTTCTCTTTTCGTCTTATTAAGACTAAATTTTATTAACCAAATTTCCGATCTGGGTTTTACCATAAAGATATTTTCTATTTTCAAACTTGATTTTCGAAGAAGAATATCAAACTACGAGGACACAATTTATTGAAGGAGGGAAGAATGTAACACCCCAAGATTTCATAGTATGTACTTCTTCAAAACAATTCAATAACTTGCAATACACGTAACACCGAGTTCAACCGCACCATGACTTACCAAACAAGCCATTCAAAGGAGGTTATGAATAGTATTAACTAAATTTTGAACCTTATATAATCCTTATAATTTTAGAATCCATATTATGAGTTTCTTAGACATAATGTAAGAACAAATTCCTTTTTTCAGATAAAAGAAGTATTTTTCAAAAATGCACTTTTACCAACTTTAATAGTGAAACCTTTTTAAATCCAATATTTTAAACTTTTATAAATTCAATTTGACTAAATAAATTTACTCTTTAGAATGGGGAAATAATTTTTTTTTTACAATTTAACACCCCAAGCATCCATGGTACGCTTCTCTTTGAATAATACAGTAGCGTGTGTTATACGCAACTTCGAGTTCTAACACACACTACAACCAATCAAAAAAGCCGTAATGAATAGTAATACATACTTTTTAAAATTTTATAAATTTTATCTCTAGAAATGGACTTATTTTTTGGATTTAGAATATCTAATTTATCCTAGGATGAAATTTTGGTACTTTTTGGATACCTTTTATATTTTGATGAATAGTGAAAATTACTAAATTTTAATTAAAAACAACTTTTTTAATCAAAATAATTGGTAGTGATAAATTAGGAATTTGAGTGGTTTTAAAGTATATTTAGAATATATTTTTACCATTTTATAAAATTTTGGTCATTGGACAAAATTTCACAATTAAACCGGATATAAACAAGTGTCATTCTTTTGATAGTTATTATCTCTAAAAAACACGCTTTTTGTTTTTACAACAGGAATTATTGTTAAATTAATTTCTACCACTTATGTGTTTTGAATTTTGAAAAATGTATTCCATATTTTTAATCATGATGTTCAAATTTTGTAAATAGGTAACTTTTATTTTTAGACATTTTGAATAATTACTTCGGTTAATATTTTATTTACCACGGCTAAAGGGTAAATCCAGTAAATAAGGGTTAAAAATAATATTATAATAATACGAAATTACCCTAAAACGTGTCCTAACCTTATTGGTTGATACATTTCCGACCATGGTAATCTTTGGATGGATTTTGGGACCACATGGAGCCACTTGTAAGTGATAGGGACACTTTATTTTAATTAAGTTAAAATGAATAAAAAAATGACACAAGCATATATCTTTTAGAAAAACATTTTTTACATAGGGATATATATTTTTGATTTTCAACTATAAATATTCATTAAAAATATAAAATAATTTCCTACACAATGGTATTTTATTTATAATTTTTAGACATTAAATAATTTAATTTATTTATGACACAATGGTGATGAAGTAATTACCATAATAGTAAACAAATTAGAATAATTTATATTATAAATACCCAAATAAATTTAATTTGAGACTTTTTATAAATACGAATAATTTTCTAGTTTAATATAGAATGTTAGGATTTATTTAGTTAACTTTTTTCGAAGTAATCATTCTGTTATGAGTTTTATAAAAATCAATTATTGAATAGTGTCAAAATTGACATAAAAGAGTTTTTAAAACAAATATTATATTATCAATTGATATTAAATTCCAAAATATCTAATGTTCGGACAATAGACTTATATCATGATATGTTTATCATTAATGGACCACTTGGGGGTCTATTGGATGTATATAGTAAGTTTATTAACCATATAATATAAAAATACAAAGAGACATTGTAAAAGTGAAACTAACAAACTAAGAGTTAATACTTAAATATAAGTTTAATATAGTGACCCAAACCTATTTAAATTATATTGGTTGATTGGTTTTTGACCAATCCCCACCTTAACCATTAAATAATCTACTTTGGATCCATTATAAACTGAATATAAATTTATTATAAAATTTATAGATTTTCCAAAGGTGCCCCTCACCCCTCTTATAAAATGGCACTCCCCCTTGTCAATAATTCACACATTCAAAGCCTTTTGGTTCGGCAAAACACTACCCAAATTATCTCTCAACTTCCTTAACTTCATCCTAGAGGCCTTACTTTAGTCAGAAATCCAACATAAGGAGCCCTTTTGATCAAATCAAAAGGAAGAACCCAAAGAAGAGGTAATGATTTCACCACCCTTTTTCAAGTTCCTTTCTTATTCCACTTCTTCTTTCTTTTCTATTACCATTATAAAATAATAACTCCAGTATATTATAAACATGGTACAACCATATTTAAATATTATATTCATCCTTTGAATGAATTTCACCATACGTGCTTACGTACGACTTACCGTCTCCACGTCGTGGTGTAATTGTCATTCAAAACAATATTATTTGGATGGGTATAATAATGATGTGTAATTCATGTAAATAATAAATATAAAATGATAATTATTATGTATATATGATATACCATACAATTATGTATTATTTTAATATCAAAAGAATGATATTGTTGCTTGTGCGTACGTACGGACTACCGTCTCCACGAACGCGATGAGATTCATTCTCCATCGTATCCATTCAAGTATAATTATCATTTCATGATTTAAAAATAATGTTTAAGGAATTGATATCATTCTGGATATGAATAATATACAACCTTTCCATGATAACCACAGCTTATGTAACAAAACATATAAAAGAAAATGAGTAAGTTAACACCCGAAACGACGATAATACTAAGATATTATTAACAAAGCAATGTTAAAAGATCATATATTATATCATATTAATGTATATGATTCTTGTATAATTTAATAAAAATTATTTCACCATTATACAGGAGGTTAACCTACCCCCATCCAAGGAAAATTACAAGGTAAGGGGTTTTCATCTCACTCCTTATTCCTGTGAGATTCATGCCATATTGCCACTATTAACTTTTGTGTGGTGTATGTACTACCCATAATTGTATTCTTTGTGTAATACACTTTGATTTATGTGTATTTACATATTAATTGTATGATACCTATTTCATGGGTTGAATATTTCGTAAGTTACCAAATTGGTAAGGGTTAATTCCTCAATCTCATTATTACCCAAGATTGTTTATGTGTAAGTATTTACTGGGAAATTTTATCATCCATGTCCATTTTTCATAAAAATGATTTCAAAATGATGATTTTAATGATTTTGAAAGGTTCTCTTTATCAATATCATAATTTCAAATGTTTTAAAGATTTATCTTTCTAAATCTTTTTAATTAATGTCCATGTTTTCAAAATGATTTTAAGGATTTATTTATATGGACATTAATTTTTTGAAATGATAATTCTTTTCAAAAGTTTCAAAGTGGTATGGGACACTTTGATTCAAAAATATCTTTTAAATTACTTCCTTTATAAATGTGTCACTTTTAAATGATTTTACAAAAAAGGATATTTCTCTTAAAAAGTTTTACTCGTCATTTTCATCTATGTCAACATCCTTTGATGGATTTTAAGCTTATTTGAAGTTGATTTATTATGATACAAAACTTTTGTATTATATTGAAGGTTTTGTGATATATTTTACTGTGTATGTGTTATTTTTATACCATTCATGGTTTATGGAGAAAGTATTGACATTTTTTATGCTAGTTTTAATACGAATGTTTATGTTATGTTTAAACCTTTTTATATGGGAATGCATTGGACTTAGTATGTGATGGTTAGAGCCCGATATAGCACCTCGATGCATCGGTAGGTCTCATGAGACAAACTAGTGTCTTGGCACAAGTCCTTGACAAAATCTTATTTGTATTCTTGGAATGAGGCCTTGGCTATGTGGTTATGATAGTCTGGCATTATGTATTCCATCATTATGAAAGTGGTTATTAATATTGCATGTGATTATTCAATTAGTAGAATATCAATGTGAATAAGTAAATGGCATTATTTCATTTTATTTTTACAATACTATGTTGAAGTAAAAGTTTAAAGAGATTTTGTTTTAGTTATACATTGCCTTAAATGTTTATGCTTATTTATGAAAGTTTCTGCTGTATTGCTTACCCGTATGGAGCATTTGAGCTCACCCCTTTCTATGTTTTATTTTTTCCCAGGATTCCAAGAAGTATATTGTGATTGATATGTAGGGTTAAGACAGGGGAATAATGGAATTAATAAAGGATTATTTATGTGGTTTTGTATGTTATTAAGTTTAATGTAACATTCATTTATGTAATATATTTTCTAAGACTGCTAAACTAATCGGTCCTATGGGACTTGATTCCTTGTAATCATGCCAATTTATTAAAATAATGCACCGACTCTGGGTAACTGGGGTCGGGGTGTTACATTGTACCTTGCGGTACATTCCTTCATGGTGATACCTTGGAGGTATTCTTTTGTTTGGTGTACCTATTTGGTACTTTATTTTGTGGGTTTCCTTCCTTTTTGGAATAGTTGAGCTTTGGGCTTTGAGTTGGACTTTGTGTTTTCCTCATGATAGAGATGGGTATACTTGATAACTTATGTATATGTATGGGAAGATACCTAAGTAGGGTTGTTAGTTGATTTCATGCTGTGTGGTTTATTCTTGGTGGATTATGTGAGACCTTGAGGGTCTCAGGGTCCCTACTGAGCATCGTTATAGTCACCCCTACACGGGTTATGCCCGCACCCTATTGTGTTTGGTGTAGATTACGGACAACGATGACTGAGGATGAGAGTACCAGGAGTGGAAGTGGCTCGGAGGTGGACATTAGATGAGGCGAACTGCATAGGCGATCATTCGTGAGTTGTACCTACCCTTCTGGTAGGATTCGTGGTGGACGATCCAGGAGCTCCTTTTCACCTATCAATCGTCTTGTACTTTCTAGTTTTCCTAGTACATTCCAATTGGGCTTGTATTATGGCCCCTTTTACATAGTATACTCACTCTATTTACTATTTAGTTTACTTTAGTTCATTTCTTGTTGTGTGCTTGGTTCTGTGTGTTACAGATTATAAAGACAATACCTTCCTAGTTTTACGGAATACGCCTTCAGTGCTAGTCACCATCCCCTATCCTATGGAAGGCGGGTTTGGGGTAGTTACAGCACGGGTCCTGCGGGATGGGTCGTGACATCTAGAAATGTCCCCAACATTATCTAAACATAGAGATAAACTTCATTACATCCTATTATCTTCAAACTAACGTTCAATCTGATCGAACTATTCAGACATTGGAAGAAATTTTGTGAGCACGTTCTAAGGAATTTAAAGGAGGATGGGACCAAAATTTACATCTAGATGAGTCCTCCTATAAGAACAGTTTCCACCCAAGAATCTAAATAGGTCTCAATGAATCCCATTATGGGAAGAGGTACATAAGAACTGCATGTTGGAAATAATTTGGGGAATGAAAATTGCTAGGTCCTAAAATCTTTAAGGGAATGGGGGAAAAGGTTAAGACCATTTTACAGAACATCAAGGCTTCTTAGAGATGAAAAAATAAATATTTTGAAAATAATAAACGAGACATAGAGTTTGATATTAGATACATAGTATTCCACTAAATATCTCTATTGAATAAATTCATGAGATTTGGAAATAAGGGAAATCTCTGTGAAATATACCTTTTCCCCTTTGAGATCCTTGATCACATCAGAGTGTTGGCCTTCCAAATTGCACTCCCAACTAATTTATCTCAAGTAAATAATGTATACCATGAATCCCTCTTGATAAATTACATAAAATATCCCATACATATGTTTAATACATTGGTGGATCCATTAGAGAATGTCCTTTCGTATGAGGATCATTCAGTGAAGATCTTAGATCATAGATACACTGTTCTATGAAAGAAGACAATGTGCCAGATGAAAGTGTTGTGGAGAAAGAAAAAGTTTAAAGAAATGATGTAGGAACTGGAGGAAGTGATGAAATAGAGTTACCCTCATCTACATTAGTGTGGTAAATGAACATTTTTTAGGATGAAATTTATTAAGTGGGGAAGATTGTAATGACCCGATCTGTTATAAATAATATTTATCTTATGATTCAATTAAATGTATTATTATGTAATATGGTTATAAAAACACATGAAATTATTTTGTTTTATATCCTATCATATTTATATGATAATTATGAATCATTAACATTGATAATATATTGTTTTTAAAGTGATCAAATGATTAGTGTAAATATATGGTTTTAACAAATCCAATTGACACAAACAGAGAAAGTGATGGCCACAACTAGTAGGATTGTACCCTATAAATACCATTTATCAGAGATTTCATGTAATATTGAATCACTAAGATCTTCTCTTAATCAAGACTATGCTGATTTATAATAACATAAACATGAGAGAAACTATTTACAGGAGAAGTTCAAGCTCATCGAGATCACGACCCAAACCGTGTATGTCATACCACCCCACGAAAGTATCACAATCGCACACGTTACCCTTAAAGATTTTTTATAGTTTATTAAGGGGATTTGTATCAATACCTTAGTTATATGAGTACGTACATTATTTTTTTTAGAATAATGGATATATTTTCATCTTATTATTAGTACTTAATAAATGTTTTTTATTTTGATACAATAAAACACAAAAGTATTTTTAGGTAATATTCAAATGGAATCAATGAATTTATTTTGCCTAATTAATGTGTTTTTTAAATAAATAATATTTTATTAAATTATTATTTTTAAATTGTTTTCATTTAATATAATATATCATATAATTTTTATTAAGTCAAAAGTAATTTTTATATGGGATCAAAAACTATTATTGTCAAAAAACCAACATTTCTTAATAAATGTGGATTTTATATTAAAAGTGAAAATTCAAATATTTATAAAATTATTTATAAAAAATTAATATTTTTTTAGAATCATAATTTTAAAATTATATAATGTTGAATTTTTCATAATTTTTTGAGACTGTCAAATTTTTAAGTAAAATGTAAATATCATATAAATATACTTTGTGTATTATAACATCATAATGACCCTAAAGTAATATAATAAATACTATAAAAGGTATAAACAACCATATATATGTTTCTTCGTGTATAATAATGGGTTTTTAAGTTTATTTTATTAATTTTTTAAATCTTTTATGAATTCTCTAAAAATATCAATATATATTAAGGTTTTAAAATAATTTCTTTAAGAGTATGAATCACCTAAACATAAGCATGGGTATTATTTTATTAATTTCCGACATTTAATTTATAAAATAATAAAAACCACTCCCATTTGATAGAAAAAATTGGAAAAAACCGTTTGAAGTTTTCTATTTTTTGGTTATTTTTTTATATAAAGTCCAAAACCTATGTTTGAGAAATATTAAATAAATCCCCACTCTTTTTCTATCTAAACCAACCCAATATCCCATTTATCTTCCCTCAAAATACATGGACCAAATAATTACTCTAACCACCCCTTTATATATACCATCTAAGGAACCTCCAAGCTCTCAATAAGCTACACCCAAGCATTTAGATTCACACACTCAAGTAAGAGATCCTCACATTATCTTGTTTATTAATGTTTAATTATTATCTTATATCTTACATTTCAAATTATTAATGGTGGGAAATGTATTTACATTTAAATATTACTCCAAATTTTATTTAAAAATTATTATATACCCATTTCTCTCTCATAAACCAATTTTGTAAATTTTTAAGGTACATTGTCATGCGGTCGAAATCTCACCTCCATATTTCTATACCAAAATAATTGTGCAGTGAATACCATAAAATTTTACTATTTAGGGTGTTAATCTTTATACATTTATAACTATTTAACATGAGACATACATGTATTTATTTTATATTCCATGTTAATTGAATAAAATGTGATTATAAATGACTCCATGTATTATGATATATGTTTCACACTTAAGAATGAGAATGAAATGAATGTGATAGATGAATTCAGAATTATATAGTGATTCAATGAATAATGTAGTGTTTTATGTTGTTGCAATATTTCCCATGTCATAATTATCATGCTATATCATTCCTTATTATTAATTTTCCTTTTAAACCCCATTAATACCTATTGTCTAACATGTATTATGTTCTTCTTGTTGTTTCATGTTTATTCCCTTGATGATATTATTATCACACCCCTTTCTTTTGTATTTCCACATATTATACCATTTAATTTTATGTACAATCATGTTAAATAAATTTTCAATAAAGTTGATATTTTTATTGTAATTTAAATTTTCATTTAATGTACCTAATTCCTATAAACACAAGACTTATCAATCTTCTAGGTTATAATAATAGTGATATTATGTAGTAAATCATTTTTTAATACTAAATAAAGTGAATGGTTGTTATAATTAGTATATTGACACATATTTTTTATAACATTTCTTGTTTGAATCCAATAGTATAAATATCTAATGACTCTATTAGTGTGGTGATATTTAAGAGTTCTAAAAACTCTCGGTTGACATATATTGGGAACCCCAATAGATAAATAATATTCTCTTTCAAACACTCTCTTAACAGGATGAGAATAATCTATATTATATAATCCAATGTCATCATTATTTTGATCTAGAATAATAGACTTATTAAAAGGTATGTTTTCATAAAACATAACATAATATTTTTTATTATTTTATTATTTTACCTAAAAGATCTAAAAGATAATTTAAACAAAAAAGACTCATTTTCCCTACATTGTGTCAAATTAATTCAAAGATCATCCATTATTTTAGATGTTTCATAATCCAAACCCTAGGAAATATCAAATTTTAGGCCACCCCATTTCCATATTTAATAATTGTATTTATTAATGATATGACTAAGTATAATCCTATTAATGAAATAATAATTAGTATTAACTACTTCTTCTTATAACTATTTAAGAAAATTATTCTCATTCCATATAGTTTAATAACCTCTTGAATAGTTTTATTCAAGATTTATACCATTCTACTCTACTATGGTGTCTTTAATGCAAAAAAATTATGAGACTATCTATTATAATTATATAACTTATTAAACTCATGAATCTATAAATTTCCACCATGATCATTTTTTATAGAAAAAATTATAAAACTTCTCTTATTTTGAAAAACAAATTATAGTATGATGAAAACTTATAGAAAGTATCATTGTTATGAGATATAAAATAATTCAAGTGAAAGTAGTATAATCATTTACAATAAAAAGATATACATTTTTCTACCAAAAATATTTACATGTATTAGTGATTTTTTTAATAAAAAAGTTATAATTTTATTTTAATACTGTATTCATTAATAAAAAATTCATTCCATATATCACATTTTTTTATATAGGGATCATAAACCAAGGTTTCATCAAATTTATGATTAGGTATTTAAAAAAATTCTTTTTATTAAAAAGCATAAACAATAATATCAAATTAAAAAGACATAATCTTATATTCAGAAAATAATAATCCTATAAATTATTTAAACTTTTAATATTTTGAATGGAAAGATCATTTGTGTGGGTAGTATAAACATTATACAATTTATGATAAATAAATATATGAAAACAATTATTAAACACAAGATATTAATCATTATAAAATTTAACAAGAAATAACTTATCACATAACTTTGAGATACAATTAATCTTATAATGAATAACATCAATAAAATATACCTAATATTTAATGGTAGAGTCAATAAAATCAATGTCCCCAAAAACATTGTTCAATATTTTTTAACTTTTACAAAATTTTATATGTCCTATAAAAATATTTGATAAATATATTTAATTTTGATGGGTATTGTATATTGTTTCTTAAGCACCCACCATCCATGTACGAAAGTTAATTCTTGATACTTATATGATATTTAACATGAAATTTTCAAATCGATGAATTTTTTGGGACCCATGATACCATGGGTCCAACAATATTAGTAACAAAACCTTTATAACCTATATATATTTAATATAAGTTTTAAATGGGCCACTATATAAAAAATATTTAGAAATAAAAGTACTAGTATGTCACAAAGATTAAGTATGTATCAATTAAATCTCACTATGATAATTTTCCATTATTGAAAAGTTTGAACATATAAAATAATACACACTCCCAATTGAACTTTTTATAAGGAAATTTACACACATGTTGGGATATTTTCCACTTTAACCGATGGAATTTCTATGTTTAGCAGTCCCTTGAAATGTAACCATCTTTTCCAAGTTTTATCTTCTATTAGTGAGATTAGAATATGACTTTTTAAACCTTTAAACCTTGGGTTTAAGCTTCTCAAACCCAATTTCTTTATATTATTTACTTATATATTTAATACTCTTTATAATTTCATGATTTTGGGTTGATTTCTTATTTTCATTTACCACTTTATTATGGTTCTCATTCATATTTTTATAGAGATATTAAAATATACTTATTCTTGAAATTTACCGAATAACCATTAATATATTCTGTATGAGGATTTTTAATCTCATAATAATGTTTATAAAAACTTCCTTAATCAACTATATCCATCAAAGATAGATTTTAGGATTCCTTTTTTTTCATATATTATGTATTGGAGGATCTATCTTAATATTAGCTATATGAACAAATCATTCTTTATCTTGATTTTCTTTTATAATTATTTTTATTATTTTAATTATTGAGTTTAATATATTTTGTAACGTCCCGGATCTGGAAGCCACACAACGGGTTCCCCAAACCCGGTTGGTCACATGACCTCAAGAACATTTCCCCAAATTCCAGAGGCTACCGACTAGCAGCGAGGGCCCATGTCTGATAGTGGGGAAACTATGCCCTCATTTTTCAAAGTGTAGTGCTGGGGAAAAGAAAATAACATACTATAACAGAATCAGTAAACAATATGAACTAGAAATGAACAATTGCAGTAAAAGATAAAAAAAAGTTATATACAAAAATGTAGCATGTCACTATTTCTATGAAAGCAGCCAGAATCGGATACACTGCAATGCAATACAACTCAAAGTACAAGGTAATGCCAAACAAAACAAAGCAGAGTAAATAGAACGTAGAAGCATCGCAAGCCTAAGCTCAGTCCAATGCTCTCTTACTCCTCTACTACAATCATGTACCTGTATAGGTACCCTTTCCCTTATCGACACCTACAACAATACAATCTATTTGGGCTGAAGACAAGACCCAAACAAGGTGTGAGAAATAAATCCCAATAGGCACCCAGCAAAAGCCCTTGCCCAACTATCGGTGGAAATGTGCAGTAGTAGTGTGAAAAAGTAAATTTAGTAAACTATTAAGTACTCAAAAGTAACTATCACTACAAGTTTCATTTCCATTTTAATTATTACATATCACCTCTAAGCTTGTGCTTCGGCTTGGCAGGTACAATATAGAAAATCACCATAGTGAATATTCTAAATAGCTATGTCCTCAGACATGTTATCCTTACCCACAGGTAACAGGATCAAATACCAGTAGGTGATTTACCTCAAGCATAACGATCATTTCCCTTATAAATACGTGATATTTCCCTCAAGCACAGAGACTACTACCCACATGCATAAACAAAGGTTACCCTCAGGCTAACCAAACACTGCCCTCAGGCTAAGTAAAACATTGCCCATAGTCTAATAGAATATATCCCTCAGGCTTATGGAACCGGCCCAAGCCCAAAGAATAAACAAAAATTTACATAAACTTTCTCTCAAGAAAATTCAGTGCACAATTTAATCATGGTATACCCTCAGGTATCATGGCCAAACTACTAAACAGAGGAACGCACCCCCGAGGTGGTCTAGGATCCAAGCAGTGAACCCAAACAGTAGTTTAAACTTATCAATAGATTATCTATGAAATTATAGATATCTTTTTAGAAAATTCCTCAGCCATACGAGACCCCAACCATGGGCGCGTAGCACAACGGTACACAATTTCAACACAATAGTTGAAAATAAACATCAGACCACCTACCTCGATCATCTCTTGATCAGTATACGTGAATGACACCTCCCGAATCGTCCAAGAACGACATAGATCTGTGATAAAAAATCACTTATTCAACCTCAAATAACATTCCCTCTAGAAAGAATTTGTAAGAAACGCGCAAGGAGAGGGATGAACTTAACCACGCAGTTCAATCGAGACCGTCAGAGAAAGATTCGGATTCCCGGTGTGCGTTTGGGAGATCTCCAAAGCTCCGGCCTCCTCCCCTAGTTTCAAAACGAACTCAAAGCCACCTTTTCCAAATGAGGAGGATACTGCCTATTTTAAGTGAAAAAAAACTACACGGCGTGTAATCTCAAGTACACGACGTGTACTTTCCATTTTTTAACTATTTCTCTGGAAGCTTCTTTCCACTACGGCACTATTCATCTATCGACATGAGTACACGACATGTATTCCTGATTACACTATGTGTACTGTCACTTCGCTGGCGGCTTCCTCGACTACCTTACTATCCACCTTCTGACTGATTACATGGCATGTAAATAAAAAGTACACAACGTGTAGTCAGTTTTTACACCCTTCATTGCCAACAGGACTACATGCCCTGTGTACTCATTCCACAGGGCCAAAGTATACGGTGTCTAGAAAGTACACGGTGGGTACCCACAAAATGTTGGATTGTTTTCCCATTTTCCTTAATTTCTAAAAAACACTTAAGGAAAATGAAAAAGAAGAGACTCGTACCTCAAAAATAAAATCTGGGTTCTTACAAATTTCCCCCCTTAATGCAATTCGTCCCTGAATTTTCCTTCAAAGGGTGGTGAAGATACAAAAATGAAAAACTCTAGCCACTGAGCACATACATCGGTTTCCTACTCCTAGGTTTCGTCCTGCACTCATACATACTTACATAGCACCTGGATGAGAGTAACTGACCGGCCTCAGTAAACCTTCATGCTCCTATGAACAATACGAATCGGATGCTCCTCAAAGGATGCATCGACCTGAAACTCAGCCTCCTTGGGCTGAAAAAAGTGAGACGGGTCTGAATTATAGTGGCAAAGCTAAGATACATAGAAGGCGTTGTGCATGACCCTGTACTGTTGTGGTAACTATAACCGGTAGGCAACCCACCCGACTCTTTTCAGAATCTCAAATAGCTTCACATATCTCATTGAATGTTTACCATGTCTCCTGATCCCCCTGTGTCCCAACCTCGATGAAACATGCAAGAAAACCTGATTGCTAACCATGAACTCCAAGGGACGTCTGTGACGACCATCATAAGATTTCGGATGAGACTTTGTGGTAGCCATCTGCTTCTGAATCAACTGGACTTGCTCTGAAGTCTCCTGCACGAGACGCGTCCACAGTAAAGATACCTCACCTACCTCTAACCAACCATGGGTGGTCAGCATGGCCTACCATATAAATCCTCGTAAGGTTCCATCCTAATAGTTTCCTGAAAACTGTTATTATAGGAAAACATGACCAGGTGTATATGCTTCTCCCAAGATCCCCCAAAGTCTAGGATGCATGCGCGCAACATGTATTCTAGCACCTATATCGTTTGCTCTGATTGGACATCGATCTGAGGGTGCTAAGATGAACTAGGAATCACCTGTGTACCATGTTCACTCTGAAAACTCTGCAAGAAATGACACATAAAGCAGGTGTCCCTATCATAAATTATAGAACAAGGGACCCCATGAAGACGTACTACTTATCATATATACAAATTTCCGAGCCCATCCACACCGTATGTCTCCATAATCGGAAAAAAGTGATCTACCTTCATAAGTCTGTCCACAACAACCCACACAGCATCACTGCCTTGAGGTGACATTGGCAACCCAGCCACAAAGTCCATCACGACATCTTCTCATTTCCACTCTGGAATGGGTAACTATTGTAAAAGTATGGCTGGCCTTTGATGCACTGCCTTCACCTAATGACAGGTGGAACATCTTGTAAAAAAACCAGATAATTCCCTTTTCATACCCGGCCACCAATACTAACGTCTCAAGTCCTGGTACATTTTGGTAACACCAGGATGTACTGCCCATGTTGAATAATGAAACTCCTGCATCAGCTCCACACGTATATCCCCTGGGACCCACACACATCCATAGAAATGCAGTACCTCATCATTTCCTATCGTCTATCCAGGAGGAGGTTCCTCACATGATACTGACTCCCGTAGAACTAGACCTTATGAATCCAATAGTTATCTCATCCTCACTCTATCCAAGAGGGTACAAGTCACAGCTAAAGAAGATAGATAGGTTTTCCCCTGACTATCATGCATCTCCAAATGCATCTTAGAGAACAAATCAATATGCTTCCACTCACCACTGGCCTCCGGCACTGCCTGTGTCTGAGTCTTCCTACTAAGTGAATTAGCTACTGCATTAGCCTTACCAGTTGTAAAGGCAAGCTCCATGTTGAAGGAAAGAAGGTATTCGACCCACCTTCGCTGTCTTAGGTTCAAGTCACGCTAAGTAAAGATGTATTTGAGACTTTCATGGTCAGATAAAACCATAAAATTCTACCCAAAGAGATAATGTATTCAACAACGCAATTCATGAACAACTGAAGCCAACTCGAGGTCATGCATCATGTAATTCCTGTCATGTGGTCTCAACTACAGAGACCCGTAGACAAAAACACGAACGCCCTGCATCAACACTGCACCCAGCCCAATACCTGATGCATCACAGTAGACTGTATAGCTCTTCCCTTGCTTTGTAAGTATCAGGTTTAGTGTTGATGTCAACCTACCCTTTAGTTCCTGAAAGGCTGTCTCACAAGCTTCTGACCAAACAAACTTCACACCCTTCTTAGTCAAACTCTTCAACGGCACTGCTAAGAAAGAGAAGCCCTATATAAATCACATGTAGTAACCAGCCATCCCCAAGTAACTTCATATTTCAAACACATTCCTAGGATGCTTCCAAGAAACTAATAATATCACCTTCTCTGGGTCTACTGCAACTCCTGTCTCTGAGATAATATGTCCCAGGAAGTGAATCTGGTCCATCTAAAAGTGGAACTTTGAGATCTTAGCATATAACTAATGATCTCTCAGTGTACTCAGTACGATCTCAAGATGGATGGCATGGTTGTATCGAGTATGAGATTACACCAAGTTGTCATCCATGAAGACTACCACAAAAGAATCTAGATAAGGATGGAACAAATGATTCATCAGAGCCATGAAAACTGCTTCCGCGTTCGGGAGTCCAAACAGTATAACCAAGTACTCGTATATACCATATCTACTCTGAAAATTTGTAAACGGTACGTTGGATGGTCTAACGCATAACTGATGATATCCAGAACTCAAGTCAATCTTTGAGAACACTCATGCTCCTCTAATTTGATTTAAAATATCATCAATCCTTGATAAGGGATATTAGTTCTTGATCTTCAGCCGGTTTAGTTTCCGATAATCCATACAGAGTTTGAGGGTACCATCTTCCTTCTTTGCAAACAGGACAGACAAACTCTAAGGAGAAGTACAGGTTCCGATGAAACCCTTTGCCTGTATCTCCACTAACTATTTCTTGATCTCCTGCAACTCTGGTGTATCCATCCTATGAGGAGGAATAGACACTGGTGATGCACCTAGCACTAGCTCAATAGAGATATCCACCTCTCGCTCTGGAGGTAGACCTGAAAAGTCATCTGAGAAGACATCCCTGAAACGATCAATTATTGGAGGGAAATACTTCTAAAAAGTTCCCTAATCATCCATATATAAGATCGTAATCTGGGATGTCACTCCTCCTTGCCCACAATACCCAGGTCCAGCTCGACTCACCTGGACATCCCATTTTCCCTTGTATAGAAACTCTCCGCCTGCTGGTGACGTGAAAATCACCATGTGATGATAGAAATCCACAAAGTCTCAAAAGGCTAACAAAAATTCCATCCCAAGAATGAAATCATAGGTTTTCATCTCAAAGACATAGAGGTACCATAGAAAGTGACACCCAACAACCACTAGGAGGCACTCCCTACACTAACACACACCAGCCGTTCTAGTCCCCAACAGAGTGTCTAGCGTCATAACATCATAAGAAGAAGAAAAATAGAGCCCAAGGCTCTCCATAATGGCTACAGATATAAAACTATGCGTAGCACCAGTATCAAAAAGTAAAGAAGATAGAACAGAAGCTACTAGAATAGTACCTCTAATAGTGGAAGGTCTGGGATCCTGCTCTTGCTGGGTCTGTTGCACTGCATATGCCTTCCCAGTGCCACGGCCCTACGACACAGCCTGGATACCCTAAGATGACCTACCATGATATCTCTGAGATCCTGGTGTCTGGATACCATGCCCATGCCCAACATCTCTACCTGCACACCTTGGCATACCCCAATTTTCTGACTGGTAAGAAGCTGCTAGTCCTGCTCCCACACACGGAGTCTTCATAGAACCCCTCTCACTAGCCAGTGGTGTAAACGCCTTGCAAAAATGCGGGAGATGACCCACCTTGCTGCAAGCTCGACACTCCACTGGGTATCTTGGACACTGAGGTCTCTTTTTCCCCACTCTACCACACTGGTATTAAATGATGTGGTAACCTGAAGTATTCTTCTAGTGTTACTACCATCGTGTGAGAAATCCATATGCCTCTTCCTCTTTCTGATAGAAATAGTACCTGAAACTGATGTCGAACCTCCATGGCCCACACCACCAGCATCTTGTAGGTTCCGCTCGATAATCAGTGCCTGGTTCACAATAGCATGCACGGTAGGCAACCACAAAACGCTCACCAGCACTCGGATTTCACTATGAAGACCATCCTCAAAGTGTCTAGCCCTCAACACCTCATCACCCAACAGAACGGATGTGAAACACTGAAGCTTGGTTAAGTGACCAGAATAATCCATCACTGACATGACCCACTACTGCAGATTCATGAACTCCCGAGATCGATCTGCCCGCAGCATCTCCGGGAAGAATAAGTCATAGAAGTCTGCCTGAAAATCTTCCCACGCAATGTCTCACTGATGCTCAGACTAGGTGGTAACATCCCAGCACCTCTTGGCGGAATCACGCAGCATGTATGTTGCAAGCTTGACCCTCCTCCCAAGAGGCGTCTCCAGAAGGTCGAATATAGTCTGCATCGAATCTAGCCATGAATCCAAAACCTGTGGTATGTCATCCCTTGAAAATGTAGGCGGATTATACTACTAGAAGATATGTGTCAGCTCTGCCATAGATGTTGTAGCCGGCGATGCTCCCTAGAAGGTCTGTAAGAACCACATGAACCCTTCACGGAACTGCGCATCTGCGCCTGTTTCTGGTATAACTGCTGGCTCCGCTTTTGGCATTGTTGTAGGTTCCACTAGTAGCCCATGGCCTACCATCTCAAAAGTATAATCATCGCCGCTCTCCTAGAGAACAACCAGTTGTCGTCTCGGCGGCATGACTCTACAAGGTCCAACATGCACCATAGATTAAGGTCATCAAGGACCGAAAACTCAGAGTGTAAGAAGGGAACATGGGAAGAAAAGCATTCAAATTTTACAAAACTTGACTACACAATGTGTATAAATAATACACGACATGTTCTCACAGGACATCCATATGGGCATGAACTCCAGCTAAAACTGGTCGTGTAACACCCCAAACACACAGCGTTTTGTTCTAAGACACGATGTGTATTTGAATCCTTCATCTCTTCCCGAGTCCTTCTACACAGCTTATGCCCCAAGACTCTCCTAAAACAAGACTACATGGCGTGTTTAGAGGTCGACACGGCATGTACACTACAAGATTTCATCGGCCTGTGTTGTTCTTGATACGACTAGATACCTGGGTCAGACTACATGGTGTGTTCAAGGTAGACACAGCATGTATGAATTAAGGTTTCCTATATTTGTGTTGTTAGTTACATGGGAAGACACTGAGTCTACACTACACGACATGTAAAATAGATAAACGATGTGTTCCTCCAAGCCATTCCCTACCTCGTGTCCCCGCCTACACAGCCTATGTCACGGGAAGAAACTACACGGTGTGTACTAAGAGGATACATGGCATGTACTTAAAAAGTTCTCATTTCTTCCCAAACAGAAGAACACACATCGTGTGTCCATAGAACTACACGGCATGTATGCTGGTTTTTACAGACATTATGCCTCAGAAACTACTCTAGAACCCAAAAAAACATGAAAAAACACCTAAGTACCAATTTCCAATCCGGGAGGGCCCATACTCCCTGCGAATCAAAACTTGGCATCTTATACATGTTATAAACAAGGTAAACATTCAATAACCCAGCAAATTCTGGTCAATGAGGGCCCATAATCCTCAAGAACCAAAGTTTGGAATTAATTTTATCAAAACCTCACACAACAATACCCTATCAAATACCAGACATTTATTAAAGAAAATATTACAACATCAAGCTTTTCCATCACAACAATTATCAAAACAACATCCAATTTCTAATGAACCAACATGGCATGGAAAGAATGCATGACATGTGATTTCTAGCATGTGACTAAATGATGCATGAGATGGAATACCCTTATCTCATTGGGTTTCAACTAAATAGAACCCATGTATAACATATAAACGGCACAATCACAAGTGCATCACTCAATGGTGAAAATAAAATGAACTATAAAATTAAAAAACAAGTAATAATTGCAATAATAAGGTAGATTGAATTTTTCCTGTACATGAGTTAGCTACGCCTGATGATAACTTATTACCAACTACCATTTCCATCCTATCATTGACTAACGCTCAAAATAGTAAGATAATGAAAAGAATTCCTATGATACCAATTTGTAACGTCCCGGGTCAGGAAGCCACACAACGGGTGCCCCGAACATGGTTGGTCCCATGACCTCAAGTGAATTTCCCAAAATGCCAGAGGCTTCCAACTAGCAGCGAGGGTCCAGGTCAGACAGTGGGGAAACTATGCCATCATTTTTCAAAGAGTAGCGCAACGAAAAAGAAAATAACATACAACAATAGAAGCAGTAAACAATATGAACTAGAAATGAACAACTGCAGTAAAAGATAACCAATAGTTATATACAAAAATGCAGCATGTCACTATTTCTATGAAAGCAGAAAGAACATGATACACTACAATGCAATACAACTCAAAGTACAATGTACAGCCAAACAAAACAAAACATAGTAAACAGAACGCAGCAGCATCGCAAGCATAAGCTTGGTCCCATGATCTCCTACTCCTCTACTACAATCATATACCTGTATAGGGACCATTTCCCATGTCGACACCTGAAGAAATATAGTCTGTTTGGGTCGAAGACATGACCCAAACAGGGTTTGAGAAATAAATCCCAGTACGCACCCACCAAAGGCCCCTGGCCAACTGTTGGTGAAAATGTGCAACAACAGTGTGCAAAAGTAAATACAGTAAACTAGTAAGTACTCAAAAGTAACTATCACTAACAGTTTCATTGCCATTTTAATTATTACTTATCACCTCCAAGCTTGTGCTTCAGATTGGTAGGTACAACATAGAAAACCACCATAGTGAATATTCTATATATTCCTGTCCTCAGACATCCTATCCTTACCCTCATGTAACAGAATCAAATACCTGCAAGTGATTTCCCTCAGGAATAATGATTATTTCCCTAAGGAATATGTGATATTTCCCTTAGGCACAGAGACTACTGCCCACAATCATAAACAAAGGTTACCCTCAGGATAACCAAACATTTCCTAAGGCTAAGTAAAACACTGTCCACAGGCTAATAGAACGCTGCCCTTAGGATTAAAAAACTGAGATGTTCCCAAAGCATAAACAACAATTTAAATAAACTTTCTCTCAAGAAAATGTAGTGCACAATGTAATCATGGCATACCCTCAGTTATCCTTTCCAAATGGCTAAACAGAGGAACGCACCCCTGGGGTGGTCCTAGATCCAAGTAGTGTTCCCAAATAGCAGTTTAAACTTATCAATAGATTATCTATGCAATTCTAGATATCTTTTAAGCAAAGACCTTAGCCAAAAGACACCCCAACCATGGGAATGTAGCAAAAAGATACATAATTTCAACACAATAGTTGAAAATAAACGTCAGACCACCTAACTTGATCGTCTCTGATTAGTATAGATGAACGAAGCCTCCCGAATCGTCCAAGAATGAGGTAGATCTTGGATTAACGTTCACTCATTCAACCTCAAATAACTTTCCCTCGGGAAAAAATTTGTACAAAACACACAAGGAGAGGGAAGAACATACCCATGCGGTTCAATCGAGACTGTCAGAGAAGGATTCAGATTCCCGGTGTGCGGTCGGGATATCTCTGAGGCTCTAACCTCCTCTCTCAGCTCCAAAACAAACTCAAAGCCTCCTATGTCGAATGAGGAGGCTAATTCTCATTTTAAGTGAAAAAAAACTACACGGTGTGTACTCTCAAGTACACGACATTTACTTTCCATTTTTTAAATATTCCTCTGGAATCTTCTTTCCACCACGACACTATTCATCCCTCGATATGAGTATACGATGTGTATTCCTGATTACACGGTGTGTACTGTCGCTCCATTGGAGGTTGCCTCCACCGCCTTATTGTTCACTTGTCGGGTGATTACATGACATGTAAATAAAAAGTACATGGAGTGTAGTCAGTTTTTACACCCTTCATTGCTGACAGGCCTACACGCCATGTGTACTCATCCCACATGGCCAAAGTACATGGCATGTGGAAAAGGACACGGTGTGTACCCACAAAATGGGAGATTTTTCCCCCATTTTCCTTATTTTCTAAAAAACACATAAGGAAAAGGTTAAAGAAGAGACACTTACCTCGAAAATAAGAACCGGGTTCTTAAAAACTTCCCCCCTTAAAGAAATTTGTCCCTGAAGTTTCCTTCCAAGTGTGGTGAAGATACAGCTGTGAACAACTCTGGCCACTAAGCATGTACGTCAGTCTCCCGCTCCCAAATTTTGTCCTGCACTTGGCCATGCTTCCATAGCACCCGAATGAGAGGAACTGACTGGCCTCAGAGAACCTTTGTGCTCTTATCAACAATACAAATCAGATCCTCCTCAAAGGATGCATCGACCTGAAGCTCAACCTCCTCGGGCTAAAAAACATGAGACCGGTCTGAATGATAGTGGCGCAGCTAAGATACATGTAAGATGTTTTGCATGGCCCATTACTATTATGGTAACCATAAACAGTAGGCAACCGACCCGACACTCTCCAGAATCTTAAATGGCCCCACATATCTCGGTGAATTTTTACCCTGTCTCATGATCCACCTATGTCCCAACCTTGGTGAAACACGCAAGAGAACCTGATCCCCAACCACAAAATCCAAGGTTCATATACGGTGATCAACATAAGATTTCTGATGAGACTGTACGATAGCCATCCACTTCTTAATCAACTGGACTTGCTCTGAATTTTCATGCACGAGACGTGGCCCCAATAAAGCTGCCTCACCTGCATCCAACCTGCACAAGGGTGATCGGCATGGCCTACCATATAAAGCCCCATAAGGTTCCATCTCAATAGTTTCCTAAAAACTGTTATTACTGGAAAACAAGACCTTGGGTATATGCATCTCCCAAGATCCCCAAATGTCTAGGAGGCATGCACACAGCATGTCCTCTAGCACTGGTATTGTACGCTCTGACTGGCCATCGGTCTGAGGGTGGTAAAGAGTGCTCAGAAGCACCTGTGTACCCAGTGCCCTCTAAAAACTCTTCCAGAAAAGAGGCATAAAGTGAACGCCTCTATCAGAAATGATAGAACGAGGGACCCCATGAAGAAGTACTACCTCTCGGATATACAAATTTTCGAGCTCGTCAACACCATAGGTCTCCTTGATCGCAAAAAGTGAGCAACCTTCGTAAGTCTATCCACAACAACCCACTCAACATCACTGCCTCGGGGTGACCTCAGTAACCCAGTCATGATGTCCATCACGACATCCTCCCATTTCCACTCTGGAATGGGTAACTGTTATATCAGTCAGGCTAGCCTCTGATGCTCTGCGTTCACCAGCTAACAGGTGGAACATCTTGTAACAAAACCAGCTACTTCCTTTTTCATACATAGCCACCAATACTGACGTCTCATGTCCTGGTACATTTTGGTAACTCTAGGATGCACTGACCATGATGAAGTATGAGACTACCACATCATCTACTTGCATATATCCCTTGGGACCCACACTCATCTATGGAAACACAGTACCTCATCATCTCTTATCGTCCATCCCTGATGAGGGTCCTCATTTTCTACTGACTCCCATAGAACTTGGCCTTCTGAATCCGATAGCTGTATCATCCTCACTCTATCCAGGAGGGTAGAAGTCACAGCTAAGGAAGAAAGATAGGTTTTCCCCTAACTATCATGCACCTAAAAATGTATCTCAGAGAATAAATCCATTAGCTACCACTCACCACTGTCCTCCTACTCTTCCTGTGTCTAAGTCTTCTTACTCAGTACATTAGCTACTGCATTACCCTTACCAGGTGTATAGTTAAGCTCAAAGTCGAAGGACTGAAGGTATTCGACCCACCTTCATTGTCTCAGGTTCAAGTCACACTAAGTAAAGATGTATTTGAGACTTTTGTGGTCAGTGAAAACCACAAAATGCTTCCCCAAGAGATAATGTCTCCAGCATCGTGACACATGAACAACTGCAACCAACTCAAGGTCATGCGTCAAATAATTCCTCTCATGTGGCCTCAAATACCGAGACCCATATGAAACAACTCGATCGCCCTGTATCAACACTACACCCATCCCAATAACTGATCCATCATAGTAGAATGTATAGATATTCCCTTGATTTGGAAGTATCGGGATTAGTAATGATGTCAACCTACCCTTCAGCTCTTGAAAGGCTATCTCACAAGATTCTGACCAAACGAACTTCACACCCTTCTTATTCAAACCCACCAACGGCACTGCTAAGTGGGAGAAGTCCTGTATAAATCACTTTTAGTAACCAGCCAGCCTGAAGAAACTCCATATTTCAAACACATTCTTAGTATTCTCCCAGGAAACTACTACTCTCACCTTCTCTGGGTCTACTGCAACTCCTGCCTCTGAGAAAATATTACCCAAGAAGTGAATCTGGTCCATCCAAAAGTGGCACTTTGAGAGCTTAGCATATAACTGATGCTCTCTTAGTGTGCTTAGTATGATCTCAAGATGGGTGGCATGGTCATGTTGAGTGTGAGAGTACATCAAGATGTTATCCATGAAAACTACCACGAAAGAATCTATATAAGGATGAAACACTCGATTCATCAGAGCCATGAAAACAGATTGCGTGTCCGTGAGTCCGAATGGCGTAACCATGTACTCCTATAGACCATATCTACTCTGAAAAGTTTTAAGCAGTTTGTTTGATGGTCTAACACATAACTGATGATATTCAGACCTCATGTAAATCTTTAATAACACTCCTGCTCCTCGAAGTTGATCAAAAATATCATCAATCCTTGGTAAGGGATATCGGTTCTTGACCATCAGCTGGTTCAGTTTCCGATAATCCATGCAAAGTCTGAGGGCACCATCTGCCTTATTCGTAAACAGGACATGAAAACCCCAAGAAGAAGTACTGGGTCAAATGAAACCTTTTTCCTGTAACTCCTCTAACTACCTCTTGAGCTCATGAAACTCTGTTGTAGCCATCCTATGAGGAGGAATGGACAATAGTGCTTCTCCTGGAACTATCTCAATAAAGAAATCCACCTCTCTCTCCGGAGGTAGACCTAAAAAGTCGTTTGAGAAGACATCCCTAAAATGATCAATTACTAAAGGAAATCCTTCTGACAAGTTCCATGATCATCTAGATATATGCTCGCAATCTGGGTTGTCATTCCTCCTTGCCCACGATGCTCAGGTCTAGTTAGGCTCGCCTGGACATCCCATTCACCCCTGTATAGAAACTCTCTACCCTATGGTGACGTGAAACTCACCATGCGACGATAGCAATCCAAAAAGGCTCGAAATGGTACCAACCAGTCCATCCAAAGAATGATTTCATAGGTTTTGATCTCTATGAAATAGAGGTTCCATAGAAAGTGACACCCACCAACCTCTAGGTGCACTCCCTACACTGACGCACACAAGCCGTTCTAGTCCCCAATAGAGTGTCTAGTGTCATAACATCAGAAGACAAAGAAACAAAGATCCCAAGTCTCTCAATAATGGCCACAAATATAAAACTATGTGTAGCACCTGTATCAAAAAGTATAGAAGATAAAACAGAAGCTACTAGAATAGTACCTCTGACAGTGGAAGGTCCGGGATCCTGCTCTTGCTGGGTATGTTGCACTACATATGCATGCCCAGTGTCGCAGCCCTGTGACAAAGCCTGGCTACCCTGAGTTGACCAAACCTACTATCTCTGAGATCTTGGTGTCTGGCTACCATGACCATGCCCACCATCTCTGCCTGCATGTCCTGGCGTACATCAATTTCCCAACTGGTAAGAAGCTGCTGGTCCTTCTCCTGAATGCGGAGTCAGCATAGAGCCTCTCGCACTAGACACTAGTGGAAAATCCTTGCAAAAACGATGGAGATGACCCACCTTTCCCAAGCTCAGCACTCCACTGGGTCTCGTGGACACTAAGGTCTCTTTTTCCCCTCTCTACCACACTGGTAGCGAATGACTTGGCCACCTGAAGTATTCTTCTTGCTAGTACTACCACCATTAGATAAATCTATCTACCTCTTCATATTGATGGTAGAAATAGTACCCAAAACTGGTGTCGAACCGCCCTAGCCCACACCACTATCTTCTCGCAGGTTCTTCTCGGTAATCAGTACCTGGTTCACAATAGAATTCACTGTAGGAAACCTGAAAACATTCACCAGTGCTCAAATGTCACTCCTAAGACCAACCTCAAAGAGTCTATCCCCCAATGCCTCATCACCAACTATAATGGGTGTGAAATGCTGAAGGTCAGTGAAGCGAGCAGAATAATCCATCACTAACATGGCACCCTAATGTAGATTCATGAACTCTCGAGCTTGATCATCCCACAGCATCATTGGGAAGAAGAAGTCATATAAGGATTCATAAAAATCATCCCACACCATGTCTCGGTAATGATCTGACTGGGTGGTAACATCCCACCACCTCCTGGAAGAATCATGCATCTTATATGTAGCGAGACTGACCCTCTTCCCCGAAGGCGTCTCCAGATGCTCAAATATCATTTTCATCGAATCCAGCCATGAATCCGTAGCCTGTGGTCTACCATCCCTTGAAAATGTAGGCGGATTCTTCTACTGAAAGATACAAGTCAGTTATGCCATAGATGTGGTGGCCTTCGGTGCTCCCTGGAAGGTCTTCATGAACCTAATAAATCCTTCACGGAACTGTGAATTAGCGCCTGTGTCCAATATAATGGTTGGCGCTGCATCTAGAACTACTGGAGGTTCCAATGGTAGCCCATGGCCTACCATCTCAGGATTATAATTGTTACCTCTCTCCTGGAGAACAATCGGTGGTGGTCTCTGTGACATGACTCTATAAGGTCCAACACACGCCTTAGATTAAGGTCATCAAGGACTGAAAACAAGGAGTGTAAGAAGGGAGCAGGAGAAGAAAATCATTCATATTTTACAAAACTTGACTACACGGTGTGTATAAATACTACATGGTGTGTTCTCATAGGCCATCCATATGGGCATGTACTACAGCTAAAACTAACAGTGTAACACCCCAAAAACATGGTGTATTTTTCTAACACATGGTGTGTACTTGAATCCTTCTTCTTTGTCCGAGTCATTCTATATATCTCACCTAAAACAAGACTACACAACGTGTTTAGAGGTCAACACGGCATGTACTCTACATGCTTTCATCAGACCGTGTTGTTCGTGACATGGATGGATACCTGGGTCTTACTACACGACATGTTCAAGGTAGAAACGGCGTGAATGTCTTAAGGATTCCTCCATCCATGTTTTTAGTTACGTGGGCAGACACCAAGAATGAACTACATGGCATGTACAATCTATACACGGCGTGTTCCTCCAAGCCATTCCCTACCCTGTGTCCCCTCCAACATGGCCTATGACACGGGAAGAGACTACATGACGTGTACTAAGGGTACATAGTGTGTACTTAAAAAGTTTTCATTTCTTCCTGAATAGAATAACATGTGGCATGTGTCCATAGAATTACATGACATGTATGCTGGTTTTTTCCAGACAGTAAGCCTCAAAAACTACTCCGGAACCCATAAAAACATGGAAAAAACACCTAAATGCCAAATTATGTTATGTGAGGGCCCATACTCCCCAAGAATCAAAGAATAGGATCTTATACATGTTATAAACAAGGTAAAAGGTCAATGAACCACCAAATTCTAGCCAATGAGGGACCATACTCCTCAAGAATAAAAGATGGGCGTTCATTTTATCCAAACATCACACAACGATACCCTATTAAATAACAGATATTTATCAAAGAAGCTATCACAACAACACGGTTTTCTAGCACAACAACTATCACAACAACATGCAATTTCTAATGCACCTACACGGCATGGAAAGAATGTGTGACATGTGATTTCTAGAATGTGCCTAAATGATGCCTGAGATGGAATACCCTCATCTCATCGGTTTGCAACTAAATAGAACCCATGTATAACATATAAACGACACATTCACAAGTGTGTCACCCAACGGCGAAAATCAAATCAACTATAAAATTACAAAACCAGTAATAATTGCAATAACGAGATATATTGGATTTTTCATGTACATGGGTTAGCTACTCCCAGGCACAACTTATTACCAACTACCATTTTTGACATATCCCTGACTAAGGCTCCAAATAGTAAGTCAAAGAAAAGAATCCCTTTGATACCACTTTGTAACATATCAGATCTAGATGCCACACAATGGGTGCCCCGAACCTGGTTGGTCACATGACCTCAAGCACATTTCCCTAAATGCTAGAGGCTACCGACTAGCAGTGAGGGACCAGATCTGATAGTGGGGAAACTATGCCATCATTTGTCAAAGTGTAGTGAAATGGAAAAGAAAATAACATACAACAGTGGAAGAAGTAAAAAATATGAACTAGAAATGAACAACTGCAGTAACAGATAACCAACAGTTATATACAAAAATGCAACATGTCACTATTTCTATGAAAACAGCCAGAACAGGATACACTGCAATGCAATAAAACTCAATGTACAAGGTACAATAAAAAAACAATAAAGAGTTAATAGAAAGTGGTAGCATCGCATGCCTAAGCTCTGTCATATGCTCTCCTACTCTACTAAAATCATGTACCTATATAGGGGCCATTTAACCTATCGACACCTGCAGCAATATAGTCTATTTCGGAAAAACACATGACCTAAACAGGGTGTGAGGTATAAATACCAGTAGTCATCCACCAAAGGCCCGTGCCTAACTATCAGTGAAAATGTGCAACATCAGTGTGAAAACGTAAATACAGTAAACTAGTAAGTACTCAAAAGTAACTATCACTACCAATTTCATTGCCATTTTAATTATTACTTATAACCTCCAAGTGTGTTCTTCGGCTTGGCAGGTACAACATATAAAATCTCCACAGTGATTATTCTAAATATTCGTGTTCTAATACATACTATCCTTACCCTCAGGTAACAGAATCAAATACCCGCAGGTGATTTCCCTCAAAAATAACGATCATTTCCCTCAGGAATACGAGGCATTTCCCTCAGGCACAAAGACTAATGCCCACAGGCATAAAAAAGGTTACACTCTAGCTAACCAAACACTGACCTCAGGTTAAGTAAAACACTACCCATAGGCTAATAGAACTCTGCACTCATGCTTAAGGAACTGAGACATGTTCAAAGCATAAACAACAATTTACATAATCTTTCTCTCAAGAGAATGCAGTGCACAATGTAATCATGGCATACCCTCGGGTATCCTGGACAAACAGATAAACAGAGGAACACACCCCCGGGGAGGTTCTGGATCCAAGCAGTGATCCTAAACAGTAGTTTGAACTTATCAAAAGATTATCTCTGCAATTCTAGATATCTTTTATGCAAAGGCCTCAGCCATATAACACCCCAACCATGGCTGTGTAGAACAATGGTACACAATTTCAACACAACAGTTGAAAATAAACGTCAGACCACCTACCTCGATCGTCTCTGATCAATATACATGAACAACGCCTCTTTAATCATCCAAAAACAATGTAGATCTGGGATAAAATTTCACTCATTCAACCTCAAATAACATTCCCTTATGAATGAATTGGTAATAAACACACAAGGAGAGGGAAGAACTTACCCATGCGGTTCAATATAGATAGTCAGAGAAGGATTTGGATTCCCAGTGTGTGGTCGGGAGATCTCTGAAGCTCTGAGCTCCTCTCCCGGTTCCAAAATGAACTCAGAGCCTCCTCTTCCGAATGAAGAGGCTACTGCCTATTTTAAGAGAAAAAAACAAACTACATGGCCTGTACTTTCAATTTTTTTAACTGTTCCACTGGTGGCTTATTTCCATTGTGACACTGTTCATCTGTCGACATGAGTAGAAAGCGTGTATTCTTGATTACATGTTATGTATTGTCGCTCTGCTAGCGGCTGCCTCCACCACCTTACTGTTCACCTGCTGACTGATTACATGGTGTGTAAATACAAACTACACGGCATGTAGTCAGTTTTTACACCCTTCATTTTTGAAAGGCCTACACTTCCTATATACTCATCCCACATGGCCAAAGTACACGACGTGTACCCACAAAATATAGGATTTTATCCATTTTCTTTATTTTCTTAAAAACACTTAAGGAAAAGGAAAAATAAGAGACTCGTACCTCAAAAATAAGAATCGGGTTCTTAAATATTTATTCTTAGTGTATCTATTATTTATAAACTTATTTATTGTTACATCAAAGGAATTGACATTTAAATTAAATCTATTACATTTTATGTGTTTCTCCATATCACATTTTTTATTATATCTATATGATTTTTTTGGAATACTTTTATATTCCAGAAGACAACCTTAATTTATTTATAAATATGACCCAATTACTTTTCAATCATCTATACTTCACCTATATCAAATGTTTTAGATGATACGATATAAAAATATTTAAAGGGAACTATATTTTTACTATTATTCATCTCTTTAATGATATAATTTATCCCAATTTTATATTTATGTAATAAAAAACGAGTTTATCAATTGAGTATTCCTTGAATTTTTCTATATAATTAATGGTTATCATTATTTAATTACATTTAATTGGCATTTCTCTTGGAATTATTTAAAACTACTGTTGAAGTTTCTATTGTTTCTTTTAAACCAATCATCTAATCATCCATATTAGTGAATTAATGATATATTTGAACAAAAACCTCACTATTATTCAATTCAATGTTTTTATATTTTTATATTAGTAACTAAATAAATATCCTTTGAATCTTGTTATTTTCATAGTGTGTAACATAGAGTATTCTCCAAATATCATAAATTTTAGTATAAAGAAAACATTTCTAAACATATTTATACAAATCATGTAGTATAAAATATTCATAATATTCCAATTAATAACATAATTCATAGTATTTTTACCCTTGAGTGTATATAAATAAACTTTAGGATATTTATAATAATTTACCGCAAAATTCTAAGGATAAATGCTTATATTCTTCAAGTAAGAATGCATTTTTTTCCAGTAGCCATAACTATTCCCATAAATGTACGGTGGACTTTATGGAATCCATCCATTATTTTTTCCATAAAAAACATTTAAAAATTATATTTACCTTAGAAAGGTTAGTCTCTAGTATAATGTTTATTATAACCATGATATCTAATGAATTTGTTTATTTGATATTTATCGCTTTACCAAATAAAAATTAATAGTGAGTTAAGAAGGGTAAGGGGAATCAAATGTTATAAATTTAAAGATGTCAAATCCAAAAAGTAAAAAAAAATATCTATAGTGGTTAATATCAATGTAATTGTACCCCACTCATCATAAATTATATACTATTCACGAAGCATGGTTACCGGTAGTAGAATATAACTTTTATTGGAAATTTTTAACCATTAAGATATGTCTACTCTAAGATAGGCACAACCAAAACCTTATTTTTTTCATTTTTAGGTATAATAACTAAAACAATTACTATTTAAGGAATTATAAACTTTAAAAAAAATTATAATGTAAAATCATAAAACTAGGATTTTATTATAAGCATGACTAAAAATATGATTATTTATTATGTTAAATAAAGTGTGATATGAATATTGGGGGTTGAGGGGAATGGGCTATGGGGATTTCAGACATCACAAGGGAAAAAAATTATGGATACCAAGGGTGTACCTATAAAAAATGACATACAATCCATAGTTAAAGAACTAATGTTAGATTAAAGGACAAAAATCCTCCAAATGATCACCTTTGGATGCCAGGAAGTCAACCACATAATTACCTCATGCCATGTGTGTATGATATCCACTCTTTGATGAATAATTCATCTTCAATCCCCGATGAGGTATGAAACACTCCAGTGGAGCAGGGTATTTCCATCCAAGAAATTCACTACCAATGACAAATGCCATTAAAGTATCAATTAAGTAATATTTTAGGAGGAGAAAAGGTATAAACTAAAAAAATTTCAATTATTCGGCAACAAGAGAATTTACAACACCATAATAAGAATAAAATGTTTAATGAACATAACCGTATTGGTCATAAATAATACATCCACCACACATTACCCCCTGAACATATGAGCTATTATTATTATGTTTGAACCCTCAGTTGGTGTTTGAAATTATAATAATTATTAATATAAAAGAAATAATTACAATATAGATTTAAGAACTAGAAAACGTATATTATTGTTTAATATTTTTTCGATGTAATCACTTTAGTTTTTTCAAAACATAAAAGAATATAGATAAATTATTCAAATGTATGCTCATAATTACCTTTACTCATACTTATTATTATTGTTTAGATTTTAGAAAAAACATTCTTATAATGGTAATATCCTATAGTTTAAAAATAAAAATTTTTCACTGAATTTATAATAGTTAAATCTTTAATTTTATTTAATATGAAATTCTTGTTATTACATGGAGAAGGGATCACACTACCATGTCCTTAATCAGTCAAGAGGTATCTCACTTTAATGTTTTGTGATATATAGAGGATTGAATTTAAGTCCAATTTACTACCTTATAGTGAATCAAATTTAAATAAAATACCATCAAACAATATTTTATTATTTAGTTTATTTTTTATGTATTTAGTGATTTCTTCATTTTTCATGATAAAACGATATTATATTCAATACAATATATGGAGATACTTACTTGTACAACATCCTCACTTTTACTATTATCATTTCTTCACACCCCTATGTTGATTCTATAATACCATATTATTTGTAATATGAAATGAAGAAATAAAGGGAACACCCAATTAATTGATCTCATGATATTCACAATTAGTATATGAGAAAATATTATCATAACACCATCATAACAAACAAAAATTCTTCTTGTCTTTTGAATTTCCGTTAACATAAAACCACAATGGTTTTTATTAAATTTACATACTATAACACACATATAAACATAATAATTAAGTAAAATTGAGTAATATATATTAGTTATAATACAAATGAAATCATAATGAAAAGGCCAAGCTAAAAACATTGAAAATAGAGTATCACGATGAATAGAAAAACACACATGATGTTGTTCTGGGTAATCCACCAAGAACAATACATATATGAAATGTTGTAATGTGATATAATCCAAGTATGAAATACAAAAATAATTCACCATACAATAAAATACTCCCTAAAAAGAAGAAAAAAAGGATCCTAAACTAAAAACTAAAAAACAAATGATTTTTTACTTATTAGAAAATGACATACTATGTCAGAAATTATAGAAACCAATAGGTTTTTTATTATATTGGTAGTATTTTTTATAGAATTAATTTATATTTATTTTTTACATGAGGATTCATGATGGTCAATGGAATTGGTGTTGAAAAGTATGGTTATCATTACATGGTTAAATATCATTGTGTTGGTAGATAAATATAGTCATATATGGAATTTATATTAGAGGATGTGTTTAGAAGACTAATAAATTAATCCTTAAGGACTTGGTTGTATGGTGATGTATAAAATCAATACACCTTGATTTGGGAGATAAAAAATTATAAATAGAATAATAATTTTGAAATGTGATGTTAAATGTGTCTTTAATGAATGTTTGATGAATATTATGAAGATTATTCAAGAATATTCTATCTTTGTAAGGAGTGTGATAATTTTTTATGATATTTGGGTATGGTTAGATATAAATATGAGAAAATCTATATAATATATAAGATTAATCTATTATTTTTAATGGTTTAGTAACATTAAGGTGTAATTTATAGCGTTTCATGAGACTAAGCTAGTTTTTAAGGGCTAAGTGATATTATTTTAGTATAAAATAGGTTTTTTGATATTATAAAAATAATTTAAGTAGTATTGTCACATACCATTAGATAAAAAACAGTCACCAATGTCTAATGTCCTATATGAGGCCATCATAAGTGCTCAGGTGTGCCTTCTTTTACACTAGAGGATATTAACCAAAAGCGATGGATAAATGTTTCACTTTGTGGATACTATAACATTATATTTAAGTAAAAAAATAATGGAAATAACCAACAAATATCCATAATAATAAATAGAGTATTCAAAATACAATAAACAAGAATCATGTTATAACGAATGAAATGCTATCATACAAGTATACCTGCAAACTGACCTCCCATCAGGCTGATAGTATTAATGAATAAAGAATATAATAAAAATACACAAGAATATATACTACCATAATATAGATTCACCACAACCTAATTTCCATCCAAGCTATCCAAATCAATCCCGTAACACTAGTCTTACACCCTACCTAAAGCTATTTTTAATGAGATATTCTAATGTACCAAAGTTTTAGGGTTTCCTAATAAGTGTTGGAGTAAAACCCAATATGTCACCCCTGATTGTTTCCCTAACATAACCAATAAATATATTGAATGTTCATTTGATATAATAATAATAATAATCAAAATGTGGAATCATAATAAAATAAACACCATTGGTCCTCATGTTCTATGGTGATACTCAGGATCAAAATTACCATTTTCATCTAGTGCCAGATGCTTTTGAGTATGTCACATAATCATCAGGGGATACATGTCCCACCCCAGAATTAATAGAAACATTATTATTAGGTACTGAAGATAAAAAAATTACTTCCATATAAAAATAATCATCTCATATCATTAGAAACACATGGGTATACTTATACACCACACTATAAATATATAACACAACCTCCAGAACTTTGGGGTATATATTCCCACTCCTAGAAATATATAATACATTACTAAGATCCTAGAGTTACATCCTATATTTTCATAGAAACATAATGAAAAATCATGGACATGGGGGTATTCCCACTCATGTACCTAAACAATATATTCGATCTGAGGAGAGGGTGAAACCTCACCCATAATACCTTATACTTCATATTATGGAGAATGGATCACCAACAATAGTATCCCATATCACATTAGTTGGGAATGGAACCCCTACTTGTAGTCCCATACATCATCCTCACATAGGCTGACCACTCGCCCTAACACGTCACACTATTCGAAGGTTGACCTCTAAACCACACAAATAATATTCACAATGCATGTATAATGAAAAACAATCATACTAGACACTCCAAACTAACCCTCTCTGGGAACATCATAATAATGGGTCACCCATTGAGGTCCCCCTTCCATATCATAGTCCAGACACCTTATATAGTTTCCTATATCTGATTCCCAACTATAAGGCCCATACCCATAGTTCATAGGGAATGATGTCCCTTAACAACACCATGATCACATTATGAAATCATCATCCTCAGTGGAAGTTCCATACTAACATTATTCTAGCAAGATGGAATTATTTATATCCCCCTCCCCATGTAATCTTAGTCCGGTCATGTCATTCCCAACCTACACAGAAATTCTTTCTATGATTAACCATATTAGGTACACACATGTAGATGGTAATTGTCACCACAATCTCTAATTAACTTGATTAAAGGCTATAAGGCTACCTAAGGTTCCCCAGGTCCTATCCTTAGTACAATAGTTCCCACCCCATCACACTCCTCTAATTAGAGGGTATTAAGTGATCATGTATCAAGTTCCATCAAGTTTAAATCATTTCATATAATTTATGCTCATTTGAGGTTTGGTTGTCACATAACACACACATTTATATCCAATACATTATTCATCAATAGTTGAGGTATAAACTAGTGTTCAGGGGTCCATCATGCCCCATGATACTTTTGTTTTAACTATTTTAATTTCAAAGAAACAATTCATTTTATATTTAATATTGATCACACACAAATGATGATACCACATATCATATGCGTATAACTAGATAAATAAACCATGGGAATCTATTCAAAGACCATATACCTCTTTTATCAAGTTATTCACTTTATATAAATATTGAATAACCCTACTTAAGATCCTATATTACTGACTGTCCATATCTCATCATCTCTATTACTTGACTCTATCATAAATCACTAGAAGTAATTATAAATAAATTATTAATAATTTTAAAAATAAGACAATATTAATCAAAAAAATATTTCTTACTCCCTTAGAAAATAATGATTTACCAGTGATCGTCCTTGACCAAAACTGTGAGAAAAGTGGTGTGATCCATGGTTATAATCCATGTAAACCTTCAACAAAATAAGTACCTAATTTTTAATTTCCTCTCATTGATAGGTCATTCCCAAATGATGGAGAAAAATAAATTTTTTTCTCTGAAATACCACATTGAATCTATAAAAAACATAGTGTGATAATCCTATTTGTATCTCTATTATCTATTTAAAGAAAAATACTCATCATTTGTAATTATTCCATCATGCTTTAATATAATCATCACTCAAATAACTTACATAAAACCATCAAATTAGTACCAAGAAAAAGACAAATAAAGTGAGGAAAAATAAATCATAGTGATATATTTTCCTTGAAATATCACTCGAATAAAATGATACTCGAATATATCAAGAATCAATAGCATAAATTTCACTAATTTCTCTTTAAAATATATTTTCTAACGTTTTATTAATATTAAATAAATTTTTGAACTATTATTCCCTCTAAAATTTTTGATAAACTATGGAACTATCTTAAAAATATGTTATGTATTATCTTAGCAGGGTGGTATATATTATATATGAGAATATATTATACATCACCCCACCTGAGGCCTAGAAAATAAAAATAAAAATATATTTTGAATCATAGAAATTTATCGATTTTCAAATATCCTCCATCTATATAAAATATATAGACATCATATATAATATATATATTACTCATGTAAGGTTTCTCACTTATGGACAAATATATTTGTAACATATTATTCCTTTCATAATATATTCTACTTGTCGTGAATTTATTCCGTATTATTATTTTCTAAAGAAAATAATATACATATAATTTTTCTTAATATTTAAGTTTTTATTTTGAGAAAAATTTCCTTGTAAAAAATATTAATTAATGTGTAATATATTTTACTTTTTGAAAAACATGATATATAATATACTATGTTCATATGTAATATTTCATCTCACTGTTAAAATTTTCTCCTTTATAAAAATCCCAAACATAATATATTTCTTCTAATAAATAATTTTTTCTCACATGCATAAAATTTTCAACTTAGGCATAACTCTATACATAGCATTTTTCTAATATGTAATATTTTTGACTTGTCCAAATTTAAAAACTCAAATTTTTTATAGAATACATAATATATTATTTTTTATGTAAGATATATTATCTTATATAAATATTTACACATAATATATTATATATCACACATATTATATTACTTATTCATGTATAGTTTTCCCTTAGCTAAAAAAACATTTGTAATATCTTATTCATACCTAAGGCTTTTCCCTTTTTGTAAAACATTATGTAATATAAATTTTCAATACATAATATAAATTTTCCCCATACATAATATAATTTATTTTATATACTTTATTATTTATGTTTTTACACTTAAGAAAAAAAACCATGCATATGTTTTTATACTTAGTCGGTTTTTTTAAAACTAGATAATACTCAAAAACTCCCAATTTCACTCTTAAACACACCAATTCAATTTCATAACATACAAGGCCTCATATAAAATACAAGATACTGAAAATAGTATCTAATTATATCACTAATATTAACCACTTCATGAGACTCAATTCCACACCAATTCTTACACTTTCACACCTCTATCCTGTCCAAATTTCCATTTCTGCAAACTTAGGCCATTACACCATCCTTATTATGATGATTATATAAGTGATTGAGGCATATCACGGTTCTATTAAAGCCTCTTAAAACATCTCAAAAATACATTCCAAATCTCATAATTCAATTTTTGAGTTTTAACTCTCAAAATCCTTCTATGTTGGACAATATTCAAATTTTCCTTGGTTTTATAGAACTCCCAAAGAAATACGGATTTACAAGTATCTCTATATTTATAAATTATATATATTATTAACTCATGTTTATTGAATCTTAAAAACAATATAATTTTTGTAAATGGAGTTATATAATAGTATACTAGATTTCATGAAGGTTATATTTGATTAAGCCATATTAACATAAGAGTAAATTAAATTTTTTTGGTGTGTGTATGAATAAAAAAATTGGAAATAATATTAACATGAAAGATAAAATATCTACACATGAGTAGAATATATATCATTTAATCCTAAAACTGGGTTTCCATAAGTCACGTAATAGTAACTTTTAGGTTCAATTAAGATTGTATGATTAACTCAAATATTTTAAAAATCACTTAGGATAATTCTAGTGGAGTTGCAAGGTGAATATATTATAAGGAATGTTCTTGAGAATTTTTTGAAATACCCCAGACCAATATTCCTAGAGATATAAATTAGATAACATCATGGAGTCTTGACGAGATATTGATATGATAAATTTGGGGGAATAAATGGAATGATTTGGTTTTATATTTAAATCTTGAATATAGGGGATTTATATGAGATATTCAAATGAGAATACATAATTATTTAAGGGAATATTATTTTCTATATTTTTTTATGATATCCATTACATGGAGAGGGAAAGAACAAATCCTAAATTATCTGGTTGAAAATTATGTAATACTTTCAGTGGACATTAAATTATAGATTCTAGTGGATATTTATAATGAATAACATCGTAGATATTTAAAGGGATAATAGCTTGAGATATCATGTATTTTAAATAGAAGGATCTATTCTATTTTTTAAAATATTAAATATTTGTATTTTTATAAAAGAAATTAAATTAAAAAACCTCATAATTATTTTAGATATACCATGTCAATATTTTCTTGAATATTTAAATAAAAAGAAAGAAGTGTTTAAAGAAAATAAATATATTTAAGACTACAATATTTTATAAATAACATACAGGGAACATAGATTTTTCATAAAATGATCATTATATATTCATGTTTGTAGAGAATAAGGAAATAATAAATTCTTATTTTTACATAGAAAATTGAGTGATGAGAAGGACTAGAGGCAGTATACCAATGTAGTAACTGGTACTTGAAAAGACAGAGGAAGAATAAGAAATTCATTACAAACCTATCTTTCTTAAAAAAGTAGAAGATGATGAAAAAAATTATATTTCTATATTTAGTTATCGAAGAAGAATAAATATCACAACTAGATTATCCCAGTTCATAGTAATTTTTATTTGGAAGTGGTGAGTTTCTACTATGATTATTTAAAATATGAAGATTTAATCATCACATTAAGAGAATGCTCTCATATAGTATTAAATATGGAATATGCTGATGTAACTTTTAAAAGTGAGATGATCTCATCAATTTTTAGTTGATTGGAAGTGTAGGGAAGTAGATATTAAATTGTCAATTATTCTTTACTTGAATATGCAATGTATTTGGTTTTCCTGACTTTACCTTAGATGTTAAAGATGTCTCTTACAACACATCAAGGGTTGTCAAATCATTAAAGACCATATATAAAACAAAATGAATCATTAATGCTATATAGAGTGATTTCTCTATAAGAGGACAACTATGTGGGTAAATGTTTTAGAAAAAATGAAATAAAAATATATCTATGTAAATTTTATTATGGATAATGGGTGGATCCTGAGTTATTACAAGAGGGAGATTGGATTAATTTCTTTTTAGAGGATTTTAACTTCATAAATTTAAGGGGGGTTCATTCACCAAAATAAGAATTTCTGTCATTAATATATATTTTAGTAATTATAAAATCACAAGGTTAATTAACTATACATTTAGAGAATAATTTTCATGAGCACTCTAAGGTAGAGGATCGTTCTACAACCAAAATGTGTAACCTTAAACTTCAGTTTAGATGATGGAGTAAATAAACATAAAATGGAATTATCAATTAAATAAAGGGATTTGATATAATGGAATAATAAAAAAACATAAAATACATTCCCTTAAAACATACTTTAATCAATCCATAATAGGGATATTCTTATATTGATGCAAAAACTCTCAATTTAATTTCAAATTCGATTCATGGAGAAATAATTAATGAAACAAAAATAAGAAAATATCAAACACTCCACCATTTTGTGGAGAATTCCAGAAAATTTGATTTGAGTATATTCAAGCCTTGAGAAGAAGGTTTCACCAAAATATTAACAATAATATAATAAGATAATAATATTAACTATTATTTTAAATTATTTATTCAAATATAACTACCTACAATTGTCAAGAAAAATTTTAAGGACAAATTGATAGTATATAATTATAATAAAAACACACTCAACATAGCTCCTTTCCTTAACTAAAAAAAACCTCAAACAAGAATTTCTTGATCCTTGGGTCAATCCCCATCTCTTTAATTCATCTTAATTGATTAAGGTTGGAATAATTGGTTGGAAAGTATATGTAAAGGTAACTTTTCAACCCCTAACAAAAAATCAGTGCAACAAGCATCCCTCTTTTTGAAGCCATTAAATAAAGTTATATATGGAAGAATATGGGTGGGTTATATAATAAAAAAATTAGGTCATTTGTTTAACTTTTGGTGAATTTCAACCCACTTTTAATTTTAATCTATAATTTATGATTAAAATAGTGGGCAATCATTCTAGGGTATGGAATCTAGGACAAAATTTTATCTTTGACTTGGCACACCCATATCACCTTTGAAAACCCAGTTTTATCTTGGACCATAGTTCAATGAAATGTTTCAAAATTATTTTATATATAAAAAGTATAAATTTTAGTATTATTGGAATTGTTTCTTGACCAATACATTCATTTTTTTATTAGTTTTTGGTTCACATTACCCAGAAAATTCAAAATTCAAGGCCTAAATTTATTTTCTTCCCAAATGAATTTCCCATTCCTAAAGATTGAAAAAACATTCCCTAATAATGAGTAACTTGATAATGAAATTAGAAAAGAAAAAAATGATTAATTGTTTTCTTACAAGGTGTTAATAAATATTCCATGTGTTAGTGTATTTTAAGAAATAACTAAAAACATGATAATAAATGAAACAATAATGATGCTTATAATTAGGGAATAACATAAATATTATATAATAAAAAATGGATATTACACCATTTTATTAGTAAATCACGCCCACAATTGATTTTTTCTAGTACATAGTAAATAATAATCTATGAAAAATGAACAATGGGTTTTTTACATGGTGTTTACAAATTTTCCAAGTATTAGTGCATTTTATGAAATAATTTTAAACATAGTAAAAAAAGAATTAAAAATTTTAAAATTAAAAAATACTGATGTTTATGAACAATTAACCATGTAAGTATTATTTTATAAAAAATAAATATTATCCCCATTTAATGTTTAATCACCCCAAATTTTGTTTTTCTAGTCGTTAGAAATTAACTATCTCAAAAATAATAAAATCAAATTCCCATTTCTTATTTATTTAAAAATATAATTTATTATATTAATAATTCACATAAAAATTTAATGAAACTCATAAAAATTATTTAAAACAAGCTAGGATCACAATAATTCTCTAGGTTCAATACTCTTCTTTATATATAATTCATCATCACCTTTTATAAAATTCAAATTATGTATAAATATGTGTTGTGAATCACAAAATACATAGAAGTTATTTTTTAATTTAAGGGAAAAAATTTGGATTCTCTATGTGAGAATCATATTTTTATAATAATATGAATATCCCATTTTTTTATTTTTTATAAAAATTTAATATAGTAACTGAAATTATTCTCAATCATGTAAAACCCTACCGAAATACTTTACCAATGAACCCAAGGATCTATAGCCTTATGTAACTAAGTGAAGATCATATTTTGGAGAATAAATATGACTCAACTAAATAAATTTAAAATCAAACTACCATAAATAGTGATAAAATATTAAAGTCTAGTCTAGAAAACTATAGAGTCACTATACCCAAATTATAAAATCCACTTATTAAGTTAATACATTTCTCTACATTCAATCTATATTATTTTTTATTTACAATTTTTTGGAATAGTTGTATTAAACTTTAAAAAGTCACCAAACATATTCTATTCATGGATGAACTACAAGAACTCAAACTCACACCCCATAATCCAAATGATATCAATTTTTATATTTTCATAAAATAGATGAACATATAGATAGTGGAATGTCATAGCAGATCACAATTAATTTCAATGTTGATGCCAATAAAATTAATTTTCCATTAAAATTAGAGTCAAGACATGAAAATTTATTTTATATTTAGTCAAATTTTTTATAAAGTACATTATCTAATGCAAGGTTAAATAAATTTTATTTTCTATTTTGATTTTTTTTTATTTTCACACCCAATAACATAGAATGACACTACCCTCATTGTAAAAAACATGAAAATTTAAAAAGTAGAAGAAAAAGAGGATATTTTTTCAAAATTAATTTTAAAATAAAGATAAGGAATAATCTCACCAGGTAGTTTGATGATGATTTTTTTAATAATGGTCGTGACATGAATTGGTCCCCAAATTCATACTCTAAGAAATTTATTAAAATTAAAAATATCATTACAAGAATGAGGTGTAAATAACTTACACCAGAAGGGATTGAAGGGGTGTATAAGTTGAGAGACCAAGAAGAAAAACAAGAATCTCAAGTAGCAGAAAAGAAAAGACCTTCTCAGCAACTAGCTCATACTCTCCATAATGTGGATTATTTCAAATGAGGCACAAAGCCAAAAGACATCCAAGATATTACTTTGTAATGATCAGGATCCTTGAAAATAGTAGGAGAAAAGAACCACTATGACAACCTCTATCAAGTATGAACAACACATGGTCTTTAAAACATCATCAAGAAAGACATGTATTCCTTGTGAAACCCAGAAAATCCCTCAACACACTCCTCCAATTGAGAATTACCAAGAACCACCAAGCAATAGGATGCTAATAAGGAGAAACAAAATAAAAATGATATTCAACATCTTCCCATAGCAGACCATAAAACTTACAAGTAAATGGTCTCCATTGAATGCTGATATTTTAAAGCTTCACATAGTGCCTCCCAAAAGAGAAGACAAGAATCACAAAACATATCCCAATAGAAATGGTGGAACGACATATAATTAAGCCAAAAAGTAAATAAAACCCAAAAAGTACACAACCTGAAGTAGAACAAAAAAATCTGATTTGGACCATACACGAATAGAAGCCATAAGAACATTAAATTTGAAGAGTCTATTACATAGATAAGAAGAAAAAAAGAGAGAAATCACTCCCAAGGTATGGATTTGATGTTGAAATAATGATTTCTCTTATGTTGATCCAACATCCTAATGAAAATGTGTTTTGTAATTTAAAGATATTTCTTTTAAGTAATGATACCATTTTGATATTTTTTGAATGAGATTGAATCCTATTCATCCATCCAAGAATCCACTACTTATCCCACTACTTCTTCATTAAAATAAAAATATATGTATATAGAAAGTTTCTTCCCCCCATTATATTCCTTACCTGAACCAGATATTGAAATCAGTTGATCAACCATAGATGGGAATGATAGATTCTCTTTATTAGTGGATCCAAGAGATCTTGTAAGTATTGTTATTTTGAGTTAAGAATAGTCTCTTCACTTCCCTGTTTTTTAGGATTTAGGGTAATGTAACCATTAGCATCCACCACTAGATTTTCCCTTTCCTAGAACTCTCTTTGAGGATATATTACTCAATCTAATTAGGTTGATCATTAACCTCTATAAATGATTCACTATAATAAGAGAGTTTACCTTGCCCTTTATCTCCTGGGTCATTTGATTCAAGCTGATTCTCCTACACCTTCACCCAGGCAGTAGGAACATTACTGACTGTTATGACATTAGGTAGAGAATCCAAAAAACCTGGCATTTCCATAGAATGGCATGCTGGTTGAGAAGACTGAGCATTTGATAACATAATCTCCTTGTTAGCATCAAAATTATACTCTCTATTAGTAGAAGGGCCAATATTAGCTACTTGACTAAAATTTATCTCATATATTCCAAGATTTATCTTTCTTTTTTCAACCCAAGTAACATTCATGGCCTTAGTAAGTGTGAATTTTCTGTCACATTCCCTCTGGTTATTCTTAATATTAAGGAAAGAATGGCAGTAAGCAGGTAGTCTTTAATAAACAACATCCTAGAAGAAACCAGACATACCATTCTGAACCCAGGTAGTTTGATGATGATGATCCTTGTGGAAATCAGTGTATCATTTGAGCTCAATATCACTCTCTAAATCCTTATAAAGGATGGAAAAAGGGTTTAATAATTTTATGTAGTATGTGATTTGATATTAATTCTTTTTAACCTATATATAACATCACTATTACACACAAACCCAATTAGAACAGCATGGAACCCCTATGGGGTTCTCTTAACTAAAAACAAAAAAAAGAAAGAAAAATGTACCTATTAATTTTAGAATATAAAAGATTGAAAAATTTGTAATTTGTATTAAAAATATCATAAATATATATATATATATATATTAATGTAGTAACTTCATTTTTATATTTTGATACTTTGAATATCCATCAAGTATCTTTTGATCTTCCTCAGAGTCGGTGTTGTGTTTTGGGTTTCATAGGTCATCATATTAATATGTTAAAAATATTAAATCATGGATGCAAATAATTTTAGATAAATTTAATTCTCTTTAATTGAAACCTTAGATTAAAAATATGATACCACACTTGTTTCTCTAATTTTGAGTTTACTATATACGTTAAATAAGGTCGGTCAACATTGAACATTCCTTGAGAATAAGTCATTAGTGGGTATGTTAAATAAATTAAATGATTTAAATCATTTAATTTATAAAATTATACATTATTCATATAATATTTAAATATATAATTATTAAAAAACCTATAGGGTTATCTTCAAAACCTTAGGATAATATATAGGAGGTGGTGGATAGCCACCATTGGCGTCGAGAAACTCGGGTTTGTGGACCAATGATGAAAGATTTTGGGGGTTTATGAGATCAATGATTATCATTGAGTATTATCCATCATAATTACTATAGAAAATGTTCCTCAACAAATATCAATACACCCTCAATGAATGACTCATTATTTGGTGGATTTACACCCTTATATTCTTTATTTTTTTTGCATGAATTGATTATCTGCTTAATTTTCCATCAACATTGATATCTGTATGACCCAAAATTTATTTATTATTTGATATTATAATTATATATTTTCATTTATCTCACGTTTCATCCATTTTTTTTCAATTTTTATCATTTTCTAGGTTCTCATCATCCATTGATAAAATCACATTGTTCATGTTCCCCTCCTACAATTGATATTTGTGTTCTTCATCATTAGCTCATGGGGGTTTGTGATCCGAAACTGGCAGAACAGTTTGAGAATTATTGAACCTCTAGATTCATGTTTTTTATGTGAATAGTAATATATTTTTTTATTTTAGGTTGTATCTTAAAGAATTTGTGGATCATAGATATTTTTATTTGGGGGTCTAAACCCTTTTTTGGTGATTGGAGGCATGAGGCTTCATGGTTAGGAGACTGAAATAATTATTTTCAAGAATAAAATGAGAATAATTGATTGGTATAGGATTTTACCTTTGATGTTATAATATTTTAGTGAGTAAATAATGAGATAAAGTGGAAAAATTTTCATATCTATAGTTACGCTTGAATACTAGACTCATTCTCTATCAAAATCCAAACTACACATCATGTAATCCAAAGGAACAAATGGCATGTTTCCTAGATTATCATGATGTCTATGGTTATAGATTGAGTTAAATATCACAAGTTGTTTGTAATATACCACAAAACTAGTTACACTCCTTAGGTTATTGAGACTTAGGTCTATAGAACATAGCTGGGACCTCAGGTGAACAGACACATCGTGTTCCAATAAGGAAATGTCATGTAGGGGTACATGGATTCCCGATAAATGTACAGGGAAGAGCATGCCTAGGTTCTCCGGTGATATAGAATATAATATTCTTTATTAAACACATCATGTAATTTTTATAGAACCTAATACATTGTCCATCACCCTCTTTGGTACTCTAATTTGGGCCCATAATTACCCCCATTCTGAGGAGAATTATACTTAGGATGTGATGGTGGAATTTTTTGGAATTTGAGATATAATACAAGGAGATATGGCTAAGATTATTCTTTTATGGATTCATAAGAGATGAAAGTTTTAAAATATGATAATTAGAGACATGTCATCATTAGTACTCCCCAAATTCACTAAGGTTCGGGCCCCTCATATCCTTTATATAGGTAGAGTCGTTATTCCCAAAAATTATAAAGGTTATGGGTCCAATATCTACAGAGTATTACTCCCCCATCATGAAGATCTATTGGGGAGTATGTCTACCAATGGAGTTAGTTCTCCCTCAGTTGTGGAGCATTGTAGTAAAGAGCATGCACTCCAAAATAATTGTTGTGAGTTAAGGCCTAGAGATTGGGATCAAATATGGGGCCTTTGGAGAAGTATGAAGATTCATCATTCTTATATGGATGTTGATACTAATATTACTCTCTATTTTAAATGGGGGGGTTTAGTATGGTAATATAAGATTTTACGTTTCATATCCCTCTTGACTTATGGTTGAGATGATTTTTTTACTATATTTCTTCCAACATGGGCTTTAGGCCCCACTACTAAGTATTTTTATACTCACCACTATATGGAATTTTTTCAAATGTTTTGTTTCTTAAAAAAATGATATATAGATTAGAAGTGACTTTAGTGGACTTATTATTAATTAATAATAGTAGTACACTGATTCATTGACCATGCTTATTGGTTAGACTCGAAGATTATGAGCCTTTTACTCTTTAGTATTTCCCTATTTCAATTATTTTCAGGTTGGGACCTCCATTTCCTTTATGATTTGGCATTTAATTTACCCATTATACTCTTTTATTACCTTTTCACACTTTGATGTTTTTCATAGAGGATTTTATATACATTTTTTCTCTATAGTGGATTCAATTTTTATTATATCTTTGCAATTTTTTTGGAGATGTGTGTGTGTGTGTACATGTACATTATACTAAGGGCTCCCATTTCAGTGATATTCCAACTCATTTATTGTCACCAAACCTTGGACTACTGGATTTTGTATTAGTGTGTTATTAACAAATTACAACCAGCCCAACGGGCCCTGGATAGTTTGGGTTTGAATAGATTGGTATAATATGTTTTTTATCCTATGGTTACTATTTAGAGTTATACTTGTCATGAGGATTGGTTTGGGAACGTAGGGAAATTATGTGGAAGGGCCTTGAATTCATATCTCAAGTTAAGGAAACGCGTGATTATGTGGTGGTTGATGTATTGATATACTAGGACTTTGACTACCTAATTGAAGACTCGATATACTATGAAACTGATTGTATGGAAACAAATGGTATATGAAACAAATATGATTTGGTCTTTTGACAATGAAGTCCTTCATGACTCAAATTCCTAGACATGTTCAACTAAACATGGAACATCATATAAATTTTTAGGATGCCTCCATTATGATAGAAATAATGGATTCTGATACAAGGTCATGTGGATAATGAGTTGAGAAATGATTCCTTGATTTAGAGAACAATTTTGAGGTGTTCCTTATAGGTATGTGTAGAGAAGTGCTTTCACCAGATGAGAAGCACGTGGATCCACCTTGAGTGTTTCTTGAATATGATCAATTGTATATTGGGTAGCCTATATATTCAACCAATTGGGAAAATATGAACACTGTCATAATAGTCCAAAAGGCCCGAAGGCCTTATTTTTTATTGATTTTTGATAACCCTCCTTTCAAGGGATTATGGGGAAACCTTACAAGGCATGTAGGCTTAGAGATTACATGACCCGTAGGACTTAAAAAACTATACAGACTAGACTTGAAACTCCTCCTCCCTACTTCTTTATTGTGATATCAGCTCTCCACCATCACATGAATATTTGGCTAGGCATCCCAAGCAAGCACATGCTAGTCCCGATGAAAATTCCACACCCTTTCTTTTGGAAAAATCGTCTTAGATTCTACTCTGGTGAATGCGTCTCTACTAATCTCCATCTAAAGTATACTATTTGTAGAGTCTGTATAATCATTAAGAACAATTTTATGTGGCCCGAAGGCCTTGTGGTGGCCCGAAGGCCATGAGGTGGCCCGAAGGCCTTGAAACTCTCCTTGATAGATTTGAACATGTATTTAGTGAGTGGCACATTCTATTGACCCTACGAGAATCCAATGGCTTTAATGGGAGGATGAATTGAGGGTTTCACCTTATAAGAGATCATACTCAATAGATAGTGGTCCTAATAGCTATTATTATTTAAGAAAACATAGGCAATTGGTAGATCCTAGTATTGGAAATGTGTGATATTATTTCAATTATGAAAGGAATAGGGAAACTTTTACCACCAAGATTCATTCTCTTGTGATAGGTTTTAAAATCATGTTATAAAGTCAATGCTACCCAATATAGATATTATTTGTGGGTTAGAGGTTTATTTACATTGATTTGTATCTTTATGGATATTTTGGATGTGCTAAGATGTTAGATTAGACTCTTTTTATAGATATATAGTAGGAAAGGTAAGGGATATCTATGGGAAGTAGTTGTTCTTGACTCAGAGGTTCTTAGTGTGGTATTAGGTCTATCCCGTGTCTTCTCCACTTTAGATATAATTTTTCTTGACATAGGTGCATGAAACTTTTTTCTTTCTACATATCTTATTCGAGAATTCTAAATTCCAATGGATTTTTATCCTTAACCCTGGTATTAAGAGACTACAAATGAGTATATTTAAACTATCATAATTCTCATATAGTAGTGTAATGTGACTCTTTGAGGATAGAGCTTCACATGTGATCTCTCCATAGTGGTAATGAGGTCCTATGATGTTTTTATCCTCATAGACTAGTTTTATATTGTTTATAAAATGTTTAAATACTACATGTGAGGGTGGTAGAATGTTTGAGTGTATCAGATGATAATTTACTTCATTGTCAATATGGAATCTCATAAATATCATATTGGGAATATATGTATGAGGATACAACTTATTTCTCATTAGTTGGATAGTATAACCCTTGGAGAAGTAGATTCTATGAGATTTTAGTTCCCTAAAATGGTGGAGTAGTACAAGTATGTCTTCCCAAAGGATGTATCTAGTGTACCTCCCCATTAGGATATTGAATTCAACTTTGAGTTTCACCGCAATACTACATAGATATCTTCTACGACATATCATATAGACCATATTGAGCTCGATCCTATAAAGGTTTATTTGGATGAACTTTGTGAAAATGGTTTCTTTAGACCTAATGTGCCCCCCTAGGGAGAGCCAATTTTGTTTTCATGAAAAGTGTGGTAGAGATCTTGAGCCTCTACGCTGTTTACTGTCACATTAATAGCTGAAGTTAAAGAACAAGCACCCATTACTATGGATTTATGGACACTTAGATCATTTAAAAGTTTTTATTTGACTATCAATGTTTGATCTTTGATATGAATACCATTAGTTGAGGGTTTTTGAGGTTTATATTCTAATAATGGAATTCCAATGTTACTACATACACAAAGAGTTATTATTAGTTTCTTATGGTGTAATAGATTTTACCACTATGTTCATGGAACCAATGAATTGATTTACCCATCATTTATTATATGAGTTAAAGGTTTTCTTTATTAATGACATTAACATTTACTCTCCACTTGTGGAGGATCACAAAGAGAAATTGAGGATTGTCCTATAATTACTAAGGAAGCACCAATTATAAAATTATCTCTTGAAGTTTCAGTTTTAGATTTGTGAGGTTCAATTTATGTGGCATGTTATTTCTAAGTATTGTGTTATTTTGGACCCATTAAAGATTGGTTCAATGCTCCATTGGGAGAAGCCTATGAGCATGAATAAGGTGAAAAGTTTCCTTAGTATAAAAGGGTGCTATAATAGTTTCATGGTATACTATTCTGTGATTTCAGTTCCTTTCACTATACTGATGTAGAAATGGAATCTATTTTTCTTGACTAAGTAGTGTGAAAGTGCCCTTAAAGGTTTGAGGTATATTTTAACTAGTTCCCCTATGTTGAGACAACCAGATGAGGGTATTGAGTATGTATTATTTTGATATTCCTCGAGAACTGGTAATAGATGTGTATTGATGAAGAGGATGGTATTTATTTTATATGGGATGAGGCACATGAGACCCCATTAGTAGAACAACATGAACCAAAACTTTGAGTTAGTATTAGTATCCATCACCTTGAATATGTGTAGAAATTATCATTTGGGTTAGAGTTTCATTTTTTAATCATTCTACTGATTTATTTGGTGGAACTTTACCCAAAGAGATATCAACCTATGTAAAACCTTGAGTTTTATGAATTATTTTTTTATTAATAAATTAAAATTCATTAATGTCTTGCATTACAAGCTACAACAAGTTAAGAATACTTTGTATGCTAAACCAAGTCAATGGTTCTTTATATATATGAAAATGTTATGCTTACGATACACATAACACTTAATTTATATTTTGGTACATGAAAAACTGAGTTTCTCTTTTGTTACATATAATATATTGTGTTACACACAACACTGATCTTTTCTTTTATTATAAGTAACACTGTGTTTAAACGAAATATGACATATTATTAAAATATAAGAATATATATCACCTATAAATGTGACTACAGTATATAAAATGGAGTAAGTTAATTATGAAAATATAGTTTATTCATGTTTATAAAATTCATTCTTTTTTAACTACTTAATTATAAATGAAAGTAAGAACTATTTGAAAATAAATAAATTCCTTTTTTGAAAATCTATTTTCAATGAAAAAACACGTTTAAAATTAATAAACTAAAAAACCAATTTGTTTGAATAGTTTTAATGAAATTTATATATTATCAACTATTTAGTAATATTATTATTTTTTTATTGGTAATATATAATAATAAAACATTTTTTACCCATAAAAGATGTATTTTCCAAAAAGAAAGTTCTATCACTTTTTAATGACACACTTTTTTTAAAACTAAATTTTGAAAATTTTAAAAATTATATTTTATAAAATAAACATCATTTTTGAAATATTAACATTAAAATTATCGTAGGATGATTTTTTTGGTATTCTTCGGAAAAGATTCATTTTTTTATGAGTATTGAGAAGTACAAAATTTTAATTAAAACCTACCTTTATATCGCTATTATTTATATAGTTAAATTATATTTTAAATTGGTTTTAGAGTATAAATAGAACCATTTTACATATATTAATTCAATTTAGTTTATAGTAATAAATTTTATTTTGAAATTGGATACAAAAATTTGGTAAACATTTGAATATTTTCAAATAAAAAATCCACTTTCCCATCACATCTGTTGGATTAAATTTAAAATAATTTAATCCATTAATGTGAATTAAATTTTCAAAAAAAATGGTTAAAATATTTATAATAATAATAATTTATAATTTATAGTAGGATCATCTAAATTTTTACGATAATGATTAGTGAATACAGTTAAAATTAATTATAGTGATTAAGGTAAAAATGTGTTCACATAGTGGTTAAACTTTGAATATAAGGTGTAAAATGACCCAAAACATTTCCAACACCAATTGGATATCCCTATTGATACCTTGAAAATTCATTTATCTAATTTTTTACATTATTTAATCATTTCTTTGGTAAAAACATGGGTTCACCTAACATTATTTTTAAAAATACCAAGTGTTTCCTCTCCCCCACTTATAAGAGGCCACCACCTCTTCCCCTCTCTTAACACCCTAAAAAAAATTATTTATAGGATAAATGGACAAATAAATTCTAAAATTTCCACCTATATATCAAGAATCCTTATTTTGGCCATAAATAAAATGAAGTCCTTTTGTTCAAACAAAAAGGAGATACTTGAAGAAGAGGTAATGCTCATTAATGAATGTTTTTGTTTTATTTATATCTCAAACCCATTAAATTATTTTTTACATTAAACATATATAATAACCTAATTATCTTAAATATAATGATATTTTTAATGTCACATTTATGACCTAAACCCCCACACACTTCTATTAAATGGGTTATAAAATTATCATTCATGTGTGTGGAAAACTACCATCTCACAAACTGATGCCATCTCTTTTTTCATTACCCCATTCAAGGACGGTAATAATGATGTAAATACATTTTATATATTAAATTTATTATGTTTATAATTTTATTATTATAATGAAAATTTTATATCACACATACCTTCAAAATTTCAATTTTTCAGAATACGATAATGATGTTCATGTGTGTGGTGGACTATCACATGGCGAAGCGATGTGATTCATTGACACTTTACATGAAATGTATTAATAATTATTTTAATAAAAATATGGAACATATATAGCATAAAACGTCTATTTTAATGATAATATATATATATATATATATATCATTTAATTTTCTTTCTCTCAACATGATAATAAAATTAAAATATCATTCTTATGTATGTAGGACCTCCCATCTCCATGAACGATGTATTTAATTTCCTATCAATAAATTTTATGGATTAATATAAATACATATATAATTAATATATATTATTTTTATAGCATTTTTATCAGTCATTAGGTGATGAAATCATGATGTAAGTAAGAGGACCAATAATTAAATGTCAAAACATGTATGAAAAATAACGTGATTATTCCCAAAACATATCTTTTACATGGAATTGTTAATAAATTGGAAATATAAATTCATAATAAAATAATATATGGTATGAAATATATGAATATGTATATTTTTTATATTAATAATAAACTTATAATTGTTATACATGAGATTTTAACATGTATGAAGGAAGTCAATACTTAAAGTAATGGAATTTCTAGTCTCGCTTTTATTTCTGCAAGACTTATTCAATATTCACAACTAATATATTTTATGATGTGTGTATACCACCCTATGACATGTTATACCATGAATTTATTTTATTTAATGATATTAAAATTCTCAATTTATTTTATTTTTTCATGTATCTCATGATTCAAAAATTACTCAAGTAGTAAGGGATTTACATCTTACATTTAACTTTTTTGAGACACATGCTATATTCACCACCTCTATATTATATGTAGTATATATACATATAATGAATTCAATTTATAATTATTATATTTAATGTTTTTCTTATAAATCCATTTGTTGATATATCTTTCATGGGGTTACAATTTTAATGCTACCAAATCAGTAGAGGAATTTTATCTCAATTTTCCTTCTTCTAGTCACATGTTATGTTATGAACATAAATTATATTACAAGGTGGTTATACTATCCCTTTGACATGTTATATAATTAATTTTATTATTTTCATGATTTTTTAATCTTCATTTAATTTTATCCTTTCCTAGGGAATACTATTTAAAGTTAACAAAGTGGTATGTGTTTATTTCTATAATCTCATCATCTATCGAGATTTTTATGACTATGGTTCCATTGATGAATTATAATGATCTAAATCATATTATTTCTCAAGAATTTTTTTATCCTAAATTTTTTTATCATATATTCAAGTAATTATACAATTTTACTCTTTTTTACATAATATAATTATGAGAATGTGTTTAATAAAATTATTGTTTATTTATTTCTTCATTCAGAAATCTATTTAATTAAAAAATAATGTTTTCTAAATTTTTTTTTCAAAAAATTATTTAAATGATATATTAAAAACATTTATAAGGAAAGTGATTTTTAAATTTTTTATTTTATAAAATGTTCCTAAAATAGTTTTCAAATATTCTCTTATTTTTTCCAATTTTATTTTCAAAGAAAAAAGTTCTGATTTTTTATATATTTTAAAAATCATTTTTCATAGAGGAAAAGATATTTTCTTCAATAATTTTTTTAATTGATCCTTTTAAAAATTTATTTTCCATCTCAGACCCCATATTTTTGTTTTTACTTTGCCTTACGGGGGATATGATCTAAGGATACAATTCATATTCTCTATCTAAATGATTTATGTCTTGATGTCATGATGTTTATGGAACTCATTTATTTTCTATAGGTTAATCATGTTCTAAATTTTTTGACTTGAAACCTATTTATTTTCAATGGGTTAATCAGGTTAAGAAATACCAATGATTTTTATGAGTTTTTTGATAATATACTATATATTTGCTCTTTACTCATGTTGTGGTTATTGGACATAGCTTCTATGATGAGGCATCTCGTATATCATTGGGTGATCCCATTATAGTTTACTTGATGGGTGTATCAAGATATAATTTAAATTCATGGGTAACGATATATTATATATGATCTTAAAGAGTACACATGTATTTAGCCCAAGCCTAAAGATTAGGGTGAATGGGTGGTCATCCCAAACCCAAATTGGAGGTTTCATGGGTAGTCAGACCAAGCCCAAATATGTGGGTTCATAGGTGGTTATCCCAAACCTAAAAAGGACATTTCAGGGGTGGTCTTCCAAATCTCAAAAAAGATGGGTGTTTGGGTTGTCCACCCAAGCCTGAAGTTGGTACATGGTTGGATATCCCAAGACTAATAAGTTATTAATGTCTTAGTGGGTAGCATTGATATAAGATTTTATATGCTTATATGTATGATACAAATTTAGGTCTCTAATAAATGTTATGTTCTCATAGATCATGTTATTTGATTCCATTATGATTCATGTATTATGACCTTCCAATATTTATTCCATGACTCATGATCATAATCTTTGATATAAAGGGTATTGTTTTAAAATGTTGAAATAATGTTTGAATACCCTTATGTTCATGTTATGATTATATATCTTCCTTTTTTTCCCTTACTGTGCATCTGATATCACCCTTTATTATGTTTTCTCTCCCCTATTTATGAGGATATGTATTTTTTTTAGAATAAAGTAATTTCACATATGGAAAGGGACTCTAGTTTGTGATTGTTCTCAATCTATAATGGGTTTATTAGGGAGTTTTCAAGGAAAGTGATCTTATAGTACAAGAAGACTACAATATTAAAGGTGGCTTCATTTCCAAGTGTTTTAAAAAACCTTTGTGCTAAAAATAAGGTAGATGTAGAAATCTTCATGAAAAGTAGTTTCCTGGAATTTAATTTTCTCAAATATAGTAAAGCCACATGTTTTGAGACGATTGAGTTTTTTGAAGATAGAGTTTTGAAAAAGGATAAGCTTCATGAATGTATTGAACATAATGAAAGCGTGATAAAAAAAGGTATTATTTTAGATTATGACAATCATCTTGAGTGTGTAATGGGTTAACGGTGATTCTTCACCACAATTAGAAGCTTTGTAAATGGATTAAATTTCCTTAGAGCTTCGTGGATAAGAGATATTCACGAACATGTTTTTTTAGTTTCATGAAAAATTCAATGAGATATTGGGATCTTCATGAAAGGATGAGACTATAAATAGAAAGCTACCCCTACAAAATTATAAAAGAAATGAATTAGAGAAATGGTTTAGTCATTATGAATTCGAAAAGTCTAAGAGACTCATGAATCATGTATTAATTGTGAGCCTATGCATCACAGAAAGATAGTCCTAGTCTTGAAAATTATTTTGATATCTTAGAAAATGGGGTTTCATGATGAATGGTTATTCTCTAATGAATTAGTTTCACATAAAGGATGTTTTATTCATTAAGGTTGTGTGCTTCATAGAGGATCTTCAAAAACATTAGTGTTGATCCTTAGGTTTATGTAAAAAATTCTTTTAAGTGCGTAAAATGTAACAACCCAAACTTTTTAATAATATTTTTTTTCTAAATTTGTATGTTATTTAATTTTATACTAAATAAAATATATCATTTTAATTAATTAAGTGTGTATAATTAAATGATACTATTGGGTTTAAACTATTATATGACCATTGATCCATATGATCGTAGGAAACTAAACGCTTAACATTACAATTATTGTTTATAAATACAAGTTATCTTGGTCAATTAATACAGAAAGGAGGGTTGATGGCCTCACCCAGTAGAATCGAGCCATACGAAGCCCATCGGTTAGAGATTGGGAAGGAGGTAACATCTCTAGGTTTGCTCTAGACCAATCCCAAGCTGAGCTTCAACATGTGAAGCTTGAACAAAATCACATAAGAGAGAATTTCAGGCAAATAGAAATCACCACTCAAGAAATGTTGTCCGAACTGCCCCAAGATTCTATCACCATAACACACCTTGCACTTAGGTCCTATGTAGGTGTTATAAGAGGCTATGTAATGAGGCCTTAGATACTTTTTGTAATACCATTGTATAAATAAAATTGTTATTTCTTATTATGGTAAAATTTGTGATTTTAAAATGTTCAGATAAATATGGGATGAATATTATTGATGATTTTGGAAAAAGGCTATTTTAAAATATTTATGTAAACCTTATATAATTAATAACGTGAACTGATTTTTATGAATTGGTCTTCTACAATTACGACCAGTAAAAATTTTAGAGTTTAATAAGATCAACATATTTTTTTGGTGAATAGTAAAGTTTGAATAGTAATATAACCTTATGAATAGTAATTAATAGTAAATCGACCAAAAAAAATTGAAACTTCACCAATGAATGTATAAATATAATTTAGACATCTTAAAAGTGAAAAAATGTTCATAATACAGGTATTGGTATTTTTGTATGTCATAAATATTTTAATTACAATTTTATAATTTATTTAATAATTTAAAATAAAAATGTATTTTCATAAAATGTATTCATAAATTGTTAATTTATTGTCTTATGGTTATACTAAAATTTTATGGGACCTTGATTACTTTTTTAAGGTGTGACAAAATAAGTTATAGTTTTAGAGTTTTTTTGTATAAATAATAATTTTATTTAAAAATTAAATTAAAAAAATTTAAAAAATTATTTTCATAAAATGGAGTTCATTTTTGAAATAAGATCATCAATATTAGTTTAGGGTTAATTTTTGGGATTTTTATGAAACAGTTGAATTTTTGGTGAATAGTAAAAGTACAGTTTTGAGTTTTTGGTGTTTAATGACATCATTGATGAGGTAATCATGATGTAATCAATCTGGTCGACTTGTGAATAGTTATATAAGTTATGAGGTGTCCCAAGTGTCCAATACCATGGAAAAATACCATGGGCATGCCCATGGTTTTGCAAATACCACCGATGAGGTGTCCCTTGGAAATTAATTAAATATTCCCTCCCTTTCCATATAAATACCAATCCATTAACACATTAATTTCATTCCAAAATACTCCTAAAATAATCTATGGTCTTTTACCTCCCAATTATTTCTCCCAAGGTTCTCTCAATCCCCCATGGTTCCAACCTTCAGGCTCTTGATGTTACTCTTCAAGGTAAGGGGACCTTTCACCGTCCTCTTTTTAGTCATTATTTACATTATATTATGGATTCTAGTTTCCATGTTATTATATGGGGGTATTTTCTTATATATTATTATTACTTTACATTTAATTTCCAAATTATGATAGAACCTTTCCACGCTCATCAATTTATTTTCTGAATTTTTAAACGATTCCATTAGGCTGCCTAATTTTTCATAGAAGAAATAGCATCTTCCATTTTCTTTCATGTTTTCCTTTTCATTTGGTATGTCATTAAAATAACCATACCATGACCTTATTATGTACCCATACTTTATTATGAATTATTTATTAGTGTTTTACCCTTGTCCTATCTCTTATTACTATTTTCTAAAATGATGTTATGTAGCTGTTATGCTGCAGACTTTTCATCTCAAAAAATATCTCATTTTCTCAAGAAATTCTCTTGTACTATTTATGTGGATACTGAAATATATTTTCATTCTTAGGGGTATTCATAAATACATTAAATTTATCTATTTGATTCTGGTATTGACATACATATAACCCTCTATTTCTTTCCATGGGTTATAAATGTCCTAATGATCTTATTTTTAAGTACGTTTTAAACGTCATGATTTTGACATGAAACCCATTTATTTGATTCTATTTGGGTTATTTATGGAATGTTCCATTTGGATCTATGTGTATCACATGAAAATAAATACATATTAAGGTTGAGACATGATAGCACTCCAATGCATTCGGTAAACAATTAATCTCAAGAGATAACAAGTTTCACAATACCTTGGTGAATAACCTTGGTAATGTTTTTATGACTCTGTGGGAATGAACCTTGGTGATATGTAAATGAATGTATAAATGAAATGTTTTATCCACATATTCATGTTGTGATTCATGTTCTTTATATTATGAAATTATTCTTTTTTCCACTGCTCATGTCATGTGGTTTTCATCAAGTTCTTATTAATATCGCAAGTAAACCGATTCCCTTGAATTCCTTACTGGGCCTTCTGCTCACGCTTTCCTTTGATGTATGTATCTAGGTTATGAGATGAAGAAATTTTACATAGTATGAACTTATGATGAATCCTTACAAGTGAATTAGAATAATTTTTTTATGTTGTTTTCTGGTTTTATGTTCCTGATTTACAAGACACTATACTTTAAAGATCCTCTGTTTTTAAAATGTTATGAAAAGTTATGTAATAAAAAGGTGGGATGTTATAGTTTGTATCAAAACAAAGTTTAGTTATTTATGGAAATTACTCTATGAAAAAATTAACAAGAATCATATAGAAAAGTTTAAATATAGGACAACTTCCAGGTATTTTCGTGAGTATTGAGTAAGTGGTTTATCAAGAAAATTCATCCCTACCTAGATACGAGAAGGTAGAGGCAACTCTGGAACATATGTATCTAGGAATGAAAACTCTGACAAGAAGTTTCAGGCTTGACTCGGGGTATCCTGGTACATGAAAATGGGCCTTATTTTACTCATGGTTATGACACTCTTAAGGGATATGTTTGGTTAATAATAAGCATTTTATGAATCATTATGAAGGATTTATTGAGAAATGTAATTGTTTAAAGAAGTTTTAGGATATAAAATATTTTATTGTTAAAAGGTTCGTAAATGAAATAAGTTTCTCACTAAGGTTTTATACTTTTAGAAAATGGTGGGAAATAGGAGGAACCGTGTAGATGGTGACCACAAGGGACCATGCACGGACAACCCTCCTATAAAATCTAGAATAGAAACTTCCATACGAATGATGAACCAACAGACTCAAGTTATGGGAAATAACTTGAATCAAGCTTAGAGATAGATCTTACCATGAAGGGAACAACTTTATATTGAATCCTTTATGCATCAAAAACCACCAACCTTTAGTGGATCTACTGACCCATTTATTGATAAATAGTGTATCATCTCTATCGAGATGATATTTTTTATGCTCCAATGTTCAGAACAAGAGAAAGTTACCTTAGATACTTATTGATCAGTGGGAGAAGCTGATCCTTGGTGGGAACTAATTAAAAACACAAGGCCAATATTGGATGTTGGATCTATGGAGTGGGAAGATTTTATAGGGATATTCTTTAATAATTATTTCCCTTGATTTATGAGAAAAATAACAGAGAAGGAGTTTCTTGAGCTGAACTAGAAGGAGAATGAATTTGTGTGAAGCTACGAGATGAAATTTACAAGGATTTCATGTTAAACCTCTTTCTTTATCATGGATCCAAATGGTAAGGCCGATAGATTCTTCTTGTGGAATGAGACCTATTTTTCAGAAGAATCTAGCCAACTAAGATGATGATAGTTTTGAAGAGATCATGCGAAGTGCGATGACAGTCGAACTGGAGTTTGGTGAGATGCAATGGTCTCAAAAATCCAATGAAAAGAAAAGATCTATGGAGCCAATCTTAGGGAGGAGATTCAATTTGGGAAGAGGAGGAAACCAAGTACAACATCCCACATGTAATAAATGTTGGAAGAAGCATTTGGGGAAGTGACTGATTGGGAGAGGGAAGTGTACAAGTGTGGAAGAGATGTCCATATCATGCAGAATTGTCGTAGTGAGGTAAAGACTCAACTTCCCAACCCTAACAGTAAGTGGAAGATGGTGTATTCCCTACATGATGTCCAATGCTCTATGTGTCAATAACTTGGGTACTTTTCCAATCACTGTCTAAATCCTAGAGCAGTGGAGGGGAATCACCATAAACCTCAGCAAAGGGAAATAGAGCAAGGTTGTGCTTTTTCTTTCACTAAGGATAAATTTGAAGAGCCAAATGATGTGGTGGAAATTACTATTGTTTTTATTTCAAATATATCGAGTACTTTGTTTGATTTTGGTTCTACACATTCATTTATTTCCTCTATGTTTTCAAAGAATTTAGAATCAACCCCTGATATGCTAAAAGTAGAGTTATTAGTCAAGAATCTTGGAGGGATTATCCAAGCATCATTAGTGTTTAGAAACTCTAGTATTTAATTTAGTGATCACAATATTGTCTCAAATCTAGCAGTCATTCCCATGACGGAATATGATATTACACTAGGGATGGACTGGCTCTCAAAGTATAATACTAATATAAAATGCAGAAGTAAGGACATATCAGTATTCTTGAATGGAAAACCTAGAGTTATCTTCCATAGAGAGATATCTCAACCTGATCATTGTCTAGAATAACCTCCTATATCATTTCTTATGGAGTTGAATGGTGAAGAAGAATAAAGACATGAGAGTTTGAGGATAGAAAATGTCCCCATCGACCCGAAATATGTTGACATATTTCTTGAAGAGTTTCCTAGACCTCCCCCTGAAAGAGAGGTAGAGTTTTCCCTTGAACATGTACCTGGTTCTTATCTGATATCTAAGTCCCCCTATAAGATGAAAAATGTGGAGCTAGATGAATTAAACAAAAAACTCTAAGATCTTTTGGAGAAGGGGTTTATTTGACTGAGTGTGTCTCCTTGGGGAGCACTTTTTCCATTTCTGAATAAGAAGTATGGATCGATGCAGCTATGCATTGATTATAGAAAACTGAATGGGATCACAGTAAAGAACAAATAACTTATTCCCTTAATTGATGACTTATTTGACCAACTAAGTGGGGCTCAATTCAACTCTAAGATTGATTTTCGATCTGGTTATCATCAATAGATTGTGGAGAAAGAATATATTCCAAAAACTGCCTTCTGATCAAGTTATGGGCATTATGAGTGTGTTGTTATACCCTTCTGACTGACTAATTCACCTGTTATTTTTATGGATTTGTTGAATAGTGTCTTTACGGACTACCATGATAACTTTTTGGTAGTTTTAATTGATGATATTCTGGTATATTCTAAAATTAATGTGGATCATGAGGATCATCTAAGGGTTATTTTTCAATCTCTATTGAAGGAAATGATTTTTGTGAAGTTCAAAAAACTTGAATTCTGGTGGCAACATGTTTCTTTCTTGGGGCATATTGTTACCAATGATGGAATCACAGTTGACCCTGCAAAGACAAAAGTTGTAGTGGAGTGGCCTCAGTCTACAATAATAACTATGATTCATAGTTTCCTTAGATTAATGGGATATTATAGGAGGTTTGGGAAAAACCATTCACAAATTTATAATCCTTTAACAAAGTTAACTCGAAAAGGGGTCAAGTTCATCTCGAAAATGGAGTGTGAGGAAAGTTTCCAAGAGCTGAAGAATAGATTTGTTACTACACCCATGTTAACTCAGGCATCAAGTGGATAAGGATTAGTTATTTTTAGTGATGCATCTCTAAAAGGTCTTGGGTGTGTCCTCAGAAAAAATGACAAATTCATTGCTTATGCATTTCGATAGTTGATGACTCATGAGCAGAACTATCCTATGCATAATTTGGATCTGGCTGCAGTCATTTTTTCTATGAAGATATATATTCACGATCTTTATGGGGAGAAATGTGATATATACCCAAACCATCTAGGTTTGAAGTATATTTTTACAAAAAAGGAATTGAACATGAGTCAGATGAGATGGTTGGAACTTCTCAAAGACTATGATTTTCAATTCATTATCATCCTAGAAGAGCAAAAAAAGTCGCTGATGCATTAAGCTGGAAAGACCCAGTTGTTCTTTCCATGATGAGGGTTCAAAGAGATCCTTTGATCAATGACCAAGTGAATATAGACATGGGAATTATAAGGGAAGGGACATCATCAACCCTAACCCAAATGATTTCTCAACCGTCATTACTAGAGAAGATCAAGAAATCTCAGAAATAATATCCATTGTTATAGAAGAAGTTTGATACAGTGAAGGATGGGAAGTTTGTTGAGTTTAATATTGATCAAGAAGGTGTACTAAAATTTCGTACATGACAATGTGTTCCATATATTATAGAAATAAAGAAGGAGCTGATGGATGAAGCTCGTATCTCTACTTTCTCTATCCATCCTGGAAGCACAAAAATGTATAGGGACCTTCATGATCATTATTGTTGGGATAATATGAAAAGGAAGATTGTTGAATACACTTCAAGGTTCCTGGTATGTCAGTAAGTAAATTCAGAGTGACAACTTCCTGAACAGGTATTGCAACCACTACCCATACGATCAAGGAAGTGGGACAATATCACTATGGACTTTGTCACTGGTCTCCCGAGAACATCCAAGGGAAACAAAGCGATGTGGGTTATTATGGATTATCTCCCCAAGACATCCCATTTTACCTATATTTGAGATTATTTCTCTCTTGATCAACATTCCAGGATTTACGTAAAGGAAGTGGTGATGCTACATGGAGTTCCACTTTTTGTCTTATCGGATCGTGAACCAAGGATCACATCAAAATTTAGGAGAAGTATTCAACATGCTCTGAGCACTGAATTGAATTTCAGTATAGCCTATCACCCCTAAACTGATGGCCAATATAAAATGGATTTTCAAACAATCAAGGATATGCTGAGAACATGATCAATGGAATTTCAAGGTGGATGGGATCAAAATATCAGTTTAATTCACTCCTCTTACAACAACAGCTTCCACTCGAGAATTCAAATGGAACCCTATGAAGCTCTATATGGTAAGTGGTGTAGAAATCCTACTTGTTAGAATGAAGCTTGTGAAAAAAATCTTCTTGGGCCTAATTTTGTGCAAGATATGACAGAAAAATTCCATGCCATCCAAAAACACAATAAGGCTACTTAGAGTCAGCAAAAGAGCTATGCTGATAACTGTCGAAGGGACATGGAGTTTGATGTTGGTGTCAAATTATTTCTTTGAATTTCACATTGGAAGAGATTCATGAGGTTTGGGATGAAAGGGAATCTCAACCCTAGGTACATTGGCCCCTATGAAATCCTTGATCACGTAGGATAATTTTCATATTGGATTGCACTTCCTCCAAATATAGCACAAGTTCATGATGTCTTCCACGTATCCATCTTGAGGAAGTACAAACCTGAACCTTCATATATACTAAATCCGGAGGTTGTACAACGGGAACATGAACTCTCTTATAAGGAGCAACCAGTAGAGATCATGGATCATAGAGACAAGGTTCTACGCATCAGGACTGCCCACCTTGTTAAGGTGTCATAGAGGGACCACAAATGTGAAGAAGTCACATGGGAACTAGAGGATTCAATTAGTAGAAGTACCCACACCATTTCTCTTCTGAGGGTACGAGATTAAACTTCAGGGATGAAATTTCATAAGGGGGGGAGAATGTCACAACCCGAACTTTTTAATAATATTTGTTTCCTAAATTTGTGTGTTATTTTATTTTATACTCAAGAAAACTATATCCTATAATTAATGAAGTGAGTACAGTTAAATGAGACCATTGGGTTTTGACTTCTATATGATCGTTGGTCAATATGACTGTTGGAAACTAAACTCTTAACATTACAATTATTGTTTATAAATACAATTGATCTTGGTTAATTAATATTGAAAGAACATTTGATGGCCTCATCTAGTATACTCGGGCCGTAGGAAGCCCATCTGTTAGAGCTTGGGAAGGAGGTTGCATCTCTGGGATTTTCTCTGGACCAATCACAATCTAAGCATAAATATGTAAAGCTTGAACGGAATCACCTAAGGGAGAAGTTCAAGATGATAGAAATAGCCACTCGGGCAATGTTGTCCGAGCCGCCCCAAGATTCTATCACCATAGCACACCTTAAACTTTGGCCCTATGCAGGTGTTATAAGGGGATATGTAATGAGGGCTTAGATACTTTTTGTAATCCCTTAGTATAAATAAATTTTTTATTTTTTCTTATGGTAAAATTTGTGATTTTAAAATGTATGGATAAATATGGGACGAATATTATTGATGATTTTGGAAGAAGGGTATTTTAAAATATTTATGTAAACATTAAATAAAAAATAACGTGAAATGATTTTCAGGAATTGTTCTTCTACAATTGTGACCAGTAAGAAATTTAGAGTCCAAAAATATCAACTTAATTTTTGGTGAATAGTATAGAATGAATAGTTATATAACCTCATGAATAGTAATGAATAGTAAATCAGCCAAAAAAATAGAAACTTCACCCATGAATGTTTAAATATAATTTAAACTTATTAAAAGTGAAAAAATGGTCATAATATAAGTATAGGTAATTTCGTATGTCATAAATATTTTAATTAAAATTTTATAATTAATTTAAAATTTTAAAATAAAAATATATTTTCATAAAATGTAGTCATAAATTGTTACTTTATTGTCTTACGTTTATACGTTAATTTTAGGGGACCTTGATTACTGTTTCAAGGTGTTACAAAATAAGTTATAGTTTTAGATTTGTTTTTAAATAAATAATGATTCTATTGGAAAATTAGATTAAAAAATTTTGAAAATTATTTTCATAAGATGGAGTTCATTTTTGAATTCATATCAATGATATTAGTTTAGGGTGAATTTTTGTGATTTTTCTGAAATAGTTGAATTTTCGTTGAATAGAATAAATACAGTTTTTGAGTTTTAGGTGTTTAATGAAATCATTGAGGATGTAATAAATGTGGTCGACTTGTGAATAGTAAGATATAATATGAGGTATCCAAAGTGGCCAATACCATGAGGAAATACCATGGGAAAGCCCATTGTTTTGTAAATTCCACCGATGAGGTGTCCCTTGGAAATTAATTAAATATTCCCTTTATTTCACTATAAATTCAAATCCATTTCCTCATTAATTTCATTATAAAATCATCCTAAATGAATATATGGTCATTTTACCTTCCAATTAGTACTCCCAAGGTTCCCTCATTCCCCCAAGGTCCCAACCTTCAAGCTTTTAAAGCTACACTTCAAGGTAAGAGAACCTTTCACCCTTCTCTTATTAGTCACAATTTCCTTTATGTTATGTCCTCTAGTTTCCATATTATTATGTGAGGGTATGTTCTTATAAATTATTATTACTGTCCATTTCATGTACAAATTATTATACACCCTTTCCACTCTCATCAATTTATTTTCTGAATTTTTAAGGGACACCGTTAGGCTGTCGAATTTTTCATAAAAGAAATAACATCTCCTCTTTTCTTTCAGGTTTCCTTTTCATGTGTTATGTCATTCAAATATCCATACCATTATCTTATTATGTACCCATAATGTATTATGAATTATTTATGAGTTCTTGACCCTTGTCCCAAATCTTTTTAATGTTTTCTAAAATGATGTTATGTAGTAGTTATGCTACAGAATTTTCGTCTCAAAATCTCTCTCTTTTTCTCATGAAATTTTCTTGAATTATTTATGTGGATACCCAAATCTATTTTCATTTCTAGGGGTTTTGATAAATACATAAAATTTATCTATTTGATTCTGGAATGGAAATACATATAACCTTCACTTACTTTTCATGGGTTATAAATGACATAATGATCTTATTTTTAAGTACTTTTTAAACGTCACAATTTTGACATGAAACCCATTTCATTGATTATATTTGGGTTATTTATGAGATGTTTGATTATTATCTATGTGTCTCACATGAAAATAAAGAAATATTATTGGTGTTTCCTGATAGAACTCCAATGTGTTGGGTAAATAATTAATCTCTATAGATGACAAGTTTAATGATGCCTTGGTGAATAAGTTTGGTAATGTTTTTATGACACCTTGGTAATGAACCTTGGTGATATGTAGATGAATGTTTAAATGAAATTTTTTATCCGCATATTAATGTTTTGATTCATGTTCATTTTTTATGATATTTCTCTTTTTTCCATCGCTCATGCCTTATGGTTTTCATCAAGTTCTTATTGATATCACATGTAAACTGATTCACTCGTTTTTCTTACTGGGCCTTATGCTCACCCTTTCCTTTGATGTACGTCTCCAGGTTATGAGATGAGAAAATTTTACAGAATATGAAATTATGATGAAGCCTTACAAATGGATTAGAATAATTTTTTATGTTGTGTTCATGTTTTAGGTTCATGATTTCCAAGACACAAGACTTTAACGATCCTCCGTTTTTAAAATGTAATGAAAAGTTATGTAAAAAAAGGTGAAATTCCAGATAAACTTATAACTATGGTGCAATAATAGTATAATTCTAGTAAGGGATAAATAAATAAATTATAATATTATTATGGTACCTTTAGGTTTTTAAATTTAGTATGTATTTACCCAAAACTACGAGCTATGGGGAGTTGATGGAAGTGTTATGAGGGAGGTAGTGTTCTATCCTAAAAAACATATAAACTAAATTTTCAGTACTGGAGTTAATATGTGTGAAATTTGGTATTACAGAAATGGTGAATATTAGTGGATTTATGTAAGACCAAAACACTATCATTGTATGATCCTTGGACTATACTTTAGTGGTTAACCATGTAAAACTACTATTTTTTCTCTCTATATATGAATTTTTAATTACCACAATATTTCATCGGACAGTTATAAAAAGTTTCCACCAATATGGGAGAAAGATCCATTATTTTAAATAAAAAGTTTTATACTATGATACATTCCTCCCCTATCAAGGTGTTTTTGGGTCTTACAAGTGGTATCATAGGGCACACATTTCTAGAGTGAAATATGTCCAATTTTTGTTTTCATACTGAATTCATTGACTGCTAGGGGAGTCCCCCTCTTTTATAGAAAAATCATATAGATTTGGAATAATGATATGAGATCTCATCTAATATCCCTTGGTATGTAATTTATTTTTTCCAGTGCACATGGTATTTAGGTTACTAATGGAGTATGCTTTTCAATGACAAAAATATATAGGAAAAAATGCTTAATATAGATTCCAAATCACAAAATGATCTTACTATATCTCTGTATGATCAAATCTCTTTGAAGGTGATGAACTTAACTTCATCGAAATATATTTATGAGAAATTGAAAAATATATATGAAGGAGATAACAAAGTAAAAGAATATATACTCTAGGTGTTTCATAATAAATTTGAAGATATGGAAATGTATCTTAAAAAAATATAGATAGATTTTTTAATTTAGTTAATGAAGTTGTTGGAGAAATTGAAGGAATTGGAAAATATATTGAAGATACTAATATTATAAAGAAAATATTGAGAAGGATTCTACATCTATACAATCCAAAAGTGTCATCCCTTGAGGAAAGTGAGTTTTCAATGATTTCTATTGATGATTTTTAAGATGTTTTGTGGCTTATGAAATGATATTCAAAAAAGAAGACACATAAACTTGGGTAAGAAAGGAAATAGCATTCAAATACATGGAGATGTTTATATTTCCATATATAGTATTGATGTAGATAATGAGGAAGATGAACTTATTTCTATTTTTTTCAATAAATTCTAGAGTGTAAAAGTGATATTTGAAGTAAATATTTGTATAGTATGTATTAAATATCATAGAGTTAGGAACATTACCTCTAGGTTCTCAAGGAAATTCACTGATGAAGAAAGTGAAAATGGAATCATAAAGCTTATCCCAAAAGGGAGACATCAAATCATAAAAAAATTACAAAGAAAGTGTATCAGATATAATTAAGAACAAGATGATAAGTACTTATTGAAGTATTTGGAACTATATTTAAATATGAAACTCAATAATCCATGATGGATATTGTTAAAAAGGTAAAAAATGAAAATATAATGATTATTAGTTGAATGGTGTTGTTGATCTCTAGGTGTAATGTGTGGGTGAAATTGTAAGCATTAAATTAAAATAAATAAAAATAGAAAGATGAGAGATATTCTCGATGATTCATTAGAGTATGTTTATTATCTTGAAAAATAATTTTATCTACTATAAATAGGGTCAAAAGAAAATTTAACAACTCCTAAAATCTTGGAAGAGGTTATAGAATTTAAACTCAGGATTGAAGAGTATGAAAAAGACATTAATGGCCTTACATCGAAACTTGAAAAAAAAATTGAGATAGAGGTGGGGTTTGAAGAAGAAGTTTTTACTCTAAGATGTAAACTCTAAACTGAATCAAAATCTAGGGAAATATATAAGAAATTTCATTTTGGAAAATTATCAGATATAGAGATACTAGAAGGAACTAAATTTGGTTATGAAGGTGTAGATAAGTCCTTGAATAATCAGAGATCCAAAATTATGGGAAAAAGTTTAAATGGTTTTGATGATGAAATATCAATGTATGGAAATAGAATTATACAAAATAAAGGGAAGAAAAAATCTAGACATATCACAAAGGAACATGATTTCTTAATAAATAAATATTTTAAATAAAACTAAAAGGAGAGTTTAAAATCATCCTCATGTTTCCATATTGGATCTCTATTCAAATTTCTTTAAAAAATAAGGGGACATGAGGAAGAATGGAATTGATAAGACATTAAATCTTATGAAATGTCAATTTTGTGTCTTTTTGGTCTATACCATGTCATTCTGTGAAGAGGAAATGATTTATCTTAATGGGAAAGAACATGGAATTCAACAAAGGAGAATGATACTATATCCTTCATCATATAGAAGAAATAGTTTCTATGGATATTTTTTTCTCTATTGTTACTATGGACATAAAGCTATTCATCATAGGTAAAGGAAAGAAAAGAACACTATATACAGATCTTGAATAAATGGAAATACCCACTAACCAGGTGAAGTTACTCTTATAAATATGAATTCTATTTCTGAATAAGAATATGAGAATAATGAATCCATGCATGTTGAAAAGATATTTTAAAGGTTGTATTAAGCCTCTACACAGTCAATTATCTTTTATAATGAATGAATGAAAACTGAGAAATCCAACCTTGAAGAAATTTCACTAAAAGATACCAAGAAAAGTAGCACCAAGATTATTTATAGTAGATTATCATCTCACATGACAATACATATAATTTTTTTGAGTAATTTTAAGAAAATGGTTGATTTAAGGGTGATATTTTGAAATGATGGTGCTTTAATGATCAATAGATGTGGAATTATAGAACTAGAAAATGATGAACTAAGGAAAACTGATGTCCTCCATATAGATTGTATTCATCACAATCTCTTAATTGTGAGTAAATTCAATGACTCAGGATTGAAAGTTTTGTTTAATCATAAGGAGTGAACTATCATGAGAAATACATGTAATTATATCATTAAATTATGAATAAAAAATAGAAATTTATATCATGTATAATGTAAATAAAACACTTGTTACTTAATAGTTAAAGAATAAAACAACTTGTTGCACCATAGGTTGGGTCACATTAATCAACAAAGTATTAAAATGATAGCTATGATCAAAATTTTTATCGAAATTCCAAATCAAATGTTTGAATGAGAAAATACAAGTGATGCTTTCATGTGAGGAGAGATGGTTGGTAAATCATATCAGTTGAAGAAAAAAGGAAATAAAACTTTCTTGATCTTATCCGGAAAAATTAATGTGGTCTAATAAATGTTCCTAGAAAATATTGAGAGAGTTAAATAATTTTTTATTGATTATTATTGTATAATATATTGTGTAATGATAATGAAGAAGAAACAATAGGTTTATTATTTCATGAAGATTTATCATTGAATAACTGATAGTAAAATTTTCTGCAAAATCAAGATTATACGATAAAAAAATAGAGGAGAATACACATCCATTGAATTTAAAAACTAACTAAAAAACATTTAATAGAGCATGATGTGGTATAATTGAAAAACCCATAGAAAAATGGAGTTATTGAATGTATGAATCGACTAGTGAACAATATGGTAGAACTATTCTGATTTAGATTCATATTTATCATCTTTAATAGAATGAGGTTATTCAAATATTAGTGTATAATCAAAATTTAATAGGTCTTTTTATGGGTGAAACCAAGAATCCAAATGATTTATGTTATGTAAGGAATCCATTATTGAAGTATTTTCATGTTTTTGGATGTAAATTTTTCAATTGAATGAATGAAGGATATCAAAGAATGTATGGTGATGTAGTAGATGATGGAATATTCCTTGGATATTCAATGAAGAGTAAAGACTGCAAATGTTACAATAATCATCTTAGAATAATTTAGGAAAGAATATATGACAAGATCATTTAAGATAAAACCATAAATACCGCGATGATCATATATGATGATATTATTGAAGATAAATAATTATATGGACAAGGAATAGATTCAAATTTATAAATAGTGGAAGGATTGCGAAACATTCAGAACTACTGGAAATAAGGGCTATCCCCACACCACTATCCTAATTATTTTCTAAAAATAATTGGGATAGTGATTAATATGCCAATTATTTTTTTTAAAATATTGGCATAGACCCTCTTTAATATTCCTAAATCATGTGATCCCCCTCATGCTCGCCTTCTCTCATCCTGACCCCCTCGTGCTCCCCTTATCCAACTATTACTGTTCCACTACCCTACTCCACCCACACAATCCCCTTCTCTAACTACTTCTACACCTCCCCCCCCCCTCATTCTCTCCTTCTCCAACTATAATAGTGTTGATACCATCCTCTCATCCTGATCCCTAGTATTGATACTCATCTAATCTCACCCAAGACCTTTCATTTACTCTCACTTTAAGATTTAATCCTGATCCTATAGCAACGTGCTCCCCTCCCATCCTCCCATCCAGATCTAATTCATATCTCTTACAGATACTGTCTTTGAATATATTACCAAATTGAAAATCAATGTTTTTATTTCCATTCAACATTATTCAATAATGAGTGAGTGGGTTCCAAGTCATTTATGTACTCTATGAACTAACCATTTTATTTTTATTTTTTTATCTCATACTGCATGTAGATTAATATTATTTTTGGAATTTAATTTATTTTCATATTGTGGTATGATTTAAGGTTTCTTATATCTGGTTCATGTGTGTTTGGGTAAATTCAGAGTAGTCTGGTTTGGTTTGGGTTCATTTTATTAAATTTTGGATTGGTTCATTATTTTATTTTCTGCATCATTTTGGTTCTATTTGGTTTAGTCCAATCTATATATTTCATTTTTATGTCATTATAAATTTTTTATTTATTATTAATATTTATTGATAAAAAAATCATTTATGTTTTGTTTATATTTTATACTATTTTTCATAATGATAAAATCATCTTGATTAGATAATGTTATAAGTGGAAATTTATCCAAATATGCATTATCATATTTAAGTGATTGAGGAAAATAATATAAATAATTTTTTTTTTGAAAAAAACTGCCACAATTGTCCTTCTCAAACAGTATGTATTATATGAGTTTCTCTATCAATGTTACATATTCCCATTTTCTACATGTTCTATGTGAATTATTCACTATATAAAAATTATATAGTGCATATATATGTTTCTACATGTTATAGTTTAATATTAAAATGGATTACATATCTTTATATATTAAGTAATAAGTTAATCTAATATGTAATAATAGGTGTAACACATTCAAATAATCATTTAATATACTTCAATGAAAACATTAATGTGTCATACTGATAATGGTACCAGATAATATAAATTTGAAATCGAAGAAGATAGTTTATGATTTTTTATAGTTTTTCGATTTGATGGAGATGTAAAAATGAGTTTGGGTTCTCGAATTTTATTACTTGAAGCTCTACAGTATACATGAAACTAATTTAATTAAATTGAAAAAAAATATTTTTTCAAGTAAATAATCAAACACATACATATCGATTAATAATTAAAGTAGTAGTAATTGAATAAAGAGTGAAACATGTACATTTCAGTTGATAAAGAATACACAAAACATAAGAATATATAATTTTGAAAGGGAATTTATATTTATGTTGAACATTAATATAATTATCTAACTATAAAAATATGATATCTATATAAACCAACCGTAAATAAATTTTCAACAAAATTGGATAATCACAACGATCATGGAATATTTACATGTAAATTAACCACAAGAATCACAGGAACACTTAGTATTCAAAGAGACAATATAAGAAATCATAAATATTATATCCACATAATAAGAATATTATGAAATTACACTACCCAGACCCTCCTTTTTAGCCAATCTTTAATGAACCATGTGCTAAATACATAAAGCATATTGTGATCCTCACTTGGGAAAACTATCAATAATGGAATAATAACTTGGGAAATAATTTTTTTATATAATTATAACCTTGATAACCATGGTTTCCCATGACACTAAATAGAAGTGACACATCAAAATATAATGATATATATATAAGCAATCATAATACTTCCTCACCTATTATCACCATTCAAATAAGTGTCCACTTTTCAATGAGAATATAAATATAATAATCACATCCCATAACTTTGAAAATTTCAACCACTATACACAATATCAATATCACATTAACTTTTATACAACAACATTAAGGAGCCCAATTCATGGGAGTACTTGTATCAATAAATCACTTTTTATCAAGTTAAAAATAGGACTTTAGAACATCTTTAAAGAAACTATGTTATAAAACTATTTTTTGAAAACCAAACCATGTAAAAATAATTAAATCACAATAAAGTTCATAAAACATAAAAACAACTTTAAATATTATAAAATAATCAATAATGAATTTTTATTTTTATTTTAAAATCTAAACTCATCTATTTTTTTCAAATTATAAAAATATTAGTTACTCTTTTTTCATAGGCAAACAATAAATTCTTACCCTTTGATTCTCAACATTATTTGAAAGAGACTAATAGGTATTTCTATACACACTTGGATTGAATAATAAAATATATTAGAATTAATGAACTGTAAAATAATGAAATACCCATTTAAGCCAAGTGATATTTTTGAGAGAACTATATTACTTTGGTATAGAATCAATATATATGAAAAATATAACCATGAAACCATAAATGTAATTGGATGAAAAAAATAAGTATTTGTGGATTTATTTTTACTATTTTATTCATAGAAATACCTACATTAAATCAATTAACTTGGAATCCATAATGTAATTCCACCACTTCATGTAGAGTCACTAAGGTGACTATCTGAAGGTCCTTTAAGACTCATTAATTTATTCACTGAATTACATATCATTTTAATAACACCCCTAGGTATTTATATTTCATAAGAAACATTCTAATTATTAAATCCTTAAACCTCAATGAATTTGGCACATTATTAGTCATTTATATAATGGAATTCAATATCATTGTTTTTATATTTATAGTATTTTATTTTATATATAGTATTTTGTGGAATTTTGTATTATGATTCTCATATAGACTAGTGTGTAAGTTATGGTTTTATATAAATTTAATATGTATCGTTTCCTTATTTTTTTATTAAACTTAAATGTTATTTAATTTATCTTATGAAATGACATATAATATTTTTTTACAGAATTGATAGAAGTATGATTTATGAAACTAATCAAATCTCGAATGGTTTTCAAATATAGTTTGTGTAATTTTTATATTTTTCATTGGACAATGCTTCATATTGTGGTCACATATATTTCCCATGTTATAATTGTTTTGGAAGACCTTGGTTTAGCTAGGAAAGAAGGTAGCTACCATATAACCTAATATTATTTTAAAAAATAATACTTTGTTTGGTATAACAATGGAGAGAAAATGAAATATCCAAATGACCATGATCCAAATTAGAGGAATGAATTTGAAAATTTGTTAGATGAACAATTTCCATTAATTTATCATTAGGAGAAGGAAGGGATGTTGACCCAAGAATACATTGATACAAGAACAAATGATGCATGTAATGAAATTGATGATGTTGATAAGATGAAAAAATTGAATGATGCTTTAATGAATCCAGTACATCAGAAATGTGGTAAAATAAAGAAGCTGAAATTTTAATTCTAATTGTTTCATGGTAAAATAATGTATTAGATTTCTGAAACTTCCATCAATCACATTTTTACCTTATTTAGGACATTCTTCCTGATGATGAATATATTACCTCAAACAACTATATAGCATAAAATTTAGTTGAAGAACGTGGATTTTTAAAAAACAAAAGTCATGATTTCCCCAAATATTGTAGTTCATTCTAGGAGGAAACTGCTGAACAGAATGACTGTATAAAATGTGGGATATCCTAATCGAATCCCAAAGTTAAAGTAACACCATCCCGTGTGCCATAAAAGTAATTTGGATCTTTACATTGATCCATGAACTCTAATATATTTTCATTTCTAACAAAATATCAATTAAAATTCAATTGCGTGATATCGATAGGAAAAAGAATAATGATGAGTGGGTTCACCCTAAAGATGGATTTTCATGGAAGATATGCAAATCCCGATATCTTGATTTTGTAGTTGATGTGTGTAATGTGAGGTTTGATCTTTCATGTGAGCATTTTAATTATTTTGGGAAGATTCATTCTTCACATAGAACATGAACAATTTTCTTGCACATTTATACCACCCTCTAAGGATGCATATGAAAAATTCTTTACATTTCATGATTATACTCATATATTGACCTCATAATCCAAGAAATGATATATATGTATACATTAAACATATAATAAAAGAGTTTAAATATATTTGGAATGTGGGTGTGTGCACATATGATATATATTCTAAAGATATATTTATGATGTGTGATGTTCCTGTGAGGATGGTCAATGATTGTACTACTTATGCATTGATTTCTGGATAGAGCACAAAGGTAAAACTATCATATCCACTTTGAATGATGATTACACAATCCCAAAGACTAAAATGTCTTCATAGTTTAAGTTTTATGGGACATTAATTATTCTTTCCAATGGACCATCAATATAGGAATAATCATTGAGGATTTTACAATACCATGGAGGCAAAAAATCCACCTCATTTTATGTCTAGAACTAACGTTCTTAATGAATTACAAGATTTTAGTTTTTCATTCTAGAATGGTCAAATGAAATCTAGAAAGAGGAAAAATGTTTCTACTGAAACCTGTAAAAATTGGATGAAGAGAAGTATCTTCTTTGAGTTTCCTTATTGGTCAACCAATTTTTACATCATTATTATATGTAATGAACATTGAAAAGAATATATATGAATTTTTAATTTCAATTATTTTAAATGTTAAGGTAAATAAAAAAGTTTATTTATGATCTCGGCATGACTTGGTGGATTGGGACATTATAATATAATTTCATCCTATGTGTATGAGTGAAGATAAATGGAAAGTTTCATATGCTTCTTATGTGATGACATCAAAAAAAATAATTTTATAGAAGTAATATAGAATATTAATGTTCCTGATGGATATTCATGAAATATATCAAAATGGGTCAATAAAAGGGAGTTAAAGATGAAATCATTGAATACTGTTGATTATCACCTCTTTCAACATTAGTTAATTCCAATAACAATCATTCATCTTCTATACAGTAATATAAGGCTGTCATTTATTTAGTTATTTCATTTCATTAGAAATATTTGTTTTATGAAGTTTTCAAAATCTTTTTTACAAAAAATGTCAGCATAGAGACCATTTATTTTTTGTGAATTAGAGAAAATATTTCCACCATCATTCTTCAAATTAATGTTGTATATAATTTTCCATCTTCTAACCAAAATACTTCTTGGGGAACCTTTTGATTTTCATTGGATGTATCCAAATGAAAAATCATGTTCAAAATCATGTCTTACGTCTAGGAAAGAAATCAACCTAATGGTTCTATCTTTAATGGTCACATGGCTCAAGAATGTTTGAATTTCTATTCAATGTATTTTCCTGATATGAATACAATATGGAACATACCAACGTGAAATGAAGAGGAATAGTATAAGAAAATTGAACATAGTTTTCCATCACTTACCTAAATATAGGGAATTCAAAGATCATGTACATTGATTACATTAAGGCCTGAAGAGTGGGAGATGTTATATCACACGCTTTTGTTTAACTATGATTTGATCAATGACTACTTAAAGTATGTAAATTGAATAGGTATATCTTATTTCATCTCATGTAATATTACATATATGATAAAATATTTCTACCTTTTCAGTAGAGAATATAAATAAATGATAGATATAATGTATTTATCTTTATTATTGATAAGGATAGAGACTTTTCATAGTAAAGAGTTTTCTTCTTGGATAAAATTGAAGATTCGAGGGGGGGTGTACTACAACTAGGTGATCTAGTTGGTGTACCTAATCACACCCCTTCCCCCTCTAATGTACAATCTACTACACTTTCTGATCATGTAGTGTCCTTACTGACACTCGGGATATTTAGGAAGCCCATTTTTGCACCTCTATATGAATCTGAGCATCCTCACCTCTATTTCTCATATCCGATGATGATTCCTAATGCTCACCATTATTAATCATTTTTATAACCGTATATTCCATCTTATTTTCCTTCTAATTCCTTCCCCTAGGGATACTACAATCATTCTTTTTTGACTTCATCTCCAATACATTTTGAGCCTACATAGTATACACAGGGACCCCACCATCTGTACCGGTTTATGTTACTTCGGTTCTAGGGGATCTAATAATTCCCAATTATCAGACTACCTCTGGTATATTTATATAACTCTTCTAAAATTTTAACACTAATTTATTTTCATTATAACATTTATTAATATAATATTTATATGTATTCAATAATACTTATATCTACCAATAAGAATCATGGACATACATACAGGTGTGGGATGTGTAACCATCACACCCAGCTAATGGTGGAGTAAAATGAAGGAAAACCAAAGATTATAAAAATTGGATGGTAATATAAGAGTTTTTTGGAGATGCTTACCAAATACTCTAACATCATTCCCATCCATCCACTCTCCTAGAGACGTCTATGAAATGAATTAATGGATAAATCTTGGCACAAATATGGGTAAAAAAATTGTTTGGATATATTGTTATATTGGCTAAAAATTACTTTTTATTATCAAAACACTTTTGAGAAAAAATTTATAAACCAAAAGAACCAACATTACAACCAAATAAAACCATTAAAAATGATAACCTAGATAAAATCTATGGGATCTACCCCTCCCCAGTGATTAAGATAGCACAACTGATGGAATTAGGTGATCTCTAGAGATTCAATAAATATGTGTTTTATAGTGGCTAGAGTGATCGAGTAGGCATGAATTTAGAGGCCACAATTGTTATGGAACTATAGATGGTAGAATTTTATAGGGAAATGATTACTAATTTTATGAGTACTGAGTTCAAGGTATTTATAAAATTTGAGTTTATGAATTGAAAATTACAATTATTTACATTAATAATTACTTTTTTATTATTGAATATTTTTTAGGAATTATAAAAAACAAAAATGGATGCTTTGATATAACTCCAAACTTGGGGATAAACTATAATTCTAGACCTTGAGAAGAAGAAGGTATGACAGTCACATACTAAGATATAATTAGTTTTTTATATCTCATCCAAATATGGGGATCAATTAGTGTACATATTCCATTTCCAAAAAAGTAGTTAAAATGAGTTATTTGGTACTTCTTAGAGAACTAAATCATAACTATTATGTTATATCACTTCATGATAGGACTATAATTATTTTATCTTGTATTATATTGTTTAGTTTTTTCTTAGGGAATAGGGAGTTATTTCCACAATTTTTACTTCCCTGAGAAATGATTATAATAAACAAGATAATAAAGATAGAATTGATGATGACCTGAACAAACCAAAAAAAATGTAATCAAATAGAAAAAAAATAGACCAAAGTAAACAATACTGAACCAAGATGAAACAAAAAACCCCATCTTAACCTGACCCAGACTGAATGCAATTTAACTAAAATGAATTGAAATAAATAAAAAAGAATAGAACAAAACTTACTTGGTATTAAATGACCAAAATTAAACCAAGGATGATGAAATTTCATTTCTGTATTTTTCATCCAATTCCATAGTTTCCCTATTTGAAAATTGCATCGGTATATCTCTTGAAGGGGGTATAAAACCCTCTATCATAGCATCAATAACATAAATGTATTGTGATAAAAGATATGGAATCATTATGTTCTTATAGCCAGGAAATTTATTTCCATTAAGAATTTACACACCCCTACTATTGATTTAATTAATACTATTCATTAATTAGAATAGGATATTAAAGGAAACATAGTTATATCTGATACTACTCTATGTGATCATGTTAGTTAATGCACCGCCAATCCTCCAAGAAGCTCTTCTACTCCTCATGTGAACAAGAACTTCTTATCCTCACATGAATAAGATCATGAATGTATTCATTAATGAATATTAAAACGTTTAGAAGGATATTATGGAAATATAGTCATCCTTACATAAAATATATTTGTTTATAGATTATTTTCTATATATTTGAAATGAATATTTTGGAATTGACTGTTACAAAACCAAATATTGTGGAAATAACTTGTCCTTTTGTCTTCAAAATTGTGTAGCCCAGAATAAATATTGAAGTTCCTCATATATCTCCAACAACATTATCTCTTCTCAAAAACATTATAATACATTAAAGATATATCCTCAAAAGATTCCACTAAACTCTATGAATATTGGACAACAAATAAAACCGTCTACAATAATCCTATTAGGTTATTCACACTCAACATGAAACATGCAAGTTAATTCATCATTTACTAACTAGTATTCCATAATTATTAACCCTAAATTATTTGAAAAATGTTGGGAAGATGATTATTCAAACCATATTCATACCTAGAATCCAACCATTGAATTAAAATGTCCTCTATGTTAATATACTAAAATGTGATTAGCATCTAAATTATGATAGTGTTGTAATGTAGTAATCTTTATTATGATGTATATTCAAAATATGATAGGGGCATAATGTATCCATCTCCCTTAAGGAATATCAATATTTAGGGTTCTATCAGACTGAACCTCAGGTCCATATCATCTAATAATATCCATTTATAATAATCAATACATGAACTAGATATATATATATATATATATTATAACAGTATAATAAATCTATTTATCTCAAAATGAACCACATAGTTGGTGCCATGGTACACTATTCAAGATCCTAGCATCTAAAAACCCATCAATAATAGAAAGAAATAACACAAGGAATTACACATCCCACTCCCTATTCCTTAGTTATATAACAATATATCACTTTCATATCATATATAGGCATACCATATCAATCCATTTGATGAAACCCATTACCTCCCACTCACTATACTCAGAGCTTGACTAGCCTAGGCATTGCTTGTCATTCTCAATTATTATCTCTTAGAATATCACATAGCCCTTAGGTCCTAACTCATTATTCAGAAACATATACTATCAAATTGAGCTAAACATATTGATTTTCTAACATATCTTACCCTTGGTAACACTGTTTACCTGATCACTCAAAACCTCACTTGATAATAATTTCATCTATTCAATCACTTCCAAGGTGAGTCTCAACACCTTAGGAATAATTTTATGTCCTTCAGCACTCCAATCCTCTTAGGAAAACCATTCTCTAGGCATAAAACCCACGGCCCTCTTATGGTAGAACACTATTCTAGATTATATTAGTCATCGTGAGACCTATCAAAATTCAAACCATGTTATGATACACATTTTAATCTAAGGTGACACCCAAAATATTAACAATTTACCTCATACACTTATCAAACCACAGCCAAAAATGAGAACGAAAAAACCTTTTAATCATAAGAATAAAATTATATATCCTCATATGTAGTTAAAATATATAGTCTTAAGAACATTAAAATTTTTCCCATGAATTTACACCCATTTAGTTTCTATATCAACATTTTATTCATGGTTTAAAATGAAATGTAGTCATCATGAGACCCTCAAATCAAACTCTCACATATGGAGTATCCATTACTATCCAATATAGATCTAGATACTTTTTTATATCATTATGTATTATCGTAGATCCCATCCTGATCTTCATTTCCTTAACCCCCATTCATTAATACTTAGTTGTAATTTATCAACCATATGTTTTTCTTTTCATCTTAATTTTTAATTAATATCCATTTTATTTTATTTATGAATTTATTTTTTAGTAACCAATTTTCAAATAAGGATTCATAAATTCAATTTCATTTTAGATGAATGTTTTAAATATTTAATAGAATGTTCCATGAGAAAAACTATTTTCTTGAGAAGAAATAAAAAATATGGAAGTACGATAAAAGAACTGACGTTGCAACATATTGTAATTTCATACCGTTGATTTTAAATTTTAATATCTATTTTTAACATAATATTTTATTTTTAATTGTAACAATATTATTTGGAGGATATTTATGCCCATGAAAATGAAAACTTTGTCCCAAATGACCACCTATACCAGGTATTAGGATATTAGAACCATGGCTGAGTACACTACTGAGAAGGGGAGAGTATTTTCAAGATGTGGAATTTTCCCAATTCAAGTGTAGGTTCTAGTAACACTATGTTGGAAAAATATAATGCATGGTCTAAAAAGGTTTTATCTAAAAAAAATGAATGAAAAAGGTCAATACAGGTAAAAGAATGGAATCAAAGGGTAAATAGTGAATTTATGTATCCGATGGATATTTAGTGTCTATCACCTCCATCAGAGACCACATTGGCTTGTGATGCATATTTGTATTCAATTTTTACATTATATACCGTCTAGTAGTCCTAGTGGTGATTAGGATGACGACATTCCTGATGATAGGGATGGTGAGGATGACCACGACGAATAGGACATGGATGATGGAATGGAAAAGGGAAATGGTGAGGTTGAGGCTAAGGTTGAGGATGAGGATGAGGATGAGAACTACGATATTGATTAAGATTATGCCAAGGATGATGATTACAATAGTGTTGGTGACAATTGATAGATTGATTAGTTTCATTTTTTACTGATATTTTTGAAATTTTTTATTTGATGATATGTTGTGAACAAATATAGGTGATATTTTATATGTTTGTTATCATTGGGAAAATGCCTTAATTTATTTATTACTTTTTCATTATTTTTATATTGGATTATTTCTATTTGAGGATTCTTTATTGGTTTCATTCATATTTTTTTGTTAAAGATGTTCTGTAGGATTCATTGTGGGTTGAGGATGTTCTATTTTCTTTTTGTGTGTTTTATTTTGATTGTAGGAGTAGTGGGAAGTTATATTAAATATTTCTTTTTTTTATTTTTCATTTCAAGTATATTTTATTACATGTGTAGTTTTCTATTGGTTTCATTATTTCATATGTTCTATTTTGAATTTTTGATTACAATTACCCTTTTTTATTTTTTGTCTTTCAGTGAAGTGGGGATGTAGCTGGCTAGGGAGTGGGGGGCTGTTAAAATAGTTTGGATAAATATTGGTGTAGGTTATAAAAACTATTCTCTAGTCTAAACCAACTATTACGAAATGTTGGTATATTCTTCCTTTCCAACAGTAAAGGGAACAAAAAATGATGATAATTCAAAAGAAGAATCGGAAGAGGAAACCATGGCTAAGCAAACACCATAAGAACCTCAAATAAGAAATAGAAGAGTTGAAAATGATCAATCCAACATCATTGGGGATTGTACTGCACCCAAAAAAAGGAGAACGAGTAAAGAATCACATTATTCCTTACTTTCAATTATGCAACCAACCTCATTTGAAAAAGCTGTGAAGAATAAATCCTGGGTCAAGTCTATAAATAAATAATTGGATTAGAATGGCATAAACTAGACATGGAATTCTTTTAGAAGACTAAAAAACAAAATTTTATTGGTACAATGTGGGTACTTAAAAACATATTTTATGAGCATGGAAACGTGATAAATAATAAGGCATGATTAATGTGTCAAATCATTGTAAAAATTGGTATTATTGACACTAAATAAACATTTTCACTAGTGGAAAGACTGAAGTATTCTAGGATCTTTATTTCAATAGATATTTAAATAGGGTAAAAAATTTATTATATGGATGTCAAAATTGAATTCTTAAATGGTGTTCTCAAATAAGTAGTCTACATTGAAAAACCAGTGGGTTTTTTTATTTGAAATAATGAAATTAATGTTTATAGATTAAATAAGGGACTCTATATTCTGATGCAGGAACCACAATCATGGTTTTCTCAACTTTATTCTTATCTGAAGAAGATAAAATTTTAAATAGTAGGTTTCAATGGTAATCTCAATGTGAAGAATTCTCAAAAATATATTTTATAGTTATTTTTTATTTGGATGATATTATTTTGTGTGGAATAGGGAAGGGGTGAGTGGGAGAATTTTCTAAAAATATTAAATATGAATTTTAAATTTTTATAATTGGTGAACTCATATACTTCTTAGAGATAAAGGTGAATCAAAATAAGGATTACACTTTCATTTCTCAAGAAAAATATTCAAGAGATCTTCTCAAGAAATTCAACATGAATGAATCCAATCCAATGTTGACTCCAATAGAAATTGGGAAAAAATGGAATACAAGAAGATGATACTTCCATGGATCTCATCTAGTATAGAATAATCATTGGAATATTATTATACTAGACTATAACACAAAAAAAAATATTCATTGCAACATGATCTATGTCCCTCTATCAAAGAAAATAAAGGATGATCATTTGGAAGAAGTTAAATGAATCATGTGATACATTCAATTTACTCTCAATTTTGGATTATAATTTATTGTAGTAAGAGATCATAAATTTTATAAATTTTATGATGCTAACTTGTCTTGATATGTGGTGGATAGAATTTCAACAAGTGGTGTATCATTATTCATAGGAATCAACTGTATGGGATGGATGAGCAAGAAATAGAAAATCACTTCTCTTTATACAATTAATAAGTCTATATGTTTTCTAAAAATACTTTCACTCAACTATTGTGGATGAAGGAACAACTGGTTGATATTAGTGATGTGGTGAAATAAACGATGTTGATTCCCTTTGACTACAAGAGCATGATCTATCTTACAGAAAATTTGGTTCAATGCACTTATAGAAAACATATTGAGATCAGATATCACTTCAACAAGGAAAATAATGAATAAAGTTTGATTAAAATTTATCATATTAGAATTGATGACCACGTGTATGGCATTATTAATAATCCATTAGTTGAATTTTTTTTGGAGAAACATCTATTGAACCTTGGTATTAAGCCACTTCTCATTGCATGAGGAGATTAAGGTTGGTACACTCTTCCCAAGTTTGGTAACTATTTTATTCTATTTATGGAATTTATATATGTTTATGGGGGTATATATGATCCATGGATTGTTTGTTAGCACTAAAAGTATATATAAAAGTTTTATGGGTTTATTTCCAAATGTGGGGTGTTGATAAATTCACTGTTTTAAATGCTTTCGAGTTACAGGATTTTAACAAACCATGCAATGCTTCCGTGACAAGATAACAATTAAGTGTAATAATTAAAGAGTCTATATTTATAATATATTTTCTTGGAAATATTTAAGCATTTTAAAGCATACAAACCCAATTAGTTCTTCCCCTATTATTTTATACACTGATATTTTCTAACATAAACTTTGACTTTTGGATGAGTTATTTCCATCCTTTCAGGTTCTTATAGGAGATGGTTCATTATTAAATCTATAAAAAGATTTAAAATAGACCTAAAGTGTGGGTGTTTTGGAACCAAGGCCTTTCATAGCTAGAAATAGAGTCTATTTTGTGTTGGTTGTCAATCCATGCGGGGTTGATCCAGGATTTTTCAAGGTATGTTATTTTACAATACAAGATAGCTGCAATGTTAATGGTGGTTTCATTTCCCAAAGTTTGAAAACATTTTATGCTCAAAATCATGAGTATTCACCAATATTTTTGAAAGGTAGTTTTCTATAATGAATCTTATAAAATATGGTAAAGGAATATGTTTTGATATAACTGGGTTTTGTGAAGACTAAGTTTCAAAAAAATGTTAATCTTTGTGAAGGTATTGATCTCCATGATCACGTGATGGAAAGAAGTTGTTCTTCATAACCATGATAAAAATCATGAGTGAATGAGGGGTTTAAATTGATTCTTTAAGACTAAAAAAACATTGATAATGGGTTTAATTTCACTAGATCTTCCTAAATTTAATACATTCATGAATATTATTTTGGTGTATCATAAAAAATATGCTGAGACATTTGTATCTTCATTATATGATGAGATAATAAATAGAGATCTACCCCTAAATCATTACTCATGAAAAGAATTGTAGAAAAAGATGAATAATTCTAAAATTGTTAAGTCTAATATATTCAAAAATCCATTATTAATTGTAATCCTAATCACAAAAAATACTATATAAGTTTTGACCAATGCCTAGGTATATTGGAAAAAGGAGTTTTATGATGACTAGTTATTGCATGATGAATTTGTATTTCATGAAGGTCGGTTTCTTCAAAAAGTTTATGTGATTCATTAAGAAGCTTCATGATGGATCTTACCAAATAGTAGTATTGAAAATTTGATTAAAGTGAATTGTGATTTCAATTTCATCAACTATAGACTACTGTGCAAGTAGAAACTCAAGAAAGTCATGTATGAAGACTCAAATGAAAATATAATGTAGAGACCTTGAAGTCATTAAATTGATAAATATTTCACCCAAACCAGGGAGCCAGAGGGAGTCTATGGAAGTATTATGAGGGAGGATTTGTGTTGTCCCTAAAACTTATAAAGACAGTGTGATAGGAATAAAGATATTGTGTCTGAACATTTATATTTTACAACTAGGGAAGATTAGTAGATTTAGGTATGACCAACACATTGTCGACATATGCTCCTTGGAATATCCCTTAATGGAGAAAACGTAAAATTGATGTGTTGTATCCTTATATGTGAATGTTTAATTAATACATGATTTCATCAGATATGTTTAACAATTTTCCACTAATATAAGAATAAGATCTGTTGTTTTAATAGAAAATGTTGACACCTAGATTCCTCTCTCCCCTATCTGGGTATTCCAGGGTCCTAAAATATTATGTATTATATGTCTAAGAAGGATTCTAGTTATGAATAATGTTTTGGGAGATGAAATAGATCACTTATGGTCTATTTTTTATGTTTCCAAGCTTCCAAAGGCACAAAACTAGTATAGTTCATAGGAGAGTTGTTATATAATGAAATAATTTTTTCAAAAAAATGAAATAACAAGTATGTATGAATGTCAGGGGTCATTAAAGTTGGTATCAGATTAAAGGTTTAATTAGCCTTTGGAAACTAGAATGAGAAAACACAATGATATTCATAAGGATATGTCTAATCACAAGACAATGGATGAGTCAAAGAATAGAAAAAATATCATAGATTTTTGGAAAAAGATTGATTAAGTGATATCCTTTAAATACATCCCCATCTAAATACTAAAAATGGATGTGGCTATGAAATAGATTTACCTAGGGGAAAAAACCCCTAAAAGACCATATTGATATAGACTCAATTAGGAACTAGTGAAAAATAATAGGCTTTTCTACACACTTTCTTTGGCACTCTTAGGTGATATGATTTAGAAAATTTCAAACTCTTTACAAACCATCATAAATGATTTAAAAAGATTATTAATATGAATAACCAAGGATAAACCTAATGATTAATATATTAAAGAATAATTCATCATTATTTGAAAATCCTATATGTTGATTTTCATGATTATGTGGTGACCCACTATGATTAGTGTTTCTTAGACTGTGTTTTTGGTTTTAGTCAATGGTTGGAACCTGAAGGAACCATATTAATGAGTAATGAAATGTAAAATGAAATGATTTTCATCCAAAGACACTAAATAGTATATGATTTGAAATGAAAACCTCATTTTTATGCCCAAAAATTTTTCTCAAGCTATAAATCATGGTAAACATCCAAATTTGAAAAGAAGGGAATAATGATCTATTGAGTCCTTCATGTGACAACACCCACCATCCATTTTCTTTCCCATTGATCTATTGGTATTTTTGACATAGTACAGTACCACTGAAAAGATATTTTCTTTTGTCCAGTGAACAGAGCTTCAAAAAGTATATTTGGATGTCTACTATTCTTAATTTGAGGAATATCAATGGGATAATATTATTAAGAACACAAGTAAACAAGATGAAATTGGTTCTATGGATTGAGATGAGTTCAAGAAATTATTTTTCTGTAATTACATTAAATGAATTCTTTGTAATTGGAGGAATACTGAATTCTTATATCTTAATGAGAAGGGGGATGAATCCATTGGTTCCAATGAATAGAATTTTACATGAATTTCAATGTAATCTTTGGTTATTTTTATTCATCTTGAATGTAATATTTATTGCCACTTAATTTGGATAAAAAAATCTCCAATGGGTTTTATCCATAAGGGACATCAATTTTTAGGAAGATATTTGTCAATTTTATATCAAAGTCAAAGTGGAGGTTGGAGTTACTTATTATACTCATGGGTTTTATAAGAATATAACAATTAAATTCAATTTAAAATTTAATAACCATGGATAAAAGATGATGATATTTCTTTATACTCAAAGTGGAAGAAGAAACATGGAAGTAATTATCTTAATGGGGCTAGTAAATATTTTAACTGTGGAAGGAATTTCATAAGGTGGATACATTTCTAATTTATGGGAAAAAAGCTTGTGAATGATGTGAATAATGAGAAATATCCCTATAAGTAACCTCACACAATTTAGTGTTTCAATTGAAAGAAGTTTTGGGATTATTCTAAGAAGTGCCCCAATCCAAGGACTAATGAGGAAGACAAGCCACAAACACCTTTGAAGATAATGAATAAATGGAAATCTTATTTCATTATAATGAATGATGTTAACCATGATAAATAGGGAACACCTATCCTCCCGTACATAGTAGAGAATTTCATGTTATATTTTTTATGAGTAATTTCCCAAGGGAAATATTACTATTCATCCTTTAGTTAAATTTCCTGTGATTATCTACATGGACTCTAGAACAACGAAACCGCATATTCAATCGATATAAAGATGATATCAGGGTTCAAATGATTTTTTGTATAAAATAATAGATTATTTAAGGCATAAATGGTCAATTAACTTTTGTAAGTGTATATTTATCGATATAAGATTAAATTAAGAGTTATGTATTCCATAATGGATTTAGAAATTTAAGGATGGTAACAAATTCAAAATCTTTGACACCCCGTATAGAGGTTTTATGTTATGGGAGTTTATCATGATTAAGGATGTTTTAAGATATATTAATGGATTTTTTTGATTACCATGTTTAATGATAATACATGATGTAGGTATTCACATGTTTGAAATGTGAAAATCAGTAGATACTTTACTTATATGTGTATCAATGTTAAATTAATTTTTATAAATTTAGAAATATTCTTTATTAAATTTTCTATCTTTCAACTTTCAAAAGGGTAAAAAGTTTAAGCAGTTATGAAAAGGTTTATATTGAACATTGAAAGACGTTTTAGAGATTAATGTTTCTCAATATGAAGATTTATGTTTTTTGGATAACCTTTTCTAACCATGTTTATTGTGACCTTAAATAATTCTAGATATAATGAATTATTATTATATTTATGGATCTTATGATCTGTATGTGATTCAGGTATAACAAATCCACCTTCATTTCTCTGAGTAAGATATGAACTATAAATTGTTCAAGGAACAATCCAAGGGTTATATTGTTCTTATGAAATGGAATTAAATCATGTAAGATCATATTCTTGTGAAAATTATTCAACTTTAGTAAAAAATCTTGAAATAAAATGTTGTCGTGTTTGTTGGTTGGAGTAAGACACTAAAGAGGGGGTTAATTAGTTCCCATAAAAATTCCTGTCGATTTTTTATTAAAACATACCCCAATTTAAAATCAAATACTAGCCAGTTAACCAAAGTAGTAGATTTATAAAAGATTTGATCATTTGAATGATTTCTAAAATATGGATTTGTTCTTAGTTAAGATTATATGAATTACTATTTTAACTATTTGAAATATGTATACTAAATAAAATTCTAATACAATAACTATATAATAATAAGTATAAAATAAAAATTACGTTTTCTAAAATAATTATACGAATAGATAAAAAAAGATGAAAACACATAGTAAAAGTAAAGAAGAGGTTTAGTAGCAAGACAAGACCTAATTTTCTCCACTTAGTGATCACTTTACACCATGAAATTTATATAAATAAACTTGATCCATACACTGTATTAGTGTACACAACAATATATGAACTTTCATGGTTAGTAGAACTCTTCCAAAATATTTGTGGGAGTATAAAACAAACAGACATGCCACAAAAGGACATATTCCACTATTATCTGTGGGAGTGTAAGGTGTATACATATAATTCTGTGAATATATCAATGTATCTTCTAGTTTTTCACAATAGTAATGATAGAGAGATGTCGTTGGTGACCTCAAATGATTAGTGTGATTTTGGGGTACTTAGGTGCATCAGAGTGGCTGACCAAGGTCGTCTCTCAAAGGAGGAAGTGAATTTAACAACTTATTAGAGGTATTCTAAAAAAATAAAATAGAATATAATAAAAACACTACTTTAAAGGATTGGTGTTTGTTTTAGTTTATGAATCTAGAAGAATTTTGCAGGAAGAAGATTGTATAATTTTTTTGTTTTTAGTTTTGAAATGAATTTCGATTAAAATGACACAACACGAAGATGTTTTTTTAGAAATCTAATTAAAAGGCATAATCGATGTAACTCTACCTATTCACTCTATTATTAATAATTATAATTTAAATTAACATTCACTTAATTATGATCCCTTAATTTTTTAAATCCCAAACCCTGCGAGTATTAACTTTACCATGAAGATGAAGTCAATTTAACCCTAGGCTAACTTCAGAACATGCAATCGCAACACCCTGCATTAATTGATGTTCTAAGATTATATTATGGTCAGTGGTAAATTAAGGCACATAACCAATCTGGAAATGAGGATTAATTGAGTTTATGGATTGTATTTGAACTCTACAAATTGATCCCATGTGGTCTTGTATTACTGATTAAGATTACGCTCTCACAATTCACACAAATCCTCACATCGCGCGTTTTGTGTTTATTGTTCAATTGATTGATTAGTTTCATTTAAATTAAAAACTCAATTAATAGATCATATTTAGTGAATTACAGTAGATAATTGATTCAAAATAAATGAATGAAGAAGGTGAGAGGTAGATCGATTACTAAAAGACTACTCTTCCATGGGTGGCGTAATCATCGTAGAAGCGTTTTGCATGTGCAAAGGTTTATAATGGTCATAACCCAATAATGCTTATACTCAAGAATTACAGCCCAAATAGGAAGATTAAGAGAATAAATTTAAACAAAACAGAAGAAAAGAGAAGAAATAAAAGAAGAACAACATAGTTTATTACATAAACAAAATCATTACAACATGAAGGAGAAGAAGAAGGCTTCGTCGAAGGGATCCTTGCTTCAAGAGCTACCCTTATTGAAATGGTTGGATAATTATAGTGTATCCACTTATCCTCTACCCTCAACTTCCCAATGCACGTCCCAATCCCTCCAAATGAGAAAAACTCCAATTTATAGAGGGGAGGGATGAGAGGTTACAAGTGATTTCAAGTGTGAATGTGGAAATTCGTCCAAATATTTTAATGCAAATTGAACCACCCATTTGACCACCAAACCGCGTGACTTGTCCGGACTTCCAGAAGGATAATATGTGGGGATATGGGTCCTCTATCGCCTCTGAAAAGTTGGTCTTAATCCAGGCCCATAAGAAGGAGTATTGGCCAAAATACAGAAGCTTTTCCATTCTGACGAGTCCAGCCCAACTTTGACTTCATGGACCATTTGCAATAATCAAATGCACTCTTTAGCTTTGGTGTCCTGAATACAAGTTGTAGATAATTATGTGAGAAACACTGTTACAAAATTTCAAATTTAACTAATAAATAAAAAAATATTTATCTTTGAAATACTATAGTGAACTATAAAGGGTAAAACGGGAAGTTTTATCAAATATTCAAATGAATGATATAATTCCAAATACTTTCTAATTAAACATATTTAACACAATGTGAGGAAATTATATCATTTATTATCAATAAAATATTAAATAAAATAGTGTTTTATCAACTCCCCCACACTTACCCTTTTGCACTCCTGAGCAAAATCTAATACTAAGTAAACATCAATATCAAATCAAAACTAATTTTAAAACACATATCCTTGAGATCAATCAATTACACACCAAGAAACAAAAGATATCATGCCTCATAAAAAACAATTATTTAAAGTTCTTCATTTATATCATTCAATATATTTCCACTTCATTTATCCTCCCATGCACAAAACACTTACCTCGCTTGAATTTTCTCTCATCACTCAAATATCAATTTTTTTGCAATGTCTTTCTCATCCAAACTCATACAAGGGTCACCATAGTCCTGATAGACTCCTACATCGCTACCCGATGTGAGTCAAGGACATATGTTTATCATGAGGACTTTTTGGGGTTGTTCTGTGGCTTTCAGTTGGTAGGATTAAGATGTGAAAAACTCTGAGGCTGAATGAGGAGGGCTTGACTCTTTTGAAGCAAAATTGCATTAATCTAATTTTCACTTAAATATGGTCTTCTCCTCAATTCCCATAGTATCAATTCAGCTCTATTATCATGAAAATTCATGAAAAGTTTACACCATTCATCATTTAAGTATCAAAAATGTCAATCTTCTCAAACATGATTTTCTTGAAAGCTTCAGATGGGCACAACTTTCCACCTCAATTAGAAGCTCTAGAAAAGGCACAACTTCACTTGTCATGAAAGCTCCAGAAAAGGCATAGCTTTCAATATAATGTCTTTCTTTAGTAGAAAACACATCTCTTCATAATTTAATTTTCCACCCAAAGTATCACAGAATGTGGTGGCACAACACAAGATAGATTCCCCCACACTTAAGCTCAACTAGATTATGCAATTTCACTTCAAGAGTTGGTTGGATAGGAAAAATTGGCTTGTAATGTGGTTAACCTAATAGGTTGTGCATGGATTCTAAGGGCAAAAAGGATTAAATATTCAAGGTAGGCCATTATAAAAAATGATTCTTTGAAATAGGGGCTTTAATACCAAACAAATGCCTCAATAATTTAAACATAAGTATCTCAAAACCTCATGTTTTGACAGGAATAGATCAAATTATGGTTAAATCAAGCATGGTTTGGTTCTCTAAATAAGTGAGGTGAATGTAAAGAATATGAAAATAATGGTTTAGAAGCATCACAGGAAAGTGATTTCAAAAATAAAGACAGTGAGATGTGGCATGGGATTCAAAATTCAGCGTACTTTTCATGAAATTACTAAATATTTGAACTTGAAACAAAGTCATTTCAGCATTCATTTAAGCTTAGTTTCAAGGGGTATATTGTTTCACTCATTGATATGCATTTCTAAATTGTGATGAGAATCATTTCAGCTCAAAAATTTCAAAAACAGAAAGAAAATTGAAAAATAAACACACAAAATTTGAAAAACACACAATTATTTTTGTTTTTTTTAAATAGGAAAACAATTAAAATTACTAAACTAAAAGGTTCCCTCAACCACACTTAAAATATTTAATTTTCATCAATGTGAACCCATGACATGATATATGCACATGAAATGTATAATTTTTAAATAGGACAAATAATATAAAAGTGAAAGGGTTAGGAACAGCCTGATGTGCTCAAGTGATGATGGGGTCATGCAGTGTGATAAAATCCACTGCATTAGTAGGAAGTCCCTCAATGTATCACTTTAAACATTTCCCATTGACTGTAAATATCCTTCCAGTGTCCTCTTTTGTGATTTACACTGCACCATAAGGAAAAGCATTAGATACAATATAAGGACCTAACCATCTGGAACACAACTTACCAGGCATCAACTTCAGTCGTGAACTGTAGAGTACGACTTTCTCTCCAACATGAAACTCCCTTTTCTGGATCATTTTATCATGAACTACTTTTGATCTTTCCTTGTAGAGCCTTGAGTTCTCATATGATGGCATTTTAATCTCGTCAAGCTCTTTAATTTGCAACTTCCTTTGAATTCCATCTTGGGCCAATTCCATGTTGCATTTCTTTATAGCCCAATAAGCCCGGTGCTCAACTTCTACTGGGAGATGAAATGCTTTCCCAAGAAAAATACAAAATGGGGACATACCAATGGGGGTCTTGTGTGCTGTTATATAATCCCACAATGCATTATCCAAGCGCTTTCTCCAATTCTTCCTATTTGGCTGCACAGTTTTCTCCAAAATTTGTTTCAACTCACGATTTGAAACCTCAGCCTGGCCATTTATTTGGGGGTGGTATGGTGTTGATATTTTGTGTGTCACCCCATACTTTTGAATGAGGGAAGTGAAATTCCTATTGCAAAAGTGTGTCCCTTGGTCACTGATGATGGCCTTTGGTACTCCAAACCTACAGAAAATTTGAGCCTTGACAAAATCCACTATAACATGAGAATCGTCAGTCCTGGTGGCCTTGGCCTCCACCCATTTACTCATATAATCAACAGCAACCGAAATATACAAAAATCCAAATGAACTAGGAAAATAACCCATAAAATCAATGCCCCATACATAAAAAATCCCACAAAATAGTATGGGTTGTTGGGGCATCTCATGTCTCCTAGAAATGTTCCCAGTGTGTTGAAAACTAGAGCATGACTTACAAAACACATAGGCATCATGGAATAATCTAGGCCAATATAACTTAGAGTCCAAAACCTTCCTCGCTGTCCGTTGGGGTCCAAAGTGTCCACCACAAGCAAGTGTATGACAAAAATGCAAAACAGACGCCAACTCATGATCGGGAACACACCTCCTAATGACTTGGTCACTACACATGTGCCAGATGTAAGGATCATCCCCCACATAAAACCTAGACTCAATTTTTAATTTTTGGACTTGATGGTTGTTTATATTTGTAGGTATTTCAGAGGCAACAAGGTAGTTCACTAAATCAGCATACCAAGGATGCGTACCTGAGATGGAATAAAGATGCTCATCGGGAAAAGTGTCCTGAACTGGTACCTGGTCCAAGGTGTCATCCTCTAGTGTGTGAGTAAGCCTACTCATGTGGTCTGCCACCAAATCCTCTGACCCCTTCTTGTCCTTTATATCAAGGTCAAACTCTTGAAGAAGTAGCATCCAACAGATAGGTTGTGGCTTTGCATCTGGCTTGTTTAGGAGGTACCTCAAACCTGCATGGTCAGAAAAAACAACAACTTTAGATCCCAATAAATATGAACGGAATTTATCTAAACAAAATATGACAGCAAGAAACTCCTTTTCTGTGTTTGTGTAATTTTATTGGGTTGAATCCAATGTCCTTAATGCATAGGCAATCACATGTGAACGTCCTTCACCCTCTAAGATAAGACAGCTCCAACTGCGAAGTTGGAGGTGTCACACATAAGCTCAAAAGGAATCTCCCACCGTGGGGGCTGTATGATAGGTGGAGTGGTCAGACGTTGTTTTAGCTCATAAAATGAATTCCTGCAAGAAACATCAAACACAAAATCAGAATCCTTTTGAAGTAATCTTGACATAGGAAGAGCAATCTTACTAAAGTCTTTGATGAAACACCGATAAAATCCTGCATGCCGTAGGAAAGATCTAACATCACGCACACATGAAGGATATGGTAAGGATGAAATAATATCTAACTTTGATCTATCAACCTCTATCCCATGTTTTGACACTACATTCCCTAAGAAAATGCCATGCTCTACCATGAAATGACACTTTCCAAAGTTCAGGACCAGATTCTTCTCAATACAAAAATTCAACACCTTTCCCAAACTAATTAGACATTCATCAAATGAAGACCCATACACTGTAAAATCATCCATAAATACCTCCATCCAGGTCTCAATAAAATCAGAAAATAAACTCACCATACATCTCTGGATGGTACCTGGGGCGTTGCAAAGTTCAAATGGCATCCTTCGGTAGGAAAATGTGCCAAAGGGATAGGTGAATATAGTCTTCTCCTGATCCTCTGAAGCTATGAGAACCTGAAAATATCCAGAAAATCCATCCAAGAAACAATAGTGTGTCTTCCCAGCTAGTCTCTCAAGCATCTGATCAATAAATGGGAGGGGGAAATGGTCCTTGCGAGTGGACTGATTTAGTTTCCTATAATCAATTAACACACACCAACTATTTTGGACCCTCATTGGAACTAACTCATCTTTATCATTTTTAACAACAGTAACACCACTATTCTTAGGCACAACCTGAATAGGACTTACCCAGTAAGAATCTGAAATGGGAAAGATTATACCTACCTCGACCAATTTCTCAACTTCTTTTTTAACAACATCCAAAAGGGTGGGATTGAGTCTCCTTTTTGGTTGTATCACCAGTTTAGCCCCATCATCCAAGAGAATCCTATGCATGAAAATGGAGGGGATAATACCTGATATGTCAGCCAAGGTCCACCCAATCGCCCTGATTTTCTCCCTCAAAATATTCAAAAGATTTTCTTCATGTTCAAAAGGGAGATTGTTAGCAATGATAACAGGTAATCTCTCACCACTCAACAAGTATGAGTATTTCAGATTTGGTGGCAATGGCTTGAGTTCTAATGAAGGAGGGTGTATTATGGATGGATACATTGAAGGAACTGAAATATGTGCACAAAGAGCATCAGTATCAGAATAGAAATCATCAAAATCAGAGAATAAAGCATCAAATCTATTAGCATACTCAACATACATGTCATAATCAGAGTGAACATGATCAAAATCAGAATATGATTCCATTTCAAAATCAAATCTTAGAGAGTCTTGTTCCTTAAAAACGAGTGTAGAAGTACTCTTAGACATCAAACTAGAACCAATACTCATAATCTCCCTAAGCATAGGACAATCAAATTCCATGGATTTTTTATTTGGTGGTTCAAAATTGGAAATAAAAAATGCAGAATGATCCTCTGAGGGGTACTTTAGGGAATCCATAACATTAAATATCACAACTTTATCCATAAATTCCATGGAAAGTGTACCCCCATTGACATTTATGATAGTTTTTTCAGTTTTGAGGAAGGGCCTACCTAGATAATGGGGGCATGAGAACTTACCTGATCATCCTTCATGTTAAGCACATAGAAGTCTTCTAGAAAGATCATGTCTCTTACCCAAACAAGTACATCCTCAAGAACTCCCACTGGATATGTCGTTGCTCTATTCGCCAACTGCACCACTACTCTTGTTGGCATCAACTCACCAACCTACAAGAAGAGAATACAGAGTGAGGCATCACATTTATTGAATCTTCTAAATCACAAAGAGCATCAGAGAAGTTCAACTCCCCTATGGTACATGGGATGGTGAATGTCCCTGGATCCTTGCACTTTGTTGGCATTGCTAGAGTTGGTGTAATGAGTGCTGAGACATTCCTTCCAAGGTTGATCCTATCATTTCCCTTGATCCCTCTTCGATTGGTGCAGAGTTCTTTTAAGAATTTGGCATACCTTGGGATTTGCTTAATGGCTTCAAGTAGAGTAATTTTGATCTCAACATGCTTGAATGTGTCCAAAACCTCCTTTTTCATTGCTTCTTCAGCCATATTTTTGGTTTGAACAAACCTGTTTGGAAAAGGAAGGGGTTTAGGAGGAACATCATCAATCTTTTTCTTACCTTTATCTTTCTCCTTGGATTTCTCATCAGTTGGTTTGGAATGCGGCTGCTCCGGAGTTGAGGTGAATCCCGGTGGAATGGTAGGTACAGATTTATCGTTCATTTTCTTCCCACTTCTCAATGTGATGTCACTGACATTCCCCTTTGGATTTGGAGTGGGTTGGGAAGGTAGATTTCCATAATTCTTACTTACATGTTCATGGAGGGCGGTGGCAATCTGGCTCATTTGAGTCTTTAACTCCCTCAGCTCCGAACCTTGACTCTTTAGATCATTTTATTGATTAAGAACAATTTGTTTCAAAATATCATCAGTGTTAGAGTCTGTCGTTGGTGGAGGATTCCCTTATTGCTGACTTGTTGATGTTTGAGCTTCAAATCTCCTTTGGGGTTGTTGGAAACCCTGATGGTAAGGCGGAGGCTGCTGGAAGTTTTGTTGAAAATGTGGCCTTTGTTGTTGTCCAGATCCACACCTCATTTCTGATTGATACTTCCACCCTTGGTTGTATGTTGGAGCAAATGAATCAAAATTCTTTTGGGGATATGGTTGTTGTTGCTGCTGAAATGGTCTCCCTGGGAATACTGATGCGCGATCCTCTGTCTCTTGTAGTTGTGGGCAACAGTCAGTTTGGTGGCTTGTCTCAGTGAAAATGCCACAAGGCCTTGAAGGAGGGGGTAGAGATGTATTTTGTGCCAAAGAAATTTTCCTCACCATAGTGGTCAATTCTTCTAACTTGGTATCAATCAAATTACTCTCAAGAGAAAAAGGACTTACCTGATGTACTCCCCTGATATGTGGTGTACCTCGATCACCAAATTGTTGGAAGTTTTGGGCCATCTTGTCAATCAATGCACGTGCGGCTGCTGGTGTCTTGTCCACCAATGCTCCTCCAGCTGCAGCATCAACCATGCTTCTCTCCATAGGTGTGAGTCCTTCATATAAGTATTGGATAAAGAGTTTCTCACTGATTTGGTGATGTAGACAGCTTGCACATAACTTCTTGAATCTCTCCCAATACTCATACATTGACTCCCCTTGGGCTTGATTGATCCCTGATATCTCCGTTCGAATGGATTTGGTCCTTGATGCTGGAAAAAATCTATGCAAAAAAAGACGTTTCAAATCGTTCCAACATGTTATATCTTCAGGTTGTAAATAGTACATCCAATCCTTTGCAGCTCCATCAAGTGAAAATGGGAATGATCTTAATTTGATTTGATCTTCAAAAACATTTCTAGGTTTTAGGGTTGAGAAAACCACATTAAATTCCTTAAGGTGTTTATTGGGATCCTCACCAGATAATCCATGAAACTTTGGAAGAAGGTGAATTAATCTGGATTTTAACTCAAAGTCTGATTCGATATTTGGGTATGCAATAAAATTTGGTTGATAGTTAATATTTGTTGTAGCCAATTATCGAATGGTTCTATTAAGTTCATTTCTATTATTTCCAGCCATTGGTTCCTATTTTATGTTTTAATTTGAATTGATTCCAATTTCAATGTTTCCAGAAGAGAGGAATTCACCAATTGGTTGAATATTGAAACTTCCCGTAGATTGAGAATGTCTGATTCATGACCTAAGGCCGCGTTCAATCTCAGGGTCAAGATCTAAGAGATCTTCAGGATTATTTCGTGTCATAAATCTAATAAAAATGAAAATAAAGAAAGTGGACCATAGTAAAATAAAAATGAGAAGTTTGAGTTGATGGTCCAAAAAGAAGTAGAAGAAAATAAAAAAAGAAGAAGAAAAATCAGATTGGGTAAAGAAGGAAGAAAGAAGAGAGGAAGAGAATAAAATGTAAAATAAAATAAATACCTATAATTGGTTGAAATAATTACTTGCCTCTCCAGAAATGGCTCGAATTTGATAGAGCGCTGTCGTGGGCGCCCTCAAATGATTAGTGTGATTTTGGGGTACTTAGGTGCAGCAGAGTGGCTAACCAAGGTCGTCTCTCAAAGGAGGAAGTGAATTTAACAACTTATTAGAGGTATTCTAAAAAAAATAGAACAGAATAAAAACACTACTTTAAAGGATTGGTTTTTGTTATAGTTTATGAATCTAGAAGAATTTTGCTGGAAGAAGATTGTATAATTGTTTTGTTTTTAGTTTTTAAATGAATTTTGATTAAAATGACACAACAAGAAGATGTTTTTTTAGAAATATATTTAAAAAGCATAATCGATCTAACTCTACCTCTTCACTCTATTATTAATCATTATCATTTAAATTAACATTCACTTAATTATGATCCATTAATTTGTTAAATCCAGAACCCTACGAGAATTAACTTTACCACGAAGATGAAGTGAATTTAACCCTAGGCTAATTTCGGAACATGCAATCGCAACACCCTGCTTTGATTGATGTTCTAAGATTAGATTATCGTCAGTGGTAAATTAAGGCACATAACCAATATGGAAATGAGGATTAATTGAGTTTAGGGATTGTATTTGAACTCTACAAATTGATCCCCTGTGGTGTTGTATTACCGATTAAGATTACGCTCTCACAATTCACACAAATCCCGACCTCGCACGTTTTGTGTTTATTGTTCAATTGATTGCTGAGTTTCATTTAAATTAAAAACTAAATTAATAGATCATATTTAGTGAATTAAAGTAGATCATTGATTCAAAATAAATGAATGAAGAAGGTGAGAGGTAGATCGATTACTAAAAGACTATTCTTCCATGGGTGGCGTAATCATCGTAGAAGCATTTTGCATGTGCAAAGGTTTATAATGGGCATAATCCAATAATGCTTATACTCAATAATTCCAGCCCAAATAAGAAGATTAAGAGAAGAAATTTTAATAAAACAGAAGAAAATAGAATAAATAAAAGAAGAACAACAAAGTTTATTGCATAAACAAAATCATTACAACATGAAGGAGAAAAAGAAGGCTTCGCCGAAGGGATCCTTGCTTCAAGAGATACCCTTATTGAAATGGTTGGATAATTGTAGTGGATCCACTTATCCTACGCCCTCACCTTTCCAATGCATGTCCCAACCCCTCCAAATGATAAAAAATACGATTTATAGAGGGTAGGGGAGGAGAGGTTACAAGTGGTTTCAAGTGTGAATGTGGAAATTCGGCCAAATATTTTAATGAAAATCGTACCGCCCATTTTACCCTGAAAACGTGTAAATTGTCCAGACTTCTAGAAGGATAATATGTTCGGATATGGGTCCTCTATCTCCTTTAAAAATATGGGCTTAATCCAGGCCTATATGAAGGGGTTGTGGCCAAGATACAGAAGATTCTCCACTCTGGCGAGTCCAGCCCAACGTTTACTTCATGGCCCATTTTCAACAAACAAATGTACTCTTTAGCCTTAGTGTCCTGAATAAAAGTTGTAGAAAATTATGTTAGTAACACTGTTACAAAATTACAAATTCAAATAATAAATATAAGAATATTTACCTTCGATATACTACAGTGAACTATAAAGGCTAAAACTGGAAGTTTCATCAAATATTCAAATGAATGATCTAATTCTAAATACTTTCTAATTAAACATATTTAACACAATGTGAGGAAATTATATCATTTATTATCAATAAAATATTCAATAACATAGTTTTTTATCAAGTAACTATGTGTTTATAAAATAGAGACAGAAATTACTCGAATTTTAAATAATGTACACATGATGAGAAATATAAAGAGAATAGTATTTAGAATGATTTTTGTGATGTTATATGCATATTATGGAATCCATAAAGATGGTAGAAGTGATGTTGGAATCAACTTCCAGAAATAGACTGTAAAATAGAGTGATTTTTTTTGCTTCTGTTTTATATTTCTAGGAAGTTAGATCCACCCTCGAAGTTTTATTTCCTTTTATTCTTATATCTGTAAATGTTCGTGACATTTTGGTTCTTTGTAATGTCTTTTTGTTTGAACAGTAGGTAGATATGGTGTTTTTCTCTAATGTGTACCAACTATATCCTTCACCTCTAGTATATATATGCAGCTTATTGATCATGAATGTAATTTATACATGTAATCCGAAAAGAATCATGTTCTCGATCATGTTATGGTAACTCATATCACATATTATTATATGAAAATGTCATTATTTTTTATATAAAAAAATTCATTAATAAAATTAGTAGCATTAAATAAAAAAAATATTACTATTAGTAATGAGTTTGAATACAAGAGACAAATTATCAGTGTCTTAGTCTATTGGAATCTTTGTTTGTCAGTGCCTCAGATAGTCAGTATCTTAGACTTTTGGTGCCTCAAGCTACTGATAAGTTGGTCCCTTGGTAGATCATTGTATCGGTGGATAAAACATGTATCAGTAACTTTTGATCAGTCAATTGATCTGTCAATAGGTGATGTGTTGGTAACTTAGCTTCCATTATCTTATACATAGGGAAATTATGAGTGTTAGTCAGTTGCTCTATAGGAAGGTCAGGCATTGGTAGGTCAGGAGTCAGTAGGTCAGGCATCAATAACTCATACATAGAAAAACATCGAGTCGTTCTGTCAGTCAGTCACTCTATTAGTAGCTCATACCATCAGTATCTTATACTTATATCGATAACCTATGTATATGTGAGTCAGGTATCCTTGATTCAACAATCCGTAGGACAAGTATTGGTGTCTTATACCTAGAATATTTTTTAAAGATAACTTATGATATATATACACATACCATAGGTTTATTATTATAAGTAAAAATGATTAAACACAATATAACTTACTAAATAATCATTAAGAATGATATTTGAGCATTAAAACTAGGGGAGTCCAACAATCTCCTCAATTTTTAAGATCATGAATCATGGAATTATATACTAAAATAGTTAATTTATGATTATCAAAGTAAAGTCTTTTTAACATACTAAATATATCATAAGAGAGAAGTTTTTTAACACAATCTCAAATAGATTTATAGATCGTTAATTAAGATTTATTTTTAAGATAATGTTCTTTTTTAATATTATTTTCTATTTTATATCCCCCTGAGATGTATTCCATAACCAGTTCCCCATTTTGGGACTACAAAAAAGGAATCAAATAATGAAAAGAATGAAAAAAAATGAGATGAAAAACTTATCCAAGATATTGCATTAGTCAAATTGTATATGAGATTAAAAAAAATATCAAAAAGGATCTCTATCAAAGAGGGATCCAATCACTTCTTCTCCAAAGTTGAGTCCATCACTTATTTTCTATTATCTGAGGCATCAATTATAGGAACAAGAGATGAAAAAGTGGTATTGCTGGAAGGCACAGTGAGGGTATTAAAAGATGGAAGAGGAACTCCTGAAAAAACAGAAGGATCAAGTCTCAGAGTAGAAGAGGAATGAAGACATCTATGTTCCTGATGGATAACAAGTTTAATTTGGTTAAGATCCTGAAAATGGGTCTTGGACATAGGTGAAAAGGGTAAAAAAGAAGAGGTATAAGGGTGATATATAGGTCTAAGAGAAGATTCTACTGGAGAAATGATAGAAGTAATGTGATGATACAGGTAGGGATTCAACCAATTGATGAAGACTTTGATGATCTCACCACCATATTCCATATCCTTTCCAAAATATTCCATATTATCCATAAAATTCTCAAGGGTAGTATTGAATTCCTTATGCTTCTTGACATGATCTTTGAAGGCATGAGTGACTGGAGGTAGCCTCAAATTTTCCACCAAAAACGTGAAATTTCCAGTTAGATAATTCTTGGTGTAAATACAATTAAAATAGAAGTCTACATTATTTTTTATTTATTATTGAGTATTAGTTTCTTCTTTTATGTTGAATCTCACCATGTCATGCACATGGTCATTGATATTCATGATATTACAAAGGTACTCCTGATCAGTTCCACCCATCACAGTATGAAGTTCCTCTCATATCATAGATCTAATCATCTCCACATTTAGAGAATGAACATGAGGATCAGCTGAAGATGAGACACATGTCAATATATCTTGGATATCTAATCTCAACTGGTCTAAATCAAGAGTAGAAGGCTGAGGCTGAGCAATAGCACTCCTAGGAGTTTCATACTCAAAGGATTTCACCACATTATCCAAGGATTTATTACAATCAATAGTGTGACTATTAATGGATGAAACCATAGAAGTTATATAATTACTCATTTTCTGAATATGAAGGTCAATGGATTCCCGAACTGTGACCAAACGAGGATCAACCTAAGACAAAACTCTTTCTATGATCAAATTAGTATCTCTTTCAATAATTCTTAGAATTAAATCAGGTGGATGTGAAGTAGAAGATCTAACATCATCCAAAAGTTATTCCTTGAATGCTTTAAGATCATCATTGGTGATATATTCAACAAATTTTGAAGCATACACAAGAATGAAAGTAAGAGTAGGAGCTGTTGTCATATCCTTTAAATCAGAATACTCCAAACCAAAAGTCACATATCCTGGATATCTAATCCATACAGGAACAAAAATTTCATTCAAAGGATCAGGTACATAAACCTTTCTTCTCTTAGCCTATCTCTCCCCCTAGATAAGTGATCTCTTCTCAAAAGTTCTTTTATTCCTAACATTAACAAGTGATTGTATTGGAGTCATTGTAACTTCTTCTTCAGCATGAAATTATTCATGTACATAGAAATTCAAAGCCTTCTCCTCAACCAAATATTCTTCTATATCTCATTGGATTTCTCAAATGGTTCCAATTTATATTCCACTACAAGAGCATAATCAAGAATTTATTTCTCAGCAAGCTCTAATATAAGATCAATAAGTTCTGCATTAGTTCCTTGATCATCACCAAGATGATCTGATTCACTATCTGATACATCACTTTCCCCATCTTCTATTTCACTTGCATCATCATATTCTTTATTTTCTTCCACATATCTATCACCACCACCTCCATTATCTTATTCTTCACTTACACTTTATTCTTCTTCCCCATTTTATTCCTCTTCACCCCAGATCTACTATCCTACTCATCATCCTCTTATTATTTAGTCTCCTCACTATCATCCTCAGCTAGAAGTGGGTTTTTAGAGGGTAGAGGTATAGATGGAATTATAGGTCCATAAGTCATGCTCTCCAAACATTCAGAAATTTCAAGATCACTCCTATCATATATTAGTGATTCATCTCCTTGATCTTCTTCAACCAACTCTTCATTTAAATATAAACCCATTTCATCTGGTCCAAGAGAATGTTATAACATATTCCTTGGCCAATATGGATTCTTAGTAGGATTTAAATATTCATAAAAATAATTTTTATCCTCAATCCATATCTTCTTCTAGGGGTTACAATTAATCCTCATCATCCTGTTGATAACATTGTTTATATAGAAACCATCACAAGCTGAAATGTTCTCTTCACCTTTATTCACCAATCCCTTATCTTTCAACATAACAGACATAATCCTTAGATAAAAAAATTATTTTTTATTGTAATAGGGTTTGATCATCTCAATTATATGAACTATCAAATATCCTCACAAATTAATCTTATGAAATTTATTCAATAGATATAAAAAATAAACATCTTGGTACTTGATTGAGGAAAAATCCCCTTTCTTGGGACACAATTAATGATAGATGAATCTTAATATGAGTCTGCACTCGCCATCAAGCTCTATAGCTATAGGCCTCCTATGATATCCATTTCTAGTCAACTCAACTAATTCTTCCTCAAAAACGAAGAATTCATCGGTTGGAGAAGTACTTTCTTGATGGTCATCACACACAACATCATGGGGTGCCTTCAAGAATTCTACCCAATGCTTGGATGAAAAAGATATTTTTTTCCATCTATCATTGAATAAACCAAATCATTTATGATATTTCAAGATAAAACATATCATATAGGTAGAACTCATGCACCATCCATAGATATTATGGTTTTCATTGTTGGAGAACCACTCCAACTATCCTTGAGCTTGAAACATGTTCAGTAGGAGAGACTTACTTGATAAGAGCCATTTATAACGTACTTCCTTCTTAGGTGTCGCGATTATGTTTTCTAGTTCTGTATGAACATGATTTGGTTTAGGTTGGATAGATTCACTTATTTTCTTCTTTAATGTATGTGACTCATCCTTAGATCCTTGAATGACATGCTCGACAAGAGCCGCTGGGTGTTGTTCACAAGTTTTGATTCAAGAAAGAATGGTAGCAACTTGGGAAAGAAGGGTTCTAGGGTAAGAGTCGGAGAGTAAGAGTGTGATGGTAAGAAAGTAGGGTATTTACCCTTATTTTATCATTTAGGGATTCAAAAACATAAAATAATAAATGTGGGTTAAAATAAAATAAAAAAATTAAAATATCAACGTTTAAAATTGCAGATAGAGAAATAATTATGTATTGGTCGGTGAGACACATCTGTGAGACTTGTTGGTGAGTCACCTTCGGTAGGTCCTATCTGTGAGGCATCACTGGTAGATCCTACTAGTGATTAATTAATATAGATCCTCAAAAATTTATCATACCTAACTCATGTATGATTTAACTAATCCTATCATTATTTAATGGGTAATAAAAATATAAGTAAGCTTTTGTTTTTTGCCAATGAATTCAAGAGTTATATCACCTTTTTGATAATGATCTCTAAAAATGTGATGTCTCGCATCAATATGTTTTTTTCTAGAGTGAGAAACTCAATTATTAGAAATTTTAATAGAAATTGTGTTGTTATATTTTATAGATAAATTCTTAAACTAATATCCATAATCCAGTAATATATGTTTTATTCAAAAAATATGATCACAAATTTACCAAAGGTTATGTATTCAGCTTCATGAGTAAATAATGCAAATTTTTTTACTTTTTTTAGTACACTATGATACTAGAGACTTCCCTAAAAAGTGACATGTTCCCAAGGTGCTTTTTCTATCTAAATTACTGCCACTAGTATTTAAATTAAAATAACTAACTAAAAAATGATTTTCTTTCAGGATAGAATAGTTCTATGTTAGTAGTAAATTTGAGGTACATAAAATGTATTTTATATTAAGAAGATTTGGGTCTTTAGGATTTTATTGAAAAAATAAACACATACAAACACTAAACATAATATCAGGTCTTCTAGAATCCAAATAAATAAGACTTCCAACTATACCTCTGTAATTGGTTTGATCCACTTATTTTCCATTTTAATCATGATCTAATTTACCGGTGGTACTAATGGGAGTGTCATAAATTTTAGTATTATTCATATTTAAATGATTTTAAAATATATTTATTGTATTTACATTGATTTAAAATAACAATTTATTTATTTTGAATGATTTTGACTCCAAGAAATAATTCCGTTCAACCATTAAACTCATCTCAAGTTCATTCTTCATCATTTTTGAAAAATCAATATGTAACGGATTTTTAAAATAACCAAAAAAATTTTTATCAACATATATTTAAACAACTAAAATATTATTAAAAATTATTTTTATGAAAATAGTAGGGTCAAAAATACATTTTGTAAAACCATTAGAAATAAGAAAAGTGTTGAGCCAATCATACAATGCTCTTGGATCCTATTTTAAGCATTAATTTTTTTTTATATTTTTAAAACGTGATTTTAAAATTTAGGATTTATTAAGCTAGGGGGTTGTTCAATAAATACATGATCAGTTATATACCAATTTAAGAATGCACTTTTAACATCCATCTAATAGAGTTTTAAATTTCAATGTGATGTATAAGATATCAGTATTCTAATGTCTTAAAGTATTGCAACATTTTAAAAGGTAACTTCATATTCAATTCCTTTTTATTGACTATTACCTTGAGCAACAAGTCTATCCTTGTTTCTCACTATAGTTCCAATTTCATCTATATTATTTCCAAACACCCACTTAGTTCCTATTGTTAAGGTGTCCTTGAGTCTATCAACAAGTTTCCAAACATTGTTTCTTTCAAAATGATTCAATTATTCTTGCATATCCATCACCAAAAATTAATTATTGATAGCATCATTGATACTTTTAGGTTCAAGATATGACAAAAAAACATGATGTTCAACTTGGTTCCCAATAGAAGATCTAGTATGTTTCCCCTTATATATGTCTCAAACTAAAACATATAAGGGGTAGTTATTTAGGGTTCTAATAGATCTAGAAAAATATTTGATTGTTATTTTATGTTCATCTACATGTTCGGGTTCACTATGATAAGAATCTAGAAATTTTCTAGAACTAGATGATTTTTCATCTTTTTTAACAGGTTAGTTAGAAGGTTAAGATTTCAAGACAAGATTTTTAAAATCACCCTCACTATTTTATAGGGAGGTCTTAGGTTCATGTTGATATATTTAATCAAATTTGTCATGTGTAGATTCTTCTATACATGTGGGTTTCCTATTAAAAACCCTATAGGAGTTTCTAGAGGTTGAATTTCCTAGAAACATTCCTTCATCACTTTTGGAGGGAAACATTTCAATATTATCTTATGTATTTGTGATAAAGAGTTTGCAACTAAAACAATAAGGTAATTAACCATAGGATTCCTATTGTTCCAGAAAACATAGGGAGTTTTCTTAAGGATAGGTCTAATTAAAACTCTATTGATTATGTAACAATCTATATTCACAGATTCTACCAAAATACAAATAGGTAAATCATATTCAGTAAGGATTGATCATGATATTTCTTGTAAGGTTATATTTCTTCTTTCTACAACTCCATTTTGATTGGGTGTCCTAGGAGAAGATATGTTACGACTATATACATTTTTTGATAAAAAAAGATTAAAATTCTTGATTTTCCAACTCACGACCATGATCACTTCTTAAGGTAATGATCCTAAGTCCACTTAGGATTTCTACTAACATAGTATACTTGGTGAAGTAACAAAATGCTTCACTTTTGTGAGATAAAAAGAAAAATGCCATCTATTGGAACATATAAAAAGTTATTCCCATTTATACTAGAACCTCTAGAAGGTTAAAACAAATACATATTAACCAACTCAAGAGGTTAAGAGGTTGATAATTTTTTCTTTGGTTTGAATATATATTTTATGTTATTTTACCTTTTGACAAATATTAAAGACTTTATCATTAGGAAACTAAAGTTTCAGTAGATCACTAACTAGTACCTTCCTATTAAAATTTATAAGGGTGTTAATTTTGAAATGTCATAGTCTCATATTTTATAGGAAATAGTATTTGTTAAAGGAACTTATGAAAGAAATTTTTTGTGAAAATAAAGAATCTAAATTCAAAGCATAAAAATTTTCGTTTCTAAATGAACTGGATATAAAACCATTCTTAGAATTGAAAACATTACAAGCATAATTTTCAAATTCAAAATGAAATTCATCATCTCATAACTAAGAGATGCTAAGAGGATTATGCTTAAGACCATCAAAAAAGAACTTCATAAATTAAAATTGAATTAGTGTTACCAATTTTGCCAAGGATAATAATTTTTCATTTTTCATTGTCTATAAAGGTGACATGTCCACCATTAATCTCTATATGGTTCTAAAATCATGAATGGTCCACTTTATTATATCTTTAAAACCCAATTTACTAGTTCCATAAGCTCCTACATGAACTATTAAAATAGATTTCCTATGAAAAAAATTAAAACAATAAAATATTTTGGTACCCAGACATTCATGGGTCTCGTAACATAAGTAATTAATTATTTTGACACCAACATTTTCATTATAGGTTTCTTATAAGAAACATGTAAAGTATTAGAAAAATAAAATCCTTTTGGTCCAGAAGAACTAGATGCGGTAAAATAATTTCTAGTGCTGGAAGTTACAGTAGATTTTTAAAATATGAGAACAGGAAGAAATTTTATAGATTTGGATACAATTTTTTTAAAAAAATTATTTTTCTAGGTTGATAACCAATACCAGTAGTATATTTGGGAGAAAAATATTTTCCAAGTATATAAACTAAGGTTTCTTGACCATTTTTGAACCTCTATAAATATTTATTTAATTTTTCATTAGATGGTTTAAGTTAATTATTGTCATGGAGAAGTTGAGCATTATTCTCCTTTTTGAATTTTATTTTCAAATTTAACAGAAATAGTAGGAGAATGTTTTTATTGAGATGTTTATACTTATACATTAGTTCATTACATGTATCCTCAATAATTTTACAATTTTCAAAAATTTATTAATTTTTATATTTTTAGAATCGGATTCATCTCTAGAATAATAAGAATTATATGTAAGAGTTTCTATAGTTACCTCAGATGTGTTTTTCATGAAACACATATTGGATTTTTCAGACTTATAATAATGTGAAGATTCAGATTCATTAGAGATATCCTCATAGGCACTCCTAGTGGACATCATTTCTTTATTATAAATTTTATCTTTGTCCTCATATTTCCTTTTGAAATTTAACTTTGTACAGTTGGATTTCACATTTCCGCTCATCTTTCACTCATATCAGATTATTTCATTAGTATTTTAATTTCAATTTTTGACCATTTTATTGTTTCCATTGCTATCATACTTCCCTTTATAGCTAGGTTTTCTAAATAACTTATTTATTTTGTAAAACTAATTAAATATTCAATATAACTGAGCTGTTTCCTCATCATTATCACATGGTTATTCTTCATTTATGGAACATTTATCATGAAATTGAACTTTAGTTTTTTGGAAGTAGTGGTTTTGAAAGACACCAACTTTCTCTTTGGTTCATCATCTTCTTCTCTATTAACCTTCAGCTCCTCTTCATACATCATTATATTTCCTATTACATTTTTGACAGGAAATTTTATAATATAATAAAATTATTTTATTAATACTTATGTTCCTCTCCATCTTTCTAATAAACATGTGATAATTTTCATTACTTGTTCCTTGGATGTGATTGCCTTTCCCAGAGAGACCATCGTATTTACAATTTCATTGAACTTGAGATACATTTTAGAAATGTGTTCATCAGGAATCATCTTAATGTTATCATATTTAATAGTATATTTTTTAAGTCTCATTTCTTTAACAACAGTGGTTCATTAATGTAAAATAGCTATAGTATCCAAAATTTCATGTGTTTTTTACATGCAGAAATCCTATTAAATTCATGATCCTTTAAATTGTAGTATAAGGAAATCATATTTTTATAGTTATTATTATAGGCCACCTTAGTGTTATCATCCCACGTGTTCTTAACAGTAGTAGGAATTTTATATTCATCAATTATAGTAAACAATATTTTAAAACCCATACATTCTAAATGATTTTTTATTTTAATTTTCCCCTAGAAATAATTTGTGCCATTAAAGTAGAGAGGTCTATTGGTAGCATCACCTTTATGTCAATTTTCCATTTAAAATATATTTTAAATATTTTAAAGAAATATAAATTTTGAACTAATAGAAATTTATAGATCATTAAAACAAAACAAAAATCACAGTTGAAAAGAGTTACAAACTTTTAAAATGCTAAGAGTAAGAAATAATTTGATACCAAATGTTTATCAGTTTGTGACACTCAAGAGGGGGGTCAATTGTGATCCTTTATTTTTTTTTTAAAAAGGATTTTTGAAAAATCCCCTAATTTAAAATTACATATAATCTAGTTAACCGAAGTAGCATTTTTATAATATATTTGATCATTTTAAATATTTCTCAAAGATTGATTAGTTCTCATTTTAGATAATATAAATAACTAATTTTTCTCTTAAAAACGGTCTACTAAATAAAATTATAATATAAACACTATCTATGATTAACTATCAAAGTAAAGTTTATTTTTCTAAAATAATTATAATAAAAGAGAAAAAAACATAGAATCACAAAACATAAGTAACTAAGATGATCAGTCTTCTGTTGAGACCTAATACTTTTCAGTTGGTGATCACCTTCCACTAATAAAATTATATAAATTAACTTGATCCACAACTTTAATTGGTGTACGAAACAGTATAAAAATGTCCAGGTCAACAAACCTCTTCCACAGTATTAATGGGAGTGTAGAAAAATAGACATGACATGTTGGGACCTCTTTTACAATTATATGTGGGAATGTAAGGTGTAGAAAGATATTTCTATGAAGATATTAATGTGTCTTCCAGTTTAGCAGAGTTAGTGTGTGTCTATATAATAGATACATAGACTACTCGAATTATAAATAATGTACAAATGCCGAGAAATATAACAATAATAGGTTTTATAAATCTCAGTGTGATATTTTATCCATCTTACAGAATCCTTAATGATGGTATAAGTGATGTTGGTGTTGAATTCTAGAAACAAAAAAACAAAATAGAGTAATGCTTTATTCTTCTGTATTCTTTTTCTAGGAAGTTAGATTCTTTGTCAAAAGTGATTTTCTCTTATAATTTTATTATAGCAAATGTTCATGGTGATTTGGTTCTCAGTAATGTCTTCATGTATGCACAATAGGTAGATCTTGTGTTTTCCTCTAAGGTATACTAGCACTCTCATTCAATTATTGTATATATATGTATATGAAACATATTGATCAAGTATACGCTTTATACATGTCATCTGATAAGGATCATGTTCTTGAACATATGTTGGTACCTCGTACCTCGTATTGTTATCTAATAATGTCATTAATTTCCTCTATAAAAAGTAATTAATAAAATCCGTCTCATTAAATAACACAAATATGACTATTAGTATACTTTTTAATTTAAGAGACATATCATCTGGGTCTCAGTCTATTGGCATCTTATACTATCAGTTTCTTAGACTAACAGTGTCTCAGACCGTTGGTGTCTCATGCGATCAGTGTCTCAAACTGTCGGTAAGTCAGTCTACCAGTTGATCATTCTATACATGGATAAAAAATACATCGGTAACATAGGATTAGTCAATCGAGTTGTCAGTTGGTGATGTGTTGGTAACTCAGCTATGGGTATCTTATACTTAAGGAAATTATGAGTGTCGGTTAGTCGGTTTGTTGGTCGGTTGGTCGTCGGTTGGTCAAGCATTGGTAGGTCATGAATTTGTATCTCATAAATAGAAAACCTCTGATTCATTCTATTAGCCAGTCACCATATTGGTATCTCATGTCGTCGGTAGCTTATAATTCAATTGGAAACTTATCTATCAGTTATTAAGGTATCAGTTACTCAACTATCATTATGACAAGTATCAGTGACGTATACATAGCCATTTTTTTCTAAACTGTCTTATGATATAAATGCCAATATCATATGTTTAGGATTATAAGTAAACATTATTAAAAACTATGTAACTTAATAAATTATAATTAAGCATGATTTTTGAACATTAAAACTAAAGGAGGACAACAATGTTATAATCATTTTTAATGATATCAATGAACATTTCATTCCTACTTTGGTTATGGTTTGTGGACATTAACTTTCTTGGGATCACCCTCTATCTTGTGATCAGTGATATTTATCAATATAAATAATTATGTATGGTTTTATACCATGGAAAAATCTTTAATTACCACCTATTTTCTCTTTTTTAGAATCCTAGTAATGATTTAGTTTGGATAACTTCTATGTTTCCAACATTACCATTTTAAATGAAGTTTTCATATTCATTTTTATGATTTCATTTTCAATAAATGTAGCATTAATGTGTTAAAACATAGATGACCTCAAAGAATTTCAGGGGATAAATTCATTTTAATATGGGTAAAATGTAACACAATTTGTTTTTATGATTTATTATTTTTAAAAAAATTAAAATTCATTGATGGTTTGCATTACACTCTACACTATGTTAAGCTTGATTTATACACTACAACAAGTTTATATTTATTTATATACAACACCAAGTTAATATTATGTTACACATAACATTGATTTTATCTTGTGGAAAAAGTAACACTGATTTGGGCTTGTGTTACATGAAATTTCAATTTTATATTGTGTTCCATGAAACACTGAGCATAACCAGCATTACACATAACATTGAGTTCAAACCTAACATGACATATTATTAAATTATTATTATAGTTATCACATATCCATGGTAATTGAGGTTATGAAAAGTATTTAATAATTATTAAAATATATTTTATGTATGATTATAAAAATGAATTCTTTTTTTAAATAATTTTTAAAAAGAATTTAATCACTATTTAAAAATAAAGAAGTTTTTTTTTGAATTTTTTTTCAATGCACAAAATTTTTTTATCTCAATAAACTAAAAATAAAAATTTTATGAATTTTTAAAAATAAATATATATATTACCAACTATTAAACACTTTTATTATCTATTTTCTAGAAAATATATAAAAATAAATTCAATTTTATACATAAAAGTGGTATTTTTCTAAAAATATGGTTTACCCATATTAAGCGTGCACATATTTTAAAACTAATTTTTTTGAATCTTTTATAAATTATATTTGAAAAAATAAGCTTCTTTTAAATGGAATTTTAAAATTATCATTGGGTTATGTTATGGTATTCATATGAAAATATTCATTTTTTTATAAATAGTGAAACATACTGAATTTTAATTTTAAACAACCTTATTGTTAAAATTATTTATATAGTTAAATTATATTTTAAATTGAATTTAACATTTAATTAGATCCTATATGAATATATAAATCTTATATATGTCATTATAAACAATTTTTTATTTAAATTGGATACAAAAACTTGGTAAACTATTGAACATTTTCATTTTATGAACCTGCTTTCCTCTCACGTATGCGAGATCAAATTTAAATTAATTTTAACCAGTTATAAGAATTGAATTTTCAAAAATGGATTCCATATTAGGAATATTCGTTATTAATAATTTTTAATAATGTAAAATTAATTTTTCAAAACATTAATTATTGAAACTAGTTAAAATTAATTATAGTGATATGGTTATAACAAGATTACTTAGTGGTTAAACATTGAATATAAGGTAAAAAGATGACCAAAAACATGTCCAAAACCCATTTTATAGACATATGTAAGAATTAACCAATATTGGTCTGAATTTTTTTCATTGAATCCTGTTTTAGTAAAAACATGGTTTCACCTAACTATCTTTTTAAAAATACCAATTGTATTCTCTAGATCACTTATAAAAAGCCACCAACTATTCCCCTATATTTTATCCTTAAAAGAATGGTTCAAAAAATCCCTACCCAAATAACTTTTCCACTTCAATCCTCTCATAAAATAAGACTTATTTTGGGATGAAATATAATGAAGGATGTCCTTTGATGAAAACCAAAATGAGATACTTGAAGAAGAGGTAATGTTCATCAATGAGCATTTTAGTTTCTTTTCTTCCTCAAAACCATTAAATTATTTTTTTAACATGATTATATAATAACATTATTATATTAAATATAATTAAATTTTTATGTTAATTTTATGATTTCAACTACATACAATTCAATAAAATGGGTTATAAAATCATTATTCGTGTGTATGGAAGACCACCGCCTCACAAACCAATACCGTTCATTTTTACATTACCATCATTAATGGTTGGGAATATTGATGGTAATACTACTTATATTGGATATTTATGATTTTATAAGGATTTTTTAATTTATATATCTAACCTACCCTTTATGATATACATTTTTTGGGAATATGAAACATTGTTCGTGTGTATGGAGGACTACCGCCTCACAGAGCAATTTGATTCATCCACACATTACATGAAATGTATTGAGGATGAGTTTAAAAAAATATGGGAAATATATAAGATAAAATTGAGAATATAATGAATATATATATATATATATCATTTAATTTTCTTTCTTAAAATGTGATAAAAAAATGGATACCATATTCATGCGTACGTACGACCTACCTTCTCCATGAATGGTGTATTTAATTTCATATCACTAAATTTTATAAATTAAAATAATTATATATATACTCACTATATATTAATTTATATCATGGTTATCATTATTTATATGTCAAAATCTTATTCATTATAATAGGTTCAATAATAAAAAGACAAAACAAGTACAAAAAAGCAGTTATTACCTGAAACATAACTTCAACATGGGATTGTTAATAAAATGGTAATATAATGTCATAATAAAATAATATATGGTATTAAATATATGAATACGATTATATTTTATGTTTATAATAAAATTATAATTATAATAAAGGAGTTTTTAACATGTATGAAGGCTGTCAGAAGTTAAGGTAAGAGGATTTCTAGTCTCACTTTTGTTTTTGTGAGAATTAGGCCATATTCAAAACTTGTTTCTTTTGTGTGGTGTATATACTAACCTATGATATGTTGTATAATGAATTTAGATTATTTAATGATATTAAATGTTTCAATTTATGTTTTTATTTCATGTATCTCATGATTCAAAAGTTACTCATGTATTATGGGATTTACATCTTACATTTTACTTTTCTGTGACACATACTATATTCACCATATATCTCATTCATGTGGTGTATATAATACCTATGAATTTACATTATGATTTGTATAATTAATTTTTTTGTACTTAAACATCCATTTTAGGATCTATATTTCATTGGGTTACAGTTTCAAAGTTACCAAAATGGTAAGGTAACTTTGTCCCAATTTTTCTTCTTTGATATATATGTTATGTTATGCACCTTTATTCATTTACTAGGTGTATATATATTCCATTTAACATGTTATATCATGAATATATATATTTCTTTGATATTTTGGTATTTTTTTAAACCTATCCATTAATATGTATTATAATTCAAATTTACCATAGTGGAAAAAGTTGATTTCTACAATATCATCGTCTGTTTGTAATATTTATGATTATGATTCCATTGATGAAATTTTATAATCTATATTTCAATATTATCATTAATTTTTTTTATCATATAGTAATTTTTGATATATTTAATTAATGGTACCATTTTTTAACTCTTTTTTACTAAATAAAATTAGTAATTTTTTTAATAAAATTGGAATTTATTTACCTATGCGGTCAGATATATGTTTTATTCAAAAACAATGTTTTCTAAAAATGTTTTCAATTTTTAAATGATATTATATGATAATTTTTAAATAAAATGATTTTAAATGATCTTTATTTTTTATAATTTTTTGAAAATGGTTGTCAAATAATCCTTTATATGTTATCATTGTTATTTTCAAATAAAATGGGTTTTAAAATATTTTACATTTTAAAAATATTTTTTCAATGTGGAAAGGATATTTCTCTCATTATTTTTTTAAAATTATCCATTAAAAATTAATTTTCATATAAGACTACAAACATTGGCATTACCTATTCATTATTGGGGATATGAAACAAATATACCATTCATATTATTTCAATAAATGGTTTATATTTTAATGGAAATATATTTATAAAACCCATTTTTTCCACAGGTTAATCACGATACAAAGATATTGATAAGAAACCCATTTATTTTCAATGGGATAATCAGGTTATAAAGTAGTAAATATTTTTATGAGTTTTTATGTAGATATTCAAGCTCTACATACTTTATTCATGTTTTGGTTCTTGGACATAACTTATAAGACGGGGTGGTCTAGATAGCATCAGATGAGCCCATTATAACTCACATGATGGTGTCACCTAGATAGATATTCAATTAATTGGGTAATGATAAATTCTATATGAGTTTATAGGGAACACATGTATTTTTTCCAAACCCAAATATTATCATATATAGGGGTTTATCCCAATCCCAAAGATGAGAGTGCATGTGCAGTCAACCCAAAACTAATAAAGAGGGTGCATGGGTGGTTAACCCAAGACCAACAAGGAGGGTGCATAGGTGGACTACCCAATCCCAAAACAAGTGTGAAATAATGGATAGTCTAAGCCCAAATAAGGTACACAGGTGGTTATCTCAAGCATAAAATGCTATTAATGTCTTGGTGGGTAGCCATGAATATGATTTTACATGCTTATATGTATGTAAAAATTCATGTATTATGCCAATGTTATGTTCTCAGAGATCATGTTCTTTGATTACCTTATGATTCATGTACTATTAACTCCCAATAATTATTACTTAACTCGTGATTATGATCATTAATATTAAGGTTATGGTTTTCAAATTTTATGATCATGTTATCCTAACATTATGTTAATTTTTTTCATATGTATCTCACTTATTTTCCCTTACTAAGTATATGAGATGGACCTTTTTAGGTTTCCTTTCCAAAGGTTATAAAGATATGTATTGTGTATGATATGTAAAATAATGGTTCTATTTATGAATAAAATAGTTTTATATGATGAATATCACTTATAGCCCAGTGTTTATGTTTCCATGTTTCCAATGGCACTGAAATTTACAGTTCTTTGTTGTGTAGTTATGTAATGAAATTAATATATGAAAAAAATAATGAAATATCAGTGTATAAAAATCCTTGGTCATTATAATATGATATCAAGATATTAGTTACAGTTTATAAAGGATTATTATATAGAGATATTATATATTCTTGGGAAGGTCAACATGGTGTAAGATTCCCTCAATATGAATTCCTTTTATCACTTAGTAGAGGAGGCAATAGAGAAGTTGGCCACATTACAGCTGAACTTGGTGAAGGAAATAGATATAAAATATCTTTAGTCTATTGTGGTGACTAAATAACTTATTTATCATATTATAGAGGATATTTTGGGAGATATAAAATTTGAATTTAAATCTAACAATATATCCTAAGAAGATTCACCTAATGGATTTTATGTTTTTTGGGTGAACGTCATCCTTTTCCAAGGAGGGATGGCAGTTCCAGTAACATTGCATGTGGAGATGGTGAAAGAGTTTCATAACTCTCCCTTAGAAGTTCATATGGGATTGGAAAATATATAAAAATACATTTTATGGTATTTTATATGGGATAGAATGAAAAAAAAAGCATTTATGAGATTTTTTGATGCCACACATGTTAGTAGGTAATGGCTGAACACAGGGTTCCGAAATTTCTCATTCAACCTCTTTATATCCAATATTATAAGTGGGATCACATATTTATGGATTTTCATATAACATGTCTATGGAAAATAGAGAGCCCATTTTTCTATCTAGGTGGTTTTTATTTAATTACCATGTTCATACAATTCCTTGATATCCGGGAGTAGATTTAAATTGAGATTTTGGAGAATTTTAATGTGTGAGGGATCATATAAATGCATAAGGAACCCATGATGATCATCTCCAATAATGATTATCAATTTACATCATGATTGTAGAGAGGTTTTCTAGAGTGTTTTATATTCCAACTATATATGATCATACTGTGCCATTTTTTTAAATTTGTCTATACACAATGAAACATTTTAGATTTGGAAGATATACTAAGTTCTTGCATGTTGGAACTCAACTAGGGTTGATTGGATGACTTACCATTTGTGGTTTTCACCTAAAATAATAGCAATCACTCCATTATTGATGTGTAAAAGCCATGGAATTATAGGTAAGACACTATATTATACCCTTGTATTGGAATAAGATTAGTGACACATCACTAGTTGGCCCATAGTTGGTGTAGGTGATGAAAGATAATTATTAGGTGATCCATGAGCATATGAGGATAACTTAGAGTCAAAAAAATCTTATGTAGACCAAAATCGAAGGGGTTATAAATTTGATAAGGGAGACTATGTTTTCTTAAGATTATCCCATGATGGGGACTGATATGTTTTTGTTGGGTGAAAGAAGATAACCATATGTTTTATCAGTACATTTAAGATTCTTTGTAGGTTTGGTGAGGTTTCTTACCACATAGCCTTACACCCCACAAATGGAATGACTACATGACTTATTCTATGTGTCAAAAATAAGGAGATACATGCATGAATCATTTCAGGTTATTAAATGAGATCATATGGAAATATAAGATGAATCCACCTTTATAGAGTACCTGCTGATGATTGGATATTGGTGTAAGAGGATCTTGTGTGGGTGATATATTCCTCTAGTTCAAGTACTTTGGTAGAATGGGAACATGTAAAAGATCTCTATGGAGCATGCTAGTTAGATATAGGCTATTTACCCTCACCTTTATTTGTTTATTTTTCTCATTGTGTAAAAAATCCCTGAAGGTGGGGAGAATGTAACAACTCTAGTTTTCATAGTTGGATCCATTGAATACTCTTTATGTTTCTCTAGATTTTTCCTTGGAGTTGGTCCTGTGTGTTTTGTTATGAAGTACCTCAGAATTAATATATTAAAAATATTAAATATATTAAGTCATTAACACGTATATTTTTATAAAAATTTGATTCTTATTGACCAGGAACTCGAAAGGAAATTAGAGAGTGTAGATGTTTCGGGAATGAGAGGTTTACCCTTAGTGTGACATAAGGTTGGTCAGTGTAGATGTTTCATGGAAATTAGTCATTGATGATGTATTAAATAATTTTAATTATTTAATTTCTTTAATTTATTAAATTCTATCCAATTCACCGTATATTTAAATATAACATTATGGAAATCCTCTAGGTTTAACTGTATAACCCTATAAGAATAAGGAGGAGGAAGAGGAGATTCACTCTTGGTGTTGATGAAATTTGGTTTCTAGATGGACAAAGATTGATTGAAAAAATTTGGTATATGGATGATGAACACAATAGATTATACATTATCATTAATATAGAACATGTTCTTATATAATGATTTATCCTTTATCAAGGTGGAGCTCATTTTTTTGTGTTTTCCCCTGTGTTACTGATTGTTGAGCATGGATGGATTACCAGCTTAATTTTCTGTAAATATTATTATCCATGTGACCTATAATTTAATCATTGTATGATATTATGATTAAATATTATTTATCATGGTTTATCCCTTTATATGTTCATATTTTTATTTTTGTATGGGTTCACATAGCCAGTGATAAGCTCACTTTGTTATTCTTCTTCTCTTACCTATGTTCTTGAAGCTCTACCTTATTGGAACATAGGGGTTAGTGATTCAACATTTCCATTCTATTTCTAGAATAATCAAACCTTTGGATTCACAATGGATATTTTAATGGAAAAAAATTGTGTATTTTTTGGATCATGAGGCAATAATTGATGAAAGATGTTTTTCTCTAGGGATTTAAACAATATTTTACTGATGGGAGGCATGACAGTTCAAGATTAGTTGATAGGAATTCTGATTTATGTCCACCGGGGGATATAAATCAATGGATAGAGACATTTATCATTGATTTAAAAAGATTTTGGCATGAACATTGTGAGTTAAATTGGCAGTTTTGGTAGATCTAGAAAATTTCATGAAGATCAGACTTACTATTTATGGAAAATCTGACTACACATTGTGTAATACGATGGAACACATGCTGTGTTTTTAAGATTATCTCAATGATTGGGGTTAAATATAGAGTATAAAATCAAATTTCATGTGGTTTAGACCACACAACATCTGACACAACCTAAATTTATGAGCTATGTTTCAGGAGAACACAGTTTCACCCCAGGTGAAGAGACATAGTGTGTCCTCATTGGGACACACCATGTCAAGGTACATGTTTAGCAGAGCCATATTTAAAGAAGAAAATTCCCAAGTCCTTAAGTGTTGACACATTCCATGTACCATAATGAAAACTCTATATACCTTTACTAGAACCTTCTACCATGTGTATCTTCATCTTGAGAAGTTGGGTTTGGACCAGTGATTATCCCTTTCTAAATTGAATTCCACATTTTATGTGATATTGGACTTTGTTTTGGAATTTGATATATGAAATGAGATGATATGAGTGGGATGATTATTTTATTAGCAAAAAAATGACAGTGATTGACTTTGATCATCAAAGAGATTCTAGGGTCATTACTCCCTGATGTACTAGGGTTTGATTCCCACATATCATTTATAAATGTAGATTCGGCACTCCCACATATTATATAGGGAGTGATAATTGTATATATGTAGTGTTAATCACCCATAATCGATCTTTGGCTGTGATGGGATCCTCCATTAGAGTTTCTTCTCCCTCGAATGTGTAGTGTTGTAGTGAGGCTTATCCCCTTCACATTGATTCTTATAAGTTTACACATGGTCCTTGAAATGAGAAATGGTACCTTTGGAACATTAGAAAAAATCATCATTCTTAGATGGAATTTCATACAAAGATTCCTCTTGTTTTTAAATGTGGGTTTTAGTATGATCATATCTAATATTGGGTTTCATATCCCTCTTGGCTTACGGGTTAATATAACTGTTTTAATCTACTACCTCACTCTTGGTTTTTAGGGAGTTCAATTGAGTATGTTTATAATCACCCCTACATGATATTTTCTAATAGGTGTAATTTCTTATGAAGATGGTAGATAGATTGGTGGTGAATTTGGTGTACCTAGTATCAGTAGAGTATAGTAGTACTTTGAAATATTGATCATGTTTAGTATTCAGAATCTGAGATTTTGATCCAGAATATCTTTATTATTTCTCCTTTTCAGTTATTTTCTATTTTGGATCTCTATTTCCTTTATGGATGGCCATCTATTCTTCCTCTCCTGATTTTTATTACCCTAATAAGATTTTTTGTTTTTTCTAAAGGACGACACATTAATTGTTTACTCTTAAGAGGATCTAGTTTTTATTATATCTCTACAATATTTCATGGAGTTGTGTGTGTGTATGTTTCCATGTACATTAGGCCAAGGACTCCAATTTCATGTATATTCATACCTTGTTCTTGTCTCTATCCCCTGCCCTTTTGGATCTGGTCTTTGGGTGTCACTATCTACTTAATGTCGGCCTAGGTGAGCCCTAGTGGGTGAATTCATACCAATATAAATAAAAGAGTATCAAATATAAGTTTATATATATATATAATGGATGAAATATTGAAATAATAAATATGTGGGTTAGTGGTAGGAATCAAACCCCTATCACCCTTTGATCAGAGGTTCGAGCTTTGTTGGCTCACCAAATTAAGTGGGATGTCGCATGTTCAGCAGGCTTCCCTTCTACTAAAAAATGAAACCAATTTTAATTAATATTTTTTAATTTTTAAAATAATAATTTTCTCTCAATTCCCCCATTTTTAAAACTAAAAAATATAAATAAATAAAATAAAATCTATATAGAAGTTGGGCTACCACATGAAAAATGATTAGTTTTAAGTCTTCAGCTATATTTGGACCCCAAACATAACATGTTTTGTTCAGTTCATAGGTTAGATCATTTATTTCCTACTTAGTTTCATATTTAAGGTATAATTGTATAAAATTTATTATCATATAAATATTGAACTTAAATATATGACCACTAGTAGTATTATTAATCTTGACTACCTCACTAGGTTACACAAGGTGCGTAAGGTAGGTCTCTATCCATCTTGACCTTAACTACCTAAGGAGAAAATGATGTTTGGAACTATATCCATGAATATATTTTTATGGTTCAAAGTTTTTGATATTAAAATTCCTTTATTATTATGATTGAACTCTTGAATATTTGGTCATCTAATTTTCATATTCATCTTTATTAAGGTCCTTAAATACATTAAGGTTAATTTCATCTTTTTTTGCTAAGGAAACCTAACAATTCAGTATCTTAATTTTTGAAAAATCCTTAGTGTAACGCCAAGACCCTAGTTACCCAGAGTCTATGTATTATTACATAAAATTGGCATGATACAAGGAATGATTCCCCAAAAGACAGATTAGTTTAGTAGCCTTGTAAGTACAAGATACATACATAATTTTTATATTACATTATGAGATAAAAACAAAAACAACATTTTTCCCCTTGGAACACACTTATATCCCTTAGAAAATCCTTATAGATCAACCATTAAATACTTCTTCATATCCTGGAAAAAATAAAACATAGAAAGAGGTGATCTAAGATTCTCAATAAGGATAACAATATTGCAGAAACTTCTTAAATAATCATAAACATTTAAGGCAATGTATAAAACTAAAACAAAGACTTTTAAACTTAAACTTCGGCATAACATGGACAATATAAATCAAATAATGTCATTACATATTCACATGGATATTCTACTAGTTGAATAATCACATGTAATATCAGTTTCTAATTTCATAATTATGGAATTCATAATGTCGGATATCATAACCACATATTCAAGGCCTCGTTCTAGGACTACAAATAATATTTTTTCAAGGCCTTGTGCTAAGACACTAGTTTGTCTCATGAGACCTACCAATGCATTGAGGAGCTATAGCGGGCTCCACCCATCACTTACTAATTCCAACACATACCTCATATGAAAAGGTTGAAACATAACATAAACATTCATATTAAAACTAGCATAAAAAAAGTTAATTCATTAACAATAAATAATAAAAGGTTTTAAAATAGCATATACACAGTCAAACATATCATAACTCATTTAAAAAAATATGTAAGATTTAATTATAATAAATCCACCTTAATCAAGAATAATATCCATTAAAGGATGTGGAAAAAGTTAAAAATGATTAGTAAACCTTTTTGAGAGAAATATCCCTCTTTGTAAAATCATTTAAAAGTCATATATTTATAAAATAATTCATTTAAAAGATATTTCAGAATCAAAGATTCTCATACCACATTGAATATTTTTAAGGGAATCAACATTTTAAAATAATAATGTCCATAAAAGTAAATCCTTAAAACCATTTTCAAAATATTGGCATTAAAGAGAATGATTTAGAAGAATAAATATTTAAAACATTTAAAATGATTTTTTTGTTAAAGTGTACCTTAAAATTATAATTTTGAAATGACTTTTATGAAACATGGAAATGGATAATACATATGTCCTAGAAATTACTTACACATAAACAATCTTGGATAATAATGAGATTTAGGAATTAACCCTTTACCTTGTACTTTTCATTGGTCGAGGGTATGTTAACCTCATTTAAAATAGAAAAATCATTGTTAATAAATTATAAAATAACCACATACAAAAATATGATATCATATATGATATTCTAATATTAATTTGTTAATAATATTTTAGCAGTATCATTGTTTTGGGTGTTAACCAATCTGTTTTCCTTTATATTTTTTGTTACATAAGTCATGTTTGTTATCGATAGGATGTATTTGATTCATATCCATAATGATAAAATGTTCTTAAACATTATTTCCAATAATCAAATATAAATTATTCTTGAATTTTTATGATGGGGATTAAATCTCATTGTGTTCGTGGAGATGGTAATCCCTACGTACGACCGAACGTTGCTTCCATTTCATTTTTTATTTTAAAAGGAAATAAGACAAAATGATACATAGGAATATTAATATTGCAATATAATATAATATTTTATATATGTTACTTAAGTTAATTAACACCATCCTTTATATGTTCCATGTATGGTATGAACGAGTCATATCACATTGAGGGGGCGGTAGTCCACATTTCCTCAAATGAAATTATCTTATATTTACAACATGAAAAGAATAAAGTTATGATATAAAAGAGAATTAAAGAAGATTATAGATAAAATAAATATCATAAATATCATATATAATTACATTTCCATCTTAATTTCCACCATAAGTAGTGGTAGTATAAGATTGAACAATCATCGTTTCATGAGGTAGTAGTTCACCATCCACAGAAACATTATATTCTATACCCATTAGAAGAAGGTGTGTAAATGTAGTTCAAATAATTATGATAAAAAACCTATTATATTTACAATAATGTTGTTATTATTTAATAAAGTAATAAATAGAGTTTAGTGGGTTGGAGAAGTAAAATAAAAGAAAAGAACATAAGAGGAGATATAACTTTTAAAATAGGTAACTCCCTTTGGTTTGAACCCAAATGATTCTTTGAAGTGCCTCCTATATAAGGTAAGGATTCTAAGAGAAATATAGTTATGTATGGAGCTTAATTGTATAGATGTTGGATGATACAAGGGGATTAATTCGCATGATAAATGGGTTAGAGGTGAGAGAGTTTTTTAAGGAGAAAGAGGGTCACTTTAGGAATGTTTTAAAATATTATTTTATTATATAATTATTTTATGTTTATAAAGGTCCAAAACTCATTAAAGTATATGATAAGATGACTCATGTTCTAAATAGAATAATCCAATAAGAATTGGATAGGTTTTTGAATATGTTTTTTAATTTTTATAATATTATCTATTTAAATCATTCTTTAATGAGGTAAACACTGCATCATTATTGAGTCATAAATAAATATATTTATTTAATGTCTAAAAATTATAAAAAAATACCATGGTGTAGGAAATAGTTTTATATTTCAAATGAATATTTATAGTCAAAATGAGAATTTATATAACCCCTTTTAAAAATTATTTTACTAAAATATATAGGTTTATGTCATTTTTTACTTTACTTTAAATTAATTAATATAAAGTGTCATTATCACTCTCAAGTGGCCCCATGGGGTACCAAAATCGACCTAAGGATACCCATGGTCAAACAGTTGTCAACCAATAGGTATAGGACACATATTAATTTAATTTATTATTATTATTATTATTATTATTATTATTATTATTATTATTATATTTTTTACCAATATTTACCAGATTTACCCTTTAACCATGGTAAATAAAATATTTACTAAAGTAAATATTTATAATTTTGAAAATAAAAGATGCCTATTTACACAATTTAGTGCTCTTGATTCCAAATATGTAATCCATTTTTCCAAATTCAAAACACAGAAGTGGTATAAATTAATTTAAAATTAATTCATGTTTTCAAAACAAAAAAGCGTGTTTTTATGAAATAAGAACTATCTAAAGATTGACACTTTTATGTCCAGATAAAATGTCAAATTACATACAATGACCTAAATTATATTAAATTATAAAAATAACATTTAATTATAATTTAAAACTACTCAAATATATAATTTAACAGTATAAATTGTTTTGATTAATAAAGTTGTTTTCAATTAAAAGTTAGTATTTTTAAAAATTCATCAAAATATAAAAGTTATCAGAAAATAAAAAAAAGTTATCCAAACTAAATTTTTATGTCATAATTCTGGAAAATAATTTAATTTCATTATAATTAATATATAAAAGTGTCAAATATTGATTTTGAAAAGTTTCTCCATTAAAAGGTGGTGAAATTACTATTTTTTTGAATAATAATTATTTTATCTGAAAAAAATGAATTTGTCCTTATATTATGTCTAATAAACACATAATATGGGTTATAAAATCATATAAAGTATATAAAATTCATAATACAATTAATACTATTCATAACTGCTTTTTTTGAACGGTTGGTTTGGTAAGTCATGGTGCACTCGAACTCGGTGTTGCGTGTAGTGAAAGTTATTGAATTAATTTGAAGAGATAACGTACTATAAAATCCTTGGGTGTTACATTCTCCCATACTATAAAAAATTTAATCCTCTCAATTTTATTTTTTTGAAAATAAAGGTTAAAAATATAAAAATATTTTTGTGGAAAACACACATCAGAAATTGGGTTAATGAAATTTAGTCTTCATAAGATGGAAAGAGAAATGAAAAAGTCACCACCAAATTATGATCTCTGTTAGAAGAACATTGGTGGAAATTAGAGACACATAATTGAAGGAAAAACATAATATTTATAGGGAGTGATTGAGCTCATCAATCACAAACAAGGGTAAAATTGAGGGCCTCAAATCAATCAATCTATGATGATTTAAAATATCATTGATTCAACAAAACATAAGGTATTTGGATAAAACATTTTTGGTTTTAAGATCCCTTCCCTAAAGTTTAAGAATTAATTTATTCTTATAATAAGAGGATAAAAATACTTGACAATTAGAGTTTCATCCTTCCACAAATTCCTACAACTATCTCATCTTTCACTCCAAAATATAATAGAATTAAGAAATATTCTATTCATATTAATTGTATATGGTTCCAAAAATAATTAATTTATAATTCATTTTTCAATCTATTTAAAAAAAACATTATACAAACTATGAAATCATGTAGACCAGTGGTAGGTGATGTACCCTTGTCACCTTCCGATTGCGGATTCAAGTCCTGCAGCCTTTCTGGATGCGACAGGTTGTCGCCCGACCTCTGGGTTGTCCTTTTTATGAAAATAAAAAAACAATCATAAGAAATTCTTTAAACTTAACAATGGTATCTAATATCAAACATATTCCAACCTTTGGACTTATCCACAATACTTTTTTCCGAACTCATAGTCCAAAATTTGTAAGGAAGGTCACATAATATACATGTGAATACCTTCATCATGCATTATCTTAAAATTTGGTAATAAAATTAATTTCTAGAAAACCATATTTGAATAAGTATGTACATCCTTATTCCTTTAGTAAATAATAGAATACTAGATATACTCCTTAAATCTAAAAAATGTAGAAATCACCAAAAACGATGGACTAAAAAAACATTAATTAGTTCCAAGGTAGTCTATAATATCCAATATAATTTATCCAAATCAATAATCTCTTATTCCAAAATCAATAACATAGTATCAGGACCATATTGAATTTTATATTTCCTTCAACCATGTATTTTCCAAAAAATTTAACTTGGGTACCAAAAAATCTAAAATCCTCAATGAAATAGTATTGCAGTTCAATCCTTATTTATTTCCATAATTTATATAACCAATACTTCATTGATACAACACTCAAATAATTCTTTGATAAAAACATAAGAAAACTAGTCATTCCTCTTCATATGTGGTAGTATCATAACATGATTATTATCCAATAGCATCATTTGGGGAATACCTAGATGATTTGGATATTGATTCACGTTGTGTCCCAACTCCTTTTAGATGAATCATTGTACATATGAAACCTTTTTCTAAACCTTGAAATCACGTAATTGGTGTCCTTTTTCGCCACACTTATAACAAACTCACATTCCCTTCAAGAATTTAACAAGGTGATTCTTTACATAGTTATCACATATGGTAAAATCCTTCTTTCCCCTCTTCTCTTTATCCATATTTCCCTCTACCATTCTTTTCGTCTCTTATTTCCCTTCAAATACATAGGTTTCTAATAATTCTTTACTTTTCTTATTAGCACATGATACTTTTTCTTAATATGATGATAATATGTGGGAGAATATTTTCCATATAAATGTTGTCTTAATATCATGAAACATACGATCCTTTTTACACTTTGGATCATGCGTATTGCTGGAGTTCTCATTTCATCTATTGGGATAGATTTATATACAATTTCATACACTATGTTAGTTTATTAATCGCAATGCATAATTCCAAACTTGTAAAATACCTAAAGTAAACAAAAAAGAATATGCATATAATCTATAATCATAAAAAATGTTTTCTATGAGGAAGTATTTACTCTTAAATCATTCATAATGGATTATAAATATAATGTGAATTATCCTAAGCATATCCCACGGCAGTGTCATAACGAATAGTGTAGAAAGACCTATTGTCATGTTCCAAGATACCCTAGGTCAAGCCCAAAACTCCTTGTTGGAGTTTTTACTCCTATTTACATCTATGACAGAGCCACCACTACCTTCTTGTATCAATAAAGAGATGTATTTCTTGGAAAAATCACAATATTTCTACATTACCAAAATTATTGGAAGTTATTCTATAATAATCCTTAAAATCTATCTTAGGGTAATGTTCTCTAATCAGAGTTTTTCTAAATCTAGATTCTATGGTTTGTAATAAACATCCTCTGATACCAACTGTAACACCCCAACCCTAGTTACCCAGAGTCGGTGTATTATTACATAACAATGGAATGATACAAGGAATCATGTCCCAAAATACTGATTAGTTTCGTTTCCTTGAAAGTACTAGATACATACATAAGTTTTAAATTACATCATGAGATAAAAAAACAACAACATTTTGTCCCCTTTGAACACACTTATATACCTTAGCCTATCAATGCAGGTCAACCATAAAATAATTCTTCATATCCAGGAAAAAATAAAACATATAAATGTGTGACCTCAAATACCTAGTAAGGATAAAAATATAGCAGAAACTTCATAAATAAGCCAAAATATTTAAGGCAATGTATAAAACTAAAACAAATGCCTTTTAAACACAATATTCAGCATAGTATGGAAAAGTTAAATCAAATAATTCCATTTACTTATTCAAATGGATATTCTACTAGTCGAAAAATCACATGTAATGTCAATAGATAATTTCATAATGATGGAATGCATAATGCCGGACATCATAACCACATAGTCAAGGCCTCATGCTAGGAATAAAAATATGATTTTTTCAAGGCCTTGTGCCAAGACACTAGTTTGTCTCATGAGACCTACTGATGCATCGAGGTGCTCTAACAGGCTCCACCCGTCACTTACTAAGTCCAATGCATTCCTCCCATGAAAAGGTTGAAACATAACATAAACATTTGTATTAAAACTAGAATATGAAATGTTAATACATTAACTATAAACCATGAATGGTATAAAAATAGCACATCCATAGTAAAACATATCATAACTCATTCAATATAATATGGAAGATTATATTATAATAAATCAACTGTAATCAAGAATAACATCGAGTAAAGGATGTCGACATAGATAAAATGATAAATAAAACTTTTTCAGAGAAATATCCCTTTTTTAAATCATTTAAAAATCACACATTAATAAAGGAATTTATTTAAAAGAGATTTTTTAATCAAAGTGTCCCATACTACTTTGAAACTTTTTAATGGAATTAACATTTTAAAACAATCATGTCTAAATAAATAAATCCTTAAAACCATTTTGAAAACATTGAAATTAATGATAAATATTTAGATGAATAAATATTTATAACATGTAAAATATGTTTTAGTTAAAGAGTCCCTTAAAAGAATAATTTTGAAAAGGAGTTTATGAAAAATGTACATGGATAATAAATATGGCCCAGAAAATACTCACACATAAACAATATTGTATAATAATTAGATTGAGGAATTAACTCTTACCGGGTACTTTTCCTTGGTCGAGGGTACATTAACCTCTTTAATAATAGTTAAATCATTGTTATTAAATTATAAATGAGCCACATACATTAATATGATATCATATATGATCTTTTAATATTTATTTGATAATAATATTTTTGTAGTATCATTGTTTTGGGTGTTAACAAATTCGTTTTCCTTTATATGTTTTGTAACGTAAGTCATGTTTTTTATGGATAGGATGTATTAGATTCATATCTAGAATGATATAATGTTCTTAAATATTATTTTTAATAATCAAATAAAAAATATTCATGAATTGTTATGATGGGGAATAAATCTCATCATGTTTGTGGAGACGGTATTCCATACGTACGCACGAACGCTACTTCCATTTAATTTTTTATTTTAAAAGGAAAGAAGACCAAATTATAAATAGGTATATTTTTATTCTTATATAATATAATATTTTATATACATTACATAATTTTATTCGCACTATCATTTATACTTTCCATGTATGTTATGAACGAGTCATATAACTTTGAGGGGGTGGTAGTCCGCACTTCCGCAAATGAAATTATCGTATATGTAAAACATGAAAAGAATAAAAGTATTCTATAAAAGAGAATTACATAAGATTATAGATAAAATAAGTATCATATATATCATATATAATTACAGTTATATCATAATGGCCACCATAAGAGGCGGTAGTAGAAGATTGGACAATCATTATTTCGTGAGACTGTAGTTCTCCATCCACATAAACATTATGTTCTATACCCATTAGTTGGAGGTGTGTGTAAGTGTAGTTAAAATAATTCTCATAAAAACAACCTAGTATATTTAGGAAACTATTTTTTTTATAAAATAATATAATAAATATATTTTAGGGGGTTGTAGAAGTAAAATAAAAGAAAAGAACTTTAGAGGAGATGTTACCTTTAAATCGTTAAACTCCCTTTGGTTTGAACCAAAATGCTTCCTTGAAGTGCCTTCTACCTAAGTTAAGGCTTATAAGAGGAAGATAAGGATTTAGGGAGCTTAAATGGGTAGGTTTTGGATGATCCAAGGGGGATGAGTGGTGTGAGAACTGGGTTATAGGTTTGGGATTTTTATAAGGGGGATGAGGGGCTCTTTAGGATTGTTTGAAAATATTATTTTATGATATAATTATTTTCACTTTCTAAAGGTCCAAAACTCATTAAAGTGAAATATAAGATGACTCATGTTAGAAATAAAATCATAAAAAAAATTGGATAGGTTTTAGATAATGATTAAATTTTTATAATCTCATTTATTTAAATTATTCTTTAAGGAGGTAAACACTTTATCATTATTATGTCATAAATAATTTTATTTAATTGATGTCTAAAAATTATAAAAAAATACGATGAATTAGGAAATATTTTTATCATTCATATTAATATTTATAGTTGAAAATATAACTTATATAACCCCTTGTAAAAATTATTTTACTAAAAGATATATGTTTATGTCATTTTTGTCTTTACTTTAAATTAATTAATATAAAGTGTCATTATCACTCGCAAGTGGCTCCATGGGATCCCTAAATCAACCCAAAGATATCCATGGTCATATGTATATAAATCAATAGTAATAAAACATATATTATTGTAATTTAATATTATTATAAAAATATTAGTTTAACCTTATTTTCCAGATTTACCCTTTAACCACGGTAAATAAAATTTTTACTAAAGTAAATATTCATAATGTCTACAAAAAAAGTTACATATTTACACATTTTTTACCTCCAGATTCCAAATATGGAATCTATTTTTATAAATTAAAAACTCATAAGTAGTAGAAATTTATTTAAAATTAATTCCTACTGATAAAAAAAGCATGTTTCTATGAAATAATAACTTTCAAAAGATTGACACTTGTTTATGTCCAGTTTAAATACGAAATTACACCGAATAACATAAATTATATTAAATTATAAAAAATATAATCTATTTATACTTTAAAACCACTCAAATTTATAATTTAAAACTATTAATTATATCGATTAAAGAAGTTTTTTTCAATTAAAATTTAGTATTTTTCACTATTCATCAAAATATGAAAGTTATCAGAAAAGTACCAAAAATTTATCCAAACTAAATTTTTATGGCTGAGTTATAAATAATAATTTTATATCATAATAATGAATATATAAAAGTGTCAAATATTGGTTGTAAAAAAGTTCTTCATTAAAATGTGTTAAAATTGAATTTTTTTGAAAAATACTTCTTTTATAAGAAAAAAATGAATTTGTTCTTATATTATTTCTAATAAACACATAATATGGATTCTAAAATTATATAGAGTATAAAAAATTCAAAATTCAGTTAATACTATTCATAACCGCTTTTTGGAACGGCTAGTTTGGTATGTCGTGGTACACTCGAACTCAGTGGTGCGCATAGCGCAAGTTATTGAATTACTTTGAAGAGATAACATACTATGAAATCCTGGCGTGTTACACATAGCCTCAACTTCAACCAGTAAATAGAAATATTTTACCAAAACCAACTAATATGGTGACATTTCTAGAATTTTTTTGTGGTTTTATATGCCCAAAGTTTATCCAAGATCTTAATATAATAATATTTTCAAGAGGAGTTTATAATTTTTCAAGAATATTCATTATTTCTCCACTCTTTAGCATTGACCATTGGTTTGACGATGATATATTATAAAAACTTGATATGGGATCAAATAATTGTACATGAGTGATGAGAAGTGACAATAACAAAGATGGGTTCTATAATCACTAATGATATCCCTACTAATTACAAATCTATAAAATATATTTTTTTTGAGTAGGTAAATCGTAATATGATGATCATTGGACTTTTTGGAAAGGATATCACCCCATTTAGATATGTAATCAATATTTTTTTGGATATATATATATCCCATAGAGTTTTTAAATGGCACCAAAAATGTAATACTTAAAAAATTAAAATGTTTATAAATCAATTTGGAATTATAGTCAATTTGATTCATCTTAGTGATGAATCCCAGTCGCTTACCCCATGTAAAACATTGATATATTCTTTAAAAATCCTAAATAGGGAATGATAAAATAAATCACTATGAAGATACTTTACGGTGGGTTTTATTGTGAAAATTTTAAACTACATGCCTCTACATAATATTAATTGAGAATAGTATCTTACTCAGCCACCATGATCCATATCTTAATAACCTGTTTGAGAAAAAACATATAGAGGTAGATATATCATTAAACACATATAGTTTTAAAATAGAGACATGTCTCCCCTTGATTCTTCATCTCTAGATACCAATAATTGTTTCTGAAATTAAGTATTGCAGTTTTTGAGAATAACTATCTTATACAATAGAATTTAGTATACTATATAAAGATATGGATGATACTGATTGATAATATATATAAAATGTGACAAGAATCTTATCTATGTAGATGCTTCCAATTTGTTTCTCCATTTAGTGGATATATTCCACTATACACAAAACCATACATGTAGCCTCTGGTTTGATTTGAAAAAATGGGACTTAGATACCTCAAATATCATCCTCTATATGTAATTTATAACCTTAAAATAGATATGTATTTCTACTCAGTTTCAAGTGATTTTAGTACTCTTAACCCAGAGATTGTGTCTCCCCAAATTATCTACACCTCACTAAACAAGTTATAAAATTTAAATTATATGGGTAGATGAGTACATCCCCTAATCCTCCATTAAATGAGGATTTTGAGTCATTATATGCCCCCATTTTCTATTTTTCCCTTAATATTGGATTCCATATTTAGATTTAAATTATATTTATTGGATTCTAGTCTCCATCACAATTTTTTTCTCTTCTACAGAACCAAATTCACTTTATTATTTTTACATTGAACACTTTTCCACCATTGGTTTTATTTTCCAAACTACTTTGAACATTAATCTCTAAAAAACATTACTGTTTTGTTTTTCTCTAAAAGTATTTTTAGTATTTTCAATACATTCCTTATATTAGGTCATTTATATCCCCCAACATTTTTATTTTTAGAAACATGTGAAACAATTTCCCTTTTCTAAATATTTTAGTTATATTTCTAGAAATATTTTTATTCTGTAGTAGATTTAGAACTTCCATTTACATCAATCTAAACATAGTTATCCTCTAAATATAGATTTTGAATTCTATTTCACAATATAATAGGTCTTTCTCTAAATAAAAGATTTTTTATCTTTATTTTCATTTAAAAACCTTTTAAAATTTCTACTGAAGGCATGTATAGTATGTTAAAAATAATTGGAATAATAACCCTATATTTTTTTTAATATTCTATGTAAATTAATCATTCATATCTTATAACTTATTCATTGAATTTAGTGTACTATAGTTTTTCTAAATAAAAATATTATATTTTTTCTAACATCCCACAAAATAAGAACATTTTTATATTTCTTCTAGTAAGGATTTTTTAGTTTCTATCTTTTATTGTAGAGTAACTTTTAAATTTGTTTCCTAACCCTTCAATATTTTCCCCATATTGGTAATTTATTTGGATTTCTTATTATTATGCATTGAGAGTGATCCTTCAAGACCAAGTATGATTTTACTATACCTCATTTCCTATTGGATTTTAAAATATTTTCATAATTTTACTCAGATTATGTATATTTCCATTTTAATTCACCATCACCCACAAATGGATAGTCAAATAATAAATGAAAAGAATAATTAATTTTAGGATTACCCTTAGCATCTAACTTATTATAAGAAAACATTAAATCATATTTAAATTATGAGACTCTTTTATTTTTTAATTCAAGTTGAGTATTTTGGATTTTATTAAGTTCCTTATTAATATAATATATATTCTATATAGAACAAGAGTGCCTATCTAGAATACCACCTTTCTTCTCCATCTTCTTTTTCATTTGAGAAATAGTGTCATTATCGAAAATTATTTCCTATTATAGAATTTGTTTCTCCTCAACCATGTATAATAGGTGCGAAACTAAATCATCCCTACTGGTCTTCAATAGTTGAACTTATTTTTAGTTTAAAATCTTTCCCCGACACTATATTTGTTTTTTATCCTCTTTTGGACCTCACCTTATTCTATTCATCATAGGAACTATTATTCTCCCAAATATCAGTGGCTATTTCAATATGAATTTTTTTTGGTATTTTCCACTTCTCAACTTTTAATCTCATAAATCTGATCCAAATATTATGATATGTTTTCTCCTCTTTAAGTTTCATATTTTATTATTTTTAAATTATGAGATATCTTTTACGATAAGTGTACATGTTCTGCTCTTATCCTCTAGGAGTCTTCCTCATCATTAGGACTACAAAATTTTCCTATATTATCAACCTCTTTATTCATTCAAAAATCATATATATATATATATAAGTAAACTCATAGTGTAAATTTTTTATAAATTCCTTTTATAGGTTATTGGATTCCTTTAACATGATCTCACTTTTTTTCAAAAATACACACATAATATGGAATTCTACTAGACTTCTACTTATTATTTTTTACCTTTAGACATAAGAAAATTCTCATTTTTCATGTGTTATCTTTCAAATGAATCATCTTGTAGTGTTCATATATCATTTTTAAAATTCCATTGATCAATATTCATAAACACATATTTTTTTAGATAATTGTCTCATTCCTTCATTAAATTAGAATCAATTGCACAATTCATTTGATGTGTTCCAAAAATAAATCCATGATGACTTACCAGAAAACTTATATCCAATGAAAAATTATGAGGAAAACCCATTTATTATTGAATGTACAAAATAAACCCCCACTTACAAATGAGGAAATTATTATCATAAAAAATGGATTTTTAACAATAGATTCAATTCCTTTCAATAACATTAGATCAATTCAGAGAAAAAATGTTGTTGTAAATAATTCTATACTCTAAAACTAATTGTATGTCCCTTAAATAGATTATGAAAGAGTTATCATGATAGGAAATTTGAATCATGTTATGTATTCTTATTTAAAATTAAAATTAATTTCTTTAAACTCTCATATCCTTACATATTTTATCCTAATATATTGATGGGTCACATTGTTCTGATCTTTTTTAAGGTTAATCTCATTAATACATTACTTTATTAAAACTTTATTAAATATATATTTTTATTTTTATATCCATCATTTTTTGTTAAATAAATATAAACTATAATGAACAATGACATATGTATTTTTACATGGTTCACTGTTATGGACTAATCTAATTGGAATGAAATTAATAATGCATCAATGCACCGAATCAATAAATCGCATAGATTTTTTTTAGGTCACTCTTAGATGGGATCATTCACCTTACAACGTTTTAGGGTAGATTTATATCACATTTTGATCACTTACATTACACATCCTCTATATTTTAACATTTTTATAAGAAGGGATAACATGTTGTCTCATAAAATAAGAAAAATATCATGTATTGTCTGGGATGCAAAAATTCTAGATGTATGTGCCTTTGATATAATATGACTTCTTCATAGAATACTATGAATATCACAATGTTATATTCATCCTCATTCCATAAAATTTCATGGAATAATATTATTATATTATCTTTGGTTGGTTCTTCAAGATGTTTTGGTCACTATTATTCTGTATCATCTTTTATACCGAGCAACAATACCCTTTCCACTCTAAGATTAAAATTTTTAGTATAAACTATATCTCTATGTATATTTTCTCTAATTATTACAGGGAGTTTTATAAACACATACCCATTAATTCAATGGATTTTATTAATCTTCTTTCCTTTTATATTATTGATATTTCTATTGGTGTATCACACATATAGTGTATCTGTTTATTTCCATTAAAATTATGTTAAGGAACTAAAATAACATCACAGCCAAATTTACATTTTTTTTTGGAAAACTGATCAACTATAGTAAGATATTTTTTTCCCTAGAATATTCATTTTTTTCATTCTTTCTCCATGAATTAACATAATAAACTACATTATAGAAAGTGACATCAATCAAATATTGTGGCATGGAATTATTTCCCAATAGCATAACCTCTTGTTATCCAAATCCACAAATTTTGATCATATAACATCCTCATTAATCTCCCATAATCACAGAATTGACTCCTAAAAAACTCATTTAAAAATATAATAGGCTATTACATAGTCAATTTTCTATGGTGTATATTTTTTTGACAAATATATCAATAAAAAATAATCTTTCCCACGACCATAGCTTTCAAATAACAAAATATTTATCTGTTATAGACATATTATATTAGAATTAATATGTAATAGCCTAAAACATGGGTCCTAATAGTGTTTTATTTTTCTTCACATGACCCTAAAATTGAATAATTTTTATCTTTACATACCATGTCAAAATTCTTGATGAAATTTATTCATGGTACAATTTTCCTTGACACAATATATTCTATTGTGTGACTTTAGCTTCTATAGTGCGGTCAAATCCTCTTATCTTATTCAAGTCAAGGTTCTTTTTAATTACCCTTAAATATATCCTTACATGAAACCCTTATACCATAGACCACTAATTTTTATTATATGAAACTTTTCTTCACAAAATAAACATTATACAAGATGAGATTTATCCTTACAATTACCCAGTATACACTAATGTAGGTAGTGGAATTCTTGGATTACCTTTTATGAAGCTCTACATATAGAACATATTAGGTACTACTATATGGAAAATTTTATTGAAAACATATCATGGGTTGGTCATGTATTGTCTCAACAATACTCTATAAGTCTTATAGATTTTGATGCCCACAAATACCCTTGTTTGTTTTACTAATGATATTACTCTATGTTACTTTCTGAAAATTAATATTCATTAGAATATTTATTCTAGAATTATATTAAATATAAATCCACAAGTAATATTCTTCAAATAATTTGGAAATAATTTTAGTGTTATTTGGAAACACCTTTCATACCCAACGTTGATAATTGTAACATAAGGAATGAGCCCTTAGTTCAAAATAGCATATATGGATTTCATATACTACATTGATTGAAATTATGGAACATCATCCCTACACTGAAAAATTAATGTATGGATTGGAAAACCATAGATTCTGTAAATTAACGTATGAATTATCAACCATATGATTGAACAAAAAATATGTAATATTAATCCAACATTGAAGTATAGAATCAATGTTCAAACCCAACATTTAAAGAATGAATGTATGGTTAATCAACTTTACGCTAAAAGGATGAACGTATGGATTCTCATCCCAATATTACTTCTTATCCCTATGTTTTTTATAGATTAATGTATCATTTAGGAATCTTATATATAAATGAAACCTACACTATACAAAGGAACCCTATGCTAGGAAAAGAAACCCTATGTTATGAACAGGAACCCTACGCTTCACAAAGGAACCCTACTCCACATAAAGGAACAAAGGAACCCTACACTATGAAATGGAACCCTATAATACACAATGAAACCATACTCTAGCCAATGTAACCCTACACTATATATTTCAACCCTATATTGATCTATTCAAATTCAATGATTTCTAATCCACGATTTATATGAGATTTCTGCAACAGTCTTGATGGAATTATAGATTGATTGAAATATTTTTTATGATTGATTAAAAGGTTCATAATGATTGATTAAGAGAACCATATTCATAGGATAAATTCAATCCAATTATTAAGCGATGGTATGAATCCCCCTTTCTGAATCAATTTTGAATATCTGTGATCTGTCATTTGACTTTCTTGGATCTAGGAAATCTAAGAAAGCGTTCTACACTCTCTATATATTCAATCAAAATTATATTGAAAGAATATATATGAATTCATACATGTGAATTTATTTTGAATATATAACTGCAGAAGATATCGATCAAATTTGTTTTTTCTGAGATAGTCTACACATTGGAGATATTTATTTTCAAACCTTGTATTATTGTGAAACCACTGCTTTTTGTTGTTAATTTTATTGAAGATCATTTGTAACTATGATCTATTTAGAGTTATTATTTATTTAATAGATTAATTTATGAAGAATAAGATCCATATACTATCAGCAGATATGGTTGAAACTACGATGTACGACCTGTACCATCAACAAATAAAACTTTGTTGATTTATTGGAGTTTTGACTTCTCAGACTCGGTCGTGGAGTGTAGACATCTCAGAATATGCTATGGATTTTTCGGTTCCCTTTAAAATAACCATAATGATATATTTGTCCTTATTGTAAAGGTTTAAAATACATGTAATTAGTTATGGATTTTATATTCTTGGGATAATAGTAACTTTTTAGTGAAATTCACCAAGATCATAGATAGATCATTGGGGGAGTGGACTAACAGATATTTGTGCCTCGAACCACTATAAATTGGTTGTGTTCAGTCTTTATATTTATCCAATACTCATATATCATATAAAATAAAATTATATAAATATACAGAAATTAAAAAAGTGATTCAAAACCCATAATCTATGAAGATTATCGAAAAAAACAATTCACCCCCTCTTGTGTATATTTTTATTATTCCGACCAAACATCATGGTCTACACTATGGTTATATGGTATAGTTTTTATTCACTAAACATATTCTATTTATCAGCTTTAAACCTTCTCCATGATTTATTTTTTTGTTTAAAAACTAGTAATTATGACATTGAACTACATTTTTTAATAAATCCAGTCAATATAGATTTTCAACAAAGAAATTTGGGCCATAATATAGTTATATTATCAAAAAATCCAGAAACAAATCATATGGTTACTATATATTCCCTTCTAAAATAGAAAAGGATTCATGAGATATCTAGTATTTTCATCCTGAATTTTGTTCACCACCTAATATTTAAAATTGTACTTAGACACTAACCCACAATTCTTGGGATCATTATAATCATGTTGGCATACACCTCCTTTCAAACCAATCATAAATTTTGCCTCTTTCATCACCATTGATTTTTAAAATATTTTCGTAGTTTCTATATGTATAAACTATATTTAGTGAAAAAAATAAACTTATATACAATTTTAATAAATTATACCTATTGTATTGAACATTATGAATTATAGGATAATATTTATTTTCACTTTGAATGACCAGTTTTAAGACATGATAAATTTATTTTTAAAATCAATTGCCTATATATTTATTTTTAGTTTCTTTTTTACGTTGAAATAAATTACGTCCCCCTTGATGCATATGAATTATTTATTTTCTAAATATTTTTAATTATTTACCAACATCTTCTTAACTTTTGTTTATGATAACAAAACTTCTTATAACAACCTTTGATCATTTTTTTCTCTATGGAACATGATATTTTATTATATTCCAAATATTATAGTCTATTTTTTTACAATGACATCAAGATTTATAGATACACTACTTTTTATAAAGTAAATTTTTAGTCTCTTATTCTCATTAATGAGTCTCATCCCAGATACTTAATAATTCCCCTATTATGAGATATATTTATTCCCTCATTTCTTTACCCTACACTATCCAATATTTGAAATAATGGATCTTTTGAAGGATGTATTTTAATTTTTTATAATTTTATTTATAGCCTATTAATTATTGGGATGGATCAGCTTAATAGTTAACTTATTTAAATTACATTTAATTATTTAAAAATGTTTTAATTTAGAGAATAATTTTATAAAGGTTTCTTTCTTTCTAAAATCACCTGTATTCATAAGAAATTATTCTATACATTAATATAATTTAATATCCTTATAACAATATAAATTTTTAATTTTCCTCTTATTTTTATATATCTTTGAGATTTTATTTCTACCAACCATTTTATATGTTTATTATTTCACCATTAAATTTTCATAAATATCTTATTATAATTCATGAGTGACATATTCTTGAACCTGTAAATAATAATGAGTAAAACTATAATTTTTATGAGCTCTAAATCTATAACAACCTATTAATATTTTAGTAGACTTAACTTACCATCCACTAATTCATATTAAATGAATTAATGGATATGATAATAAATATTCAAGGATTAATTTAGGATAAAAATTAAAATTCATATTTTTAATCCATCCAAATAAGATTGTTCAATTTCTCTTTGAACTATATGAATTTCCCCACACATATTTAAGATTTAACTTTTAAATTTTATTTTTTATAATAAATTACAAAATAATAAAAACCATTACATGAGAATTCAGTGGAATAATCATGAATCACACTTTTTTTAACTTGAATACATTCATTAAAAAGATCAATGAATACTTTTCTTTATAATATTTTTCCATTTATAATGTAAAAATAGGCCTTCATCATTTATTATATTATCCACCAATATTTACATAGCTATACTAGATAAAATATCCATATGAACAAATTATATGTGTGTTTATTTATATTCCTTTATTTTGAAAGAAAACTTATTATTATTCTTTTTCTCCGTAATTCAATTTCTCATAGTCCAACTTAATATATCCATTACATCCGCATTAGAAAAATTCTTTAAAAGAAATATTAAAATATCATAAATAATAATTTTGAGTGGAATAAAATAGAATCATTTGAAGTGAGATAATATATATTTAAATCAAAATATAAAACCAAGAAGATATTTACATATTAAATAATATATATATAAAATAAATATCTATCAATAAAGGTACTTGAACAATTGTCTTAATAATATAATAATGTAAATCAACTCATTGATGATTGAATTTTTCAAATAACAAATACACCAATCTATAAGGATTAACTAACCCAAATATATATAATAGAAATAGATAATATCTCTAAATTTACTCAATATAGGATCAACTACTGATATATCTACGAGTAATGGCCTCTTCTCTAATAGCAATTGATATACCGAAAAAGGAGTTGTAATGACTTGGCTTAGATACATGAGAATTTCCTGAAACCAATTTCTACTAATTCAATAGAACTAAAAAATCATTTGGGGTTAGTTATTATCACCAAGGGACAACATTTATCATTGGAGAATGATATACCCTCTTATTATGATAGATAAGGTCTATGTAATATTCTATTTAAAATTCAGCATTACCCTTCCATATATCAAACATTTTAAAGAATATAAAATAACTTTTATAACAAATGGGAGTACCTATACAATGATAGAACCCGGTATATCAATCTGAAAAAAAGCTATATATATGAATGAATTAAAACATAGTAACCATCAAAACATAATATTATATCACACCAATACCTATAAGACAATATAAATGAAAATTCATAAGTGTCTAAGCACCATAACATCATTCCAAACTATATTTCCCCCATAGTTGAACTCTTAGACCTGGCCTACCAAGATACATATTCAACCAAATAGTACTCATGTATCCAAACCATCACCACATTCATGTATAAACACTTACCCAAAATGATATATATGTAACTTCATAAACACCCATATGCATATTTTTTGAACGAGTACATAATTTAAAAGGACACAAAAATGATTTCCCTAAAAAATAATTTACATAGATGAGCATATACATGAAAGGACACGATATATGACAAAATCACAAGATATTACAATAATCTAATAGTTATGGAATAAAAATAAACCATTTATTTTATTTCACTAGAAAATTATAAATATAATATTTTTTATTAGTTAACTATTTGATAAAAAATGACAATGAAATAAGTGTACCTTATTTGATCAAGGCTTGAAAATACATGTTGTGGAATTTATACACCTTAAGGATTCTATTCATAATGAATTCCTATAAATTCTCATCTTCTTTAGGTGGTGCTATACAAAAATCCATCTCTGTGTGAATGTATCATTAATCATCCTCTCATAAAATTACACTCTCTCCTCAAATGTAGGAACTTTATATGCATATCAATAATCATCCCCACCTAGGATTCCACTATTTTCTTATAGGAGAACTATGTGTATATATATATATATACGTATTATCATCCTCACATCATAGGCATCTCTTCTCATATGGAGTAAAATGTATGCACATATATATAATTATTTAAATAATCATAACCCTCTTTATGTGGCGTAACTACTCATACAAATGAACATAATCATATATACATATATCACTATGTGTCGAAGGATTACATGAATCAATCCAATAACCTATAAAATAAGTCAAAAAATACCAAGAAATACATTATGCAGAAAAAACAAGGATGAAAAGATATATTGATACCAATTAAAACCACAAAGTATAATATATATATTTATATAATAATATTATAACATGTATAAATATATTCCAATACAAAAAACTTTTTGAGATATATCAAGGAGGCATTATCATGAAATTCACATGTCTCATACTATATTCATTATGATCAAGACAAGTTCAAATGTTATTATATATGAATGTGTCCCTAAAACATGTCATTTACAATGATGATAATGTTTTTTAGTATATAAAATTGTGTAATAAGAAAAGTAAACATGCGAACATATGCACATTATCTAGGAAAGAAATGATATATACAATTGCACCAACACATGTTACAATCAGTAGTAGACATGTAACCTATAAAAAATATTTCATATCTTTAATGGGATAGGAAATAATAAAAGAATCATATGAATACAAAATTCCCCTTATCATAAAACATACACGGTATAAAAGTAAAAGAAAAATTATTATCTAAAATAAATAATAATCTTTATTCATATCTAAATATACAATGTAAAAATGAAATTATTTATCAAATTGATGTTCCCATTACTCAATATTAAGGGAAGTAAGAACTAAATAATTTATTATTAAATAGTGATTCCATTTACTAATTTATTCCTCACATAATATCTTATCTTAAACCCATAAAAACATTTCGGAGAAATTCCAAAGAGAAAAATGAACAAACCCTCTCAAAATGTTATTTCTATCAAATATTAATGACCACCCAATATTAGGATGAAAGTTAAGGATTTTGTAATAATTTATATTTATAATTATTAAAAAAATCACTCCCTATGTAACCTCATAAATGGTGATAAGGAAACCTTACCCAATTTAACATTTATATATAAACCAATCGCCATGGGGAAATGTATATCCAAAATTTTTATCCAGACTTATCCCCTCAAGGTTTTAACTCTATAAATATAAGTAAAAAGATATGTCATGAAAGAAATGTCATTAAAAGATGAATTTTATCCCACTTGAGAGCTATATTTATGAAGGAAACACATCCCAATCTAGCTCATTTCCCTTGGTAAGTAATGGATTAATATGAAGTCATCAAATTCCATTTCATAAGGCTAATAAAAACTATATAAAACCCAATTAAGGAGATACACTATATAATTTTCTTTATTTACTTATAAGAAAACCAAAAATCGTTTTCATAATACTCAAATAACCCTATAGATAAAAATACATCACTAAAATGTTGATGCTCCATAATATTTTTGCTCGTTATGACTCCAAGGGACCTTAATCCCTCACAAATGACCACCCCAAATCCATTATTATAATTTCAATAAATTTAACACCCACATTATTTATTTCACTGTATTCCCAAATGTGAAAAAATATATATGATATATAGAAATGTATTGGATAAAAATCCATGGTTAACCTAAAGAAATTTCACCCACTATCTCTTTCTAATTAAGTTGGGAATTCCTAAAATTGAAAAAGTATTTAAAACCCCAAAAATAATTATTTTATTAAAACATAATTTTTAATTCTTTAGAAGTAATGATAAACAAGGTTCAATTGTATAGACTAAACTCCAGGATTCTACTTCCACAACAGAATTGATTAATGAGCATAAACTAGAGGAGAATGAGAAAGGGGTTCTTTGAATTGGAGTGCATTGGGTTAAGGGAGACATCAATTGAGGGTGGGAATATTAGGGCATTAATATGAATATAAATATATAATTAATTAAATATTTTTAAAAACAAAATTTGGACCACATTAAATTTAGTGTGTGTCCACTGAAAGTTACGTGAACCCATCAGATTACTACTCTTATGTCTCCCTCAACAGAGTTGTAGTGTAGCCCAATCAAAACTCTTCTAGCCTCTAAATATTTATGTTGAAATAGATATACATCCTAAAGAACTCTTGAACATTTATATTCCCTATGAAACAATGAAACAAATATAGTCACACTTAAAAAGTTATCCTCTAACAAAGAAATTCAATTTTAGACCCCGAAAATAAAAATAAAACATACTATATATTAGCTTCAGTCTATCTAAATATGCTTCCACCAACAAATCTATTAATGGGTCACTAAAAATACCTACTTTATAAATTATCACCCCTATTAAGTACCCAATGTATCTATCTATATTTAACTTAATTAATTTACCTAAATTTCACATAATTTTAGTTGTCTCTAACCAATATAGGTTTTCTATACATATTTTATCAATGGAATCTTCCACACTGAATCCAATCACGGAAAACTTTGGTACTCATCAGTCTGATCCTAAATTGAATTCTTGATATTAAAATTAGTAATTATCTTCTAAAAACATGAATAAAGGGTTCATTGATACATGAGAAAAAAATATATTTTTATTTTATCAATTCTATTAAACATAAAAAAACCCTCAAAGTCCTCTATTAATAATGTTTTCCTATAGTTGATGATATAGATAGATTTTGAAATATTAACAATATTGATCTAAATAAATACATTGTTCATTGGAGATAAACTAAAAAATATTTTTATTTTATACACCTAATTTATAAATTTAGATGTAGAGTTGGTGTATTATATACACCATAAATTTTGAGGGACCATTATTAATATATCATAAAAAACATACATTTATATCTTGAGCTCTCTACTTACATGATTTTAAAATTAAATCCTATCCTATGATCCAAAAAATTTAATTCCATTTAAAAAATGAAAAAATATAGAAATATTTATATTATTCATAACTTATTATTTTTATTAAACTATATAAGAATATATATTTCTATAAACTGAATTCTATCATAGTGTGTTTCGATGTTTTCAAATACACCTGTAAGATAATGTGAAACAAGAACTTCTATTGGAATTAGACTTCTAAAAACCTCACTTACGACATACACCATGTCAAAATCATGAGAAATATTACAATACAATAATAAATTTTATAATCCATACAATAATTTTTCATTATCTTCACCCTTAAGAATCAATGAACACAATATCCATCATTTCTTAAGCATTGAAAATTCTGAGTCATTCTCATGATAAAAAAAATTAACCCGCTAGAATTAATTCTCCCTAAACTAGAGTATTTCTAGGTATTTCACACCACTTCTACCCAATTATAGAGACTTATCATCCATTACCTTTCTCAAAATAGTGGAAATAATATATCAATTTTTTACAATGTAATAATAGAGTGGTGTGATCTCTTAAACCTAGATATGTCCTTGATCATTGAATAACCAAGTTAAAGAATATCCAGGTGTGAATAAAAATTTTAGGATATATAATTCCTAGGAGTAATCTTTCTTGGAAGTGAGTGAGAAAGTAAATCTATGATCAGATTATGCTACCTTCTTCCAATATCATGACCCTATACCAACCCCATGTGTTTTCTTATAACATAAAAATTTAAATGTTAGAATATAAATAATCTAAAAAAAATTGTTTTAAAATTATTTGAATACTCCAAATACAATTTTTTTTTCAATGCCAATAATTCAAATTCATTACCATGAGTAAAATAAAATATATCTGTTATTCCAAGAGGATCCTATATGTTATCTCTTATTCTCTTATAAGACTATTTTCAAATGCATAATAACACAAGGTAAACATGTTGTTAATATTAAATTAATTGTAAAACACTTTATTGAAAAAAAAATTATAAAATATCATATTAATTCATCCAACTAAGTTTATTACATTACCCTTGAAAAAAACCACACATGTTGGTATAGTCTTGTAACCCATTCATCTCATAACATCCCAAGTATAACTGTATGAGTCAAAAGATAACACACTCACTCAAATTGGTCAAGAAATGGAGATACTTTAATTTTTATAAACAATAACCATTAAACATGATAAATATACATACTTCTGATCCATAACTATTTAAGGTAACCCAAAGACACTTAATGGAGCCAATGAGCCCGTACCTGAGAGGTAAGGTCTCCTACTTGGCATCCAAGAGACCCGGGTTCAAAATCGGGTGGAGTCGAATTTATGGGTTACTGTAGAAGCATTGTAGCAATCACTATAGCAGTTACTATTCGGTACTATAGGGGCCAAAACTATTCACCTGATTTGGGCCTTCGGGCCACCAGTTTGGGATTACCGGTCTCCAAGGCCTTCAGGTCATTAGTGGCCTTCGGGCCACAGGGCCTTCGGGTCACATAGACCATGGAGTATCCCAGTTCACACAGAATAGGCCCCAAAAGAAGATCAGAGAAACAAGAGTAGCATCCACCAGATGCAGAGCTAACCAGATTGGAATAATGAGAGGGTATGGTAGTCTCCATTAAGACCAGGCACCGTGCAGCTTTATATGGGGCAATTCTAGCCGATCAACAATGCAAGGTGGAGAGCTAGGTGATTAATGACGCAGAAAGATGGGGAGGGAAGTTCAAGTTGGTTGGGCCTACAGGTCATGTATTGGGCATGGTATGCATCTAGGACTTTGTTTCATGTATTACTAGTTTTTTGGGCCTTGTGCCTTAGGCCTACGAGTCATGTACAGGTTCCCCTTAAACCCTGAAAGGGGGATAAACCATAATAAAAATAAAAAAGAAGGACCTCAGGCCATTCAGGATAAGACACTTAATGGGGTCCTTTTCTTGAGTAAACCATTCCTAAGGAATCCCAAACTCATACAAACCACAATATTATAACTAAACTAATGTTCATAATATAGAAATTAGATTAAATAAAATTATACATATCTCAAGGAAAATAGTTAATTCCTTCAAAATTTTAAACATTAATCCATATACAAACATTTCATAATATTATAAATTTTTCATATGTTTCAAACAATATGTTTACAATACTATCCTAATTTATTTCTTTGAAAACATAAAAAACCTTTTTACAAGAAAACTAACTTCCTTAATTTGAAAAATTAAAAAAATAATTATAATAATGGTTTTCTTTACTTTTAAATAACCCATTTATTTATTTCATTTCTCAGTAATTTTAACGAAAAACATTATTAATATATTAATAATGTGAAATAAGTAAAATATTGAATTCATTCCTCAATAAGACAAAAAAAATCACTAATAGTATTGAATTAATGGGAAAATAATAAATAATTAATATTATTAGACCATATATTAGGAATTAAAACTATTAATGGAATGTTAGACATATATGTGAGTAACTCAAATTAATTACCTTTCCCATGATAAGGTATTTATGAGAACACTAATTACCATATTAGTAACTTTTAATTAATTATATTCATTCTTATATGAGAGGTAAAAAATATATAAAATTCACATTCCCTATATTCCACTAGAAAAATTCTACATGATCAGTTCCATAAATAGATATCAATCGAGTCATGTTACATATTTTGAGTTCCATTTTTCCATACGTGAAATAATAAACCAAAACATGACTCATGTTTATTTTTTCAAGCCTATATGGTAACATATAATTTTATCATAAAGAGGTTGGTCGTGATTTTTTATCGGTTACTCTTTAAGCTGTAAAAGTCATATATACTATCTATAACATAAAATCCTAGAAAAAATATAATACTAATATGATACAACATTTAATGAACTTACTCCAAAACCCAAAAAATACTTGAACGAGACCACTAGAACCCTAAGCACATTCCCAATTCAATGGGGGCCAAACACAATCCCCAATGGTATAGATTTAGTATCGGTTGAATGATTTAACCTTTTATTTTGATAAGAATGGTAAATAATGAGTTTTATAAGAAAATGAATTAAATAATACCTATAAGAGATGTTTTTATAGAATATAAAATAATATATAAACTGAATGTGATTTCAAGTCAAGTCCACATTCATAACCTTTAATTTGAAAATAAAACAACACATGGTATGAGTTTTTTTGAGTTATTATGTATTGGAGACTAGATTTTGGATGATTTAATATCTTATAAACTAAATTTAGATTCATTCTTCGATACATTTTTATGTTTAAATGAAAATACTGTGTATGAAAATTATATTTTTATGATGGAAATATCATCAGATGATAGAGAATAAACCTAAATCTATCTAAAAATGTTGTGTTCCATCAAATGAAATCATAACCATACATAAGGATCTTAGAAAACATCTATTCGAGTTTTTTATAATGTCTATTATAAATATAACTAAGGTCTTTATGGAGAAAATTCGAACACATTAACAAGTTAATAAATTTAAACGTTATGATATTCTTTTAACTTATAGCTATTTTGATGTTTTTAACATCTTGATGCTCCGAGTGATTCCAATTATAATTTTTATTTTAGTTATATTTGGATAAGATATACATCTTTATAAGGTATTATTATAATTATCACATCCTTTCCCTTGAAAATTTTCATTGCATGATCTTTGTGACCAAGGAGAATTCATGGCTTAGAACCTAGACTATTTGATCCCTCAATATCATTGAACATCTGAATATAGAAGCTGTATTGTCAAAACCATGGTGTTGGATGGAGTCTTGGTGCATACTCATTATCTTTAATCAAGTCAAATAGGTTCTTAAGTATAGATCTACCAATTCCTAATGATCAGATTATTGTCGAAGAATTTGTAGGATGATAACTTGGTACCATTTTATAGGTCTATAGTCCAGAAAGTTCCAGGTGTGGAACTAGGATATGTAGGATTAGGTATAAAAATATTCCTACCACTTTGGATAAAATAAAGGGGTTCCATTGATTGGAATCATACTATTGATAAAATCTTTTAATATTTTTGGGATTTCTATTCTAGATTTTAAACACTCTTCTTAAATTCATATGTTTTTTAAATTACCACTATTGTATATTTTTTGTCGATCATTTTATAAATTCTAATAGTATTATTTTCTATCATTATCATTTTTCTTAAGTAAATTTTACTATGATATTTTCTTTTTTATCCAAAACTGGTATTATTAGATCAATTTAAAACATGATTGGGTTGAAAAGATATATATTATATTTTGACTACAATTCACCCACTCATATAGTTCCATATCTTCATTTACTAGGGAAATGTGCAAGTACATGTATATTTATGCTAGATTATATATAAATATAATATATATATATATATATATTAATTCATAAAAACATCAAAAAAATTCAAATATAATAATCTTAAACACCAATAAAAAAACAAAAAAAATGAAAAGTCATATGTGGCTAATTCCATAACATCTCTATCTATCCAGCTTACCTACATATTCTAACTCCTTGACCTACCTTTCCATGAAACATTCTCTCTTATTTTTTTCCCATATATCTAAAACACAATTAAAGATAAATACCATATTATACCTGAAATGAAATGTTTATAAATTCATATGAAAGTGGATAAATATGCAATTTGTGAGTGTATAACTCAGTATAATTCCACCAATGATGTCTACAAATTTTATTAGATATACAGGTTTGTGCATGTGAATACTTGATATGTGAATACTTGATATGTGAAAAAATCATGAGATTGGAAGATATATAAATAGTCATGTAATGAAACTAAATTATTTAAACTATGCGTATATTATATAATAAACATATTCCTTTCATGTCAGTTTCCCATATTCTAGAAATATAACTATGAAATTGGTACACCATTATTTAGTTTTTCTGGAAAATCAATGTTGTAGTACCTTTACAAAACCAAAAATACATGTTAAATATTATCCACATCAAGAAGTCACAAAAAAATTATTTATGTATATATATATATATCTGTGTGTGTGTGTCCATAATAATCCTAAACATAGAGGCTACTCTCTCCTGATAGAAAGGATATATATATATGTAAATTAATAGTTTTACATCCTTGTATCAGAGGCATATGTCTTCATTTGGATAAATGTATATATATATGTATGTATACCTAATCATATAAATATATATAAACCTTATCTATATGAGTCATCAATAGTCATTTTTATGAATATAATAATATATACAAATTTTACTAAAGGTATATGGAATACACATATTAATCCTGAAACCTACAAAAAAAGTTCAATGATTATTCAAATTCACAAATAAAATAAAACTACGTCTATACAAATGTAGTGCTATCAATTCCATCCTCTAACTGAAATTAACATGTCAATATAAAAATATGATAGTATCTATAAATATATTATAAATCATAAATATATTGATGATACCTCCAAGAGGTATGCCCATGTATTTAACATATTCAATACTATGGTTAGTGTCTTCAAGAAATGTTAAAATGTCACTATATATAAAGTAAACCATAAATTACTCCAAATAAATTGATAATAATGTGTAGTAACCTATAAAATGGTATAATAGAAAATAATTACACGTGAAAATGTGCAATTATGACCTAGGAAAGAAATGAAATTTATAGAACCTAAAATATATGTTATAATCGATTTTAAATAAGTAAGGTAACCAATGAAATAGATTTAATATCATTATTGGGAATAAAAACAATAATATATGAATAAATAAGACATAATTATCCATATTATAAAATAAATGTGTTATAAAATCAATATAATTATTCTTATTTTAAATAATAAATAATGTAGATTCAAATATAATCATTGAATAATCACAAAAAACCAAGAGGGATTTACTACATACCAAGGGAAATTAATTATAAATAATTTATGATCAAGAATCAAGTAAATTTTTGTATTATTACACACAAAATATCATATTTCTATACTCATAATTACATTGGTGATCTATATTAATTAGATAAAGGATAACCTTATCTCGAAATTTCATCTATCTGTAATCAAAGGGACCATCCTAGTTTGGGATGACAATGATGGACTCACGCATGAGGCACTTTATCAAAATGTATATGGACTTTAAGACATAATACCTTCATAATAAGAGATAATTTATTTTTTTTAATTGATTCATGGTGTAGTAGAGTGGATCATGTCTTAAATGGTGTTTAAGATGTTCTAGGAGTGTTAGTTTGGTGGATGAGCACCCATATTGGCTCATGGTGTGTTAGTTGTTGAAATTATTTAGTCTTTTGGATGTCTTTCCATGACCTAAATGTGTCTCACCATGATGGTCCCTATATGGGTGTAGATACTCTACCAAAGATCAGTTATGATATGAGCTAGAGGGTCCATTCCATGATATATATAGGACATAGTCAGTGAATTCTACATAAGAGGGTTCATGTTGTGACCCATATGGGTCATGCCATAATGAGATCTAGTTGTGGGTATACCAATTTTTCTGGGGGATGGCACACCATGAGCCATAGGGGTCATGAGGTGACCAATGTATTCAGTGTTTTTATGGGTCATGATTTTTTTGTTATTGGGTTATTCTAAATTTTTAAACCCCTAAAGGTTTTTTATTTTCTGATACACGAATGGGGGAGGTTGAGATCCTCTTATACCTTCAATCTACAAATATATTTTCATTGATTTGGGTGGTTTGGGGGGTTTTTTCCCCATGGATTCATGTTAGGAATTCTCTTATTCTTCACACTATTGTTCTTCTTTATTTATTTCTAAATTTTTGTTCATCTGGTTGGGGTTTTTGGGAGATGATTACACTTAGGAATGGAGGAATCATCCCATTTAATGTTTCTTTCATATATAAATTATATAGGATGTCCTAAAATTTTTTTTCTATACCATTTTTTTTCATTCAACATGATTTTTATTTCTATATAGATTTTTTTAGGGTTTCAGTGAATTTTTGTTTTGGTAGCCATCTGTCTGTGTAATTTAATTATGTATTTTTTATGACTTAGATATAGGTGTGTGTTAGGAGTAGACCACACCCCCTTTTTTTCATGGTTAAATTCTTTTACTCTTTCTACATATTTTGGAATCAATTATGACTTATGTTTTTATCTTTTATAATCTTGGATAATTTATTTTAACGTTGTTTATGTTTGGTAAAGGTACTTAAATAAATATAGGAGGATGTTGTGATATTGGAATCATTACAAATTTCTTCTTTTAGGGTAGGGGGATCCATGAATAACTCTTTAAATATAGATATTGGATTTATTACCCATTTTTAATCCATAGATAAAATGTATTATATAAAATTTTATAATGTGACTTATATTGTTTTTCAAAATTACTTATAGGACATTTTCAAAGAAACTTTTTATTAAAACAGGATTTTTTGGTTTGTAGTGATTTTAATGAGAATAAACTCATGTTTTTTTTATAATTTTCCTTATACACATGAGATGATATTTAATTTTTAATTTTTTTTATTTAAATGATTTTTTGATATATCTGTTGATATTTTATTGATATTCTGATTTGAAGGTTTCGAGTGATGTAATGGAAGCGTGAAATCTTTTCAAAGGTTTGCCAAATAATTTTTTTACAGTTTAGTTTTTAATAATAAATTTAATATTTGGTTTCCAAATATTTTTTCAAAGTCCAATTTCACATTTTACAAAAAGGATTTACTAATTTAGGAGTTTTTTTTATGTGGTCTTTTGGAGTTGTTTTATTAGAATTTATGTGATATTGATATTTTTTGAGTTAATGTAATTTGAAAAAATAGGGGTCATTTTTGATATGTTTTATTTATTATAATAAAGTGGATACTTATATGAAGAGGATTTCAAGGTGAGGGACTGTTATATTTCTTAGTTGTTATGTGTTTTTTATATTTTATTAAGATTTTACATTCTTAATGAATGGTTGATAATACTCAACTACACTGGTTGATCATGGGAACATTGAGTATTTAGGTAGATAATAGGAATAGTATTTCTAAGAATCTGGATATACACCACCTTAAACTTGTATGAATATACTATAATAACTAAATGATACTATGATATGTTTGTTATTACCAATATTACATCATGTAATTCTCCCAATTTGGTCATTTACTGAACTCGATATAGTCGGTTGTGGCTAGATATGATTGGTTCGATAATCAAAATGATATGAGGATCCTAGAGTCACTTTATATTTTTTCCATAGGTCCACTCCCATGACATTTTTCATTTTATCTTTCTTTATATATGTTCTACTTTTTCTGTTTACATTTATTCATTTATATTCTTTTATTTGAGATGATATTTTAGTTTTTTTATTTTTTCCATCCTTTTTTACTCATGTAAGATGCTATTTATTTTAATTTTATGTCATTCAATTGTTTTTATATGTAACATGGAATGAGTTTCATATTGATGCGGGGTTGTGTAACATATTGATATAATCGATATATATATATATATACCTTTGTAATAAATTTCGTGTATTCAATGAATTATTTTACATGAAACCCTGAGTCTAAATTAGTTGTGATATACTATACTATTATAATACAATATTTTAATTGGAAGTTTGAATAAGAATATATAAATTATGAAAAAATAAGTATAAAGTTTTTATTTAATTTATTTATTTATTCATAATAAATAAGTAATCATTTTTAGTAAAGTGATTTTATGCATCAATCATATGTTTTTTCAAAAATCATTTTTATTTTAATTTTTGCAAGGTTATTATAATTACTTATACCACATTTATATATTATATTTTACAAGAAAATTAATCTTTTTTGAAAGAACCATATAAAAATTAGTTTAAGGTGGAATTTTAGTGTTTTTTTGAAACTTTTCATTTTTGAGTGAATTGTGAAAAAATAAAGATTTTATATAAACCTTTATTTTCCATTAAAGAATTTAAAAAATCCCAATTTTTCATTTAATTAATTTTAAAATTTCATTAGTTTCTTATAAATTATAAAAATCCAATTAATTAATTCTTATTGAAACTATGCTTAATTTTGAGATAAAAATAATTTTTTGAAAAAAAAATAATTTTTGTTTCTGCAAAAAACAATTTTCATTGCGTTCTGTGTGATTATTTTTAAAATAAATAACACAAATTATAGAAATTTAATTTGATAAAATAAAATTGATATTTTGAATCAACATTTTCAAGTTTTTCAATTATGCTAACTTAAATTATAGTCATTATGAGTAGTATCTTTGGTAAAATGTCAGTTACCACAGTTAGTGTTAAAATTGGATACAAGGGTTAAAACTAAAATGACAAAGGTTAAAAGTGTAGAAAAGTTTTATAAATATATTTTTCCTATTATATTTAATCTTTATCTCATCTATTAGTTGAATATGATTCATTTTGGGTCGATTTATCTAGAATAATACATTAATATGTTTAAATATTTTGAAAATTCCAAGTGTGTCATCTCTCTCACTTATAAAAGGACACCCACTCTACACTATCCTCCACCCTAAAAGATCCTATTAGTGTAAAAAATTCCTACCCAAATCCTTTCCCAAAATCCATACCCACATCTTAGTTGTCCTGGTTGGATTATAATACCATCCTTTTAAGGCATATGGTTTAGGCAAAAGGATCTTTTTAAATGAAGATGTATATACCTTAAATGATTAGTTTCAATTTTATTTATTATTCCAACTTAAATAATATTATTGTATCCATAATAACAAAATGAATAAAATTGAATAAATATAATTATATGTTATTATTTTTACATGAAAAGATTTATTCATCTCTTTATTCATCAAATTAGAAAATAACGCATCATTCATACATATGTTTGGACTATCGCTTCATGAAGCATTGCATTTCATTTTTCATTGGCAACTTTCATAGATGGTTCTGACGAGAGATATAATGTTTTTATATTATACTTATAACATAATTATACTTATTTAAATATAATATCTTATCTACATTGTTACCTTTTCAAATTCTATAAAATGACAATGTCGCTCGTGTATACGTGTTGGGTACCACTGCAACGAAGCGATGCGATTTATTTTACATCACTGATTTATAAGAAAAATTATAAAAGTGTATAGAAAGAATAAATATGTTAATTATTTAATTAATAGTATTCTATATATGATAAACCAATGAACAAACTAAATGTACCAGAAATATATAATAAAAATATGCATGGAAAATAGACCAATTTTCACGAGGATGTTCACTTTAATGAAGAAAATATTAATAAAAAGATAATTAGAAACTATAAAAGAATTATAAATAGAAATTTATTTAGATCTATTTTTTTATTATATTAATAATAAATATATATTTATTATATATGATATTTAAATGTATACAAATCATGACATAACCTGAGTTATGGGTTAATGTGAAAAAATTATTTTTTGGGATTTTCTATGATAAATTTCCATAGAGATAAATTTTATGGATGTAAATTAATTAAATTTTTTTTATTCTAATATATTTACTTCTATTAATTTTATTTATTATTACCATTTTACACACATTGATAATTAAAATGATTGTGAATTTTATTTTAAATAAAAATAGACCTTATTTCCTCTTCTCTAATCGATATTTTACCCTATATCGATGCTCTTCAAAATTATTATATGGATTTTTTACATATACATGAAATTTTTTGAAATTTAAATTTTCATTAAATTTTAATTTATTTAGAAAAAATTAAAATTAATATTTTTAAGGAAACATTTTTAAAAAAACTCGTTTTTTTTAAAACTGTGGGTTTTTTCAATATTAACATATATGATATGAAAAAAAAAATCATTCATCAAGATGATTATTTTTTTTGAATATTACTTAACTGGTTTCCGTGTTTATTCTTAACGATAATAATTTTTTCAATATTATAGGAATTTAATGTTGAAATTTTATCAAAAGAAAAATATATCTTTCTTAATTTTTCAATGAAGGGTTTGAATGTTGTGTTAAATATATTTTTTATCTATGTCAACAACCTTTATGAATTTTTATTATTCAATGGGGGATATGGTCTTATGATACCATCCACTTTTTTACTATGGGTTACTTTTTTTTATGATGATTTAAGGATGATTCTATGAAACATGTCTCATTCCCATAGGTTAATTATGTTATTATTAAACCTTTATAAAACCCATATGTTTCTCATGGGTTATGTTATGATAAAAAGATGAAATATTTATGAAAAATGTTTACCTTCCATGCATTATGATATGATTATATGATAATTATTTTTTGATCTTTGGGTATATATATGTATGGTTTTCATTGTCCAATGGTTTGACCAAAATGTATATAGTCCTCCAATGCATTAGGTAAAGATGGATATATCAAGAGTTAATAAGGACTAGAATAGGAAGTGAAACATATTTAATAAGGGTCTTTATCTACTATTATATTCATGGGAGTGAACCATTACTAAAGAAATGATTGAATTTGGATTGAACACAATCCTCTATAATAGCCTTGATTGTGATCATTGACTAAGGGAATGGATTTCAAAGCTTATGTGTTTGCCAAAAATTCATGGCTTATACTTATGATATGTTCTCATATTTCATATTTTATTAATGATGATTCCACAGTTTTATTTATTATGTATTTTAAATTAAAATACCCTATTCCATGATTAATGATTAAATATATTTTATTTTCTATTTATGAACATCTTAAGTTATGATCTTATTCTTAGGACCTTTGGCTTATTCTAACATATGATCATTGATTGATATCACTTATTTTTACAATTATTGGGCATATGAGTAAACCCTTTATTATGTTCCTTTTCCCCTATTTTATGAATAAAGGTATTGAGAAATAATGGTATAAATGTTTATGATCCTTGAGAATTTATTATTATTAAATTTATTTAATATTCTCCTTAAATTATGCAATATTTATATAGGTTATGCTCGAGTGACCATAATTTTTTTAGAATAAGGTTTATTAGTTATTTGAGATTGTTATTAGAAAAAATTGATGAAAATTATAGGGTTAAAACTAATTATAGAAAAATATATATAATCTTTCATGAAGTAATTATTTTGTGGTTTTCCTAGAAAATACATCCTAGTTTGGATACGAGGTAGTAAATGAGGCTATAGAATATATGAACCTGAGGGTAAAAAATATGAATGGTGTTGATTGAGTATTAACTCGATTGCCTTCATTTCATGATGAGTGGACCTAATATTGCACACATGTTTAGATAGTTTGAGGGGATATTCTTAGGCTAATTCACCATTTCTTTATAAACTATTATAATAGATTTGAATATATTTTTACCGTTAATGACCAAGGTTAAACCTAAGGATTCAGTGATTTAAAATAAGATTTTCTGATTTTGATATCCAATGAATGATTTTTCATTATTATGTGACTAATCACAATGATTATTGTTTCTCATATGGTTCTTTTATTATCTTAGTAAATGGATATACATAAGATAAATCATATAAATTTTAAATATTACAAGAAATAAAATTATTATTCTCCTGGTAAACCAAATTAAATGGGACTTTGGATATGAAATTACTCTATCAGGCTCACCCAACTCTCCTAATCAATGAATGGTAACATGAATCACTCTAAACATCCAATTGGAAAAAGGAAAGGATAACTCGCTATTAGATATCTTATATGGAAATTTTGACCATCCTTCAGTGGTTCATATGATCTACTTTTTTATGATAATTAGATCAATGTTATGGAAAATATACTCTCTATTACCCAATGATCGAATAATGGGATTCTTATTTTGGTTGTGTATTATTTCTAAGGTAAAGTTAATCAATTATGGAATCATATTAAGAATATGAGGAAACAGGAGGAATTTGAATCAATGTCATGAGAAAAGTTTAAGAATTTATTTTTAATAAGTATTTTTTACAAAAAATTAAAATGAAAATAGAAAGGGAATTCTTATAACTAAATTAGAATGATAATGAATCCATTAGTACCTATGAGACAAATATCACAAGAATTACATGTTATTATTTTTATTTTTTCATCGATCATTATATAAAAATTAATTGATTATTTATTTTGTTGAAAGAAAATATAAAAATGAATCATCTATAAGAGACCTTTATAGGTATGGAAAAATAATTTTGTGGTCTCTATAACTATAACTAGATGTTAGAGGCTCTCCATGTTCTCATGGTTTTGGGAAAAAATAGAAAGATGTAATATCAATTAAATTCTAATAAAAAAACCCATGGATAAAATAAAAATAATATTACTTCATGTTTTTAGTGTGGATATAATCATGTAAGAAATTTCATTATATATTCTGGTAAAAATATTTGTGTGGAAAAAGGCCATTGAAAAAGAGAATACCAAAGTGATGTGTAAGAGCTGGTCAATTAAAGGAATGATGAAAAAGCTTAACATAATGAGTAACCCATACATCAATGAAATAATGGTATGGAGTATTGAAATTACTTCAGTAAATTTATGAATTTTAGGGTTAATAATGAAAATCAGTATTTGAAACCTCTTAATCTAAGAGACAGAGGAAAATACCATGTGATCATAACTACTAGAGTGGGCCATAAGAATGAAGAGGTGAAGGGTACACTTACAATGCACTCAATAATTTAAGTTTTTTTATTTTATTCTTGATCTAACCACTCTTTTTATTTTTAAATAGATTTATATGTGTAATATTTCACCACCCTAACAATTACATATTGTGTTAGTATAAAAATGTTTAATGTTTCAATGATCTCATATAAAATCCATAGCTCATCTATAATAGATTTTTTTTGGGAATTTTATTCTTGAATATCTTTTGATTCTCAATTTAGTTGATTTTGATGGAATTTTGGTCATGGATTGGCTCTCTCTATATAGAGCCTATATCAAATTACAAGGAAGTGAATTCTCATTTTCTATTTTGAATCAATCTATGGATGTCCTTTTTTGTGAGGAAGAATATGAATATACAATGGAAGTCATTACATGGTATAAATTTCAAAACATATTTATGAGGGTTATATATATTGAATGGTTGTGGCGGAGCTCAATATTGAGATATGCATATTTTTTGGGATTATGATGATACATTTTCTAAAAACTTTTATAGTTCTCCCCTAATTGTGAAGTTGATTTTTCAATTAAAATAAAATATGGTGATATAATATTTTTAAGACTCCATGTTGAATAAACCAGATCGATTTGGAGAAATTTTATGAAACAAATATAATAGAATGTTGATAAGGGATCCATATTCCATAGATCATCAGCAGAAGGTGAACCTATTACTTTTATTAAGAAGAAAGATAGTTAAATGTATATTTTCATTAATTTTCAAGAACTGAACAAGATCACTATAATGAATAAGTATCCCATACCCCATATTGATTATTTTTTTGATCGATTATGATGAGCCCAATATCTATCCATGATTGAAATTATGGATATCATTAATTTACGGTCAAGAAGGATGATATATCCAAGAAATAATTCTATTTGATATATATTCATTATGAATTTATAGTGATTTCATTAATCCTAATAATGACCCCATTACCTTTATGGATATAATAGATAGAGTCTTTGTATAATACCTTAATTAGATGTTAGTAGTATTTATAGATAATATTCTTATATATTCAATGATCAATAAAGAGCATGAATATATTTTTAAGACTTTGTTTAAGACCATGAAGAAGGTGAAGTTGTATACCAAATTCAGTAAGTGTGAATTCTAGATATAAAAAGTCTAATGGGTAATATTATCTCAAGATAGGGTATATTTGTAAATCCTTAAAAAATATAATTGATTGAGAAATGGCCAAATACAATCATGGTGAATGAGATTCATATTTTTTTTCAGATGTATGAATACTACCAATTATTGGACAGGAATTTTTCATGGATATATAATCTAATAACCAAGCTGGAATAGAAGGAAACTAGTTCTTTTAGATTGATTATTCTGAGGATAATTTCAATATTCTAAAAAAATGTTGGTTAGTGCACATATGCTTATACTATTCTATAATAGATAAGGGTTTATGATATATAGTGATTCATGAAATAACAGAATGGGATTCATCCTCTTGAATAATGATATTGTGATAGATTATTCCTCATTATAATTGAAAATTCATTAAAAATTACCCAACCCATGATTTATAGTTGGAATTAGTAATTTTATAATTGAAAATATAGAGGCATTACCTTTACAGTTAAATATGTGATATATATACTAATCATAAAATATTTAAGTATATATTTATTGATAAAGATGTTAATATTTTCTAAAGGATATGGTTGGAATTGATTAAATATTATGACTGCTTAATACACTACTAGTCAGGGAAGGTGAAAAAGGTGGTTGATCTTTTGAGTCAGAAAGACCGTGATAGTTTATTTATAATACATATTTAGAGAGATCAAATATTTTTATTTTTATAAATTATAGATATTAAAATCATGAGGAAGAGATATAGATCATATATTTATCAGATAAATGTTCACCATTCATCCATAGTGGATTAAATATTTACCAAAAGCAGTTGAGGAATAGAAAAATGAGGTGATAAATTTTCTTAAGATCAACCATGATTGTGATCAAATGATATGGTTCATGAATAGAGTATGTGACCAGTCAATTATGGATCTTAAAAATTAGTTTTTTGATAAAACCCAAATATCACTATTCTTTATTCATCTTGGATGTATGAAGATATATATAAATCTAGGAAATTTTTTTAAAAAAAACATGAAAATGGATATTGTAGATTATGTATCTCGATTTTTATTATGTCAGTAATTTAAGGCTAAGAGACTATATTATAAGGGGACCTAAAAACCATTACCCAATGTAGAATGTAAATGGGAAAACATCCCCTTAGATTTCATCATCAGTACCCCAAGAATATCTAAATGGAATGGTGTTATTTGGTTATTATTTGATATCAATAGGAAATAATATCATTTCATAATGATCAAATAATATTTCTCTTTTGATCATATTTTAGGATTTACATTAATGAAATGGTAAGGTTTTATGAAGAACTATATTCTATTGTATCATATTAGGATATGTGGTTTACCTCAATGTAATGGAGACGTATTCAACATGATTTGAGTATGGAGTGAAAATTTAGAACTACATATCATCCTCAGATATATGGTTAGTATGAGAGGTAAATTGAAAACCTACTGGATATACTAAGGTCCCACACTACTAATTTTAAAGGTTGTTTAGATCAACACATTTTTCTGTCATAATTTTATACAATAATATCTTTCACTTCAGAATTTATATGTATTTATTATAAAGCCATATTTGGTAGGAATTTTGAAAATCCAAATGTCTGGGATGAAGGTAGAAAATGAAAACTATTGGGACAAAATCTATATTAATAAATAAAAGATAAGGATAGATCCATTCAACATCACATCAGGGTATGGTATAGTTGACATATAAGGTATGTTGGTAATCATTGGTAAGATATAAGGTTCAATATTAGTGAAAATTTATTCCTATTAATATATCCTTGGAATATGGTTATGATATTTGTAAAAAAGGACATGTTGACCCAAGATATATTGTTCCCTTTAAAATTCTTGATTATGTTGTGATATTTTCTTATCACTTGGTGCTTCCACTGGATCTCTCTCATCTTTTTGATCTGTTATATTTATCTCTCAAAAGGAAAAAGATACATGATCCTTAATATATACTGAAATTAAAGTTCATAAAACTAGAGAATGATCTCTATTATGAGAGGCAACTGGGGAATATTTTTTATCAAATAGAGAAAGTGTTGTGAAACAAGACCAGTCATCTATTCAATGTTTTGTGGTGAAACCATATATTTTATGAAGTTACATGGGAACCCAAAGACGTGATGAGGCGGAATTATATTTAGTTTTTTATATCAGATTGATAGAATTTTTAGAGTGAAATTATTTTATGGTGTAAAATTTAACACATTGTGATATATATATATATATATATATATATATATTACTCTGAAATAACCAAGAAGTATTCCATGGATTGTTTTACATGCATCCCCGAGTCTAAATAAGCCATGGTTTAGTATACTCTTATGAAATAGTTGATAAATTGGAAATGTGAATATAATAATAAAATTATGAAAAATATATATAAAAATGTTAAATATAATATATTAATTAGTTCTTAATTAATAAGAACACAATTTTCATTAAATCCATTTTATGTTATAAAATTATGTTTTCTTAAAAAAGGGTTTTTATTTCATTTTATCCATAGATATTAAAATATATTTACACAAATTTTAGAAATTATATTTTATAATAAAAATCACCCTTTTTAAATTATAATATCAAAATTATCTTATGTTGAACTTTTGGTATTTTTTTAAATCAATAATTTTTCCAATGAACGATGAAAAAATAATGATTTTTTTGAAAAATATCTTTTTTCATTCATATATTTAAAAAGTAATATTCTGTTTTTTAATTAATTTTAAAATATAATTAGTGAAATTCAATTAAAAATAATATTATTCATTTACTTTAATTCTAAATTATTCTTAATTTTAGTATAAAATCATTTTTGTAAATAAAAATACGTTTTATGGGGAAAATGTTTTTCATCACGTTGTATCGGTTTTTTGTAAATTGATTTTATAAAATTATTGAAATATATATTTATTTAATTATATCCATATTTGGATTCATAATTTCAAAAAATTTCTAATGATTCCACTTTAATTTTTGGTCATTATGAAATGTAACTTTGGTAAAACTTTAATTACCATGGTATGAGATAAAATGGGTTGGAGGGATTAAAACTAAAATAAAAAGTGTTAAAATGATGTAATATTTCTTATAAATTATATTATATGGTAATATTTGTACCCCATAATATATCCTAATATTATATGAGTCATTTTTTATTCCTTTTCATTGGATAAGAAATTTATATAATTTAATGTCTGGAAAAATTCCAAGTGTGTTCTCTCCCTCACTAATAAAAATACACCCATATCCTCTATTATCCACACAAATAGAATATATTATTTCTACCAATAACGACCAAAATAATTTCATAAAATCTATCCCCATTTCCTATAAGTCTTTTTTTTATCACAATTTCAACCTTCTACGGATTAATTTGTAATCTAAAGGTGGTTTCTCAACAGATAAGTATAACTCTTAACTGAGTATTGACAATTTTATTTTTTATTATAGCTTCTCTAAAGCTATTATATCTATCATAAAAATATCAATAACATATCATAAATATAATTATATGTTTTTATATGAATGAAATAATCTTTATTCATCTCATTTATTATGAAATGGGAAACAAAATCATCGTTCATGCATACATGTAGACTACAACCTTGCGAAGTGGTGTATTTCATTTTTTTCACACCATCTTTCATGGATGGTTATTATGATGTATATGATGCTTATATATGATATTTTTGACCTAATTATACTTATTTAATTATATGTACTTATCTACCTTCTTAATTTTTTATTCATTAGAAAATGATAATGTTGCACATGTGGACATATGGGCCACCACCTCTACGAAGTGATTTGATTTGTTTTTCAACACTACATTATATGAATAATTATAAAAGATTATATGGATAATAAGTGTGATAGTTTTTCAATTATTAATTTTATTAATATTATGAAACTATGATGAAGGTGTGTGTACCTGAACCATCGAACTGAAACATGCATTGAAAATGGACAAGATTTCACTCGAGTGTTCATTTTAATGAAGAAATTGTTAATAAAAGGATAATTGGAAATTATAAAGGAATGATGCATAGTAATTTATGTATGAATAAGGTTATATAATATATTTACAATGAATTAATATTTATTATATTTTATAATTGAACTTTTTTAAAGAAATATGATATTTGAGGTATGGTTTTATGTTATAATAACATTTGTTTTTTGAATTTTCTAAGAAAAATTAATTTTGAGAGAAAATTATATAGATATTATCATTTAGACCCCATATATTATATCCTTATCTGGTTATTCTATGATTTATTATTTTTTACTTACATTTGTCTCCCTTTGGTACATAAAATTATCATGAAGGTGTTTTTAAAGAAAAGTTGACCATATTCGCATGTTGTTTACAAACCATTTCTACCATATCCATGCTCATAAAAACTATTTTTGTGATGTTTTTTACCTATACATAAATTTTTTTAAATTATCAATTTCATTTCCTTTTACTTTATTTACAAATGTTTAAAAGGAATTATTTTAATTAAATGTTTTCTAAACATGACTTTTTTTACTTCGTTCAGATGTGTGAAAAGAATGCGCTCTTTTAACATACATGATATGAATGAATTTCCCTACCCTCATGACCATTATTTTATTTGGATATTCCATTACATGTTTTTAGGGTCGTTTTCAAAGAAACTTATTTCCAAAATATTAATTTTTAGTTAAAATTTTATAAAAATGGATATTTTTCTCATGTTTTCAAAGAAAGGTTTGAATGTTATTCTAGATTTATTTTTTATCTATGTTAACAACATTTATCAATTTTTATTCTTCACTGAGTATATGATCTTATGATCTCATCCACTTTATTTATTTATATGAAACATAATGATTATAATTTAAGTTTGATTTAATGAAACATGTTCGATTCCCATAGGTTAATTAAGTTATGATTAAACATATACGGAACCTATATCTTTTCCATGGGATATATTATGATAAAATATTAATAAAACATGTTTCTTTCCTATTGTTATGATATGATGATATGATGAATATATTATAATATTTTTGCACACATATGTATTTTTATAATTATGTAACTATTGGGACCAAGATTATATGGCCCTAAAGTTCATTAAGTAATGATGGATATCTCAGGAGATAATGAGGACAAGAATAAAGAGTGAACCCTGTTTAACATGGGACTATTTCATTTATTATATTCTTGGGAGTGAACCACGACCACAGAAATTATGGAATGGGGGTGGACCCAATCCACTATGATAGGCGTGGAAGTGAGCCTTGACTAAGGAAATGATTTTATATGATTATTTGTATTTAATAAAAATATATATTATGATTATGATATGATATCATGGATAATTATTGATTATTTATTATTAAAAAACATTAGGTTTTATATATATTTATTGATAAAAACTTATTCATTGATTTATTATTAAGTATATTTTACTGATTGGATATGGAATTATTATGCTATGAACATGTTATCACACCCTTTTTCTTATTCTCATAAATGATTATTAATTGATATCACATATTTTTTTACCTTTACTCATATTTTAATAGAACACATTCTTTTTTTATCTTCACTAGGATATGAAGAATGACATTAAGTATGAAATTTATAAAAACAGTACTATGAGATTAGAACCTTGTGGGATATTTTGAAAATATTTTATGAAATATGTTGAATATCCATATAGTCTCCAACAAAACTAAAATATTATGTTTATAAGGTGTGTATAATTGGGAAATTTAAATAATATTTATATAAAATAATGTTAATATTATGTATGTTATTCTTGTGTCACCATAATTTTTCTATGTGTGAAATTTATATCATTAGTTTTATTTAGTTAATGTAACTCTAAAGTCAATATTTCAAACAATTTTGGTTACATATAGGTAAAATTAGAAATTTTTATAAATCAATTATAACATTAAAATAATTTAAAATATTTTCCTTCTATAAAAAAATTTAATTATTTTTCATAGATTTCATTTTATGACACAACAAGTTAATATCACGTTTCATGCATATAAGATTTCGACATATTATAGGGTTGTCTTGGGATCATTTATTGGTACTATTTTTTCTCATGTTGAGTATGTTTCAGTTGGTTTTTAACTTAGGCTGTGTTTGGGTGAATTTTGATAAACATTTAAGGAAATAAGTTTGTGCATGGTTGGTGCATGGTTAGAGAAAACTGTTCACCCCAACCCAGAAAACTGTGCAACCCTGGACAATGTGGGTTCACATGGATGGTTCATCGTTTTCCAAACCATGTGACCTAAAAGTTGAAATCATACCACCCAAAACTAATATTCAAACACTTAAGGTGCACACTCTGAGAAAACCATGGTCCCTTTCATAGGAACCCATGCACGATTTCTACAGTGATAGGAAAAATAGTTTTTATTTCCCCCAAACCCTTGAAACTCACCAATTTTAAAAAAATTATACCCTTATGATTTATGAATATTTAATAGATTTAAAAAGGGATTACAAGGATTTCCAACCTCCATTCATCATTAATTGAATCTTGGATCAAATATCCAAAACCCTCCTAGTAAGACAACCCTAACCATTTTTCCTTCTCGCTATTCTCCCGTTCTTTCCCCTTTCTTTATGGGAACTTGTTCTCTATTTTTGTTAGATATATACTTAATATTGTTTATTCTAGATTTTATATTGTTTATATTTATATCTATATTATAGGTATATTTATTTATTTGATCTTGATTTAGGTTACAGATCAAGATCTCATTCTACATCATAGTGCTACTCAATTTTGGGGATTTCTATTGGGCAATTGTTCATAGAAAATTTAAGGAAGGTGGTCTATCTTTAAAATCCCATAGTATTTATGTGAATTATGTTTATATAATTATGTAATTGTAATATTATGATTATAAATTGAGTTTTTTATTGAATTAATTAATTTTTTGAATTAATTAAACGAGGAGATGTAAATTGGGGATTTTGAGAATTACGTATTTGGAATAATTAATTGTATATTTATTTATGAGATAACTTTATTTTTTATTTGTATATAATAATTATAGAATTTATTTTGAGATATATATATTACTAATTTACATAATTAATTGTAGAATTAATTATGTGATTTTTATTAGTGGATATTTATTAATTAATTGACTAATTAATTAATGGGTTTGACATACTTAATTAAATAGTGAATTAATTATGGGGGTATACATGATTAGTTAATTTTTGAGTTTACTAATGTTATTATTTTATTTAACTAATTATTTAATTATTAATTTAAAATGATTTGGATAATTAGTCATCGAATTAATTATGTGGTGAATGGTAACATGGTCATTTAGTTGTGAATTTAAGAATGGTAACAAGGTCATTCTAATGTGTATGGTATGAATGGTAACATGGCCATTTAGTTACGAATTAAAGAATGGGAACATGGTCATTCTATTGTATAATGTGTGAATGGTAACATGGTAATTGAAGTATGAATTAATTAATGGTAACAATGGATTTTATTTTTTAGATATAATATAGCATGGGAATACTTTGGGCTCTAGCATGAGATGAAGTAGGGATTAAGGAATAGGTGTCTACAGGAACAAAGAAGTTATGATGTAAAAATAAAGATTAATTGATAATTTGATGATTATTTAATTTATTCATTGCAATTATTTTCTTTATAAAACTGCATAAACTATTATTTTTATGGATATTGTTTTAGATGTTGTTGGTGGTAGCCTACTGAGTTGTACTCACACCTTAATCTGGATTCCTGATCAGTACTCAATTAGACTTTCAATTTTTTTGGATTTTTAAGGGCAAAGGCCCCAAATTAGATGGATGAGAAGGGGTAGAGCTTAGATGAGAGAACTAGACATTAATTATTACCCACTAACGAAGTTGTTAGTGTATTTTTTTTCAATTTTTAGTACTTGACATGTATAATATCATGGCATATTTTCTTAGTTAGTTTGATATTATGTTTTCAAACATCGATTATCTTGAGATATTGTTATTGTTCTAGTTATATATATGCTTTCATAATTGTTTATCATTTCTACTAGTGTATTTCTCTATTAAAATAGGGTATAGTATCCTCATGATCAACTTATTAAAATCTCACTACTAGTCAGTAAACTCTAGCATATGGAAAGGCACTCTTGAGGTAATGTGACCAACTGGATTGGGGCACTAGTATGTGTAACCCAAGCTGGTATATTACCAAGTGGTATCAGAAAAGGTTTTATTTTCATCTTATTTTGTGTTACTATTTAGGAAAATTAGATAGGATACTAGGAAGTGTTGAGACATCGACATGATATCATGCATAGGAGTTTCAAACCCCTTTATGGGGGAAAACCCAAGTACCCAGGGTGGGATTGTTGTTATGGATATTTTTGGTCATAGTTGAATATTATTTCACCTTGGGTGAAATAATTGTTGTGTGTTGTGATTATTAATGTTGATATTTTCTAGGATTTGATTTTTGTCCTGGTATGTCATGAGAGTTGAGTTCACGTGCATAAGTTTAGTCACATAGGGTTATTTTGACATACATAATTTTTAGAACGCATGGAAAATGGGTTATGGGTAGGTTATTGAACTCGGACTATTTTCCTTGCTTGTAAAAATTTAACTAGGAATAGTCATTAACACGAAATTGAGAAATATAATAAAATGATGAAAAATATAAATAAATGGTTGTCTAAATGAGAAACTTGAATAATGAGAATTTTTTACCCATGTTAACAAAGAACTAGGTGTAGGATGGTTAAGGGTAGTGTTTGCACCTCAATTTTAACTATGTGGCGGGGGTTAGGGAAAATAATTGTTATAGATTTCTGTGTTCCCCTCTTATGTAAATGAGTTGTTTTTTTTTTTGAATTGTGTCTTAAGTCATGTGTTTGGAATTGCGGATAATATGCCTCCATGACAATGCTTTTTGAGGGGATGACCAGGGGACATGGATATGAATGATCTTCCAGTGATGAAACCAAAGGTATCAATCACCCCAATTGAGGATAAATGAGATATGTTCCTAGATAACTTTGATTGCATCATGAAATTCATGGAAAGAGGACTGGGGTAAGTAGTGAAGAGTGTGTTTGATCTGATGAGGGATTTTATCTTGCAGCACCCTCTGACAATTACTAGAGAGGGTGGACCAATGGGAGATGAGTTAGGGGTTGATTACATAGAGACTATACTTGAACAATTTGTTCCTTTTGTAGAGAGGATGGTCATGTTTGATTCCTATATAATATGAGGATTAGAAAAATTCTTTTGGGTCATTCATGTGCCGCCTGGATGGGATGATGGTATGAAGTTCCTAGATAACTTCTATAAAGATGTGTTGTTGTAGGATAGGGAATATGAGTTCATGAGGATGAATCAAGGGACTATTTTCATGATGGACTATTCTGGATGCTTTACATATTTGTGATTCGTTACTCTAGCATTGTTTGGGGATGAGACAACTACATCGAGGCATTTTCAGGATGGGTTTAGATGTGATATTAAATCCTAGGATATAATTTTTCACTTAATATAGTTTAATGAGGTTTTAGATTAGGATTTCATAGCTAAGTGGAACATGAAGGAGGCTTTAAGTATAGTATATATAGTTTAAATTAAATGAACATGCGAAACAACATCCAATAGTAGGAAGTGTCACATTGACAGTGTCAGTCAGGGCAGTGGAAAAGTGAGTACCCAGACTAAGGGATCAATTGAACAGGACCTTAGTCAAGTGATCTATCATCAATGTGGTATGTAGGGTCACTTCCAAAGATAGTACCCCTAACCAAAAATAGATTTCTGGTCTTGCGGTAGGATAGGATATATACAAAAGTTATGTAAAACCCAACTACAGACGAGTAGCGAGGGTATAAAAAGGCAGGATCAGAGTGTGGGAAGGGGTATTCCACACCATATCAGTCATGAAGCTAGAGTTATACTATATGAAGAGTTATAGGTGGTGGACATGAAGCTTTAAGGAAAGAGCACTTATACCAATAGAATAGTGCTTCATAAGGGAGTTAAAATGCATCACAAGAAAGAGGGAAAGGATAGTTACATGTGGGAAAATCTACACTTGTGTATAGAAATGTTGGACCATCAATAGTGTGAGTTACTATTCTTATAGCCCCTACTTTATCCAGTTTCTTATTTGATACTAGGGCCTCTCATTCCTAAATTTTTGAAAAACTTGTTCTTTTTTGAGGTTATCAGCGGACTTTTTGATAAGGTTTATGACTATTGATACAATGTTGGGAGTATGGTCTAAAGACATATTTATGTAAGGGGTGTTCTCTCGAGGTCATAATGTTTCATTATGTGTGAGACCTTTATATCCTAGATTGGTTTGGAATCAACCCAATTTTGGTTTAGAACTAGCTATTCGCATACTAATCCCATATTGACTATTACAAAAGGAGAGTAACCATTATGTCTCATAAGGGAGAAAAATATATTCACCTTGGAGAGTATGATCTCAAAGTAGGATGGGAAGGTCTAATTACTTAGAAACAAAAAGATCTCATTGCCTAGGTTGTTGTTCTATTACTATATAATAGAGGTTTATATCATAATGTCCACCCACTTGTAGTGGACCATTTTCTAGATGTCTTTCCAGAAGACTTATCAAGTATTCCACCTATGATAGATATAGAATTATCCATTGAGATCATCCAAAGAGTAGTGCTAGTTTTCATTCTAAACAGATATAGATTCAAGTGCCCAAGACTCATCTTGAGGATTTAGAGGATAATAGATTTATCCATATGACTATGTCACCATGGTGTTCACTTATATTATCTATAAAGAAATAAGAAAGTATTTTATGCTTATGTGTTGATTACCGAGAGTCGAATAATATGACTATGGAAAAATATTATCATATTCCATGTATCGACGATCTGTTTGACCACTTGATATGATCTTAAGTGTTCTGAAAGATAAAATTGATATAGGGGAATCATAAGCTGAGGATTCAGACTTCTAATATACAAAGGATTTCTTTTAGAAGAGGTTATGGCCTTTATGAGTTCTTCTTAATGCTATGTGGGTTAAAGAATGCACAAAAAATGTTCATGGCCTTAATTAAAAAGACCATTCATCTGTACCAAGATCTGTTTGTTGTAGTGTTTGTGGATTACATATTGATGTACACTAAGGCTCTTGGTGATCATGCCAGACATCTTCACAACATCTTGAGTACACTGAGAGTGTGTCAGATATATTCTAATTTATCCACGTGTTAATTTTGGATTGATCAGGTACACCTCTTTGTTTACATAATATAAAAGGAATGTGTGTCTATGGACCCAAAGAAAATTAATGTGGTTGTTTATTGAGAGTATCCAAAGAATGTGTTTGATATCCGATGCTTCCTTGGTTTATCTGAACAATATAGGCGGCTCATCAAAGACTTTTCCCATTTTGCATCACCACTTTCAGGCTTGACCAAGATAGGGATAAATTTTGAATGGTTGGAAGCATGTGAGAATTCCTTCCGAGAGATGAAGAAGCTCTTGAAATCAACACCAATATTAATCCTACCTAATCCAGGTTTTGTGTACATGGTATATTGTGAATCTTAAATAATTATTCATGGAGCTGTGTTAATTTATTAGGATAGAGTTGTGGCATATGGGTCTCGGTAATTGTGGCCTCATAAACCAAACTACCCTACGCATGACCTTGAGTTGGTTGTATTCATTTGTGTCTTAAAATGATAGAGGCACTATCTTTTGGGTGAATATTTTACTCTATATATGAATCAAGAAGATCTTAAGGTACATATTTTTGAAGGGAGACTTAAATCTTTATTAGTGGTGATGGGTTGAGTATATGCAATCATTTGATTTTGAGCTGGAATATAAACCCAAAAAGGGTAATAGTGTGGCTGATTTTTTTAGAAGGAAAACTCAGACTTGGGAAGTTATTGAGTCTTGTGTCGAGTGGGAGATAATGGATTTACTATCTAAGATACAAATTGTGGTTCAAGAGAGTTAGGATCATATGACTATGGTGTTAGTTTCAAGGGAGTATACATATTTGAGATGGATCGGGTACAGACACTATAAAGATCCAAAATGTTTGACCTTGAGGGAAAACATTGAAGGTGGGGAGGCACCATCAAATAGTACCATAAATGAGGAAGATATCATCAATGTTAAGAAATAGGTTATTGGGCCCATAAGTGTGTGATAGGAGATGATTCATGAGTTTTATGACTCAAAGTGGGTGGTATACCCAGGTGAGACCAAAATGTTCCAGGAACTATGACAACATTTTTGGTGGTTGGGAATGAAGAAGGAGATATCATGGTTTGTGACATGATGCATCATTTGTTAGCAGGTGTAAGTAGAGCATCAATGACCTAGATGGTTTCTACAGTTGTTTCCCTTTCTAGATTAGAATTGGTATAATGTGACAATGGATTTTGGGATTGGTCTCCTGAATACACCTCATAATAATGATTCTATTTGGGTTGTAGTGAAAATAATGACAAAGGTAGCACATCTATTGCCTATACAGGAGACTCTCTCAGTGGAACAGTTGGGATATTTTTTATGTATGAATGATAGTCCATGTGTACGAGGTTCCACGAACTATAATTTTAGACTGAAAATCATTTTTTACATCAAACCTTTATAAGGTCATTCCAAAGGTACTCAGTACATTGGTTTTTTTGAGTAGGACCTTCTACCCACAGATGGATGGGTAGTTAGAGCATACTATATAGGTTCTTGAGGATTTGTTATGGGTGTGTGTTCTTGACTCTACTGAGTCATGGTAGAAGCTATATGAATTAGTATATTTTCCTATAAAAATATTTATCAAACAACTATTTAGATAGAAAAATACAAAACTGTTTATGGTAGGCCATGCAGATAACCTTTATGGGGGTCGAGTCTCACGCAGCATAAATTAGAGCAGGTTTAGCTGATTCCAAAGTATATTGATTTGGATCATAGTATATAGAAGTAATATGATGATAAATAGAGATGACTCTTAGAGTTTACATAGGGTGATCATGTATTCCTTAGGGTGTTGCCTAGGGTTCACTGGTGAATATGTAGATAGGTCATTTTATCAGCCAGGTTTGTTGAAACATTTGAGGTTGTATAGAGGATTAATGTTATGGATTACTGATTAAATCATCAATATAAATAGAGTATTATGCATGATGTTTCTCTTGTATCACAAATACAAATATATCACCCCAAACCTTATAATGTGATCTATGTGAATGATGTGGAGGCATAGATAGATGCGTTATTTGAGGATAATCTAGTACATGTATTGGTTCTCAGTGAGAAAGTGTTGTGGGGAATGACTATGAAGATAGTTCTTTTATTATATAAATATGAGTGTTTTCAAGAGGAAACATTTGAAAGGAAAGAAAATACAAGGGCTCAATGGGCTAATCTTTTTGACTCGGAATCTTTTTGATTCTTGGAATTGTAGCTCAAGGATGAGTTGTTATATGGTGGGGATATTGTAAGATCTAGACCTTTCATAGAGTTGTCTTAGTCTCATTTATAATAACTCAATTTCTTCATGTTTATTAATTTTAATTTGGGTTTTACTTTAGGTTTCATTTTGGTGAATTTTAAGAAAATTGAATGAAATAGGGATATGCATGTTTGGCACATGGTTAGAGATAACTATCCACCCAAACCAAGAAAATCGTGCATCCCTAGACAGTGGGTGTTCGAATGGCTAGCACAAGTTTTTTCGAATTATGCTCCCTAAAAGGAGAAACTGTGCACCCCAAAAATAATTTGTGCATAGTTAAGTCACACAGTTTGGGAAAACCATGTTCCCATTCCCAAAAAATCCTGCAGGATTTTTAAAGTGGCCTAAAAATTAGTTTTTAATTCCATCAAAACCCAAAAACTCACCCATTTCAATCCAAACATGGACACATATTATTTTTATGATTTAAGATATTTTTTAATTTATTTCAATCTATCTGGCCTCCTTTATTCACAATTCAAAACCTAGATCGACGATCTGCAACCCTCCCAATAAGATAACCATAACCCATTTATATCCTCCACTTATCCTGTTCTTTCCAATTTTTATGTGAATTTTTTCTCTATATTATTTAGATTTATGACTAATATTTTGTATCTAGATATAGTATGGTAGATAAAGATCTATATTAGAGTGATCTGGATTTAGGTTTTAGATCTGGATCTCATTCTATGTCATAGTGATACTCAGTTTAGGGTATTTCTAGTTGGTGATTGTTCATTGATGAGTTGAGGTAGGTTTTGTATAATTCAAATCCCATTTTCTTTACATAGATTATGTGTTTTTAATTTTTCAATTTATATTTGATTTTTATCAATTGAGTTCATCATTAAATTAATTAATTTGGTGAATGAATTAATTTAAGATACATAAATTATTTATTTTGGGAATTATTGATTTGGAGATAATTAATTGTCGAATTCATTTTGAGATATATAGATTGAGAATTAAGATAAATAATTGTAGAATTAATTATTGGATTCTGAGTAGTGGATATTTATTAATTAATTGATGAATTAATTAATGGTTCTAATATACTTAAATAATTAGGGAATTAATTAAGTTGGTCTACCTGGTTGTTTAATTATTATGTTACCTAATGGAATTATTTTATCTAGCTAATTGTTGAATTATTAAGAAAAATTGATGTGTATAATTAATTGTTTAGTTAATTATGTGATGAATGGTATCATGGTCATTTTTTGTGTATTAATGAATATTAACATGGTCATTCTAATGTTTGTGGTATGACTGGTAACATGGTCATTTAGTTGCAAATTCAATAATGGTAACATGTTTATTCTAATTTGTTTGGTATGAATGGTAACATAGCCATTTTTTGTGAATTAATGAATGGTAACATGGTCATTATATTTTTTAATGTGTGAATGATAACATGGTAATTCATGTATAAATTAATTAATGGTGAAAATGGATTTATTTTTGAGATATAATATCACTTGGGAATAATTCATGTTATGGCATGAGGCATAGTAGGGATTGAGGCATAGGTTTCTTTGGTAACATAGGTGTTATGTGGTAAAATAAAGGTTAATTGATAATGTGATAACATTTTACTTTTGAATTGTAATTATTTTATTTATAAAACTAAATAAACTATTATTTGAATAGATATTTTTTTAGACACCATTGGTGGTGGACTACTGAGTTGTACTCACACCTTATGTGGGATACCTGATCAGTAGGTAAATAGACTTTATGTTATCTTCCTAGGTTACGGGAAATTTTCTTGAGTTATATGGATGAGTTGGGATGGATTTGGATGAGGGAAACCAACACGATTCAAGACCCTCTTTGGGATTCATTGGGGTCTTTATTTTTTGTTGCATATTAGACACCTGAAATGTATATTAGAATGGCATGTTTTCTTCTTTAATTGGATATTGTATTTTCCTGCATCAATAATCTTGAGATATTGGTATTGTATATAGTTATATCCAAAATTGTTTATTATTTACATTGATGTATTACAAAAATGAAATATGATATATTCTCTCTATGATTAACTTATTATACACTCACTACTAGTTATTAGCCTCTAGCATACAGGGAAGAATTCTTGAGATCATGAAAACGACCAGTTCGAGACACTGGTGTGTGAAACCTGGGCTAGGATGTCACAAAGTGGTATCATTGTTTCTTTTCTTTTCATTTTCTTTTTTTCATACTATTTTGGAAAGGTATATGGGAGACTAGTAAGAGTCAGGGCCAAGACATGATCTCATGCATTTGATTTTCAAACCCATTTATGGGGGAAACCCAAGTATCCTAGGTGGGATTGTTGTTATTAATATTTATTGTTATAGTTGAAAATTACTTCACCATGGATGATGCACTTGTTATGTGATGTGATTATTAATTTTGAGATTTTATGTTATTTAACTCATGTCCCATCATAACATGAGATTTGAGATTACATGCATCATTATAAGAACTCAAAGTAATTGTGACATGCATAATTTTAGGCACACATAAAAAATGGGTTATGGGTAGGTTCTTGATCTTGCACTATTTTCCTTTCTTGTGAAAATTGAACATGAAATGGATCCTAACATAAAATTGAGAAATATTTTAAAATGAAGAAAAATATGAATAAATAGGTATCTAAATGATAAAATTGAATAATGAAAATGTGTTTACCCTTTTTTACCAGGAACATGGTGTAAGATGGTTAATGGAAGTGTTAGTGCCTTTGTTTCGATCGTGTGGTGAGGGTTAGGGAAAATACTTGTTGTGTATTTTTGTGTTTCTATCATATGTAAACTAGTTGTTTTTTGGAACTATGTCTTAAGGTGTGTGTTTGAAATTGTAGAGAGTATTCCTTGATGACGATACTTATTGAGAGAACAACTAGAGGACATGGATATCAATGATCCTTTGGTGATGTAACTCGAGGAAACAATCATTCTAGGTGCGGAAGCTAGGGAGATGCCCCGGGAGAACTTTTCTTACTTCATACAATCCATGGGAAGAGACCCTGGGAGGGTTGTGAATAGTTTTTTTAATCTGATGAGGTATTTCTCGTTGCACCACCCTATAAAATTTATTATAGAGGGTGGACCTTTGGGAGTTTAGTTTTGGGTTGTTCCCATAGAGACTATACTTGGACATTTGGAGACTCTTGTAGAGATGAGGGTTAAGTTGGTTGCTTACATACTATGAGGATCAACAAAATGTTGATCGAACGTTCACGTGTGGATTTGAGAGGATGGCGATATGTTATAGAAGTAATTTTTAGAGAAGTTCATGGAGAACTTCTATCCAAATACACTAAGGTATGAGAGATCATATGAGTTTATGAAGTTTACTAAGGGGAGTACGTCTATGATGTACTAAGACGGATGCTTTACGAATTTGTGTATCTTTTCTCCAGTGTTGAAATGGGATGAGATAGGTATAGTGTGGTGTTTTTAGTGTGTTCTTAAATGTGAGATTGAATCCCACATTAACCTTTTTAAATTAAATAAGTTTATTGTGGTGGTCGATCGGTCTGTCATAAATAAGGGGATCCTAAAGGAGGATTCTAGTGTATGATAGATAGTTTCATCTAGATGAATAATAGATATGAACTCCATGAGTAGGAAGTGTCTCTTTGACCATATCATTAAGGAAAGTGGTAAAAAGAGTACCTAGACTGAGTTATTAGTTTCACAAGACCTTACGTGAGTGATATGTTATTAGTGTGGTAGGTCGGGACACTTTCGAAGATAGTGCCCCCAATGACTCGAATAGTTCTAGTCTAGTAGAGAAATTACATATATATATATATATATGTTATATATAATCAATGATAGATATACATTGGGGGTATAAAAAGGTTGTATTAGAGTGTACGAAGGGGGTATTATCCACCATATCAGTACGGTGGTTGGACTTATACTAGATGAGAAGGTATAGTTAGTGGACGTGGTGTTTTAGGGTAAGAGTTTTCATATTAGATGAGTAGTAAAGAACATGGGAGTTATATTGCGTCACATGTAAGAGGGGTATGAAAATTACATATGGTACAACATACACTTGTGTATAGTGAGGCTAGACCATTTACAGTGAGAGATACTATTCTTTTAGACTCTACTTTATCCAGTTCCCCATTTCATACCAGTGCCTCTCATTCATTTATTTCTGCAAAACATATAAATTATTTTATCCTGGAGGAGGATTTTGTGAGTAAGGTTATGACTATATATACACTGTTGGGATTAAATTCTAGTGACATCATCTTATGTAAGGTGTGTTATCTCAAGTTGGGTGAGTATCATTTCGTGTGGGACCTATACATCCTAGACATTTTTGGTTTCAACCTAATTCAATGTATGGAATATATAGTCACATACCAAGATGAAATTTACTGTTACCATAGGAGTGTAACCTCTATGTCTCAAAAGGGTGAAAAAAATCATTACCATGGAGATTGGGATATCATGGTAGGCCATGCAGGGCCAATTTCTCAGCAATTGGGAGAGATCACAACCAAGGTTTCTAGTGTTTTACTGAATTATGGCGGTATAGAGAAGGATTTCTTACCGCCTTTAGTTGACCAATTTTAGGATTCCTTTCCTGAATACTTCCTAAGGGTTCCACCTAAGAGAGATGTTTAATTCACGATTGAGTTCATTCTAGGGTAGATCCTATTTCCATTCCACCATATAGAATGGAACTTATAATGATTTAAGAGCTCAAATATTATTTAGAGGATTCAGAGTATAATGGATTTATCTATCCGAGTAAGTCACCATGTGGTTCAACTATGTTATTTGAAAAGAAGGCTAGTGGGATTTTATAATTATGTATTGATTATCAAAAGTTGAACTAAATGAATCTGAAGAATTAGAATCATATTCCACATATTGATGGTATGTTTGATGAGTTGTGAGGATCTTGTGTATTGTCAATGATCTAATTGAGATTGGGGTATCATTAGATGAGAGTGCGGATTTCTGATATACCTAGGACTACTTCGAATAATGTATGGCCTATATGAGTTCTTTTTAATGCTTTTGGGTTGAAAAATTCACCATCAGTGTTTATGGACTTGATAAAAATGATCTTTATACCATACCTGGATCAATTTATTATAGTATTTTTGGATGAAATCTTGGACTACTCCAAGGATCGTGATGATAATGTCCAACATCAGGACATCATCCTATGTACATTGGAATAACATCAGATATACGCCATGAAAACTAAGTGTCAATTTCAGATTGATCAGGTAAACTTCTTATTTCACATCATTAAGAAGGTAGGTGTGTCTGTGGGATGAGAGAAAGGGCATATAATAGTTTCTTCAAAGAATCCCAAGAACATGATTGATATAAAAATAATTCTAGGGTTGTCAAGATATTATAGGAAGTTCATCAAAAAAAATTCCCATTTAGAATCACAACTTTTGGGCTTGACCAAGAAAGGGATAATGTTTTAATGGTCCAAAGTAGATGATAATTCCTTCCAAGATATGAAAATTCTCATGAAATCAACACTAATCTTAATCCTAACTTAGCAAGGTGATGAGTACATAGTTTATTGTGAAAATTCTGGTATTGTACTTGAAGCTATATTAATTCAAGGGTACCATGTTCAAGCACATGGGTCTCAGCTGTTAGGGCCTCATGAATGTAACTACCCTACACACAAACTCAAGTTAACAGTTGTTTTTTTATGCCTTAAAATTTTGGAGTAACTATCTTTTGGGTGGAAATTTTATTATGTATACTGATCAAAAGATCTTAAGGTACATCTTTTTATAGTGATACTTGAATCTTTGGCAGTGAATATGGGATGAGTATATGCATTAATTTGATTATGATCTAGCATATACACCCAGAAAGTGGAATAATTTTGGGGATTCTTTGAGAAGGAAAACTCAAAATCATGAGGTTGAACAGTCTAGTGCTGAGTGTAAGATGATGGATTTACTGGCTGAGATGCATGTTGTGGTTTAGGATAGTTAAGAGTAGATGAATCTGGTGTCATTTTTAGTGGATTATACACATTTTATACAGATCGGGGACTAAGAGTATGAGGATAAAAAATTATTAACATTGATGTAAAACCTTGATAGTGGGGAGTCACCTTTAGAATAGAGCATAAATGAGGATGAGATCATCTATGTCAATAATCGGGTAGTTGTTTCTATGAGTATATGGGGGAGATGATGTGGGAGTTTCATGTTAGGAAGTGGGCGGTATAGACCGATGTGACTAAAATGTACCAGGACCTATGAAAATAGTTTTGGTGGTCAGGAATGAGAAAGGAGAAAGAAGCGTTCATGGAATGATGCTACACCTGTCAGTAGGTGAAGGTGGATCATCAACAACCTAGTGGATTTCTACAGTCATTTCCCAATTTGAAACGAAAGTAGGACAATGTCACAATGGATTTTTAGTTTGGTATCCCAAAGAAAAAATGGAATAATTTCTCTATTTTAGTTTTTGTTGAAAAACTAATAAAGGTAGCACATTTCATGCCTATACGAGAGAATTTCCTCATAGAGCCGTTGGGATATTTTTATGTACAAGAGGTGGTCTATCTACATGGGGTTCCATGGACTATAGTTTCAAACCATGATGAATTTTTTATTTCACACTTCTAGAATGGTTTGTATAAGTCACTCAATATAAATGTTTTATTGATTATGACATTCAACCAACAGACAGATGGGTAGTGAGAGTGTACTATATAGTTGCTAAAGGATTTTCTGTAGGCCTGCGTTCTTAACGACGGTGGGACATGGGAAAAGCAATTGGATTTATTATAATTTTCCTATAAAAATATTTATAATGAATATATACATAAGGAACCATATGATTCTATTTATAGTAGGCTGTACAGATCACATTTATACTGGATAGAGGTAGGTGAGTTAGTGTTGTTGGGATCATGTCTTGCATAGTATATGTCGGACCAGGTTCAGCTGATTCAGAAGAACAAATTACTATGACTCAGAGTAGAAATAATTCATATTCTAATAGATATATATCCCCCTAGATTTTATAGAGGGTTATTATTTATTCCTTAAGGTATCACCTATGTTGATTCACCAAAGAATATGGAGATTGGGAAAGTTGGCACCTAGGTTTGTTGGGTTGTTTGAGGTTGTGGAGAGAATTAGTCTAGTGGCTTACTGATTGCCTCTTATATAGAAATAAAATGATATACATGATGTTTTCTATGTATCAAGACTAAAAATATATCACCCAGACCCTTTTAATTTTATAGATGTGGATGATGTAGAGCTTGAGATAGATGCATCCTTTGAGGAGAAAATGATACGAGTATTGGCTCACATAGAGAAAGTGTTGTGGGGAAAGATTGTACCAATAGTTTCTATATTGTGGAAACATATGTAGGTGCAAGAGGAAATATGGTAATGGGAAGTAGATATGAGTTCTCAATGACCGAATCTTTTGGACTCAACATCTTAGAGATGCTTTAGAGTATAGAGCGAGGTTGGGATGTTATAATGTGGGAATATTGTAAGATACCAACCTTTTATAGAGTTGCCTTAGGCTTTTTTACAAGCACTATTTTTCCTAATGTTGAGTAATTTTCATTAGGTTTTATATTTAGAGTGAGTTTGGGTGAATTTTGAGAAAAATTGTAGGAAATATAACTATGCATGGTTGGAATATGGTTTGAGTAAATCGTGTACCCCAACCTAGAAAATCATGAAACCTTGGGCAGTTGGGGTTCACATAGCTAGCACATGGTTGGTCAAACTGTGTTCCATAAATATAGAAACCATGTAACCTAAAAATAATAGGTGCACAGTTAGGGTGCACAGTCAAGGAAACCATGCACCCCTGCCCAAAAAACTTGGTGTGTTTTTTAAAGTGGCCTAAAAATTAGATTTTAATTCCCCCAAACACCCAAAACAAACCCTTTTCTACCCAAACCCATAACCTTATGATTTTTGATGATTTTAGATATTTTTTTGATGGATTTAAAGTACTTAAAACATTTTTTATTTACTATTCGAATCTTGGATCGAATATTCGCATCCTTCCTAGTAATAGAACCCAAAGTCATTTTCTTTCTCGCTCTTCTCCCATTATTTCCCCTTTATTTATGGGATATTGTTTTCTATTTTGGTTAGCTGTATAACTAATATTGTGAATCTATATCTAGTATTATATATCTAAATTTAGATTATATATATCTTGATTTATTTTATCTTGATATAGGTTTTAGATCTGGAACTCATTCTACGTCGTAGTGCCTCTCAATTTTGGGGAATTTAGTTAGGATATTGTTCACCTATGAATTAAGGTAGGTGGTATGCAATTAAAATCCCACAATATTTACTTAAACTATGTGTATGTAATTTTAAAATTTATACTTATTATTTAAGAAATCGGTTTCTTTATTAAATTAATTAATTTGGTGAATTAATTAATTAAGGAGATGTAAATTATGGATTTTGGGAATTATGGATTTAGAGATAATTAATTAAATATTAAATTATGAGATATCAAGATGGTTGATTTTGATATAATTAATTATATAAATAACAATGAGATATAAAAATTGAGAATTGAGAATGTTAATTGTGGAATTAATTATGGGATTTTGAGTAGTGGATATTGATTAATTAATTGATGAATTTATTAATGGGTTTGACATACTTAATTAACTGGTGAATTATTTAAGGGGCCTAAATGGTTAGCTAATTGTTGAGTTAACTGATGTAATTATTGTATCTAACTAATTGTTTAATTATTAATAAAAATTGAGGTGGATAATTAACTATTTAATTAATTATGTGATGAAACGTAGCATAGTCATTTAGTTGTAAATTAAAGAATATTAACATGGTCATTCGAATATTTGTGGTATGATTGAAAACATGGTCATTTAGTTGTGTATTTAATAATGGTAACATGGTTATTCTAATGTGTGTGTTATGAATGGTAACATGGTCATTTAGTTGTAAATTAAAGAATGTGAATATGGTCATTATATTTTGTAATGTGTGAATGGTAACATGGGAATTCAGGTATGAATTAATTAATTATAACAATGGATCTCTTTTTGAGATATAATATAAATTAGGAATACTTTAGGATCTGGCATGAGTCGAAATAGAGATTGATGAATTGGTGTCTATAAGAACCTATGTGTTATGTGGTTACATAATGATTAGTTGAAAATGTGATAACCTTTACATATACATTGTAATTATTTTCTTCATACAACTATGTAAAATATTATTTGAATTGATATTTTTTGATTTAATTAGTGGTGGCCTACAGAGTTGTACTCACACCCTACTCAGACTGCCTGATCAGTACTCAAATAAACATTTAGTTTTCTAGACAGGTTAAGGGAAAATGAATTCAGTTAGATGATAGAGTTGGGATAGATCTTAGATGAGGGAAGCTAGCGAATCATATGAGCTGGTCCGAGCGGATTCGAATCCCATATAGATGAGCGTTTTCGAAAATATTTTGTTGAGTGATGAGCCAGATATCTTCTGCTTCACAGGGTCCATCTCTGGCAGGTACAACGCCCGAGATTACAGGAGGATACTTCAGGAGGATGGTAATTTGGGCAAGGGGACTCCAAAGGCATGGTGCAGCGAAATTCCCATGAGAATGAGTTTCTTACTGGGGAGGGTCAGTAACAAGGTGGTACCTACGGAGGAGAATATCCAACGGAAGGGTATTTCTATGGCTTCTTGATGCTACTGTTGTGAGAGTCCGAAGACTGAATCGACGCTCCAAAATTTTTTCAAAGCCAATGGGATGGCTATCTTTGGTCCTTTTTCAGACCACAACTGAACCCCGATAACGTGTCTCGTTCTCTATAGGATCTCATGGAGGACTGGTTTTGAGATACAGAGGATAAAACCATAGAATTTAAAGCTCAGATTATTATCCTCTCTTACATTTGTTGGGTCATCTTGGAGGCGTAGAATAAGGTTAGGCTAGGATCAAAGCGATCACTTCTATTTATGCAGATACAGTTATGATCCCTCATTACTAAGTTGGTGGCGATGGTTAAAGTCAGGCTCACATCCACCGCATTTTGCAACTTGATGAATCGACCATGCATGCAGATCAGAGGAGACAGGCATTGGGTTAAGTGGTAGCCTCCAGTCAGCAGTTTGAAACTGAACGTTGAAGGATCTTACAGGGAGGGAGTCATGAGAGGAGGAGGGGTTCTCAGAGATTGTTTGGGATCAGTTCATGTTTTTTTTAGTGCTTACTATGGCCCAGGTGACTCCTTGGGTGTGGAGGTTTGGGCCCTGCTCTTAGGTTTGAGAGTTTGCTGGAGACAGGGACTTCAGGCGAAGGAGATTGAATCGGACTCGGAAGTCCTGGTGAAGGTATTACAGGGTCAATAGGCGATTCCTTGGATGTTGACGTACCTCATTCGCAGATGCAAGGCGGAGACCAACCAGGGAAGGATGGTTTATCACAGCTGGAGGGAGACTAACTATGTGGCGGATACGTTGGCATGTATGGGTAGACAGGATGAGGAGCTCATGGTTTATAGTGGTCATAACTCTCTTCCCGTGTAGTGTATTAGTGATATATGAGGGGATTCCATTGGCCTTCATCATTTTTGCCCTCCTTAAAGGGTTTGATGTTGTAATGTCCTATTTCTTCAATAAAAATAATAATTGTAGAATAAGTGTCTTTATTTTGGGTTTCATTTTTGACACATGACATGTATATTACCATGGCATATTTTCTACTTGAGTTAGATATTTTATTTTACTTCATTGATTATCTTGAGATATTTTTATTTTCATGGTTATATATATACTTACACTATTGTTTTTTATTTCTTCTAGTGTATTACTATGATAAATGTGGGTATAGTCTCCCCATGATCAACTTATCATACCCTTGCTGCTTGTTTGTAGCCTTTGGTATATGGAGAGGCACACTTGAGGTCATGTGACTGACCAACATAAGGAACTGATGTGTAGAACATGGGCCAGGTCATTACAATGCATCATAATGCTTAGCTTTATCTATACATAACACCGATGTTAGCTTGTGCTTCACTAAATACTGACTTTCCTTGATGGATTTCATAACACACAAGACCGAGTATTACCAAAAAATAATATATTATTAAAAATATTATTATTTAATATAATATGATATAACCTAGAAATTAAATTGAATATTCTGAATAGGATTAACTAACTTATGAAAATATATCATTGATTTTTTTGTTACTTATTGATTATAAATAAATATAGAAACCAAATGAATATAAATGAATGATTTTATAAAAGACTATTTTTATGTGAAAATGTATATTTATATTAATTAGTTAAATTAATTAGAATTAGTGATATATATTAATTAAATTTATAAGTTATATATTCAACAAAATATTTTTTATATTAATCCAATTGACTTTATATATATAGGATGAGAATAGACAAAATATTACACATAAAAATCTATATTTTTATAAAAGTAGTTATACTGCCTTATAATGAAAAATATATTTTATGTATAAATTTTGGAACTTTTAAAAAAATTATATATCAAACAAAAAATAAACTAAAGCATAAAAATTATGTTAAGGATAATTTTTTGTATTTTTATATGAAGTATCATTTTTAATGAATAATGAAGAATAATTAATTTTAATTCAAAACATATTTTTAATCTAATTTATTTATAAGGATAAATTATATTTAAATTAGTTTTAAATTATAATTTGGTATATGTTTTATTAATTAATCTAATTTAGGTCATTGGAATAAATTTCAATTTGAAATTGGGTACAACATATTATCAAAATTTTGAGAATTTTTACTTTAAAAATCTGCATTGTCTTCGTGTCAGTAAAATTAAATGTAAATTAATTTCTTCCACTTCTATGAATAGAATTTGAAAAAATAGATTCCATATTTGGAATAATTATAATTTATAATTTCAAATAATTTAATCTTAGTTATAGATAATAAATATTTGTGAATGTAATTAAAATTAAATTAAACAATTAAGAGTGAAATGAGCATAATAAGAGGCTATACCATAAACAAAAGGTCCAAAATGACCAATACACTTGTAAAAATTCCATTTTATGTACATATTTTGAACCTATCTTACCTTTTATCATCTTTGGACCATTATTTTACCCACTTTGCATAGAAAAAATGTTTATTAAATTCCCTTCTTCACAATTTACAACAATACCACTCCTCCTCCACTATAAATAGGCACTCACCCTCCCACTTTATCCCACATATCGAGGCACATTGGATAAACCAATATCTAACCAAATATCTCATCAACATCCCACACCTAATCCTAGAATCATTACCTTGGAAATAAATCCATCCAAGGAATCTCTATGGTGGAAACAAAAACGAGTTAGCCAAAGAAGATGTAACCTCCTTCCTCAATATCTTGAGTTTTATTTCCATTCTCCACCCCCTAAAATATTATCCTTAAAGTATTATTTAATATAATCAATATCCTCAATATTCTGATATGTTTTTAATTTATGGTTTTTCTATAACTTTCACACACATCCATCTAATGGGTAACGAACCTACCATTAATGTGTACTACTAACTACGTCCTCATGAAATGATGATTGTTCGTTTTTTAAATTACTGCCTCTCATGGATGAAATTTTGATGGAAACACTATTTATATATTATATCTATATATAATATTTATAATTTCTTTATGATTCCTTAATTTTTATATAAGTCATACCCTTATGATTTCTATTTTGTGTAAATATGAAAACATTGCTTGTGGAAGTGTGGACTACTGCCCCCTCAAAGAGATGTTATTTGTTCACACTATACATGGAACATATTAAGGATGGTTTTATTAAATCTATGAGAAATATATGAAATTAAAATTAAAATTGAATTGTATTATACATATAGTACATTTTATTTTCATTATTTTTATAGGATAATGAAATCAAAATAGCAGCCATGCATACGCACGACCTACCATCTCAATGAACAGTGTTTTTCATTCCCTATCTACAAATATAATGAATTATTATAAATAAATATATAATGAATTTATATTATATTTAAATTTTGGTTTAAACTATAGATATGATGAACCAATGATATAAATAACAATAAAAGATAGTAACAACATAAAACACACTTGACAAACTAGGCAATTAACACTGAGGATAGTGACTATAATGAATGATTGTTATCAAACGGGTATTAAGTGAAGTTCCCAGTCAGGATCCAAGTATCACTGAGAGAGGGAGGATGTGAATCAGTGATATCTTTTTCTTTTTAAGTTTCCTTATTTTTAAAACAACCTTAGCCTCATGTTAAGTGTTTCTTCCCTACTAAACAAACACAACCACAGGAACACCAGATTTACAAGGTTCACTACTCAACAATAGTAGCTACGTCCTTGGTATGGTACGTAAACAATCCAGTACCACACAATAAACTAGAAAACAATCCTTTTATGTGGAATACAACATGTAATATATTCCCTTACACTCATGTATCACTTGGAAAACAATCCACAAGTACGTGTGCACCCTCTTAGCACAAATAAGGAATTAAAGTATATCAGTGCTTCTTTATAATTGAACAGTTGTATTCCCTGAGGTATAGATCTTCACTTTCCTACCCAAAAACTGGTAAGAACTCCCATACACACAACTGAATATGTGCGAAGACCCCAAATATTTCGCACAGCCTTTAGGGTATCTTGCACGCAATTTAAAAGTTTTCCGTGAAAAATCCGCTTTTGGCGCTGAAAACTTATTTCATGAAACTTTATTTTTCGCACAACTATTCACTTTTTCGTGAAACTTTTTCTATTTTTTTGCACAACTGTCCTCTTTCCATGCAAATTCCTTTATTTTCATGCAACTCACTTAGCATATAATTTTACACGCAACAGAGCTCGGGATTTCTTCTAAGTTTCGAGCATTAACAAATGAAGGGGGTTCACCTCGTATTTATAGGCCTTTTTAACCCTGTGTGAAAAAAACACTAATCTGCATGTAAAACCCTCTTGACACACATAAAAACTCATTCCCACAACATCATATTTCTCACAATGCTCCAATTTTTCATGCACATCATGCCTTTTCCAATTTTCGAGCTTCTGATCTCTAAACACCTCTTGCCTGAAAAACTTCATTCTTCTTTTTCGTGCACCAGGACAATATTTTGTGCAACCATTATTTTTCACACATCCATCTACTATTTCACATATCCCACTATTATTTCACACATCCCACTGATATTTCGCACGTCCCGCTACTATTTCACGCAGCGCATTATTTTTTCCCATAACTTTCCCAAATTTCCGCGCACTCCATGCCTTTTTCATTTTTCGATGTCTTGACCTTGAATCATACCTTGGGCGCAAAAATCTAAACCATATTCAATATTTCACGGTACATCCATTTCCAAAAACACATCTTCATCTCCCAATTTTCAGGCCATGAAATTTGGCAAACACTAGAAAACAGCGCCACCTTAAACTGTGCTTTTAAGCTGCCCTCAGATTGTCCATTGCTTTTTTATTTCTCTCTTCACTGCTTCCCATAACCATTCTTTAGCTTTTATCATGAATTCCACAGTATTGATATGTATTCTTTGATAGATCTGATCTAGCATCATCATAATTACAATGGGAAGTATTGAAACTTCCCTATCTTCCAGCAGCATCACTCCTTCCAATCAAAATTGTATATGACTAGAGTCATCATTTATCCCCCTTTCCATTATAAGGATTGCATCAAAAGTTCTACTGAATTATGATATTTGTGAAATACATATCCTCAAAGCATAGTATAGTTTTCAAGTCCTTTACAAAGTGAATTTATTTAGCTTCTTTGACAATAAAAGAAAACACACTGTAACAATAAACTTTTCTTACATCCTTATCCGTCCAACTTGGTCCCAACATTATGATATTATAAAAATTAATATTATTCATTAATAAGTTATTAACACTCTAAAAACTAGAATACATGAGGTTAAATTCCATTCACACAAAATGAAATTCAATGTAAGGGATTTCAACTCAATATAAATTCTATTGAGACTTATTTTTTATTATGCACTAATTCTATTCTATATAGATTATATACATCCTTTGACATGTTATATAATCAATAAACTTATTCTGATTATATTATATGTTTCATTTAATGTTATTACTTCATGGGTATTGTGATTTAAATGTTTCAATGTTGTGTGGGACACATTGGAATGTTTAAATATTATTTTCCTCAAGAAAGTTCTTAATGATTATATTTGCAATATCACCTCATTATGTGATTGTTAACTTTATCTTTAAACAATCACCTTATTGTAATCATTTTTCCCTAAAAATTTCCTTGAATATCTGTATTCTCATATAATGGATATTATTACATCACAAATTGTATAAAATTTTTACATATGGTGTTTACTTTGACACTTATTGGATTATCTTGAGAAATATTGATAAATATGTATTATTTATTCAATATAAATATTTTATAAGGTGTATTTTTGGATTATATTATTATATATGAGTAAATATTTAGAATGAAAATTATGGGTGGGTCATGTACATTATATATCCCCACGATGCATTGACATGTTCTCATAAGAAAAATAAGTTCGCCAAATTTAACGGGTTTCTATCCCACATTTTTAATTGTATTCTGAAAGGTCTTGATAGTATAGTTTTTAATGTTACTCTTACATGATATCCAATAATTAATCATTTCCTTTATTGATATTTGAGTTATTAAAATTATTATACATGGTATTTTCGTATGATATAATCTCTGGATGTTGTTCATTCTCATTTTATTTACTAAATATAATGTCTTATTAGTTTCTTATATTTCCATATTGATTTTTCCTCATCTAATTATTTGAATGTCATGTATTATCAGTTATTTACCTTTCCATGTTGATTCATTCTCCTTAATTGGTTATTTATTCCACTTTACTTACACTGACTGATTATTTTATCTCACCCTTATTAGGTTTCCTTTACAAAATTTATGAAGAGGAATCCATTGAATGAGTTTCAAGGATGATTAGATTTTCCTTATGTTATGATTTATCTTATTTTACAATTTTTTTATGGGTATCATGTAAATAAATTGTCTTCACAAAACTATTAAACTACTTGGTCCTTAAGAATTTGTTTCCTTGTAATCATGCTAATGTAATAAAATAATGCACCATCGTCGGGATTCTAGGTTAGGGTGTTACAGTTAGTATCATATAAAGTTAAGAAGCGTCCTTGGAAACTATATTTAGAAAACATAGATTATGTAACATAACACTAAGATATAGTTTAAGGATAAGTATTAAAGAATATCCAAGAATTTTGGTATGGAAAAGATCTTTTAGATATTCCTCACAATATATTTATTTCAGGATTCTATAATTGGATGTGGTTCTAGCAAAGATGTACCTAGGAGTAACAACTCTAACTTGATGTATCGGGCCTTGATCGGTGTAACCTGGTACACGACAACATGCCTTACTACACACCTTGTTTGAAACTCTGAGGGGATATGATTAGGATAATTCTCATTTTCATTAAAAACCATTATGAAGGATTTAAAATTAAATATATCCCCAAAGAAACCATGTTTATTATTATGAGAGTTTTTATGGAAAGAATTTTCAATTTATGATTACTGTTTCACCATTTTTGGTATTATACATTATGTTACCCAATTTTATAATCTAATTCATCATATGTCAATGTTTATAAATAATACTTGTAAGGAATAAAGGTATTAATACTCATAAAAAATGTAGAGATTTCCTTGATGAGGAAACTAATACATCTGGTATTGTAATTGAAAAAGTTATGGAAATATTAGGGCAGATTAATCAGGTTTTGAAACATCACCTCACCTAGATGGAGAAACCTGTTCCATATTGAGATTTTCCAATGTTGGATTTCTTTATGTGATAGAGGCCCCATCAATTAGAATGACTAGTAATCCAATGGTGGATGTGCAGTGGATTAAGTCTTTGAATAAAATATTCATGTCATTGGGATGTAGTAAAAAAGAAGAGTTACAATTTCAATATGTTGTTTGAAAAGAGATATGGATCATAGTGTTCATTGATATAGAATTATATGGAGTAAAAGAAATGTAACTCATAGAATAGGGATCTTTTAATGAGATATTCCTCGATAAATACTTCCCATTTGAGAAACAAATCATTAATTTAAAGTAAAAGGAGGAATAAGGTGTTATAGAGTATGAAGCTACCTTCAAAAGCTTATCAAGGTATGATATGAATTTGATACACAAAATTGAATAAATTATTGACCTTTTCTTTAAAGTAATAATTCCAAGTCTCTAAAGGGTATTGGTGTCTCAGACCTTTTCTTCATACGAAGAAATAGACTTATGTTCTATCAAGATAGAGAAATAATTATTGATGTTTTATAGATTAAAATGGAAGAAAGGGAATAAGAGAAAGGAAGAGAGAAGGACAGATAATGGGAAGAAGGGAAATAAAGATTTTCCCACATGTTATAAATATGGAGAGAGTTACCCAGGTAAATGCATTAAAGGATTGGGAGTTTGTTATAAGTGCATAGAAATGGTTCATTGGGAAAAAGAATGAAAATGGAAGAAGAGAAGAAATTCTTTTCAATGATAAAACTACAAGTATACATGGAACTATGAAAATTAATTCCCCATGTATCAAGATAATATAACTTCTATAAAGTTATGGGTCAAGGTGAAATAAATATTATTGACACAAACAAAGTGTAATAATTAATGTACTTATGTATGTTTATCTAATAAATATGTTGTAAAAGTATTTTATTTATGATTTTATCATCATATAATTAATAAAATATATAATTATTTCATTTTATTACTTTTTAATTATGTATTTGAGATCATACATAGAATGGTACTAAGAAACTTTATTCAGTAGAATGTAAAACATTTTGTGAAAAACATGGTTGATGGAAATATAACCATAAATATCTTCTTAATGTTATGAAAATTATGTTTGGATAAAGAAATTATTGGTTTGTATAACTTAAATTGGATAAGTGTTGATTAACGTGGAACATGGTGATGATTTATTGACAAAGTGGTTTAAGCTATAATTAATTGAGTTTACATTTTTTTTAATTTATGAAATATTTCAAAAAAATTATGTTATATTTTAGGAATAAAAAAAATGCATGTTTTAAATATTGTTATATGGTAATTCAAGGGATTACCATATTCACATGTTTGGCATGTGATTACTAAAATCCACTTCATGTTATTCACTATGTTGAATTTGGAAATTCAGGGACCTTCCTTATAAAGTGTTGGATGATAATAGTTTGAAAAATTTAACCATTTATTAAATGGTTTAAGTTTATCTTTGGATGAGTGTTTATAGGTTAACATATTACACCATTATATGATACAATATGTTCAAAAAATTAATCCTAAATAGCTCAAGGCACAACCAAAAGAAAATATTTTGTTAATCAGATTGAAACATATATTTAAAAGTATTCTTATAGAGTGAAATAATTTCTAAACTATAAGAAAAATGGTCTTTAAATAAATTTTTTTTTCAATATTTATCTTTTTTGATGACATAAATGAGCTTTTTCATAACACTGGTTTAATTATTTGTATCCATAAACTTTCATTTGAACATTTTCTCCATTACACCCAATTAGAACTTGATTGTTCCATTTTTCTTCCATATCCATGTTTTTATTTCACACCTTTGTTCTCATGTTAGGGAACCTATTTGCGTGACCATTTTACTTTCCATTATATCTTATTACGAATTTTTATTATCAACCCTAATCATTATGTGTATTTTACAATAATATTTTATTTTTGAATACCAACCCATTGATTACTGAGAACAATTTTAAATTATGAGGACACAATTTATTTAAGGTGGGGAGAATGTAACACCCTAAGACTTTACAACATTTCACATGGAGAATAAATTTAATTTTGGTTTAAAGAATCCTTTATACTAAATTCCTAGTCAATATTATTTTACATGCACCATGATGTTTAGCTTGTTCCATATAGAACACTAAGGTCAACTTATGTTATAGGCAAGACTGACTTTCCTCAATGGATTGTGTAATAATAAAGACCGAGTTTTACCAAACTATAATATAATTTTAAAAATATTAATATTTAATATAATAAGATATAAAATATTCATTAAATTTAATATTATTAATAATATTAACTTACTTTTGAAAATATATAGTTTAACTCATTGGTTACCTATTAATTAGAAATGAATATGAAAACCAAATGAATATAAAGATGATTTTATAAAAGACTATATTTATGTGAAAATGATGATTTATATTAATAAGTTAAATTTAATACTATTATTGAATGATATGAATTAAATTCATATGTTATATATTAAATCAATTATTTTTTATATTCATCCAGTTTAGGTTATTGGCATAGGATGAGAACAGACCAAATATTAAAAATAAAAACAAATATTTTTATAAAATTAGTTTCACGTCCTTTTAATGGAGATCCTATTTTAAATATAAATTTTATAAATTTTATAAATTATATAAAAATAAACATAATTTAAAAAAAATGTTAAAGATATTTTTTGTATTTTTCTATGATGTTTTATTTTTTAATGAATAGTGAAATAATGAATTTTAGTTCAAAAATGATTTTTTATCTAATTTATTTATAATGATAAATTAAATTTTAAATTGGTTTAAATTTTTAATTGGATAATTTTTTTATTAATTAATAAAATTTAGGTCATTAGAATCATTTTACCTTTGAATTAGATATAAAAACATAGTAATAATTTTAATTTTTTTACATTAAAAATTTTCACTGTCATCTCGTCTGAGGAATTAAAATTAAATTAATTTATGCCACTTAGGTTATCATAATTTTGAAAGATTGATTCCATATTTTTAATCATAATAATTAATAATTTATAATTATTTAAACTTACTTTTTGACAAAAATATTAGTGAATGTAATTAAAAATAATTACAGTGATTGGGAGAATATTATCTTGACAAGAGACTAAACATTAAACTTAATGCCCAAAATGACCTATAAAATTGTTCAAAATCCATTTTTATAGCCATATATCGACCATATACTACATTTTATCAATGTTTTATCATTATTGTATCCACTTTTAATAGAAAAAATGTGGCTGGAATTCCCTTTTCCGATATTGACATGAATGTCACTCCTCCTCCACTATAAAAAGAAACTCATTCCTCCCACTTCCTCACACATCTCATGAAAAGTTGATTCAACCAGGAATATCAAAATATCTATTCAAAATCCCAAACATATACTTATAAGTCTCACAATAGGAATAAATCCATCAACGAAATCCCTTTATTGGAAACCAAAAAGAGTTTTTCAAAGAAGAGGTAACATCCTTCCTCAGGCTCTTTGGTTTAATTTCCATTTTACACACCCTAAATATTATTATTATAAGATTATATAATAAAATAATTATCCTAAACGTACTTATATGTTTTTATGTTATGTTTTTTAAATTCCACTTACCCATGCATGGGTAACTAACCTACTGTTTATGTGTATGGTGAACTACCACCTCACGAAACCATGATTGTTCATTATTCCTTTACTGCCACACATGGATGGATTTTTGATAGAATTGTTTTATATATGATATATATGATATTTATAATGTCTTAATACTTATTTAAGCTCTATATAATATATACCCTTATACTTTCCATTTTACGTAAATACCATACTAATTTTTGTGGAAGTGTGGCCTACTACCCCCCTGAACGTGATGCAATTAGTTTACACTATACATGGAACATATAAAGGATGGATTTATTAAACCTATGAAACCTATATGAAATAAATATAATAATATAAATATAATTAACTTATATATCATTTAATTTTCATTTTTTAATACGATGGAGAAATTAAAGCAGCGTTCATGCGTATGTATGACCTACCATCTCCGTGAATAGTGCATTTCACGCCCTATCTCCAAATATTATGAACTTTTATAAATAAATATATAATAAATATAAACGTATTTAAATTATTTTTTATATTAAAGATATTATGAATCCTTGAATTAAATAATAATAATAATAAGTAACAAGTTAAAACATACTCAACATACTAGGTAATTAACACCCAGAATAGGGAAAACAATGAAATATTATTATCAAATGGGTAATAAGATATTATAAGAACATAATATATGAGATTAAAATCATGACTTTGTTAATTTAATAAAATATTAACACTATAAGACCCATTATAAAGGATAATAAATTCATTTTAAATAAAATAAAACGCAATATATGGGATTTCATCTCAATTTATATTCATTGAAAATTATTTGTTATTATGAACCAATTCCCTTGAAATTTTACATGTTATATCATGAATATAATTATTATCGTGCTATTATAAGTTTCATATAATGTTATTCCTTCATAAGATTACGTTTTAAATGTTTCAATGTGGTATGTGACACTTTAGAATGTTGAAATATTATTTTCCTCAAGAATATTCTTAATAATTATATTTTCATTCACACCTCCTTTTTTAATTATTAAAATTATATTGAAATAATCACTTTATTGTAATCATTTTTCATTGTAAATTTACTTGAATATATACATTCTCATATAATGGATATTATTATTACCTAAACCGAATACTATTTTTATATAATGTGTTTACTTTGACTGTTATTTTATTTTGTGGGAAAATAATGATAAATCCATATTCTTTATTCAATATGGATATTTGATAAGGAATATTATTTATTTCAATTATTGGGTATGAGTAATTATTTGGACTGAAAAATAATGGTGGGTCTTGAAAATTATATTTCCCCTCGATGCATCGACCAGTTCTCATGAGAAAAATAAGTTGTAAAAATTAAATGAGTTTCTATCAATGGTTTTAAACCGTCTTGTGAAAGGTATTAAAGATATAGTTTTTTCACTATCCTTAGATAAGATGTACAATAATTAATCATTTACATTATAGATATTTTAGTTATTATTGTTATTATACATGATATTTTCATATGATAAAATCTATGGATCCATTTCATTTTGATTTTATTTATTAAATGTAATCTATTATCAGTTTATTACCTTTCAATATGTATTTTTCCTTATCTGGTTACTTTAATGGTATGTGTTATCATTTATTTAACTTTCTAGGTAAATATATTCTCTTCAATTCATTATTTTCTCTACTTTACACTCCCATACTAATTGTTTGAGCCCACCCTTATTATATTTCCTTTCCCCAGGTTATGAAGAGGAATCATTTGAATGATATTCAAGGATGTTGAGATTTTACTTATGTTATGATTTATTTTCATTTCTTAGTGTTTTATAGGTATTATTTAGGTAATTTGGATTTCCAAAACTATTAATTTTCTCAGTCCTTCGGTATTTGATTCCTTGTAATCATGCCAATTTAATAAAGTAATGCACTAGCTCTAGGATTCTCAGGTCTAGGTGTTACATCAATAATCACATATGATTTTAAAGTATTTTTATCCTTTTTTAGAAAATGTTTTTTGGAATTTCTTGAATCTTTTGGTTCTCTAAAATGAATTATTTTGATGTTTTTTATTAAAATTGAAGGTTTGATTTTCTAGTTTTAATTTAAAATGGTCATTAATTGTTTTTATTATTAAATATTATGAATTTGGTGTGGGGAGGATACCTATTGTAATTTTTTCTCAAGACTAAGTATTTCAAGATCTATAAACGTTTTACTTAGATGCGGTGATCAGAATAATGATTTCAATTTGGGTATTGTAGAAGTGAAAATGATAGGGCTATTATGTTTGACACATAGAGAAGGTGATAATAGTTTCTTAAATTTGTAGTTTATTTCATTTCATATTATTCCATGTTAATATTTTACTCTAGTTTCTTTCAGTTTTTATTTGTTATTGTATTGATGTTTTATTTTTTTATTGAGATATTGTATATTTATTAATTATTTGGTTGTTATTGTTATTGAAAGATAATTATTTTATATACATTATTACCAAATGAATGTTTTTGTTAAGATAGAAATCTAGGTGGATGTTATGTTCTATTCAATATTTATAAGAAATAATTGTTACCACTTATGCATAGTTGATTATTAATATATAATTTATAGACTATGGTGATTAGTAATTCGCTTATGGCCTTACCATAGGAAAACAAGAGTTCAATTATCAGAAGTGGGATGAGTGGGTTTCTAAAAAAATAGTATCAAAGCATAATCTTATTTATGTCATTTGGGGAGTCGAGATAGACATGAGATAAGACTTTTAGAAATCAGTAGGAATGTCATGAGTAGGTTTCTAATCACAAAATTTTTTATTAGACATTGATATTGAAGAAGAATTTTTGAATGTATAATTATGTTGTCTAGTTTTATTTATCCTTCTATAGGGGAACAATTCTTCTTTGATGGTAGTACGAACTAAAACCAATTAGTTGCAAGGGTAGGGTGCACAAACTACTGATGGTGAAAAGAAAACTTTTATCATGAAATAGTATTGTTTTGGAATTATTTAACCATTTAAATGTTTTCTATTGAATTTTGGATTTATTTTGATTATTTTTTTTAATTGTTTCCAGATTTGATGCTTTTTTAAGCTATTATATTTTAAATTTTAGATTATTTGACATAATTTATTTGAGGTATTATTTTTTCTTAATTTTTGTGGGTTTCATTTCTTATGTTATAAAATTTTGTGATTTCCTATTTAAAGATAAAACAATTTTAAAGGAATTTTGAAAATAAAATAATGGGTTTTCCTTTTTATATAGAAGAATTTTGGAAATTTTTAATAATTTTGATAATAGATAGGTATTCTTTATATTATGGATTGGCAATAAAATTTATGGTTTCTCTTACCTTAAATGTTTAATATGTAACTAGGGTTTTTAGTGGAGTATTAAAATATTGTATTTTGAAATTTTAATTAGTGTGATGGTAGTTTTTGGAGACTTTAACAGTTTTAAAATCAGTGTAAAAATTCATAAATTTTGGAAAGTATTTATAAGCATGTGTTTTCTCTTCTAAGTGGTTTTAAAACATACACCCGTTTTTATTTAATGTTAATTTCTTTTAGTGTTAGATTTTAATTATTATGTTCTTACTTTTTGGTGGAAATATTATAATGGTGAGAGACTTATATCAATTTAATAATTACTAGATATGTTTCATAGATATGTTAAAATGATATATTTCAGTTCAAACCTAATTGTATAGGGGTCTCAGATTAATTGTATGTTATAGTTTCTTTTAAATATGATAGTATAATTTTTTTAATTATTATGTGTTTAATTGTTGATTAGAACATTTCAAATGCATTTATTTTTTGAAAATTATTTTTTTATAAATTGTTTTTCTTGGGTTTACTCACCTAAAATAAATAGATATAAAGTTCTTAAAACTTAGTTTTTTATTTATATCATTGAAAAATTTTATTTTATTCTTATAAGGTAGATACTAAATATTTTGTATTAAGTGGTGTTTTGTGAGATATGACATGTTGGTTTTTCTAATAAGTAAAATTTTAATTCCAAAAGTTGTGATTTATGTATTATTATTCTTTAGTTCTCATTTTTATTTGGAATTTTTTATTTTATAGAGGTTGTTTATGTTTTCATTGGTATGTTATGTTTATGTTGTATTAGATTACTATAATTTAGTTATTTAAATTGAATTAATTATAATTGGACCCTTTTTGTTGATTATTTTTCATTGGTAAAGTATTAATTTTTATGAGTTAAAAAAAATGTGTCAGTTTGAGTTATCATTTTGGTGATATTTTTTTGAGTAAGTAAAATTATTTTTATTGAGTGGTTACCCTATTTGTGTGCAATGATTTTATCCTATGTTTTTTGATTTTTTGGTGTGAAAATTTATAGTGTCTGTAGTTATCCATTATTTTTGAAATGATTTCCTATGAAGGAAGTCTGTGAAACATTATGGGGAAGAAAAAAAATTATTGTGGGTAGGTTATAATGAACCTTATTGTTACAGGTTTGTGAGATTATGATAGAATCTAATTTTTTATTGTGTAATGGATTAGGTATCTTAAGTATTTTTAAATGGTATTTGGAATGTTTTAGTAGTGTTAGTTCAGTGAAAGAACACCTTGAGTGAGTCCTAGTTTGTTGGTGGATGAAATTATACAGTATGTAGAAGTTTACACAGTGATTCTTCTTAGGTTGGTGCAGGATCTCTAGCTAGGATGGGTTACACCAAAACCAATAGGGGGCTTCCCATGATAGGGACTGATCAGTGGTAAATCCCTTTATGTGGGATTAGTCATTCCATGATCGATATTAGCCAGGGTTATAAACCTTTGTTGGGGAGTGGTTATAGAAATCCATTCTAAAAATATCTTTCTTTTACATCGTTATTGTATGTTAAAAATTAAATTTTTGAAATAATCCTACATTATGAATAATATAAGTTTTAGTTTCATTTATTAATAGATACATAAGAAATTTATTTTTAAACTCCTATAAATATTTCTCTATAATAAAGCCACTCTAGAATCCCATGTAGACTAATAATAAGTTATACTCATCTTCAAAACTAAGGGAAATAAATTATAAGAAAAGGTGTGAGCTCAATGGCTTAGTAAGTGTAAACATAACTAATAAAAATTTATGAAATTAAATGATCATAAGACAAAAATATGGGTATAATCACTGGAGATGGAAATAAAATAAGAAAATTATACCCAAAAAAGCATAGATCATCAATCATGATTCTTGGAATAAGACTAAGAATAAATCAAAATAGGTTAGAAACATTCACTAATAAACATGATCCATGAGAGTGTAACATTAGGGTACATTTGAAATGTTTCACAAACATTATCATAGGGGAAATTTACCATTGTGAGTCACACACTTTCATCCACACTTACGATTAATTAAATTATGGCCATGTATACATATCTCATTATATTGAAACCTGTAACCAATGCATTGTGGGGTGATGTAGGACCCCACCCATATATCTTCCACACATATACATGCCACATGAAATCAATCATCTACCATATCATAAATATCCCACTGAAGGAAAATGGGTTTCATATACCATTATAATGGAATAACATAAAAACACCACTCATAACTCCATTAATAATGAAATAATTATAAACCTGTGGATATTTGATTCCTATCCATATATATTCGATAAAATTTAAGGTAAATACACTTCAGTTAAGAAGATGAGGTATATGAAATTTAATCCATATAGATAAACATATGTATAAATTTAATTCAATAATTTCCTTAATCAATCAATATATGACATATTAGAGTTCCCGTCAATCAAATGAAGATAATATATAGTGTAAATAGAGGAAATAAATTAAAATAAAAATCATATTTATACATAATGGATTATTAGAAAAAACAAAAGTTGTAATGAATTTAAAATATTTTAATCCCCAAAAATAGTATAAGTGAATTCCAGGGTAATTCATGAAAAGTAATTTTTTAAGAAAAAAAACCTTTTTGATAAAGTGTAAAATGTATGATAAAGCATAAAAATATTTTATAAATTTTTTTGCAATGTTATAATATAAGAAGTTACAGGTCACATTCAAGATATTTTTTAAAAAATGTGATGTGAAAACATTTGAAAATGTTTAATTTTAAAATGGATACTCAATAATGGAGACTTGAAAGAAATACATAAACATTATATCGAAGAAATGTGGAGTAAAGGATAAATCAAATGATCATGGATGGAAAACCATTTAAATATTCTAAAATAATTTTGTTGAATCCTTCATTGTAAAGAGGGATAAGGAGAAAACCATTTGAGAATATTAAAAGGCAAATGTGAAGGTAAAATAAGTTAACACATCATTTTGTTTTCACATATAATGGTTAACATTTGTGGTACTGGAAAATATAGATAAATAAGAAAACTTGTTGTAAAATTGGATGATATTTATTATCAATAATGAAAGGCATTTTTTGAAAGAAGTGAATCAAGAAGAAATATTGGAATTGAAAATTATTTTCCCCCAGGGAGGGAGAAAATGTTCCATGAAATAATTACATAGGTATGAGGAAACCAATTTTAGAAGAAGGAAGTTTGAAAATAACATTTTAACTCAACAAAGGTATTTGAGTTAGAAAAATCCCTTACAACTTTGGTGTATTTTGAATCAAAACCCATGAATGATAAAATGTGAGATTGATTTTTAAATCCATTATATTTCTTGAAAATTATGAAAAATAAAATTCATTTTCGAAATATACCCTTTAAAAATGAAACAAGTGGTGAATACGAATCAAATATCAATAAATTAAAATGTAAATACAAAACCACTTATTGTAAAAGAAATATATTAATCAAAATTACATAAGAGGATTGCAATGAAATAGAACTTAATATATCATAAAATTAAAAATATTAATTATAATTGAATGAAATTGGTCAGTGAATACACAAGATAATATAAATTATGTTTCAAAACATCAAATATGTCTCATGGAATTGAAAATATATACAAATAACACTTAACATTAATCCTTATTTTTTGATAGTACTCTAACCTAATGTAAAATAAAAATAATTTTCACAATAAACTATTTAAGAACCTTATTCATACCAATAAAAAATTATAATCTTCATTTATAATCATTTATTTCTGATACATTAGTTTTTTGTATATTATTTCCATCATCTAATGTTATAATCTTCAATTGTTCATTTAGTACTAGTTTCACAATGAATATTTTTATTATTGTTTATATATTAAAGGTTCCTCATTAAAATATCATTATAGGTATGTTAATATATGTTTTATAATGTTTTATAATGTTATAATTTCATTTAATAAATATTTTAGTTTTGAATCATGACGATGAAGCTTGTGGAAAGCTTGTTAAGTAATTTTTTAATGAATAAATAGTTTTATTAAGAATAAGTTAATTATTATTATAATAATTATTGAAGAATTAGCCAAAAATTATTTTCTAATTAATTTATAATAACATGATAAATAAATTTTCCATATTCATCCATGATATAATGTTATAACATTGTTTAAGTAAGTGGTTAAATCATACTAAATAAGGATAAACTAAAATCTATGGGAGAGTATGGTGAAGAAAGTTATTCCTCTAAAATAATATCATTATTATATAAATATAATGATATTATTTATATTTGTTCAGCTGTAAAATTATTTTATAATAGAGATAGATATTTATTAAAATACTAAAGTGAAAAATGAAATACGTCACTTTTGTGGAGGCTGTTGTCCACATGTACGCATGATTGATGAGTTAATTTACATAAAATGTAAAAGATATTGAAATGGTGTATATTTTTAGAATATTAAAAATATATTAAGTGTAATATTTATTAATTAAATACCATTAAAAACCTCTTATGTGGGTTATGAAAAATAGATCATGTCTCTTATAGAGGTGGTATTCCATAGATAAAACATGCAACATTTTCATTTTTTGGATAGTTGGGAGGATGGTAGAAAATATATATTCAATCAGTATAATAAAATCATAACTTATAATTTAATATAATTTTATTAAAAAATTTAATCTATAGTCGGTTTTTGTGGTAGAATACCAAAATTAATAACAGGGCTAATTTGAGAACATTACCTCTCCCTTTAGATATTCGCCCATTGGTAACACTTTATGGTTCTATAGATTAATATTTTGGAAAGGAAATTGATTATAAGAAGTGTAGAGGGGTATTAAAAGAGATACTAGTGAATTTTTTTTAATATTTATTTTATTTTAAAGGGTGAAGAAATGTTGTGGAAGTGACCCACTTTTATAAATGAATAAATTTCAATTTTTAAAATTTCCCATTATTTTTTCAATGTTGTCATAAAACTATTCATGGTTTAATGTATCTAGAGGCTTAAATAATGACATTTTAGAAGATATGAGTTTTATATAACCTTTAAAATTAATTTTTTTTTCAATTTTTTTAAAATTTTTTCAAGACTTGTACCACTATATATTAACTTTTTAAAATTTTAATTTTACCTTGGTATGTAGTATTTACACAATTAATTTAAATTTTATTAAAAATATAGGTAAAACAATCTTTATAAATTATGATTTTATTTCCCCAAATTTAAGATCTATATAATCTAATTCAATTTCTAAATGAGAGAAAACTTTATTTTAAATTTAATAAAATAATATATTGAATTAATATTTTGATGAAAAAATGGTTTAACCATTAACTGTTCATTATCTTATACAACATTAATTACCAATTAAAGTAGGGATAATATATTTTTATATATGATTAAATATAATATCAGAGTAATTATATTAAATATATCAATATAATTTATTTGATAAAAATTAAACAACATAGCCCACAAAACATACCTCTTACTTCCAAAAAATAGACTTTGATAATTTGGCATATGAATAATATTCTATCAAAATTTCCAACACTATCACCAAGTGTTGCTCATGGTCAACCCCTGTCCTTGAAAACAACAAAGTGTCACCCACAAACACCAAAAAAAAAAGAATCCAAATATCGCTGAAATATATGATTCATCAATACCATATATATCACTAGTTCATTTATAAGACCAAAAGACACTACAACATATTTATAATGGTCATATCTGCTTCTGAAAGCTGTTTTTGGAATATCCTCCTTCCAAACTCACAATCGTTGATTGCATAAGCATAATTAAATCTTAGTGAACCACTAATCTCCACTAAATTGATGGAATAAATCTTAAATGAATGGGATTTATAACATATTGTTTATCATAACTTGGTTAATATTACAATAGTCCACACATAGCCTTATATTTCTTGTATGATTTCTTCTTAAACAAGATAGATGATGCCCACAATGATATGATTAACTGAATGGAACATTTTATTTTTACATATTCCAACTACTCTTTAAACTCTTTTAATTATGTTGGAACCATTTGATAAGATGGGAGTGAGATCTGATTGGTCCCCAGGAGGAGATAAATCATCAAATCCACTTCCCTTATCGGTGGTAACAAAGAGAAATTTTCTAGAAAAATATCTGGAAATTGATCCACCACTACCAAAAAACCAATATTATATATATCTTATGTTGATTCTAATGTCAAAGCTTATCAATAATAAGATATATTTCCAACATTTGGTGTGAACAATATCGTTACACATGTCTATACAACTATATCTCCTCTAAAGAGATTTTCAACGCCATTCTCGGTCTAAAAACTAACATTTATTATTGTATAAGTCTATGATATCCTTAAAAATTGTCAACCAATCCATACCCAGGATTATATCATAGATATAAATCTCAAATATAGAGAAATCTCATTTCATCTTAGCACCATTAATGATTATAGAGCATTCTCTATGCATAAAAGGTCAACATTCTCGTTCCCCAGTAAGAGTTTGATGATTTATCATAAAAGGAATCATATCGAGTTTTAGACATATAAAATCAACTATTTTAGAAGAAATAATGGAATTTAATGAATCAGTATTGAATAACACTTTAATAAGGATAGAATTCAAAAGAATCATTCCTTTTACTATATATGGTCTATCCTGGTCATCCATAATCACCTGCTGAAGTCTATATAATTTCTATATCAATACACTTTGTTCTTTGGTTACATATTGAGATTTCCCAACATGATGAGTCAGCACATTCATGGAATCTCTATGGATTGATTCATTCTACAATTGACACATATTCTATTATCCTCTCCTCATCAAATCATAAAATGACTATGATACCTAAGATGTGTCTCGAGCATTTGAACTTAGAGAACGATTATAATAGCACTAAAGATGTCCCATATTTTTTCAATTATGGAATGCTATTGGTTGTGTTGTATACTCCAACTTCATGTGGTCAAAGTAACCACATTTGAAACATCATGATATTATCATGATTCTCTGGCTATGATTTACCAATCTCACCGTTTGATTTTGATTCATGCTCCCACCATGGAATTAGTTTCCTTCTTCAGCTTTATCCCTGCTGAAGAGATCCCACCATTTCCTATATGTATAAACATACTTCCTCCTCCCATATCTCATGAGACATCCATTTAATCCACTATCACTCTATAAACCATCTCGGTATAATTAGTAAAACCGAGCATGACAATCATTGTGAAAATCTCATCTATCAGCCCTGATTCAAATATGCATGCCTTTAAGGATTCATTAGTAGAAAATTCTATTAAAAATAACACTAAATTCATGAATGTAGGTGTATACTTGGTGACAGAGAGATTTTCCTGCTTTCAGCTAAAGAAGTCTTCTATTCTTGGAATCTGAAACATGTGGGGATATAATTTTATGTTTAAAAGTTATTCAAAATACTTCTAACCAAGGCCTTGATCCACTTAAGCATATATATCTAGATCCCACCACTATCATGAAAGATCATCTATCATATACATAACCATATTTACATTCAACTCTACTACTGTGTCGATGAAGTCAAATATGTGATTCATTCGATTTGACCCCACAACAACCTTTTTTGGTTCAAAATCACCCCAGAATATAGGTGGATTATATTTTTTGGATTAGAAGGAAATATCATATTACCTTAGATCATCCATTCAATTCCATGTTTCCACAACATGAAAATATTTTACAATACTCTGAACCATTTTTTGGTTCACATGTGGTTCTAGTGAAACCACATGATCTTTAACTTCTTCTAGTATGTTTCTATAACTCATATCATGTGACATTTTAAAAAAAACAAAAAACACAATAATTATTACTCTCTAGCAACTGATGGATTATCATTTTAAACTCTATCATATCAACTATTACAACAATTCATTATAAAATCACTATTTAAAATGTTCAATAATTTAATTGAAAATTTTCAACTGGATTTTTAAAATCAACCCATTTCCAAAATTCCACTACCATTCCCTTTATCAAAATATTTCATTTGAAAATGGTTTTATCATTTTTATTTAATTTTCAACTTTCATCAAATATTATATCATTATTCAAAATTTGGTATTTAGTCCTAGTGGGAAGTCATTCCTCTAATTAATTTTATGTTTTTCTCATTGGATAAACCCCTGAATATGAGATTTCATAACCTATAAGTTTCTCTAAAACACTTATGAACCAAACTCATTGGTAAGATTAAGTTCAACATGAAAAGGTCATCTATGCCTTTTTATGCTCTACATTTAAATTTCCTACAATCCTACTCCATTATATGATCCCAACTCGAGGAATTGATAAAAATGAATTCAAATCAAGAACCAAGAAAACTAAAAACATTTGTAACATCCCACCCCTTCTCATTTTCTTAACAGGGTGGTGAGACGTTACATAGCAGTAAATGACATCCCCAAGATTCCAAAAGGCTAGAAATAAATTTCAATGGTCTTCAATAAATGTTGGGGATGATTTTACTTTATGAATAAAACCACTATCCAAAAAAACCAAAATCAAACAACCACTATTTGATTTGTGATTTCAACGAAAGACAACTCAACACTTCATTTATCAAAATCATTCTAAAATCTGGTGTCACATCAGAATACTACAATATAAAAGTAAATAGTGGAAGAAAAACTAATACAACTCTAAGAAAATTACAAGACCCCATGCTAGACATGTGATATTCTCCTACTTCATAAAATAGCCCAAGCATTACAAGTAGTGATTAAGACGTGTGATACCTTACCTTTTCCCATTTATCTGTAGATGAAATTTGAAATTGCACCAAAGGTATAAAGAAGGGGTGAGTACTAAAACTCAATAGGTTTTCTCGAATCACATCCCTACTCATGCCACTAGGATATAAAATTTATAAACATTTATATAAAACCATTTATATAATATAATTTCTAAAATAGTTTATTAGTTAATATAATCAAGTTCCATAACATCCAGTTTTTTCAAAAGAAATAATTTTTCAAAGAAAGAAAAAAAAATGATTTAAAACCATTTCACATGTTTCATTTAGCACAACAATTTTATTCCACATATCCACACTACCAACCATGCAGGCATCGCTATGATAGTTCCATACTCATGAGAAATCTATCATCGATCTACCACGTCGTCAAAAGGTAATTATATCCCATATTCTATTACACCTTTGGCATCAAGCACAATGTCAAATTTTAACCAAACCTCCTAAATACAATATGAACACACACACCAAGTATTCCCAAAAAAATTCCACTACAAACGTTCCAAAACCCTTTTATGGAAAAAAACATTTTCATGGAAAACATTTTTCTAACAATCCATTTAAAACATCCATAAAATCCATATTTTAAAATTAATAACCGAAATCACTTTCCATAACAAATTACCACAATTAAAAAAAATAACCAAAAACCATAAATTATTACTATAGAGTTTTTAGATCATGATTTACACCCCAATTTTATCGTCAATTTCAATCAATTAAATAAATTTGATACTAAATAGATTATTTCAAGTAAGAGGAGTTTTGAGAGAATCCCCCTACCTTGAGTTTTATGCAGAAACCAATGAATGGGATGAAAAACGTTAAAAAACAAGGTTGAATCTCCATAAACCTTCTTCAGGTCTCTTCCCCTAACATAAACCAATCCAAATATAATAATATTTGGCATCCAAAACCTTATATATACCCTAATTGGGTGTAGATATAAGAAAATTAATGAAAGATATGGTGAATTACATCAAATAGAAACACCAAGAACAACTAAGAACAATCACATACCATGAGAAATCAGCTTCTAATAAGCTATAAAATCCTTCATATCAACTTTGGATTAATAGTAGAACCTTCCTTGACCTATGGAAAATACAAATACCATGTTAGGGCAGCATAGGAGAAACAATGAGTGGTTTTTAGGGTAAAACAAGTGAGATCAACCTTTTAAGGATCTTACTTCGACCCACAGACGGTTTAGTGTTATGGTAAGATAAACAATGTATTAACCATGATCATGTTTCATCCTTCAAGAAGACCTCACACGGTTGGATCACATGTTTACAAAATCTTGTGCCAACCATGCCATTGCTCACTATCCAAATAATTCACCACACAACACATTTTCTCCTAGGATTCTGCACGGTTTGGAAAAACCATGCATAGCCCGTGTGCCTTCCCTTTTCCTCTTATATCATTGTGCACTATTTCCTATAAGTGTTTCATGGTTTCCACAAACCGTGAACCACCCATGAACCTATAGGAAAACCCCAAAAACTCTTAAAAAGTTCTCTAAACACTCCCAAAGTTCATTGATATACCTTATATACTTAAAATCATAAAGAAAATGTTACATACCAGAAACTAGGGGTTCTACTATTAAATTTATATTGAGTTTTTTATTTAATTATTTTTTATTAGTGATATTAATGTTTTGGTTTGATTTATTATGAACATATATGATATTTTAACTTATGATTTTAATCATAAATGATTTATAAAATAGTTATTCATGATTTTAATTTCTATATGTTATTTTATGAGTCTATTTAGAAAAAACAATAAAAGGTTTTCATGATATAATTGATGGCATTTTTATGGATTCTTGATTATAAAATGGTTGATACGATTTATAAATGACATAATGTAGAATTTTTATCACTATATATAATTTTTATTGGGGTTATTTTTATATGGTATTTTTTGAGGTGAGACATGAGATTTATATCAATGCATTTTTCTAATGTTTTGAAACACAAGGATATTTTTTCCTCGCCTCCAATAAGTAATTTCATGGGAGCCATTTTTATCTTTGTGGGATATCAATAGATAGATTATATTCTATTTATGGATCAAATTTCACTCTTATCCTCTAGTGAATGATTTTCTCTCATTATATAGAGTGTAACCAAGTGAGGCTAGTTAGTGTAGTCTAGGTGTTATTTTCTAAGAATATTTTCTTAAGTTTAAATATAGTTTGAACTAATTATAACTAAGATCTTATAATTGGAACCTAGTAAGTTGGAAATGAAACTCTTTGTATTAAATTAGTTATTTTCTTAATTATTTTTTATTTATTCGGATGTTTTATCTTTATTTACTACTAAATTAATTTCATAAAGATATTTTTTTTCATTCATAACATGGGTTGTTTCATTATATTAATTATCAATATTATAATGTTTCATATATTCCATACATACATATGATTATTTTTTATAGTTTCTTATGTTAATATTTTCTTTATTCTCCTCTTTTTATTTTACTTTTTAACATAATTCCTCAAATTATTTATAATAAAAATAAAAAATAGAGGTGTTCCATTAATATATATATTTCTTAAGAAAACACATTCTATTTAATTTCTTAAATGTTTTTCCATACAAACTGTGACATGTTTTTTTGTAAAGTTTAAAATGCGTTGAATTTTTTTTAAAATGGGGAAAGTATATATTAATTTATTTTCAACACACTATTTTATAAAGGAATACCACATCCTTATCTATATTTGAATATTTCTATTTTGAAATGTATTATAAATGGAATTGAAAAGTCTATCTGATATAATCCTATAATTTATATTTATCTAAAACCCTAAATACACACTATGGTGTCTACATTGTTCCTATGTTCTCTAATAGTAACTCAGGGTACTATCACTTAGCTAAAATTCATATAAAATTCACTTTATTGGTCATCATATTTGGATGTTGAAGGTGACCATTGGTTAAATGAATGTGTTGTATGATGTTGTGATTTGTATAGATTATTCATGGTGTTTAGTTTATAGATCACTCAATTATATCCCTTATCATCTAGGTTATCTATTTTTTATCATGTTATGTATAACTATATTAAACTAGTTCATAAGATTTTGTATTTAGTTTATTATAGTTATGACTTGTTTTTTACTCAATTTGGAATATATTTATTTTATTTATAAGTGTATCCATTTTATGAATACAATAGTCTAGGATCATAATATAAATCTAGTGTTTATATATTTTTAAAAGGTTATATTATTCCCAACGTGTAGTTTAATACCCTTTAAGATTATTATTAACCTATGGTTATCAGAAATGAAATTTCGTACATATAGTGTGTTGATTTAAATGATTAAGCTTGTTTAACCCTTTTGTTTTGTTATTAAATGTTATCAGAACCCTCTAGTTATTTGGGGTGGTAGTGGTAATTTAAAGTTAATATTGTCAAAACTCCTGATTTATGTATGAAAGAGTGTTTGAAACATAATTACATATTCATCCCTAAGTTTTAATGGTAAACTAGGATATATCTTATAGTGTCCCATGTCTAATACACATGATATTATTAATTAAATTCCTTAATGAATACAACCTTATAATCCAAAGGTGTAGTGTCTTTGGAAGAAAAAGGAAAAAAGAACCTTTGACTAATAAAAACCCACATATTTCATTTCCAATGAACTTTTTTATCACTATAATAATATATAGTTAATCCATAATCAGTTTTTTATATCTCCGATAATTTTTCCCCAAGATAAAATCTTGTAGACATACCACATGTATTAACTTCCTTCATTACCTAGGGAAATAGAAATATAAAAATTGTTGAGCTTGAACACTCAGTAATGGCCTGTATAATTGATAACAATCAAAGATCATAAGTGGCAATTAGGGGAAAATTTGGGAATGATAATTTAAATAAGGAACCTAAACATAAATATAGAGAATTCATACCCAAAAAAACTTGGATTTTAATCCAAGAATCATTCCATAAGGCTTCAGCATAAAGTGGATTATATCAGATTATCTTGAAAGAATAAGATTGTGAACACAATATAATAAAAGACATCATTATAATAATTAAAGGTTCAATACCATTAACATTATCACATAGTGGAAAAATTCCCATAGTGGATTAGGTTAACTCCCTAATACCATATATAACAACATAAGAGATAAAAGATTTACCCAATTTATTGATGTGTTTTATAATTTTGTACCCATCCTTCACATAATGTTGTCTGCATAGGCTAACCACCCATGTACCATACATTGTATCTCATGAGAGAAAAATATTTCATAATTCATTAGAGTTCTATATAATTTTTGGATAGATTATCACATTATATTATATAAAATACTATGTGTTCCACATATAAAAAATAATATAATTTTATCAAATAATTATTAAGAAGAGAACGAAATTAGTTTCATGATTATTTCAATAAAACATGAGCATAAAGCATTATGATAAATATGTTTGATGTTTTCAAAAGAACATATCATTGATTTAATAAAAGAATCATATGAGGTTGTTTCCAAAGATAGAAAATGTCCTTAAGAAAAAGAATTATTAAAATGCTACTATAATAAAAGGGGTCAAGGATAGAATTTTTTGATACCAAGAGTTTTATATAAAAAAATAATATATATAAATACTATGTAAATCCTAAAAATGAATCCCAAAAAGGTAAATAATTTTGAATATTTCAACAAAAATTGATGTGAAATCATAAAAGAGGTTTTATTTAATCTCATTATAATATTAGATAATATTACATCTCTTTAAAAAATTTCTTTCCAAAATGTGTAATTGAAAACATTGAAAAATTATAGCTTGAAAATAATATATACAAATGGATCATTGAAAAATGTATAAATTTATCCCAAGAAAATATTCTATTGAATATAAAACATTTTTTCGTGTATAGAAATACATTTTGATATTTTTATAAACACATTGGTTCTAAATCCACATCATAAAATAAGTAATGGAAATTAATTTTCAAAATAGTTAAAGTGGGATATTATAGTCACAATATTTAATACATATTATGGTTTCAAAATAAGATAGGATAACTTTGGTAGGAAGAGGAAAATAGGGATGTGGGTTATAAATCATCATTTAAGAGAATGTGAATTATTCTTAACATAATTTCATTTTCAATAAGAAATATAATTAATTAATTAATATGATTTGAATAAAAATTGATGTATCAATATATAAATAGGGTATAATGTTAGAAATGAAATATGGTGCTCTGGGAATATCATTATAACTCAATAATGTAGATTGACATATGAAAAACCAAAATATTTTAGGAAAGATATAAATAATATTCCAGAATCAAGGAAGGGAATGAATGGAATTTATGTTTACAAGATAAATAATAATTTATTATATTATAATTCAAACATCTGTATTGATAGAATATAAAATAATATTGGTTCATTATATCAAAACCTACCTCAATGAAGGATTGTAGAGGCAAAACACTCACTTTTTATCTTGATGTCCTCGAAAATTCTTGAAAAAATTTTATAAAAAAAATATCCATATTAATTGACAAATTTAATAGCTTCATTCATAACTATCACTTTTTATACTCCTCATTTATTATAATTCTTACTATTTGTATTAATTAGTCATTATCTATTTTCAATATCGGGTGTGAGTAGTCTTGATCATTTTGAACTAGTTTCATGGTAGCATTGTCGGTAATTCTTATTATACCAAATTTGAAAGATATGAGATAATTTATGGAACTAGAATTGATTATTTATAATTATTTATAAAAATATAATTTCATTTTATGGGATTTTTAGTTATGATCCTTGAAGATGAACTTGATGATGAGCATGTTTTAGTTATTTTTAACCAACAAACAACAAAATATTAATTAGGGATTTTAATATTAAAGTTACCACTATAAATCCAAAATAAAATATATATTTTATTATTTATATAATATATTTTTAGTAATTATGTTATCATATTAATGCATGTTACTATTTGATATAATTTTTCAAGCTGGTGGCCAGACTGGCCTAAAAATGAACATACCATTATTAAATGATGATTATGAATATGAAAGTGGTTTATTTTGGGAATAATATAATTATTAAACAATCATAATGAGATAATTTATATAATTTTATTTTGTGTAATCATATGGTAAATTTTTTTATTAAATTAGGATGTAACTAGATGAACAAAGAGATACATTACTTTATGGAGGTTTTAGTTCTCACATTACGAGATTAATGTTTTGATATAATACCTTGAGATACTAAAAAAGAATAAAAATGTTTTATTGAATATATGAAATAAATAAAAAAATATTATAAAATATTATAACACCTTGAGTCATTAATATATACTTTTTCTTAAATAAATTAAATCTCTTTGATGGCTTGTGATGCCCACAATACCAGGTTTAAACGAAACATGATACACTATTAAAATATTATCATTCAAACATGACCATTATATCTAATCCATTAAGTTGTATGATATGAATATTAATTAATAAATTAAAAATATTATATGGTTTAAAAATTCAAAAAATCAATTAAATGGTTAACTTTTGATTATAAATAATTAAGAACCATTTGAATGAGAAATAAATGTTTTCTAAAAACTGTATTTTTCTAAATTATGGTTTACTCATACATTGCGTATATTTTTTAAAATTAATTTTTACCAATTTTATAAAATTTATTTGAAACATTAAACTTCATCATCGAAATATTTGTTACTAAATTATCTTTGGGTGAAGTTTTGGGATTTTTTTATAATATTTTTTTAATAGTGAAAAATACCATTTTTTTTTTGAAATCTTTATTTTTGTTTAAAATATTTAAAAAGATAAATTATATTTTAAATATTTTTATAGTAAAATGATTTTAATTATATTATAATGTAATTATTTTTGTCATTTTAATAAATTTAATATCAAATTTTGATACTAAAACATTCTATACTTATGGAAATTTTATATTTTGAAAACCAGACTTTTATCTCATTTTATTTATAATTTTGAATTGAATTATTCCAGTTATGTTAGTTAAATTTAGAAAAATGAATTTAATATTTTTAATAATAATAATATATATTATATAATAAAGTCAAATTAATTTTCTAATATAATAAAAAGTGAAAACATTAAAAATTAGTTATATCTGTTAAGGTAAAAATGAGTTTATCGAGGGTTAAAATAAGAAAAAAAGGTTAAAATTACCTAAAACATGTATAAAACTAATTTTATAGACAAATTTATACCATATAATCTATTATTTTATATAATGAATGTCACGACCCATCCCCCGGGGCCCGGACCGTGACTACCCCAAGCCCACCTTCCATAGGCCAGGGGCTGGCGACTAGCATCAAAGGCATAATTCTCTAAAATTGGGAAGTCATTACCTTTATAACCTTTAAACACACACACACAAGCAAGAACAGAGATGGATGAAACCCCAAGTAAACTATATAACAAAAGAGTGCTGAATGTAAAAGGGGCCAGAATACAAGCCAAACTAGAATGTACAAGTTCAACTATGATACAATACAACTGATGAAAAAGAAGAGGCAGCTGCTGGATCTTCCTCTGAGGTTCTTACCTAAAGGGTAGGTACAGATCTCAACCTGAGCACTCTTCGCCCGTCCATCTCCTTTGTGTACCGATTCATCATAAGGTCCACCTCACGGAACCATCAAGTCCTGGTACTCTCGGCCTCAGTCAGTACTGCTCGCCGTTTGCAACCCACACAACAAGGTGTGGGCATAGCCCATGCAGGGGTGAGTATAACAATACTCAGTAGGGACTTTGATACCCTCTAGGTCTCGCAAAATCTAACAAAGATAAAACAAATTGTATGAAATCAACATATAACCTTACTTAGATATATGCCCATACATATACCAAAGTTATCAAATAATTTATCTCAATCATGAGGAAAAACACAATGGTTCTGGCTCAGATCACACCAGGATTTTTTCTAGGGGTAGTGTTATGTAACATTCTGAACACAACGTCAAAAACCTTAGCTACTGGAGAACTTCTCCTCTATCGAGTACAATGGGCATGTTGTGTCACATAGAGGTACTTCCCACTAACTTTGGACTAATGAGGTACTCCTCTTGTCAAGTATCGTGGGTCTTATAACTCACATAAAGGTGCTCCCCACCATGGGTCTACCGCGTCACATAGAGGAGCTCCCCCTCATAGCCTGCTGAGGTACTCCTCCTGTCGAGTACCATGGGTTTGCCGCATCACACAGAGGCGCTCCCCACTGTGGGTCTGCCGCGTCACCAAGGCACTCCCCACTGGGCCACTCAAGTCACTCCAAGTCGAAACGGTCAGCAGTCATCAAGTCTCAGCTAGCCACTAGGTCTCTGCACTATGCTCACTCATCTCTGGGAGGATCCTCTCCACAGCTACTAGTTGATACGTCGACTGCCACAAATCCCCAAAAAGAATTGTCTCAAAGGTCCACCTCATCATAGGGGTCTCAACGTAATAGATGGAGTGTCAATCAGACACCCAGTCCGTGAGTTATTAACGTTTTAGTCCGGAGGGACCGGTTGGATTCGTGCTTGACCCAACCTATCTGGTACCTCAACTATACCCAAAACTCTAGTGGGTTATACTCAAGGGACCGTCTCGCTCCATGATTTCCAGCACATCTGATAGTTCATCAAATGAACATCTGTTGCCAATGATATGGCCAAAATAATGTAAATGGGTTGTAGTGGGCCTGGGTTCGATCCGAATCGGTTGGACCGACCCAACCCGACCCGGCCTGGGCTGACTCGGTTCGTGTTGACCCGACCATACCTGTTGGGTCTGGCTCGGCCCGTTGGGTTCGGCCTCACGACCACGAGGGTCCACAGAGGTGGATCAGACTTAGAGGTGGCGTGAGGGAGGCTCGCCCACGGGCCGGCACGACTCGGGGTGGCTCACAAGGCCATGAAGATGAAGGATCGGCTAACACGGTGGTCCACGGAGAGGGTACGATGGCTGCATGGCTCGGCTCATCCCGGACAGCGGCGCAGCATGGCGGACGACGGCGTGGCTTGGCAGATAGCGGCAGTGTGGCTCGGTGGATAACCGCGGCGTGGCTTGGCTTGGCCCGGACAGCGGTGCAGCGTGACGGATTGTGGCACATCACGATGGACAGTAGGGGCACGTTAGCTCGGCACTGCGGATGACGGCGGTTAGGGGGTTCGGCCCGAGGTGCTGCAACGGCTTGGTTCGGAAGGGAGGCCAGAGTGCTATAAGGGCGCGGGGCCGGTTCGTCCAGGAGGTTGTTGCGCCACAGGGTGGCTTAGTCGGGGCGCGGATCCAGGGTGCGCAACCGGTTTGGCCGGGAGATCGGAACACTATAACGGCGGCGCGGAGCCATAGAGGTCGTGGGTAGCGGCACCATTGCCTTTGTCACCTTCCTCCATTTTGAATAGCACATCAAAGAAGAACTGCAGAGGGGTCAGTCCATGTTTGTTCGGCCCACACCCTCTGTATTTAGAGTGATAGCAAGTGGTTCACAAAGAACTAACCATAAACCTGTACGGAATATATTTTAAAACATCATTTCCCATAACCCACGTCAATCTCTATTCCCAGTACCGCAAAAAATTTTGAAGGGGAGAACATGGTAAGCGATAATCAAAAATAAATAAACCCCTACATCGTTCGCTTGATGACGTTTGTGTGGGAAGGTAGTACGGTCATCGATTCTCCGTAGATGAGGATGTCCAACGTCAGAAGAAGTATCTAGGAAGAAGGTCTAAGGAGGTTGGCGTTCTTCATTGGTGGAGCATTCTTCATTGGAGTGATTTATACCAAGTTCTCCCAATCCACTTTTTCCTATCATTTACCATAAAATGAATATCCAACCAAATAAAATATGTTTATCTATTTAATTTGTTGGAAATCAAAGTTGGATTAATTAATTGGCAAAAATCAATGAGTTGTGTTGGCATAAAGTTCAAATTAAAGGATACCAAGGGTTCGCACAATTAATTAATGAGGGTTGGCATAATTAATGTGAAGGAATCTCAAGAGTATCCCCCACATTAATGAGGGAGTTGAAGAGGTTTAGACCTCAGGTGGCCCCCCACCACCATAACCTTTCATGGGAGGTTAGTCTTGAGTGGTCCACACCACCATAACCTCTCAGGGGAGGTTAATTTATGGTGTTCCCCACTTCTTAACTTCCACATGGATGGTGGTTACAACAAAATAAAAAAAAATTGTGTGTTTATTTTATTTTATTATTTCCACGAAAAACCCAAAAAACTAACTTCCACACTCGAACAACGGCCATCACGTTCAAAGTATATTTAAGTGAATATCGGCACTGCGATTTCAAGAGTGCCTTCAAATTTAAATTTCGATCACTGGTTCAAAAGATAGAAAAACTTGCTCATACATTTGCTGAACGTACCTGAAAAAAAGTTCAGAAATTCATTCTGGGCACTCCGGGCCTCAGAATAAAGCGCAGTCAATTTTCACGAACTCTTAAAATTCCCATTTATTAAAACATATTACATGGAAATTATGGGTATTTACATTCTCCCCATATTAGGGCTTTACATCTCTTTATGCCACATTTCATAACTAGGTAAACAAGTGGGGAAACTGAGCATGCTTCTGAACCTTCTGCTCCCTTGTGATCTCCCGGAGGTTCCCATGCTGCCTGCGTACGCACACCAAAGGTATCGACTATCCATGAAGGACCCACTCCTGTCGATCCTCAATCTCTAATGGAACCTCTATAAAAGTCACCCCATTATCGATGTCCATCTCTCCATGGTGGATGATGTGATAAGGGTCAAGTACATATCTCCTCAGCTGGGACACATGGAAGACGTCATGCACCCGGTGCAACTGAGGGGGAAGAGATAAGCAGTAAGCTACCTCAACAACTCTGCCGAGGACCTAAAATGGTCTGATGAACCTCACAGATAACTTAACACCTCATCCAAATCGCTGCCAACCTCATCGAGGTGAGACCCGTAGAAAGATGTGTTTGCAATACTCGAACTGAAGAGGTCTCGTTATTTTATTGGCATATGAATTCTTCCTACTCTGTGTAGTCTTTTTCCACTCCTGGATGATCTTCACCTTCTCTGTGGTAGCCCATACCATCTCTGGTCCCACTAGTGCTGACTCTCCTAGGTCAGTCCAACACAAGTTTGATCTGCAAGGTCACCCATATAACTCTTTAAAAGGTTCCATCCTAATGGTGGAGTGATATCTATTGTTGTATGAAAACTCCACCAAAGGTAAGTGATCCTCCTAGTTGCAAAAGAATTTTAGGATGCATGCACATAGCATGTCCTCGAGGGTCTGAATGGTACGCTCTGTCTGGAAATCCATCTTAGGATGGAAGGAAGTGCTCAAATGAATTTGTGCCCTGAAAGCCTACTACAACCCCTTCTATTGTTGGGAAGTAAAATTTTGATCACAATCAGAGAAAACCATCAAGGGTACTCCATGTAGCTACAAAATCTCCTCCACATAGAGGCAACTCAAGATCTCTAGTGAACCCTTCTCTCTGATCGGTAGAAAGTGTGCTGACTTGGTGAGTCGGTCGACGATCACATAATCTGGTCACATCCCCTGGATTTACATGGAATTCCTGTCACGAATTCCATGGATAACCCATCCCACTTCCACTCTGGGACCTCTAAAGGCTAAACCAAGCCAGCTAGTACCTGATGCTCCGCCTTCACATGAGGATAAGTGAGGCACCAAGAGACAAACTCTTCTACTGCTTTCTTCATTCCCGGACACTAGTGCTGTCGTCAGAGATCCTAGTACATATTCACTACTCCTGGATGTACCGCTAGAGGGGAAGTGTGGAAACCCCTCAACACTTCCTCTTGAAGTAAAACTAGTTCCATGGTACGTCCTCTAAATAGGATGACATGATCCACACCTTTAGAAAATCCATCAGGTGCCTACCCTGTGGATATCTGAGCACATCGAGCCTCGCAGTCAGTGTCCCCACGTTGTGCCTCCCTAACTCGCTGAAGAAGTGGGGGAGTGACTCTAAGAGACTGAAAGAAAGCTTCTCCATCACGCTCCAAGAAGGATATCTTCAAAGTGTCCAGTTACTCTGTCACCTCACCTAGCAGCTCTATATACCAGATCTCCTACTGAGTACATCAACTACAATGTTCTCTTTCCCAGGAGTATAGACTATCTCGAATTCATAGTACTAGAGTAACTCAAGACAACGTCGATATCTCAGGTTCTGGTCCTTCTGGGAGAAGACATACATAAGACTATTGTAATCAGAGTAGATGGTAAAACAATCTCCCATCTGATAGTTTCGCCAGATCTTCAAGGCAAAGACCACTGTTCCTAACTCCAGGTCATGTGTAGCGCAGTTCTGATCATTCTATCCCATATGTCGAGAACCATATGTGATCACTGCTCATTCCTGGATAAGGAAACATCTAAGCCCGTTCCCTAATGTGTCGCAGTAAACAACGTACCCTACGCCCTCCTATGGAAGCCTCAAGATGGGGGTACTAGTCTGCCTCTGCCTCAGCTATGAAAAACACTGCTGGAATCTCTCTGACCACACAAAGTGTTGCCCCTGATAGTGGTGCTGAAACACTTTATAAATCTAGTACAAACCTACAGTAATATCCTGCCAAACCCAAGAAACTTTGTACCTCCGTCACACGCCAAGGTGGATCCCAAGCAAGTACCGCCTCATTATTCACTGGATCCTCTACAACTCCAGCCTCCGATATGACATGTCCCATAAAGTGAACCTCTTCGATCTAGAACTGTCACTTAGGGAGCTTACCATAATGATGATGCTCTCAGAGTGTGTCTAGTACTACCCATAATTGATAAGAAAGCTCTTCCTCAGTAGTCGAGTAGATCAGAATGTCATCGATGAAGACCACTACAGAGCAATCAAGGTACGACTGAATGATCCTGTTCATGAGTCCCATGAACACTGTTGGAGTTTTGGTCTTGCTGAATGGCATAAAAAAGAACTCATAACTGTCGTACTGACCCCTGAAGTTCATCTTCTGCACATCCTTGTCTAGTACTCTGAGCTGTTGATAGCCTGATCTGAGGTTTATCTTCGAGAACCACTGTGCTCCCTTCAGCTGATCAAAGTGGTTGTCAATTCTCGATAGTGGGTACTTGTTCTTCTCGGTCTCCTAGTTCAGGCACCGATACTCAACCTAAATCCTTAATCCCCCATCCGCTTTCTTGGAGAACAGAATTGGGGCTGCCCAAGGAGAAACACTAGGCTGGATGAATCTCTTCCCCTACAAGTCCTCTAACTATACCTGCATCTCTCAATGCTCCGTAGGAGCAATCCGATATGCTGGTGTAGATATCGGTGCCATACTCGGGGTACAAGTTAATGTAAAATTCCACCTTTGTATGAGGAGGTAGACCTAGAACAACATCAAGGAAAGCATCGTTGTACTGGTCCACCACTATAAGAAAGATCAGACTCTCCACATCAACAGCTCTAAGGGTAAGGCAAGCCAACTGATGAGTGATCGGATGCACTCTCCTCTGGCTAAGTCCATCCAGCACTGCAAAGTCTCCCTTATCACAGGTGAAGGTAAACCTTGTCTCATCTGGGCGGGCACACCGCACCTTGCACCTAATACAGTCAATCTGAGCATGGACTGTAGATAACCTGTCCATACCCAAGATGATGTCGTAAGGCCTTGACGCCACTACTAGAAGATCCCAGCAAAAACTCTCACCTCCTAGAGAAAGCTCACATATCCAGCACCAGTGATTAAACATCGAATTTGCACTCGTAAGAGTCTCTAGCCATAAGGATCGAGAAAACGGATCTGTTGGATTCTCTGAGATCCAAACGAGGTTAGTGGAAATAAAAGAATGATTGGAACCTATGACTATATGTACTGCAGATATGGTGGAGTAGACATATATCATACCCTGTATCATATCTAGAGTGCCATGATAGTAAGACTTAACTTCCTGAAGCTGATCTCTCCCATGTCCACATTCTCTCTGCGGTTGTGGTGGACCTCCTGGTGGTGGTGGTGGTAACACGTCAAATCATTGTCCACCACCACCTGTATGGCCAGCTCCTCTCCCACGTCCTCCTGCTCCCTTCAAAGCTCCTTGATCGAACCTCTGTCTCTTCCTGGGTGGTCCTTAGACCGTCTGCTGATCATCTGAATGGTGGGTCAGATAGTCACGAGCCATGTGACCCTGCCCACCACATGCATAACATTGTCTGCTCCTGGCATGACTAGCTCCTCTTCAGGTGCCCCGCACAACCAATCCTGAGTGATATAGTCATCCACCTGTAGTTCTTGTCCTCTTGGACCTCTATGATGTCTGTCTACTACCAGTTTCAGAAGACTCCTCTATGTGATGAATGGTTGTGGGTCTCACTACTAGTGACTGCTCAGTAAGGAAACTCTCCACCAAGAGGGCTCTATCTAACACACCCACCTACGTCGGGATGCTGAGTGAGATCACCGAAGCCCCAATCTCCCACCTGAGTCTATGCTTGAAGGTCCGGGCCCTGAAGAAAGGGTCCCACCCCATATTTGTGGAGTAGCATGAGAGGTATGTGAACCTTGCTGAATAATGGGCTATAGTCATGCTGCCCTGCTGCAGATGAAGAATCTCTTATATGCGCACTGCACGAAGAGTCGTTGGGACAAACTCTGCTAAAACAGGCTCTTGAAGTCTGCCTATAGATGTGTCACCTCATCATGATCCTATAGAATCAAGCTCGACCATTTGACAGTTGTTGTCTGTAGAAGGCTGGCGATAATGATCTCCATGAGATCGGCGGGTGTCCCTATGTGTCAGAAGATTCTCACCACAGCCTCCAGCCAATCCTCAGCCTCCTGTGGGTCCATCTCTCCCCTAAACCTGGGTGGCCTCTAGTGCTGTAACTCGTGCAATGCGATCAAGTGGCATGCACTGTCTGCTGCTAGGGCTGGGGGAATCAGTGGCCCAATGGAGAATGGTACTGCTAGTGCCTCCGCTGGTTCCTCTACTGTAAAAGGGCCCTACACCTAGGACTCAATTCTCTGTGGGCTATCAATGCGTAAAACACTTGGAACTCTAACTGGATGTCTACGTGGAGGCATCATGAAAATAAACGGGTGTGCCATGGTGAAAAAGTTATACCTGGCGAGCTTAAAGTTATACTTGGTGAGGTGAATCAAAAGATCACAAAGAAAACTTTTCAAAAAAACACACACAATTAGTGTTTTCATGCACTGAGTCAGAAATCAGAATTCAGGGTCCTGGTGTGTGGATACATCGGCTGCCGCAGCAACACTGGACTCCCTGAACTAAAAACCTCACTCACTACACTTAACAATATTGGTACACAGAAAAGTTCAGAGTCCTAGTTATATGATAGAACCAACTCCTCTGATACCAATTTGCCATGACCCATCCCCCGGGGCCCATGCAGTGACTACCTCATGTTCACCATCCATAAGACAGGGGCTGACGACTATCACCAAAGGCGTAATTCCCTAAAACTGGGAAGGCATTTCCTTTATAAAATGTAAACACACACGCACAAGCAACCACACAACTGGATGAAACACCAAGTAAACTGTATAACAAAATAGTGCAGAAATTAATAGGGGCCAGAATACAAGACCAAATAGAAAGTAAAAGTACAAATGTGATACAATACAACTAAAGAAAAAGATGTTTCATCTACTGGATCATCCTCTAAAGTTACTCCATGAAGGGTAGGTACAGATCGCCTCCACAGCACTCCTCACCTGTCCATCTCTTCCATGTGTCCACTCGTCATAAGGTCCACCTCTAGGTACCATCCAGTCCTGGTACTCTCAGCCTCAGTCAGAATTTTCCATTGGCTACAACCAACACAACTAGGTGTAGGCATAGCCCATGCAGGGGTGAGTATAACGATACTCAGTAGGGACCTCGAGACCCTCTAGGTCCCACCAAATACAACAAGGATAAAACAAGAATTATTAAATCAGCAGATAACCTTACATAGGTATATGCCCATACATATACCTAAGTTATCAAGTAATTCATCTCAATCATGGGGAAAAACAGAGAAGTTCTGACTCATCTCACACCAGGATTTATTCTAGGGGTAGTGTTAAGTAACATTCTGAACACAACATTGAACACCTCAGCTGCTAGAGAACTCATCCTCTATCGAGTACAATGGGCCTGCCGCGTCACACAGAGGTGCTTCCCACAAACATTGGACTACTGAGGTACTCCTCCTGTCAAGTACCGTGGGTCTGCTGCATCACACAGAGGCACTCCCTACCGTGGGTCTGCCGCATCACATAGAGGCGCTCCCCCTCATAGGCTGCTGAGGTAATCCTCCTATCGAGTACCATGGGTCTGTCATGTCACAGAGAGGCACTCCCCACTATGGGTCTACTGCATCACTGAGGCACTCCCCGCTGGTCTAGTCAAGTCACTCTGAGTTGAAATGGTCAGTAGAGGTCAAGTCTCAGCCATCCACTAGGTCTCCACACTACGCTCACTCATATCGGGGAGGATACTCTCCAAAAGCTACTGTTCAATACTCTAACTGCCACAAAATCCCACAAAGAAGTGTCTCAAAGGTCCACCTCATCACAGGGGTCTCAATGTAACAGACGATGCATCAATCAGACACTCGGTTTGTGAGTTATTAACCATTTAGTCCCGGGGGCCCGGTTGGATTCGTGCTCGATCCAACCTGTCTGTTACCTCAACTATACCCAAAAATCTAGTGGGTTATACCCAAGGGACCATCTCACTCCATGATTTCCAGCGCTGTTGATGGTTCATCAAATGGATGTTTGGTGCCAAAGTTATGGCCAAAAGAAGGTAAACGGGTCGTAGTGGGCCCGGGTCCGGTCCGACCTGGTCGGACCGACACAACACAACCCGACCTGGGCTGACCCAGTTCGGTCACCCCGGTCTGACTCACTGGGTCTGGCCTGGCCTGCTGGGAGGCCCGACCCATTAGGTTCGGCTCGACCCGCTAAGCGGCCCGGACCGTTGGGTTCGGCCTGACGGTCGCAAGGGTTCGCGTAGGATGCTCAGCCTCAGAGGTGCCGCGAGGGCGGCTCGACCACGGAACAGCTCGGTCATAGGCTAGCTCGGATTTGGGTGGCTCTCAAGGCCATGATAAGGGCATCTCCGACGGCTCTGAGGGCCGTGACATGGGTACATTGGCAGCGCAGTTCTGCTCGGACCGGACAGTGGTGCGACTCGGCAGATGGCGGCGCAACTCGACTCATAGTGGTGGTCCGGCTCAGCTCAGCCTCGATAGTGTCATGTCTCGGCAGATGACGGAAAGGCTAAGAGGATGGTGGCGGTGTGGCGGCTGGGCACAGGGGACGACGGCGGTGAGGGGGTTCGGCCCGGGGCGGCGCGGCGGCTTCATTCGGCTGGGAGGCTGGAGTGCGGCGGGGGCACGACACCGGTTCGGAAAGGAGGTTGGTGCACCGCAGGGCGGCTCTATTGGGGCATGGAGCTGGGGTGCGCTGTCAGTTCGGCCGGGAGACCAGAATGCCGAGGGGGCGGCGCGGGGCTGCGGAGGCCGTGGGTGGCGGTGCTTTTGCCTTCTTCTCCTTCATCCATTTTTAAGATCACATCAAAGAAGAACAACGAAGGGTTCGAGCCATGATTGTTTGGCCCGCACCCTCCATGTTTGGAGTGATAGCAAGAGGTTCTCAAAGAATGAAGCATGAATGTCTATGGAAGATATTTTAAAACATCATTTCCCACAACCCACATCAATCTCTTTTCCCTATCCCGCAAAATAATTAGAAGGGGAGAATATGGGAAGTGATAATCAAAAAGAAATAAACCCCTACCTTGTTCGCTTGATGACATTGGCGCAAAAAGGTAGTACGGTCACCGATTCGCCATAGATGAGGACATCCCACGTCGGATGAAGTCCCGAGGAAGAAGGTTGATGGAGGTCAGTGTTCTTCATTGGTGGAGCGTTCTTCATTGTAGAGCTTTCTCCCATGTTCTCCAAATCCTCCTTAGCCAATCCTTTGCGAGCAAATGAATATCCCACCAAATAAAATATGTTTATCTATTTAATTTTTTGGAAATCAAATTTGGCATAATTAATTGGAAAAAATAAATGAGTTTTGTTGGTAGAAAATTCAAATTGGAGGATACCAAGGGTTGGCACAATTAATTAAGGAGGGTTGGCATAATTAATGTGGAGGAAGCTCAAGAGGATCTGACACATTAATGAGGGAGTTAAAGAGGTTTTGACCTTGGGAGGCCACCACCACCATAACCTCTTGTGGTAGGTTAGGCTCGGGTGTTCCCCACCACCATAACCTCTAATGGGAGGTTATGGTCAGGTGGTCCCCACTTCCTTAATTCCACATGGAGGGTGGTTACGACAAAATAAAATAAATTGTGTGTTTATTTTATTTTATTATTTCCATGGAAAACACAAAAAACTAACATCCACCCTTGACCAACTACCATCGAGGTGAAAGTACTTTTAAGTGAATATCAGCACTGTGAGTTTAACGGTGCCCTCAGATTTCAAATCCGTACACCAATTCAGAAGTCATAAAAACCCGCTCGTACGTTTACTAGATATACCTGAAAAAAAGTTCAGAAATTCATTCCGAGCACTTCTAGTCTAAAAATCAAGCGCCGTCAATTTTCACCGACTCCTAAAATTCTTATTTATTAAAAAAAATTACATGGAAATTCTGTGTCTTTACAATGAAATTTTTTTTGGTTTTTGGAACAATGAAAACATGGGTATCCCTTTATCTTTTTAAAATTTCATGTGTGTACTCTACCCCACTTATAGAAGGCCATCACCTATCCTCCACTCTTTAAAATTCCAAAAAAAATTGGATTATCCACTACCTAACCAAATACCATACATAATTCCCTCCGAACATATTATAGACCATAATTTTATTATGAATACCTCATATGAAGGCTTTAGTTATAAACCTAAAGAGGCTCTCTGAAGAAGAGGTTAAATTCCTATACGTGCATATTTGTTTTATTTTTTATTTCACGTCATTCAAATATTATTCAAATATGATAATATAGTAACGAAATTATTATAAATATTCTTATATTATATTATTGAATTGTAATAACAGATATCTTAATCAACTTTCATCAAATGGGAAACAAAACGTTGTTCTTGTGTAAGGGTAATACCACCTCACGAACTGATGAAATTTGTTTTCCATCACAACCATTAAAGGATGGATATATTGATTGATTGATCATATTTATATTTTATTTTTTAAATTATTATAATTATTTAACTACGATATCACATATACCCTCTTACATTCCATTATGTGGGGGACATGATAATGCCGCTCGTGTGTATGATTGACTACCTTCTAACTAAGTGACGTGATTTGTTTTTCTATGATGATTTACATTAAATATGGTAAGGGTATAGATATTGAATATATGATATATTTAGTATTTATATATAATTATTTAAATATAATATCACATTTATCTTCTTAGATTCAAATCATTTGGAAAACAATATTGTGGCTTGTGCGTACTTGTGGACTACTACATCCATGTAGCGATGTGAAATGTTATTATTTTTTTTACATTGATGGTAATAAGGATATATGTTATTAATAAAAATTATATATATGAAATATTAATTATTCTATAAAGTTTAATTAATATTTTTTACTTTATTTCCATTCATCAGAAAAATGGTCACAATATTCATGCATTTGTGTGACCAACTATCTCTATGATTGTTATAATCCATTCTCGATCTCAAAATTTTATAGATTAATATAATTAAATATATAGTTAATATATATTATAGTTATAAATTTTTTAAAATCCAATATACTATTTAATAAGGATAAAATTAAAAGGACCAAAATTACTGAAATAAATAATACATGAAAAATGATGTAATTATCACCCGGAACAGTGATTTTAACAAAGATTTTGCTGATAAATGGGTGATAAAAAACTATAGATAAATAATATATGGTATAATATATATTATTATAGTTATTTAATATATTTATAATAAACATATATTTATTTTATATGAGTTTTAGAAACATATGAAGTAATTCGAACTCGGTTTAAGGGTTTCTCGTATCACTTTTGATTCCATGAGATATACACCTTATTCATCACTTATTCCTTTGTGTGCTCTATGTATCAAACATTTTGATATGTAACATCATGAATATTTTTCTCTTAATAGTATTTCTTTTTTCATTCAATTTTATTTTTTTATGTGGATTATTAATCAAAAGTTACTAAAGAGGTAACTGTTTATTTTCCAATCTCATCATTATTCAAGATTATTTTTGTTTATGTTTCACTTGGTGGAATTATTTGATATTTATATCTTAAAATAAATATATTTTAATATCCTATGATGATTTTAGAAATGTTTCATGTAATTTTAAAATTTTCTGTTCTTTGGTACATAAAATGATAGTGAAAATTTTATTAAGAATATATTAATTTATTTCTCACTTTGATTAAAAATCCTTTTCATCAAAATCAATTTTTTAAAATTATTTCAAATTTATTTTAAACTTTTAAAAAAAATTAAATAAGGTTTTATCCAATTTTATATTTAATTAATGGAAGGAATCTTCATGTTTTTTACCAAACAAGGTCTATTGGTATTTTACTAAAAATGTGAAAGGAATATTTATTTTAACATGTATGACATGTACATAATTTTATAACATCATGAATTATCAATTTTTAAATATTATTTTAAAAATATTAAATAGTTATTTTCAAAATAAAATTATTTTCAAAATATATTGTGATCTATTTTTAAAAAATATTTTCCATATGAAATGATTATTTTTCTCAAAAATGTTATTAATAAAATTCTTCTGGTACTTCTATTCATTAATGACATAATAATTTTATTATACATAAGATCTATTGAGGATATGTTATATTGATGTCATACTAACTGTTTATTTGTATCTTTTGTTATTAGTTTGATTCAAGATGTTAAATTTTATTAACAATCACCATATTACTCTATATGGATAATGATTATGTATATTTGATTAGGGTATGTATTGACATTTCATATGTGTTTTTTTAATATGTATGGTTATGTTGATTATGATTTACACCTTTAATAAGAGGAATGAATTGGACATATTATGTGATATATGGGGTGTTGTTATAGATATAATCTCAATACATTGATAGGTATCATGAGACAAATGAGTTGACCATGTTAGATGGGTTTCTACCCACAAATTTAAACTTTCTTGAGGATGATCTTGACTGATTCAAATGTACATCATTATGAATTCCCTAATTATTATATCATTAATAGATCATCATTCGATTATTATATTAGTTAGAATATCCATGGATAATTTTCATGTTTATATGAATATTTATATGACTTTACTTATTCATCATTTATTTTTTTTCCATATTATGTTTAATTTATTCATTAAATGACATGTGTTTCAATTATTTATCCTGATATATTAAATAGGATTATTATTTTTATGATATCATCTATATTACACTTACCCTTATTGTAACGCCCCGACCCCAGTTACCCAGAGTCGGTGCATTATTACATAACATTGGCATGATCATAAGAAAGATCAAATCTCGAAAGACCGATTGGTTTAGTAGCCTTGGAAAATGCCAGATATATTCATAAGTTTTACATTACATTATAAAATGAAAAACTACTACAACAACATAATGTCTCAATAGACCACACTATTATACCCTCATAAAATCCCTGCAGGTCATTCATAACTTACTTCTTCACATCCTGGGAAAAATAAAACATAGAAAAGGGGTGAGCTCAAATGCCCAGTAAGGATAACAATATAGCGGAAAGAATAAACATTTAAGGCAATGTATAACTAAAACAAAAGCCTTTTAAATATGAACTTTCAACATGGTATGGCATAAATAAAATGAAATAATGCCATTTAATTATTCACATGGATATTCTACTAATCGAATAATCACATGCAAAAATCAATAACCACTTTCATAATGTTGGAATGCATAATGCCAGACTATCATAACCACATAGCCAAGGCCTCGTGCCAAGACTACAAATAAGATTTTGTCAAGGCCTTGTGCCAAGACACTAGTTTGTCTCATGAGACCTACCGATGCATCGAGGAGCTATAGCGGGCTCCACCCGTCACTTATTAAGTCCAATGCATTCCCATATGAAAAGGTTTAAACATAACATAAACATTCGTATTAAAACTAGCATACGAAATGTCAATAATTTCACCATAAACTATGAATGGTATAAAAATAGCACATCCACAGTCAAACATATCACAAAACCTTCAATACAATATAGAAGTTTTGTATCATAATAAATCAACTTCAAATAATCTTAAAATCCATCAAAGGATGTTGACATAGATGAAATCAAAATTCTTTTTAAAGAAATATCTCCTTTTATTTTGAAATCATTTAAGATCCATATAAAATAAAACATTTTATTTGAAAATATTCTTATAAGCTTGTAAGGAAAGCTTTGAAGATTTTATAACGGCGTAAAATAACCGCACCCGCCGTATAAGTTAAAACATTCTTACCTCAATTCTGTCGAAAAGGTTAAAAAGGACCTTGTTTTGAAAACGACGGAAAGATTCCTTTATAAACCTCTTATAAAAATTCAAAAAAGGGTATAAATGACTTTAACCCATATTCTTGTAAATAGTAAAAATGTTTTGAAATACATTTTTAAGAAACATGGATGTGGATGATAAAGAGATCCCAGTAGATTATTACGTATAAACAACCTCGGATAATGAAGAGATTGTGAAATAACCCTTACCTTGTACTTTTCCTTGGTTGGGGTAGGTTAACCTCCTGTATAATAGTGAAATAATTGTTACTAAATTATACAAGAATCATATACATTAATATGATATCATATATGATCTTTTAATATTGATTTGATAATAATATCTTAGTATTATCGCTGTTTCGGGTGTGAACTTACTTGTTTGCTTTTGTATGTTTTGTTACGTAAGACATGTTTGTAAAGGATAAGTTGTATATTATTCAAATCCAGAATGGTATCAAGTCCTTAAACATCATTTTTAAATCATCAAATGATAATTATACTTGAATGGATACGATGGAAAATGAATCTCATCGCGTTCGTGGAGACGGTAGTCCGTACGTACGTACGAACACTACTTCCATTTAATTTTTATTTTAAAAGAATCGAATATAAATGATACATAGGTATATTACTATTCCAGTATAATATAATATTTTATATATGTTACTTAAGTTCATTAACACCATCCTTTATACGTTCCATGTGTGGTATGAACGAGTCATATCATTTTAAGGGGGCGGTAGTCCGCACTTCCTCAAATGAAATTATCGTATGTATATACAACATGAAACGAATAATGGTATGAAATAAAATGGAATTACAGAAGCTTATATATAAAATATATATCATTAACATCATTTTTAATTACAGTGCCATCATAATGGCCACCATGAGAGGCGGTAAGATGTATTTGAACAATCATCGTTTCGTGAGGCGTTAGTTTGCCATCCACAGAAACATTATGTTCATCATCCATTAGATGGAGTTGTGTGTATGTGTAGTTTGAATACTTCTTATAACAACATCCTAGTATATTGAGGATACTGTTGTTGTTACAAAAGAAAGGAAATAAAGAGAGTTTGGGGGTTGAAGAAGCAAAATAAATGAAAATAATTTAACAGAAATCGTTACCTTTAATTTAGGTAACTCACTTTGGTTGGAACCAAAGGACTTGTTGAAATGCTTTCTGCCTAAGGGGAAGCTTCAAGGAGGAGGATAGGGATGTGGGGAGATTAGTTGGGCAGAGTTTGGACGAGCCAAGTGGCTTGAGAGGTGTGAGGAATGAGTAGAAGTGGTCTCCTTTTATAAGGGAGAGGAGGGGCTCTTTAGGAAAGAGTGAAAGTATTACTTTATAATATAATTATATTCGGTTTATAATGGTCCAAAAATCATTGAGGTCGAAGATAAGATGACTCATATTCTAAATAACATCAACCAATAAGAATTGGACAGGTTTTAGATAATATTTTAATCATTATAATCTTATTTATTTAAATGATTTATTAATGAGGTAAACATTGCATCATTATTGTGTCATTAATAATTTAAATTATTTTATGTCTAAAAATTATAAATAAAATATCATTATGTAGGAAATCTTTTTAGCTTTCTAATGAATATTTATAATAGAAAATTCAACATGTATAACCCTATGTAAAAATTGTTCTTCTAAAAGATGTAAGCTTATGCCATTTTTATTTTTATTTTAACTTTATTAATATAATGTGTCCCTACCACATACAAGTGGATCCAAGGGGTCCCCAAATTGACCCAAGGATGCCCATGGTCGGGTATGTGTCCACCAATAAGGTTAGGACACGTTTTAGGGTAATTTTGTATTATTATAATATTATTTTTTAACCCTTATTTACCGGATTTACCCTTTAACCATGGTAAATAAAATATTTACCACAGTAACTATTCAAAATGTCTAAAAATAAAAGTTACCTATTTACACAATTTGAACATCCTGATTCCAAATATGGAATCCATTTTCCTAAATTCAAAACACAGAAGTGGCAGAAATTAATTTAAAATTAATTCCCGCTGTCAAAACAAAAAGCGTGTTTTTAAGAGGTAATAACTATCAAAAGATTGACACTTGTTTATGTTCGGTTTAATTGTAAAATTATGTCCAATGACCAACATTGTATTAAATGGTAAAAATATATTCTAAATATACTTTAAAACCACTCAAATTCACAATTTATCACTATTAATTATTTTGATTAAAAAAGTTGTTTTTAATTAAAATTTAGAAATTTTCACTATTCATCAAAATATGAAAGTTATCCGAAATGTACCAAAATTTCACCCTAGGCTAATTTTGATATTCTGAATCTAAAAATGAAGTTCATTTTGAAATATTGAATATATATGATTTCAAAAAGTAGGTATTACTATTCACAACGGCTAGTTTAATTAGTTGTGGTGTGTGTTAGAACTCGAGGTTGCGTACAACACACGTTATCGCATTATTCGAAGGGAAACGTACCATAGAAGCTTGGGGTGTTACATTCTCCCCTCCTTAAAATAATTGCGTCCTCGCAATTTCTAGGGTATTACTGCATAAAAAGACTCGGGTGGTTCTTCATCATAAGTTCCTCGGGTTCCCACGTTGCCTCTTCCATCTTATGATTTCTCCACAAAACTTTTACCAGACGCGTCGTCCGGTTTCTCAGTACTTGTTCTCTCGTATCAAGAATCTTGACGGGCTCTTCGCAATAAGACAGATTGGGTTCCAGTTCTAATTCCTCATAGGTGAGTACATGCATTGGGTCAGGCATGTATTTTCTCAACAGAGATACGTGGAACACATCGTGAACTTTGGAGAGACTTGGCGGCATTGCCAATCGGTAAGCTACAGCCCCAATTCGTTCTAGAATTTCGAAAGGTCCGATGTACCTGGGACTCAATTTACCTTTCTTACCAAAACGTATGACTCCCTTCCACGGAGATACCTTCAGGAAAACATGATCACCGACTTGAAATTCCAAATTCTTCCTTCGATTATCGGCATAGCTCTTCTGCCTACTTTGAGCTGCTTTGATGTGATTTTGGATTACTTTCACCTTTTCCACCGTTTCCTCCACCAGTTCTGGGCCTACAAGTTTTCTTTCACCAACGTCATCCCAACAGGTTGGTGTACGACATCTCTTTCCGTATAACGCTTCATATGGTGCCATCTGAATACTCGAATGGAAGCTATTGTTATAGGAAAATTCTACCAGAGGTAAATATTGATCCCACATACCCTGAAAGTCAAGTGAGCAAGATCTCAACATGTCTTCTAAGGTCTGAATAGTCCGTTCTGATTGTCCGTCTGTCTGAGGGTGGTAAGCAGTGCTCAAATGAAGTTCAGTATCCAGGGATTTCTGAAGACTTTTCCAAAATCTTGAAGTAAAACGGGGATCACGATCAGAAACAATCGATAGGGGTACTCCATGAAGTCTCACAACATCATTAATGTATAGTCTTGCTAGACGTTCCAGGGGTAGATCTTCTCTTATAGCAAGAAATTGTGCTGACTTGGTAAGATGATCAACAATAACCCATATTGCATCGTTCCTTCTAGGAGTCTTTGGTAGCCCCATGACAAAGTCCATTGTAATATTGTCCCATTTCCACTCCGGTATGGGAAGAGGTTGCATGACTCCTCCAGGCTGTTGCCTTCCAGCTTTCACTTGTTGACAAACCATACATCTTGACACAAAATCAGCAATCTCCCTCTTCATGTTGTCCCACCAAAAATGTTCCTTCAAATCTCTATACATTTGGGTGCTCCCAGGGTGTATAGAGAAATTGGAACTATGAGCATCATCCAGCAATTCCCTTTTTAGATCAGGTATATTGGGAACACAAAGTCTCTTCCCGAATTTCAAAATTCCACCTTCATACGCAAAGTCTCTCAATCTCCCATCATTCATAGCTTTAATCTTCTTTTGGAATTCTTCATCATCAGTCTGAGAACTCTTAATCCTTTCTAGTAAAGATGGTTTGGCAACCATTTGAAAAAGCATTGATGTTTCACCTTCCCTGGTTATTCCCATGTCCATCTTCACTAGCTCCATGAAAATTGGATCCCTTTCAATTCTCATATTGTTCAAAACTCCATGGTCTTTTCTACTCAAAGCATCCGCCACCTTGTTTGCCTTCCCTGGGTGGTAGTGTATCGTACAATCATAATCCTTGAGTAATTCAAGCCATCTCCTTTGCCTCATGTTGAGTTCTTTTTGTGAGAAAATATACTTCAAACTCTTGTGATCAGTATAAATATCACATTTTTCACCATAGAGGTAGTGCCTCCATATCTTCAAAGCAAAGATCACAGCTGCTAACTCAAGATCATGAGTAGGATAGTTTTGTTCATGAATTTTCAACTGTCGTGATGCATAGGCAATAACTCTATCATTCTGCATAAGGACACAACCAAGTCCTTTCTTTGATGCATCACTATAAATAACGAACCCATCATTCCTCGATGGTAGAGTCAATATAGGAGCATTGACTAATCTTCTCTTCAATTCTTCGAAACATTCTTCACACTCTTTTGTCCAAACAAATTTAACCCCTTTACGTGTGAGCTTCGTTAATGGGTTAGCCAATCGGGCAAAATTCTGGACGAAACGTCGATAATAACCTGCCAAACCAATAAAACTACGTACCTCAGTTATACTCGTAGGTGCTGGCCATTCTTGGATTGCCTTGGTATTAGAAGGATCAACAGAGATTCCATCTTTAGAGACAATATGGCCAAGAAAAGAAATCTCCTGAAGCCAGAATTCACACTTGCTAAACTTTCCATATAATTCATGCCTCCTCAGAGTCTTCAAGATAATGCGCAAGTGATTTTCATGATCTTTGTAGGTTTTGGAGTATACCAAGATATCATCAATAAATACCACCACAAATTCATCGAGATACTCCTTGAAAACTCTATTCATCAGATCCATGAATACAGAGGGTGCATTAGTCAATCCAAACGGCATTACAGTAAACTCGTAATGCCCGTACCTGGTTCGAAATGCTGTTTTCGAAATGTCTTCCTTCTTTACACACAACTGATGGTATCCAGATCGAAGGTCAATCTTTGAAAAGTATTGAGCTCCATGCAGTTGGTCAAATAAATCATCAATACGAGGTAGGGGATACTTGTTCTTTATCATTATAGCATTGATCTCCCTGTAATCGATACATAACCTCATAGATCCATCTTTCTTTTTAACAAAAAGAACAGGGGCTCCCCATGGAGAAACACTAGGGAGAATAAATCCCTTATTACTCAATTCCTCTAGTTGTTTCTTTAGTTCGACTAGCTCTACAGTGGCCATTCTATAAGGGGTCTTCGATATAGGCCTTGATCCAGGAATCAAATCAATAGAAAACTCAACTTCTCGTTCTGGAGGATGTCCAGGTAAATCTTCCGGAAATACATCTACAAATTCTTTCACAATAGGTACATCCTCTATTTGAACATTCCTTTCCTCACCGACAGTTATTTCATTCTCTTCCTCCCCGATAATTGAATTAAGTTGAGCTACAGGGGGTGGATCTAAATAAGAATTAGGTGGTGACGATTCTGCTCTAAAAATAAGGTGCTCCTTATCATTATCATCAAGAATAGTAACCTCTTTCTTCTTACAATAAATCTTCGCATCATAGTCCGAAAGCCAGTCCATACCGAGGATTATATCAAACTCAATCATAGGTATGACGATGAAATCAGCAGATAAAGAAAATTTATGTGCTCTAATGGGGACTGATTCACAAAACTTTGTTGCAACGATACTTCCCTTAGGATTTTTAACTGACAACTCCCTTATTAAATCAAATTGGAAATATCTAATTTTCTTAGCAAACTGGGAAGATATGAAACAATGAGATGATCCAGAATCAAATAATGCATTTGCTAAACTTGAGGAAACCATTAAATTACCTGCCACTACGTCTTTCGGAGCTTCTACCTCAGCAGTAGTGATAGCATAAGCCTGGCCTTGATCCCTTGGCCTTTTCTGAGGTAAGTTCTCCTGACGCTTAGGACATGCATTTGCATAATACCCCATCTCCCTGCAATTATAGCACTGAACGTTGGTAGCTTCCTTCTTCCCCTTGCAATCATGATCTTGGTGGCCTTTTTCACCACACTTGTAACAGACTCCCATTCCCTTCAAGCAAGTACCAGGATGTTTCTTCCCGCATTTACCACAATATGGATATTCAACCTTTCCCTTCTTCCCCTTATTTCCATTCCCAGATTGATCAGCAGGTCTCTTCTTCTCTTGCTTTGCTTTAAAGTCATAAGACTTAGAGAATTCCTTTTCGGTCTTGATAGCACATGAGACAATGTCTTCGTACGATGAAAAGGATTGTGAGACTAATGCTCGACGGAGAAATGGTTTTAACCCATCAAAGAAACGATCAATCTTACTTCTTGGGTTGCGAATATAATCACCAGCGTACCTCGCTAACCTTGTAAAGTTAGCCTCATACTTTGTGACATTCTCATCCTCCTTTTGTCTCAGACTCAGAAATTGTCTTTCCATATCTGCTCGATGGTCGCGAGGAAAGTATTTTTCTAAAAACAGATCTTTGAACTCCCTCCATTCCATGTTTGATACTTCATCATCTTCCTTCATGTTTTGAATCAATGACCACCATTGATCAGCATCTCCAGTGAGGCGGTAAACTGCCATGGTAACTTTTTCCCTTTCACTACTCCCCAAAGCCTGAAATATTTTCTCTAGGGAAAATATCCATTGCTCAGCAACTAAGGGATTTGTACTCCCATTGAACGTTGGTGGTTGTTGTCTCATGAATCGATCTAACATTGATCCTCCACGCTGCGGATCAGGGTGCTCCATACGGGTAAGGTTATTATTCATAACCTGAGTAAGTTGTCCCAGTACGGTGATTAGCTGATCAGCACCAGTTGCATCACCAGCCCCACTATAATTATCTTGAGCAGGAGGGCAATCCCTACATGGAGTGCGTGCATTGATACGGTTTCCATTTCTTCCACTAGGCGCCATTTCTAAACAATGTCATAAACTAGATCAGTTTATGAATCAAAATACATAATCCCATACTTATAAAACACTAAACATAAATTGAACTATCTATGGATATAATCCATAATCATAAATATGTTTTCTTTGAGGAAGTATATACTCATAAACCCTTCATAATGATTTGTAAAGAAAGTGAGAGTTATCCTAAGCATATCCCCCGGGAGTGTCGTAACCAAGAGTGCAGCAAGGCCCGTTGTCGTGCACCAGTTCCCGTTCGAGTCTAGCTCAAAGCGGTGTTTTCGGGATTTACCCCTAGGTACATCTGTGCCAGAGCCGCCTCTACCTGCTCGTATCCAGACAGGGATGTATTTCTCAGAAAACTCACAAAGTCTCTACAATACCAAAATTCTAGGAAGTTCTTCTATACTAATCCTCAAAGTTCATCTTAGGTCTACGTGCTCTAATCAGAGTTTATCTAAATCTAGCTTCCAAGGTTTGTACTAAACTTCCTTTGATACCAACTGTAACGCCCCGACCCCAGTTACCCAGAGTCGGTGCATTATTACATAACATTGACATGATCATAAGAAAGATCAAATCTCGAAAGACCGATTGGTTTAGTAGCCTTGGAAAATGCCAGATATATTCATAAGTTTTACATTACATTATAAAATGAAAAACTACTACAACAACATAATGTCTCAATAGACCACACTATTATCCCCTCATAAAATCCCTGCAGGTCATTCATAACTTACTTCTTCACATCCTGGGAAAAATAAAACATAGAAAAGGGGTGAGCTCAAATGCCCAGTAAGGATAACAATATAGCGGAAAGAATAAAAATTTAAGGCAATGTATAACTAAAACAAAAGCCTTTTAAATATGAACATTCAACATGGTATGGCATAAATAAAATGAAATAATGCCATTTAATTATTCACATGGATATTCTACTAATCGAATAATCACATGCAAAAATCAATAACCACTTTCATAATGTTGGAATGCATAATGCCAGACTATCATAACCACATAGCCAAGGCCTCGTGCCAAGACTACAAATAAGATTTTGTCAAGGCCTTGTGCCAAGACACTAGTTTGTCTCATGAGACCTACCGATGCATCGAGGAGCTATAGCGGGCTCCACCCGTCACTTATTAAGTCCAATGCATTCCCATATGAAAAGGTTTAAACATAACATAAACATTCGTATTAAAACTAGCATACGAAATGTCAATAATTTCACCATAAACTATGAATGGTATAAAAATAGCACATCCACAGTCAAACATATCACAAAACCTTCAATACAATATAGAAGTTTTGTATCATAATAAATCAACTTCAAATAATCTTAAAATCCATCAAAGGATGTTGACATAGATGAAATCAAAATTCTTTTTAAAGAAATATCTCCTTTTATTTTGAAATCATTTAAGATCCATATAAAATAAAACATTTTCTTTGAAAATATTCTTATAATCTTGTAAGGAAAGCTTTGAAGATTTTATAACGGCGTAAAATAACCGCACCCGCCGTATAAGTTAAAACATTCTTACCTCAATTCTGTCGAAAAGGTTAAAAAGGACCTTGTTTTGAAAACGACGGAAAGATTCCTTTATAAACCTCTTATAAAAAGTCAAAAAAGGGTATAAATGACTTTAACCCATATTCTTGTAAATAGTAAAAATGTTTTGAAATACATTTTTAAGAAACATGGATGTGGATGATAAAGAGATCCCAGTAGATTATTACGTATAAACAACCTCGGATAATGAAGAGATTGTGAAATAACCCTTACCTTGTACTTTTCCTTGGTTGGGGTAGGTTAACCTCCTGTATAATAGTGAAATAATTGTTACTAAATTATACAAGAATCATATACATTAATATGATATCATATATGATCTTTTAATATTGATTTGATAATAATATCTTAGTATTATCGCTGTTTCGGGTGTGAACTTACTTGTTTGCTTTTGTATGTTTTGTTACGTAAGACATGTTTGTAAAGGATAAGTTGTATATTATTCAAATCCAGAATGGTATCAAGTCCTTAAGCATCATTTTTAAATCATCAAATGATAATTATACTTGAATGGATACGATGGAAAATGAATCTCATCGCGTTCGTGGAGACGGTAGTCCGTACGTACGTACGAACACTACTTCCATTTAATTTTTATTTTAAAAGAATCGAATATAAATGATACATAGGTATATTACTATTCCAGTATAATATAATATTTTATATATGTTACTTAAGTTCATTAACACCATCCTTTATATGTTCCATGTGTGGTATGAACGAGTCATATCATTTTAAGGGGGCGGTAGTCCGCACTTCCTCAAATGAAATTATCGTATGTATATACAACATGAAACGAATAATGGTATGAAATAAAATGGAATTACAGAAGCTTATATATAAAATATATATCATTAACATCATTTTTAATTACAGTGCCATCATAATGGCCACCATGAGAGGCGGTAAGATGTATTTGAACAATCATCGTTTCGTGAGGCGTTAGTTTGCCATCCACAGAAACATTATGTTCATCATCCATTAGATGGAGTTGTGTGTATGTGTAGTTTGAATCCTTCTTATAACAACATCCTAGTATATTGAGGATACTGGTGTTGTTACAAAAGAAAGGAAATAAAGAGAGTTTGGGGGTTGAAGAAGCAAAATAAATGAAAATAATTTAAGAGAAATCGTTACCTTTAATTTAGGTAACTCACTTTGGTTGGAACCAAAGGACTTGTTGAAATGCTTTCTGCCTAAGGGGAAGCTTCAAGGAGGAGGAGAGGGATGTGGGGAGATTAGTTGGGCAGAGTTTGGACGAGCCAAGTGGCTTGAGAGGTGTGAGGAATGAGTAGAAGTGGTCTCCTTTTATAAGGGAGAGGAGGGGCTCTTTAGGAAAGAGTGAAAGTATTACTTTATAATATAATTATATTCGGTTTATAATGGTCCAAAAATCATTGAGGTCGAAGATAAGATGACTAATATTCTAAATAACATCAACCAATAAGAATTGGACAGGTTTTAGATAATATTTTAATCATTATAATCTTATTTATTTAAATGATTTATTAATGAGGTAAACATTGCATCATTATTGTGTCATTAATAATTTAAATTATTTGATGTCTAAAAATTATAAATAAAATATCATTATGTAGGAAATCTTTTTAGCTTTCTAATGAATATTTATAATCGAAAATTCAACATGTATAACCCTATTTAAAAATTGTTCTTCTAAAAGATGTAAGCTTATGCCATTTTTATTTTTATTTTAACTTTATTAATATAATGTGTCCCTACCACATACAAGTGGATCCAAGGGGTCCCCAAATTGACCCAAGGATGCCCATGGTCGGGTATGTGTCCAACAATAAGGTTAGGACACGTTTTAGGGTAATTTTGTATTATTATAATATTATTTTTTAACCCTTATTTACCGGATTTACCCTTTAACCATGGTAAATAAAATATTTACCACAGTAACTATTCAAAATGTCTAAAAATAAAAGTTACCTATTTACACAATTTGAACATCCTGATTCCAAATATGGAATCCATTTTCCTAAATTCAAAACACAGAAGTGGCAGAAATTAATTTAAAATTAATTCCCGCTGTCAAAACAAAAAGCGTGTTTTTAAGAGGTAATAACTATCAAAAGATTGACACTTGTTTATGTTCGGTTTAATTGTAAAATTATGTCCAATGACCAACATTGTATTAAATGGTAAAAATATATTCTAAATATACTTTAAAACCACTCAAATTCACAATTTATCACTATTAATTATTTTGATTAAAAAAGTTGTTTTTAATTAAAATTTAGAAATTTTCACTATTCATCAAAATATGAAAGTTATCCGAAATGTACCAAAATTTCACCCTAGGCTAATTTTGATATTCTGAATCTAAAAATGAAGTTCATTTTGAAATATTGAATATATATGATTTCAAAAAGTAGGTATTACTATTCACAACGGCTAGTTTAATTAGTTGTGGTGTGTGTTAGAACTCGAGGTTGCGTACAACACACGTTATCGCATTATTCGAAGGGAAACGTACCATAGAAGCTTGGGGTGTTACATTCTCCCCTCCTTAAAATAATTGCGTCCTCGCAATTTCTAGGGTATTACTGCATAAAAAGACTCGGGTGGTTCTTCATCATAAGTTCCTCGGGTTCCCACGTTGCCTCTTCCATCTTATGATTTCTCCACAAAACTTTTACCAGACGCGTCGTCCGGTTTCTCAGTACTTGTTCTCTCGTATCAAGAATCTTGACGGGCTCTTCGCAATAAGACAGATTGGGTTCCAGTTCTAATTCCTCATAGGTGAGTACATGCATTGGGTCAGGCATGTATTTTCTCAACAGAGATACGTGGAACACATCGTGAACTTTGGAGAGACTTGGCGGCATTGCCAATCGGTAAGCTACAGCCCCAATTCGTTCTAGAATTTCGAAAGGTCCGATGTACCTGGGACTCAATTTACCTTTCTTACCAAAACGTATGACTCCCTTCCACGGAGATACCTTCAGGAAAACATGATCACCGACTTGAAATTCCAAATTCTTCCTTCGATTATCGGCATAGCTCTTCTGCCTACTTTGAGCTGCTTTGATGTGATTTTGGATTACTTTCACCTTTTCCACCGTTTCCTCCACCAGTTCTGGGCCTACAAGTTTTCTTTCACCAACGTCATCCCAACAGGTTGGTGTACGACATCTCTTTCCGTATAACGCTTCATATGGTGCCATCTGAATACTCGAATGGAAGCTATTGTTATAGGAAAATTCTACCAGAGGTAAATATTGATCCCACATACCCTGAAAGTCAAGTGAGCAAGATCTCAACATGTCTTCTAAGGTCTGAATAGTCCGTTCTGATTGTCCGTCTGTCTGAGGGTGGTAAGCAGTGCTCAAATGAAGTTCAGTATCCAGGGATTTCTGAAGACTTTTCCAAAATCTTGAAGTAAAACGGGGATCACGATCAGAAACAATCGATAGGGGTACTCCATGAAGTCTCACAACATCATTAATGTATAGTCTTGCTAGACGTTCCAGGGGTAGATCTTCTCTTATAGCAAGAAATTGTGCTGACTTGGTAAGATGATCAACAATAACCCATATTGCATCGTTCCTTCTAGGAGTCTTTGGTAGCCCCATGACAAAGTCCATTGTAATATTGTCCCATTTCCACTCCGGTATGGGAAGAGGTTGCATGACTCCTCCAGGCTGTTGCCTTCCAGCTTTCACTTGTTGACAAACCATACATCTTGACACAAAATCAGCAATCTCCCTCTTCATGTTGTCCCACCAAAAATGTTCCTTCAAATCTCTATACATTTGGGTGCTCCCAGGGTGTATAGAGAAATTGGAACTATGAGCATCATCCAGCAATTCCCTTTTTAGATCAGGTATATTGGGAACACAAAGTCTCTTCCCGAATTTCAAAATTCCACCTTCATACGCAAAGTCTCTCAATCTCCCATCATTCATAGCTTTAATCTTCTTTTGGAATTCTTCATCATCAGTCTGAGAACTCTTAATCCTTTCTAGTAAAGATGGTTTGGCAACCATTTGAAAAAGCATTGATGTTTCACCTTCCCTGGTTATTCCCATGTCCATCTTCACTAGCTCCATGAAAATTGGATCCCTTTCAATTCTCATATTGTTCAAAACTCCATGGTCTTTTCTACTCAAAGCATCCGCCACCTTGTTTGCCTTCCCTGGGTGGTAGTGTATCGTACAATCATAATCCTTGAGTAATTCAAGCCATCTCCTTTGCCTCATGTTGAGTTCTTTTTGTGAGAAAATATACTTCAAACTCTTGTGATCAGTATAAATATCACATTTTTCACCATAGAGGTAGTGCCTCCATATCTTCAAAGCAAAGATCACAGCTGCTAACTCAAGATCATGAGTAGGATAGTTTTGTTCATGAATTTTCAACTGTCGTGATGCATAGGCAATAACTCTATCATTCTGCATAAGGACACAACCAAGTCCTTTCTTTGATGCATCACTATAAATAACGAACCCATCATTCCTCGATGGTAGAGTCAATATAGGAGCATTGACTAATCTTCTCTTCAATTATTCGAAACATTCTTCACACTCTTTTGTCCAAACAAATTTAACCCCTTTACGTGTGAGCTTCGTTAATGGGTTAGCCAATCGGGCAAAATTCTGGACGAAACGTCGATAATAACCTGCCAAACCAATAAAACTACGTACCTCAGTTATACTCGTAGGTGCTGGCCATTCTTGGATTGCCTTGGTATTAGAAGGATCAACAGAGATTCCATCTTTAGAGACAATATGGCCAAGAAAAGAAATCTCCTGAAGCCAGAATTCACACTTGCTAAACTTTCCATATAATTCATGCCTCCTCAGAGTCTTCAAGATAATGCGCAAGTGATTTTCATGATCTTTGTAGGTTTTGGAGTATACCAAGATATCATCAATAAATACCACCACAAATTCATCGAGATACTCCTTGAAAACTCTATTCATCAGATCCATGAATACAGAGGGTGCATTAGTCAATCCAAACGGCATTACAGTAAACTCGTAATGCCCGTACCTGGTTCGAAATGCTGTTTTCGAAATGTCTTCCTTCTTTACACACAACTGATGGTATCCAGATCGAAGGTCAATCTTTGAAAAGTATTGAGCTCCATGCAGTTGGTCAAATAAATCATCAATACGAGGTAGGGGATACTTGTTCTTTATCATTATAGCATTGATCTCCCTGTAATCGATACATAACCTCATAGATCCATCTTTCTTTTTAACAAAAAGAACAGGGGCTCCCCATGGAGAAACACTAGGGCGAATAAATCCCTTATTACTCAATTCCTCTAGTTGTTTCTTTAGTTCGACTAGCTCTACAGTGGCCATTCTATAAGGGGTCTTCGATATAGGCCTTGATCCAGGAATCAAATCAATAGAAAACTCAACTTCTCGTTCTGGAGGATGTCCAGGTAAATCTTCCGGAAATACATCTACAAATTCTTTCACAATAGGTACATCCTCTATTTGAACATTCCTTTCCTCACCGACAGTTATTTCATTCTCTTCCTCCCCGATAATTGAATTAAGTTGAGCTACAGGGGGTGGATCTAAATAAGAATTAGGTGGTGACGATTCTGCTCTAAAAATAAGGTGCTCCTTATCATTATCATCAAGAATAGTAACCTCTTTCTTCTTACAATAAATCTTCGCATCATAGTCCGAAAGCCAGTCCATACCGAGGATTATATCAAACTCAATCATAGGTATGACGATGAAATCAGCAGATAAAGAAAATTTATGTGCTCTAATGGGGACTGATTCACAAAACTTTGTTGCAACGATACTTCCCTTAGGATTTTTAACTGACAACTCCCTTATTAAATCAAATTGGAAATATCTAATTTTCTTAGCAAACTGGGAAGATATGAAACAATGAGATGATCCAGAATCAAATAATGCATTTGCTAAACTTGAGGAAACCATTAAATTACCTGCCACTACGTCTTTCGGAGCTTCTACCTCAGCAGTAGTGATAGCATAAGCCTGGCCTTGATCCCTTGGCCTTTTCTGAGGTAAGTTCTCCTGACGCTTAGGACATGCATTTGCATAATACCCCATCTCCCTGCAATTATAGCACTGAACGTTGGTAGCTTCCTTCTTCCCCTTGCAATCATGATCTTGGTGGCCTTTTTCACCACACTTGTAACAGACTCCCATTCCCTTCAAGCAAGTACCAGGATGTTTCTTCCCGCATTTACCACAATATGGATATTCAACCTTTCCCTTCTTCCCCTTATTTCCATTCCCAGATTGATCAGCAGGTCTCTTCTTCTCTTGCTTTGCTTTAAAGTCATAAGACTTAGAGAATTCCTTTTCGGTCTTGATAGCACATGAGACAATGTCTTCGTACGATGAAAAGGATTGTGAGACTAATGCTCGACGGAGAAATGGTTTTAACCCATCAAAGAAACGATCAATCTTACTTCTTGGGTTGCGAATATAATCACCAGCGTACCTCGCTAACCTTGTAAAGTTAGCCTCATACTTTGTGACATTCTCATCCTCCTTTTGTCTCAGACTCAGAAATTGTCTTTCCATATCTGCTCGATGGTCGCGAGGAAAGTATTTTTCTAAAAACAGATCTTTGAACTCCCTCCATTCCATGTTTGATACTTCATCATCTTCCTTCATGTTTTGAATCAATGACCACCATTGATCAGCATCTCTAGTGAGGCGGTAAACTGCCATGGTAACTTTTTCCCTTTCACTACTCCCCAAAGCCTGAAATATTTTCTCTAGGGAAAATATCCATTGCTCAGCAACTAAGGGATTTGTACTCCCATTGAACGTTGGTGGTTGTTGTCTCATGAATCGATCTAACATTGATCCTCCACGCTGCGGATCAGGGTGCTCCATACGGGTAAGGTTATTATTCATAACCTGAGTAAGTTGTCCCAGTACGGTGATTAGCTGATCAGCACCAGTTGCATCACCAGCCCCACTATAATTATCTTGAGCAGGAGGGCAATCCCTACATGGAGTGCGTGCATTGATACGGTTTCCATTTCTTCCACTAGGCGCCATTTCTAAACAATGTCATAAACTAGATCAGTTTATGAATCAAAATACATAATCCCATACTTATAAAACACTAAACATAAATTGAACTATCTATGGATATAATCCATAATCATAAATATGTTTTCTTTGAGGAAGTATATACTCATAAACCCTTCATAATGATTTGTAAAGAAAGTGAGAGTTATCCTAAGCATATCCCCCGGGAGTGTCGTAACCAAGAGTGCAGCAAGGCCCGTTGTCGTGCACCAGTTCCCGTTCGAGTCTAGCTCAAAGCGGTGTTTTCGGGTTTTACCCCTAGGTACATCTGTGCCAGAGCCGCCTCTACCTGCTCGTATCCAGACAGGGATGTATTGCTCAGAAAACTCACAAAGTCTCTACAATACCAAAATTCTAGGAAGTTCTTCTATACTAATCCTCAAAGTTCATCTTAGGTCTACGTGCTCTAATCAGAGTTTATCTAAATCTAGCTTCCAAGGTTTGTACTAAACTTCCTTTGATACCAACTGTAACGCCCCGACCCCAGTTACCCAGAGTCGGTGCATTATTACATAACATTGGCATGATCATAAGAAAGATCAAATCTCGAAAGACCGATTGGTTTAGTAGCCTTGGAAAATGCCAGATATATTCATAAGTTTTACATTACATTATAAAATGAAAAACTACTACAACAACATAATGTCTCAATAGACCACACTATTATCCCCTCATAAAATCCCTGCAGGTCATTCATAACTTACTTCTTCACATCCTGGGAAAAATAAAACATAGAAAAGGGGTGAGCTCAAATGCCCAGTAAGGATAACAATATAGCGGAAAGAATAAAAATTTAAGGCAATGTATAACTAAAACAAAAGCCTTTTAAATATGAACTTTCAACATGGTATGGCATAAATAAAATGAAATAATGCCATTTAATTATTCACATGGATATTCTACTAATCGAATAATCACATGCAAAAATCAATAACCACTTTCATAATGTTGGAATGCATAATGCCAGACTATCATAACCACATAGCCAAGGCCTCGTGCCAAGACTACAAATAAGATTTTGTCAAGGCCTTGTGCCAAGACACTAGTTTGTCTCATGAGACCTACCGATGCATCGAGGAGCTATAGCGGGCTCCACCCGTCACTTATTAAGTCCAATGCATTCCCATATGAAAAGGTTTAAACATAACATAAACATTCGTATTAAAACTAGCATACGAAATGTCAATAATTTCACCATAAACTATGAATGGTATAAAAATAGCACATCCACAGTCAAACATATCACAAAACCTTCAATACAATATAGAAGTTTTGTATCATAATAAATCAACTTCAAATAATCTTAAAATCCATCAAAGGATGTTGACATAGATGAAATCAAAATTCTTTTTAAAGAAATATCTCCTTTTATTTTGAAATCATTTAAGATCCATATAAAATAAAACATTTTCTTTGAAAATATTCTTATAATCTTGTAAGGAAAGCTTTGAAGATTTTATAACGGCGTAAAATAACCGCACCCGCCGTATAAGTTAAAACATTCTTACCTCAATTCTGTCGAAAAGGTTAAAAAGGACCTTGTTTTGAAAACGACGGAAAGATTCCTTTATAAACCTCTTATAAAAAGTCAAAAAAGGGTATAAATGACTTTAACCCATATTCTTGTAAATAGTAAAAATGTTTTGAAATACATTTTTAAGAAACATGGATGTGGATGATAAAGAGATCCCAGTAGATTATTACGTATAAACAACCTCGGATAATGAAGAGATTGTGAAATAACCCTTACCTTGTACTTTTCCTTGGTTGGGGTAGGTTAACCTCCTGTATAATAGTGAAATAATTGTTACTAAATTATACAAGAATCATATACATTAATATGATATCATATATGATCTTTTAATATTGATTTGATAATAATATCTTAGTATTATCGCTGTTTCGGGTGTGAACTTACTTGTTTGCTTTTGTATGTTTTGTTACGTAAGACATGTTTGTAAAGGATAAGTTGTATATTATTCAAATCCAGAATGGTATCAAGTCCTTAAACATCATTTTTAAATCATCAAATGATAATTATACTTGAATGGATACGATGGAAAATGAATCTCATCGCGTTCGTGGAGACGGTAGTCCGTACGTACGTACGAACACTACTTCCATTTAATTTTTATTTTAAAAGAATCGAATATAAATGATACATAGGTATATTACTATTCCAGTATAATATAATATTTTATATATGTTACTTAAGTTCATTAACACCATCCTTTATATGTTCCATGTGTGGTATGAACGAGTCATATCATTTTAAGGGGGCGGTAGTCCGCACTTCCTCAAATGAAATTATCGTATGTATATACAACATGAAACGAATAATGGTATGAAATAAAATGGAATTACAGAAGCTTATATATAAAATATATATCATTAACATCATTTTTAATTACAGTGCCATCATAATGGCCACCATGAGAGGCGGTAAGATGTATTTGAACAATCATCGTTTCGTGAGGCGTTAGTTTGCCATCCACAGAAACATTATGTTCATCATCCATTAGATGGAGTTGTGTGTATGTGTAGTTTGAATCCTTCTTATAACAACATCCTAGTATATTGAGGATACTGGTGTTGTTACAAAAGAAAGGAAATAAAGAGAGTTTGGGGGTTGAAGAAGCAAAATAAATGAAAATAATTTAAGAGAAATCGTTACCTTTAATTTAGGTAACTCACTTTGGTTGGAACCAAAGGACTTGTTGAAATGCTTTCTGCCTAAGGGGAAGCTTCAAGGAGGAGGAGAGGGATGTGGGGAGATTAGTTGGGCAGAGTTTGGACGAGCCAAGTGGCTTGAGAGGTGTGAGGAATGAGTAGAAGTGGTCTCCTTTTATAAGGGAGAGGAGGGGCTCTTTAGGAAAGAGTGAAAGTATTACTTTATAATATAATTATATTCGGTTTATAATGGTCCAAAAATCATTGAGGTCGAAGATAAGATGACTCATATTCTAAATAACATCAACCAATAAGAATTGGACAGGTTTTAGATAATATTTTAATCATTATAATCTTATTTATTTAAATGATTTATTAATGAGGTAAACATTGCATCATTATTGTGTCATTAATAATTTAAATTATTTGATGTCTAAAAATTATAAATAAAATATCATTATGTAGTAAATCTTTTTAGCTTTCTAATGAATATTTATAATCGAAAATTCAACATGTATAACCCTATTTAAAAATTGTTCTTCTAAAAGATGTAAGCTTATGCCATTTTTATTTTTATTTTAACTTTATTAATATAATGTGTCCCTACCACATAAAAGTGGATCCAAGGGGTCCCCAAATTGACCCAAGGATGCCCATGGTCGGGTATGTGTCCACCAATAAGGTTAGGACACGTTTTAGGGTAATTTTGTATTATTATAATATTATTTTTTAACCCTTATTTACCGGATTTACCCTTTAACCATGGTAAATAAAATATTTACCACAGTAACTATTCAAAATGTCTAAAAATAAAAGTTACCTATTTACACAATTTGAACATCCTGATTCCAAATATGGAATCCATTTTCCTAAATTCAAAACACAGAAGTGGCAGAAATTAATTTAAAATTAATTCCCGCTGTCAAAACAAAAAGCGTGTTTTTAAGAGGTAATAACTATCAAAAGATTGACACTTGTTTATGTTCGGTTTAATTGTAAAATTATGTCCAATGACCAACATTGTATTAAATGGTAAAAATATATTCTAAATATACTTTAAAACCACTCAAATTCACAATTTATCACTATTAATTATTTTGATTAAAAAAGTTGTTTTTAATTAAAATTTAGAAATTTTCACTATTCATCAAAATATGAAAGTTATCCGAAATGTACCAAAATTTCACCCTAGGCTAATTTTGATATTCTGAATCTAAAAATGAAGTTCATTTTGAAATATTGAATATATATGATTTCAAAAAGTAGGTATTACTATTCACAACGGCTAGTTTAATTAGTTGTGGTGTGTGTTAGAACTCGAGGTTGCGTACAACACACGCTATCGCATTATTCGAAGGGAAACGTACCATAGAAGCTTGGGGTGTTACACTTATTGAGAATATAATATCACCCATTCCATATGTTTAATTTTTCTAAGATACTAGGAAGTGTTTTATGATTGATACATAGGGACACACTATAAGGAATAATGGAGTTATCAATGAAAACACATTGTGTATTTTATGTTTTCAATTATAAAGTGAATTTCTAATATGGATCTATTTTACCAAGTCTAAGTCACTATTCATTTCTTTGGGATATGATTACTTATATATTATATAAATACAATGAATTAAACAGTATCTCTTGGTTACTAGAGTTGGGGTTATTACTATTGGTATCAAATAAAGTTTAGTAGAATCATTGGGATCTAGATTTGGTAAAACATTGATTAGATAACATAACCCCATCATATACATTGAAGAAATTTATAGAAAAAAATATCAATGTTTTTGTAAGATAGATATTCATTGGGATTACTTATCATTACATATTTGTAAGTATACTACAAGTGGACATCATTAGGGTATAGATATTCCTAAGGGTAATAACTTTGAAAAAGGCTTGTTGGGATTGACCTGAGTATTACTTGGTACATGAAAATAAACATTTTTATGTACCTATTCTGACACTATTTGGTGGTATTTTTAGGATAATTTAAATTCTCTTAACAAACCATTAAAAAAGTGTTTGGAAATATTATTATGATATTCAAACCTTCCCAAAGAAACCATGTTTATGAATATGAGATTATCCATGCATAAAATTTTAAATTTATGTTAATTGTTTCAAAAGTTTTGTTATTATACATTATGATTCATAATTTTATGATATAATAAATTTTTGTTTGTGTTTAAAAATGGCATCTAGTGGATGGGATGACAACTCTATCAATGCATGACATCCAAAAAGTAAGAATGATAATTTATTTGAAGGTCTTCAAAAAATATTTCTATAAGAAACTTTCTCCCAAACATTCTCATCATATGAGGAAACTATATCACGTGATAGAAAAATAGAGAATGAATTCTATAAGTATTATGAATTTGAATAGAATAAAAATAATAAAAGGATGATAAAGAAACAAATAGATAAGGGGAACAATTGTAATAAGGGGTTTCCCACATGTGATAACTATGAAATGAAATTCCCTCATACATCCTTGAAGGTAATGATAATTATTTAAGAGTTTAGAGTGAAATTTCTCCATGATCATGATTGAAATGGAAATAAAAAAATTCAAGATGTCAATGCTTTGACTGTAATGATATGGGGCACTATTCAAATGAATTCCCCAAGCATCAAGGGAATATACCTCAAAATAAGAAAATATTAATGAAAAAGATTATCTTATTAATAAAGAAAAAGTAGAATGATTAATATTCTTTAATTTGTTAATAGGAAATATTTTGTTTAATTATTTACTTAATTATATTCTTATTATAAGAATTATGAAATATATATGGATTGTAATGGAGTACTATTTCATAAATAATTTTCAAGAGTATATTGAATTATACCAATGAAAAAGAATAGTGATCTAGTGTAAAGTTAAATTTTTTGAAATTATTTTTTATTAAGGGAGGATAAATCCGAATATGTGCCTCATTTTGATATATTAATTATATTTTTATAGTATAGTATTGGTGACTGTAAAATTTGTTAGAGGATTGATGGTTTATGTTATATTTTCTAGAATTTTCTAAAAGTATTTAAATATGTAATATATTCAACAAATTGTGATTTTATTTTCAGAAGAATTCATATATCAATTATGGGTTTATGGTGATAAAGGTATTATAACATATGGAATTTGACATTAAGAGACCCTCTATACTATCTGGGGAATATAATTTTTATTTAGTAAAATTCCTTATAAATTTCATGACTTTAAAGTATATCAGACAAATTTTGGATGGGTATTATGGTTAACCAATTATGAAATGGATTAATATTAATTTTATGAGTCACTAATGAGGTATTATAGAATAATTTATTCTATTGTATAACATTTTCTAACTATTTTGTTTTCAGTAAATACATATAAAATATATTGTTATGCCTTTATGAATTTTATGATTCATTAAAATTGTATTATATTCCTTCAAGAATTAAAATCATGATGGATATTCATTTTGTGGAGTTATAATTAATGTAAAACCAAATTATGCAACGATTAACAATAATATTTTTTCTGTGATTCCTATCATGATAGTAAAACAATTCTCCACGTTTAGAAAAAGGATCTTGGAAAAAAAATTAATCCTATTAACATCATATCTAATGAATCAAATGTATTTTTAAATCATCCCATATTTATGGTTTTGAGGTCCTTAAATTTCAATTTATCTCTCAATTTATTGTTATCATTTATCTATATCACTCTCTATAATTATATATATATATATTTCTTCTATGTTAATATCTTTACTACCCACTAATTTTCTCCTATATGAAAGTCTAGTTATTTGTTATTCTTGTTCACCATTATACTTCCCTATATTTCTTATCGATTTTATGTTTTATTGACCCTTCCTATGATTTGGGTTTCCATACAAGGGATTTTAAAATTTTAAACCCTTAAATTTTAATATCAAGATTAAATTGGGAGGAGGAAATTTATTTAAGGGGGGAGAATGTAACACATTGATATTTGAAAGGAGAAAGATATTGTTTGATTGTGTATATGACATGGGAAAATAATATTTTAAGATAATATAAAATAATGAGGATTTCATATATATTTATTTTTAAATAAATTCAATCTCTTTGATAGTTTGAGATTCATTTGACACCCTATTTTAATGAAACACATTACTGTATTAAAATATTATTACTTAAATATAACAATTATAAATTTTTCGTAATGTTGGTGGGTATGAATAATAATTACTCTATATAGAAAAATATTTATTTTAATTATTTTAAAAATAAATTTAACGGTTATATAATTATAAGAAATAAAACAAGAATAATTTTAGAGAGAAAGAAATATTTTCTAAAAAACTGTATTTCTCTAATAGGTGGTTTGACTGTGCTTTACAAACATATTTTAATATTAATTTTTAACATTTTCTATAAAATATACAAAATAAGATTTATTTTTGAAATATAACTGTTAAAATTATCTTTTAATGATTTTTATATATTTCTAAAAATATTAATTTTCTAATGAATAGTGAAAAATAATTTTTTTTAAAATACTGTTTTAATTTAAATTATTCACAAAGATAATTTATATTTTAAATTTCTTTTAATGTATAATTAATTCAATTATATTAAAATTAAACTAATTTGAGCAATTTTAAGCAATTTAATATTAAATATGGATATTAAAAAATTATATTTTTATAGGAATTTCCTCTTTGAAAAACACTCTTTCATCACGTCTGCAGTTTAATTTTAAATATAATTATCCCACATCTATGAATTTAAATTTTTTTAAAATCCATATTTTTAATCTTTATAATTTATATCATCTAATAAATTCAAATTTATTTTTTACCCTAATGAATAGTGAAAATATTAAAAATTAAAGTAAAAATAGGTATACCAGGGTTTTCAAATAAGATGATAAGAGTTACGAATTACCTAAAACGTTCACAAAACCCACTTTATAGAAATATTTCAACCCTAAAATCTCAATAGTATGATATTGGAAAAATTTGGAGGCTTTTTTCAGGATACAAATGTGTGTATCAATTTATATTCTCAAATATTCCATGTGCATCCTCTCCCAAACTTATAAAAGGTCACCCACTATCATCCCCTATTCACATTTAAAAAACCATTTGGTTTATAAAATAACTAACCAAATACATTCAATAATTACCACAAAAAATTACATAGGCCTTAGTTTTAATAGGAACTCCTCCTATGAAGGCTTTAAGTATAATCCTATAGAAGCTCTATAATGAAGATGTGATATTATTAAACGTGTGTATTTTTTAATTTCTTATTTAACATTATTAAAACCTTCATAAAATATACTAACTCAATAACACCAGAATGTAATATATTCTGAGGTGTTATTATACCAATTTAATTACCCATATGTATCTCCTCTTCCATCAAATGGGAATCAAAGTTGTCAATAGCGTGTATGACAGACTACCACCTCATGAACTGATGTAAATCATTTTACATCACCACCTTTCAATGATATATATAATGATATATGTAATATATATATATATATATATTTGAAATTTATAAAATTATCATATTTTTGGAATTATTATATCACTTATACCTTCTTACATTCCTATCTGTGGGGTGTATTATAATTTTTCTCGTGTGTAAGGTGGACTACTGCCTCACGAAGTGATGTGATTCTATTTTCTAGTACGCATTACATGAAAGTAGTAAATTTAAAGATAATTAAAATATGTTATATTTATTATATAAAAATACTTCTAGAAATATAATATCACATATAACTTCTTACCTTCCAATCTGTTGGAAAATAATAATGTCGCTCATGTGTATGTGAGGACTACCACATCCACGCAGTGAAATGAAGTGTTTTTTATTTTATTTTTTCATTTATGGTAATAAGAATTTATATAATTAATATTTATTATATATATGAATTAATATTTATTCTTTAAATAATAATAATTATTTATTTTCCTTTCATTCTATTAGTCAAAAAAATGGAAACAACTTTCATGTGTATGTACGACCTACCATCTCCATGAATGGTGTAATCCATTTTCTACCTCTAACATTAATAGATTAAAATAAATATATATATAATGAAAATATATTATATATATATCATGTTTCACATTATGGATATTATGTAACCATGATAAAATTAAAATGACCAAAATTACTGAACTAAAACATACATGAAAATTAAAGCAATTATCACACATAACAGTGATTTTAACAATGAATTGTTAATAAAAGGGTGATAAAGAACTATAAGTAACTCATATATGGTATGATACATATTATTATTATTATTTATTATATTTATAATAAACCAATATTTATTATATAAGAGTTTCAGACACATGTGATGTAATTCTAACATGAGGTAAGGGTTTCTCATTTCACTTTTACTTTCATGAGACATAAATTATAATTACCACTTATACTTTTGTGTGGTGTATATACATTCCATTTTTATATTTTATATCATGATTGTATTTCTATTATTTGTATTTAATGTTTCTTTTGAGAATTTTCTTGGTTCGTATTGTTTAATAGTTACCAAAGTGGTAAGGGTTTATTTCCCAATCTCAATGTTATTTGAGATTTTTTTTTGTTTTTGTTTCAATTAGGATAATTATTTGATATTTGAGTCTTAAAATAAAGTTATTTTATTCTAATATGATTATATATGATCTTTATAAACTAATTGTACCATTTTAAACTCCTTGTTACATAAAATTGTTGATAGTTTTTTTAATAAAATTTGACTTTATTTCTCTGTTTGGTTGAAAATTCATTATCTTGAAAATCTATGTTTTCAAAAAATGTTTTAAAAAAATATTTTAACCATTTAAAAATGATTTAATGAAAAAATATTCACCCATGTTTACTTTTTGAAGATGTTTTTAATGAAAAATTCATGTCTTCTTCAAAACAAGTAATGATTGGATTTTACCATAAATGTGAAAGGGATATTTGTTTTACCATGTGCATCATGAATGAAATTTCATGTCATCATGACAAATCAATATTTTAAAGACTATTGTAAATAATGTAAATATTTATTTTCAAGGAAAATTAGTTTCAAAATATTTTTTGAACTTTTTCTTTTAATTTTTTTTCAAATTGAAAAGGATATTATCTTCAAAAATGTTTTTAATGACATTATTACAGTTCATCTATTGGTCAATTAAATCGTCCATATATTATAAATGTTGGAACCAAGTTTGTTAGTTTCAGATAATAGAGTATGGTTTGTGTTTTTTATCAATCCACATTGGTTTGATCATGAATTTTTCACCACAATGATTCTTATAGTATTGGATGAATTATGTGTTTAAGGTTACATAGATTTTGAGTGTTTTCAAAAATTTTGGGCCTCAAAATAGGAAGCTTATCTTTTTATAAAAGAAAGGTTTTATGAAAAGGATTTTACAATGAATGGTTCATGGAATGAAAAATAAAGTTCAATGACTGGTAAGGGTGGTACGTGGAATTGGATTCTGCATAGAAGCATAGTATACAGACCATGATCAAAAAATAGTTCACAGGACAAATATGGATAAAAAATTCTCAAATTTCGAAAAAGGAAACAAATTTTTGGATAATTTTTCATTGGATGGAATGAGAATTAGTTTCTAAAATCCACGAACGGTGTCGTTTTTAGAAACAAGGCATTGATTTGTGTCACTTCGTAGGGATAATGGTGGAATTCAGACCACGTACTAAATATGGTTCGTGGGAGATATATGGTATGTGGTAAAAGAGGTGTCATATCAAATATTTTGAAAATCATTGTTTAGATGATTAAATAGACCTATTTTCCTATATAATGAGCACTAACCATTCATTTGGGTTTGGGACTGAGATTAAAAATCCAAGAGGAATTTGATGAAGAATATAATGGTTCAAAAGAAGAACACCTTATAAAAGAGAATTTGATTAGAAATATGGAAGGAATGTAGTGGAGTCTAGAATAGTTTACAGAAGATGGTCTGTTGAAGACTGTTTATGTAGTGCAGTTCATGGAAGACAATTCTTGGATGAGAAATTGGTTTATAAAGAAGAAGTAGTATTTGGTCACAGTTTACAAAGGTATTATGTGGTTAGGGATTGCATAGGAAATATGTAGAGGTGGTACGTAGTGTAGTGTGGTATGTTGAGAAAGAATGACAGTTCGTTGGGAAAAGTTAATCAACAAATAGTTTATGGAAAAGTAGATTAAATCTATAAGGGAAAACAATATTTAAATATAGCATCAATCAATAGGTTAGGATGAATTATTTAATGCTAATACATTGAAGTGACGTTATAGTTGATAAAAAAAGTTTAGGTTCATCACAACATAGTGATCAATGGGGAGTCAATGGTTGTGATCTGAGGGATGTAGTGTGTTATCCCTAAAACCTTATAAAGGCAGTACAGCAGTCACAAAGTGACTAGGAAAAACTTTTGTACTCCCACACTATTGAAGATTAGTTGAATTTGGTATAACTGAAAAAATGTCGAAATATGTTCCATTGATGTATCCCTTAGTGGTTAACCAAGTAAAATTGAGTTGTTGTCTCTTTGTATGTGATTTTTTTTCTGCACTTTCTCATAAGACAGGTTTAACAAGTTCTATCAGACATGGGAAAAAGGTCTATTAGTTTAAAAGAAAATTTTGACAACCAGATTCACCCCTCCCCTCATAGGTTGTTTAGGGGTTCTAAAGTGGCACCAGAGCTTAATGTTTTGTGGTGTTAATTTTTAACTTCATTTCTATCATAGATAATACAATGAATGTCAGGGAGTCCCCCACTTTAATGGAAGAAACTTTCAGATATGGAAGTATATGATGATATATCATCTAAGATATCTTAGAATGGAAGTATTGTTTTCCACTGCATAAGGAATACATGTCACTAATTCAACGCGGCTATCTATGACTGATACATATAAGAAAATACATGATGTGGATGCTAAAGAATAGAATTCCATCATTTTATTTCCTTCAGATCAAATATATCTAAAGCTTATGAGTTGTATGTTAGCAAAGTTTACGTTGAAAAAAACTAGAGAATATTCATAAAGGTGATAACAAAGTGAAGGAGGTGAAACTACAAGTTTTTCACAATTGTTTTGATGATCTGATGATGCATCCTAATAAAAATGTTGATACCATTTTCAATCAAATTATTGAAGTTGTTGGAGCAATATGAGGACCTAGTGAGGAAATCAAAGACATTGATATTGTAATGAAAATCTTGAGAATTCTTCCTCCTCTTTAAAATAAAAATCTATCAACCATTGAAGAAAGGGATCACTATAAATGTTATATGGGTTATCTGGTAAGTATCCTGGTGGCATATGAGATGAGATTCAAACTGGAAGATGAAACGACTAGAGTAATTAAGTAAATGGAATTCAAATCCACGGATAATCTTGAAATTTTAGGAGATAGTATTGATAATGATAATGAGTAAAAAGAAATTTTTTCACTCATTTCATAGAAATTAAAGTAGGTAAAAGTAAAATTTTAATCAAAGTTACCTCTAGCTTGTTTCGATTGTGGTAGATTTGGGAACATTTCCTCTCAGTATATAAGAATATTCATTGATAAAGAAAGTGAAGTTGGAGATATGTAGAATCCTCATGAATGGGTTTTCAAAAAGGGAGAATTAAAGTATGGTATAAAAATATAATGAAGGGTTTTTTCTAGGAATAAGAATATAGTGATAGTGAATTCTTTGAGGAAGAAGAACCAAAATATAAATCTTGAACCCATGCGTCAATGATGGATACTGTTGAAAAATCAGAACCATCGGTAGATGAAGCTATTGGTAATTTGTTGACCACTGATGTTAATCAAAAGTTTTAACTTAAGGATTATTTTGGTAATATTAAGAATAAATTAAAGAGATTCAGATTGTGGAATGAAATTCTGGAAGAGTCATCAGAATATGTTGATATATTGGATACTAAAATTATTCAACTTGAGGAAGAAACAAAGGAACATTAAATAACTTTTAAAAGCTTAGAAGATATCATTGAACTAAAGCTCAGAATTGAAGAACATTAAAATTTCATTAATGAAGTTACATCGATACGTGATGAGAATTCCAAAACTATTGAGAGACTTAAATAAGAGGTTGTCACTCTTAGAAGTAAACATAAAAGTGAATTAATTCCAAAACAAAAAAATATGAAAATTCAGTTTGCAAATTTCTCACATTCAGAGCTGGTAGATAGAGTTAAGTGTAGTTTCGATGGAATTAAAAAGGATATAAATGATCTAAGACCCACATAAATTAGAATCAAAGGAATTGGGTGTGATGTTGAAACATAGAATGCTTGAAGTAAAAAAAATCCAAAATAAAGTCAATATAAAAGTCATATGTATCATTAAGACTTATAAAGGTCAAAGAAAGAAAGTATCAAACCATACTGAAAGGAAGAATAAAAAATGATTTCAAGTTTCTAGATATGATAGATAGTCAAACTATCCTCCTATTTAAGTTTACATGAATAGGAATAAAGGTGAAAATACATTTCCACTTATGAAATGTCAATTATGTGGATATCTGATCCATACCATGTCATACTATGAAGAGGAAAGAATCTATTTTAAGGGGGAAGATATAGAAATTTAAAAAATGATAAATAATTTATATCCTAATTATTATAGAAGAAAAATTCTCTATGTATATTTTTTCATTATTCTAACTTTTCCATAAAACTGTTTATTGTAGGCAGAGGAGTAGTGGGAAAAAATCATACATAACTCAGAGACAAGTCAATACTTACCAACCAGATGATTTTGTACTTAAAAACAGGTTCCTTCCTATGGAAGAAGAGTGTCAGTATAAAGAACCTATGTATATGGAAAATATATTTCCAAAAACATCTTTATCCTTCACTCAAACTAATATTTCATGGATGGAAAATAAAAAATTGAAAAATCAAATCTTGTAGAAGTATCTCTCAAAGATACCAAGAATAAAAGGACTTTGATTCTTAATAGTGTATGATCAACCCGTATGATGAAAAATAAAGACATATTATGGAATGTCAAGAGAATGGTTGATAGAACAGTGGGATTCAATAATAATGGAGCTTTGAAGATCAAAGGTAGTGGAAGTACAGAACTGGAAAATTGAGTGATGAAGAAAACAAAAGTTATTTATGTGGATGTGTTGTATCAAAATCTCTTGAGTGTGTGTCAACTATATAAATTAGGAATTATAGTGAAATTTAATAAAAAGGGGTGCACTATAAATGGAATCACAAAGAATTCTCTCATGAAGGGATGCAGAACAAATTGTAAATTCTATCAGGTTGATAGTAAAGAGAAAAAAATTTACATGACAGATGAAGAATATAAAAACTTTTGGCACCATGGGTTGGGTCACATCAATTAAAAATTTATGGAGAAGATATCTAAACTGAATATTGTTCTGGATCTCCCAAATATGATGCGTGTTTGGAATAATAATTCTGCTGCTTCCATGTGAGGAAAGTTGGTGTGCAGTTCATATAATCTAAAAAAGAAAAGAGCATAAAAACCACTTGATCTCATTTTAATATATGTTTATGGTCCAATAAATGTTTCTAGAACATTTATATAATGTTACTTAATCCTTTTCATTGATGAATATAATTTAATGACTTGTGCGATGGTTATACGTAGAAAATTCCAAGTGCATGATTGTATGAAAAATTATTTCCAAATCACTGAGAATAATACTGGATGGATAATAAATGTGTTGTACTCTGACAATGGATAAGAATATAAAGTCATTGAGTCTAAAAATTACATAGAGAAACATGGAATAAAGTATGAGGTGGCTGATTTGAGAACTCTGCATCAAAATTAAGTTATTGAGAACTAGAATTGACAGGTGAACAATATGGATAGAACTATGCTGATTGAGAGTCGTATCTCACTCCATGACTAGAAAAAGTCTATTCAAGATGCAGTTTATATTAAAAAAAGAAAAAGGATTTATATAGGGGAAACTAAGACACCATATGAGTTATGTAATGGAGGTAATCCCTCTTTTAAGTATTTTCGTATTTTCATTAGTAAGTGATTTTTCAAAAACAAAGAAGGAAATAAAGGAAGGTATGGTGATTCTATAGATGAAGGAATAGTAAAGGGGTATTAAATTAATAGTAAATCTTTCATATGTTTCAATAAACATCTTGGAAAAATTATGGAAAGAAGATATATGAATATCATATAAGATAAATCCAAAAATTTCTTAAGGAATTTTTTTTCGAATGTGATAGAAGATGAAGAAGAATGTGGACATAGAACAAATCCAAATAAAATATTAGAGGAATGAATGAAAATCACTTAAGAATAACATCATGATGTTGACTTGGAAGAGGAATTATAAGAGGAAACCATGGATGATTAAAATTTATCTGAACCTTATCAGATAAATTGAATCATATAAATTGATCAATCTAACAACATTTGGGATTAGATAGATCCCATATTTACAAGGATAATGAGGAATAATTCACAATAGATATTCTTATCAGTTGTAAAACCATCCTCATTTTAATAATATGAAAAGGATGAATCATGAGTTAAATCCCTGAATAAAGGGTGGGATCAGATTGATAAGAATCAAACATGGGATCTAGATAAGAGACCTAAAAAAAATGTCATCAGTATGAAGTGGATGTTTTAAAAAAAAATATAAGAATATAAATGTGATCATAAATAATGCACAGATGGTGTGTAAAGGCTATTCATAGATTGAAGGTGTTGATGCTGAAGAAACAATTTCTTCTATGGCTACACTGGAGTCAATAAGACCATTTTTGACATTTAAATTTAAAGAGGATACAAAGTGTGTCAAATGGATGTCAAATAAAACTTTCTTAAATGGTGTTCTTGAAGAGTAAGTCTATATTTAAGAACAAGTGGACTTTATTCTAGGTAATGATGAAATTATGATTTTTAGATTAAAGAAGGCAATATATAGTATGAAATAGACACCACATGCATGGTACTCTCAACTGGATTATTATCTGAAGAAGCTCAAATTTAATATAGGAGGATTGGTGCACTCTCTTTATATGAATAAGTATCAGAAAGATCAGTTCATGGTTCTGGTGTACGTAGATGATATTATATTTTGAAAAATAAGGTAGGGATCAGTGGTTTAATTTTTTAATCAGAAGAAATCAAAACATGAAATTTCAATGATTGGTAAAGTCACAAACTTATTAGGGATAAAATTTATTCATAGGAAAGACTATAATTTCATTTTTCATGATAATTGTGCAATAAATATGTGGAATAAATTAAATATCCATGAATCTAAATAAATATAGAATTTGTTTGTGGTTTGAACTAAACTTTTAAATCGTGAGGATGTGACTTATGTATATCCCACCATGTATCAAAGAATAACCAGAAGCCTACTGTACAACACTACAACACAGCCAGATATTGTCTTTGAAACATTCTTAGTAGCCCATTGTCAAACCAATCTGAAGGAAGGACTTGTGTTAGTAGTTAAATGAATCATGAGGTACATTCTTGTTACTCACAAGTATGGAATATAATTTGTTGTAGGAAAATATAATGAACTATTTTCATTTTCTGATGCGGACAGGGCTAGAGATGTGGTGGATAGAAAATCCAGAAGTGGTGGAAAATTCTTCATTGGAAAGAAATGTGTGGGCTAGTTGAGTAGTAAATTGGGAAGCACTTCTCTGAGAACTGCTAAGGTTGAGTATATCTATGCTACAAATTCTTGCACTCAACTACTTTAGATAAATCAACAACTAACTAGTATTGGTGACGTGGTGAAACAACCAATGGTGATTCACTGTGTTAACAAGAGTAAAATTGATCTTCTGAAGAATCTTGTTCATCATTATCATATGAAACATATTGAAATCAGATATCACATCATCAAGGAAAAGGTGGAACATGGCATGATTGAAATGGATCATGTTAGAACTGATGATCAAATGGATGACATACTAACCATTCCATTATTGTCACATGTGTTTGAGAAACATTAGTTGATCCTCATTGTTCAACAACCTCCAAGTTCATGAAGAGGTTCCAGTTTCTCCTCTCTACCAATTTTTATTATCTGTTTTAATCAATTTGTTAATGTTATGTAGGTTTATGGGATAGATATTATCTAGGGGGTGTGTTTTGAACTCTAATGTGTTTAGATATAGGTCTTTGGGTTTATTGACAATGGGGTAGAATAGACAAATTCAATATTATAGATAATATATAATTGATAACAGAGGACCGTGAATTATTTTTCTTGTTACAGGAGAAATTAAATGAGTTGTAATGGGGGATAATGAGAATGAAAAGAAAAACAATTCGGTATAATGAGAAGACTATCAGAGATAAATATTATTTGGATATCTCTAAGTAATTATAAGAAATGGGAATCTAATTCATGCTTACCCTCTTGTTTTTTACAATTATCATTATTTACAAACACTTAGATTGTTTTTGGGTTATTTTTTTTGTGCATATTATGTTTTGATTGTTTTTAGTGCTTCATCAAATCTATCTACAAATTGTTAAGAAACCCAACATGGGAGATTGTTGGAACCATGATTGTTCATTGATTGAAATAGAGTATGGTTTGTGTTTTTATTTCAATCCACACTGGTTTGATCAAGGAGTTTTCAATACAAGGATTCTTATATTACATACTGAATTGGTGTTTATGGTGGCACAGTTTCCCAGTGCTTGCTAATTTTTTGGGAAACAAAATCAAGACTTTATCTTTTCCACAAAGTAAGATTTTATGAAAAGGAGTCCTCAAATCATGGTTTACAGACAACAAAAAAATTTGGGGACTACTAAGGGAGGAACACAAAATGATATTTCATATAGAAGCACAATACATTGACCCTGATCAAAAAATGGTTCACTGGATGAATATGGTTCATAGGATGCTCATAGATCGTTGATGGAAACCAGTTTCTAGGAGAATTCTTCATTGGTGGAAATGAGGATGAGTTTTTGGAATCTACAAAGGGTGTCATTTGTATAAATGATGCTATGATTTTTTATTATTTTTAGGGATAATGGTAGTACATGGACCGCATATGGATTATGATTCGTGGGAGATACACGATACATAATAAAAAAGATTCTGTATCAAAAATTTGGTAAATCATGGTTTAGAAGATTATTTAGATCTATTTACCCATATAAGGGTAAATAATCCCTTAATTATGGAACATGACTGAGATTAAAAATCCACGAATAATTCGGTGAAGACTAGAATGGTTTTTGGGAAGACAACCCCACAAAAGATACTTTAATTTGAAATCAAGAAGTAATTCATTAAAGACCAAAATGGTTTTTGGAAGACGGTTCACGGAATATGGATCATGTAAAATAGTTCAGGGATGGTAGTTCATGGAGGAGTACTTGTTCTGAAGATAAAAATAAGTATGTGATCATGCTTTGTGAAGGCAGTATGCTATCAGGTTTTGCGTAGGTAGTATGTGGAGGTTCTATGCAGTGTAATGTGTACGCAGAGGAATAAGTCTAGTTTGTAGGGGAAAAGTTCATTAAGAAACAATATGTGGAAAATTAGATTACATCTACAGGGGAAAATTAGACTTCAAAAGAGCATCTATCCGTAGTTGGGGATGCATTATTTAATGTGAACACATTGAATCGACCTCCATGTCAATAAACTGGGTTCATATTCTTCCAAATAGAGTGAGCAAGGGGGGGTCAACAGAAGTGATCTGAGGGATGCAGTGTTCTATCTCTAAATCCTTTTAAATTAAGTATTCTAGTAAAGAGTGATTGTGCTAAAAAAATTTACACCACAACTACTGATGATTAGTGGAATATGGTATGACCGAAAACCTATTAATGTGACATCCAAAGTCATAGGCCTTAGTGGTAAACCAAGTAAAATTTTTGTGTCTTCTCTATGCATGTGATTGTTTTCTTTATGAACTTTCTCATTAGATAGGTTTAATAGTTTCCTACTAATTTGGGATCAAGATCTATCAGTTTAAAAATAATGTTGACACCTTGATTTTCCCCTCCCCTCTAAGGGTGTTCTGAGGTCTTTAAATACATATGATCCACTAGGGATATTTTTATTGGTGTCATACTAATTATTTATTTGAATGTTTTATTATCATTTTTACTGAGGTTATACAATTTTATTATCTTTCACCATATTAATCTAGATTGTTTACGATTTTTTTTATTTTATTAGGGTCATTTTTTAAATTTCGAATGATAGTTTTTAATACGAATGTTTATATTGATTATTTTTTACCCATTTTATATGAGGAATGAATTGAACTTAGTAAGTGATGGATGAGGTACGGTTGTAGATATCCCCTAGATGCATCAACTGGTCTCATGAGACAAATTATTTGGCCAAATTATATAGGGTTATATCTATAAATTTAAACAATCATTATGAAGGTCTTGGTAGTTTCAGATTTTCAGATTTATGAATTCCATTATTATGAGACCAGTTCTTGATGTCCATGGGATTGTTCAATTATTTTGAATATTCATGGATAAGTTTCAAGAAGATATTATTTTTTATATGTATTTATGTGGTCATCATTTATTTTATCAACATTAGGCTTAGTTTATTTATTAAATGGAAAGTTTTTTAGTTATTTACCTTTCCATATTGATTATGATTATTAATTATTGATAGATTCTGAGGTACAATTACCCATACTAAGAATTTGATCTCACACCTTTATTATGTTTTTTCCCTAAGACACTAGTATGTTTTTTGTGATTGATGTGTAGGGATAAACTATGAGTAATAATGGAATTCTCAAAGAAAACACATTGTTTATTTTATGTTTTCAATTGTAATGTGTGTTCCATGCATGTTTTTATCTAACTAAGATTACTAAACAATTCAATCCTTCAATATTTGATTCCTTGAATATTATTCAAATGTAAAACGGCATACATTAGTACAGGGTTATGAGAGTTGGGTTCATTTAATTTTATTTCATAAATAATGAGTGTAAAATATGGTTTGATAGGCCTGCATGACATAGTTGATTATTCACGAGCATGGATAATATTAGAATTTAAATTTCCCAAACTACACTCGGGTACTAAGGAATAGTAATGTGGCAGTCTGAGGTTGATCCCATAGGTACGTCTTGTTTACATGAAACCCGATGGTAAGAACTTATTGAAAGGATTTCTAATGATCCCTCTTAGGTAAGCGTTTTCTAAAACTACTTATATTGTGATTTAATAATAATGGGATGATGGTTTTAGGGTCAATATTTGGGTGTAGGTAGAAAATAATTATAATCCTATCTTGGGATAGTCCTATGGATTAGGCTGAAAACCATTGTAAAATTAACCAATTGATCCTTGTCCATCCAACTGGATATACCTAGGATATAAACAAATCCTTACTCCAAATATATTTGAAAACCTAAGTGAAGTAATCTTGGATTCTAGGAAGAAAAAATCACAGGTTAGCAGTCATACCCTAATCAAATCTAATTAGCTCAATGATCCTTTTTCACCTCTGATGTTTAGGGTAGTCACAAAATAATGATATTAACAATTGTTTTTAACCTAACTAATATCCATAGGGTTAAAATGTTTTGATTCAGTGATTCAGTGATTCATTATATTTAAAGATACCATTAATCTTGACCTATAACCCTAAGAGGATCATCCACACAAGATTGTGTTAAATAAAAGTATGGAAACAATCAATATGGTCGAAATAATGAACAAAAAGTTTAAATCAAATTATTCTCAATTTGAAAAAAATTAAATAAATCCAATACTAAATAGAATAAATAATTAATTAATATTTAGGTTGCATATTGGTATTTAAAGAAAAATATAAATGAATTAAATCTTTGGACAACAATATGAAAAGAACAATTATAAGACATAGAAGTGGAAACAAAATAATGATGAAAATAAAAAAATAAATCAATAGAAATAAAATAAAAATGGAATAGGTAAGAAAAAAAAAGAAATAGAGAAAATAATTTTATGCATCTGAGGTCCTTCTGCACATTAGGGTCACTTAATATATATTGAGACAAAGTGGTTAATGATGTGTAACTAATCATATCGTAAACATGCTTTAACTAACTTCTGCATTGAGGATTTCATAGTGTGTAATTGAATTTTTTGTCTTGTACTTGAAATTTGAAATGATATCTAAATGTCTTGGATCTCTATATTTCACAGATTGTATCTTTGGTGAAAATTTGGTTTCAATATATCCATGACATGTACTAAGCTCGTGAATTATATCTATGCATATTTGAATTTCAGTTCTTTCATGATGTGTAATCTAGAATCATATCATGTACTAAGTTAACATTATGTATTTTGGATTCATTCCTTATGATTCAATTTTAATGTGGTCTTCTTGATGAGAACACAATATGTACTTAATATTCATGATGTGTAATGTTGTTTTTTTCAATTTTCAACATGTCCTTCTTGGATTATTGAATTCATAATTCCTATATAATCACATGAAATCCTATTGTATTATCAAATAAATTGTAATTCAAAATTAAATAAATTTATCCAATATATATAAATATATTCATCTTATCAAATTGAACCATACATGAACAATTTATTTTCCTCAAGAAAAAATCATATCAATAGGGATTCCAAATCAAACAATTTTATTATATAAACATGACTTACCACTATGAAAGTAAAACTAAGTGAAAGTGGAAAAATAAAGTCCAAAAAAATCAATATTATAGGTAAAATCAGACATGCCTCTATTAAAGTCAATTTGAACTATATTATCAATTCTATTTTGCCATCAATTCGATAGACCTTTTCTATCCTCATGTGTAACTCGAGATGGATGGTTTGAAATGACTCTTCCATGAATTGTTTGTTGGAAAACTGCACTGGTGCCCCATTAATCTCTAGGTTTCCTCTAAATAATTTAATGGAAAACACTAATTGTACTATTAGGGAGGAGTTATATTCTCTAACCTCTAACCTTCTAGATAACATTATTCATGTCCTTGATAATTATCCATATTCAAACTCAGATAACTTCCTTATTTGGGATCCTAATCATAATGGTGTTCATGAATCCAAAATTTTTTACATTCACAACTTTGAAAATTCATATAAGAATTTTAGTTGGATAAATTTATTTTTTAAGCCATTGATTAATCCCTCAAGGTTTAGTCTTGTTTGGCGTATTGTTCGCAATAGAGTCCCCACTGGTGTTTATCTTCAATCTATTTGGATTAAAATTTTCTATAAATGTAACTTTTGTAACCAACAAAGAAAATATACTAACCATATTTTTCTATCTTGTACTATGGATTATGCTCCGTGGAACCAAATTTTTGGCTTTTTGATTGCAGATGGATTCCTCTAGACTCTCTCAGCCTGCTACAAAAGTGATTTATAGAAATTGGAAGCTCTCATCAAATCAAAAGTCATTTATTAGCAGTTATTACTGAGCTTCTCCATATGATCTCATATTACATAAATTCTCTCACTCATAAAAATTCCTCATTTAGTCTAAATGTAGGTCAAGTTTGGATCCTCATTTCCATTCGAGAAGCTTCCTAGATTCATAAGGCTTGTTGTGAAAACCCTTTTAAAGAATTTTATAATCTTAAAAATCATTATATTGACAAAGTCTATCATTAGACTAGGTATACATTTGAATTGTTCTAGAAAGCCCTGTTTGTAGGAAATATTATAGTGAATGTGGAAAACACCTATAAGGAAAATCTGGGTCCCTCGGGTTGTGGTGTTATATTCAGAGACCACCTTGGTCAATGTCACAATTGTTTCTATAGAATCTTTGGAGTCACCTAATCCCTGAAGAAAAAATGATGAGTGTGATCTATGTTGTTTCCATTGCTAAGCAATAGGGTTAGAGCAAAATTTATATTGAGAGTGATTCAACCACTATTGTGAAATCAATTTGGAATGGAGGGTTGCGTATTTCTTGGATGCATATAACTAGATAGAAGAACTTTATTCATTCACTCATGGTGTTCAGTTACATTTTCACCCATTCCTTCTATGAGGCTAACTGTGTGGCCGATGGTCTTGCTAATAAGGGAGTTAACCAGAACATAACCTGGATAGTTGACCTTCCTGAAGATCTTCTTCAAATTTATGATAATGATTGTAAAAATATTTTATCATTTAGACTTTTTTAATCCCCTTTTTAATACAATAATTTTCATCTTAGTCATTGACCAAGAGATCACCTCAGCCATGCCTCTATTATATTCATTATATAGATCCATTCATCTTATAATTATAAATTTTAAACTACTCCTTAAAATCTATACCCATTTTCTAATTTACCTCACAATCAATTTTCTCTCATCACTCAAGGTAAAATAAAACTTGATTTATGTTCATACCCTGAATACATGTTTGTAACCATGATATTTCATTGGTTCTGACATATCCACATTGTAAATAAAAATGTAAAATTAATCATGACGGATTCAACAATAACATTCAAATTTCTCTGAGGTTGGGAAAATATAGGAAGATAATAAAGTTTAGAATCAGGGTAAACACCCATGTATACTGAATGATAATCATGAATATTGAAATGAAGTTACTTTGTCTAGATAAAAATGTCTATGTGCTCCAAATAGTTAAATCTCGTTCAATGAATATGTCAAAAAAGAATAAGTTGTGTTACATGTTCTTTTTTCTTTCCCAATTTTTTATATTTAAAAATTCAGGTCTATTCCAGATTTGACATCAATCCCCTAACCACATATGATCCATCATAAAATTAATCATCTTAGTAATGGTGAGTTTTGAACTTCCCATTATAGTACCCATTTTTTCAAAGGAATAGGGTAGTGTAGAAAATTAAAAAAGTAACCATGAACAATGTCATATAAATGTAATGGGAGTGACACTATACATCTAGTTAGTATCAACATCCCATGTATGGAGTAGATGAAAAATCTCCCACAATTGTTCAAAAATCATGCAACTTACAAGAGTATGGTGGGAAGGGACAATAGGCCTGAAATGGGTCCATCCTAACTAGGTTATTCATGGTTACTATGAGATAAATAAGAAGAGATGTAAAATAGGTCTCAGGATAACTGGATCAAAAAATATTTCCTTAACCATTTTAATAGTATATTTGTTTAACCATAGACTCAATAAGATTACAATTAAAGTTGTTACAGTTTTACATGCCACATGTATCTGTCACGAAATATGATCAAAAAATAATATGACAATGTAGGCCAAGAATCATATCTATAATTATAATAAAAAATAACTAGTAATCACTTAGGCCATTGTTTCCAATTATAATTCAATTAAAATCAATTTAAATAATTCAGAGTTAGAATTAAATTACTCAGATCAATGATCATGATACAATAGTTATAAAATGTATTTGAACAAAATCCAATAAAAATTTATTTTTATTTATATTTTTGTAATAATATTTCATGTTAAATCATGTTTTTAATAGAAAATGTCTCCCTGACAAGTGAAAACAAGAAAACATTCATGTGTATCGATAATACATATCATTAAATACTCTCCAAACTTAAAATGTTACAGTATCTGCATTGTTTTGGAATGTTTCATGGGAGATATATCAACAGAATTATTGAAATATTTAAATTAAAATTATCAATGTAAAATTGGGAATCAGGAGATCCACATTGTGGAAGTCACACCAGGGGGAAACCTATTGAATGGTATTGGTAACTGGGATACCTATAAAAATTGTTAGAAACAAAATACCTACACTAGAAAATCCATTAGTATATAGGTGTTAATAAAAAAGGATAATGAAAAATGGGTAGTTTCTCAAAATAAATTGTATTGGAAAATATCTTAGATATATACATGAAATGAATACCATGATGTTTTGGATGATCAAAAAATAGAAAGTGTTAAAAATGAAAAAATTCCTTAAAACACAACTGAAATAAATAAATAAATAATATAGGTGTCCCCACATCAAGAAATAACAATGACTTGATCAGACATAGAGATGGAAAAGAGATCATTCAGTGTTATCCAATGACTTAGTTTTCCCCTACCTCCTAAAGGAACTAGCACTAGTGACATTGAGCACATATGGGTTCTTGGTGGGGTTAACCACCTCAAGTATTGGTCTACCAAAATGATCATGAGGGAGTTTTAAATTTAATTAAAATCATGGAAGAGGATCTTAATGAGTATTGATATGATAATGGTGCTCATCAAGATGTCTTGGTAGGTTATCCAGATATTGATACATGTCAAATGGAAGAACATATGAAAGCCAGATAGTCTTTTTAATGACCTTGGATAAAGCATAAGTTCCAGAAATGTATAAAGTAAAGTAGAAATGATAATGATATAAATTAATCATGTTATACATTAAAAACTTCATACCATCCATATATATGATAAATGAAACATTAGTGAATATGAATACAATGAGAATACAAAAAAAGTTACACCAAATAGAGTGCCATAGGGGATAGAAAAATGGATATAACTAAATAATATAGATACTGTCTCAACTATATTCATAAATATTCCCCTCCCAAATAGTGGGGGTTGGGATCATATCTTCTCTATCTATAGAAGAAATGGTGGTAGATGTTGGTTCATAGACTACCATATGAGGTACCATGGTGTTGAATATAGGCTCAGTAATGACATGTGTCAGAGAGGTGATGATCTATATTGGGGTTGTACATATGAAAGCTGGATAAATCACAATCACCTAAGAGGTACAAGAAATATAATGACCCTTTCCTTTTCATGACCTCTTTGATATAAACTCTTACTAGGAGATAGGGTCTATGATATTGGGAGGTATGTTGACCTATAAAGGAGGTGGGGTGCATATAAAGGTAAAATTTGGGAATTCATAAGGTGGTGGGTTGGAAGATATAGGGGTTGGTGGTGGGGTGGGGATAGTGAAATGGGATGGTTCAGTTAATGGAATTTGAAGATGGAATAAAATATTTTTCTACATTTCTAGAATACATTGTAGAACTAACTAGATGTAAAATAGTGTAGGTAGTACAGGTGAATATTTTCTGGGGATGGAAGTAGGGTAAATGTAGTAGGCTATGTCAAAATGGTAAATTGAGGTAGATAGAGTGGTCGTGGGAGTAGCGGTGGGTGCCGGGGCTCGGGAAGGTGAGACTGGGGCTGGGATGAGCTAAGATGGGTCCTCAATAGGATCATGGATTTACCCAGGGGACCATTGGTTGCACTCCTTTACCATCCTGAATAACCCCATATTGTGGATCATGATAAGTTAAATTAACTCTATATACCCAATAGAATAAAGTTAATGTGTTGTGTAAAATTTGATGATGTGATGGGTAAGGTGAGTAATGAATCTACCCCATCAAAGTATCACAATATCACTACACCAGAGTCTCATAATATAAGGTGAACTTGTGGGCCATGTTAATGTTAGGTTTTACCATGGTTGAGAACAAGATGATGAACATTATTTGGTTGATTCTCCCATGATAATCTCCTTGGGAAATCTTGGAATGAGCCAGTTTCTAGTGTAGAATTCAAAAAGTGGAACCCCTCAACTGGGTGATCTTCACCATATGAGGGTCATGGAAGATCTATGGATATTGAGATATAAATGTAAATATCCTCACATTATCTATCATGGATAGATCTATCTGAAAGAAAGTTTAGGTTGGTAAAGTGATGAATTATTCATTTTAGATACTTAGTTTGACACGAAAATCTTCCATGGTGGTCTCCCAAGGTTGACCACCCGGTTGAAAGGTGACGTATTCCATGTCAAGCTCCATCATGACTAAGAACTCTAAAAAAATATCTTAGAAGGTATCCATATGGACTTTAGTAACGGTTTATAGGTGCATCTATCCAAGAATATTGATTACCTCCTTTTTCACATGGATATTCTTGAGAGAGACCATGTAAAGGGTCTTGTTGGACCTCATCATATTGTTCTAATGATAGACCAATGGAATTTGATTCTCGGAGAAAAATGAATAAATTGGTGTAGTTATAGGAATAGGGAATCAACTTAGGAATGAATATATGAGGACTATGACACTGTAGAATCTAAGGGGGTGGAAAAAGCTAATGTGGAAGGTGGAGGTATGGAATATGTGGGTGACAGTTTCAGTGGAAGGGCTAGTTGCTAGGGTGAAATAAGATCATCGCCCTATTCCACCAACTTCATTTTTTTTCACCATAACATAATGGATAAATAATGGAGTAATAATGAGTAGTTTTCTTGAGGGTGGAGTGGGAATGATAGAAAAGTAGTAAGGTGGAACACCAACAGTCATATGGGGGTGGAGGGGTTGAGGAAGAAGGTTGGTGGTTAAGGGGAATCATGTGGGAGTGGATGGGATTGGAGGTGGGTGGTGGGTGTGAGTCTATGGTTCATGGTTTTTAAATCTATCCCATGGAATTCATTTCATGTATTTAATTCATGATGTGAAAAACTCATGATTTTTATTTTAATGGGCCCGACACTTTTAGGTCAGGTATTTCTTTGGCATGATGTGAATTTGATTTTTTTCAAATTATAAATATTAGAATAATTATAACTAATATTTTTCGTTACTAAACCTCCATAAACACTAATATAGCCAATTTAAACTTTCTTGGGTTTCTTCCCATCCATTTCTTCTTTTGTTATCAACATCTAGACATGCTTCCATTTCAATGAACCTAAAAGTATAGAAACAATCCTCATAGAATGATTCATGAAGAAAGAGGGTTAAAATGGTGAAATAATATCCCTCATCAGGGGTGCAATGTAATTCACATTGTTTTGGTCATTATATCTATTTTGAATAGGGGTACGGTTATTTTTTCCTTCATTGATTTTCATATAATCATCTTTCTTATCATTAAGATTGATGGATTAACAATAAAGTGACTCTTCACTTTTCTAGGTGGGCTTTACTAAGTCTAAAAAAAATTCACTAACTCTAGAAATTATTATTCTTTTATTTACATAGATTATCACCATAGTAGTAGAGAGAAATTTTATCCCCAGAATTATGGGATAATGGCCTTATTCTTCCATATCAAGGACAAGGATATCTATAGAAAATATGAATTTACCGACTCTAACTAAGATATCCTCAAGCAGTCCTTAAGTGTGATAGAATGAATGATCAACAAGTTATTGTGTCATACATATTGGATTTAATTATTCAAGCCCCAAATTTTGGAATATACTCATAGGAATGATATTTATAATTTTTATAAGATCATACAAGTTTCTTTTTAAATTTCATGTCTCTATAGTTAATGGAATTCAGAAACATTTGGGGTCTCGCCTATGGGTATAAGCTTCTACTAAAAAATTGTGGAGAATTATTCATTTTGGGATATAAATCCTAATTCTTAAAGTTTATTTTTAATAGAAATAATGTACTTCAAATACATTCCATAATTTTCCTTCTAAGAAATTACTTCTCCAAAGGGAATGTTAATTTAAAATTTCTTAAATATCTCTATAATTTTTTTATTTTCCCTCTATTTTGGATTGTATCACACTCTCTAAGATGGGGAGGGAGGTTTTTTTGTATCAATTCTATATATACTTCTTCATTTGTAGGTTTCTATTTAACTATAGATTTTTCCCTTTTCTCTTCTTATAGAGTTTTTTGCAGAAAAGCATTATCATATTATTTTTACTTCTTTTCTTTACCTCTAGAGGGCTACAAAAAATATGGAATCTCTTCACTTTATTTAACTAATCAATTTAACTCATCTCATGGATGTGCCTCTATATTACTGGGATGTTTTCATAGTATTTATCCGATAGGGTCTTAGATATTTTCCCAACATAGTGCTTGAGGTTTCATAATGTAGCCCTTTAGTTTTTTATTTCAGTTTCTTTGGTGGTTATCCACTGATATTTTCTTTTCATGAAGGAGGCTGGGAGGATCTCAATATTAAACTAAAGAGTATTGGATTTCTATTGTTTCCTTGGTTGAGATTTTTGAAACTCTTGTTGTTGAGATAGTGGAAATTATTGAACTCTAGGTGGATAATGTGGTTGGTAAAATTTTTATTTGTGATTAAGGATCTAGATTCTCTGGGGGTACTAGGTGGCCCCTAATTTCAAGGTGGTGCTTTCCACTACTCTTTTGATAATAACTTTGAATTTTTTGTTACAAATACATAGCAAGTATAAACTAATATTACCACTATTGATGTTATTGTTGGGGTTTATAAAACTACTTATTTTGTTTATTTTATTTAAAATAATTACAATCTGGGATTTTTGGATCTTTTGTACTTTTCTATAGTACTAATATGGGTGTGATCTATTGCACATATCACAAGATTATATTTCCATGATAGGGGTATGATGTGGAGGTGGTGAATTAGGTAGCTTCATAGAATCATGATTCATTGTGATATATTAAACGTGAAATGTTATGAAGGTAGACTCTTCCACTTGTTGGAGTCCATTTTGAGTTATTTCTTGATCAATTTTCTTCAGACTATAATTGTGTGAAATCTCATCCAATAAGGTTCTTATTACTTTAAGTGTCTTAAAATAGTTTTATATTTGATTCCATATCTACAATAGTGAATATTGTAGGTTGGAGTCCCTGGTATAATGTTTTTAATTAAAGACACATCGATTCCATAATGTGGTAATTTTTGAGTTAGTTTCTAAAATAGATCACACACTTCCCAAGATAATTCTCCATCCTCTTAGATTAAATTTTGGATTTCATTCCTTAGTTTCTAGGTTCATATCGGTGGGAAGTAATTTTCTAGGATGTCCATTACTAAATCCTTCCAAGATGTGATGAAATAAAGATCTTGAATTTTAATCAAATATTTTTCTTATTTGCCCAAGGAGAATAGGAATACTTGTAGTATAATGGTGTTAGAGGATACTCCTTGGTTTTGAAATGTGTCACAAACCATGAGAAAATTAGAAATGTATTCATGGGTATCTTCATTTTATAGTACACTAAACTACCCCATTTTATTGATCAAATGAATAAGTGTATGTTTTATCTCGAATGAATGTTCCATAATAGGAGGGAGCACAAAGCTTGGAACAACACCAAAAATGAATAGAAAACTATAATCCATCATGGTGTGCTCTTACAGAGCAAGTCACTCTTCCTGAAGTTCAAGTAGAACATATTAGAGTTTATGAGGTTCAAGATTGTTTCATTAAACCATTTTTAAGAATCAACATTAAAAATAGATATTTCGATATCACAATCAAAAACTCATAATTACATTTTTTTCCAGGATCCTATAATGAATCAGGGGAAACTGTTTCTTTCACTAAGTTGAAGAAAATAAACACAAGTTCTAGACCATGAGAAAAAGTTTTAAAAAGAAAAGATGAAAGAAAATATGGGTGAGGTTATCCTAGGATTGTACCAAAGGTCATTGTGCCTAATCACAACTCTCCATGAATGTAATTCCAAAATATGACCTCTCTGTATGACATAGTTGATTATGTAGAGGCATGGATTTTAGTAGAGTTTATATTTCCAAAACAGCACTCGATTATTAATGCATTGTAAAGGGTATGTTCTGGGTTGAACATAAAGGGATAACTTGTATATAGTAATCCCAATGGTAAGAACCTAATATAAGGATTCGTCGTCATATATTTTAGGTTTATATTTCCAAAAACTACAAAGTTTAAGATTTAATCACATTTAATAGAAGGTTATATAGTTAATTTTATGGTTTTGTAAGAACATAATCCTAAATATATCTTGGGATTGACCTATGTATAGGCTAAAAAGTTGTGAAAAAGATACAAATTGGACTTGGTTCATCCAATTGGATCTACCTAAGTTGGTAACTACTCCTTGGTCCTGAGATAGTCAATGACCTAAGTTCAAGAAGATTGGATTCCAGAAAGAAACAATAACATGTTATTGGTCCTAACCTTCTCAACTTATATTAGGTCAATGATACTTTGATTTCACCTCTAATGTATAGAGTAGTTTCAAAATAATGAGATTAAATTTTTTTACCTAATTATTATCTATAGGGTTACCAATTTTTTCTTTAAAAATTCATTACATTTAAATCTACCCTTATTATCAACCCATAACTATAAGAATATTTTCCAAGAATGATGGTATTAAATGAAAATAAGGGAATGGTAAACATGCATGACATAACAAATAAATAGTTTAAATCAATGAAATTCACAATTAAAATCATATGAATGTAATCAAATACTATAATTAATTAATATATAATGAATAATACAGCAGAAAATTGTTATTAAATGAAACATTGGATTTGATTCAAGCATTGGGAAACATGGAAAAAAATAATGAATCTTCGAATAGGAAGTATGAATAATTTAATGGATAAAACAATAAAATAAATAAATATAAACAAATAGAAAAAAAATGGAAAGAAATATAGAGTAAATGAAGAAAACAAGTTTAGGAATTTGGGCTCCTTATGTGCAACTTGGTCACTGCATATATATAGCGTCATAGAAGTTCATGTTATATTAAAAATTCATTTCATAAACATATTTTGAGAGAATTATTCATTAAGGGCATCATGGTGTGTAATTGTCTTTCTGTCCATGCACTTTAGATCCATAATAATCTCGGAATATCTTGGATATACGGATTTCAACACATGTGTATTTATAAGTAATTAGGTTTAAAAAATTTCACATAATGTATTTATCTTATGTAGTGTATATAATCATATTTGAAATTCCATTCTTTAATAATGTGTAATCGATATTCAAATCAAGAACTTGGTTCACAACATGAATTCTGGATTCACTCAATGTGGTTAAAATGGAAGGAGGTATGCTAGAGTATTACACATCATGTAATTAAGATTCATGATTTGTAATGTTTAATTTTTCAATTTTCTAGCATGTCCTTGTTTGATTCTTCAATTCCCATTTCCTGTTAAAACATATCAATACATAGTGTATTATAGAATAAATCATGATACAACATTAAATACATGTATCTAGTTTGTATATATAAATCAATATTATTATAATTGATTTTAGTTTTCTATTAATAATCATTATTATATTATATATTTCACATTTATTTTTCATATTTACAGCTATAATGATCAAAGAGAGACATTGGTGAAAAATCGAAGTTATCACTATCTAAAGTATTAGATTTCACAACACACAAATGAAAATTTCATTTTTTAAATGAAAAGGGGAAAGAAAGTTAATATTTGTTCACTTAAAATAATAAATTTCGATATAAATAAAATAATTATTTAATTATTTAGGGTTTTTTAAATTATATTTTGGAAATTGATTAATAAAATAATTGATGTTAGGGAAATGATTACCCTAAATGAGTACTTGGATTTCCCTTGGAAAACTCTCTAAAAATGGTCGTATTAATACAATATCTAGTGTATAAAGGATCAAAGAAATGTTATATGATTATAGAGGACGTATAATGAGAATATTTTCAGGTTTGACCAAAATTATTTGATTGGAATTGAAGGGGTGGGGAAATACCCATTTTATAAGTGGTGAAAATGGAATTTTTGTAATTATAACCAATTAATATAAATGGAGAACATGTTAGGCATACCAAGTGGATCCAAAAATGAAAAATAATGGTGTGTGGGATGATATAAGGTTTATAATACCTTAAAAATTCATTTTCAAAAAATTTCTAAACATTTTTTACGTTCTTTTGTCATAGAATTTTTAATTTTACCATTATTGACTTTAGAGTGGTAAGAAGGTTTTACCTAAATGAATCATTTTTAGTGTCTAAAAATAAAAATAACCTTAATAAATTTTTGGAACTACTGATTCCAAATATAAAATCCATTTTATTGTATAAAATTTATATGTGTATGATAAATCAAAATTAACATTAACACATGTAATGTGTGAAAACCCATTTTTAGAAAAAGGGTATTTTTAAGCCTAAAATTTACGTGTACAATTAAATTATCCTTATATTTAATTTTAATGATATAAATTGGTTTAAAACAAAAGAATAAAATCTATGTAGCTTTAGATCAATATCAAATTGAAGCTTTCCATAATAATATTTAATTAAAATAATATTCAAAATGAGTTTTTATTTGAAAATATAATGTAAGTTCCTAAAATGTTATACATATGTTCTTTAAATTAAGAATGATATTTATAAAAATGTAGTTTTAATCCTTAAATTAATATTTTATTAATTAATGTTTTTATAAAATTCCAGGTATTTATTATAAAATTATAAAGTTTTAATTTTGGTTAAAATGTTTTTTCACTATTCACCTAAAAAATTTGATATTTCTGAAAAATCCCAAACATTAATCCAAAGATAATATTTTTATGATGAATATAAATATTTTGTTTTATTTTTTGAATTAAAATTAAAAACTTTTAGAATGTATATTGTTAATAAAATCAAAAAATATAATGAAAAAATATTTTTATAAGAATATGTCTTTTTAAAAGTATAAACCATTCTTCTTCTTAATATATTTCAGTTAGTAGTAAAATTAGAGTTAATATATTATTTATATAAAAAAGAAAGTAACCTATAATATAATTAGTTTTTAAGATAATGCACATAAAAATCCAAATTTATTAGAACAATCAATCTCTAAAAAAAGAGACATTATTAGTTTGGTAGACACATTAATTTTACCAATTAATTCGTGTAAGAAATGGAAATTATTTTATTTCATCATATATTTCATAATGTAATTTACTTTATTTTTACCATCTAATTTAATGGAAATATTTCAACAGTTATATAGTTTTTCACCATTAGTTTTGGATTGGTGTCTCATGTGGATAAATTTATTGAATACATTAGGTTTTAAAGGAATATATATTATCTAAAATACCAGAGAGTTACATTCTCCCCCATTAACTAAATTATTCCCTAAATATTTTAGTTATCATTCACTAATATTATTAGTTAAGTGTATATGAAAGATAGTAATAGCTCATGATATAATTTTTAGAGTGATATCAAAGTTAATAACTTGGTAAATTCTAGGGAACTAATTCATTCCTCTATAATAAATATATTCCAAAATTGGATTTCTTACAAAATGTTTATGATAAAAACATCTTATGAATAAGGTTTTGTTTTATATAATGGAGACAATTTTCCTAGTGAGTTTATCATCATCCTTGTAGCGATAAGTTATTATATATTTATTTAAGATATGAAATATGATCTATCTATTTCATTAATATGGATTCTATGTGGAGAAAGCTAATAAATTTCCAAAACCACATCAAACTCAATGCTAAGAAGGTTGTAGATATTTTTACAAGGAAATTTACCATAAACAAAAATATGTGACACAATAATTGTATCACTATATGTTTTATTAAATTCTTAACATCTATTCATCATATTGGTGGTTTTATATTCTTATAAAATATACTATTTATAAAGGAGTGGGTTTAACAAGATAAAAATGTATCACTAACACTTCTTAAGTCAAAGATTGATCTTTATCACTCCATATCATTTTCAAAAATCACATCAGTACTTGTTGTTTAATAGGATTTCTCTTATTGTATTGGTATTGGAATTTGTGGAGTCCTATCATTCTTAGATTATAGAAATTTCATTGATAATTCCCAATTTCACCACATTTACGACATTGAACTATTAGTGGTATCTCATGGAGAACTATTTTTCATTTCATGTTATCCAATGATTTTTTCATTTTTCCTTGAAAATTAGTTTCCCTATTCCGTCATTTACCATAAATAAAAAATATGTAAGTGACTTTGAGATATTCCATGGGGATCCCCTTCCTATAATATTTACATAAACTAAATTGAGCATTATTTCCTTGGAACATCTATTTTAGAGACTAAATATACTTGTAGTATCGATATAGGGATGTTAATGATAGGATTACTAGAAAATATCTACTTTATAAATACTTATGTATGTTATTAAACACTTATAATTGTTATTCGGTTTTTCTCTAATGATATTTTATAATAATCACTAAAATTAAAGGGACACAACCTCTAATACAAAGTATAGAGTCCTCAGTATCATTTATATTATATTACATTATTTTACACATAAAATTACTTAATTAATACAACCTAAGAATTAAAAGGTGTAGTATATTTGGAATAATTTGGAAAAACAAGAGCCTTAAAAAACCCATGTCTTTCTTATCTAATATATTTTATTTTCACAATACTGAGAACTGGCCAAAATATAATAAATATATTCAATATCTCCAATTATTTTTTATTAAAATATAATCATCTAGACATACCACACATATTACTTTCATTCATTACTAGTGAAAATAGAAATATAGAAACTTATGATCTCATATGGTCAGTAAGGATAAACCAAAGCGATATCAATCAATGATAATAAGTAAGAATAAGAAGAACATATGGGAATGAGAATGTAAACATGTAACATGAACATAAAATACAAAATTCTTTACCAATAAAAACATGGATCAAAAGACAAGAATCATACCATGAGGATTTAGAATGAATATACCAATATCAAATGAACTGTGAATAATATGATTTAAACACAATATAATAAAATAAATAATTATCATAATCAATGTTAACTCCCAAAACCATCAGTTTATAGTTGATATAGTCCCATAGTATAATAGGTTTACCCCCTAATCTTATACATGACCTTTCATGAGATAAAAATATTTACAAAATTCTTTGGAGGAATATAATATTCTTTTCCCACTAGTCAAATGACATAGAGCTCTTAGGATAAAAATACATGTACAATACATGGTATCTTTGGAGATGAAAAAAATTACCCAATTCATTTTAGGTATATATAATTTGGGACCCATTGATCACATCATATTATGTACATTCATACATGTTCCATAGAGAAAAAAACCTAAATAATTTCACCAGAGAATTATTAACACAATAAATACATGGATTTCATGATTATTTACACAAACAATGGCTCTGAAACACTTAAATAAATAAGGTGTATGGTCATAAATGAACTTATCTCAAGTAAATATAACATACTTATCAGGATGTTGACATTGATGGAAAAACCAATTAAAAAAAGAATGCTTCAAATGGTACCCACAAAAGAAGGGATCAGTTATTGGATTATTCAATACCATGAGTTAAATACCCTAAAAAAAATATATATATATATAGTGTATAAATTAAGAAACTGAATCCCAAAAATGCATATAGTTTAAAAAATAAAAAGTAAAATAAAAAATTATTAATTATATTTAGAATCCTTTTTTATCATTGCTACAAAACAAAATATTATGGGACACTTGTCAATGTCCTTTAAAAAATGTTGAAGTGAAAAAATTGAAAACCTTTATTTTGAAAATAATATAAAAAAATTGGATCAATAATTTTTTTATAATGTTTTCCAAATGAAATATGTTCTAGAAGATAAAACATTATATCATGGACAAAAAACCTTTTGAAAATTTTAAAAATATATTGGTTGAAAACCAACATCGTAAAAAAGCAAATAAAATTTTATTTCGAAAAGATTTAATGTGAAATATGATAGTCAGAAGAGTTAATATTAGGTTTCAAAATACTATAGAGGAACATTTATGGGATGAGAGAAACAAAGACATGTGTGATAAACCATCATTTAATAGGATGAGAATTATTCTAAAAATTGTTAAATTTTCAAGATGGAATAGAATTAATCAATAAGGATGATTTGAATCAAAAGTTATCACCCAAGATCAAAATATGTTATACTATATAAAATGAAATATAAATATGATGGATAACTATTTTAGCTCACAAAATCATATTTTGTTATGAAAAAACTCATATATTTAGGTAAGATATCATTCATAGTTTAGAGAAAGGAACAAAATGAATTAATGTTAGGTTTAAAAAATAAAACATAATTTTAAGATATTATAATTTTTGGGTTTTTAGTTAAACCATAAAAATAATATTGGTTTATAATAACCAAACATGCCTTAATGTAGGCTGGTAAAGATGAAAACACTTTTATTTTATCTTTATTTTCTAGACTACACTATAACCTCCTATGTATAAAAATAAATATCTTAATCAATTATTTAAAAACTTTATTTATAACTATTACCATTTATAATCCCCACTTAAAATAATTTTTAAATGTGTGTTAATTAATTATTATCTATTTTCAATATCGGGTGTGATAATCATGATCGTTTTGAACTAGTTTTTTGATAACATTATCATGATTAATTATTCTCCCAATGTTTATCATTATGAGATCATTCATCATAATATAATTTATTCATTATAAGAATTTATAAAGATATAATTTCATTCTCTGGGAGTTTTAGTTATGATCCTTGAAAAAGAACTCTGTGACAAGCATGTTTTAGTGATTTATAAAAAATGATGGTATCTTAAATAATGAGTGGAATATTAATTTTACTATTCCATAAAAAAATTATTAGTTTTTTATTTATGTCAATAATTATCCATAATAATTTTTCATATTCATCCATGATATTATTTTATATAATGGTTAATACAAGATGTCAGACCGACCCCAACATGAATATACCATAATTAATCGATTATTATGATTGTGAAATTTGTTTGTTTTTTATAAAATATAATTATTAAATAAGAAATATGATATTTATTATATAAATTTTAGGTTTTGAAACATATTTTACTTGGATTTAAAAATTATTAAAGAAATCATATTAGAAATGAGATATGTTACATCATAGAGGTGGTAGTTTTCACCATACACAATTAACATTTTCATTTCTCGAATAATAATAGGGACATATGGTTGATTATAATTTTTATCTTAATTATAATAATAATATTATATGTGTTATATTTATTCTTTAATTTCTCCCAAATAGTCAGTGAATCTTGGTGGTGGTGAAAAATAGAATTCATGACTTTGTGACGGTTATATTATGTCCAATATAAAAATAACATTATCAATTTTATTAATTGAAATAGGTAAAGATGGTTAAAAGTTATTCAATTAGAAAAATAATATTAATTTTTAAAAAATTACGATTTCATTATACATGAATTATAAAATTATATTTGGTAATTTAAGAAAGAAAAGATAATAAATTAGGAAAAATTTATTCATGTACATCACATTCACATTTCCTTGGAAGACTCCTTGAAAATGGTTGTATTAAGAAGGTATAATATTAAAACAGCATAAAATAAAAGGTATTGGATTAATAAGTTAGGGTAATGAAATTATTGTTAAGTGGAAATAGAAGAGTGGTCTTGAAGAGGTGGTGAGACGCCCCTTTAGTAAGTGGTGAAAACAAAATTATTAAAATTATAACCACATAATATTAAGAGTGAACTTGTTAAAAATGTCAATTGGATAAAAAATGGAAAATAATGGAGGGGGTTATGAGATAAGGGTAATCATAAATCATCCATTAATTTTCACACATATTTTATAAATATGCTTATAATTTTACTTTTACTATTTCTAATTTTACCTTGTTAACAAATTTTTTCCTAAGTAATTTTATTTTAATGTATAAAAATAAAATGTATATTATTATATACTTTTAAAATAATAAATAAAATATGAAATAAATTTTATTATAGAAAATTTCAATTTGTAAGAAATTTTTTTTAAATATCATATTTAATGTGAAAAAAAATGTTTTAAAGAAAATTTTATTTTTAAGATTAAACTTTATGTATAGGGTAAAATTATTTTTTATTTTGATTTTAATGTAGAAATTGAATTATAATAAACAATATAAAATTTATCATTCTTTCAAATCAACCTGAAACAAAATTTTACTAAAATATTATTTACTAAAAATAAAAGTAAAAAACCATTTCTATTGAAACATATTACTTAAATCCTTAAATGGTTAAACATAGGTTTTATAATGTATAAATGGTATTAAAAATATATAGTTTTCATTCAAAAAAATTATAAATTAAAACTTTAATAAACTACTAGGTATTTCTTATATAATTATAATGTTACAATTTTGGTAACAATATAATTTTCACTATTCATGTTAAAATCAACTATTTCAGAAAAATCCCAAAAATTAATCCTAATATAATACTATTTTGATGAACCAAAAAAATTAATTTCATTTTCTGAAATTTAAATTCTAAAATTTTATATTTTAAATTTTATATAAAATATTAAAATATAAAGAAAAACTATTTATAAAGGGAAATTAATTTTCCATATTTTAACCTTTCTTATACTAATTTTTTATCAATTAATAGAAAGATTTGTGTTATTATTTTATTAATATAAAAATATATACTATTAATATAAAAATATAACATATCTATAATATATTTAGTTTCCTAAAATAAATTATATAAAAATATAATTATAGAGGAAAAATAAATTTCTATCATTAAATTATATTTTTATTAATTTATATACAGTAATATTATCAACAAATTAGTAATAAAAATGACCATTATTATATTTTTAATGTATTTCACAATTCAGTTTCCTCTATTTTTACCCACTAATTCAATGGCTACATTTTGACATTTATATAACATTTCATAGTTCAGTTTGGTTTGGTGTTGCATGTGAAACAAGATATTGATCACATTATGTCTTATATGAAAATATATAATTTTAAATCTCATGGGTTTACTTATATTATAGTTCAATATTTTTTATTTGATTATATTTGATATATTGTGATCCAAATACATGTTTTTATACTTTATGTTGGAGTAATAAAAGTTGTTTTTAGAAAAACTATGTTGTGGAATGAAAACTGGTGGGACTCCAGGAGTATATGGTCAATGTTCTCAACTTTTAAAACTTTTCCTAGACTATGAATTCAGTTTTGGATGACTTCAAGAAAGAATTTTATAATTAATTCAAGGTTTAATAAACTATTTTTATAACCAATCACAATTGTAAATCCCTCCAATTTATATTCTAAAAACCTATTTATATTTTCAAATTAATTATTTTTTTCATATCAATTATTTGAGATATATTGAAAGAAATTTTATGATATATATATTTCATTTTATTTAATCAGGTTTTAAATTTACTAATATAGTACATGGTTCTTTGAAATATATTGTATTTTATGAGGATGTTTAATTAAATTTTCTCCATAAGGAATATGAGTTTTATCGAAAGTTTGCAAAAGGTAATATTAGTTTTAAGTTGTAATAGGTTTTTAATGGATGTATTCTAAGGTTTTTTAAAAATCATAAGGTATGTTCATTGTGTTATGTAAATGATTTTGGTTTTTTTATGACAAAGCATGTAATAAAATTTAATTTTTATTAGATAATTGAATTTAAAAATGTATTTTATAGATTTTAAATTGAATTATGTATTTCTTAACATCCTTAGGTTGTAGTTAGAATAAAAATAATGTTTCAATTTACTTTAATCATTTAATTTGTGATAAATTTTTTTAAAGTGAACAAACTTTTAAAAAATAAATTTTAGAATCTATATAAAATATTTTTATGCATTGAAGTAATTTTCATTATTCTATATATATGTTTTATTTTTGTGAGTTTTTATTTTTGTGATTTATACTTTAAATTATTTTTTGTTTTTTTGTTTTGAATCTTGAATAGTGTTTTGATTGGATCTAATTTCTTATGTTTTTAGAGTAAACCTCCAAGAATGTTATCAATGAATCATGAGAAGTTAAATTTAGGGTTATTTTTTGGTATTTACCTGATGTAGTTTATCTAATTCTCACCTTTACCTCAACATTTAATAGGGTTTCTAGGAAAAAAATTTCTATTCTCTTAGACTATATCCATTATTTATCTAATGAAATCCCACCATTATTTCATGGTGATTATAGTGACCCCAACCCAAGTAGCCTGGAGTCAGTGTCGTACTTTATTACATTGACATAGATACAAGTAATTTCATCATAAAGGAAAATTAATTTTAGTAATTTTGAAGAAATAAATTACAAATATGATACCCATATTAAGTTTTTAAAACAAAAAATATTATAACAAAAGTAAAGACTCATTATCCCTAAAACTCATTCTAACAATTAAACAACATATCATTGGGAAGGAAAAAAATAAATGTGATATTTAATGCTTAGTATGGGTTATGTAAACTTGAATCTGTCACAAATCAATAAACAATAATCAATATGGTAAGGTAAATTACTGAACACAAATTTATTTTAATCAATTACATGATCATAATATCATAAGAATAAAAAGATGATCAAATCATTCCATATAAATAAACACATGAGCATGAGACTTGATGATGAATATTGTAACTAATAAAAAAATCACAAGTAATATCAATAATTATATGATGAATAAATTGAAATGTCTTAAATAATAATATTTGTACTTAACACATTTAATGATAAGATCTATCCTCATTAGAGATTATGTTTTTGGGTAGAAACCTGTCAGATTTGGCCAGCTGATTCGACTCATGAGACTACAGATGCATCAAGGGGAATTCATTAATTGTTAACCAATCCAATTAATGAATTTGAAAATAATTTATCACATATATAATAATATTTTTAATTTATATACAATTTCCCTTATCTAATATCCATATTGAGTAAAAGATACAGATTTATCAATATTTTTCTAGTTAATCAAATGACGTTCAAAGTAAACATCGTATGTAAAAATGGTATAAAGTTATTGAAATTATCATATATATCAAAAAAGAATATGTATATTAAATATAAATTTAATTTTCAATGAAAAATGGTTACAAGAGAGTGATTTATTTAAGATAATGTAAAAATCAGAGAAGAAACTGAGATTTCACAATAACTTTTATCACTTAATAATATTCAAGTCAAATCCTCTTGGTTGCCTTATTCAAATTGAAACTCAAAATAACTTGGATTATTAATGAATCATGATATTACATGTAATAGGGAAATTATATAAACATTATAATTGGTAATTGGTTCATAATAAAAAATAAGTGTCAATGAAATGTAAATTAAGACGAAATCCACTACTGAATTGTTAACTTTTAGACTATAATACTTATAAAGAGTGATACTAAAATAGAAATGTCAACCCAAATATTTTTATAAAAAATAGTAATACACATTTACAGGTTTTATATACACCACATAAATGAAATAGGTTTTGAATATTACATGTGTGTCATTGAAGTAAAAAATGAGACAAAAATCCCTTACACCACATGTCCTTTTGGTTAAACATGATTTAACCTCATGTGCAATTATTTAAAATAAGAAATTAAATTATAATATTACTATATTAATACTTATAATATAATATATTATCATTTATGAAATATTATCACCTTTTTATTTATAATAAGAATAATAATAATGAAATAATTAGCATTTTATACAAAAAGTATAATTTTAAAACCAATCATGAATAAGGGTTATGAAAAATGAAGTATGTTAAGATCAAGGATATGGTAGGACGTACGTATGCATGCATAGTGTTTTAAATTTTTTAAAGATCGTTATGGAAAGGGTGTGAGTAATATTTTATATTTATATAATAATAATAATACAATAATATATATTTTTATTATACTTGTATATATCATTCATGTGGTTTGGTGATGAATCGCATCACTTCGTGAAGGATATTTTCCACATGTACATGAATGATGTCATCACATTAATGTATAAAAAAATAAATTGATATATTACCTTTTCTAAATGATTAATATGTCAGGTATATAATTTTTATTAAATTTATGTTAAATATAATTATTAACATTATTCATTGTCACCTTCCATGTAACATCTCAGATAAATAAGGAATAAAACAGTTCTCATATTTATTAATATTTGTGAATTAAATATTAATTTTACATTAAAGGGAACGCTATGTTCGATGGCGTACCTGATACACAACAATGGGTTTCTTTGAAATCTTACGTTGCACACAAATAATATAATATTAGTATTTTAAATGAGAGTTAATTCCAAGACGTTGTATTGGTGGTAATGAATTTAAAAAACCAAAATATAATTATATATGTTTGCTAAATGGTTTTTTAATTATCCAATAAAAGTTAGGGGCTTAAAATATGAATGAATCTAATTTTAAGCATGAATACTCTAATATTTAGTAATAGGTCGATTTACCTCCTTTTTATAGAGAACCCTCTTTAAATCTATTATTAGTCATTTTTATATGTTATATCTGAAAAAATTAAATTCTTCTTTAGATTTGGGACGTCAAAATTTACTTTGGGTAAATTTTTTGGTATTTTTCTGATAAAGTTTATTTATTTAATGAATAATAAAAAATACTATATTTTAATTCAAAAGTTCCTTTAATTATAATTAATTTATATGGTTAGATTTTATTTTAAATTGGTTTTAAATAGTAATTAGAATATATTTTTTCCATTTATTCTAATTTTGGTCATTGGAAATAATTTCATTTTGAAATAGGACATAAACAAGTGTCAATCTTTTGATAGTTATTATTTTATAAAAATACGCTATTTGGTTTAACAATGAGAATTAAATTTAAATTAATTAATGAAACCTCTATGTTTTGAATTTTTTAAAATAGACATCATTTTTTAATTAGAAATATCAAATATATCTTAGGCTGAATTTTTGGTATTTTTCTAAAAAACATAATTTTTTTATGAATAGTGAAACAACTTAGTAGTAGTTTAAAAACCTTATTTTTCATTTAAATGAGATTTTATGACTTTTGTGAATTGAATTTAAAAAATAAAACATACATGGTTATTGTTAGTAAGTAAAATATGTTTCAATAATATTAAAATAATTTTTGGATAATAGTAACTTTTGACTTTTATTTACCGCGATTAAAGGTAAATAGGGCAATTCAACGTAATAAAATATTATAATAAAAACAAAATTACCTTAACACTTGTACTAACCTTATTGGATGAGTCATGGCCGACCATGGAAATCCATGGGCCGATTTTGGGACCACATAGAGAAACATAAGTGTGATAATGACACTTTAGATTAATTAATTTAATGTAAAGGCAAAAATGACACAAACATATAAATTTTAGTAAATTAATTTTTACATAGGGTTATATAAAATATATTTTTGACTATAAATATTCATTGGAAAGATAAAAATATTTCATAAATCATGGTATTTGTTTTATAATTTTTAGAAAACAAATAAATTAAATTATTTATGACACAATAATGATGTAGTGTTTACCTCATTAATAAATGATTTAAATAAATAATATTATAAAGATTAAAATGATATCCAAAACGATTCCAATTTTTATTTCATGAATTTAATTCGACCATGAGTCATATTACCTTATACCGTAATGAGTTTTGGACCATTATAAACCGAATACCAATATATTCTAAAATAATATTATCACACTTTCCTAATGAGCCCCTCCTCCCCCATATAAAAATCCCTCAGTTCTAACCAATTCCTCACACCTCTCAAGAATTTTGGATCATCCATCCTCTTCCCAATTAATCTTAGTACATCAATATCCTCCTCTTAGAAGCCTTACCATAGGAATAAGGACCTTCAAGAAACCCTTTTGGTTCATACCAAAGTGAGTTACCCAAATTAAAGGTAACAGTTTCTCTTAACTTCTTTTCTTTGATATTACTTCTCCAACCCATAAACTCTTTTTATTCCTTAATTTTATAACAAAATAAGTGTAATAAATATACTAGGATGTGGTTATGATATGTATTATAACTACACTTGCACACACCTCCATCTAATGGGTGAAGAACATATTATTTCTATGGATGGCGAACTATTGTCTCACGAAATGATGATTGTTCATATATCTCCTTCTGCCTATCATGGTGGCCATTATGATGGAACTGTATTTATATATGATATATATATATATATATTTTATTTTTTCTTTATTCTTTTGTATTTTTTCATTTATAGCATACCATTATGGTTTTCATTATTGGTAAACGCGATAATTTCGTTTGAGAAAGTGTGGACTATCGTCCCCTCAAAATGATATGACTCATTCATACCATACGCAGGAAATATAAAGTATGGAGTTATTGAAATTATATATGATATTATACTGGACTTATAATATAACTATGTATCATTATGTTTTCATTCAATTAAAGTACAAAATAGTAATGAATGTAGCATTCAAGCATACATACGACTTACCGACTCCATGAATGGTGCATTTCATTTCTTATCTCCAAATGTTATGTAATGTCATAAATACATATATTAATATATATATAATATATATATGATATCTAAATCATTAATATAATTTTGGATATAATGTAATCTTGACCACATGTACAACTTGTAATTATATGGTGTTCATTTTTACTCAAGTACCAAATATCGACCAAACGAGCATTATTAACTTAAATGATTTCATATTGTATATAACATGGTAATAAGTGATATAAAAGGAATAATAAACTTGAAAAGGTGTTATTAATAAAGTATAAATTAACTTATGTTTATTATTCAGGAATAACATTGAACAAACAATTCAAGTCAGACACGAGGTAAGAGATTTCTTATCAGATTTTTAATTCTGTGAGATTTCCATTGTTCGCCACTGATTTATTTCTTGTGGTATATTGTGTACTAACTATTGATATATATTATCATTATTATCTTTATATTAATTTTATTTTTTGAATCATTGGGAGGTTATTAACCTTTGGTCATACAACTCAATTGATTACAATGTGGTAGGGGATATTCAACTCACTTTATATTCTTGTGAGATTCAAGCTATATTTTCCACTATTTCTTTTTGTGTGGTGTAAGAACTACCCATGATTGTGTGAATTGGGTAATATAATTCAATTTATGGGTATTTACATCATCATTTTATAATTATTATTTCATGGGTTGTATGTTTCATAAGTTACCAAATCGGTAAGGGAACCATTTAACCCAATTTTCATTCCTTGGGTTACTCTTCTAATTCATAATTATGTCATGATATGATTATGTGTGGATTCACTGTTTATTTATTTATGTTTTTATTTTAACTCCCCTTGGTGTGGATATACTTTTTATTCACATAATCACTCCATTGATAAATTCTCATGTCATCAATATGAACTTGATAAGAGTAATTTTAACTCAATTTCCATTCATTGGGCTAAACATCCAAGTCATTGGTTTTGTATTAAAAAGAACATGTGTGAATTTCATATGATTGATTTACACTGAATATCCAATAATATTGAGTATATTTATATTTGTCACACATTATTATGTAACTTATTTAACCTTAATCTAAGGATACCGTTTTTATAAGGGATTTCGTCTCAATTTAAATTCCATTGAGACATCATTATAGTTATGCTCTTTTAAATGATTTATATACTATCCTTTGGCATATTATTTCATGAATCACTTTATTCTCATGATGTTATAATGTTCTGATTAAATTTTATTCCTCAATTATTTTTATTCAAGTGTCTCTCATTTTGTTAAAAACACTTTAGCTAAAATATCGTTTTAAATGTTTTAATGATTTATTCTTCTAAATCATTATCATTAATGTCCATATTTTAAAAAAGGTTTTAAGGATTTATTTAGATTTACAATAATGTCTTCAAATGATAATTTTTTTTAAAATCTTCAAAGTGGTATGGGACGCTTTGATTAAAAAATATCTTTATTAAATGTTTTAAATTATTTTGAAAATGATTTGATAAATCATTGTTTATTTCAATATCTTGAATTGATATATTGTGATTAGAATGTCCAAATGTTATATTTCCGTTATAATTTTTTTATTTGTTATGATTATGTTATGTTTAATGGTCATTATTTAAGTATACGGGTGGTTCCATGATAAACCTAATGTGGGTGAGCCCGAGATAGCTCTCCAATGAATTAGGTAATGTTACAGAGGTAAACGTGATATTTCTTCTAAGAGATTTAGGGAATATACTGTGATGGTTCCTCCAAGTGTAACTCCCTATATAGTTGTGATCGCTACAATGTAAGTTTTACATGTATGCCATAATTAACCTTTATGATTTATGATTTGTGTGTGTTATTCATAAATCATATGATTTCGTATGGTATGTTATGATTGAATAGTATGGTTTCATTGATTTGTATTTATTCATGGGATAATGTTTTCCTTCCTTATTTTTAACCCTTACTGAGCTTTTTATGATCATCCCAAGTTTTTGAAATGTTTTTGACACGACTTAAAGATGAATAGGGTCAAGGATGTGATCAAGGAAAATTCATGCTGTCTAAAAAATAGAACAAGAAATGTTTATTTTTAAGAGTTTTTATTTTATGAAAAAATAGATACCGAGTAGTAGTGTCTACATTTAATATTTAAGTGGTTATGTAATAGTTATGGCCTAATTCTCTAAATCTATAAACCTGAAAAGATCCTCAATGTGAATTATTCATTTAATTCAATATTATGTAATGTTTTAAGGCCGAGTCCTTATAGTTTCTATCAAATGTAGGTTTAGATTACAATAGAGGTTAGGGTGAAATTTAATAATAAGAGACATAACAATAATGGTTAACATAATAGAATGAGTCATAGTTATTCTAGAAGTGATAAATGGTTATTACAGTTTGGGGAGAAAAATGAAAGGCATTAGATTACCTTTGAGGATAAATTATGTTATGGTTATTTTTGAGGAATTTCAATTTTTTTGTAATATTATGAAATTTTATAGTTTTTGAAAAAGGAAAACATGCAGACCGAGTGACAACCCGTCACATCGGACAAAGCTGCAGTAATCGAACCCACAACCAAAGGGCGATTGGCATTTATCACCTACCACTGGACTACGTGAAGTCCCTAGTTAGTATGATTAATTATTTTTAGTTAAATGAATTTATTGATCAATAATATTTTAATTTTGGAATATATGTTTTATCAAATACATATTCTTAGTATAGGAAATTGATTTTGTTATTAAGTGATAACGGTCATTTTGGAATACATTCTCTCTTTTAGGAACACTATATGCTTAAGAAAAATAGAATACCATGGGATTTAAATTGTGCAGTAATTGTTGAAATATTATTTTGGAATAATATATGTTTTTATTGTGGAAATAAGGTGATTTGGGTTATTTATGGAAATGATTAAACTATCATAGGGAATATGTAATTAGGTTAATTACACATCAGTATGAGACCTTAAGAGTAGTTGATTTTATTTGGAGATAAATATTAAGATTTACTATGGAAGACTATGTGATAAAATCCTTCTGAGTTTTTGGTTTCATTATTATATTTGATTATTTTGAATAATTTTATGGACAATTGTATATTGAATGGTATTTCTTGAACTTTGGGTACTTTTGGTTGAATTTTGGAGATTAAGAGTAGTACATCTTTTTATAAAGGACTATCCTTTTGGGGATTATCTGATCACGTACTAGCCAATTTTGGATTTGGTTAAATTATAAGGATAGGGGTATATATTTTTCATATTTTTATTATCATTTTATTCTATAGAAGTTGATTATAGTGCTTTCAATGGGAACAAGTCATCTTGAATACTTACAATTTAGAGAAAATATGATTTTGTGGTAGAATTTTATTAAAGGATGACACTCTACATGATGAGTAAGTATATTTCCTTAAGATATTAGTCTTGTTATTAATAAAACTCTTTAACTATATGAAAATGGTATTGAAGAAAAAATATTATAAGCTCTCTTTTATCATCATACTTTTACCCAACCACAAATTTATGGTATTGTGGTGGTTAACTTTACGTGATCAAGTTCTCTATCACTCTCTATTAGTCTATGAGAGTTAGTCTCTCTTCCATATCCATGTTTTTTATATGGAATCCTAGTAAGGTTTATCTCGGGAAACCTTTGTACTTCTCTTTCTTTCTTTTAAATTTATTTTTACTGACTCTTTTCCGATGTAGGAATTTTAATGAAGTTTCCAAGTCCCTTTTTAAAATTGTGAGGACGCAATTTCCAAAAGAGGGGAAGGATGTAACATCCTAGATAAATAAGGAATAAGACACTTTTCATATTTATTAGTATTTGTAAATTAAATATTTATTTTATATTAAAGGGGATTCTATGTTTGATGGCGTACCCGATACGCAACAACGGGTTTCTTTGAAATCTTACATTGCACAATAATAATAGAATACTATTATTTTAAATGGTAGTTAATGCATAACTATTGTATTGGTGGGGATGAATAGAACTAACTAAAATATGATTATATATGTTTCTTAAATGTTTTTACAATTATCCAATAAAAGTTAGTGGCTTAAAATATAAAATAATATAATTTTAAGCATGAATACTCTAATATTCAGTAAAAGGTCGATTTACCGCCTTTTGATGGAGATGCCTCTTTAAATATAGTTTTGGACATTTTTATATGTTATATTTGAAAAAATAAAATTCTTATTTATATTAGGGACATCAAAAATTACTTTTTTTAAAATTTTGGTATTTTTCTAATAAAATTCTTTTTTTAATGAATAGTGAAAAATAATGTATTTTAATTCAAAAGTGCCTTTTAATTTAATTTATTTATATGGTGAGATTATATTATTAATTGGTTTTAAAGATTAATTATAGTATATTTTTACCGATTAATCAAATTTTGGTCACTAGAAATAATTTCATTTTGAAATTGGACATAAACGAGTGTCAATCTTTTGATAGTTATTATTTCTTAAAAACACGCTATTTGTTTTGACAACAGGAATTAATTTTATATTAATTAATGAAAAATATATGTTTTGAATTTTGTAAAATATAAATCAGTTTTTAATTCAAAATATCAAATATATCATAGGATTAATTTTTTGTATTTTTCTGAAAAACTACAATTTTTTATGAATAGTGAAACCACTTATTAGTAGTTAAAAAACTGACTTTTTCATTTAATTAAAATTTTACCACTTCTGTGAATTTAATTTCAGAAATTCTACATACATGGTTGTTATTAGTAAGTAAAATGTGGTTCAATAATATTAAAATAATTTTTGGTGAACAGTAAGTTTTGAATTTTATTTACCGCGGTTAAAGGTAAATATGGTAATTCACGGTAAAAAGAACAATATAATTATAAATAATTACCATAACACTTATACTAATCTTATTTTATGAGTAATTTATAGAAATGGGCATATTTGGTTCGATTTTGGGACCCCATGGAGCCACTTAAGTGTGATAATGACACTAGATTAATTAATTTAATGTAAAGGCAAAAATGATATAAAGAAATATCATTTAGTAAATTAATTTTTACATGGGGTTATGCAAGTTATATTTCCAACTATAAATATTATTTGGAAATCTTAAACTATATCCTATATCATGGAAGTTTTTTTATAAATTTTAGACTAAAATAAAATAAATTATTAATGACAAAATAATGATGCAATGTTTACCTCATTAATAAATGATATAGATTAATAATATTACAATAATTAAAATAATATCTAAAACCTATAAAATTCTTATTGGATGAATTTATTTCATCAATTAGTCATATTATATTATACCTTAATTATTTTTGACCCTTTAGAAACCGAATATCAATATATAAAAAAATAATATTATCACACTTTCTTAAAGAGCCCCTCCTCCCCCTTATAAAAAGACCTCACTTATAACCAATTCCTCACACCTATAAATCATTTTATATCATCCAAAATCTACCGAATTAATCTCCCTCCATCCATATCCTCCTCATAGAAGCCTTACCTTAAGAAGAAGGCACTTCAAGAAACCCTTTTGGTTCATACCAAAGGGTGTTATCCAAAATAATGGTAATAGTTTCTCTTAACTTATTTTCTTTTATATTACTTATCCATACCCTAAAATATTTTTATTAATTTATTTTATAAAAAGAACTATATAATAAATATACTAGGATTTTTTATGAGATATATTTTAACTAAACTTACACACACCTCTATCTAATGTGTGAAGAACATACTATTTTTGTGGACAACGAACTACTGCCTCACGAAACGATGATTGTTCATATATCTCTTACCACCTCTCATGGTGTCCATTATGATGGAACTATATTTATACATGATATATATATATATTATTTTTATTATTTCTTTATGCTTTTTTATTTTTTCATTTATAGCATACCTTTATGGTTTCCATTAAGGGTAAACGCGATAATTTCATTTGAGGAAGTTCGGACTACCACCCCCTTAAAGTGGTATGACTCATTCACACCATACGTGGGACATATAAATGATGGAGTTATTGAAATTATATATGATATTATATAGAAATTATAATATAAATATCTATCATTATATTTTTATTCAATTAATGTATGAAATAGAAATGAAAGTTGCATTCATTCGTACGTACGTCTTACCGTCTCCATGAACGGTGCATTTCATTTTGTTATCTCCAAATGTTATGTAATGTTATAAATACATATATATACTGGATATATAAGATATATATGATATCTAAATCATTAATATAATTCTGGAGATAATGTAATCTTCACCACATGGACAACTTGTAATTATAAGGTGTTCATTTTTACTCAAGTACCAAATATAGAGAAAACAACCATTATTAACATAAATGATTACATATTGTTTATAACATGATAATAATTGATATAAAAGGAATAATAAACTTTAAAAAGGGTTCTTAATCAATTATAAATTAACTTATGTTTATTATTCAGGAATAACAAGGAACAAATAAGTCAAGTCAGACACGAGGTAAGGGATTTCTTATCTCACTTTTAATTCTGTGAGATTTCTATTGTTCACCACTAATTTATTGGATGTGGTATATTGTGTATGGAAATTTGATATATATTATCATGATTATATTTATATTAATTTTATTAGGTGAATCATTGGGTGTTTATTATCTTTTTGTCATACGACTCGATTGATTACAACGTGGTAAGGGATTTTCATCTCACTTTTTATTTCCATGAGATTCATGCTATATTTTCCACTATTTCCTTTGTGTGGTGTAAGTAATACCCATGATTGTATTAATTGGGTAATATACTTACATTTATGGGTATTTACATCTTTATTTGATGATCCTTCTTTCATGGGTTGTATGTTTCGTATGTCACCAAATCGGTAAGAGAACCACTTAACCCAATTTCCATTCCTTATGTTACTATTCTAATTATTAATTATGTCATGATATGATTATTTGTGGAATCACTATTTATTTATTTATTTTTTAATTTCCACTCCCCTTGGTGTGTATATGCTTTTGATACACATAATCACTCCATTAATAAATTCTCAGGTCATCGATATGAACTTAATAAGAGTAATTTTAACTCAATTTACATTCATTGTGTTAAACATCAAAGTCATTGGTTTTGTATTAAAAAAACATGTGTGAATTCCCTATGATTTATTTACACTAAATATCCAATCATATTGAGTGTGTTTATATTTTTCACAAATTATTTTTTAATTGATTTATCCTTAATCTTAGGATACCATTTTTATAAGGGATTTCATCTCAATTTACATTCCATTGAGACTTCATTATCAGTATGCACTGATTCACTTTAATACGGTGTATATAATATCCTTTGGCATATTATATAATGAATCCCTTTATTCTCATGATATTATAATGTTTTGATTAAATTTTATTCCTCAATTATTTGTATTCAAGCGTCTCTCATTTTGATAAAATCTATTTAACTATAATATTGTTTTAAATGTTTTAATGATTTATTCTTCTAAATATTTATCATTAATATACATGATTTAAAAATGGATTTAAGGATTTATTAATATGGAAAATGATGTTTTCAAATTATAATTTATTTAGAAGCTTCAAAGTGGTAGGGGACCCTTTGATTCAAAAATCTATTTATTAATTGTTTTAAATGGTTCTGAAAATGATTTGATAAAGAATTATTTATTTCAATATCTTGATTTGATATATTTTTATTAAAATATAGAAATTTTATCTTTCCTTTATAATTGTGTTATGTATTATGATTTTGTTATGTTTATTGGGCATTGTTTATTAATACAAGTGGTTCTGTGATAAACCTAGTGCGGGTGAGCCCGAGATAGATCTCCAATGCATTGGGTAACGTGATGGAGGTAAACGAAATGTTTCTCCAAAGAGATTTATGGAATATATTGTGATGGGTATTCCAAGTGTAACTCCCTACGTAGCTGTGATAGCTACAATATAATTTTGATATGGATTCCATAAGTAACCTTTATGATTTATTATTTGTGTGTGTTATTCATAAAACTTATGATTTTGTAAGGTATGGTATGATTGAAAAGTATGGTTTCATTGATTTTTATTTATTGATGGGATAATGTTTTCCTTATTTTATAACCCTTACTGAGCTTTTTATGCTCATCCCAAGTTTTTGAAATTTTTTCCACAGGACTTAAAGATGAATAGGGTCAAGGATGGGATCAAGGAAAAGTCAAGTTGTCTAAAACATGGAACTAGACATGTTTCTTTTTAAGAGTTTTTATTTTTAAAAAAATTGATACTGAGTAGTATTGTCTACATGTAATATTAAAGTTGTTATGTAATAGTTATGGCCTAATTCTCTAAAACTCTAAACTTGAAAAGATCCTCAATGTGAATTATTCGTTTAATTCAATATTATGTAATGTTTTAAGTCTAGTTCCTTATATTCCATGTAATGTGTTAGTGAAAGACAAATCACATCATTTCATGTGGTGGTAATCCACTGTACACACAAGTGACGTTATCATGTCACATATAAAATAGAAAATAACAAGTTATATATGATATGATGACTCCATAGGTATAATAACATTATATATATTTTATTTATACTTTGTATTAATCATAATACCAAACCTTTAGATGTGGTAATGGAAAAACAAACGACATTAGTTTGAGAGCCAGTAGTCCATCATACACACAAATGATGATTTTGTAACCCATTTGACATAAGTGAGTATAGTTTTAGGTCATCAAATATTTATAAAAACATTATATTATGTGAATTAAACTATTTTTATCATATCATAATTATTTTATAATAATTTATGTCAGTGAAGAATGAATTAAAATAAATATGATCATTAAATAACATTAGCTTTTCGTCGAGTATTCTCCTAAGGTTTGTACTAAATCCTTCTTAAGTTGGATTCCATCCCAAAATAAGTATTCTAGGATGAGATAAGGTAATTTGGGAAGTTATTTGGGAAGTTATTAGTGAATATGAATTTTATTATAGGTGTTAATAAGTGAGGGGAGTGAGTTCCCTTTTATAATTGGGGTGGAGTGACATTTTTTGTAAATAGCCAAAATATTCACTATTGGTAGGTATCCTTTACATAATGTACCAAAAAAATTGATCAATATTGTTGGTGAGGATTTACTATTTTGATAGAAACCTTCAATAGAAAAAATACAATTTTTTAATGTTATTCCATAGTATTTAAGTTTACTCAATTTTATCCTTTTAATTTTTTACCATGATAAATTATATATTTTTATTTACCTAGGTAATTTATCCTTTAGGAAAAAAATTGAAATCAGTTTTACTAGATAATTTAGACATACTAGTTCTGAAAATTAAATAAAATTTATTAAATAAAATTTTAATGTGATTCTAAAATTAATTTGAATACAAATTCATGTAATTCACTAAAACACCATTTTAACCTAATTGTGATAACATAGTTTTTTCTATTTAGGGGTAAATATAGTCATTATAAAATGAATTTTTTCCATTTATAGAACATAGTTAATATTTATTGACATTTATATATCACTTGTAATAATATAGTATTTTTTTAAATTTTAAACCATTTAATAAAAATAATTTATTATTCCATTAATGTCAATTTTGATACTATTAATTTAATTTGAATTAAATAATATATCAATAAAATTATGAAATTAAAATATATTAGGTTTAGAACAGTGAAAAATGATATAATAATCTAAAAAATTAATTTAACACAATAATTCATTCAATTTACATCGCTTTTAATATATTTAGTATCATTTATTCTATTTAATTATTAATGAAATAATTAATGTGTTTTCATTTCTTAAGCAGTTAATATAATTATTTCATCTTTAAAAAATTAATATAAATTATCATGAAAAAAAAAGAATTTATATTTAAAATTATTATTTATAACATAAAAAATTATTTTTTCCCTATCTCAAAGCTTTATAGATATTAAAATCATGGAAGGTTCCTTTTTTGTCTTTTTCATTACTTAACTTACTATATATGTCACTTTCATATAATATTATCTCATTGACTCATAAAAACAAATAATAAGGATATAAAGGTCGAAATATGGCCATTCAATCACTGTTTTACTAGTTGGTAGTTCATTTAACCCCTTATCTATTAAGTTCAACCCCATGATAAACTTTTTATTAAATTAATCATGGATATTAATTTTAATTTTCTTCACTAATAATTAATGTTAAAAATTAGTTTTATCTTATTTGATAATTTAAATTACTATATTTTAAAATATGGAATCCATTTGGTAAAATTCAAACAAAAAAGTGGTGTAATTTAATTTAAAATTAATCATGAAAATGAAACTAGAAAATATGTCTTTAAAGTGAAAACATTCAACAGTTTACAATGTTTTTATATAAAAATTAAATATTAAAATTATTAAAATGGCTTAAATTTTATTAATTGATATAAAATTTGACTAATTTTACTTTAATACCAATTATACATATAATTTATCCATATAAAATTTTTAAATGAATATGTTGTTTTCAATTTAAATGTTGTGTTTCTCACTAATCATCAAAAATCAAAATTCCCAGTAAAATCCCAAAACATCTAACTAAGTTAATTTTGGTTTTAATATTTTAAAAATTATGTTTATTTTTTTATAATTTTTCTATAATTGTTAAAAATTATTTATAAATTAAATGGGAAATGCATGACTAAACTGTCTTTTAGGAAAAATACAGTTTTTTATAAAAATGTTTTAGTTATTTTAAATTATTCTTATTATATATATAATAAATATATATAATAAATGGGTGTAAAATATATATTTTAATAAATTAGATAATTATATTCATAAACATAATTCAAATGTCTAGGTAATAACTATAATATTAAATAGTTATATTAATAGTACATTGTTGTTTGGTAAAACTCAGTTTTGTGTGTAATGTAAGATTTTGAATAATCTCATTATTTTGTTTAAGAAAAGATAAAAATATTGTTACATATAAAAATATATATTTAACAGATTTATTATATTTAAAAATAAATTTATCATAAAGTCATGGGATTTTATATTCCCTTATATGCTTGGTGTAGCATGTCATATACGCTATTGAATAAAATGTTATTCATTTATAATTTAAGGATGTTACTTTCTAACCACCTTAAATGATATTCATTCTCACAATTTAAAATTGATCTAAATAATTAAGGGTTTCAAAATATTTTGTACAAAAACCCACATCGTAAAAGGGTTAATAAGATATCCTTTTAACAAGAGAGAAAGGGTAGTCCAAAGGTCATCTAGAATAGTCACATTGCTGGGTTTCCATGTAGGAGAACATAAATGGGAATTTAAAACATGGAAATGAAAAAAAAAAGTAACACCCAATTAGTAATGGATAGTTATAGTTAATATGATTAAAAGGATGTTAATAACCACAAATATATAAACTAGATGTGTGAAAAGGGTCATTAATATCATAAAAATGAGGGTAATAGGACAAAATTTTATTTCCAGACCATTTTCCTATAGTTGAAGATTTATTTTATTGACTAGTAATATAAGGAAATATACTAACATAAAATGATTATAATTTATAATAAGAATTTAATCCTTTGGTTATACTTTGATCAATTTCCAATTCATCCCTTACTATAATAAATGAATATCCAAAAATAATTTTTTTAAAATTTGATGCACTAAAATTTACTTTCAACATATACAAAGATTCATAAAAGAGTGATAGTTATTTTCATCTATCTCCAAAAAAATTACAAATCCAATATGGTTATCCAAAGTTATCCAATATAAATAAATTTCTATATAGTAAATTAGTACATTAATCAATAATACTTTATCCAAAGTTCAACATAATCTATTTCATAAATGGTTAACCTTATAGACCTTCCAGAACATTAAGATAAAAAATTGTAGGCAAAAATTCATTAAATTTCTAAAATAAACATTTCATTAATCTCTCAAAAAATATGAAGTGGCTCTGAATAATCCCATACAAAACATGTGAAAACCTTCATCATGTATTCTTATGAAATAAAGTAATGAAATTAATTACCACAAGAAAACATTTAAAACAATATTGATTCCTTATTACGTAAACAAATATGTATTATTGTATGTATTCCTTTGATCTAGAAATACCATTTAATCCATTAATGATAGGAAAACCACTTTTGAAAAAATCATTAATTTGTTCCAAGGTAGTCACTACTGTCTAATTTACATTATTCATTCCAATAATCTACATATATGAGCATCATTATCACAGTACCAGGAACATGTCAAGGGTTTTCTTTCCCTCAATAATATATTTTACAAGAAGTTTAAATTTCTACTGAATCATTTTTCTTCTTCATTATAATTGTTCAGTATACACTTTGAAAATCCTTAATGAAAAGGCATATTAGTACAATCCTTAAGAATTTCATAATTCTTTTAACTCAGATATAATTGAAAAAATAATCAAATAACATAATTCTTCAATACAAACACCAGAACATTAATCATTAATCTTCATATGTGGTTTTAGTATAACCCTTACCATGATCTATTAGATTCTATTAAGGTATACTAATTTGATGGTTGAGACATTGATTTAACTAGTTCCCCGTATCCTTATAGTTAAATAATTACACATTGGATAAATATTTTCATAACCTCGCAATCATAAGTACTATGGACCATATCTACGCACTGGAAGAAAGATCTTATTCCTTTTAATCAAGTACAAGGGTGTTCTTTTCTACAATTATCACATATGGAGAATTTTTTTCCCTTATTTCTATTAGACAAATTTTTAACAACCATTATATTATTATAATGCTTCACATTGAATATATAATACTTATAGAATAATTTATATAAATTTATATCACATGACACAATGTCTTTATAATATTAAAATTATTTGGGTAATATCTCACTTTGAAAAATTGGATCAAACCCTTAAAATAAATGATCATTTATATAGTTTAGATTATGTGAATTGATAATATTCTCATTCCTTATACTAGTAACCATTTATAAATTATGGAATAAACTAAATTAGATTATATCATTATGAAAAATAAATTATAATCCCAAAACTAGTGAAATTCATAACATAAATTGACAATTTATGTATAGCTAATCTAATAATCATAAATAGGTTTTCTTTATGGATAGCCATATTTAAAGATATTCATAATGGTTCTAAATGAAAATTTTAATTACACTATTAGTAACCCCCAGGAGTATAAAAATAGGTTCATATAAAGGGTCATTTTCATGCACTATTTGATAATCAAGTTCAACCCAATGCACCTTTTTCTGAGTTATTACCCTGAGGTACCTCAATGACTGCACTACATCCACTTTTAGTATCCCAACATAGATGTATTGATAATAAAAACCACATAATATCTACCATACCAAAACATTATGTTATTATGCTATACATATCCTCAATATCTATCATAGTGTTATGTTCCCTAATCTATGTTTTCCAAAATCTATCTCCCATGGTTTATACTAAACTTTCTTTGATACCAATTATACCGACCCCGACCCTAGTATCCTAGAGTTGGTTCTTTATATTATCACATTGGAATATATACCAGAAATAAAATATTGAATGACCGTATAGTATAATAGTATTTGGGAACTACATTACATACATGATTCCCTTATATTATTTTGAAAATAAAATAAATCATAACAAATGTAATGGTTCAACATCCTTGAAACTAATTCCAAGAACTCATTTTCATATACTCAAAAAGTGAAACAAAATAAAAGTGAGATTAAAAGATTAGTAAGGTTTTATTCTATCAAAAGATATCATGAATTAATAAATAATAATCAACATGCAATGGTAAATGACTAAAGACACATTCCATTTAATTAGTAACTTGAGTATAATATAGTAGGAATAAAAGATGATAAAATTATTCCATAATAATAATCACATGAGCTAGAAACTTGACCATGGATATTATAACTAATAAAATAATTTCATGGAAAACCAATAATGATGTAATGCGTAATATTAACCCTATTAACTATCATGATCTATACTAAACACAATTACTGTTAAGATATATCCTCAAGATAGTTTATTTTTGTTGATAGAAACCCGCCTGATTTGGCCAACTCATTCATCTCATGAGACAACCAATTCATCGATGGGATTGTATTAACCAATTCCAAACTGATGTAATTCTTACCCAAATAATTCCTCATATATCAAATAATCAATTTAATTCAAAAACAATGTTCCTTATCAAATATCTATATTGGGTAATGGATACATATTTTACAATATTTTCTAATTTAATAAAATAACTTTAAAAGTAATCATGATATGTAAAAATGGCATAAAATTTAGAAAATAAATATATAAATTTCATAATAATAAGGATATTTAATATAAATTTAATTTCTTATGAAAAAATATTTTAATAAAGTGATTGTTTCAAGAGTGTGTTAACAATAACAAAATAAAGTGGGAATTCACAATAACTTTTACCACTTAATAATTATTAAGTCATATACCATTCATGAAATAAATAAAATTTAAACTTAAATTACAATTATTTAGGAATAAATAATGATATAGTTTTCAAATTTGAAGCATATATTCCACATAAGAGTGAATTGGTGCATAATAACAAATAAGTGTCAGTTGAATGAAAATTGAGAATAAATCCCATACCGAATTGTCAAAATTTAGACCGTAAACATCAGGAATGATATATCCTCAAATAAATATGTAATACCATATAGTATTCATTAGAATAATTATAAGATACATTCATGGTAAGTATATACACCACAAAAAATAAATAGGTGGCGAATATGATGTGTGTCTCACAGAAGTAAAATGTGATAGAGAAATCCATTACCTCACGTGTCATTTTGGATAAAAACAGTTTAACATATTTTATATTGGATTTACACATGTTATTAACTTATAAAAGAACCATTTTAAAACTTATAATATCATATATGATCCTTTTATTCAATATTATAACCCATTTATTAATAATATTTTATTTTTTTCATTGTTTTAGGTTTTAACTGCATTATTTTTTCATGCATGATTTGTCCCGATAGATCCAGTTATTTCCCAGATTATATAGTTATATAATAATTATAATAATAATTATTACATAATTATAATATTTTACAGAAATTATAATTTTAAATCCAATAATTAATTATGGTTACGAAAAATTAAGTATGTTATGATCATGGAGATGGTAGGTCATATGTACGCATGGCTAATCTTTTTCATTTATAAATGATCATTATAGAAAGGTTATAATTAATATTTTATAATTATATAATGATAATATTATCACCATATTATTTCATTATGTATACTTATATATATCATTCATGTGGTTCGGTGATGAAAAGAGAGTCACATCGCTTCATGAAGGTCGTATTCCACACATACATGAACGATGTTATCATCTATAAGTGGAATAAATAAAATGATATATTATATTTTTATAATGATGAATATTTCCTAAATATAATATTTTTCATGTATATAACATATAATAAACAACATTTTTCATCATCACCTTCCATTTGAAGTGTTAGTGAAGTTCTAATCACATTGATTTGCAACGCGGTAGTTTTCCATAAACATGAGCAATGTTATCGTGTCTCCTATGGAATGGAAAGTAATATATTATAAATGATATAATGATTCCTAAGGTATAATTAGGTTATATATATATCATTTATATAATTTATATCCATCATAATACCCATACTTGAGAGGTGTTAATGGAAAACAAACTACATTAGTTTGTGAGGAGGTAGTCCTCTGTAAACAAGATTGATGTTTTAGTGACCCAGTTGATGGATGTGGAGTTAGTTTTAGTAAATTAAATTTATATAAAAACAAAAAAAATTAGTTAATATAATGTGTTTATAATATAATCATGTTTTAATTAATATTTAAGGATGTTTATGGAGAATTAAAATAAAGATGCTCATTGAAGAACATTACCTCTTCTTCAGGTATTCTCCTTAGGTATTCACTAAATTCTTTATAGTTTGAATTTGTTCCCACAATAAGTCTTATAAGATGTGTTTAAGAATATTAGTAAGTTATTTGGGTAGGTTTCTATTCAAAAAAAAGGTCTTTATATGTGTGAATAAGTGAGGGGAGTCAGTGACCTTTTATAATTGATGGGGAGTGAGGTTCATCAATATACCCAAAAAATATTCACTTTTGGGAGGTCTCCCTTACATAATGTCCTAAAAAATAGATCAATGGTGGAGGGTAGAATTTATTTTTTAGAAAACATATACCACATGAAAAATAAATAAATACAGTTTTATAATGTTACTCCTCAGTCATTATGTTTACTCAATTTTACTCCTTTTATTTATTTACCAAGGTAACTTATATCTTATTATTTAACTAGGAAATTTATTCTTTAATATTATAATTAAAACTTTTTTGGTTATATAATTTTGAACTAATGACTCTAAATTTGAAATAAAATTTATTGAATAATAATCCAATGTGTTTATAAAATTAATTTTAATACAAATTCATGTAATGTCCAAAACACTATTTTGACCTTAATAGTGCTAATAGAGTTTTTATATATTTAGGGGTCAATATAGCCATTATAAAAGAAAAATTGGTCCATTAATAGAATTTAGTTGATATTTATTTTTATTTATAAATAAATTATCATAATATAGTGTTATTTTTAATTTTAAATCATTTAATAAAATATAATGTGTTATGACATTAATGTCAATTTTGACATTATTCATTTAATTTGAATGAAAAAATATCAATATAATGATCAAATTAAAATATATTATTTAAAACATAGTTTAAAATAATATAATAATCTAAAAATATAATTTAAATCTATAATTCATTCAATTTTAGTCACTTTTAATATTTTAAGTATCATTTATACAATTAAATTATTAACTAAATAATTTATGCATAGGCGTTTCTTAAGTATTTAAATTACTTTTTTTATATATATAAAATAAAATGAAACAATAATGATAAAAGACAAACATTTATAATTAAAAATAATATTTATAACCAAAACCTATGATGTTTTCCCCTATCCTAAGTCTTTATAGATATTAAAGGTATGGAAGGTTTCTTTCTTGTATTTTTCTTTACTAAACATGTTATATTGGTCATTTTCATAGAATAGTATCCTAATAAATCATAAAAATAAATATTTAGGTAATAATGTTTAAACCATGTACATAAAATGGGGTTTGGATATGTATTTAGGACATTTCACCCCATAGCTATTTAGTTTAACCACCGATAAACTGGTTTTTTAACTGAATCATGGTAATTAATTTTAACTGTTGTCAATAATAAATAAGGTAAAAAATTAAATTTACATAATTATATCATGTAAATTATTATGATTCCAAATATTTACTTCATTTTGAAAATTTAAATACACTTAAGAGGAAGAATTTATTTTAAAATTAATCCCGCGTACACGATAAGAATGAATGTTTTTAAAGTGAAAATATTCGAAAGTTTACGATATTTTTCCATCAAAATTCAATATCAAAAATGATACCAATTACCTAAATTATTATATTTTAGATAATATTTAAATTAAAATTCTTCAAAAACAATTACATTTAAAATTTCACTTTATAAATTATTTAAATGAATTGTCATTTTTTGATTAAAAGTCGTTATTTCCAACTATTCAACAAAAAATGAATCTTCTCAGAAAATCCTATAATTTCACCATAAGATAATTATGGTTTTAATATTTATAAAATAAAGTTAATTTTTTAATTAAATTTTCTAAATTTTTTAAAATTTAGTTCTAAATTAAGTACACAAATTTTGACTAAAACATCTTTTAGGAGAAATATAATGTTTTAGAAATTGTTTTTTCATTTTCAATGATTATTATTTCATTTAAAATAAATTGAAATACAATAAATATGTGAAAACTATATATTTTTATAATTTAGATAATTCTATTCATAACCTCCATTCAAGCAAATTGGTGATAACTATCATATTGAATAATATTATTCATAGTATATTTTTGTTTGGTAAAACTCAGTCTTGCGTGTAATGTAAGCTTTCTAAGAAACACATTTTTTCATTTAATGAAAGATATTTAAGTAATTTAATCTATTTGAAAATAAATATATCATAAATTTTAAGTATGTTTTATTCCCTTCTAATATTGGTGTTGTGTATCACATACACTATTGAATAAAATATTCTTCATTTGGATTTTTTGGGTGTTGTAATGATAAAATTATGCAAGAGGTAATAGGGTTCCAAGATTTAGTTAAACTAATTCTTGAATTATTGAAAACTATTGAAAACTTAATATTTATTTCTATAATTTTAATGTTTAACATATTGATTCATGAATGGTGGAATGTCAATGCTCCTCTTTAGTCACATGATGATATATCATGGAAACATATCAAAATATGATCATTCTGGTGGTATTTTTATAAAAGTGTTAAAGTAGAGAAGATGATGAAATTTACCACTTTAATAGGGTGATGAATTATTAAATTAGCATACAAAATGAATGTATTAGATTATTCTTTGCTCTTTTGAGTTAGTCATTAAATGTTCATTGAATTTATGTTTCTTTGAAATAGGTCCTCATTTAGTTCTTAGTTAATAAGTGTTATTATCTAGAATAAATTCATATAAGGAATTAGTCAATAAGTAAATTAATATAGAACCAAAATGGATAAGAATACTACAATATATGTTAATATTTATCCATTTTTCATAAGCAACAGTACTACTTCTGGTGAGAGTAAGAAGTAAGATTATCCTAATTATAAATGTTGGCATGAAGATGGATTGTATTCTCAATATATTACCACTCCTATAATAAATTTATGATAAATTTTTTTATTTTAGTAGGAACTCTTTTGAAATATTTTTTATTTAATTTTATAGATCAAGGGAATTATTCCCCGTTGTAAGGAATTTATAATACAGATGATGATGCAGGGCTAAAGTATGTACGCATTAATGCAAGCAGTAATAAAATGTGACTATACAATAGTGAAACATGAAAGGTTTAATACCCACATAATAGCCATGAGTCCACTGGTCCTTCTGAACAATCAATGTAATGGACATTATATTGAGTTGTTCAACCTTTAGAGGTTGTGTGGTATGTCTGTGTGGACTAAAGTTGTGTCTGTTGTTTCATTTGTTTCAAATATCCTAGACCTTTTATGATAATGATGATAAGGATGATGATGATTATTATTAGTATTCTTTTTATTATAATTTTCTTATTATTATTATAATTGTTACTATAATTATTGTAATTATACCTTGAAAAATATATATAAGTATTTATAAATTATTGATGTATTTTTTCCAATAATTTGTTGTTCATTACTAAATATAAGCTTCTTCCTACTGCATTATATAACGACTGGACTTCATTCAAGGATGTGGAGGGATGTTACTAATGAAATTAATCATATATTTCTTACTTTTCCTGTTACTTATTGGAGGGTACACATGTATGGTATAAGAAATATTAATCCTAATTTAGAGTATTTCCCACTATTATGAATTATGTGGATTATTTAATCTTTCATTGATAGTAATTTATTATTTAAATTTATAATATTTAACTCCCTAGATGGTGAAAACTCATTTCAACTCATACATACTATTTGCAAAAAATACTTTCTTTATCAAATTTTGATGGGTATGAGTTATGTTTCCTAATCCCTATTTGGATAATTCCATATATTAATTATTATTTTTATTATTGTATTTAGGGTGGTGTTGGGGTGGTAAACCCTATAATCATACCTCTAAAATACCAAGGTTTGAATCCTGGAAAGCCCCTTTGGGGATTTATGATGTAGGCGGTGATGCAGACATAAGGTAGATAGGTGGTGATATATGTATGACATAGGCCAGGTGACATAGTACGGATGATGTAGGAATGATGCTACACTGGGTCTTTATGCCATGTTCTTGGGCCACTTGGGCATGGTCCTATGGGCTGTGTAATCGGTCTCCCTCTACCAAAAAATAAAGAGGTATTTTATTTCAAAATAAAAAGGGGCTCTAAACCCCACTTTTATTATCATCATCATAATAATCCTCAAAGGAGGACTAATTCCATGACTTTGGACCCAAAAATCATGGATCCTTTATTAAAATAAAATAAAATAATTATATTGGGAGATGACCTATGAAAAATAGTGTATTGTTCACTATCATAACAATATAAAAAAAATAACCACAACTAAAGAAGCCAAGAATAAAGAATATCATGAAAAGATATAATCAAATTCCACCACACCGACCTCTCAGTTGATAACCCCACATTCATGAGTTCTTTCAATGTTTAATCATTATATTTTTGAAATCCAAAATTTAAATCTATTCAATAAGGGACCTCATTGGTTTGTATATTAGAACGTATACACTATAACACTTCCTTAAGTTCAAAGCCACTCATTTGAGCATTGCCTATTCCAGCCATAGTTGGGGCTTGTCCTATTATCTTAAATTGGATACCTAGAATGTCAAATTGAGAATTTTTTGTATTGAAATATTTAACAATATAAGTATATAAAATTTGACACTACTCTAGGAATTATTCCCTAATATTGGATCTATTTATATTTTTTAATAGAAAAAAAATATTCTATTTCCTAGTAGACTAATTTTTTTGTTACGATATTAACACACTACTTGTGAATATTTTAAATAAATTATAAGGAGGTCACCATATAGTTTTGGAACTTTATTAAATATCCATGTGTTGGATGAATGAGGAACCTTTAGTTTATCTCTTAGGATTACCCCTACTCTATGAAGCTATAATAATAGGAATGACAGTGGACAAGGTTGCCAATCCATACTTTCCATGCCCTCCTACCTTATCCAACATAATGACCTCGATATATTAATCAACATAAATAAATGAATTTTTACTACTATCATCCATATTTCCAAACATAGATCTTATGTTTAATGTATTTTAGACCCTTGTCTATACTCAGTTAGTAGCTTGAGAGGAATTTATCCCCTCTGCTGAAACAATAAATTAATTTAATTAATCAAAGGATTCCCTAGAGTAGTGTCATGAGAAGGATCTTGGAGAAAGAGTCCCTTACTTCCACCATCACCCACTTCTTAGTAGGGGAATCTCCCATGTCTTCTACCTATGGAATGGGCCCCAGATATATGTCCATTGGAGGTACCTCCTTTTCATTTTTTCTAGCAATAACATAATTTTCATCTAAAATCAATGAATTCTATTTATAAATTTTAATATCAATATATGTGTCATCATATTGGGGATAGAAATAATTTCTAGAAATAGGTTTATAGATAGCCTCTATTTTTAAATTATTCACTAATGTAGGGTTATCTAGATTAGTGTCATCATACTATAGAACAACCATGGACTAGTATTTCCCATTCCTAACTGAATAAGAGTAATATTGATCCTCCAATGACATCAAAATGATAATGGTAAACACGTTTTATTTCAAGTTATGGTTTAAAACGTTCCCATTACTCTCTTACTTAATTGGATTTGGATTCTTTAGTTGGGTGGAAGATAAATAAATCATCATAATAGTTTTTTCCCTTTCTAAATGATTAATAAAGATTCTAATCCACCTAATCTTCCAAGGGGTATATGTTATAGAATTATAATCCAAATTCATAGTGATCAATATATTATTTTTCATTATAAATAATTCATATTTCATTATATAGTAAAGGGTCCAACGTACATATAATATGAATCTATTTTGTTTTAGATTTCACCTATCTATAAAAAAATAGTTCATATACTTCCCGACCTCCAACCTATTTCACCCCATCAGAGTTTCCAAAAATCTCATAAATAGTGTCCTTTTCCACTGAGATGACTATTCCACATTTTTCAATAATATGATGTTTCATCCCACAATATATTCAAGAAGATCTATTATGATAATTATCAAAATTATGTACTTTATTGTGGTAGTGATTATAAAATTCAAGAATTTTAAATAATAAATTATAATATCAAATTAGAATTCATAATTATTTGACACCACTATTTTTGTCAAATAAGGGATAAGGTCAAACTCTACTAGAACCCATGAAAAATATCTATATGTTACCCAATCCATTTTACTATCCATTTTTATGGGAACTCGCATACTTGATAAAATTTTCCATATAATTTTTGGGGTCCAAAAGAACTATATCACATCCCCAATTCATCCCCAATGTTAGGTAAATGATTTATTCCCATTAAATAGATTGAAATAAGGATCCCAATCCTATAAAATAATAATTACATGTTTTAAATTAACAAATCCATCCAACAATTATTTGGATTTCAAATAGGATGATCAAAAGATAGAATAGAAAAAATCATTAACTAAAGATATAATATGATAATCATGAAGTCCCTATATATCTTATAGACATTACTAAATATCAAAAAGATTCAATATATTCTATATAACATTCAAAAAAAGGTTTTAAATGGTAAAAGTATTACATTGCACAAGTTTGTCTAGAATAATACTATGGAATACTTCAATGAATGATGTATCTCATTTCATCATGATATTCTTTACAAAAAAATTAAATTTTCATAGAATCCACTCAATGTTTTAGGAGTTCACAGTAGGTACCTCCTCTCATAGGGTCCCTAAATCTAGATTAGTGGATACATCACAAGAATCTTACCTTATTTCCCTATAATTAGACATATATTGTATTAACAGATTGGGTAGGCTTTCTAGTGATTGATCATTGGAGCTTAAATTTCCATTCTTTGCTCAATTGGAACCCTAAAACCTAAAGAATCTAACATTACCTATATTACCTCACCTTCGAACAACTAAATAATCTGATTTAAAGAGACCCTAGAATCTCTAGGTTCAATTTGAATATTATTTTACTTTGTAATTCCCTCTCCTCATCCATTACCATTTATTATTATTAGTATTATTATCGTCATCATCAACATTATTATTATTATTATTAATCCCTTAGGGGTATATCTTTTTGGTTTTATCTCTGCAAGTATCGGGTATATCTAAGTCATTAAATCTCTGTGAGTACCAGGGAGGTATTAGGGTTGAGTATCCCTGAGTACATTGTAGGTGATCATATATTTTAATTATTATCACCATCATTAATTTATTTATTAACATTAAAAAATATAGGAGATATAAATAAGAATGAGAAAACACTAGAAAGGCCCCCAAGGGAGCTATGGAGGCCTAAAATAATGCATACCTAAAAAATAACCTCTGATTAGGTTATATTCATCAATTAGGAAAGAGTGCATATCCTGCAAAAGGAAAACGCAAAGACCATGTGAAGGCATAGTAATGAGATGGTCGGCCACCTTATTTCCCTCCCTCAAATTGTATACACAATCAATAATATATCTAAAATATTATTCTCACACATCAAAAGGAATAACAAACTAATTGAATAAATAATTTCATTTAATATAAATTGTATTTATAAATCTTAATGCTTCAATTTCCCACTATAATCATACTCTAAATTAATAATAATTTATTTAGACAAATGTTTAACAAAAAATTAAATTTAGCATTGATAAAAATTTATATTTTACCATTTTCATGATAAAAAGTGAAAATTTACTAGATAATTTCTTAAAATAAATATATATGACTTTCCATGTCTCTCGAAGTCACTTAGAGAGGGTATTCCTTTATTTAATGACTATCCAACCAATTAAAAGTTTAAAATGATTAATTATTTTTTGAGGCCAACATTATTGTATTATTTTAATGTTTTTAAATTTTAATATCAAATTATTATAATTTTTGTATTTATTTACTAAATTAAATGGTAATAAATTATTTTTTAAACAGAAAAAATAAGCTAACAACGAAATATATACACTATATTTTGTACACAAAAATTCATGAGCATAAAAAAACAAGAAAATATTTATTTAATGGTTTATTTACAAACACACATTCACTAAAAATAGTATATTGCTTTATTTTATTTTCATAAAAGTAAAAAATAGTTGAAGTAAAATTAATTATCAAACTCACAAGAATACTATAAGAAATGGTGGATATTTTTAAAAGATTAAGATTTAATTTTTATATCTATTTATATATATTTATAATTTTGTAAATTATTTCAAATGAAATATTTAAGGCCCTTAGTTTATAAGATGTAGACAACATAAATTTAGAATGTCACCTCTTTCAGTTTTTAGTCTAGACCACCCATGTAGTGGATATTATAAATAAGTGAAGGAAGATTAAAATATCAAACTATTATCTTATATTGAAAAACAATGGTGGTTTGACTATATTAATTACAAATAAAAAAGTTATTATATACTATTTATGGGGTTAGATGACTAGTGGAAAAGACATAGACCACATAATAATGATTAGAACATATGTATTAGTGATTTATTGATGGATAAAAGTTTAGGAATTAAATGGTTTTGAGATATTTTTAATTACTATGTGAGGCATGAATATTATCCATTAATATATATTTTCATCTTTATGCTTCATATTATATGATATACACATATCATGGTGATGGATATCATATTACTGATCTGGGCGTGTAGTTCTGGCTTGTTTTATCATTTCTAATTTCATACTCATCTAAACCTATAAGAATTATTCTATGAAATACATAGAAATTATTTCAAATTAAAAATTAAATAAACATATACATTCTGAACAATAACTAATTAAAATGATAATTAGTAATTTTTATGTTTATAAATATAAATCTATAAAACAATTTATCAATTTTTATATTTTTGTAATGTTAATCTAAATAATATTTATGATTAGTGATAATAGCTTGAATTTATGATTTAATAATTTGTTATTTAATCATTATATTATATAACTTTTTTGTTATTTTTCCTCTATAATTTAAGTGTGTTTTTAGAAAAAAAATATATAAATACCAATTATATTTTTCGTTCTACTCATTATATGTTCTGTTACAATTATCCTTATTTAACTGATTTTATTATGGATTTATGTGTATTCTTCTATTTGGAATAACTAATTAAAAATTTATTACAATTCCAATAAATTGTTATAATGTTATTTTATAAATATTTATAGACTTCTTCATGAAAAAATTCCTTCAAAATAACATTAAATGTACTATTTTTTTTATTTAAATATTCTTACTATTATAATTTTTCTTTTTTAAGTCCATATAAGTTGTTAAGTACGAAATATACTATATTATTTTCTTATAACCGTGTTTTCCATTAATATTTTATATTATAGTGTCCATTTTATTTTTATAAAATATAGTTTATACAATATATTCCAAAAATATAATATGCTAGGAGGTGGGGATACGCATTTCTCCCTGAAGTGTTGTTTGAGGTGATTTATTTTTTAAAATTCATTCAATATATATTTATTTTTAGTTATAATTTTTTATAATTTTAGTTAAAAAAACATTAACAAATAAAATGATATCTGTGGGGGTTATATTGTAGTTTATATATATATATATATATACTGAATGCAATTTTTTCAATATAACATATGTGAAATCCAATAAATTTTCACCATTATGTTAATCTTGTATTAATTTTTTTATATAATTGTGTCTGTAATTTGGTTGTTAAACTCATTTTTGACTATCATCATAAATTATTTTAAATATTGAATTTCTAAAAAATATTAAATGGGTTCTTTGTATGGTGTAAGGTTATATTCTTTATAAATAGGAACTAAATATTCAGTTTTTATATATTATTTATTTCTACTTTTCCCACCCTTAATTTTATATTTGTTAGTAGATTTTAATTGATTTTTCTAGTAATAAATTAGTATAAGAGTTTTATAATTTTAATTATTAAAGGGGGTAATGTGAAATATATAGTTTCTTAGAATTTGTTCATCTATTCCTTTATATGTTTTCTTTATTGGTAATTTTTTCATTCTTATTTCCATTTATATGTTATGAAATGAGTATTCCTATATTTTTTATAAGGTATATAAGTAAACAAGTCTATCAATTATATAAATAATTTGATGAGGGTTATTTTAAAACTTTATTGTTTCTTGTATTTTATTTTACATAGAAGAGAAATTTTTTTAATGAATTATAGAAATTCATGTGGAGAATAAAAACATTATTTATCTCTTTATAGTGGTGTTAATGAATTAAGAAGATATAGAATATGGTTTTTAGAGTTTTGAAGAGGGTGGATAAGTAGATGAGTTTTTTCTGGATTATATTCTGGTAGGTGGATATTTATTAAATTTTATTTTGTTGGTAATCCAAACATTATGGTTTGATCTGTCATATTTATGAACTCTGTAAGTATCCTAAGGTAATATTTTAGGTAATTAAAATGGGGCAATTAACTCCATTTATTCAAGATTGGATGAAGTTTTTTTGTTGATATAATTCTAGATAGAGTATTTAACATTAATAATTTATTTTTAAACTAGTAATTATTTTCAAGATAGTGGATTTTTTGGAAAGATAAGTGAATGGTTTTTATTTGAATAATGATTTGGATGGGAGTTAGAGGGTTGAATAATGGAGGATGAGTTCATTATATGTGATTATCAAATATTTTTCCTTCTTTATTTCATTTAACTATTAAAATAATTCTTCAGGATAGGTTTATAGAAGGTAGTTTGAATTTATCTATATAGTAAATTTATATAATATTGAAAAGTTGAAGACTTATTATCTTGTTTCTATTTATTATGTCAATAATGTATACATAAAAAAGGTGTTTAATGGATGATAGAAATAAAATTTTAGTTCTCTAAGGTTTGTTTTAATGGATGGAAACCCATATTTCATATTATATGGGGTGAGGAATTAAAATATATATTATTTGATATTGTGCCACCAGATTATGATTATTTATAATAGTTATAAATTTAAATATGTATTCCCAATGGTGCTTCCAGAATGTGTATACCAAAAGGTGGGTTTTATTTTTTTAAAAAGTGGCATGGAGTTTCCTTTTTTTACTTGGTTTTTTGTTGTAATGATTCATAAGATATGTGATTTATTATAGTTCATACTCTAATATTTGTTATTCATAGGTAGATAGTAGTGTAAAAAATTCATAGAATATTTTTAGATATAGATAAACTCCTTGGAATTTGATGTAGTATATGTAGTGAAATTTATACCTTAATTTGAAACCATGTAGATACAATGACTATAGTATGGGTTATCAGGTTTTAGGGTTTAATGTATCATATTATATGTTATGTTATTTATGTGATTTCATAGATTTATTATATAGATGAATATCTACCTAGATAAAAAAAGTGCATTTATGTCCCAGTATCCAGCCAGTGCAAGTCCAACAATATGCCCATATAAATATGAATTTCTCCTCACCCCACATTATAAAATGGATTTATAGTTATGTAAATTTTCATGGTTATGATATAACAATATTATCAGTGGTGAGTGTCATGGAATGAGACATTAAGAGCTAGCTACCCATGTATTTTGGCATGATTTACTTGGTCCCTTATTCTGTTATCTTTTAATGGCATGTGTTATTTATAATATATTCCCTTGTGATTTTTCAAGTGTTATTATAGTGATATATGTGGTATTTATAGAGGGGTGGGACACTACTAACTAATTTTTAGGATTTTTAAGGTATTTATTGTACTTAGATAGGAATTAGTATACTCTAGATACACATTTAAAGTCAAATGTTATAGGAGGAATACACTGAGTATATTTATTTACAATCTTTATCGTTATGTATTTTATAGATATTTCAATTTGTATTGGTAGAGGTGTTGGGTAAGTGTTTTATTATAAGTTGGTTGATAGTTGGTGTAAGAGATAAATAGATATATATAATTACAGTGGTATGACATGTTATTTTAGATCATCATTTGTTTGTATGATGTTTGGTTATATTTATCCACCAATAGTTATTTCATAAAATTATGGCTTACTAGATTCTTATGAAGTTATATAATAAATTTACTTTAGTGTTTGAATTAATTTAGTGAATATAAAAAATTATTTGATATTCTATATCTCAATCCTAGTAATGTGGAATTGAATCACATATATTTTTTTATATAGAATATTAGTTTTTCAATCTGTACTATATCTTATTCGAGGTGGTTTTGGGGTATTTCCATTTATTGCATTATTTACACAAGGAAGGTTCTCATTATGTTTGGTTTATGATAATTTGGGAACATAATGATATTATATGATATTTTTTTAAAAATAACAATTGATGTTTTATTGTGTGGTAAAATAGTATTAATCTAGAACATAGTATGTGAAGTAGTCCATGAGAATTGTCTTTGGACATAGAGTTCCCCTGTGATTATATGAAAATATTATGATAATATACTATAAATTATTATAGGATAATGTAATTTCTATAGGGAAATATAATATGAGTAGGATATGCATCATATAGATTCACATCAGTCATAATGATTATGTGGGATTATATAATGATGGTTATCATGGGCAAAACTATGGGAACATAATTTATTTTAATAAAATTCAAATCACTGGACTGGGATTCATAATGGTAACTTTATTTTATATAATGAGTCCCCCATTTAATTTCTATAGAGTTTCATAAGTGGAGGTTTTATGGAAAACTAAGCCAATTTGTTAGAGGCTTGTGAATATAGTTCATATAGAGGATGGATCATGGGACACCTTGTTATTCTATTTTTGAGTAGAAAATATTTTTTATGTATGAGGGATCCATGTCAGGTGCAAGGATTTGGTATTGGTTAGAGTAGATGGGATTCCCATTTTCATGGGGGATAATTTATCTATACAATCACCCAAAGTCTTTAGACTATTAACAATTGTTTTGAGATAAATTATATAAATAATTATTATTGGTATCCCTGTGAGTATATCATTTAAAAGATCATTCAATTAAATAGTGTTCTTCTTTTTTCTGGGAGTTCAATGTCATATTTATGAGTTTTTTTTAATTTTTCTATATATGTACAGGCTGATGAGGATGTAAGGGATGATAATTTTCAGTTAACAATTTATCCTAACATTCATATTTTGTTACATAAATTTTATATTTGTATTATGAAGATATTAATGAGTGTGATAATATTACTAAGATTTTATTGGATTGGTTAAGTTTTTAGGTTATTCGTCATAGTATATTTTAGAGTAGATATGGGAGATAAATTATAGTTCTATAAGATAATATTTTATTTGACATAATATTGTATTAACTCATCAATATTTATATTAGTACCTTGTTTTCAATATCCTCGACCATATGGGGTGGAATTACTAATTCCATGTGACTGTCTAGTTTAGGTATTGGGTTAAATATTCTAGAAAGAGTGGGGTTGTAAATGTCACTCTTATTTCTATTGGTACAGATGATAAATAATGGCTTAAACATAATAAATTTATCTCATTAAAGGGAGGAATGGGTACATGAGTTAAAACAAATATGGTATTGAATATGTCACCTATTTATTTAATATATTGATAAAAATATTTTATTTGGTTTAATTGGTGTGTAACAATTTCTCCCATTATTTTGATGTTATTTCAATACATTTTTTATAATATCATATTATAAAGGTTATACTAAATTTTCACATTGATAAAACACTAGTGTTAAAACACCTTTAATGTCTATTGTATCCATTCAATGTTTGTTAAAAAGAGAAGTTAATATATATAATGTAAAAAGTGGGACTTTCAAAATTTATTTTTATAAACCAATGTTGAAATCCCTCTGAAATGAGATATATGGGAATATTTTGACCTTTATTTTATAAAAAATAACTTTGAATTCCATCATAATTGATTTTCCAAATCGGTGTTTTATAAAATAAACATGGAAAGAGATTCCAGAGTCATTTTAAAGAATAACTAATGTTCAAAACCCTTATATAAAGTCATTAAACATCATTTTTTCTAATAACCATCATTTAATGTTAATAAATTTAAATTTATATATATTTTTTAAAAAACATTATTTCATACTGGTAATAACCAACAACAACAACAAGCATCACACATAGTAGAATCAAAATTTTATTGAAAAGTTTATCAATATATTTAATATATATATATAAAAATCATTATACATCAAATAATTATTAAAAATTTGAAAAAGTATACAAATAAATTTTGATGGTTTTTTATGTTTTTTGGAATATATGAAAAAACATCATAAAAAATTAAAACATAAAGACTAATGAATATAAAATTTTAAAATGATTATTAAAATTATAAGTTTTATAAAGAAACCAACATTTTCATAATCATTTATTGTCCTAGTCATGATTAACACATAAATAGAACAAAAAATATATTAACTACATTCAGCATTCCCTCTTTAAAGAAGATACTATATTTATGAAAAACTATTTTACAAATAGGAATGATATATATGTATGAAAGAAAAAATATTCATTGATATAAAATTTATATGCCTAAACATTTTCATATTCAATTTTATATGGTTCTACTTTTTGAAAAGTGTTCCTTATTAAAATCAATCGATGACCACATGTAATTTAAAATTATAATTATCAAAACTAATTTTAAAATATAATATTAATATTAATGAACTAAATAATATAATAAGTCTAAATTATTTAACAACATTATAAATAAACTTTGAAAACTGCCTAATAAAAATAATAACCAATATTCTTTGCATTCATTTTCGAAAAATATGCATATCATTCAATGTAGACTAATATGTAAAACATCCATAATTATTATCAAAATAAGGAAAAATGGATTATAATTATATATGTGTTATTAATAATCATGGAAGAGTAAAACATGACATTTAATCTATGTGTTTTTAAATATTTTAGATCTATATAAATTTATGGAATCATAATTCACGTATTTAAAAGCTATTAAAATATATTCTAGATCTATAAATCCATACCCTAAAGTTTAATGATATAGTAAAAAATATTATAGAGATACATTATTAGAAAAATAATAAATTATTTTAATATAGGTTATGTTTTTTTAATAAAATTAAATTTATAATTGAAATTTACTTACATTAAAAACCACTAAAATATGGGTAATTCGAGCTGATCACACTTTAAAACATCAATGGTATTTTTAAAAATATATTTAGAAACTAATTTATTCAATTATTTTCATCACTCAATAGAAAAGTAGAATAATTTCATAATATAGTATAAAATGATTTTATCGTTGTTAACCCATCAACATCCTGAGGAGTATTTGAAGGTACTAGTTAATAAAAATTTCCTTTAACTTTCAATGATTCCTTTGATTTCAAACACTCTTATATAATGAAATTTTAATACAAAATTATAAGTATAATTAAGTTAAAATATGAATTAAAAATTTAAAACCACACCTACCTCATATATCAGATGATGAGAAAATTAAATGACCAAAGTAAAAAAATCAATACACTATCCAACTATTAACACCTCATAAGTCATATGTGGCAGTAGAGTAGTTGGATCAATAATATCATTTACTTCTTATAAAACATGAACTGACTACATATGGTGATAATATATATAATCCCCCAAAGGATGTATAAATATTAATACTATAATATGGTCATGGTAATCCCTATCATGAAAACCACAATACGTGGTTGGGTATGAATGAGGAGGTGAAGCTTCTAGGTTAAGCGGACTAAGTTGGCTACATCAATCTCATTATATCCACACAAATAGCTGATAAATATGATTTAATTGTATCATATATCAACTCATTAAACTACCATATCTCAACATTAAAATTATATATTTATCCCATGTATTATTTCCATACCTATGCTACTCTAGGGGTGTGGCTATAAAATGTTCTTAAACAAATACCCTCTTACGTGACTCAAGAGTTCCAATTTTCCTAGAGAAGTTGTATAAATATAAATCCCACCCTTATATATAGGTCACATGTGTTTTTTGATTCTAAATGGAATCCTAAACTAATATTTTTCAATTCTATTTTAGTGGAATAAGTTTACAAAATTGTAATATTATTGGATATTTATAATTTATTAATTATAATCTTATCAATTTTTTATTTTTTTGAATCTATAATATACTTCCAATTTTTATCATTATCCCCATTTTTATATTTTATTATTAGTGGGTGGATATGGAGGGTATTACTTGACCTCTTCATATCCACTACTTTACTTTCATCTGAGATCATTAAAATTTTCTTCTGTCATTTTATCTTTTAATAATGGATACCCTCCTCATGTGAACGTATGATGGTATAAATCTTGGATTGTCTCTCTGAGTGGGTTTTCAAAGAGGCCTATTAAATTATAAATAATTAATAATTTATTGGGTAATAAAATTAAATTTGGTTAAAAATATTTACAAAAAATACCATAAGGGTTTCCTTGCATCAGCTAGAGAAAACATTCAACCATGTCATAGTATCTAAAAACCCATGTTTAAATCTTGGATATTGATTTTATTTACTCCTAAAAATATGAAATAAAGTTAATTTTTTCTTAAGATCTCTTCGTATAATTACTGTAAAGGATAAAAACATTTTCTTAATTACTTTCAACTATTGAATGATATATAAAATCTGTAATTAAAAAGATTAAATATTATTCCTGTGAAAATTATAATATTTAATCCAATAAATAATTAAATATATAATTTTAGAAATTTTATAGTCATCGATTCCCATAACTACATTTTTTAAATTGGTCAACACTGTTAAACTAATTAGGAAATCAAATAATTATCCTAAAATTACTCTACATACCCAATTAATTTATAAAATAAATGGAATATGGGCCAATTACATGGACATATATTATCAAACTGAATTAACTACCTCTGATCTATATGTAGAAGGGAATGTTTCTTAAATGTAAAATAATATACGTGATACTTTTGGAGTCATCCTCTCAGTATAAGAAGAAGAGATACATATAAATTCAATAAATATAAGATTAATTTCATAAATTAATTTAATTATTATAGATATATTTATATGAATAAATGATAACATTATGACACCCATGCCTATATGGATATCATTTATGAATATGTATGATAATTCCAAAAAATATTGTGAACCAATATCTGATTAATATTAAATAATCATAACAAATAAAATTTTATTATTTATAATACAAATCAAAACATTGAATTTTAAACTATCCAATAAACAAATATGTAACGAAAACTAACGAATAAAAAAATTCAAAAAATTTTACATAAATGATCATCATCTAGAAAATGTGTAACTTTTTTTTTACATATGTTTCATTATAAATAATAAATTTTATAAGTAAAAATTGTAATTTTTCATAATAGGAATACAATTATAAATATTTTATAGAATGAAATGGAAAAGTATAGCATAATGAAAATAGTCAGAATAAAATAGTGAAGAGAAACCTTTTCAACCAAAAACTAGATATATGAATTAAATAAATGTAAATAATATTATAAAAATGGGAGAAATTATCAAAATTTAAATATTTAAATATAAAATTTTAAAAATAAATTTTTTATCTTGGTCAATTTCATAAAAAAATATATTTACATGACTAGTTAATTGTGTAAATTTTTATTTTCTCATATCACTTATACATGATCATTTAATGTTGCATCGACTATGTCTACATCATAGTCATTAATATACATTGGTAATCCTATAAATGATAAAGAGTTTTTTATAATTCTTTAACATATACAGCATTATCATCAACCAAAATAATTTTTCCCACTTCAAAATAGTTTACCACTAATCATTTGATGTCTCAAATTTATAAAAAAATTTATTTTTCATGCATATCTATGATAAATGATTCATCATTTGAAAATAAATTTCTTCAAATCAAAAAAGTGTAATTGCATACTCATCCTATTTCACACCACTATTAATGTCAACCCACCTACACTAAAATAATAATACCTAAAATTTAGTATAATAAATATTATGTTTATCATTAATAACTAAAAAAATATGTTATTCAATATAAATTAGGATTATATATTTGGAAAAAAAATACGGGGTTTTAATGACAACCATTACTCTATTATATTGAATGGTAATCTGTCCATCCATGTTTGTTTATATAAAATGAATAAAATTTAATTTGAACCAATCCATGTGATCATTTATCATTTGTTCCCCCATCCCCCCATATAACAATTTCATTGTTTCTAAATTGGATAAATCATTGTTGATGTTTTCATTACACCATTAAACAAATGTTTTTTTATATTCATTCATAAACCACATATCATTTATTTTTGGTCATTATACCTTAAATCCAATATTATGTGATGATATATTTGTTTAAAAATGACCTATATTTTTAAAAATGCATAAATTTTCTTACATCACTTCATCACATGAAATTATATTTACCTTTGATCAATGAATTCCTTTACCTTCACTATAAACAATCAAATGTGGGGATAAATATAGATCAATGTAATCTAATTAAAAAAATAATTAGTAAAATACTCAATAATATATTTTAATATATAAATATATAATAATAATAATATTGGACTCTTATCTATATGGATTCTTAACATATCCCTTCAAAAATTTCAAATAACTTTCAATAGGTTACATCTAACATAAATAAAATTACCCACATATTATTATCTTTTGCACAAAATGAATAAAAATATGATTAATTATATCAAAAAAAATATGGTGTAAAAGAAATTTATAGTTGAAAATCATAAGGATAACTTCATTTTCCAATACATCAAACAAATTTTGATATATAAATTTACCAAAAATGGAATTGCAAAATTAATACAACATGATGAAAGACTTTCTGAAAGGTATTTAAAATATACCATATAATAAAAATCATAGTGATTGTTGCATATATACATTCAGGTTATGATATTTTATACCAATTAACATTAAATTCTTTAATGATACTAATTTTTTTACATGTTAAGATAACATACATGGTGCTTTAATTCAATGTAGACCTTGAAAAAAATTCTTCTCACTCTGGTTTCATGAGCGATAAGCAGGATTCGTATATGTTCTATTTTATTTAATTATAGGTGATAACTCCAAATGTATTCCCATGTTTATTAAGTCTAATAGTATAGGAAATCCATATTTTCCTATCTTTTTATGATTAATAATATTCTAGTCGCAGTGTCAAAATTTTTTCTCAGCATGAATAACCTGAAGGTTATGTTTTACCTCAAAAAACTTATGAAATTTTTCTAAAAAAAATTGGTGGTTTCATATATTTATATTTTTTGTTATGACTAGAACATCAATTCTATTCAAATTTGACATCAATTTTTTACCATTTGTAAAATAATTAAGCTAACATTTTTTGGGTGGAAAAATCAAACTCTTGTAAATATTTAAATACATTTTTTAATCATCCATGATCCATTCAAAAAAAATGATGTCCCATATAATATTTTTTTCCACTCATAAATTGATGATATGAAGTCCCATATTTTCAAATTATAATACCTTTACATCATTTAATATTACATAAAAATAAGTTTTCATATGCAATAGAGTCATTTATAGTAAACATTACCATTGCATTTAAAAGAAAACACTCTTTATTTTATGTATCAAATATAAAACTCCTATCTCCCATAGAAATTTTAAATCATTAATCAATACTTATAAGTAAACATCAATATCATTTGTAGGATATCTTGGTTAGGTAATCATCAAGTTATTCATCATATAATTCCAATTAATTCATATCTATTAGGAAATGATATAGCCAACCAACATAACAAAGCATGAACTATAATCTCTATTAAGTCTCTAATATGTAATAATTTCATATATGCATAATACCATTATCATATTTATAAATTCATTTCCAAAATTAGAAATTTTTTGATCAAATATATTTCATCATCATGAATCAATAAGGATATATCTGTAAAGAACCATATTATCCATGTAATTGTTTTTAATATATGGTTTTATAAAGAGTTTGTGAAAATTTACGGCATGTGATTCTGAGGCCCGATGTGCCTAGAATGATTTTTTGAACTTTTTTTAAGGAACGTTCAATAAATATGCGGGCAGCATTTTCTATCTTTTGAATTATTTCTTGGATTAAAAATTTGAGGTCACTTTTGAATCTGCACTACTGGGATTCGCTTAAGGGAAGCTTCAATTTGACCATAGTAGGTCGGGAGAAAAAGTTAATTTTGCAGTCTTTTGAAAGAATAATAAAAATAACATGTTATGGTATTTTACTTTTTTTCCTATTTTTCTTTTCCTCCAATGGAAAAGCAGTAGTGGTAGGTCAAACGACATGTCATGACATTAAATTAATTGACTCCCCTTTATTTTTTTAATCGCACCATTGGAACTTGGAAGGTTCATTAATTAAATGAACCTTATATATTCCAGGTGCATTACTCACCCTTCCCCTCTCCTATTTATATGGAGCTTGAGGTGGAGTGTTAGAATGACTTCATCATGTGTCGAAGCTCTGGAAAAGTACCATGATTCTAACCATGTGGAGGACGAGACCAGTTCCAAAGAGCAGTGACCAGCGCCACCGAATCATGAACTGACAATAATAATAAATGAGTTTTTGTCAATCATCATCAGCAAACGTCTAATCCTAGTAGGGGGTTTATTTGAAGTTGTCTTTAATGAGTTAATTTCCCATCCACTTGTTATCATGTATCACAGAGGGTACGGGAAAAACAAAAAAAGTCCCGGACCCTCTACCACTTCATTCTTGATGTGAACTTTAGGGAACAATTTTTCCAACTTGATGGAAATGAAAAATAGCAGTTCACACTATGACAGTGGTATCCCAGAAGAGATGTAGGCACAAACGACGTCAAAAATAGACCATTGGAGTGTGTCCAGTGGCCCGCATAAAAAACTGTCAGTGCACCATATCAGTGGCGGCCGGTGGTGGCTGGAGGAGACCCGCTGCGACCGGTCTCGGACAGTCAAAAGTGGCACGCTATAGAGACACTACTACAAAAATGGGAAAGGGAAGCGCCGCCTTATATTAGTGCTATGAAAAAACCACTAATAAAGAAACCCTATATCAGTGCTAAAATTTTAGAGCTGATAAAGGGATTCTTTATCAGCGCTTTTCTAGCACTGATAGAGGGAGTCTTTATCAGTGCTTTTCTAGTACTGATAAAGACTCCCTCTATCAGTGCTAGAAAAGCACTGATAAAGAACCCCTTTATCAGTGCTAAAATTTTATCACTGATATAGGGTAACCTTTATCAGCGCTTAAAAAGTGCTGATAAAAATACCATTTATCAGCACTAAGAAAGCGCTGATAAAGAATCCTTGTATCAGTGCTAAAATGTTAGCACTGATACAGGAAGGATTTATTAGCACTTTTTTTGCACTGATAAAGACGACCATTATCAGCGCTAAAAAAAGAACTGATAAAGGTAGTTTTATCAGCGCTTTGTTAGCACTGATAAAACCTTGGTCCATTTTTTTAAAAAGTCGGTCGCATAGTGCTCTCATTTTATCGTGACCTAAAGCTCTCGTGGTACTGGAACCCTGCAACTCCCCTTCGTCGCCCTTTGAGTTCATGTTTCCGGACCTCCACTGCCCACGAGCTTCTCCTTGCCGGACCTCCGCCGCCCACTGAGCTTCGCATTGCCGGACCTCTGCCGCCTATTGTGCTTCGCCTTGCCAGACCTCCCTTAAAGGAATGTTTTCAAAATCATTTTTTAATATTGTTTTCCTCTCCCATCACACATAACCATATGTTGATTTGGCATGATATATTTAATGGATATTTTAGATTGTGATGGTTGTAGTCTACATGATTCATCATTTTCTTCTTCATGTTTGTCTCTAGGGTAATGCCCCCTATCGAAGCTCGAGTTTGGTCCAAATTATTCTAATGGTTCTAGAACTATTATTCTATAAATAATATCACACTATTAAAACACTGTTAATTGGAGTTTTGGGATTTGAGGCTTGCACATCAATGGTGTTATAGTGGATTTTTTGTTGAATTATTTCATCCCTGGGTTTTATTTCCTCTGGTGGTGATGATTCTGCTTCATCATAGATTCATGAGTGTTCTTCCTACATAATGTGATGGGGTTCTTGGGGGAGATCATCCAATATATTTCTATTACTCCTAAGGTATCACCATTTTTCTAATGACTATGGTGGATTTTTATGTGATTTGGTATTTGTTTATTCTAGATCCTAGAAACCATTCAATTTGACAGTGGTATGGCTGGATATGTTATATAAATTCTTCCAACAATCACATTTATGAGAAGGTGCGGTATGAATTATAGAATATATATTCTTTGATTTAATTATATTATTAGGTTATGTTGGGTTGGAAATGGGTTGTGAGGATCTTAAGGTGATGAATTATGGTTTGTTATCTTGTTAGTGAAGTTGTTGTTGATGATGTTGATCAGGAGAATCACAGTGCATGTATCAAGGCACGAGTATCATCATGATTTGAGGCATGATTCAATAGCATATTTTTTATTGAAATTTGAATTTAGTGGTGTTTTATGGGGTATTTTTTATAATTTTACATACTATTTGAACATATGTGGCTATGAAATATTTATTTTTTCTTTTATCATTACTCCATTATTCTAGGATTTTCTATTAGTATAGTTTTTTTACTGTATATCAAAATGTGGAATCTTTGGGGAATGTTTTACATGGGTTTGTTTTCTTTAAAAGGGATGTTTTTTTCATGTAAAATATCTCTTGATAAACCTAGTATTGGTGGAAAGATTGATATGCTCATCATCAATGGCGATCAATGAGTTTACACTATCAGAGTGAAGTTTATGAAAAATTTAAGTTCATTCCCACTTGGATTCCAGTTTCACTAGATTCCTCTTACATATCATCGATTCCCTTAGATCCAACACCATGTCACCATAGAGTAAGGAATGCAAGATAACCTTTTTATTTAAGAACAACACCCCCTAGTTCTGATGCATTTCTAGGTCATCCAATGCTTGAACCCTATTTTCGTTGAGGGGTTCCCCCCTTCTTTCATTCATGCTATCTTAGTGACTTTTTTTGGTAGTGCACTTGTATGGCATGATGCCCAGACCACTAAGATTTCTATCCTTGCCACCCCTACCTCCATCTCTGTCCTTATCCCTCACTGAGGTTACTGACTGCTTCTTTGTAGTGTCTAGACCCCTTCCTAACAGTGTTTGTTCTGTCTCCCTTGGCTCTGATCCTGTCATCGAGCTCCAAATACTTATTGATCCAGAGAAAACTCCCTCACCATCCCCCAAGTTTCATTACCCATCCTTCCCCTGCCCCTTTGGATCCTCATCTACCTCTCATATGAATCTTACCAACCAGAATGGATTATGAACATGTTCAAAATCAAGAGACCTCAATGAGAGATCATCCTCCCACTTCAATAAGGCTACTAGATCTAGATCCAATGTCGGAGCCCTGTCCTACCCATCATTATTATCTTCATATGTAATGCTCATGGTCTTAGTGCCCATGTTAAATCGAACTTCCTCACTATATAAATCAAAAATCATAATGTCATTGTTATTGTTGTCAAATAACACAAAAAACCCTATAATAATCATTGAATTATCCTAGAAGATTAATTTTCATGTATTTATACACTAAGACCCCTCTAACTGACACAAATGGGTATTTTGGCACAATAAATATGTTGTTGAGACTGTTCATGATTGTAATCAATTCATCACTACCAAGGTGTCCAACGGTGACACCTCCTTCTTTATGACTTTTGTTTTTGGAAGCTATGACTCACTTCAAAGGGAATCTCTATGGAGTGAAAAAAATACCTTCGATCCTAGACACCATCCATTATTTGTTGGGGGGGACTTTAATGAAATTTCTAAATCAATGGAAAAGAAAGGTAGAAGACCATTCTAGAGGAAGGCCATCATGGAGAATGTTCAGTTCATGGCAAGGAAGGGCCTCATTAATCTCAGCTTCTCAGGTGACAGTTTCACCTGGTGAAATAACTGCAGGGGTCATCATTTCTTGTGAAGTCTATTAGATAGGTGTCTATCCAACATGAAATCCACTAACTTATTCTCAAATACCTTGTTTTTTCATCTTTCTTGAGGTATTTTGAACCACTCCCCCCTCTTGGTTTCCATTTCTTCTTGGCATGATCATCAGGAACGGTTTCACTTCCACCAGCAGTGGGTTAACATCCTAGGTTACCAAGACATGGTTTGTGAAATATGGAATGAACCCTTGTATAATTATCGATCCACCTTCGACCTAAGTGACCTGACCTCAAACACCGATAGGTGCGTGTTCGCCCCTTCCTCCTCAGGAACCTTCACCACCTGGGACTACTATCGCATATGGCCTCCTTCAGAGTATTTTGATAGATGGAATGATACCTTGGTTTTATTGGATTAATAAGTATATACTTATTAAATTTTATTATTATTTCTTACACACCACCACTTCTGATTGAAATCCATATTGGTAATTTGTTTCTGATGTGGATATGGTTTTTATATGTTTGTGACATGTGTATGTGTGGATATATGGGTATTTAGGCATGGTGATATTGAATGTAGGGAAGAGACCTAGGAGTGGTAGATGTATCATTTTTTATTATTCTTGTGATTGGTCTGTGGTGATTTGAGGAAACTATAATGAATATAAAGTAATTATATTTAATGAAGATGAATAAATACTAATGGATACGCTATATTATTCTCTATTTTTATACGGAATTTTTTCTCTTATACTGTATTTGGAAGTCCTGTTTTGTGTACTTGAACCATAAATACTAATATTTGAGATTCAAATAGGATGAAGATGAATAAAGATTGGATAGATGTTAATCATCTTACAATAGATTACAAGAACAGAGTGAAAGAGTTCATCCAATTTGCAAAGGATCACGCAAAGGATCCTTCTCAAATCATTTTTCCATGTTTATGTTGTTTTTATTCTAGACTACTTACTCTAGAGGAGTTGTAAGAACATTTGATATGTGATGGAATGGATCAGAGTTATTAATGTTGGAATAAACACAGAGAAAAAGCGAATGTAGCTGTTGGCTGGGATAAAACTGCATTTTATGGATCATCGTATATGAATACAAATATGGATAATGAAGAAGACCATATTAAGGAATTGATTACAGATATCAATGATGATGAAGATCGTATTGAGTAAATGACAAAGACAATTGAAGATGAACTCTGTGATTGCCCAAAATTGTTTTACAAGTTAAAGAGTTACGAAAAGACGCCATTGTATGCTGGTTGCACCAAGTATACAACATTTTCAGCTATACTAAAGTTGTATAAATTGAAAGCTGGCAACAGATAGAGTGATGTCAATTTTACAGAACTACTTTCTCTCTTGAATGAAATTCTCCCTGAAGATAATAAGCTCCCAAGATGGACATATGAAGCTAAACAAATGCTACACTCAATGTGTAAGATTTCTGAAAGAATACATACCTACCCGAAAGACTGTATATTGTTTTGAAAGGAGAACAAATCACTTAACAAATGCACAAAGTGTGGTGATTCTCGATACAAGAAAGATGAATCCAATCCTACGAATGTTTTTTGGTACATTCCAATCATTCCAAGGTTTAGGCATCTATATGGAAGTGAAGAAACTGCAAGACAATTGTCGTGACATGCAGATAAAAGAAATAAAGATGGGAAATTATATCATCCGGTTGAATCTCTTCAATGGAAGAAAATTTATCATGAGTATCCATAATTTGGAAAAGAGCTGAGAAACCTTTGTCTTGCATTATCTACAAATGGAGTAAATCCTTTTTGTTTTCAAACCAGCACTCATAGTACATGTCCTATTATGTTGGTAAATTATAACTTGCCACCCTGGTTATGCATGAAGAAGAAATTCATCATGTTATCTATGCTTATATCAGGACCAAAACAACCAGGTAACGATATTGATGTTTATTTGGATCTTTTGATTGAGGATTTGAAGTAATTGTGGGATTTAGTTGTTATGTTTTATGATTCTTATAAAAGTGAATACATAACGTTGAGAGTGATGTTGTATGGGACAATAAATGATTTCCCTACTTATGGAAATTTTTCAGGCTATAGCATTAAAGGAATTCAATGGTGTCCTATGTTCGAATAAGATACAGGATCAATTAGGTTGAAACATTCTTCAAAATCTATGTTTCTAGGACATCGTATATTTCTAAATCGTCAGCATAAGTACTGATCTTGGACGAAATCATTCAATGGAAGTTTAGAACAGTGCAAAACACCGTCCCCACTAACAGGTGATCAGCTGTTTGAGAAAGTAAAAGATGTGAAAACTATTTTTGGTAAACCATTTTTTGAAAAACCTTACAACAATCGGTAGGAAAAAGAGATCAGTTTTTTTTGAATTACTATACTGGAATTTTTTGAACATCAGGTATTTTCTTAATCTGATGCATGTGGAAAAAATATATATATGACAGTGTTATCAGAATGTTTCTAAATTCTCCTAGAAAAATAAAGGATGGAACTAAGGAAAGTTTGGATATGTTTGACACGGGAATACAAGAAGAGTTGGCTCCTGTGAAGGGTGATAATCGAATATTTCTTCCTCCAACTTCACAGACTCATTCTAGGGATGAGAGATACCAATTTTACATCTTTTTCAATGATGTAAAGGTTCCAGAGGGGTATTCATTAAATATCAATAACATTGTGTCAATGAATTATTTGAAGTTAAAAGGTTTCAAATCACATGACTTCCATGTTTTGATGCAAGATCTAATTCCTATAGCTTTAAATTGCATTTTTCATAAGAATGTTCGTCATACGTTAAGCGAACTTGGTTTCTTTTTCAAAGCTATATGTAGAAAAGTTTTAGACCTGACGAAATTGTCAGCTATGGAAAAGAAATTTTCATCATATTATATGAATTAGAAATGTTCTTCCCACCAATATTCTTTGATATGATGGTTCATTTAATGATTCACTTGGTTAGAGAGATCCGACTTTATGGTCTTGTGCACTATAGATGGATGTATCCTGTTGAACGGTATATGAAGATTTCGAAAGGGTATGTCAAAAATCAAAGTCGTCCAGAGGGTTGTATAGTGGAGCGATATATTATTGAGGAAGCCATTGAATTTTGTACTGAATACCTATCTGATGTGGAAAGCATTGTTCTCCCGAAATCTCATCACACTGGACGCATTGAGGGTGAGGGAATTTCTAGAAGAGATGTTGTAACAATCAGCATTACAGATCGGGAGTAGGCCCACCTTTATGTTTTTCATAACAGCTGGGAGGTTGTTCCATATAATGAAACTGACAAAGAATTTCTTAACCAGTTGAATCCAGCAAGGGCTATAAAATGGTTATCAAATACACATAATCACCAATTTATATGATAGTTTTGGGACCATATTTTGAAGCGGTTGGATGAAAATCCGAATTCAATTTCAGAACGACTTTGATGGCTAGCTGCTGGACCAAATGTGTATGTATTATCTTACAGTGGTTATGCAATTAATGGTTATACATTCTATACAAATGAACATGATAAAGATAGTACCATGCAAAATATTGTAGTTACACTAGTGGATGAAGCGATGTATGTTTCTAGTAGTAAGGACAGAAATCCAATTTATGAAAATATGTCATACTTTGGCATTATCAAACTAATATGAGGGTTGGATTATACGACATTCCAATTGACAATTTTTCAATGAAAATGGGTTGATAAAAATAGTGGTTTTGAAATAGATGAATGTGGATTTGTGAAAGTTGATTTTAGTAAAGAAGGGTACAAAGAAGAATAGTTGATAATGGCATCACCAGTGGTATAAGTTTTTTATGTTCCAGATCCCTAAAACCGAAAGTGGTTGATTGTTCTGTTAGCGTCCAAATCTACTGAAGGTTCCAATGAAAATTCATTTGAGGATGATCCTTTTAGTGGTACGTCGTAATCATTTTTGAGCGGTCCCAATGTAGATGATGTTTTGTATTTTAGAGGAGGCCACAATGAAGTGATTTGGATAATCTATAGAGGTTTCAAATCCCTTCAGCTTTTGAAAAAAATAAAGAGAGTTCAATAAACATGTTATATTTTGTTTGAAATATAGATCTTGTTATCTCATGTTATTATATTATGATAACTGAATTTATGTAATCTAAATTAACTATTCAAATTCTTTTGGAAATAATGACTTCTACACATTCTGGTGCTCCTAACATTGAGGCTGAACAAGTCTCTGAAGCTGCTACTATGGCTGTTGCGGCTACTACTACAGCTACTGCTGCTCTTGAAGCTCCTGTTGCTGCTCCTGCTTCTCCTACTGCTCCTGCTACTCCTACTGCTACAGATCCTGCTGCTCCTAGTGTTGAGATCCAACAACCATCAGCACATGTCGTTGATACCATTTCAGATGAACATATAGATGATGTTGATATCAAGTAAATGGTCGGGAATGAAGGATTGACGTCGCAGAAAACACAAGTGTGTCATAGTTTAACGGTGTTAGCCAAAGTTCTTAAGGCGAAAAGCAAAGGCATCAAATTTGACGTCAGATGGAATGCATGAGGCCAACAGGTGAATCCCAACAAGGCTATGTTTAGTAGTTACATTGGAGTTTTCACTCGGAAACGTGTGCCGATTGACATAGATTCGTGGCACCATGTAGTGTATGGGCTGAAGGCTGTAATCTGGGAAGAAATTATGGTAACATTATGAATTTATTTCTTTAATTTAATAGAAAATAAAATAATGAAACAATGTATTACTCTTCTCAATCTCTTTTAGAATACATTTATAGTAGACAATTCACACAAGGATTATGTACTAAGGCTTGTAGGAAATATTTATCGAGGTTTTCACAATATTTTAACAAGATGTCACCTAAAAGATTCCAAAGGTAAAATAAACTCACACCCACCCATTTTCTACGCTCACCAGATATCCCAAGAAGCATGGTATACATTTATTGGTCACCGTGGGGATGAGAAGTTTTAGGTACATTGTGTGTGATAATACGTTGTTTGAGGATACGTGTATTCATCACTTTGATTTTCAACATTTCATTTATGAAATAGCAACTCTGTAAAGAAAATAAGAAACGTTCATCAAAACCAACATAACCCTATCGTAAAGTAAGGATGGGGTACACTTTACTAGAAATTAAAATGGTAAGTATTTTAAATTTACAGTAATATTTTTAGGTGCCAACAAACAACATCATAATTATCATTCTATGTTTAAATGTAGATTGATGAGTCTAAAACCAAATACACTTCCATCCCACATCATGTTCTTTAGAAGGGGGAACGTGTGAATAAGGAAGGGAATCTAGTAGATGATAAAACACAAAAAGTGTGGGAAATTTGTGTAAGTATGACACGACGATAAAAATATTTGTTTTAAATTGATATTACATAAAATTAATTAGTTTTTTTTCTATATCCGACAGTCACAGGAATCAGCTACTCCTGTAGTGGATGTAGACCAACTATCGACAGCTTTGAACCAGCCAGAAAAATATGGTTGTGTCAGGGGTGCGGGGTTTGGGGTGACACCCTGAATATATTTTGAGAAGAATAAAAAATGGATGATAGAGATGAAACATTGAAACAAATTAGCGAAAAAATAGAAACCCTTGAAGAATGATTGAAATGGAAGGGAGAGTTGGTAGCAACTTTTATGGGTGAAAAGCAAGAAGAAGACACAACTTAGGAACAACCAACACATAAAGATCCCACCCCACCCCCCACCAGCTTTATGGTGAGCCATTCCCCTCAAAGAGCTATCTTAGCAGTGGTAATCATTATTCTAAAAATTTTTCCCATGAAATGTGAATCATACAAACATTGATACTTTTGCAATACTGATCTTCTACATGGTGATAATGATTGTGATTTATATTTGTCAACACCCACCTATCACATTGTAGCGAGGGTATAGTGTTCAACATCCCAGATGACACACTACATAATAGACCATTTCTAAAAGATCATCTGAAAATGACGATTACTATAGCTCATGAGCCAAATGCAGAGCTACCTATTCCACTTGATGATAATGATATTAATACGTTTGAAAAGGCTATTAGGACATTCATTACATGGTCGTCATAACTTGTAAGAGTACAAGTGGCCAAAGAGGTATTTATTTCCTTTTTTTAAAGCTAATCCTTTAACAATTAATTAAAAAGGGTCTGAACCAATGAATGTTATCATAGATGGAGAAAGGGAAGGGGGTGACAAACATTGGCTCAAAACCATCTAAAGGATTGACCAACTGATCCAAAGGAGCCACTAAAAGCACAATAACACAACCTGTTCTCTATCCACATTTACCAACATTGAAGGATCATGTGGATACGAGGCTAAGAGGTGGTAGTATTCGTAAAGTGGTTTTTGAAGAGAATATATACAGCGTGGAAAGTCAAGATTTCATTCCTACTAAAAATGTAAATGAGATCCTTGAAAACAGTTGGATAGGCATCATAGTTGTAAATATATATATGAGGTACATTTCCGTGAATTGATTTTCTAAAAGTTGATCTAATGTGAAAATTATGACTAAATGCATTTTATATTGTTGACAGATGTATATATGAAAAATAGTTGAAGGAATTTTCACATGATCCATGATTTGGACATGTTAGTCCTCATACCACATCATCACATCTGACAAAAATAGAGCCATCAAAAAAAATGAAATAGTGAACGGCTTGTTGAAAACATTTGAAAGCAATATTACAGATGACAGACTCTTATTAATACCAACCATATAGGGGTAAAATTCTATGATTAAATCATATCAATTATATTTTGACTTATTTTCTTAATTATTCCTTTTTGTGTTTTTAGGCAACATTGGATACTAATTGCGGTGAACTTGGATACTCCAAATATTTATTTTCTGGATTCAAAGCAAGGATATCCATCAAACCGACCACACATGATGATGTTTGTGAATCTGTAAGACATTACATCCTACATTTTGGGTCTAAACATCAAGTAATATAATTTATATTATATTTTACTGAGGATATTGTTATGATAGGGCAGTTTATAATTATCGTCTAAAAAAAGGAATGAGGACAGGGGCTAAGCATAAGAAGGCGAGCAAGTACTACATCTGGACAAATATCAGTGTGTATATAATAAAATTTCACTATCCAAACACATCTCAACACAAGTTACTTATTATCATAATGATCAATTTTTTTACAATGTACAAAAAAACAGACGATAATGATAGTGGTTATTATGTTTGTAAATTTATGAAGGAGATCATTTTTCATCAAGAAACAAGCATCCCTAAAGAGGTATTTTCAAACACAACTACTAGTTAATTTAATTTATTTATTAATTCTTTATTTTTATATTTTGTAGTACTACTATGACTTCTAAAAAGCCTCATAATCACAATATGATATAGATATGTTCAGAAATGAGTGGTCCGCATACCTGATGATAGATTGTACACAAATAACATGAAGATCTGACTTGGGGATGTGTACAATTGGCAGTCATTTTTGAGAGGGGTTTAGGAGATCAAAAGATAACACATTGTTGTATGTATATGTTCGTTGGAATATTGTAATTGTTATTAAATAAAACATCCATCCACCAATGAGTAAATTTCCCATTTCAACAGATGATATACACCAACAACATGCAAGAATGATGAACCACTCAAAGGGTCTTTCTTTTGTTTAAAATGGACATATTTTTAAGTGAAAACAACAACTGACCTATGGAAGTCCAACCAAACACATTCATATTGTGTTAATAGTTTAAGATAATGATCCACAGGTGCGTTGGGGTTGTGCACAAGTCAACCCTGCCTCAATTCAAGGCACGGTGTGGCCGGTACCACTCAAAGGGTCTCTCTTTTCTTTAAAATGGACATGATTTTAAGTGAAAACAATAAATAACCTATGAAAATCCAAACAAACACATTTTTATTGTCTTTATACTTTAATATAATGATCCAAAGGTGCATTGGGGATGTGTACGAGTAATCTCTGCCTCAATCCGAGGCACGGTGTGGCCGGTACCACTCAAAGGGTCTCTCTTCTATTTAAATTGGACATATTTTTAAGTGAAAACAACAACTGACCTACGGTAATCCGACCAAACACATTTTTATTGTATTGATCCTTTACGAGAATGATCCATGGGTGCGTTGGGGATGTGTACGATTAATCCCCACCTCATTCCAAGGCATTTTGTGACCGGTACCACTAAAAGGGTCTCTCTTCTATTTAAATTGGACAGATTTGTAAGTGAAAACAACAACTGACCTACAGAAATCTGACCAAACACATTTGGATTATATTAATCCTTTATGAGAATGATCCACGGGTTCTTTGGGGACGTGAAAGAGTTATCCCCACTTCAATCCGAGACACGGTGTGGCCGGTACAACTCAAAGGGTTTCACTTTTGTTTAAAATGGACATATTTTTATGTGAAAACAACAACTGACCTATGGACATTCAAACAAACGAATTCAGATTTTGTTGATATTTTAAGAGAACGATCCACGAGTGCATTTGGGAAGTGAAAGAGTCATCCCTGCCTCAATCCGAGGCATGGTGTGGTCGGTACCCCTCAAAGGGTCTCACTTTTATTCAAAATGGACAAATTTTTAAGTGAAAACAACAACTGACCTATGGAAATCTGACCAAACGCATTAGTATTGTGTTGATCCATTAAGAAAATGATCCACGGGTGCGTTGGGGACATGCATGAGTCATCCCTGCCTCAATACGAGGCACGGTGTGTCCAGTACCACTCAAAGGGTCTCACTTTTGTTAAAAATGGACATATTTTTAAGTGAAAACAACAACTGACCAACTGGAATTCGACCAAATGCATTAGTATTGTCTTGATCCTTTAGGATAACAATATAAAGGTCCTTTGTGATGTGCACGAGTTATCCTCACCTCAATATGAGGCATGGTGTGGCTGGTACCACTCAAAGGGTCTCTCTTTTCTGTAAAATGGACACAATTTTAAGTGAAAACAATAACTGACCTACTGAAATCTGACCAAAGAAATTCAAATTGTCTGGATCCTTTAAGATAACGATCCACATGTGAGTTGGGGACATGTAAAAGTAATCCCCACCTCAATCCAAGGCACAGTGTGGCAGGTACCACTCAAAGGGTCTCTCTTCTGTTTAAATTGGACATATTTTTAAGTGAAAACAACAACTGACCTATGGAAATCCAACCAAACGCATTCGGATTGTGTTGATACTTTAAGACAATGATCCAAAGGTGTTTTTTGGATGTGAAAAAGTCATACCCACCTCAATCTAAGGTACGATGTGGCCGGTACCACTCAAAGTGTCTCACTTTTGTTTAAAATAGACTTATTTTTATGTGAAAACAACAACTAACCAATAGAAATTTGACCAAACGCATTTGGATTGTGTTGATCATTTAAGAGAACAATACAAGGGTGCGTTGGGGATGTGCATGAGTCATCACCACCTCAATATGAGGCACGGTGTGGCCGGTACCACTCAAAGGGTCTCTCTTCTGTTTAAAATGGACATATTTTTAAGTGAAAACAACAATTGACCTAAGTAAATTTGACCAAACACATTTGGATTGTCTTGATCTTTTAGGATATCGATCCACGAGTCCATTATGAAGTGTAAAAGTCATCCCCACCTCAATCTGAGGCACAGTGTGGCTGGTACCACTCAAAGGGTCTCTCTTCTGTTTAAATTGGACACAATTTTAAGTGAAAACAACAACTAACCTATGAAAATCTCACAAAACTCATTCGGATAGCCTTGATCCTTTATGAGAAATATCCATGGGTCCTTTTTGACATGAAAAACTAAACCTCGCCTCAATCCAAGGCACGGTGTGGCTGGTACCTTTCAAAGGGTCTCTCTTTTGTTTGAAAGGGACAGATTTTTAAGTGAAAACAAAAACTGACCTACGGAAATTCAAACATACACATTTTCATTGTCTTGATATTTTAGAAGAATTATAAAAGGGTCATTTTTTATGTGTGAAATTCATCCCTACCTCAATCGGAGGCACGGTGTGGCTAGTACCACTCAAAGGGTCTCTCTTCTGTTTAAATTGGACACAATTTTAAGTGAAAATAACAACTGACCTATGAAAATCTGAACAAAAGCATTTGGATTGTCATGATATTTTATTATAATGATCCATGGGTCATTTGTGACATGTAAGAGTAAACCATGACTCAATCTGAGAGATAGTGTGGCCAATACCACTCAAAGGATCTCTCTTTTGTTTAAAATGAACAGATTTTTAAGTGAAAACAACAACTGACCTATGGAAATCTGACCAAACGCAAACAGATTGTCTTTATCCTTTATGATAATTATACAAGGGTCATTTGTGACCTGAAAGAGCCATATATGCCTCAATTAGAGGCACGGTGTGGCCGGTACCACTCAAAGGGTCTCTTTTTTCTTTAAAATGGACACAATTTTAAGTGAAAACAATAACTGACCTACGGAAATCTAACCAAATGAATTTGGATTTTCTTGATACTTTAATAGAATGATACAAGGGTGAATTGGGGATGTGTACAAGTAATCCCTGCCTCAATCCAAGGCACGGTGTGGCTGGTACCACTCAAAGGGTCTCTATTCTGTTTAAATTGGACAGATTTTTAAGTGAAAACAACAACTGACCAACAGAAATCTGACCAAATGCATTTTTATTGTGTTTATACTTTAAGATAACAATCCAAGGGTGCGTTGGGGATGTTCATGAGTCATCCCCGCCTCAATCCGAGGCACTGTGTGGCCGGTACCACTCAAAGGGTCTCACTTTTGTTTAAAATGGACATATTTTTAAGTGAAAACAACAACTGACCTACGGAAATTCGACCAAATGCATTCAGATTGGGTTTATTGTTTAAAAGAATGATCAAAAGGTGAATTGGAGATGTCCAAGAGTCATCCTTGCCTCAATCCTAGGTACGGTGTGGTCGGTACCACTCAAAGGGTCTCTCTTCTGTTTAAAATGGGCAGATTTTTAAGTGAAAACAATCAACTAACCTACGGAAATTATACCAAACACATTCTTATTGTCTTGATATTTTAGTAGAATGATCCAAGGGTCATTTTAGACATGTAATATTCATCTACACCTCAATCTGAGGCAAGGTGTGTCCGGTACCACTCAAAGGGTCTCTCTTCTGTTTAAATTGGACACAATTTTAAGTGAAAACAACAACTGACCTACGAAAATCTGACCAAACGCATTCGGATTGCCTTTATAATTTATGATAATCATATATGGGTCATTTTTTATGTGAATGAGTCAACCCTGCCTCAAATTTGAAGCACAGTGTGGCCGGTACCACTCAAAGGTCTCTTTTGTTTCAAATGGATAGATTTTTAAGTGAAAACAACAACTGACCAACATAAATTAAACCAAACGCATTAGAATTGTATTAATATTTTAGTAGAATGATACAAGGTTCCTTTTTGATGTTTACGAGTCATCTCCGCCTCAATCTGAGGTAGATTGTGACTGGTACCACTCAAAGGGTCTCTCTTCTATTTAAATTGGACACAATTTTAAGAGAAAACAACAACTGACCTACGAAAATATGACCAAATGCATTCAGATTGTCTTGATCCTTTATGAGAATGATCCATGGGTCCCTTTTGACGTATAAGTGTCAACCCCGCCTCAATGAAAAGCACAGTGTGGCTGGTACCACTCAAAGGGTCTCTCTATTGTTTAAAATGGACAGATTTTTAAGTGAAAACAACAACCGACCTACAGAAATCCAAACAAATGCATTCATATTGTCTTGATCCTTTATGATAATGATCCAATGGTCCTTTTTGATGTTCATGAGTCATCTCCACCTCAATATGAGGCATAGTGTGGCCGGTACCCCTCAAAGGGTCTCTTTTTTCTTTAAAATGGACACAATTTTATGTGAAAACAACAACTGACCTACGGAAATCCAACCAAACGCATTCAGATTGTCTTGATCCTTTAATAAAAAGATCCAAGGGTAAATTGGGGACATGTACGAGTAATCCCCACCTCAATATGAGGCACGGTGTGGCCAGTACCACTCAAATGGTCTCTCTTCTATTTAAATTAGACAGATTTTTAAGTGAAAACAACAACTGACCTACGGAAATACGACCAAACGCATTCGGATTGTGTTGATTCATTAAGATAAAGATCTGTGGGTGCATTGGGGACATTCACGAGTCATCCCAACCTCAATTTGAGGCATGATGTGGCGGGTACCACTCAAAGGTTTTCACTTTTGTTTAAAATGGTCAAATTTTTAAGTGAAAACAATAACTGACCTACCGAAATTAGACCCAACGCACTCAAATTGTGTTGATCTTTTAAGAGAAAAATCCAAGAGTGCATTGGGGACGTGAATGATTCATCCCTGCCTCAATATGAGGCACATTGTGGCTTGTACCACTCAAAGGGTCTCTATTTTCTTTAAAATGGATACAATTTTAAGTGAAAACAACAACTAACCTACGGAAATCCAACCAAACACATTAATATTGTTTTTATCCTTTAAAAAAATGATCCATAGGTGCATTTAGGATGTGTATGAGTAATCCCTGCCTCAATCTGATGCATAGTCTGGCCGGTACCACTCAAAGGGTCTCTCTTCTGTTTAAATTGGACAGATTTTTAAGTGAAAACAAGAACTGACCTACGGAAATCAGACCAAACGCATTCGGATTGTGTTGATACTTTAAGATAATGATCCAAGGGTGCGTTGGGGATGTGTAAAAGTCACCACTTCCTTAATCTGATGCATGGTGTGGCCTATACCACTCAAAGGGTCTCACTTTTGTTTAAAATGGACATATTTTTAAGTGAAAACAATAACTAAGCTACAGAAATTTAACCAAACTTATTCAGATTTTCTTGATCCTTTAGGATAATGATCCACGAGTCCTTTATGACGTGAATGAGTCATCCATGCCTCAATCCAAGGAATGGTGTGGCTGGTACCACTCAAAGGGTCTCACTTTTCTTTAAAATGGACAAATTTTTAAGTGAAAACAAAAACTAACATATGGAAATTTGACCAAACGCATTCGGATAGTCTTTATCATTTATGAGAATGATCCACAGGACCTTTGTGGTGTGTAAGAGTCATCCCCGCCTCAATCCGAGGCATAGTGTGGCCGGTACCACTTAAAGGGTCTCTCTTCTGTTTAAATCGGACACAATTTTAAGTGAAAACAACAACTGACCTACATAAATGTGACCAAACGCATTCGTATTGTCTTGGTAATTTATGATAATGATCCATGGGTCTTTTGGGACATGTAAGAGTCAACCCCACCAACCCCCTGGACCACCCCCGACCCTCTGGACAGCAACCCACCACCGAGATACCCCCACCCCTCTGACTCCCCCACCCCGGGAAAGCCACCTCAACCCCCTGGACACCCCCACCCCCTGGACATGCCCATGGAAATCCCCCCCCCCGGACACCCCCACCCCTGGACAACCACCACCCCCACTGGACGACACTCCCACCCCTCCTTGACACCACCTTACCACCTGCATACCCCCAACCCCCCTGGACACCCCACCCATGGACGACAACCCCCACCCTCCACCCCCCTTGGATGGCCCCACCAACCCCCTGGACCCCCCCCCCCCCCGTACATCCCCCACCCCCTAGAAAGCCCCCCCCCCCCCCCCGACACCCTGGACACCATCCCACCCCCATGGACACCCCATAGACACCCCCCACCTGGACACCCCCCTCTATGGACACCACCCCACCCCCTTTGGATAGTCCTACCAACACCCTGGACTGCCCCCACCCCTAGAAACCCCCACCCCCCCTGGACACCCTGATCCCCCTAGACTCACCCATCCCACACTCTTGGGCACCACCCCACCCCCTTGGACAGCCCCACCAACCCCCCCTCCCCCCCCCCCGGACTGCTCCCACCCTCCGGACACCCCACCCACCTCCTGGAAAGCCCCCCGACACCTTGGACACCAACCCACCCCCCCTGGACAGCCCCCCCCCCCCCCCACCTGGACACCCCCCTCCTAGACACCACCCCACCACCTAGACCCCCCACCCCCTGGACACCACCACCCTTTTTGGACAGCAGCCCAACCTCCTGGACCGCCCCCACCCCCCCTTGGACAACCGCACCCCCCGTAGACCCCCCACCCCCCCTTGGACAGCCACCCGAAACCCTTGAACAACCTCCCCAACCCCTTGAATTCTAAATAGAATTCTTTATGTATTTAATTAACTTATGAATTATGTGTTAATGGTTTATGGGTATACTTGGTGTAATTAGCTTATGATTTATGTGTTAATTTTGTATGGGTATACTTATTGAGATGCTGAATTATTTGCAGGGGCTGTTTGGGTGTGCTGCTACAGAAATTGTTTTTGCAGCAGACAGAACTTTTATCAGGGATTTTTTAGTGCTAAAAAATAAGCCTTTATTTGTTTTAAAAAAGCACTGATAAAATAAACATTTATCAGCAATAACTGAGCGCTGATAAAGGAAGCCTTTATCAGCGCTCTCTTAGCGCTGATAAAATATAAATTTATCAGGGCTAAAAGAGCGCTGATAAAGGATTCCTTTATCAGCACTCTTTTATCACTGATAAAGGGGACCCCCTTTTTCAGCACTAAGCATTACAACACTTTTTTAGCACTGGTGAAGCCCGTTTTGAGCACTGATAATGCCTGTTTTTTGAAGTAGTGCGGTCAAGGATGGTCGATCTGAGCCGACAGCGCGGGACAAGGGGCAACACCCACAGGCACTGCTAGCAGTAGCAGCCATGCCCAGTGGGCTGTGACAGAAGGGGACGGTGCTGAGAAACCGTGGCCTCGCCCACGTGGCATTGGCAGAACCCGATCGGCCAAACGGTTGATTGTTATTGTAGTGGGGCAGCACCCCACCGGCTGGTGAAATGACCCTGCAACCTGGGGCCAACGGGATACAATGGTATGCCTTTGGGCGGACCGAGCTGGATGTGGGTCGCCCTGGCGGGTCAGACCTGCCCAGCGGACCATACCCACCAGCGGGCTAGACCCGCGGCCCGACAGGCTAGTGCGTGTAGGCCGATCCCAACCCAAAGCACTGGGCCAATGGCAGCCCGAGCTCGCAAACCAAACTAGTCTGACTATGATGGGCCGTATTCAGTGAACCAGGCTGACCCTTATCGGGTCAGACCCAGGTGAGGTCAGGTAGACCCTAGGACCCGTTGCATCGGGTCGGTTTGACCAAGTCGGACCGGGCCCAGGACCAACTGCTTCCCAAATAAATAAATGCCTGTAACTAACGAAATGGGTGTCTGTTCGACACACCATCAATGGTGTTGGTATCCCTTTGTGGATGCGTCCCCTTTGGCATATTTCAGAGGGCCCGACCAATCCTGGACTGATCGAGGTGTGATAACCCCCATTTCACAGAAGGGATGAAACTAACAGACCGTGCGTCCAATCGACGCACCGTCTGTGGAATAAGGACCCTTGTTACAAGGCGGTCCTTTGGAGATACTATAATTGAGTTTTGGAGGAGTTTGAGATATGAATATGGTTAGATCTGACTTGAATTCAACAGATCCATTTTTACAAAAGTGCCCATATCCCACCGATCGGGCGTTCGACTGACGCGTCGTCTGTCAGGTTGGAACCCCTATTACTGTGCGATCCCTGGGGTATAATTTTTTCGGGAATTAATACCGGTTGAAATATGACCGATGACTTGAGGATCGGTTCTCCCAAAATCATGTGTGATATGAGTGGGAATCCAGTGTCTAGCTGTGAATTGAAGAAGAAGAGCAACCAATATAGGTTAACATCATAAAATATAGAGTGGGACGATCTAGCTGTATGAATAATCATCCCTACCTCCGTACTAGTGATCTTATGTGGATTATCATCTAGATACCTTTTGTGGATCAGCAACATAACGACCCTGTGTGGATTAGCATCATACAGACCCTGTGTGGATCAGCATTCTAGAGACCATGTGTGGATCAGCAACTAGTGACCCTGTATGGATCCGTTGTAGCGTGACCATATGAGGACCCACTTTTTAGTGGATTGTTGTAGAGAAAAAACTTGTGTCCAAGAGTGGACTGATAATAGAACCACTTCTTTTGGATCAATTATGGAACTTATAATGGATTAAGATGATATAACATAGGACAAATAATATATATTCCTGATCTTTGAGTTGTATACCTGGAGTGAGATGACTATTATTTTGTAATTAGTGTTTGAGGTCTTAATTTGTGGTTTTTTCTTTGAGGAACTCTGGGAGACCTTCGAGGGTCTTGGGGTCCCTATTGAGTATTTTTATACTAACCCAGGCATGAGAATCACCTACACCGTGCTGTGTCTTATGCAGATGATGAACAGTTGGGCTGAGACTTGAGGGACCAAAGACCAAGTGGTATACAGAGGATACGGGATGACGTGGAGACTTGTAGAGATGATCTGTAACTACTCATCCAGAAAGATCTTCAATGGAGGAACCAGAAGTTGTTTTCTCTTTTCAAATTTACTTGTACTTTTCAGTTGGGTTTGTATTCCGGCCCATTTACTTTCAGTACAATTTTTACTATAGTAGTTTACATCCGAATTTATTCTTGTTGTGATCTTGGATTATATGTTTTACAGGTTTGAAGGCAATGCCTTCCATTTATAGGGATATGATTTTTTCAGTTCTGGTCACCAACCCTTGGCCTATGGAATTCATGCTTGGGGTAGTCACGACATGGGCCCCAGGGGACGGGTCGTGATAAAGTGGTATCAGAGGAGTCATTTATACTGAATAAATATGACTCTGATCTTTTTATAGAGAAATAGTGTTAACTTTTTTGAGTGTGGTTATCAGTTTGGGGAGTCCAGTATTGGTGTGGAGGTTGACATATCCATACACCAAGACCCTGAATTTTAATTTCTTACTTGGTTCATAAAAACACTGATCGCGTGTGTTTTAGAAATGTTATTATTTGATCTCTTTTGAGTCAGCTCACCACGTATAACTTATTTACCATGGCTCACCTTTTACATTTTAGGATACTACCACATAGAAAACCATCTAGGATTCTTAAGAGTGTACACGATGATGGACCACTGAGCAATGAGGCTCCAGTGCAGGGCCCTCTTACGGCAATAGTACCATCAGGTGGTGTACCAGCAGCACCACTACCCATTGGGTAGCAGTTGCCACCGGCCCCACAAGTGGACAGTGCATGCCGATTGAGCGCATTGCAAGAGTTCTAATGGGAGAGGCCTTCGAGGTTCCAAGGTGAGATAGATCCATATGTGGATGAGGACTGGCTGGAGGCTGTGGATAGAGTTATTTTCCTAGTTGGGACACCAGCCGACCAGATGGTGATCCTAGCTACCAATCTTTTCTAGGGTGCACCAGGGAGATAGTGGAGCTTGACACTCCAGATACATGACGAGGCAACCCTCACCTGGGTATATTTCAAGGGCCTATTTGGTGTAGAGTTCATTTCAGTGACTCTATGCTTTATGTGTATACAAGAGCGTCTACACATGCATCAGGGAAACTTGATCGTGGCCCAGTAATCACGGAGGTTCACCGACCTATCACGCTACTCCACTAACATGGTGTGGGGCCCTTTGTTTAGGGCCCTGACCTTATATCAGGGACTCCTCCATGAGATTAGATCTTTGATGACATCTCTTAGCATCCCGACACCTTCTGGAGTGTTGAAGAGAGAACTCTTGGTGGAGAGATACCCTGTCGAGTAGGCACGAATAGTAAGATCCACCACCAGGAGACACGTAGTAGAGTCATCTACAGCTAGTAGTAAGAAGGTGACACATAGGTCCAAGAAAATCAGACCTTATAGTACACTACCCATGATATAGGGTCATAGGTGCGAGGCTCACGAGGTAGAGAAGGCCAGTAGAGGAGTAGGTTGTGCTTCACATATGGAAGACAAGGTCACATGGATCGTGACTGCCCGACCAGCCGCACTGATAACCAGCTGACGGTCGAGGGAACACTAAGGCATAGGCATAGATTCAATCGAGTAGGTCCTTAGGGTAGCCTACATGGTAGAGGATTTGGTCATGCAGTAGGTGGTAGATAACGGTTTTAGTTTCTAGTGCCACCACCTCTAGGTGGTCCACCTCGACCACAAGGAGCAGGTGGATAGAGAAGAGCTCAGCTCCATGCAGCTGAGGCCTATGACCACGGCTCTCTAGAGATGATAGGAGGTATGATATATGTCTACTCCACCTTAGCTGAAGTACTTATACACTCACGTGATATTCAATCTTTCATTTCCACGACTCTCGTTTTGAGCTCGGAGATTCCAGTGGAGCCGTTGGATCGATTCTTGTGATTAGAGACTCTAACAGGAGAAGATTCTACAATTACACACCGGTGTTGTTAGTGTGAGAGTACTCAATGTGGCGAGATTTTTGTCTAGGATCTTCTAGTAGAGGAATCGAGGCCTTACAAAATCATTTTGGGTATGGACTGGTAATCCATAGTCCATACCCAGATTGACTATATTAGGTGTAAAGGGTGGTGTGTCCGTGATGATGGGACCAAGTTTTTCTTCACTGATGAGAAGGTAACCTTAGAAGCACAGGATAGACTTACCCTGTGGAAGTTGAATTCAATCACACATCAGTTGTCTAGCCTTACCCTCATAGTAGTTGATGGTGAGAGTCCAATCTATCATGTAGTGGTGGACCAGTATGCTAATGTATTCCCTGATGATGTTATGTGACTACCTCCTCACAAAGAGGTGGGATTCTACATCGACCTATACCCCAAGACGACACCAATATCTACACCAGCATATTGGATGGCTCTCATGGAGCTTCGTGAGTTACATGTATAGATAGAGGACATGCAGAGGAAGGGGTTCATAAGGCCCAGTGTTTTTCCATGGGCAGCCCAGATTTTGTTCGCCAAGAAGGCATATGGGAGTTTGAGTCTCTATGTGGATTATCAATGCCTAAACTAGGTGACCAAGAATAAAAAGTATCCACTTTTGAGGATTGATGATCTCTATGATCAGTTGAAGAGAGATCGTTGGTTTTTGATGGTAGACCTCAGATCAGGCAATCATAAGATCAGGTTACGAGATGAGGATGTGCAGAAGATGACCTTCAAATGTCAATATGGCCACTATGGGTTCTTATTTATGCCATTCGACATGACCAATGCCCCTGAGTTGTTCATGGGACTCATGAACTAGATCTTTTGGCCATACCTTGATTGCTTTGTGGTGTTCTTCATTGACAACATCTTAATACACTCAGTGTTAGAGGAGGAGCATGCCTATCATCTGTAGATAGTTCTGGATACACTCAGTGAGAACCATCTTTATGGTAAGCTCTCGATGTTACTATTCTAGATATGGGAGGTCCACTTTATAGGACACGTTATCTCAGAATCTAGTGTTGCAGTGGATCCGGAAAATATAACGGTTTTGCTCTATTGGGATCCACCCATGAGTGTGACCGAGGTGAGGAGTTTTTTGGGGTTGGTTGGGTACAATCAGAGATTCATACATAACTTTTCTAGAGTTTCGACGCCCTTTTCAGCATTAAAGAATATGGGACAACCCTTTGTGTGGATGGAGATATGCCAACAGAGTTTTCCAGAGCTGAGGCTGAGACTGAAGAGTGCCCCTATCTTAAGGATACCAGAAGAGGGTGTAGGGTATGTAGTCTACTATGATGCATTAGGGACCAGACTTGGATGTGTCCTGATGCAAGAGTGACCATTGATCACATATGGTTCACAACAACAAAGACATCATGAGCTGAACTACACTAACCATGACCTAGAGTTAGCAGGAGTGGTCTTAGCCTTGAAGATGTGGATACACTACATGATTGGAGGACGTTTTACCATTTACTCTAATCATAAGAGTCTCAGGTACAACTTCAGACAGAAGAACTTGAACCTGAGATAGTGATTATGGATAGAGTTCCTCCAAGAATATGACTTTGAGATAGTCTATACTCCTGGGAAGGGGAATGTAGTGGCAGATGCACTTAGTAGGAGGTCTGGTTTACAACTGGTGAGTGAGGCGACAAAGCAGTTAGCCACGTTGCAGATATCCTTTGTGGATAGAGATGGAGCAGCTTACCTCTAGTCTATGACGGTCACTCCCCCACTTCATCAACATGTTCAGGAGGCACATCTTGGGGAAATTGACTGTGAGTCTCAATGTGCTCAGATATCCTAAGGATATGCACCTAATAAATTTTCTAAAGTTAGGGATCACGTCATCCTCTTCATAGGATGCATCATGGTACTAGTGGTGCTACAGGAGTAGGTTTTGAAAGAGTTTCATATGTATCCTTTGGTGATACATCCTGGTGTGCTGAGGATGTACCAGGACCTTTGGTGTCAGCACTGGTGGTTAGGGATAAAGAAAGTAGTAACAAATTATATTTCACAATGCCTTACTTGTTAGCAAATGAAGGTCGAGCATTAGGTTCTAGCTAGATTAGTGCAGCCATTAGATGTACCAGTGTGGAAGTGGTATGGTATTTCCATGGATTTCGTGAGAGGGATACCACATACATCCAAGGGCTAAGATTCCATTTGGGTGATCATTGACTGACTCACCATGGTGGCGCACTACCTACCCATCTGAGAGCAGGGATCTGTAGAGGTCTTGGGATGCCTCTACGTCCAGGAGATTGTCAGCTCCAGGGGGTTCCATCAATGATCGTCTCTAACTGTGATGCATGTTTTACATCCCGATTGTGGAAGTGAGTGTAGGAGGTGTTTTGGAATCAACTATGTTTGAGAACCTCCTATCATCTATAGATGGATGGTAAGATAGAGCAGACCATTCAGACACTAGAGGACATGCTTCATGCTTGCATCCTAGATTTTGGCCGCAGTTGGGAGAATCAATTTCCCTTGGTGGAGCTCACATACAATAGTATCTATCACTCCACCATTGGTATGACACTCTGTGAGGACTTATAAAGTTGACAATGAAGATCGTCTCTTTGGTGGACAGACCTAGGGGAGTCAGTATTTATGGGTCCAGAGTTGGTACGGGCTACAACTGAGAAGGAGAAAATCATCCCGGAGTAGATGAAGATTATATAGAGAAGACAGAAGTCTTATGCTGATAGAAGACAAAGACCATTGGATTTTGATGAGGGAGACCATTTATTCTTATGGGTCTCACCTCAACGATGTTTGAAGATATTTGGTTGGAGGAACAACCAGCCTCTGAGGTTCATCAGACCCTTTTATGTTCTCAGCAAAGTTGTCAAGGTGGAGTATCACCTAGTTCTTCCCCCATAGATGCATTGGGTCATGGAATTTTCCACATGTCGTATCTAAGGAAGTATGTTCTTGATCCATCACATCTTATTGATAGGGGTGATCAATACATTGATGATGTGGAGACATTTACGAAGGAACTAGTGGAGATTGAATATTGATAGGAGCGAATCCTTTGTGGATAATAAATTCATATGGTGCGAGTTTGTTGGCATCACAGGAACCTCCAAGAGAGCACATGGGAGCGGGAGGCTCAGATTCTTGATCAATACCCACATGTGTTTCCTTAGTCTATATTGTGGAATTCAGGGATGAAAATACATAATGTGGGGAAAATGTAAAGACCTGGATTTTCTGTGTAATTTCTTTTGATATATGGAATTATTAAAAGTCTGTGAAAATTGACGGCACATGATTCTGAGGCACAATGTGCCCAGAATGAATTTTTGAACTTTTTTTAATGTACATTCGGGAAACACACAGATGAAATTTTCTATCTTTTGAACCAGTGCTTAGATTAAATATTTGAGGGCACCATTCAATCTGCAGCACCAAGATTTTCTTAAGGGAGGCTAAACTTTGACTGTAGTAGGTAGGATGAAAAAGTTAATTTTGTAGACATTTGAAAGATTAATAAAAATAAAATGTTATGTTAATTTATTTATTTTCCTTTTTTTTTTCCTCCAATGGAAAAGTGGTAGTGCCAGTACCAACGACATGTCACGCCAAGAAATGGCTTGGCTCCCCTTTATTTTTGTAACTGCACCATTGTAACATGGAAGGTTCATTAATTAAATGAAACTCATTAATTCCATGTGTGTTACTCACCCTTCCCCTCTCTTGCTTATATAGATCTCGGGGTGGAGTTTTGAAACATATTCACCAAGTTATGAAGCTCTAGAAAAGTACCGTGATGCCAACCACATGGAGGATGAGACCAGTTCTAGTGAGCAGTGACGTGTGCCACTGAATCACGAACTAACGACAACAAAAAAAGAGGTTCTGTCGATTATCGTTAGTGGACGTCCAATCCAGGTAAGGGATTTATTTGAAGCTAACTTTTATGAGTTAATTTATCTTCCGCTTGTTGTCATCTAATGTAGAGGGAGTGGGACAAATGAACAAGGATCATACCCTCCACCGCTTCATTCTTAAAATGAAATTCGAGAAACAATTTTTCCAACATGACAACAACGCGAAATAGCGGTTCTTCGTATGATGGTGGTATCCCAGAAGAGATGTAGATGTAGAAGACATCAAAATTAGACCACCAAAGAGAATTTTGTGGCCCGCAGAAGAAACCATTGGTGTGCCATATCGGTGGTGGCCGGCATTGGCTAGAGGATACCCACAGTGACTGACCATGAGCGGTGGAAAGCGGTGCGCCATCGCTCGCCGCTGCGGCCAAGGTCTGCCGGCCAGAGCCGGCCACATATGATAAGGGGAGGTTCCCGTAGGCTCTACAAGCGGTATCAGCTGTGGCCAGCAAGGCATAGGAGAAGGGGGCGGTGCAGATTAGTTGTGTCTAGTGAGCTGTGGTAGGAAGGACTGGCATGGCCCCGCACTATGCCATGTTTGTGGAACCTGGTTGGGAAAATGGCTGACAATTCATGTGGTGGGGTTGTTCCCCACTGGTTGGCAAAACATCCCTGCAACTGCGGGGTCAGCGGGACACAACGGTCCTCCTTCGGGCGGACCAAGCCGGACACGGGCTGACCAAGTTTTCCGGACCCACCCACTGGGTTGGCTGAGCCCCACCCGGCGAGCTGGGCCGACTGCGGTCTGGGCCTGTGAACTAAACTGGTCTGACCCCGATGGGCCAGACTCAGTGAACCAGGTCAGACCCGGGCGGGGTCAGGTAAACCCTGGGACCCATTTCGTCTGGTTGGTCTGACCATGTTGGATTGGGCCCAGACCTAACTGGTCCCTGAATAAAGAAAAACCCATTACTGACGAACTGGGTGTCCATTCGACACGCCATCATTGCCATTGGTATCCCTTTTGGGAAGAGGTCCTTTTTCCATATTCTGGTGGTTCTGACCAAGCCTAGCTCGACTAAGGTACGATCACCCCCGTTTCACGGAAGGGATGTGACAAACAGACCGGGCATCCGATCAACGCACCATTTATGGAATAAGGACCCTCGGGATAAGGAGGTCCTTTGGAGACACTCTAAGTGAGTTTTAGTGGAGTTTAATGTATGAATCAGGTTAGATCAGACTTGAATCCAACCAGACCCTTTTTACAAAAGTGTCCACATCTCACAGACCAGACATTCGATCGGCGCGTCCTCTGTCATGTTGGGACCCCTATGATGAGGCGGTCCTTTGGGTATGATTTTTACTCAACTTAGTATAGGTTGAAATCTGACTGATGTCTTGAGGATTGGTTCTTCCAAAATCAAGTGTGATATGAGTGGGAATCCTGTGTCTGGATGTGACTTGATGAAGAAAAATGACCAATGTGGTTCATCTTCAAAATCTCTAGAGTGGGATGATTTAGCTATAAGACTAATCATCCCTAACTCTATACTAGATACCCTATGTGGATCAATATCTAGTGACACTATGTGGATCAGCAACATAGAGACCCTCTGTGGATCAATATCATTGCGACCCTGTGTGGATCAACATTCTAGCGACCCTGTGTGGATCTGCAACTAGCAACACTATGTGGATTAGCTATAGCGTGACCCGACAATGACCCTCCTTACATTGGCCCATCGTGGAACAAAAACTTTTTTCCAAGCGTGGACTGATAGTATACCAACTTCTTTTTGATTAGTTGTGGAACTTTTAATGGAATAATATTATATAGCTTATGTATGATCATTTATATTCTTGAACTCTGAGTTGTATACCTAGTGTGAGCTAACTATTGTCTTGTGCTTTGTGTTTGAGGTATCTCTTTTAGGTTTTTCCTTTGAGGAACTTTGGAAGACCTTCGGAGGTCTTGGGGTCCCTTCTGAGTATTGTAATACTCACCCATACACGAGCTTCGCCTGCACCTTGTTGTGACTTGTGCAGACGATGAGAAGCTGGGCTAAGACTTGAGGGAGTTAGGACTAAGTGGTACATGGAGGAGACGGGATGATGTGGAGAGTTCTGGAGATGATCTATACCTACCCTTCAGGTAGTATCTTCAGTGGATGATCCAGGAGTTGTTTCCTCTTTTTAGGTGTACTTGTACTTTTCGGTTTGGCTTGTATTCCATCCCTTTTACATTCAGGAAACTTTTTACTATAGCTATTTACTTCAAAGATTCATCATGTTCTGCTCTCAGATTATGTGTTTGTAAAGGTTTGAAAGAAATTATTTCCCATTATATGGATATTCCTTTTTGGTGCTAGTCTCCATACCCTGGTCTATGGAAGGTGTGCTTAGGGTAGTCACGACACGGGAAAGTCAAGATTTCATTACTTCTAAAAATGTAAATGAGATCCTTGAAAACGGTTGGATAGGCATCATAGTTTTAAATATTATGAGGTACATTTCTGTGAATTGATTTTCTAAAAGCTGATCTAATGTGAAAATTATGACTAAATGCATTTTATATTGTTGACAGACGTATATATGAAAAAAAGTTGAATGAATTTTCACATGATCCATGATTTGGACTCGTTAGTCCTCATACCACATCATTACATCTGAAGAAAATAGAGCCATCAAAAAAGAATGAAATAGTGAAAAGCTTGTTGAAAACATTTGAAAGCAATATTATAGATGACAGACTCTTCTTAATACCAACCATGTAGGGGTAAAATTCTACGATTAAATCATACCAATTATATTTTGTCTTCTTTTATTAATTATTCATTTTTGTGTTTTTAGGAAACATTGGATGCAAATTACGGTAAACTCGGATACTCCAAAGATTTATTTTCTGGATTCAAAGCAAGGATATCCATCAAACCGACCACACATGAGAGAGTTTGTGAATCTGTAAGACATTATATCCTACGTTTTGGGTCTAAACATCAATTAATATAATTTATATTATCTTTTAATGAGGATTTTGTTATGACATGGCGGTGTATAATTATCATCTAAAAAAAGGAATGAGGATAGGGTCTAAGCATAAGAATGTGAGCAAGTACTACATCTGGACAAATATTAGTGTATATATAATAAAATTTCACTATCCAAACACATCTCAACAATAGTTACTTATTCTCATAATGATCAATTTTTTTTCAATGTCCAAAAAAAACAGACGATAATGATAGCAGTTATTATGTTTGTAAATTTATGAAGGAGATCATTTTTCAACAAAAAACAAGTATCCCTAAAGAGGTATTTTCAAAAACAACTACTAGTTCATTTAATTTATTTATTAATTCTTTATTTTTATATTTTGTAGTACTACTCTGACTTCTGAAAAGCCTCATACTCACAAGACAATATAGATATGTTCTGAAATGAGTGGGTTGCATACCTGATGATAGATTTTACACAAATAACATGAAGATATGACTTGGGGACGTGTATAATTGGCAGTCATTTTTGAGAGGGGTTTAGGGGATCAAAAGATTACACATTGTTGTATGTAGATGTTCGTTGGAATATTGTAATTGTTATTAAATAAAACATCCATCCACCAATGACTCAATTTCCCATTTCAACAGATGATATACACCAACAACATGCAAGAATGATGAACCACTCAAAGGCTCTTTCTTTTGTTTAAAATAGACATATTTTTAAGTGAAAACAAAAACTAACCTATGGAAGTCCAACCAAACACAATCGGATTGTGTTAATTCTTTAATATAACGATCCACAGGTGCGTTGGGGTTGTGCACGAGTCATCCCCGCCTCAATTCGGGGCACGGTGTGGCCGGTACCACTCAAAGGGTCTCTCTTTTCTTTAAAATGGACATAATTTTAAGTGAAAACAATAACTAAGCTACGAAAATCCAACCAAAAACATTTTGATTGTCTTGATACTTTAAGAGAATGATCAACAGGTGCGTTGGGGATGTGTACGAGTAATCCACACCTCAATCCAAGGCACGGTGTGGCCGATACCACTCAAAGGGTCTCTCTTCTATTTAAATTGGACATATTTTTAAGTGAAAACAACAAATGACCTACGGAAATCCAACCAAAAACATTTTTATTCTATTTATCATTTAAGAGAATGATCCATGGGTGCGTTGGGGATGTGTACGAGTAATCCCCACCTCATTCCAAGGCACTGTGTGACCGGTACCACTAAAAGGGTCTATCTTCTATTTAAATTGGACAGATTTGTAAGTGAAAACAACAACTTACCTACGGAAATCTGACCAAACACATTTGTATTGTATTAATCATTTACGAGAATGATCCACGGGTGCTTTGGGGATGTGAACGAGTTATCCCCACTTCAATCCGAGACATGGTGTGGCCGGTACCACTCAAAGGGTTTCACTTTTGTTTAAAATGGACATATTTTTATGTGAAAACAACAACTGACCTATGGACATTTGACCAAACACATTCATATTTTGTTGATATATTAAGAGAACTATCCACGGGTGCATTGGGGAAGTGAAAGATTCATCCCTGCCTCAATCCGAGGCACGGTGTGGCTGGAACCCCTCAAAGGGTCTCACTTTTATTTAAAATGGACAAATTTTTAAGTGAAAACAACAACTGACCTATGGAAATCTGACCAAACGCATTATTATTGTGTTGATACATTAAGAAAATGATCCATGGGTGCGTTGGGGACAAGAACGAGTAATCCCTGCCTCAATCTGAGGCACGGTGTGGCCGGTACCACTAAAAGGGTCTCACTTTTGTTAAAAATGGACATATTTTTAAGTGAAAACAACAACTGACCAACGGGAATTCGACCAAATGCATTAGGATTGTCTTGATCCTTTAGGAGAATAATCCAAAGGTCCTTTGTGATGTGCACGAGTCATCCTTGCCTCAATATGAGACATGGTGTGGCCGGTACCACTCAAAGGATCTCTCTTTTCTGTAAAATGGACACAATTTTAAGTGAAAACAATAACTGACCTACTGAAATCTGACCAAAGAAATTAGGATTGTCTGTATCCTTTAAGAGAATGATCCACAGGTGCATTGGGGACATTTAAAAGTAATCCCCACTTCAATCCAAGTCACGTTGTGGCCGGTACCACTCAAAGGGTCTCTCTTCTGTTTAAATTGGACATATTTTTAAGTGAAAACAACAACTGACTTATGGAAACCCGACCAAACGCATTCGGATTGTGTTTATAATTTAAGATAATGATCCAAAGGTGTGTTGGGGATGTGAAAAAGTCATCCTCGCCTCAATCTAAGGCACGATGTGGCTGGTACCACTCAAAGTGTCTCACTTTTGTTTAAAATGGACATATTTTTAAGTGAAAACAACAACTGACCGATAGAAATTTGACCAAATGCATTCGGATTGTGTTGATCATTTAAGAGAACAATACAGGGGTGCTTTGGGGATGTGCATGAGTCATCCCCACATTAATCTGAGGCACAGTGTGGCCGGTACCACTCAAAGGGTCTCTCTTCTATTTAAAATGGACATATTTTTAAGTGAAAACAACAACTAACCTACATAAATTTCACCAAACACATTCGGATTGTCTTGATCTTTTAGGATAACGATCCATGGGTCCATTATGAAGTGTAAAAGTCATCTTCGCCTCAATCTGAGGCACAGTGTGGCTGGTACCAGTCAAAGGGTCTCTCTTCTGTTTAAATTGGACACAATTTTAAGTGAAAACAACAAATGACCTATGAAAATCACACCAAACGCATTCGGATATCCTTGATCCATTATGAGAAATATCCATGGGTCCTTTGTGACGTGAAAAAGTCAACCCCGCCTCAATCCGAGGCACAGTGTGTCCGATACCTCTCGACGGGTCTCTCTTTTGTTTGAAAGGGACAAATTTTTAAGTGAAAACAACAACTGACCTATGGAAATTCAAACAAACGCATTTTCATTATCTTGATATTTTATTAGAATTATAAAAGGGTCATTTTTTATGTGTAAAAGTCATCCCTACCTCAATCGGAGGCATGGGGTGTCCAGTACCACTCAAAGGGTCTCTCTTCTGTTTAAATTGGACACAATTTTAAGTGAAAACAACAACCGAACTACGAAAATCTGAACAAAAGCATTTGGATTGTCTTGATCTTTTATTATAATGATTCATGGGTCCTTTGTGACATGTAATAGTAAACCCTGCCTCAATCTGAGGCATAGTGTGTCCAGTACCACTAAGAGGGTCTCTCTTTTGTTTAAAATGGACAGATTTTTAAGTGAAAACAATAACTGACCTACTTAAATCCGACCAAACGCAAACGGATTGTCTTGATCCTTTATGAGAATGATCCATGGGTCCTTTTGGACCTGCACGAGTCATATATGTCTGAATTCGAGGCATGGTGTGGCTAGTACCACTCAAAGGGTCTCTCTTTTCTTTAAAATGGACACAATTTTAAGTGAAAACAATAACTGACCTACAGAAATCTTACCAAATGAATTTTTATTTTCTTGATAATTTAATAGAATGATCCAAGGGTGAATTGGGGATGTGTACAAGTAATCCCCAACTCAATCCGAGGCATGGTGTGGCTGGTACCACTCAAAGGGTCTCTATTCTGTTTAAATTGGACAGATTTTTAAGTGAAAACAACAACTAACCAACAGAAATCTGACCAAATGCATTTTTATTGTGTTTATACTTTAAGATAACAATCCAAGGGTGCGTTGGGGATGTGCACGAGTCATCCCCACCTCAATCTGAGGCACTGTGTGGCCGGTACCACTCAAAGGGTCTCACTTTTGTTTAAAATGGACATATTTTTAAGTGAAAACAACAACTAACCTACGAAAATTTGACCAAACACATTCAGATTGTGTTGATTGTTTAATAGAATGATCAAAAGGTTCATTGGGGATGTCCAAGAGTCATCCTTTCCTAAATATGAGGTATGGTGTGGCCGGTACCACTCAAAGGGTCTCTCTTCTGTTTAAAATGGACAGATTTTTAAGTGAAAACAATAAACTAACCTACGGAAATTATACCAAACGCATTCGTATTGTCTTGATATTTTAGGAGAATTATCCAAGGTTTATTTTCAACATGTAAGAGTCATCCTTACCTCAATATTAGGCACGGTGTGGCTGGTACCACTCAAAGGGCCTCTCTTCTGTTTAAATTGGACACAATTTTAAGTGAAAACAACAACTGGCCTACAAAAATCTGACCAAACGCATTCGGATTGCCTTGATAATTTATGATAACGATATATGGGTCATTTTTTATGTGAAAGAGTAAACCCTACCTCAAATCTGAGGCACGGTGTGGTCGGAACCACTCAAAGGTCTCTTTTGTTTCAAATGGACATATTTTTAAGTGAAAACAACAACTGACCAACAGAAATTCAACCAAACGCATTATAATTGTATTAATATTTAGGAGAACGATCCAAGGGTACTTTTTGGCATTTACGAGTCATCTTCGCCTCAATCCGAGGCACGGTGTGAATGGTACCACTCAAAGGGTCTCTCTTTTATTTAAATTGGACACAATTTTAAGAGAAAACAACAACTGACCTACGAAAATATGACCAAACGCATTCATATTGTCTTGATCCTTTATGAGAATGATACATGGGTCCTTTGTGATGTATAAGTTTCAACCTCGACTCAATGAAAATCACGGTGTGGCTGGTACCACTCAAAGGGTCTCTCTATTGTTTAAAATGGACAGATTTTTAAGTGAAAACAACAACCGACCTACAGAAATCTGACCAAATGCATTCGGATTGTCTTGATACTTTATGAGAATGATCCAATGGTCCTTTTTGATGTGAATGAGTCATCTTCGCCTCAATCTGTGGCACGGTGTGGCCGGTACCACTCAAAGGGTCTCTCTTTTCTTTAAAATGGACACAATTTTATGTGAAAACAACAACTGGCCTACGAAAATCCAACCAAACGCATTCATATTGTCTTGATCCTTTAAGAAAAAGATCCAAGGGTGTGTTGGGGACATGTATGAGTAATCCCCACCTCAATATGAGGCACGGTGTGGCTGGTACCACTCAAAGGGTCTCTCTTCTGTCTATATTAGACAGATTTTTAAGTGAAAACAACAAATGACCTACAAAAATTCGACCAAACCCATTCGGATTGTGTTTATTATTTAAGAGAAATATCCATGGGTGCATTGGGGACGTTCACAAGTCATACCCACCTAAATTTGAGGCATGATGTGGCCGTTGCCACTCAAAGGTTTTCACTTTTGTTTAAAATGGTCAAATTTTTAAGTGAAAACAATAACTGACCTACCAAAAATAGACCCAATGCACTCAAATTATGTTGATAATTTAAGAGAAAAATCCACGAGTGCATTGGGGATGTGAACAAGTCATCCCTGCCTCAATATGAGGCACGTTGTGGCTGGTACCACTCAAAGGGTCTCTATTTTCTTTAAAATGGATACAATTTTAAGTGAAAACAACAACTCACCTATGGAAATCCAACCAAACACATTCATATTGTCTTAATCCTTAAAAAAATGATCCACAAGGTGCATTTAGGATGTGTAAGAGTAATCCCCTCCTCAATCTGATGCATGGTCTCGCCGGTACCACTCAAAGGGTCTCTCTTCTGTTTAAATTGAACAGATTTTTAAGTGAAAACAACAACTGACCTACGGAAATTGGACCAAACACATTCGGATTGTGTTGATACTTTAAGATAATGATCCACGAGTGTGTTGGGGATTTGTAAGAGTCGTCACTTCCTAAATCCGAGGCACGGTGTGGCCGATATCACTCAAAGGGTCTCACTTTTGTTTAAAATGGACATATTTTTAAGTGAAAACAACAACTGAGCTACAGAAATTCGACCAAACGCATTCAGATTGTCTTGATACTTTAGGAGAATGATCCACGGGTCCTTTATGACATGAATGATTCATCCCTGCCTCTATCCAAGGCATAGTGTGGCTGGTACCACTCAAAGGGTCTCACTTTTTTTTAAAATGGACAAATTTTTAAGTGAAAACAACAACTAACCTACGGAAATTTGACCAAATGCATTCGGATAGTCTTGATAATTTAGGAGAATGATCCACAGGACCTTTTTGATGTGTAAGAGTCATCCCCGCCTCAATCTGAGGCATGGTGTGTCCGGTACCACTCAAAGGTTCTCTCTTCTGTTTAAATTGGACACAATTTTAAGTGAAAACAACAACTGGCCTATGTAAATGTGACCAAACGCATTCGGATTGTCTTGGTCATTTATGATAATGATCCATGGGTCCTTTGTGACGTGTTAGAGTCAACCCCACCAACCCCCTGGACCGCCCCCACCCCCTGGACAGCAACCCACCCCCTAGACACCCCCACCCCTCCGGACTCCCCCACCCCGGGAATGCCACCTCAACCCCCTGGACACCCCCAGCCCCTGGACATGCCCATGGAAAGCCCCCCCCCCCCCCGACCTCAGACAACCCCACCAACCCCCCCCCCCCCGACACCCCCCACCCCCTGGACAACCACCACCCCCTCTAGACGACACCCCCACCCCTCCTTGATACCACCTTACCACCTGCATACCCCTAACCCCCCTAGATACCCCCACCCATGGACGACAACCCCCACCCTCCCAGACACCATCCCACCCCCCTTGGATGGCCCCACCAACCCCTTGGACCCCCCCCCCCCCCCCGTACATCCCCCCACCCCCTAGAAAGCCCCCCCTGACACCCTGGACACCATCCCACCCCCATGGACACCCCATAGACACCCCCCACATGGACACCCCCTCCATGGACACCACCCCACCCCCTTTGGATAGCCCTACCAACACCCTGGACTGCCCCCACCCCTGGAAACCCCCACCCCCCTAGACACCCTGATCCCCGTAGACTCCCCCATCCCACACTCTTGGACACCACCCCGCCCCCTTGGACAGCCCGACCAACCCCCCCCCCCCCCCCGACCACCCCCACCCACCTCCTGGAAATCCCCCTGACACCCTGGACACCAACCCACCCCCCTGGACACCGCCCCCCCACCTGGACACCCCCCCTCCTAGACACCACCCCACCACCTAGACACCCCCACCCCCTGGACACCATCACCCTTTTTGGACAGCCACCCAACCTCCTGGACTGCCCCCACCCCCCTTGGACAACCGCACCCCCCGGATACCCCCCACCCCCTTGGATAGCCACCTGAAACCATTGAACAACCTCCCCAACCCCTTGAATTCTGAATAGAATTCTTTATGTATTTAATTAACTTATGAATTATGTGTTAATGGTTTATGGGTATACTTGGTGTAATTAGTTTATGATTTATGTGTTAATTTTGTATGGGTATACTTATTGAGATGTTGAATTATTTGTAGGGCTGTTTGGGTGTGCTGCTGTAGAAATTGTTTTTGCAGCAGACAGGGCTTTTATCAGGGCTTTTTTAGCGCTAAAAATATAAGCCTTTATCAGTGCTAAAAAAGCACTAATAAAATAAACATTTATCAGCGCTAACAGAGCGCTGATAAAGGATGCCTTTATCAGTACTCTCTTAGTGCTGATAAAATATACATTTATCAGGGATAAAAGAGCGCTGATAAAGGCTTCTTTATCAGCGCTCTTTTATCGCTGATAAAGGGGACCCCCTTTTTCAGCACTAAGCTTTACAACACTTTTTTATCACCGGTAAAGCCTGTTTTGAGCGCTGATAAAGCCCATTTTTGAAGTAGTGTGGCCAAGGACGGTTGGTATAAGCCAACAGCGTGGGACAAGGGGCAACACCCACAGACACTGCCGGCGGTAGCATCCATGCCCAGTGGGCTGTGACAGAAGAGAACGGTGCTGAGAAACCGTGGCCTCGCCCACGCCGCATTGGCAGAACCCGATCGGCCAAACGGTTGACTGTTATTGTAGTGGGGCAGCACCCCACCGGCTGGCGAAATGACCCTGCAACCTGGGGCCAGCGGGACACAATGGTATGCCTTTGGGCGGACCGAGCTGGATTTGGGTCGCCCTAGCGGGTCAGACCTGCCCAGCGGACCATACCCACCAGCGGGCTAGACAAGCGGCCCAACAGGCTAGTGCGAGTGGGCCGATCCCAACCCAAAGAACCGGTCCAATGGCAGCCCGAGATGGCAAACCAAACTAGTCTGACTATGACGGGCTGTATTCAGTGAACCAGGCTGACCCTTATCGGGCTGGACCCGGGTGAGGTCAGGTAGACCCTAGGACCCATTGCATCAGGTCGGTTTGACCGAGTCGGACCAGGCCTAGGACCAACTGCTTCCCAAATAAATAAATTCCCATAACTAATGAAATGGGTGTCGGTTCGACACACCATCAATGGTGTTGGTATCCCTTTGTGTATGCGGCCCCTTTGTCATATTTCGGTGGGCCCGACCAATCCTGGACTGATCGAGGTGTGATAACCCCCATTTCATGAAAGGGATGTAACTAACAGACTGTGTGTCCGATCGACGCATCGTCTGTGGAATTAGGACCCTTGTGACAAGGCAGTCCTTTAGAGATACTCTAACTGAGTTTTGGAAGAGTTTGAGATATTACTCTGGTTAGATCTAACATGAATTCAACCGAGCCCTTTTTACAAAAGTGCCCATATTCCTCCGATCGGGCATTCGACTGACGCGTCATCTGTCAGGTTGGAACCCCTATTACTGTGTGATCCCTGGGCTATAATTTTTACGGGAATTAATACCGGTTGAAATATGACTGATGTCTTGAGGATCGGTTCTCCCAAAATCATGTGTGATATGAGTGGGAATCCAGTGTCTAGCTGTGAATTGAAGAAGAAGAGAAACCAATATAGGTTAACATCATAAAATCTAGAGTGGGACGATCTATCTGTATGAATAATCATCCCTACCTATGTACTAGTGACCTTATATGGATTATTATCTAGACACCTTGTGTGGATCAGAAACATAGTGACCCTGTGTGGATTAGCATCATAGAGACCCTGTGTGGATCAGCATTCTACAGACCATGTGTGGATCAGCAACTAGCGACCCTGTATGGATCCGTTGTAGCATGAACATATGAGGACCCACCTTATAGTGTCTCATCGTAGAGCAACGACTTGTGTCCAAGAGTGGACCGATAATAGAACCACTTCTTTTGGATCAGTTATGGAACTTCTAATGGAATAACATGATATAACATAGGAAAAATAATCTATATTCCTGATCTCTGAGTTGTATACCTAGAGTGAGATGACTATTATTTATTAATTTGTGTTTGAGGTCTTAATTTGTGGTTTTTTCTTTGAGGAACTCTGGGAGACCTTTGGGGGTCTTGGGGTCCCTATTGAGTATTTTTATACTAACCCAGGCACGAGAATCACCTAAACCGTGTTGTGTCTTATGCAGATGACGAATAGTTGGGCTGAGACTTGAGGGAGTAATGAATAAGTGGTATACAGAGGATACAGGATGATGTGGAGAGTTGTAGAGACGATCTGTATCTACTCATCTGGAAAGATCTTCAATGGACGAACCAGAAGATGTTTTCTCTTTTCAGATGAACTTGTACTTTTCAGTTGGGTTTGTATTCTGGCCCATTAACTTTCAGTACAATTTTAACTATAGTATTTTACATCCTAATATATTCTTGTTGTGACCTTGGATTGTATGTTTGTACAGGTTTGAAGGCAATGCCTTCCATTTATAGGGATATGATTTTTTCAGTGCTGGTCACCAATCCTTGGCCTATGAAAGTCATGCTTGAGGCAGTCACGACATGGGCCCCAGGGGACAGTTCATGATAATGTGGTATCAGAGGAGTCATTTATACTGAATAAATATGACTCTGATCTTTTTATAGAGCAATGGTGTTAACTTTTTTTAGTGTGGTTATCAGTTTGGGGAGTCCAGTTTTGGTGCGGATGTTGACGTATCCATACACCAAGACCCTGAATTTTAATTTCTTACTTGGTTCACAGAAACACTGATCGTGTGTGTTTTATAAATGTTATTATTTGATCTCTTTTGAGTTATCTCACCACATATAACTTATTTACCATGGCTCACATTTTACATTTTAGGATGCTTCCACATAGGCAGACATCTAGTATTCCTAAGAGTGTATACGATGATGGACCACCGAGTAATGAGGCTCCGGTGCAGGGCCCTCTTACAGCAATTGTACCATCAGGTGGTGTACCAGCAACACCACTACCCATTGGGTAGCAGTTTCCACCGGCCCCACAAGTGGACGGTGCACGCCGATTGAGCGCATTGTAAGAGTTCTAATGCGAGAGGCCTTCGAGGTTCCAAGGTGAGACAGATCCATATGTGGATGAGGACTGGCTGGAGGCTGTGGATAGAGTTATTTGCCTGGTTGGAACACCAGCAGACCAGATGGTGATCCTAGCTACCAATCTTTTCTAGGGTGCACCAGGGAGATAGTGGAGCTTGACACTCCAGATACATGATGAGGAAACCCTCACCTGGGTATATTTCAAGGGCCTATTTGGTGCAGAGTTCATTTCAGTGACTCTATTCTTTGTGTGTATACAAGAGCTTCTACACTTGCATCAGGGCAACTTGATCGTGGCCCAGTAATCACCGAGGTTCACCGACCTATCACGCTACTCCACTAACATGGGGTGGGACCCTTTGTTTAGGGCCCTGACCTTATATCAGGGACTCCAACATGAGATTAGATCTTTGATGACATCTCTCAGCATCCCGACACCTACTGGAGTGCTGAAGAGAGAACTCTTGGTGGAGAGATACCTTGTCGAGTAGGCACGGACAGTGAGAGCCACCACCAGGAGACACGTAGTAGAGTCATCTACAGCTAGTAGTAAGAAGGTGATACATAGGTCCAAGAAAATCAGACCATCTAGTACACTACCCATGATGTAGGGTCATAGGTGCGAGGCTCATGAGGTAGAGAAGGCCAGTAGAGGAGTAGGTTGTGCTTCACATATGGAAGACATGGTCACATGGATTGTGACTGCCCAAACAGCTACACTGATGACCAGCAGACGGTTGTGGGAACACTAAGGAAGAGGCATAGATTCAATCTAGGAGGTCCTTAGGGCAGCTTACATGGTAGAGTATTTGGTCATGCAGTAGGTGGTAGATAATGTTTTTAGTTTCTAGTGCCACCACCTCTAGGTGGTCCACCCCGACCACAAGGAGCAGGTGGATAGGGACGAGCTCATCTCCATGCAGCTGAGGCCTATGACCACGGCTCTCCAGAGATGATAGGAGGTATGATCTATGTCTACTACACCTAAGCTAAAGTACTTATACACACAGGTGACAGTCACTCTTTCATTTCAACGACTCTCGTTTTGAGCTCAGATATTCCAGTGGAGCCGTTGGATCGATTCTTGTGATTAGAGACTCTAACAGGAGAAGATTCTACAATTACACACCGGTGTTGTTAGTGTGAGCTTACTCAATGTGGTGAGAGATTTGGCTAGTATCTTTTAGGAGAGGCATCGAGGACTTACAAAATCATTTTGGGTATGGACTGGTAATCCATAGTCCATACCCAGATTGACTATATTAGGTGTAAAGGGTGGTGTGTCCATGATGATGGGACCATGTTTTTCTTCACCGATGAGAAGGTAACCTTAGAAGCACAGGATAGACTTACCCAGTGGAAGTTTAATTCAATCACACATTAGTTTTCTAGCCTTACCCTCATAGTAGTTGATGGTGAGAGTCTGATCTATCATGTAGTGGTGGACCAGTATGATAATGTATTCCCTGATGATGTTATGTGACTACCTCCTCACAAAGAGGTGGGATTCTACATCGACCTATACCCCGAGATGACACCAATATCTACACCAGCATATTGGATGGATCTCATGGAGCTTCGTGAGTTACAGGTATAGATAGAGGACATGCAGAGGAAGGGGTTCATAAGGACCAGTGTTTTTCCATGAGCACCCCAGATTTTGCTCGCCAAGAAGGCATATGGGAGTTTGAGTCTCTATGTGGATTATCAATGCCTAAACTAGGTGACCAAGAATAAAAAGTATCCACTTCTGAGGATAGATGATCTCTATGATCAGTTGAAGAGATCTCGTTGGTTTTTGATGGTTGACCTCAGATCAGGCGATCATAAGCTCAGGTTACGAGATGAGGATGTGCAGAAGATGACCTTCAAGTGTCGATATGGCCACTATGGGTTCTTATTTATGCCATTCTAAATGACCAATTCCCCTGAGGTGTTCATGGGACTCATGAAATGGATCTTTTGGCCATAAATTGATTGCTTTGTGGTGGTCTTCATCGACAACATCTTAATACACTCAGTGTTAGAGGAGGAGCATGCCTATCATTTGCGGATAGTTCTGGATACACTCAGTGAGAACCATCTTTATGGTAAGCTCTCGATGTTCCTATTCTAGATATGGGAGGTCCACTTTCTTGGACAAGTTATCTCAGAATCTCAAGTTGCAGTGGATCCAGATAATATAACGGTTTTCTCTCTTGGGATCCACCCATGAGTGTGACCTAGGTGAAGAGTTTTTTGGGGTTGGTTGGGTACAATCAGAGATTCATACCTAACTTTTCTAGAGTTTTGACACCCTTTTCAGCATTTAAGAAGAAGGTACAACCCTTTCTATTGATGGAGACATGCCAACAGAGTTTTCCAGTGCTGAGACTGAGACTAAAGAGTGATCCTATCTTAAGGATACCAGAAGTGGGTGTAGGGTATGTAGTCTACTGTGATGCATTAGGGACCAGACATGGATGTGTCCTGATGAAGGAGTGAGCAGTGATAACATATGGTTCACAACAGCTAAGACATCATGAGATGAACTACACTAACCATGACCTAGAGTTAGAAGGAGTGGTCTTATCCTTGAAGATGTGGCTACACTACATGATTGGAGGATGTTTTACCATTTACTCTAATCATAAGAGTCTCAGGTATAACTTCAGACAGAAGAACTTGAACCTGAGACAGTGATTTTGGGTAGAGTTCTTCCTGGAATATGACTTTGAGATAGTCTATAATCCTGGGAAGGGGAATGTAGTGGAAGATACACTCAGTAGGAGGTCTGGTTTACAACTGGTGAGTGAGGCGACAAAGCAGTTAGCCACGTTGCAGATATCCTTTGTGGATAGAGATGGAGCAACTTACCTCTAGTCTATGACTATCACTCACACCACTTCATCAACATGTTCAGGAGGCACATCTTGGGGACATTAACTGTGAGGCTCAATGTTCTCAGATATCCTAAGGATATGCACCTAATAAATTTTCTGAAGTTGGGGAGCACGTCATCCTTTTCATAGGATGCACCATGGTACTAGTGGTTCTACAGGAGTAGGTTTTGAATGAGTTTCATATGTATCCTCTGGTGATACATCCTGGTGTGGTGAGGATGTACCAGGACCTTTGGCGTCAGCACTGGTGGTTAGTGATGAAGAAATTAGTAACAAATTTTGTTTCACAATGCCTCACTTGATAGCAAGTGAAGGCCGAGCATTAGGATCCATCTAGATTAGTGCAGCCATTAGATGTACCAGTGTGGAAGTAGTATGGTATTTCCATGGATTTTGTGAGAGGGATACCACATACATCCAAGGGCTAAGATTCCATTTGGGTGATCATTGACTGACTCACCATGTTGGCGCACTACCTACCCATCTGAGAGCAGGGATCTGTAGAGGGCTTGGGATGCCTCTACGTCCAAGAGATTGTCAGCTCCAGGGGGTTCCATCATTGATAATCTCTAACCGTGATGCATGTTTTACACCCCGATTGTGGAAGTGAGTGTAATAGGTGTTTGGGAATCAACTATGTTTGAGAACCGTCTTTCATCCATAGATGGATGGTTAGACAGAGCAGACCATTCAGACACTAGAGGACATGATTCACGCTTGCATCCTAGATTTTGGCCGCAGTTGGGAGAATCAATTTCCCTTGGTGGAGTTCACATACAACAGTATCTATCACTCCACCATTGGTATGACACTCTGTGAGGACTTCTACAGTCGACAATGAAGATCACCTCTTTGGTGGACAGACCTAGGGGAGTCAGTATTTATGGGTCCAGAGTTGGTACGGGCTACAACTGAGAAGGTGCAAATCATACCGGAGTAGATGAAGATTATACAGAGAAGATAGAAGTCTTATACTGATAGGAGAAAAAGACCATTGGATTTTGATAAGGGATACCATGTCTTCTTATGGGTCTCACCTCAATGAGGTTTGCAGAAATTTGGTTGGAGGAACAACCAACCTCTGAGGTTCATCAGACCCTTTTATGTTCTCAGTAGAGTTGGCGAGGTGGAGTATCTCCTAGTTATTCCCCCATAGATGCATCAGGGCATGGAATTTTCCACATGTCGTATCTGGGGAATTATGTTCATGATCCATAACATGTTATTGACAGGGGTGATCAAGACATTGATGATGTGGAGACATTTATGAAGGAACTAGTGGAAATTGAAGATTGATAGGAGCGAATCCTTCGTGGATAATCAATTCATCTGGTGCGCGTTCGCTGGCATCACGGGAACCTCCAGGAGAGCACATGGGAGCGGGAGGCTCAGATTATTTCTCAATACCCCCATGTGTCTCCTTAGTCTATATTGTGGAATTCAGGGACGAAAATACATAAGGTGGGTAAAATTTAAAGACCCGGATTTTCTGTGTAATTTCTTTTAATATATGGAATTATTAAAAGTCTGTGAAAATTGGCGGCACATGATTCTGAGGCACACTGTGCCCAGAATGAATTTTTGAACTTTTCTTAATGTTCATTCAGAAAACACACGGATGAAATTTTCTATATTTTGAACCAGTGCTTAGATTAAATATTTGAGGGCACCATTCAAAATACAGCACCATGATTTGATTAAGAGAGGCTAAACTTTGACCATAGTAGGTCAGCTGAAAAAGTTAATTTTGCAGATATTTGAAAGATTAATAAAAATAAAATGTTATGTTAAATTTTTTTCTTTTCCTATTTTTCTTTTCCTCCAATTGAAAAGTGGTAGTGCCAGTACCAACGACATGTCACTCCAGGAAATGGCTTGGCTCCCCTTTATTTTTGTAACTACGCCATTGGAACATGGAAGGTTCATTAATTAAATGAAACTCATTAATTCCATGTGTGTTACTCACCCTTCCCCTCTCATGTTTATATGGATCTCGGGGTGGAGTTTTGAAACATATTCACCAAGTTATGAAGCTCTAGAAAAGAACCATGATGCCAACCACTTGGAGGATGAGACCAGTTCTAGTGAGCAGTGGTGTGCACCACCGAATCACGAACTAACGACAATGATGAAAGAGGTTCTGTCGATTATCATTAGTGGACGTCTAATCTAGGTAAGGGATTTATTTTAAGTTAACATTTATGATTTAATTTATCTTCCACTTGTTGTCATCTAACGTAGAGGGAGTGGGCCAAATGAACAAGGATCAAACCCTCCACCGCTTCATTCTTAAAATGAAATTTGAGGAACAATTTTTCCAACTTGACAGCAACACGAAATAGCGGTTCTTACTATGATGGTGGTATCCCGGAAGAGCTGTAGATGTAGAAGACATCAAAAGTAGACCACCAAAGTGCATTTTATGGCCCGCAGAAGAAACCATTGGTGTGCCATATCGGTGGTGGCCGGCAGTGGCTATAGGAGACCCACAGCGACTGACCATGAGCGGTGGAAAGCGGCGCGCCATCGCTCGCCACTGCGGCCAAGGGCCGCCGGCCAGAGCCGGCCACATATGATAAAAGGAGGTGCCCATAGGCTCTACCAGCGGTAGCAGCTATGGCCCGCAAGGCATAGGAGAAAGGGGCGGTGCGGATTAGTTGTGGCCAGTGAGCTATGGTAGGAAGGACTGGCGTGGCCCCGCACCATGCCACGTTTGTGGAACCTGGTTGGCCAAATGGCTGACAATTCATGTGGTGGGGTTGTTCCCCACTGGCTGGTGAAACATCCCTGCAACTGCGGGGTCAGCGGGACACAACGGTCCGCCTTCGGGCAGACCAAGCCGGACACGAGATGACCAAGTTGGTCGGACCCACCCACTGGGTTGGCCGAGCCCCACCCGGTGAGCTGGGACAACTATGGTCTGGGCCTGTGAACTGAACCGGTCTGACCCCAATGGGTCAGACTCAGTGAACTGGGTCGGACCCGGGCGGGATCATGTAAACCCTGGGACCCGTTTCGTCTAGCTGGTCTGACCAAGTTGGATTGGGCCTAGACCCAACCGGTCCCTGAATAAAGAAAAACCCATTACTGACAAACTGGGTGTCCATTCGACACGCCATCATTGGTGTTAGTATTCCTTTTTGGAAGAGGTCCTTTTCCATATTCTGGTGGGTCCGACCAAGCCCAGCTCGACTAAGGTACGATCACCCCCGTTTCACGGAAGGGATGTGACAAACAGACTGGGCATCTGATCAATGCACCATCTATGGAATAAGGACCCTCGGGATAAGGAGGTCCTTTGGAGTCACTCTAAGTGAGTTTTAGTGGAGTTTAATGTATGAATCAGGTTGGATCAGACTTCAATCCTACCAGACCATTTTTACAAAAGTGTCCACATCTCACAGACCAGAAGTTCGATCGACGCGTCTGTAGACGCCGGAAAAGTCCGTTGTTCCCAAACCAAGCTCCGGATGCGGAAAGCGAAGTGATATTTGGAGTCAGAGGCACGTTCCGGAGGGCCCAGAGGACTTGCGCGAAATTTCAGAGGCCCGCGCGCAAAGTTGAGTCGCGGCGCGCAATCCTCCCGGGATGCGCGCAATGCGCTGGGCCGGCGCGCTATTTTGCGCGCCCGTGGCCTGCGCGGCTCCCTTGCGCGCCGGGTCCGGATTCCGCGCCCGCGAAGGGAATTCCGCGCCCGAGACCGGATTCCGCGCCCGGGGTTGCCTATAAATATAAGGCGACCCCCGACGTTTTGAAGGTTGCCAGAATCTGAAGCGTCGCTCATTCGCGCAATCCAACCCCTTCCGCGCGCAATGCCGATCTTCAGGTAACCTCCTTTCTTTCGCGCAATAGAGCCTTGGGGTTCGCCTTCGCGCGCAATCCCCTTGGCTCCTTTCCTTTGAATAATCCTTAACCCGAAGGCCTTTGCGCGCAAAAGAAGCCTCTTGCGCGCAATTGCCCCCGGGTGCGCGCAATCCAGCCCGATTGCGCGCACCCCCCATTTTCAAAGTGGTCATTCGTTAGAGAATGAGCCGTTGCCCCCGCGTGCTACCCGAAGCCCGGTGCGCGCAATCTCAATCATCCGCGCACAAAGGGCTGGCCCGATTGCGCGCCAGCCCGCCATTTTGCGCGCCGACCTGCTGTTTTGCGCGCAAAGCTCCTCTTTTGCGCGCAATCCGCCAGGGTCGCCCCCCTTGACCCTCTGAGGGTACCCACCTGCGTGGCGCCCGATGATCTTCATCCTGGGTGCCCGCACCGTGCGTTGTCTTCCCGTGCGGCCCTCCAGGCTCGCGCGAAGTGACACGGACCCATCAGCGGCAATCCATCGTCCCGCATGACGTTAAACTGCATTCATCCAACACGACGTTAAACTGTGCATCGTCCAACACGACGTTAAACTGTATATCGTCCAACACGACGTTAAACTGTACCTCGTCCAAACTATAAGAGGTTAAACTGTTCAGCATTCGTCCCGCATGACGTTAAACTGCATCCGTCCAACATGACGTTAAACTGTACCACGTCCGCACTGCAAGACGATAAACTGCCAAGTGTTTTGTCCAACATGACGTTAAACTGTACCATGTCCGCGCTGTAAGACGATAAACTGCCAAGCACCTTCGTCCTCAACACACGACGTTAAACTGTACTTCGTCCGGCAAGACGTTAAACCGTCCGCTTCGTCCTCAACACACGACGTTAAACTGTACTTCGTCTGGCAAGACGCTAAACCGTCCGCATCACCCGATCCCGTGCCCCGCACGCAGGGTCCCCCCCCCCCGGTTTGGATGTGGCCCCCGCCCACTCATCTCTGCAGGGATGTCGGGATTGTCCCTCTTTAGGGACGATTTAATGGGAGCGGCTTTTCCCTACGGGGGTAGGGTATTACAAACCCCTAGTTTCTTGTGGGGGGCCGCGCATGTGTATCTCCATTGCGCCTCCCCACTACCGAAGCCAGTAGAGGGTGTGACTGGGATCGAGGTGTCTCCTACTTTCGGTCCAAGTCCCTTCCAACTGAGTTTTTCCGCATCCGGGCTGCCTCAAGTGCGTAAGTCCTGACAGAATGAACTACGTGGACTTTGATCCCTGTCTTCTAAACAGGGTACGTAGGAAGCCTCCCTGAGGTTCAATCCCACCACCTGGTCGTCCCGGTCGTATTCACGTCGGTTCGTCCATCAGTGGACCCCTCCAGGGTTCACGCTTGTGTCGATTCACCTATGAATCCGCCCCTGTGGGAGAACGCTCGTGTGTATCTCCACTGTGCCTCCCCACAGCCCCTTTTTCCATTTCTCCTTTTATCGTCCAGCATGACGTGAAACTGTGATCCACCCGGCCGTTCCATCTCCCCCTGTGCGAGGTGGTTCGGTTCAATCCTCCGCCCGGCGGCCTCGACCCCTTCGTGAGTCGGCTTGCCGACGTCCAGCATGACGTTAAACTGTATACCCGAACTACGTTGACTTTGATCCGTGCTAACGCGCGGTACGTAGGAAGCCCCTACGGGGTCCAAGCTCTTCACTCCATCATCCATCCTGATCCTTACCCGGGCCGCCACATCCCGGTGGGGTCATGCCACTTCACTCCACTCCATATCACTTGGGATGCCGCCCATGCGTTGGCCCCAGCGTCAGAGGTTCCCCGCAAGGGGTTCTGTCATCTGATCCACTCTTCATGTTGATCAGTCCGATGTCGTCCCCGCTGGACGTTAAACTCGCGGCGTACCCCGTGTTAAACATGGGAAGCTGAGGAAAACCTCAGGGGACACAGTTCCCCGCACCCAGTGCGGGATGGCTCAGGCCATCATGCCTTCGAGAATCCCTATTAGGGACGGAAGACAGACGTGCAGAGCCGCAGTGTTACGACACGCCCCCAGCACCCAGAGCCACCCGGCCTCCTCACCGCAGGTTGCTGCCCCGACCAGACTCCTTGGAGCGTCCGGGCGGAAGCAGCGTAATTAACCGGTGTCCATGAAGATATGGCGCCGGGAACGAGATTCACGAGCATGTCTTAAATCTATGAGGGAGACCCGGATTAGGCGACGAGTTCCGAGGAGACGTCCAAGGAAGGAGGAGCCGACATCCCATCATCCCGGTTTCGATCAAGGAGCAGACGCCCCTGAATAAGGGACGGATGCCGCCCGCCTTTGGAAAGCGGGACTGCGGGACCACAAGCCGCGCGCCCATCCCCTCGGGTTGACGGGTGCACGCGCGAACGCGTCCTGGCGGAACAGCGTAACCTGACGCACATCCGCACCGAAACAGAAAAATGGTGAACCCGACGTGAATCTCTTCTCCTCGATACAAGGACCGATGGCTTTCAGAGGTGTTGGAGGACCGGCGTGTTGCCCGGCCAAGCATTCAGTCTTACCCGCCAGGGGCTGGGGAAGGGAAATCGGGCACTCCGTCTCGCAACGTCGAGGGCCTGGGTTCCCCCCACGGAAGGCGTCGTGGCGCTAATGGTTGGTTGTCGATTCCTTTTTCCTGTCAGTGTTAATGGGTCCTTCTCCCTGCTTTCAGAAATCAGGTCGCCCGATCCAGTGCCCGATCACCGCCCACCCACTGGCGCAGAGGTAGGGGAAACACCGACGCGGCTACTCCGCGCGGTCCCTCCCGTTCCACGGCCGTCCCAGCAGCCGCAATTGCGGGACGACCACGCCCTCTCTCCCCCTCGGAGGTCATCCAGAGAAGGGTGATCAACACCCTGGTGCGGAGATATGAGGAAGAGGGAGTCATCCCCACTAGGGACATGGCTCGCCTAGACCTTGAGGAGGCTGCACCTCGCCACCACCCGCCGCCCCCGAGGGCCGCGCAGGGAGGCACCGCTGCCTACCTCAACGTCCAACCGCTTCGGGAGCTTATCCCCAGAGCGCTCTGACAGTTCCCTTCCCTATGCGGATGAGGTGGAAGATGCCCGGGATCACCCTATCCGGGATTCGCTCCAGGGATCTACGGTAAGGACTCCCGCCAGGCCACGGCGACACCGCCGCCAGGTCTCTCAAGTCGAAGAGAGGGCTCTCCACCTGCCCGCGCCGCTCATCCCGACTCGTCTGTCCCGACGCCAACGTCGGGCATGAGCGGAAGAGGATGCCCACCTTGGGGCCCTAGCAACAGCGGCCGCATTGGCCCAAGCCACTGTTGGCCCTAGTCTCCAGGCCCCTGCGCATCCTGAGCAGGGGAACTTCTATGCCCGACCTGGATCGAGGCCTCGACCGCCCCAAAGGCAGGTTGGGTCGACTCTCCCGGTTGCTGGTGCAGGCAGTAGCCACCGCGAACCACCTCGCGGTAGCGCTATTCACCAGCGGGATCTACTCCGTGTGGCCAATCCAGGAGGCATGGGTCATCCCACCTTCCGATCCCGGCCCAGAGGCCTGCCCGGAATCATCTCTCCCCGCGTCCCCTTTGATATTTGTCCTGGTGCCCCTCGCACCTTGGTTTCCAGTCCTCTTGGCCCCAGCACCAGTGCGGCCGGAGGACGCCAGGACAGAGATCAGCCCTGCCCCGAAGAACCACCCAGGGGCAGGAAGGCAAGGCGTCGACGCCGAGGGAAGAATGTTACGGAATTCCGGACAGAGATCCGACCGGTTCGCTTCTCTGATTCAGAGGTGGAGTACGATTTGGCGACAGAGCCCTTTCCCCAATCCCGCCAGTCAAGGGCAGGGGTAGGAATGCGGCACGTCAGCCTCGTGCTCCCCGAGAGCGAGATCGATGTGATCCCCGCTTCTCTCCGAAGGTATATCCGGAGTAACGAGGGCCTGGTAGACCCCCAAGGATCAAGCTTGCGGTTGGTACCGGCCCCCCCGGAAGTGCCTTCCGTCTCGGTCGGAGAAGCCGGAGACTTTTTCTGGGGACCGACGGTCGAACCACGATCTGGTGCACCCTCGGCGAGCACCGATGCTACGGCAGGATGTTTGCTCGCCGGCCCGTCCTATCGTGATGTGGTAGCCAGGGCACTGCCACCCTCAGAGGGCGGCCCGGGATATGGAGGCCAATCGGCCTGTTCGCCATATTCACCGTCGGCCAGCCCGTCAGCCCGGCGGCCCGCCTCGGCACCACTGCCGGTTCCCCGTCCGTTCCCAGCCATTGAAGAGGACCAAGGAGATCTGGGTCCCGAGTTTGAGTCGTGGAGCTTCTGGACCGTCCTTGCAGAGGGCCACTTCCCTGAGAAATTTTGGCCAGTCGCAGGGCCGGGCTTTGATGCACCCGAATCGCTCACCCCGGATGAGTTCGAATGCTTCCGCCGAACTCTCCGGGAGACTCGCTCCTGTCTTCACCGCCTACAAATGCCATACCCCGGGAGTCAAGTGCACCTGGAGGATATTGGTGAGCAGTGCCGTCAAATTGACCTGGCCATGCTCCCCGCGGCTCGGCACCCCGGGTCATTTGAGCACCACGAGGCCCTCCAACAACGATGCGTTGAGTGTTTTCAAGTACTCCGCAAAGTTATCGAGGAAGCCACTCCCCACGTGTATATCCGTGGATGGGGGCAGTACGCTGCCCTACGCTTCAGTGTGATTCTCCGACAGCCCGATTCGCTGGGTGGCCCTGAGGGTATATCCCCAGGGACAGAAACGGTCAATATGGCTGACCTGTCGGGAGAGGGGAACGACTTGGAACTTCTCGACGGGGGCTTCCCCCCCGAAGACAAGCCGTCGTCAGAGCCATCCGTGAGAGTCACTCGTCATCAGAGGAACCTCCTGGGGCTCCCCGCACCCACTGAATCACTGACATTGAGCCGAAACGTCAGCAAAGGAAAAGAGTACAGCGAGGCTATAAAGCCCGCCGACCCATCTGCCTCCATACAGAGGGCAGAGGAGGATCCCGAGAAGGCTACGCTACGTCAGCAGCTCGCCGAACAGAAGAAGCTGGTTGACCAGCTCCTCGCCGAGCGCGCTGTAGAACGGCGGCCTGACTACGGTGATCCTAGGCCAGGACAGCAGGGACCGGAACAAACGCCCCTCGACGAGACTCTCCCGGGCAACCGTGATTACGCCGTGTTCGCCGACAGGAGAGAGGCCATTGCCTACGGCAAGAGGGCGCGGTATGTTTCGCCACACCCTCCCGAGCGGCGTGACTACCTGAGAGACCCCGCTTGGATTCCTCCCGCTGCCCCAAGGGCCGCTCCGCCCGCCATCCCACGAGCTGCCGAGTTCGACGACCCGGTCGACGACCCGATTGAAGGGCCATGCAATGCGCTCGTGGTTAGAGATCCTCGCCAGGACTGGAACCCATGTCCGGACGATCCGATGGCGGCGCTCATTGACCGCTTGGAGGCCTTGGAGACTCGGCAGGTGGCGATCCCACCGGACGGCAAGCCCTACCCAGCATGGGTGGATGACATGCCGGCGCCTCCGGGATTCGGGAATCCCACTTTCGCTCCCTTCAACGGGACTGGAGATCCTCCACAGCATTTAGCCCACTTCAACTCGAGGTGCGGGCCTATGTTGGGGACTCCGGCGCAGCAAGAGGCCGCTAAGCTTCGCTGCTTTGTTCAGACACTGGAAGGGCCAGCATTTGTCTGGTACAGCCAGCTCCCCATCGGGTCGGTAACCATCTGGGAGGACCTCCGTAGACAGTTCCTCTACCAGTTCAGTTCCACGACCCGGAAGACAAGTATCGCAGACCTCTTCAAGTGCAAGCAGAGGCCTGATGAGCGAGTCGCGGACTTCGTCGCCCGATGGAAGGGTCTCACGTATTCCCTTGACATGCCATTGACTCAGGAGCAGTTGCTGACAATGTGCGTCGAGAATGTCAAGACCGAGCTGGTCCCTTACCTGATCACTCAAAATTACCCCGGAGGGTTCAGGGACTTCTCAGACAAAGCTCAACGTCTTGAGGAAGCCCTGCAACAGGCCAGCCAGGCACACCCGCTGCCTCCTATGATTCCTGCAAGGAGAGTCAGCAGGGCTGAGCCCGCTGCTGTTGCCCAGATAGAGGCCCCCAGGCCATTGGAGCTGCTGCCGGCGAGGCCAGCTCCACAGCCTCACAGGAACCCGCCTCCACGGGCTCAGTTCCCGGCCCAGCAGGGGCAGCCCCAGAACCGGCCGGCCCCTCCGCGTAATGTACCGCCGCAACCCAGGCGAGATAATCAGGGTCCACCTCCTCAGCCGGCCCCTCCAGCCCCTCGTCAAGACCATGCTCCCAGGGGCCCGCGACACCTGACTTACTCATTCCACGAGGATCAGGTCCCCGGTTATTTCTGGAGCGCCCTGGAGCAGAGGATTGTGCGACTGCCTGAGTGTTGGAGGCCAGAGGAGGCACATCTTACGAATAACCCCCGCTACTGCCCCTACCATCGGGCCCTGGGGCACACCATCCAGCGGTGCTATGTGTTTAAGGATTGGCTCCAAGACCAGATTAACAACAATGTAATCAGGTTGGGCCCAGCTCCAGCACAAGTGGCGGGCGTGTTCGTGGGATCAGATGACGATAGTGGCAACGAGGACGAATGGCAGCTGGTCTCCAACCGCGGATCCCAGAAGTATAATAACTGGATGGCCCGCAAGACGACCATTCGCACCCATGGAATCATCCGTGCGCGCTTGAATCAGCCTGAGCCCCCAGAATCTGCGGGTGCTGCTTTGGCATCGTCGTCCCAGCCTGCCTCTTCCAAGAGGAGCAAACGGCGGCAGCGCAAGAAGGAAGAGCGTGCCCCGCCGGTCCCGCCACTATCCCGCACTCTCAGCGATTTCATGCCCCCGGAGATGGGGGTCCCTCCTCGGATCCGCCCGGTGATGGATGGTTCGTCCGATGACGGTGTTGGGTACGCTTCGGTTAACACCGTCGAGCTGGTAAATCCATTTTCGGTTCCCGACGTTGAAGAACACCAGGTGGACCTCCCTAGTGTCCCCGGTCGTCGCCACCGTCAGAAGAACCGCAGCAGCAGGAGTCGTCGGGGCACAGCCGTTGGTACCTCCAGCCAGGCCGTGCACGCCACTGAGACTAGGCAGCAGGCTCAAAACCGAGCACAACGTGCGCCGCCCCCCCATTCGGGGATGACGGATTCGCCTCCGCCGCTGTTTGTGGTGTGGGACCAGGCAGAACCGCCTCAGCCGCGTCACGACCAGCTCCGCCCTGCCACGGGTCCATCCCGGCCTCCTGACCCCAGTACGGTGACCATTTCCCGGACTGCAGCCAGTGAACAGCGAGATACGCCAAGTACCAGTCGACCGCCGATCCAACCGGCAAGGCCCGTCATGCCGCCAACCGCAGAGCAACCTCCTGCAACCAGGGGCTCGCGCTTGGCCAAAAAGTATGATGTCCTGAAGCACTTGGCCGACATCCCAGCAAGGCTCTCCATCCTTGAGGCTCTGCGCATGTCATCTGAGATGCGCGAGGCACTCGCTGAAGCCCTGAAGAGCCCCCTCCAGTTTGAGACAGAGGTTGCGGCTGTAGAGGCCTTTCACGCCGAAACGATTGAGGACGCCGAATGTCAGGCAGTTATCTCGTTCTCTGGTAAGGATGAAGACCCTTTTATACAGGGACACATTCGTCCGCTGTATGTCACTGGCCAGTTCAATGGCCTTGAAGTCTGGCGCTGTCTTGTCGACACGGGGTCCGGGATTAACATGATTCCAACTCGGACGCTCCGGAGATTGGGGTTGTCTGAGGATGACTTGATTCCCTCCGACCTCAGGATCCAGGGGTACGACCGCACCGAGCAAACCCCGGTCGGCAAGATACGTTTGAAGACCCAGTTCGGTGACTTGGTTGCCAACACCGAATTCATGGTAGTCTCTCAGGACACTGCGTATAACGCATTGATGGGTAGGCCATGGCTCCACCTTCACGCAGCGGTTCCCTCGTCATACCACCAATGCCTCAAATACTCCCTTAATGGTCGAGTAGGCGTGCTTCAAGGAGATGCCTCTCCTTTTGCCTCGTGTGAAGCCCGCTATCTGGACGCGGACTATTACAAGAGCAAGGATAAGCAGATCCTGGCAGATGAGGTTGAGCCTGTCGCTGTTGCAAGTGATCCCTGGGCAAGTCTGGATGACGCTTACGTCCTCCCGATTCACCGGTTGGACGTCGCCATGGTCTCGACGGCCCGCGAGTCTCCTGATGAGATGACCGCGACCGCCCGCGCCAGCACCAGTGGCCCAGCAGGATCTGGTAGCCCCAATGCAGTTTCCAACATAGTCTCTCCCGTGGACGATCCCTCCCCGAGTGGAGAGGATATGGAAGACGCACCCCCAGCCTTTGAGGAGGGCGTCCCCGCCACGGTCGATGAGTTAATACAGGTGAACCTTGGAACCGAGGCCGATCCAAGACCCACATTGGTCAGTGCCGCCATGCCCTCTGAGGAGCGGCAGCAGTATGTGGACTTTCTCAGGCAGCACCGTGATGTGTTCGCTTGGGGCTATGACGAGATGCCGGGGCTAGATCCTCAGGTAGCCGTCCACCGCCTTGGTCTCCCGGCGAACCATCGCGGGTTCAAGCAGCCTCCCAGGAAGATGCACCCGTCCCACGGTGCCATGGTTGAGGCCTAAGTTGAAAAGCTTATCAAAGCCAACTTCGTGAGGGAAGTTCAGTACCCCAAATGGCTGGCCAACATTGTGCCGGTCAGGAAGAAGAACGGGCAGATCAGAGTCTGCATCGACTTCCGCGATCTCAACTGCCACTGTCCGAAGGATGATTTTCCCCTTCCAGTGACAGAGCTGTTGATTGACGCCACGGCAGGGTTCCAAGCCCTCTCCTTCATGGATGGATACTCTGGATACAACCAAATTCGGATGGCCCCTGAGGATGAGGAGTTCACTGCCTTCAGGGCCCCCCAAGGTACCTTTTGCTACCGGGTCATTCCCTTCGTCCTGAAGAATGCAGGTGCCACCTATCAACGGGCGATGCACCGCATATTCAAGCCAATCCTCGGCACACTGGTGGAATGCTACGTCGACGACTTGGTTTTCAAATCGCGCCAGCGTCAGGACCATCTCAAAGATCTTGAGAAAGTGTTCGGATTCCTCCGGTCTCGCTGCCTGAAGATGAACCCGTTGAAGTGTGCCTTTGGGGTCACCTCCGGAAAGTTCCTTGGATTTGTGGTAAGATACCGGGGTATTGAGATCGACCCAGAGAAAATCAGGGCGATTAGCCAGATGCCTCACCCAGGTACCATCCGGGAACTGCAAGGGTTCCAAGGCCACCTAGCCTATATACGCCGATTCATCGCGAATCTGGCCGGCAAGTGTAAGCCCTTTTCTCGGCTCATGAAGAAAGGTGCCACCTATGTATGGGATAAAGAGTTTCAGACCGCTTTCGAGGAAATCAAGCAGTACCTGCTTCAACCTCCAGTTCTGATGCCGCCTGTATCCGGGAAGTCGCTGGTCCTCTATGTGACCGCCCTGGAACGGTCCCTGGGTGCCCTTCTCGCCCAGAAGAACAACGAGGGAACGGAGAATAGCCTCTATTACCTCAGTCGCATGCTCCTCGATGCGGAAGTTAGGTATTCCCCCATCGAGAAGAGCTGCCTGGCGCTCGTATTTGCCGTACAGAAATTACGGCACTACTTGCAGCACCATGAGGTACAGTTGGTTTCTCGAGTAGACCCGTTGAAATATATCCTGAGCCGGCCTATGTTGACTGGCCGTCTAGCACGGTGGGCTGTGATTCTCCAGCAGTTCGACATTAGGTATGTGTCCCAGAAGGCCATCAAAGGGCAAGCATTGGCAGACTTTCTGGCAGCTCACCCGACCTCCGCGGATCAGCCGCTGGATCTAGGCTTTCCTGATGAGACCATTCTCTCGGTTGATCGAGCCGATCCATGCTGGCAGATGCACTTTGACGGTGCCTCCCGGAGCCCCACCGGTAGAAGACTCGATAATCCTAAGCTCAACAGAGTGGGCTTGGGTATCGTCTTCATTACCCCGGAGCAAGCCGTACTGCCATACTCTTTCCTGTTGTCAGAGGGTTGTACCAACAATGAGGCGGAATACCATGCCCTCATCACCGGCCTCGAGTTAGCTCTCGAGATCGACGTGCCCCATCTGTGCGTGAAAGGGGACTCCGAGCTGGTCGTTAAGCAGATCAATGGCGACTATGTTGTCAGGAAGCCGGAACTTGTGCCATTGCTAGAGTGCACCCTCCTTCTGATGGCCCGGTTCCCTTCTCGGCCAGAAATTGTCCATATTCCCCGGTCGCAGAACGGTCGAGCAGATGCCTTGGCCAGCCTTGCTACGTCACTTGCAGAGCCTGAACAGGATAACCTGACCGTCCGCGTGACGCACCGCAGGCTCATCGCTCCCGTTATCCCGGAAGGAGATCGCGACCCGTCGGTAAGTAATCTCACCGCGGTTGCCCCTGTGCCCGGAGCCCCGATTACCCCAGATATGGCAGTCGAACCAGCCCCTGATTGGAGGACGCCCTTGGTTGAGTACCTCCAACATGGCATTCTCCCGTCAGATCGGGCTGAGCGCGAGCGAGTTCGACGCCGCGCATCGTAGTTTGTCCTCCAGAGCAGTCCCGGCCTGGAGCAGATCCTCTATAGACACGGATTTGATGGTGTTCTCCTCCGTTGCCTTCAGGGAGTTGAGATCCCACGAGTCATGCAAGAGGTTCATGCTGGTTCATGCGGCGCCCATCAGACTGGGCCGAAGCTGTCCCACCAGATTCGGAGGTTGGGATACTTCTGGCCCTCCATGATCCATGACTGCATCGAGTATGCCAGGAGGTGCCATGCGTGCCAGGTTCATGCGAACTTTGTGCATCGGCCGCCGGAGCCTCTCCATACCACTAGGTATTCCTGGCCCTTTGCAGTCTGGGTTCTGGACGTTGTGGGACCTTACCCGCCGGCGACAGCTCGCCAGTGCCGGTTCATTCTGACCGCCACGGAATTCTTCTCCAAATGGGCAGAGGCGATTCCGCTCAGAGAGGTCAAATCTTGTTCGATCGCTGACTTCGTGACCTCCAACATCATCTATCGATTTGGAGTGCCTCACGCTATCCTCACGGATAACGGAACCAATTTCCGAGCAGCCGAGTTGAAGAAGTTGTACACCAAGTATAACATTCGCTCGAACCATACATCTCGCTATCATGCGCAGGAGAATGGACAGATCGAGGCGTTTAACAAAACCCTCTCTAACATTCTGCAAAAGATGGTTGGTCAGAACAAGAAGAGTTGGCCGGACAAGCTCCCCAACGCCCTCTGGGCTTATCGGATGACGACTCGCAATTCCAGATGACCCCTTATTCCCTGGTGTATGGAGCTGAGGCCGTCCTGCCCATCGAGATCCAGTTACCGTCCTTGCGCACTGCGGTCTACGACCAGCAAGCGCCGGACAGAGTTGCTGAAGCCCGTCTAGTCGAGTTGGAAGCACTGGATGAGAATAGACTTCGCTCTTTGCACAACTTGGAGAGGCATCAAAGCAGAATGGCTCGAGCTTTCAATAAGAAGGTTCGCCTCCGCTCCTTCCTGCAGGGTGACCTAGTGCTAGCCCTGAGAGCACCGATGATCCCCGGCCGGAAGCCGCCCAAGTTGGACCCCAAGTGGGAGGGACCTTTTGTCATCCACAAGGTCTATCCCAATGGCGCGTACTCCCTGGCGACTATGGATGGTGAGAGTGTCACTCCTCCCACCAACGCTAGGTTCCTCAAGCAGTACTTTGTCTGAGTGTGCTCACGTCCTGCACGACGTTAAACTGCATTCGTCCAGGCTACAAGACGTTAAACTGTTCAGCATTCGTCCGCGTTGCAAGACGTTAAACTGCCAAGTGCCTCGTCCTGCATGACGCTAAACTGCACCACGTCCAAGCTGCACAACGTTAAACTGCCCGGCGTATCGTCCTGCATGACGTTAAACTGCCCCTCAAGAACTACGTGCGGCTTGATTCCCATCCTTATGGGATACGTAGGACCGCCTGAACATTCATGTTTCAGGCCCAGCCCCATCCTTTGGGAATTTCCATCCCATCTTGGGCCCTTGGCCCAGTTGCCTCCGGGTGTGCGGCGTATGGTGTGAACGCAGGGCTATGCCCTCATTCACGTCGGTTTGCTCGCCACGCTGTACGCCCCCCACGTTTTGGGGATGCCTTCTACTCCCCCCTTCTTTTCTCGTCCTGCATGACGTTAAACTGCACTTCAAGAACTACGTATGGCTTGATTCCCATCCTTATGGGATACGTAGGACCGCCTGGACATACATGTTTCAGGCCCAGCCCCATTTCCCGGGAATCTCTATCCCGCGTTGGGCCTCTGGCCCAAGTTCCCCTCCTTTTTGCGCGAGGCGTATCGCGTGAGCGGGGGATCATGTCCTCATTCACGTCGGTCTACTGGCCGCGCCGTACGCCTCCCCCCGTGTGTGGGACCACCTCACACCTTTCATCGTCCTGCATGACGTTAAACTGCCTCTCAAGAACTACGTATGGCATGATTCCCATCCTTATGGGATACGTAGGACCGCCTGGACGCTTGTGTTTCAGGTCCAGCCCCGTCTCTTGGTTGATCACGGGGATCTGCCCTCTTTTGGTTGCTCTCAGGGTGAGTCCTCCGACCCTTTCCGGTGATCTGTTAACATGTTTTGGGTACTTCGGTCTATGACTCGTAGTGTCAGATTCAATCCCGACAAGTCCTGTGTTGCTTGTCAGGCCTCGCGCTTCCTCTTGTTCGAGACTTCACTCAAAGGGATCCTCGTTAGCGGTTTGGGTACGATGCCTCAGTGATCTCCTACCACTCCGGGTCGATTTACCGGCGGGTCTTGGGCTGCAAATTGATATGAATCCTGCGATTGAGCGGTCGATGCTCGTTTGCTTGCCCCGTCTTAGGCTGACGCGATCGGATGTTGTGTTGCGAATATGGTCAGCAACGTCCTTGATCGCCATGTCGGCTCTTTCAGGCTCTGAACATTGGTTGCGCAGTCCTCCTCACACTCCGCCTTTGTGCGTTGTAGTGGAATCTCGACACTCTCTTCATACTGACCTTCAGTACACCTCTACACGTTAGGCAGACCGACCAGGGTAATGATGTCGTTCGAGGCTCCCATGATCTGAGCACCAAGGATATATGCGGATATCCTCCCTAAGGTCCATGCGTAGCTGGACCCTCGTCCCCATAAGGAGGAAGGAGTCGCCCGAACAATCGCGTTCTGGGCCCAGTATATCTGGAGGCTAGCATCTCTGCCCCTCAGGTGATGGACATACGCAGACCCCTATCCCAAGACTCTTCTCCTGGAATCGTGCGTGACCGCAGGGCTGGGTATGTTCCCACCTCCGCCGTGTCCGCCGTACCGCGATAAGCGGATTCCTCCATGGTCCGAACCACACGACCTTAAACTGTGTTGTCTGGTCCTACCACACGACCGTAAACTGTGATCGTCTTGGCCGCCCGACGAGAAATGGCACTGCATCGTGATGTTCTCCTTAGGGGACACTCATGTTGGGCGCTGGTTAATAAACCACGCCATTCATCAATGCCTTCCGTGGCTTGATTATTGTGGCGACGCCAGAGATTTCTCAATCACAGGCATGTCGCCGCACAAAGAAAAATCATTCATCTTTAAGGACAAACAAGAAATATCAAATGTCGCTCCTTCTGTGTGCGAGGGTCAGACCCCCACTCTTCCCCGCGCTGGTGCCCGATTGTGTTGCGCCGCGCTTCAAGAACTACGTGTGGCTTGATTCCCATCCTTATGGGATACATAGGAACGCCCGGATGTTTGAAACTTCGGGTCCAGCCCCCCACCTCTTAGAGATTCCCCCTTCTCTGGGGAATCCGCCGCCTTCAGGTCACCCTCAAGGCGTGTTCCCCGACCCCTTGCAGTGGTCCACCGGTGTCAAGAGTACTCTGGTTTATTGCCAGGAGGGTCAGGATCCGCTTGGTCAGGTTTCCTCCACTTTTCAGGCTTCGTGCTCCCTTTCATTCGGACCCATCGTCTACGCCCTGGGTGGAGCCCCCGTGAACGGTTCGGATACAATGCCTCAGTGCTCTCCCACCGACTCGGGCCGGTACCCCCAATGGCCTCGGGCAGAAAATCGATATGAATCCTGCGATTGAGCGGTTGATGCTCGTTTGCTGCCTCATTCCACCAACGGTTAGTGCGATATTGATGCTGCTTTTCCGCCACGGTCGGCAGTACTCCCATATCGTTACTCCGGTGCCCCCAGTCCTTGAGTGAATGGCCGCATGATTCACATTTTCCACCTCCCATTCTGACCAGGCGAAACCTCGACACTCTTGACACTATCCCTCAGTGCATCTTCGCATATCCAGGGGATAGGACCACGATGTGGCGTACTTTGAGGTCCTTATGGTCCGAGCTCTAAGACCTTAAACTAAGATCTCTCCTTATGGTCCAAGCTCTAAGACCTTAAACTAAGATCTCTCCTTATGGTCCGAGCTCTAAGACCTTAAACTAAGATCTCTCCTTATGGTCCGAGCTCTAAGACCTTAAACTAAGATCTCTCCTTATGGTCCGAGCTCTAAGACCTTAAACTAAGATCTCTCCTTATGGTCCGAGCTCTAAGACCTTAAACTAAGATCTCTCCTTATGGTCCGAGCTCTAAGACCTTAAACTAAGATCTCTCCTTATGGTCCGAGCTCTAAGACCTTAAACTAAGATCTCTCCTTATGGTCCGAGCTCTAAGACCTTAAACTAAGATCTCTCCTTATGGTCCGAGATCTAAGACCTTAAACTAAGATCTACCCCTATGGTCCGAGCTCTACGACCCTAAACTAAGCTCTCCCCTAAACGGGATTCTACGTCCTGCATGACGTTAAACTGCACTCTCAGAACTACGTGTGGCTTGATCTCCAGCCTGATGGAGTACGTAGGAACGCCCGGGCATCTCAACTCGGGTCCAGCCTCAGGGATCGTTAAGTCCCGCCCCTCCTCGTCGTCGGCCGTCTGGCCTGGCTTCTGGTAGAGTGGTGCAGTTGTGATATTCTCCCCGATTCAGCTCGGGATGCCCCATTTCAATGATGGGAAGTGACGGTTTCCTCATCAAAGAGGTGCTGTCTGAGAATTGGGGTGACTCACGGCCAGATTAGTGCATCCGCCTAATACGCTTTCCCCACGGTGGCGCAATTTTGAGAGCGTTGGATTCTGTCCGAACAATCGTCACTTCGCCCCACGCTTCGCATGCCCTGTTGATCTGGATTTCCACCCTTGTGTCTGAAGGAACCCCCAAAGCAGTATTCATGATGACATGTGGTCCGCCTCCTGCAATATGAATGATGACCTTCGGTCCGTCTATTGCAGTTGTTATGGTCGATCCACTGTCCGCCTACCGTCTTGGGCATTTCCTGGAAGGCCGACCGTTGTGGATGTCTGGATTCGGGACACGCGATTCACCCTTTCTCATTTCCCTTTGTTCGGATAAAATCTCAACGCCCCTAGAATTGTCCCGCTCGTGTGTTGGAACAAGTTGGGGGGATGATACATTGATTAGGCTTGAGGTCTCCTTTCCTAGGAATGACCTCCCTCTTTTCTCCAGCAATCCAGGCCCAACTATGGATGCCTGATGCTTGGTTAACGCTCCCGCAAGACAGTGAATTGTGGTTGAGCATGTTAAGCCAAAAGATGCAGATAAATATATTGATTCATACAAATGGATCAAAGTAGCGGAAGCAAATGTTTTGGGAACGGCAAAACAAAGCCCTTAGGGATTAGCGTGCTGAATGAGTCTTTCTAATGCCGCTACCCTTTGGCTGGTGGCCTCCAGAGCTGCTTCTCGCTCTCTGCGTGCCCTCTCTTCGTCGGCGGTCGCAGCACGCAGTTCGTCGATTCTGGCCTGTGCACGCTCCCGCTCGACCTGAATTGTGACCATCTGTTGGCCCGCCTCTATCAGCTGTACCTGGGCGTCAACCAGCTGGGCTGCTAGTTGCTCCACAAGCTCGGTACACGTTGCGACGAAGGCCTCCTTCTCTACCGCCTGCCCTTCGAGACGCCGGACTTCCTGCTCCGCCGCGAGGAGCGCCCGCATGCTCTCCAACATGTCCCGACTTTGTGTGACGTCGGCACGCCGGCAGCTCTCGCGCATCTTTTCGGCCATGAAATCACGAACCGTCAGATGGAGGCGTTGAGCATCAGCTCCCCCGGCACACAGGAAGCGCAGCCAGGTTTGAAGTGATCCCATGCGCCCCAGCCACTCCGACGGATCTCGCTTGAGGAAGCGCTGGATGCACTTCCACCCCCTACGGCGCGTTATCCGGCTCTCCTCGACCGCCTCCGCGTCTGAGTCGTCCATCTCCTCGGGGTCGGCAGGCCGGTAGGCAGGGAAGGCAGCCAGCAGGTCTGCTGCATGGTCCGCCCCTGGGAGGTCCTCATGAGGGATGGGTTCCCCAACATCCGGGCGAACTTCTTCTCTCTCCCCAGCGGCGCTGACACCCTCGTCAGCCCCCGACCTCTCTCCGATGTCAGCACCGCCGGCGTCCGCAGCCCCCTGATCAGCAGTTGGTGGGGCCGGCTCGGTGTGGGAAGTCTGTTCCGGAGCAGGCGGCATGTCTGCCACCGGTCCACTCGTGGATGGCCCGGGTTCGGCAACCCGACGAGCCTCCAGTGTTGAGATCACTGCGCAGGGCATGCCGTGGTTAGTCACGGATCGTCAACGGCAAGCACCAGCAGTAAAGTAAGGAGACTTACGGGAGTTCATAGCGTCATCTTCCGCTATCCCGGCCGCCGCAGGAACAGTTGCAGCAGGGGGCCCTTTCGCGCTTGTCAATTCGATAATGGGTGTCTGGACCCCGCCTTGTCCTGCTGGCGCCCCTCCTACTCCCGCTGAGGACGCCTGAACAACATCCGTGCGCTCCTGAGAAAGGTGGAGAAATGGGTTAGAAGCTGCATAAGGGAATGGATGAAGCAGGTTGAGTAGGGATAGAAGCGGACCTCGAGGAGCTCAGTGACATCAACATTGTCAGAGCCGGCCACCTCGCCGCTCTCCCGCGGACTCCCCTGATGGGATCTTCCCTCGGAGCCTTCATCCTCCCCCATCTCCTCCTCTTCCTCGGAGTCGTTGCTACTGTCGTCTTCTTCCGGCGGCATCTGTTCTGGAGCGGGCTCTAGACCGAGCATCACCTTCACCAGAAGGGATGGCTCCGCACGCTGACCACGTTGGCGCGCGTAATCGTCCATGGCCGTCAGATACGCATACTGCCGGTTGAAGTCCACCCTGTCGGCAATATGGAGGCGCCCGACCTCTGGCAGATGGATTCCTTCTCTGAGAATCTTTCGCCAGATGGCGTCGGTCCCCAGTGACTGCCGCAGGGTCATCCAGGCCGACCACAGCGCCGGGAAGACTGCATCGTGGGAGGGTTCGAGCAGACGTCTCACCTGCTTCCCGGGCCGCTCTTCGATCACCGCGCGTGCCCCCTCTCTGGGCGCCGAGGTCGTAGCGGCAGCCTGCGATGTGCCCACCGCCGAAGTCCCTGCTCGCGCCGGCTCCGCTGCTTGGCGCGCCTCCGTTCTCCCCCGTGTGGCGGCGCCTCGCCTCCTTCCTTGACGCCCGGTCTCCGCACGGGTAACCTCGAGCCGCCGAACTGGCTTCCGTAGAAGCCCCTCGGGGTACGCGATGGCCCAGTGTTCGGCGTACTCGGTTGCCAAGCCTGCGTCAACCCCGGTAGGAGGGAGAGTGATGACGTCGCCGGAGCCGAAAGCGGCAAACATCAGCCACATCTGGCGAAGGACGCAAGGGTTCGTCTCCTCCCGGACAGCAGTGAATACCCTCTTCGGCATCCGCTGAAGGCACCCGAACTGCCTGGCGAACCGGGTTGGCACGTAAGGCTCGCAGATCACCTTCCCGTCCATCCGAGCCACGAGCACCCCGCCCCGCATGTTCAGGAAGTATTCATGCTGCTCCAGCGGACCCTGCCCATTGTCGATCATCTGGCCGACGGGAGTGGGGAACGGACTGAAGTTGAAATTGGCATGATTGCCAATCCGAATCCTCACGCCCTCCTCACTTAGGGTCATCGGAGCGACCCCCGCGATGTTCAGCAGGGAGGGTCGCAGGCCGTTGCCCGGAGGAATGATGGCGTTCGGAAACGTGTACCCACCGAGGTGAGCAGCCACCCAGCCGTGGAAGAACTGAAAGGGCCCACAGATCCTTCGTGGCGACCCCCCTCGTGAGATGCGTCCCAGGATGGCGTACAGCTTAGCCAGCACTGGGACCCCGAGGTTGTATCTTTTGTTGGCGGCCATAGCGCCCGCCATCGCCAGTGTCGTCGGGCGAACGCCCATTCTCGCGTCCCGCACTGGCAGGAGCCACCCACTCAGAAAGGCGGCCAGGAACGCCGCGTACCGGACATTTGGGTCCCGGGCCTCGATGACGCGGTACCCCCATGAGCAGTAGTCGCCCGTCTCCAGGACCCGCCAGTACGACCCGTTCCGGCTCCTCTGAGCCGCGGTCGGGCACCGATTCCCCCTGCCTGGCATCTTGATCGCTGGGTCATGCTCCAAGAACTGGCCGAACCACTCCTTGTAGGCTATGTCCTTCTGGAATTCCTTGACCCCGAGCCGCTCTATAGCCAGGTCCAGCAGATGCCACGTCAGGATGGGAGTCCGTGACCTGTCACCCCAGGTGTTCCTCGGAGGCAGGAACTCATCATACTGGTAGCCCTCCAGCGGGACACCTCCGATGCAGTGGATGTCCCAGAGACCGATGCTGACCTCCCCATGGTGAAGATGGAAGGTGTTGGTATCCGGAGACCAGCGGGTGAACAGCTCCGGCCCGAGCTCGGACTGCTGGTAGAAGTGGAACTGCGACGTCCACACCGCCTCAAATAGGCCGATGTACCGCAGCTCCTCTGCGAAGTGATCGCAAGTGTGGCGTACCCAGAACGCCTAGGCCCACTCGCTGGTGAAATTGCCCCCAGACCGCAAGTCCCAGTCCTTCAGCCAGCCCTTGGTGTCGTCAGTGACACTCTGGCGATATGTGCTCGAGTAGAGGGCTGGAGAATTCTCCGCAGTAGGCTCGCCCCCGTCAATGGTTCGTGTCCTCGGGTTCAGGACATAGACGTCCAAGTGCCTGGTCTCCCTGGCAGGATGCCCGTTGTTGGTGATGTTATAGCGGGGAAGCTCATCCTCCCGAGTCACCCAGGTCCGTGGCGCATCAACCTCGAACCCTGGCACCGGAACCTCATCTAGGATGCCGAAGTTCCAGAGCGGCAGGTTGTCCGACAGTGGATATGTCTTCTGGGCCGGCGTCAGCAAGTCGAACAGGGATTGATTGTTGGAAACAATCTCCTTGGCTCCGTAAACCTCCTCGTTCTCCGCCATCTCTGCTCTGCGAATGGCGGCATCCCCCTCATTTCCTTGATGCGCGGCCATCTCAGAAGTTTCGGGAGTTGTGCGGGTTAAGGGATGAAGCGTGTGGGATCGGACGAGGCTGGTAGAGAAGTTTGAAGGTTGGCGCGCAATCCAAGTGGACGGCGCGCAATTGGGAAGAATGTCGCGCAAAGTTCCGGGTTTTCGCGCAAAGACAGGCGAATTCCTGATGGTTTTGCGCGCCGATCGGGGAAATTTCGCGACCGGAAAAGGCAATTTCGCGCACGAGAGCGTTGAAGCTTATCGCGCGGAAGGCCTGTGTACGGAATCCGGAACCCCGGACCCCTATTTATAGACGAGGCCGAGATTCCGCACTGCGCGGAATGCTCGATTGCGCGACCGCGGCGGCGAATTGCGCGCCCGGCGCCCCTTTTTGCGCGCCTAAGTCCCGCGCAGCCCAGGACTTCGGCATTCCGGCGTCTCCCTCGGAACCCGATCGTTGCGACCTCTCGCCGATCAGATTCCGAGGGGGGGCTTTTGTAGACGCCGGAAAAGTCCGTTGTTCCCAAACCAAGCTCCGGATGCGGAAAGCGAAGTGATATTTGGAGTCAGAGGCACGTTCCGGAGGGCCCGGAGGACTTGCGCGAAATTTCAGAGGCCCGCGCGCAAAGTTGAGTCGCGGCGCGCAATCCTCCCGGGATGCGCGCAATGCGCTAGGCCGGCGCGCTATTTTGTGCGCCCGTGGCCTGCGCGGCTCCCTTGCGCGCCGGGTCCGGATTCCGCGCCCGCGAAGGGAATTCCGCGCCCGAGACCGGATTCCGCGCCCGGGGTTGCCTATAAATATAAGGCGACCCCCGACGTTTTGAAGGTTGCCAGAATCCGAAGCGTCGCTCGTTCGCGCAATCCAACCCCTTCCGCGCGCAATGCCGATCTTCAGGTAACCTCCTTTCTTTCGCGCAATAGAGCCTTGGGGTTCTCCTTCGCGCGCAATCCCCTTGGCTCCTTTCCTTTGAATAATCCTTAACCCGAAGGTCTTTGCGCGCAAAAGAAGCCTCTTGCGCGCAATTGCCCCCGGGTGCGCGCAATCTAGCCCGATTGCGCGCACCCCCCATTTTCAAAGTGGCCATTCGTTAGAGAATGAGCCGTTGCCCCCGCGTGCTACCCGAAGCCCGGTGCGCGCAATCTCAATCATCCGCGCGCAAAGGGCTGGACCGATTGCGCGCCAGCCCGCCATTTTGCGCGCCAACCTGCTGTTTTGCGCGCAAAGCTCCTCTTTTGCGCGCAATCCGCCAGGGTCGCCCCCCTTGACCCTCTGAGGGTACCCGCCTGCGTGGCGCCCGATGATCTTCATCCTGGGTGCCCGCACCATGCGTTGTCTTCCCGTGCGGCCCTCCAGGCTCGCGCGAAGTGACACGGACCCATCAGCGGCAATCCATCGTCCCGCATGACGTTAAACTGCATTCGTCCAACACGACGTTAAACTGTGCATCGTCCAACACGACGTTAAACTGTATATCGTCCAACACGACGTTAAACTGTACCTCGTCCAAACTACAAGACGTTAAACTGTTCAGCATTCGTCCCGCATGACGTTAAACTGCATCCGTCCAACATGACGTTAAACTGTACCACGTCCGCACTGCAAGACGATAAACTGCCAAGTGTTTTGTCCAACATGACGTTAAACTGTACCACGTCCGCGTTGTAAGACGATAAACTGCCAAGAACCTTCGTCCTCAACACACGACGTTAAACTGTACTTCGTCCAGCAAGACGTTAAACCGTCTGCTTCGTCCTCAACACACGACGTTAAACTGTACTTCGTCTGGCAAGACGCTAAACCGTCCGCATCACCCGATCCCGTGCCCCGCATGCAGGGTCCCCCCCCCCCCCGGTTTGGATGTGGCCCCCGCCCGCTCATCTCTGCAGGGATGTCGGGATTGTCCCTCTTTAGGGACGATTTAATGGGAGCGGCTTTTCCCTACGGGGGTAGGGTATTACAAACCCCTAGTTTCTTGTGGGGGGCCGCGCATGTGTATCTCCATTGCGCCTCCCCACTACCGAAGCCAGTAGAGGGTGTGACTGGGATCGAGGTGTCTCCTACTTTCGGTCCAAGTCCCTTCCAACTGAGTTTTGCCGCATCCGGGCTGCCTCAAGTGCGTAAGTCCTGACAGAATGAACTACGTGGACTTTGATCCCTGTCTTCTAAACAGGGTACGTAGGAAGCCTCCCTGAGGTTCAAGCCCACCACCTGGTCGTCCCGGTCGTATTCACGTCGGTTCGTCCATCAGTGGACCCCTCCAGGGTTCACGCTTGCGTCGATTCACCTATGAATCCGCCCCTGTGGGAGACCGCCCGTGTGTATCTCCACTGTGCCTCCCCACAGCCCCTTTTTCCATTTCTCCTTTTATCGTCCAGCATGACGTGAAACTGTGATCCACCCGGCCGTTCCATCTCCCCCTGTGCGAGGTGGTTCGGTTCAATCCTCCGCCCGGCGGCCTCGACCCCTTCGTGAGTCGGCTTGCCGACGTCCAGCATGACGTTAAACTGTATACCCGAACTACGTTGACTTTGATCCGTGCTAACGCGCGGTACGTAGGAAGCCCCTACGGGGTCCAAGATCTTCACTCCATCATCCATCCTGATCCTTACCCGGGCCGCCACATCCCGGTGGGGTCATGCCACTTCACTCCACTCCATATCACTTGGGAAGCCGCCCATGCGTTGGCCCCAGCGTCGGAGGTTCCCCGCAAGGGGTTCTGTCATCTGATCCACTCTTCGTGTTGATCAGTCCGATGCCGTCCCCGCTGGATGTTAAACTCGCGGCGTACCCCGTGTTAAACATGGGAAGCTGAGGAAAACCTCAGGGGACACAGTTCCCCGCACCCAGTGCGGGATGCCTCAGGCCATCATGCCTTCGAGAAGCCCTATTAGGGACGGAAGACAGACGTGCAGAGCCGCAGTGTTACGACACGCCCCCAGCACCCAGAGCCACCCGGCCTCCTCACCGCAGGTTGCTGCCCCGACCAGACTCCTTGGAGCGTCCGGGCGGAAGCAGCGTAATTAACCGGTGTCCATGAAGATATGGCATCGGGGTCGAGATTCACGAGCATGTCTTAAATCTATGAGGGAGACCCGGATTAGGCGACGAGTTCCGAGGAGACATCCAAGGAAGGAGGAGCCGACATCCCATCATCCCGGTTTCGATCAAGGAGCAGACGCCCCTGAATAAGGGACGGATGCCGCCCGCCTTTGGAAAGCGGGACTGCGGGACCACAAGCCGCGCGCCCATCCCCTCGGGTTGACGGGTGCACGCGCGAACGCGTCCTGGCGGAACAGCGTAACCTGACGCACATCCGCACCGAAACAGCGTCCTCTGTCATGTTGGGACCCCTATGATGGGGCATTCCTTTGGGTATGATTTTTACACGACTTCGTAAAGGTTGAAATATGACTGATGGCTTGAGGAGTGGTTCTTCCAAAATCAAGCGTGATATAAGTGGGAATCCTGTGTCTGGATGTGACTTGATGAAGAAAAATGACCAATGTGGGTCAGCTTCAAAAACTCCAAAGTGGGATGATTTAGCTATACGACTAATCATCCCTAAATATATACTAGATACCCTATGTGGATCAATATCTAGTGACACTATGTGGATCAGCAACATAGAGACCCTCTGTGGATCAACATCATTGCGACCCTGTGTGGATCAACATTCTAGAGACCTTGTGTGGATCTACAACTAGCAACACTATGTGGATTAGCTGTAGCGTGACCTAATGATGACCCTCCTTACATTGGCCCATCGTGGAACAAAAACTTTTTTCCAAGAGTGGACTGATCGTATACCAACTTCTTTTGGATTAGCTGTGGAACTTTTAATGGAATAATATTATATAGCTTATGTATGATCATTTATATTCTTGAACTCTGAGTTGTATACCTGGTGTGAGCTAACTATTGTCTTGTGATTTGTGTTTGAAGTATCTCTTTTAGGTTTTTCCTTTGAGGAAATTTGGAAGACCTTCGGAGGTATTGGGGTCCCTTCTAAGAATTGTAATACTCACCCATACATGAGCTTCAACTGCACCTTGTTGTGACTTGTGCAGACGACGAGCAGATGGGTTAAGACTTGAGGGAGTTAGGACTAAGTGGTACATGGAGGAGACGGGATGATGTGGAGAGTTTTGGAGATGATCTGTACCTACCCTTCAGGTAGGATCTTCATTGGATGATCCAGGAGTTGTTTCCTCTTTTCAGGTGTACTTGTACTTTTCGTTTTGGCTTGTATTCCATCCCTTTTACATTCAGGAAACTTTTTACTATAGCTTTTTACTTAAAAGTTTCTTCATGTTCTGCTCTCAAATTATGTGTTTGTAAAGGTTTGAAAGAAATTATTTCCCATTATAGGGATATTTCTTTTCGGTGCTAGTCGTCATACCCTGGTCTATGGAAGGTGGGCTTGGGGTAGTCACGACATGGGCCCCGGGGGACGGGTTGTGACAAAGTTTGTTTCAATAATAGATACACTCATTTTTATTCCATCATAGCCTCTTTGTGATACTTGAATCTTTAAATCGAAACTTAAATGGGGAATTATTTCATGAAACCGAATTTATTTCCGGGGGGGAGCATGTTCTTAAGAATTAATCACTATTACATTTATATTCTATTTTATATCATTCTGTCCCAAATTTTAGAAATTTTTGTAAACATTCATATTATTTCTAATATAGAATGAAATAATTGGGGTAATAATATATAAATTTGTACCACAATCCTGTTGAATATAATAATTTTTACTGGATAATTAGAATATCAATACATGTTCCCTTCTCAAAGTAACTTTTTTTAAAATTTCATGTAATTCATTAAAACTTTATCACTCTAACCATTACATACTTTCTAGTTTACTAATCTCAATACTTATGATAATATAATAAATTTTATAAAACATTAGAATAGTGGTTTCTCAGTATCTCTGTATATTCTTCCAACACTTTATATTTTTTAATAGATTTAATAATTACACACTAAATTAATTATTCAGTATAATCCTCTATCTCATACTGAACATCTGTATAATTATGAGATATGGACATGGTTTTAATTTCACTATTATAGATCCATTTTTTATAAATATTACTAAAACCAAAAAAATAGATGGAATTTGATTACATTGTACCCTAATTCTCAATTATTAAATCATTTCCAAAATGAATATAAAATGAAATATTTGTCTTCAGGTTTTAATTTATAATGTTCTATGAATATCTCATGTCCCTTCTCATAGTCATCAAAAGATCACATGAAATTTATCTAATTATTATCTCTTAATTACCTAAATTCACAATTTAATATATTTATATATTAAGACATTGAAACGTTTAAAATAATATGTAAACAGATAAAATTAAAAAAAAATAAGAATATAAATATATAAAATTTAATTAATCTGTAAAAACAACTAATATCTAAAATGGAATTTATAATTGGAATAAATTTACAATTATAAAGAAATTGGTAACAAAAATTAATTATAAGGATACATAAATTTATATTGGAAAATAATTTGGGGAAAAATTTAACCATATATTAATTATAACAAAAAATCTATAAAAAAATTAATTATAAATACAAATATCTAAATTAAAGAACAAATTATAATCATACACAATTTAAAATCATTAAAAAAATTAACTTTAAAATAATTTTGACAATAAATATTTATAATTGAAAACGATATATATTAAAAAAATAAATGAATGAATCCAATTTTTAAATGAAAAATATCTAATTAATCTTCCAAAAAAATTAACTTACAAAATATGATTGTTCATGATAGAAAATATCTACTGAATTATGATGAATGAACTTGAGGGAGGTAGAAAAGTGTCAATGATTCAATATTGAGGGGAAATGGTTTTTAAAATTAATTAATAAATAGACCAAAAAATATTAGAGTGTAGTCGCAAGTTAATAAGATTACAATTTATGTGGACCGAATGATGTCAAGAGATGTGGAAGAAGAATGAATGATATAAAATTGATGAGGAATCTTTCAATAATAGTATAAAATTGAATTAAATTGGAATATTTATTGTGTATTAGATACCATCACAAGTTTAAAGGATACATGTTTCAAACAAAATTAATTGATAAAATGAGGACAAGTCCGTGAAATTTAAAATTTTTAAAATCTATTAATGTTAGATTTTTCTAAAAATAATGATAAAACAATTCTTCATCACTTTTAATGTTAGTTATTAAAAAAATAAATATTAAATATTGAATTCTGAATTGTCTTTTTCTACTAGATATAGTTTGAAAATGATTACAAGCATACATTTCTCCACTATTATGTTAATCATTTTATTTTTTAAGTATTATAATAATTTTTTCAATGAATAGGTATTTGAAAATGATATTTGTCTCAGAAATTCATTTGATATTATGATTCAATTCGATATGCTAAATTACACAATATCAATAGTGATTTTCTCAATTTGGGATCACTAAAGCAGATTCCACTAACAGTAGTGTAATATGTTTCCCTTATTAACTATTAATCAAAAATATTTAACTTCATATATCATAATGTATACCCCTTGGATATTATGTATCAAGAGGTTACCTCATAAAAAATGTGTAATGTCTCATATAAATTTATAAAAATAAATTTAACTCATGCAAAATATGTCATCCTTTTTTGTTATTAAATAAGAATAGGGTACTTTATAGACCTGAGACACCATGATGGGGAGGGTGAATCTGGGTGTTTCCCAATTAATAACATTTTAACATCCATATAATTATACCTGTAGGATTTTTTTTTCTTGTGTTATCTTAAACTATGCAAAAATAATTCCTTGATTACTCTTTTCATAGAGCCTCACCAAATATAATGTGTTACTATATAAAAATTAAATATTGTACAGAATTTAGGATTTTAATTGGTTCACCTTAAAGGGATAATCTGAGGATCACACACCAGTGATTTTTAGTTTTTCTAGGAGGCAATACTACTCCCTATTGTATTAAAATTGTTTAGCAAGGGTGCACTACCATTATTAGGTATACTCCCTCTATATCACCACAACTCACTACTTTAGTGATAGTATTATAGGTTCTTTCACTCCTCACACAAGATGAAATTACCACTATTCTCCATGCATTACTACTCTAAGAGATTTTTTATAGTTTAGAGTGTTGAAAACCTCACCATGATAGGGCTAGTATGAATAACATCTTTCATCCTCAATAATAGTAAGATGTGATATTGAATTCCATGTTTATAATATCGAATCACCATTAATTGTAACATCATATGTTGAACTATTCTTAAATTCATGGATACCAATTTTTGAAAATGATTCTAGTATAGTATCATTTTTTATCTTAGAAAATTAAACAAAATATATTACTTGTTAGTATATAAAAATAAATAAACCTGATATTTAATCAATTAACTACATCCTTCTCTAAATCTATACTACTAATAATAGTGTCCTAATTCCACTATGTAAATATCATATTAAAAAATTTTGAAATCTAGTTTTAACTTGAGACCACTTGTTTTCTCATGTATGGCTTTGAAATCATTTTTCATTCTAGATTATACACTTCTATATGTCGTTTTAGATTCTACAAGAAACATTAATTTATCATACAACAACCAAATTACATTTTAAAAAATAAATTTATTGCTTCACACCACATATTATGTTAGTAATTTCTACGACACCTTTGTTTTTGGCATATTATTTAGGGCTAATACAACAACAAAAAATTATACCTATATATCCACTAGTTACAAGAATTATTTTCAACTTAAATTATATATTTCAACATCTCAATAACATGTTAGTTGTTATAATATCAAAATTTCATGGAATATATCTCCCCCTTTATTCTAAATTGTATCAAACAAAATTTAGAATCATTTAGAATAAGGGAAGATGGGAAACTCTATCCTTTTTAAGTTGACTAGTGTGTTTGGCCTTTCTGGATCAATCCATTATTTATTATAAATTAATTAAATGATTTTCTAGTGATTATTTCATAAATACTACTTATAGAGATTTTACATTAAATATGGGAGTTTGATTCATTCTTTTTTCAGTTATAAGGCTTATAAGATTAATATGAACTCTCCATGATTCTTATTTTGAGGTATAATTATCGCATTTAACATCATTTTTAATCATCATTATCATCATAAATTACTTTATTATTTATAAAACTTTTAATGGAAAGTGAGAACCCATGTTCGAATAGAAAACTAAATCATCAAACAGCGAAAGATACATATGGTCTAATGATATCATGTTTAAGACTATTAGATGCATTATTCCTAAGTAGTTTCTATAGAAGACCATTTACCTCTAACTCTAGATTATCTTTGATGAGGTCCTTGAACCAAATGGCTAACTTTTCCCCCATCTGAATGACCTCTTCCATTCTTAACTTCCCACCATTAAACACACTTTCCAGAATATGATCTTTTTTCTCAATCCACTCCAACTGCATCCTAGTAGTTTCCACTTTAACATCTCTCTCAGACACCTTAACCCGATCCTCCTTCTAGGTGTTGAATGGAAACAATTTCTCAAACACTTCTTCCTCGAAATGGATGATAACTTCCCATGTCTCCTCAAGCGGGACCTCCTATATATTCTTTGGTAGCATAATGGCCATATATTCATCATTTGTTTTTTCACTTAGGAAAGTCTGACGTTTCTGTCTTGAATCCACTGTTACCTCATCACCTGAGGGGTGAATGGATCCGCAGCCTTGCATCCTGCAGGCATGGGGTCGATGGAGGTGTCAGCCACCTCTGGCTTATCACCATTTCACTTTCTCAATAGATCTATTCTATTACCCTTAAAATTTGATTTGTGTTATGTTTTTTAATACCATTGTTTCATTCTACTCTTTTATGAAATAAATTTTCATGAATGTCACCTCAAACTAATTTTCACTTTGGTAGTCTTTACTGAGTGGTCTTTATTATTCTTTATAACTAGAACATATTTCACCATTTTCCATCAGGTTATATTTCTTTTTTCATAATTTATATTTTGAGTACAATGTGATATGTTCTTGTTACTACTTTTTTGAGCTCTATGAATTTCCACTAGAGTAGTAAATATTTTTACCAGTATAACATGTTTTCATCCAGTGTACATACTCTATTGGTATGACCTGGTGATAAAGGAATTATTTATGAATATTCTTGATTTCATTTTATTTTAATTTCCTAACTTATGATCAAGGTTAGAAAATATTAAACATATCTCATAGAATTTATACCATATGTGGTCTAATTTTAGTTGAGATGTTGGCATTTCTTGTGTTCTTATATTATTCCCTTGGGCTTCTAGACACACACACATGGTGTCACCCAATCTTGTAATAAATAAAATTTTAGTTATTTATTATTATAAGATTATTTATTTCCATGTTGAACATGATATATCTACTTACATATATATTTTATATTTATGATTTATAAACTTCTACTTCTAGTGGGTTACATATATAAGATCTACACCTTATCTTTTATCCTTATGGAACTGAGATTTGTCTCAATTTCCATGATCATTTCATCTTTCTATTTATTTTTTAGAATATTAATTTTATACATGAGGTATATTATTTTTCCATATTTTCTATATTCTTCATGATATTTATTGAGAGGGATAATACTTGATTTTTATTCCTTTTATATAGTCCTTAATGTTTCAATTTCTTATTAAATTTTGTCAAGTATATCTCTCTTTTCATTCATAATTTCAACCATATTATTTATTTTAAAATAAAAATATAGTTCATATATTATTATCCTATTATTTTCAACATAAATATATTTTATATATGAAAAATTCACATCATGTATGATTCCCTATTGATCCATACATTCTTATAATTATTGGATCTCTTTTTGGTGCCTTCATGAACAACATCATGACCGGTAGCTTCATGAGATTTTCACTACTTGGTCAAAATTACACCTTCATTTATATCCTATAAGAGATTATAAACCTTGTAATTCATATGATTCCTCTAAATTATAGTTTGAATCCAATATATCCATAGATTTAGAATTGTTTACCTCATATTGATATTTTATCATCTTAAAAATATTTCTTTTGTTCCTATTCTTCTTTTTATATTTATATATTAAGAATTTTTTGTCAGTTTTTTTTCACTTTTTTCTCTTCTTGAATAGTTTCTATGTTAACATTAAATAATGATTCATTGACCTCAAAATCATCCAACATCATCCATATGACTTCAAAAACCTATAGTGTGATAAATATTTTAAATATTATATCTTAGAGATATATTTAATTCCTTCATATCAAAATAATCAATCTCTAAATTTCATTGATCGGTTTCAAACACAACTCCTTTCTTAATAATCAAAATACATCAGTCCAACAATCCTTCCTGAGGGATTCTTATATATTCTTCCTTTAATTTTATAAAATAATTTTCTAATAATAATTTTAGTACTAATGAAATGGTTTGTTTTATCATTGAATTCATATGAGTGAAAAATCTACATACAGATTCTGAGGTTGAACACCATTAGAATAATTTAGGCTATGATACCACTTGTTAGGACCGAAGAAAATTGAGAGGGGTGGTAAATCATGTTGTTTATAAATTAAAAGAAATATTTATCTTAATTAATTTACTGATTTTATGATTTTTTTCACTTGTTATTAACAATTGTATTTAAACTTATCCATAATTATTCTTTTCACACAACCTCAATAATTATCAATTTATATTAATGTAAAATTAAATTTTTTAAGGGCTCAAGGATATTACATGGTCACTACAAATTGTTAATACAAGGAGAACACATTGATGATGTATTAATGTTCCAAGAGGTAATACTACCCACTGTTTTATTATAATTTTTTAGTTTAGATTCACTACCAATATTAGGAGTACGCCCTATCCTTTCCCTCTAGTCACTAGTTAGACGAACTTCTTATAGATTTATTCACTCCTCCTACAAGGAACACATCCATTTATTCTCATTTTCTCACTACTCCATGAAGATCCACAACTACTTACAGTATTTTAGGTATCTCTATGATATAAATTCTCAACATAAATTCTTTTATATTCAATTATTGGAAGATATTTTATTGAACTATGTGTTTTCCATACTCTTCCTTATTTTCAAAAAATGATATCAACACCACAAAGTGATGGTTTTGTACTTATATTACATAAATCAACGAATCCACAACAGTTACTCAAAAAAAGATAATTTATAACAATAATTAAAATATATTTTTATTATTTAACTTTCATAGGTATCACTTGAACCCCACTTACTTTGAGTCTCCTTCTTTAATAGAACCAAATGTGATCAATGGTACTTTCTATCATGGATCAAATTTTTTTCACCTTATCATTCATCTATAGAATTAGATAAAACATTATTCTCATATTCTTTCTATTTTTTAGAATCATAGATATTTTTGAGAACAATGAAATTTGTTGAATTTAAATTATCTTATTCTTTTCTTCTTATATAATTACTAGAATACTCATGTTTGATCACATTCCATATTTTCAATATAAATTCCTATATAAGTATTATCCTTGAGATATTATTTTATTTAATTATCCAAGGTTCTTATTCAAATAAGATTTATATTATTATATGAGATATATTCCTATAGTTAAAATATGGGAACATCATGGAACTATAACTTATAAATATTCTAATTATTTACATTATCAAATTATTCTTTATTTAATTCATCAACTTGATCTCCAGAATAACTTCCATAATTCTTGATATTTTAAATTCCTAATAACAACCCCCATGACTTTCATTAAAATACAATGGCCTTTAATTTTCCAAAAAAAAATTATTATCTTCTTAATCAAATTATTCTTGTGATATCAACTATAAAATATAATTGATTTTATTCCATATAATGCATCTCACCTAATATAAATGGTCTACATGCATGTTGATCCTCCTGGTATGGTCTCCACCATTGAATTGTGATTTTTGACCCAAAAAATATATTTATTTATTTATATTTGAATTAAGTTAAATATTTGATCATTAATTTTCTATAAATATTAGATTTATTCTCTCTACAAGTGTTTAAACATTTTTTCAATCATATTTCATAACCAAAAATAATAATTCCATACTGTCCTAGTGAATCCTATATCAAAAATGTAAAAGGTAATTTTACTTCTAAATTTTCTTATATTCTTCTTCCTAATATCATAAATTTTTAAAATTAATTACCCTTCCAAATTCTAGACATAATTTCAGAAGATAGACTTTACCTTTTCAAATTTCAAAACACTTTTCTGTAGTTAAAAACTACTCTTACATATTTTTTTAATTCTTCAATATTACACTTCCAATGTTTTTATTTTTTCATAATTTTACTCTTCTGAACTTCCAATATTTCAATTCCTTAGATATATATTACTCTTCCAAATATCATGATTTCCTTTCCAAACTCATGAATTACTGTTTTAAACTCATGGATAACCCTGATGATGTTCATAAAAACTCTTACATACTTATAAACTACTCTTATAAATTTATTTATTACCCATATTAAGTCCTAACTAATCTTATTAATTTTATAATTAATCTTTTGAACTCACAAAATTCTCTTCCAATATTTTCCCATTCCATTGGATGACTCCTACAAGGTCCAAGATTATCCTTCCATGTATTAACATATCTAAAACATTTAATTTCCACATAATAATATATTTATGTAAAAATATTCAAGAACCAATTCAGTACTTATAAAACATTCATAATTCCTAAAAATAACTATATATATTCCTATAACATCATCTATATTTTTTTAAATTAATTTGAAATCATATGTATCAAGAAAAACTCTATTGACATCACCACCACCATGTATCAATACATCGACCAACAAAACCACCACTTAACAACAACATGCTTCATCAAAATCACCTATTAAGCCATGAACTCATGCTTTGTATCTACCAAATGGGGTTCCCATGTATGTAATAACCATCCAATCCTCTATTTTTTAATCCAAGATAGCATGTCTCATTAATCAACTCAACACTTCCACTACCATTCATTTTTCAGTGTAATTTATCCAATCACTAAAAAACATATTTTAAAATTAGTTAAATGGATATAATTAATAAATAAAATAAATTTTAAACAATATATCTATATAAGGAATTATCATCCATCAGAAATTTCAGTAACATAAATCCACATAGGTCACCTGAATGTGTTGCACTACTTGAACATATATTATCATACAATCTAACAAAAAACATCCTCGTTACCACTAATACCTCATATAAAATATATTTTTCTTCTTATATATTAATCATAAAGTGTTTATTTCATAGAAAATAAATAATCCCAATATGATATTAAGAAATGATATGTTTCTATATATTTTCATCATTATTCAAGATCTTCTATAATATTATTCATTTTAGATTATGTGTAATATGGGAACCACACATGTTATTAAATTAGTCTAAGGACATCACTATACCATCTCTCAACGATTAAATGAAATAGGATGTCACTATATGAAATGTTTCTAATATTATCTAATTATTTTTCTTTGTCCATGAAATGATGGGTGAAGTGAATTTTCATCCCAGTAAGCAGATGGGTTCATGACATTATTGTTAAATGATATGAACTAAATTAAAAAAATGGTTTTATATAATTTCATACCTATATATGTAGTCAACTTAAATTTAGAGGTTATATTAAGGTATTTAAGATCATAGTTTAAGGGTGTGATGCTAAATGGGGAAGAAATAATGATTATTTTTTATAATTTATTTTCTAAATAAACCATTGTGTCTTATTAATCCCATAATAATTACTTCTTTAGATTATTTACCTAAACCTTATACAAAAAGTAAGTAATAGTAAAGTATATCTAAAATTTTACAAGGATTAGAATCAATGAAAGAGACTACTCATTGTAGTGTTCCATTTCTATTCATTAATTGAATTTATTATCAATATTTTATTACATTGATTACAAGTAAAGATTAATTTTCACAAAATAATTTGGTGGGTATAATCCTTATTCATAGTCCAGTACCATCCAATATATGATAAAATTGTGGCTTTATTTATACTGGCAGTACCTATCTTCAAGGATTCCAATTCACAATTATTGGTGATAAATATCTTTTATAAAATTTTTGATGGATTGGAATAAAATATAAGATATTTTTGTAAGTCATCTTCAAATGCACAAATAGATATCAAAGTAACATCATGCAAGTAAAACATTCTCATCATTTATTTATAACAATATCCTCATATATGGGATCCTACATGCATGAGATGATTTTATTCCTCCTTAACATATATCACTAAAAAGTTTACCAACCATATATTCTTTCCTAAAAAAATAAAAAATGTAGATGCATCATAGATCATTATTATTTAATTCTATATCATCAATAAAATAATTCTTTAATGTAGTTAATGACGCTCCTTTTTCGTCATAGAGTCCAAAGGAATGTAAAGAGAAATTACTGAGCACAAATTGATTCATCCATTGAAGAAAATATCAAAAATCGACAAAGGGATGAACAAGGAGAACATTGCCCATAGGTCACGCAAGTTCCCTCATAGTCATGCAAGTCAACTTGCACGACACATGATGGTCGCGCAAGTGACTTTCACGACCTATGTGATAACCGCCCGGGTCTTCTCCTGCCTATAAATAGACCCTGTGGGCCCCCCATTACGGGGGGATTTTTTTTTCAGAAACTCAGATTGGAGCTCTCGGCGCCCTAGTCTATTCTCAAAGCTTCTGAAACACTTATAAGGTAATTTATTACCTAGAACGGAAGATATAAAGAGGGGGAGGAAGGCCTTTGTGCTGAAACTCATCAACACTTGCGCACCTGAGTGGCCAGGCCTTAAGGGAAAAGGCCACACTTGCGCGCTGCCTTACTCCTTCAATAGAACTTGCGCACCCCACTTCTGGAAGAACCTCAAGAGGATTATAAAGGATTTAATCAAGAGTCACTCATGTATTACCCTACTGGTTAACCATCGTGCAAGTACCCATGTGCCGCGTAGGTATACCTGTGCGACCGAGACTTGCACGCCACGCAGTACCTGCGTGCCTACCAGGAATTGCGCGCCCCTACCTTTTTGCATGCCCTTCTTGCCCATTTCACCCCTCTTAAGCCATTCCACCTCTCTTATTCAAGATTCAGCCTTCAAGAAACACTTCAAAGCCATTTATGGCATGATTTATTGATTTGAATTCCTTATCTGAAAGGAATTATGTGGAATATCTCTCAAAACCTAGTGATTTACACATCTTTATGTCACTAAAGATTGAGATTTCATTCATTCAACCTCATCCTTTAAGATGAGAGAGTCCTTAACCTGGGTCTCCTTTTTCAGGAATAATCCCCAATCATAATTCTCAAATATGGGTATCCTCTTTAAGAGTAAGCCCCATGTCCTATAATCTAGGCATCCTCCTTAGGAGTAAGCCCTAGATCCCCTAACCTGAGCCACCTTTTCAAAAGTATGCCCCAGTCATAATTCCCCAAATTATGGGAATACTCCTCAGGAGTAAGCCCCAGTCATAATTCCCCAAATTATGGAAATCCTCTTCAGGAGTAATCCCCAGTCACAAATATGGGCATCCTCTTCATGAGTAAGCCCCAGTCACAAATATGGAAATCCTCTTCAGGAGTAAGCCCAATCACAAATATGGGAATCCTCTTCAGGAGTAATCCCCAATCACAAATATGGGCATCCTCTTCAGAAGTAATCCCCATTCTTAATTCTTTTTAACTAGTCCTAATTTACCTTTGATCTGGGATTCCTTCTCAGGAGTAAAACCCAATCACAAGTCCTATCCTAATTTGGGCCTCCTTTTCAGGAGTAAGCCCCAAGTTAGAGTATTCAAATCTCCATGAAGCACATATACCTTTATGGACCCTGTTCCTGGATTTCTTCCCTGATGTAAATCCTAATCTTCATTTATCTGGGCAGTCATACATACATATGTCCCACATTATTTCTTATGATTGCATCTTTTATGGCACAATTTTCTAATTTTTACCAATACCTCTTGTTTCTCACATCGAGCATGACTCACGTGATCTTAGAGTGTAAAATTGATTATGAAATCCTTCTTTGAGCCATCAATCATAAACATCATACTCCCTTACTCGAACAACGTGGGTTCTGATTCCTTTTCTAAACAAAGGATACATAGGTAGCCCATCTGCGGGTTCGATCCCAACTCTGAAATAATCCATGTCCTTCTGAATGACAATAAACCTCAAGTGACCCACTGAGTGGATTTAAAACCAGCATGGTCATCATAATGACCAAGAGACTTCTATATAAATGTGTCGAAGGGTACCATTGACCAAGAATCTCTAATAAATACAGATGATTCTCTATCGATGAAGAACCTCGAATACATATAAAAGATTCTCTAAATTTCCTACATATTTAATCATTGATTGTCATATTTGAAGAAAATCTCGTTTTATACTTGTTAATATAATAAGGATTCAAGAACATAACATAAAGCTATAAAAAGACTCCTGGAGTAGACAATAATTCCCCTCAAAAAGGTGTGACGATTCCGACCTCCCATCCTCTCGACCAATGCAAATTCATAAGCCTCATCAGTCCACAAACTAATGAGAACCTACCATTGGAAAGTAGATCTAAATGAATGTGGAATCATTGGATGTTTCCGGTTCTACAAACAAACCTATTATAAACCGATCGGAATGTTTGAAACTCCCATCAAGGCGGTCAATCCCTGGATTCTGAGGGAAACAAAAAATGGTGAACAATACGTGAATCCTTAACCAAGTTAAAATAATATTTTACCTATTTGTTAGGCCCCTATTTAAAACTCAATGAGAGGACCAACAAAAACAACCATTGACATATGTACTCATCCAAAATATGTAGTGGCTGAATTTATCTTGATTACGTCTATTATATCAAATAGGCACTCTTTTCCAAGATCTTCTGCATTTCTAGAATGGCTACTCTCAAATTCACACCTGTGAATGTTGCTGCTGCAAATTCCACTGCTGCTACTCCTGCTGGATCATCATCCGTTCTGAGGATGACATCACCTACTCAGCGTCTTCAACGCTGGGTATCAAATGCGCTAGTTAAATAGTACCATCAACACAGTACCATCCCAACTCTAGAGTCTCCCTGACAATCCCTCCAAGTTAACAAATCACACCAGTCGTCCAAACAACGACGACCAGTGATCAAGAAGCAGGCGGTGCTAACTACCGTCTCCAACTATTTCAGGTCGTTATCCCCAGAACGCAATCACCATTCACTCCCTTATTCTAAGGAGGTGAATGAGCAGGTCCCTTGGGGCCTTAATTCAAGAAGACAAGAGTCCTTCCCGAGGGTTCCCACTAACAATCACCGCCAAACTCGTACGGCAGTGCACCCTCAACATGATGAGGGTACCGACTCTAGGAATTCGGCTCAGGTTCCTCGAACCCAAGTAGGCAAGACGAACCACCAGAGGTAGAATCTAGTCAACAGTGAGCAGGTTCTCATCTCTGCCATATCCAGAGAAGTCCACCAACCTAACTTGGTGGCAAGCAATGAGCGGGCACATACACCTGCCCGTTTTAATTCTGTTGTCCGGCAGACTCGTCTGGAAGCATCACGCCGATCCCGCCAGGCAATTCCAGCGGAGTACTATAGGCAGAAACATACACCTGTTTATACATCATAAGCTAGTAAGCAGGCTCATCTGACTACATATGATGGATCTCGTCAACTACGTTCAGTGAAGTGCAATCAGCAGGCACATACACCTGCTAGTATTAATCATGTCTACCAACAGTATCGCTTGGTAGCATTCACAGAAGTCAGCCGGAAAGCCCCGACGACAAATAGGAAGCAGACTCAACTCTCTACCCCCATACTTGAGTACTTTCAGGATTCACTAACAGGAAAAGGAGGACAGGAGCAGGCACATACACCTACTCCAAGCATGGAATGGATGTATATCCCCGTTCCGGCAGCTGAAGTCACCAAGAATATTCTATCAATGGTGAAAGATAAGAAGCAAATCCCTACTCATATTCTGGATGCTTTCCAGGATATTATAACAACTTCAGCAGCATCTCAGAGAAAGACACATAAATCTATCCCTACCAGTGGAGTGACACATCAACAGTTCACTCCGGAACAGACACACACATCTGTTCGAGTCCAAGAGGGTTGTTGGACATACTCCCCCATATCATATGGACAACCAAGTCAGGCACATACACCTGATTTGAGTGGAGATCGTCAGCCTAACCTAGCCATATTTTCTGATCAGGCACATACACCTGCTCAGAGCAGCCACTTTTGTCAACAAGTGGTTTCCAAGGCGAGTAAGAAGGCATCTAAGAAAAAGACCCGCCCAGCACAGTCAGGAGATCAAGAGCCAATCTGTAACAAGGCCTTGCTTGATGCTGGAGTTCTTGAAGCCCTCAGACGGTTATCTGTTGAAATTCAAGATTCTACTCCCTCAGTTCCCAATAGTGGGGATATTAATTCTGAGGGTCTTCAACAGACACTTCCTCATGAAGGCTTGCTTCATGACAATTTGGTCGATCTCGAAGTTTCATCTTCAGATGAGAGCCACAGGAACCCTATGTGTGGTCAGAAGACTAAGGAGCAAGAGATCTCATCTTTTTTTGTAACCCATTATGGTGTTCCTCCCCATGACGATGAATTTCACTGCGAAAGTCCTCTCCGCAGTAGTGATGCACATTGCCCGGAAAATGCTCTAGTGGACAATGTAGTGCCGATAAAGACCTCTTATCTTGAGGCACTTGCAGATGCAAAACCGGTCATGTCTGAAGCTTCATCGCTAGCAGGTGAAATAATTTCTCAATTAGAAGATAGCCCAGGGTGTAGGTCATTCTCTGAACCACCCCTAAGTCATTCATCATCTAGTTTGATCAATGATTTCTCTACCAATCCTGATGAATCTAATGAAGCAACAAGGAAACACCAAATCTAGTCAAATCAGATAGAAGAATCTTCATCAAATGATAAAGAGGAAATGTTGAACATGAGAAAACAACTGGCGAAAGGTGAAGTGCCAGTCATGTTTTGGCATTTGGCTAACTCTCAGTATGACATTCCAGAAATTTTGATGGAAGATGAAATTCATGATATTCGTCTCAACATATGGAAAAATCTTTGTCAGTTGAAAAAGAAATTATTATCTTATGATGAATATGAAAATCATCTTAAGATAATAGAAGGGTTACAACATCAGATTGATTTGGCGTCTCTATCAGTCTCTCGATATCTGAAGGCAGAAAAGCAACAGAGAGCCCTTCAACGTTCATTCCTTGGCGCACTAAGAAGATTGCGTCAGTTAATTGCCAATGCCCCATATGGTATTCGTGTCAGAGGATGGGGTGTTCATGGAGCACTGCATTTCAAGGTGCTCTCCAGTCAGCAAAGCCCGCCGAAAATGGTCTCATGCAATGATATTGCCCATGGTCGGCCACAGTCAATGGGATTTGTTTGTCATCAAAAGCTTTCCCAAGAACAGGCTTCAACTAGTTCCTCTCAAAATCAAGAATACAGAGAACAAGTTGTTGAATTAATCTTGCATAAAACAAACAAGAATATTGAATAGGCCTCTCATTTGGATCAATCACATCATCAAGTGACAGAAGTGTCGGAAATTATCCAACAGTATTTTGAACCAGGTGATAAAAGTGGATACAGGTTAATGCATCCAGCTAATTTCCAGACTATGGTTAGCAAGATCATGAGAGATTTTAAGAAAGTCTCAGACATAGCATGTCAAGATCCACCCTAGCTCGCCAGACTGGGGAAACTTTTAAACCAACCCTCAGAATAAACAAATAGGATTCAAGGAGTTGAGCAAGAACAGTAGGAACATCCCCAATCCACTGGACTGGGGACTTTTTCAAATCATCAATCCCCTCCTCAGAGAAAGTCGGTTTTTTCTCGATTGGGGAAGAAGCCTCAAGAGGAATGAAGAGCCAAATTATCTGAAGATTCCCTCCAAATTACGGTTCATCAAGAAGTTCCCGAGGGATTGAATCAATAAAACGCAATGTCTCATCAAATACATGGAAGAAGACAATATCATAGAAATTCTGATAGAAGGGATGTGATGAGTTATGCATCAATCAATGTCATCAATGTCGTTGTTGCTGATCCACCAGATGAGGCTAACTCAGGGGACTCAGATAAAGAGGGTCCTGCTCAAGATGATGTACGCATTGACACAAATAAAGAAGGTGTGCGTACACAAAATCAAAGGATTACTCAGAACCTAGGTAATCCTTCAAGTAACCCACTTCCCCCTCTCTGAAAAGGATCCAACAAAGGGAGGGGAAAGAATCAGGTTACATATCCTTCCTCTGGAGAAGGCCAATCGCTCTCACTAGAGTAAAGGTTTGCACAATAGGAGGGAGAAATGAAGGAATTAAGGCGGTTGAATGCAGAACTACTTTAGGGTAGTCTTCTTCATGAGCGTGCTGGAGTTAGTCAGCCAAGTGAATTTGTTGCATCTACTGAGATGGATCAGGAATATCCTGCTCTATTTAATACACCCTCACAGGCCTAATCCTATGGGTCAAGTGCAACAACAGTTGGCAGTGCTACCATCAGTTGCAGCACCAGCCACCACATCTGTCCAAGCTCCAGTCATTGCACCTACCCAAGTCCAAGTTCAACCGGATGTTTCTTAAAAGTTAATAACTACCATTGAGTCATTAACATCTCGGTTAGAAACTATGGAAGGGAAACGTGCGCAGGTTCAACCAGAAAAGAATGTTTACCCTGAATGGGTAGATTCAATCTCTCCTCCATTCAGTTTTGGAAACCCTGTATTCCCTATTTTAAATGGATTAGGCGACCCTGAACAACATTTGACGCATTATGTGTCTTGTTGTGATCCTATGATGGGAACTCCCGAGCATCATGAAGCAGTAAAACTCAGATGCTTGGTACGGACCTTGCAAGGACCAGCCTTTTTTTGGTATACAAGCTTGCAATCCCGGTCAATTACCAAATGGGAGGATCTTCACCAAAAATTCCTTCTTCAGTTCAGCTCAACTTTTCCAAATACAACAGTTTTTGATCTTAAAAACTGTAAGCAAAGAGAGAATGAAAGGGTATCAGATTTCATTTCTCGCTGGAAGGAATTAACATATTCCCTAAGCTTAGCACTTCCTCAGGAGGAATTGTTGCCAATCTGTGTGGAAAATCTCCGTGACGAATTACGAACACCATTGATCCCTATGAAATATACAGGAGGGTTTCGAGACCTTAATTCAATCGCTCAACAGATTGAAGATTCCCTTATACAGGCTAAGGCTAAATCTCGTGTAATTATATCAGCTCTAGGAAAGAGAATGGGTAAAGCAGAAACTGCTACAGTTATGCTTAAACAAGCACCTGTACCTGTTTCTACCTCAAAACCTTCATCTTCTCGAAGGGCTCCACCTTCTGAGCGCCAACAACAAAGGTCGTTTCATCCAGACAATCAAAGATATCAAAGGCAAAAAAAATTGAGGATCTGAAGAGAAAAACATACTCTTTCCGAAATGAACAGGTTCCTAGTTATTTCATTTCGGCTCTGGAAAAAAATTTGGTTCAATTGCCAATACCCAAGAGGCCAAACAATAAAGGAGATGAAGACCATCCCAATTATTGCCCCTTTCATCAAATGTTGGGGCATACCATCCAGGAGTGTTTTGTCTTCAAAGACCTCCTACAAAATATGGTCGACTCGGGACTAGTCACATTGAAAGGTTCTTTAGCTCAGGTAGCATGTGTTACTGCTACAGTTCCAGAGGAGAAAGGTGAATGGAAAGAATTCAAAATCAAAAATGAATAGAATTATGATGATTGGATGGTCAGAAAGACAATCAATCGAACTCATGCTATTTTGCGAACACAATTAAAGAAACCAATTGTGTCTTCTGCCATAAATGTTGCGGCAAAACCCTCTTCTTCAGAGGGAATGTACTCAAAGAAACGACATGATTAAAAGAAAGAAAAAGAATCAAAAGAAGATGAGTATGTGTCAAAGCCTAAGTTTTCTTTGACTTTGGAGGACTTCATGCCATATACTTCAAAGCCATGGGCACCGCCCCACCAAACGGCATAACCTAAACAGGCTAATCAGGCAGAGTCTTCATCAGACGAAGAGTTAATCTTCAGTTCTGTTAATATGATTCAATTAACAGATCCATATGCCAGTTGCAGTTTCAAATTCGATGAGCCTGATTTCCCTATATCAAACAAGGGAATCAGAGGAAGTTTCAGGGGATCAGGATACAGGGGAAGACGAGGATATTTCAGAATCCACTACTCCAATTCTACCCCTGCTAGAACTGTGTACGCAGCAGAAACTCCTGGTAGAGTCCTTCAGCGAGCTCATAAAGAACAACCAAGTTCTTCTACCAATAGCAAATTCAGTCCTGGCACAATTATTTTGGAAGACTGATTGAAGGTTCCATCCTCTTCCTCTCAGTAATTAAATGGATCTAATTGGTCTAATATTCTAAAATCAAGCATATTGTCAACTCTTATTCCGATACAAGATGCATCAACTCCCAAAGCATCTACTTCCAAGGTACCTGCTAAACCACATATTCCTTTTGGGAAACGCAGACCTCTGGATCAAAAGTATGATATATTGAAACACTTTTCCCAAGTAACATCCAAGTTATTAATTCTGGATGCTCTGAATCTGTCAAAAGATCTTCGGGAAGCACTCATTGAGGCTTTGTCAAGTCCTCAGGAGTTTGAAACTGAAATTGTTGTAGCTGAAGTCTATCACATAGAGAATAATCCTACAGAATTCCATGCAATAATATCTTTTACTGATGAATATGAAGATGATGTTGTGCATGTACATATTAGACCATTGCACTTGTCTGGAAAGGTCAATGGCGTAGATGTTCGAAGAGCTTTCATTAACAATGGTTCAGAAGTCAACCTCTTGCCCATTCGTACACTTTGTCAATTGGGCCTCACGGAATCTGATTTATCTCCTTCTACCATGATGTTACAAGGATATGATAAAAATTAACAAGAACCACTGGGAGAAGATACACTTAAAAACTCATTTTGGAGATCTTGTATCCAATTCAGATTTCATGGTTGTTGATCAAGACTCAGCTTTCAACATGTTGCTTGGAAGACCCTGGATACATCAGCATGCGGCTATCCCTTCATCATACCATCAATGTCTCAAATATTGTTTTGATGGTCAAGTTGGGATATTGTATGGTGATAAGGCCCCATTCAAGACATGTGAGTCACAATACATTGAGGCGGAATTCTATCACATGAAGGGAAGGGAGAAATCCATAACAAAGAAGATTACCAAAGTTAATGCTCCATATGGTTTGGAGAAGATTCCAGTAAATCCATTTACACATGTGAGTACAGATTATGTGTTACCTATCAGTCAAATTGAAAAGATAGACCCAAATCAAAATACTCTTACGGAAAGATCCATAATGTCAATTATGGCAATCGAGCCAGACAACATGGGAGAAATTGGTAACCCACCAAGCAGTGGTGAAAGCACAAATGGTGACTTCTCCATTTCATTTGCTAAAATCCAACAAGTATATACTTCACCAATTAGGCCAAAAGAAGTTATAGCAACATCGGAGGTGAACAATGATGTTAATTTCCATTCCATCATCTCCTCTTTAATACACAAATAAGACCCTTCATCATCAATCGGGTTGGAAATGGAAGATTTTTCTTCAAGATGTGAAAATTGTGACATATCTTCTAATCATGAAAGTTCTGATTTATCATCTAATATGCAAGTAGAAATGGAAGAAATAACACATGATGAAGAAGAAGAGGAAGATCTCATAGATGCTCCTCCAGCATTTGAAGAGGGTATCTCTACCACTGTTGATGAACTCAGAGAAATAAATCTGGCTACAAAAGAAGATCCATGCCCCACTTTAATCAGTGCGGCCATGACTCTTGAAGAGCAAGAGATAAGAACATCGAGGATTTAAGCAAGCTGTGAGAAGAACACACCCAACTTATGCTTCCAAAATTGAGGCTGAAGTGGATAAGCTTATCAAAGATAACTTCGTCAGAGAAGTTAAATATCCCAAGTGGTTGGCTAATATTGTCCCTGTAAAGAAGAAGAATGGAAAAATTAGAGTTTTCATCAATTTCAAAGATCTTAATCGGCATTATCCTAAGGATGATTTCCTAGTTCTGATTACAGAACTTTTAATTGATGCAACAGCTGGCTATGAAGCACTTTCCATCATGGATGGATATTCCAGGTATAATCAGATCTGAATGGACCTAGAAGACGATGAATCCACAGCCTTCAGAGCCCCTCAGGGTGTGTTTTTCTACCGGGTAATGCCCTTTGGCTTAAATAATGAAAGTGAAACGTATCAACGTTCCATGCATCGTATCTTCAAACCCTTCTTAGGGAAGTTTGTTGAATTCTATGTAGACGATTTTGTAGTTAAATCCAAACAACGTTCTAATCACTTGGCTGATTTGGAAGTCATATTCCGCAAGCTTCAACAACATAATTTGAAGATGAACCCCTTAAAATGTTCTTTTGGGGTAACCTCAGGAAAATTCCTCGGCATTGTTGTACGCCATCATGGTTTTGAAGTCGATCCTGAGAAGACCAAGTCAATCCTTAGTATGTCACCTGCTCGAAATTTGAAAGAATTAAGAGGACTTCAAGGATACTTAGCCTATATTCAGCATTTCATCGCCAATTTGGCAGGAAAAAGTTTACCCTTTACCAAATTGATGAAGAAGGGAGTCACTTACCAGTGGACTGAAGAATGTCAAGAAGCATTTGATATTCTCAAGAAATACCTCTTGATTCTACCAGTACTTATGCCACCTGTTGAAGGAAGACCACTTATCCTTTACGTGACAGATCTAGAGAAATAATTGGGTGCCTTTCTTGCTCAAAAGAATGATACTGGGAATGAAAACAACCTCTACTATCTCAGTCGAACCATGCTTGAAGCAAAAAACCCGGTATTCAAGTATTGAGAAGTGCTTCCTGGCATTAATCGTTGCAGTTCAAAAGTTGAGACACTACCTGCAACATCATGAGGTCCAATTGGTATCTCACAATTACCCGCTCAAATTCATCCTTAGTCGTCCAATGCTTACAGGATGTTTGGAAAGGTGGGCAGTTATTTTGCAGAAATTCGATATTCAGTATGTGTCTCAAAAGGCGATAAAGGGACAAGCTCTGGCTGATTTCCTTGCTGAACACCCTTCAGTGGGAGACACATCTTTAGATATTGAACTCTCTGATGAGGAATTCTTCTCTGTTCAATAAAGTCCTCAAGCATGAGAAATGTATTTTGATGGTGCTTCCAGAAGTCCAAAAGGGAGGAAAATGGAAAATCCTAAATTCAACAAAGTTGGCTTAGGAATTGTGCTCATTTCTCCAGAAAATTCAGTGTTACCTTATTCCTTCTTATTGTGGGAAGGTGGTACCAATAATGAAGCCGAATACCAAGCTCTCATCGCAGGCTTGGAATTAGCGCTTCAAGAACAAGTGAATCACTTAAAAGTGAAAGGTGATTCAGACCTGGTAATCAAACAAGTCAATGGGGATTATGCCATCAGAAAAGAAGAACTAATACCTTTGTATGATTACTTTAGAGAGTTAATGGCATAATTCCCTTTGGAACTGACATTTTCCTATGTCCCAAGATCAGAAAATGCTCAAGCTGATGCACTAGCTAATATAGCTACAGCTCTGGCAGATCCAAATCGGGACGATACAACCATCAGTATTCCCACCGTCATGCAATTTCACCTTATTTTCAAATCAGAATAGAAGAAATTAATGAAATTAGTCCCATTATTGAACCGTATGGTCATACTATAGGATGGATGTCACCTATCAGGGAACATCTTCAAAATGGAACACTTCCACCTGATAGAGCCGAGAAAGAACAAATCTGGCGATGTGTGGTCAATTTTACTCTTTATGACAGCCCAGATCACCTTGAGAAAATTCTCTACAAACGTGGTTTTGATGGTGTTCTCTTCATATGCATTGATGGTGAAGAGACAATGGCTATCATGAAAGAAGTGCATGCAGGAGTCTGTGGTGCCCACCAGTCTGGACATAGACTATCTGATCAGATTCGAAGGCTTGGATACTTTTGGCCTTCAATGATACGAGATTGTGTCGATTTCACAAAGAAGTGTCATTCATGCCAAGTACATTCCAACATCATTCATCAACCTCCAGATTTGCTTCATATAGCTAAATACTCATGGACATTTTCCACATGGGGAATGGATGTAGTGGGACCTTATCCTTCAGCTACGGCCAAGCAGTTTAAGTACATTCTTACTGCTACTGACTTCTTTTCCAAATGGGCAGAGGCAATACCTCTCAAGGAAGTCAGTTATAAATGTGTTTTTAGTTTCATCAAGTCTAACATCATTACCAGATTTGGTGTCACTCATACCATATTGACGGAAAATGGCACCAATTTCTGTTCATCCGAGGTGAATAAGTTGTATCAAGAATACAACATCAAATCCAACCATTCATCTTGGTATCATGCAGTGGCCAACGGCCAAATAGAAGCCTTTAACAAGACTATTTGAAATATACTATAAAATATGGTGGATAAAGATAATAGGTCATGGCCTGATAAACTCTTTCATGCGTTATGGGCTTATTGGGCTACCACCCGCACTGCAACTCAGTCGACTCCATATTCACTGGTATATGGAACAGAAGTCTTCTTAACCATTGAAGTTCAATTGCCTTCACTCAGAGTAGCCATTTGTGATCAATCATATATAGATGAACAATCTCAAAAGCGATTAAATGAATTGGAACGGTTAGATGAGAAAAGATTGTACACTTTTCACCACTTGGAAGTCTATCAGAATCTAATAGCATGAGCTTTTAACAAAAAAGTTCGTCTTCGTTCATTCACTCAGGGAGAATTGGTATTAGTTCTCAGAACTCCAATGATACCAGGAAAGAAACCTCCCAATATTGACCCAAAATAGGAAGGACCTTATTTAATACATAGGGCTACTCCAATGGAGCTTATTCATTAATCTCGATGGATGGAGAACTCATCACTACTCCAACAAATGCCAAATTTTTGAAGAATTATTTTGTATAAACATAAAATACATCCGAAAATGGTCCAGTATGACCTTAAACTGCAACTTGGTCCAACATGATGTTAAAATGTGTCCCCAAAATGGTCCAGTATGACCTTAAACTACAACTTGGTCCAACATGATGTTAAACTGTGTCCCAAAAATGGTCCATCATGACCTTAAACTGCAACTTGGTCCAACATGACATTAAAATGTGTCCCCAAAATGGTCCAGTATGACCTTAAACTGCAACTAGGTCTTGTATGACCTTAAATTACATCATCAACGGTCCATGCATATGACCGTAAACTATTTGCAAGTCCCTTACATCCAGCAAGACGTTAAACTGTGATGTCCTAACTACATGAAGCTAAACTGTATAGAAGTCCCTTATGTCCGGAAAGACGTTAAACTACATAATCATCAAAGGTCCTATATGACCTTAAATTGCACTTTTGTCCAGCATGACATTAAACTGTACCATCCACGATCCATGCATATGACCTTAAACTATTCGCACTTTCATCCAACATGACGCTAAACTGTGGAAAAAATCCCCAATGCGTCCAACATGACGTTAAATGGTGTACTCTTTTGTCCTCACTGCATGATATTAAACTGCACAATCCCCCTTTTGTCCAACATGATGTTAAACTCTATTGTCCCCATCTTCCTAACTATATGACGCTAAACTGTACAGAAATTCCGTGATACGTCCTACATGACATTAAACTGTACCTTTTCCCTGCTACATGACACTAAACTGTGCAGCACCAATAGTCCCAAATGCAAGACTTTAAACTGCATAGTCCCTTTATATGTCCTACATGACATTAAACTATGCATCGTTAAGGTTGTTGTTACCTCTTGTTTCCCACACCGAGTATGACTCACGTGAGCTTAGAGCAAGCCTCAACCATAACACTCTCTCTGGACCGCTAACCATGTGTAAGTCCCAACATCATTTTTTAGGTCGTTGTCCCAAAAAAAACTTGATCATTAATTCATTCTTTAATTGAACTACGCGGACTTCGATCCTTGCCTTCCAGGCTGGGTATGTAGGCAACCTCCCAAGGTTTAATCCCAAAACCAATCTCTTCACATCGGTTCACCTCCATCTCATACGATGTTGATTTGTGAAACCACCCCTAGAATCAATATCTTTACATTGGTTCACTTTCGTCCTTGTTATACGATGTTAAACTATACAAAATTTTTTCCCATTATGACAATAAAATAAAATATTATTTGATACCCTCACTTGAGAAGGAATCATTATTTACATTGATTTTCAATCATGTTTCATTTCAAAGACTATGTGCGTACATGGTAATGACCAAACCTTTTATCTTGGGTTAAACCACCACTATACTAAAGTCCCCTTTCACCTTTCACATGTACGAACCAAATTTGTACAGAGGGTATTTCTAGAACTATGTGGGATTGATTCCCATCCTAATGGGATACGCAGGAACGTTCGAGTGTCCCTCGAATTCAGCCCCAAGTCTTTGGGCCCAACCCCAAATTCCATTTTCAGTCCCTTGGCTGAAAAGTCCCCATGAAAACACACACTGTGTATTTCTTATAATGGTCCAAGCTCTATGACCCTAAACTAAGATCTCTAATCCTTTTGTCCCATACGACGTTAAACTGTAGTTTAAGAACTATGTATGGCTTGATTCTCATCCTTATGGGATATGTAGTGAAGTCCATCATTTCAATTCAGGACCCAGCCACAACATGATTATGGTTAGCATTGATCTTTGTATCTCTGTATACATTGGAAAATACCCATTTTTATGTGTCATAATCCTAACCTTAAATATTTTTAGATCTTCGTAACCCTTTTCATAACTTCTAGTCACAATAATGTCAAACTTCTGAGAGTTCTTTTTCCTGACTATGCATCATGTGCCCATAGGCGGCCTTGCATAAACAGTCTACATAACAGATTTGTTAGCCAAAAGATACTATTATTTGACTATGCAGTCAATGCCCTTAGGTGTCCCTACATAATTCAACCCCCTAACAAGTTTTTCGGATAGTGGTAACTTCATTCTTGGGAAGAATTCCTCTTTTATCCTTATTTGTCTTAAATGAAAGTATGTGGGGATCTGCAAAAATAGACATCCTTAACATATTTGTCCCATATCCTTTTTCATAATCTGAAAGTATTCAAGTCTATGGTTTATATTCTCCTTCCCTATGTTTTGGTCATACCTTTGTAGGAGTGATATACATACAGTTCTTTGATAATCTTGTTTGGAAATATCTTCCCCATATTTAAGTACCTCTTTCCATACAGCAAACTCTATACTTTGGAAGATTTGAATCTCCATAAACATTCACTGGCTTTTAGCACTAGGAAAGTAAATTTCTGAGAGTTCTTTTTCCTAACTATGCAGCACGTTCCCATAGGCGGCCTTGCATAAACAGTCTACATAACAGACTTGTTATCCAAAAGATACTATTTATTTGACTATGCAGCCAATGCCCTTAGTTGGCCCTGCATAATTTAACCCCATAACGGGTTTGTTAAATAATGGTAACTTCATTCTTGGGAACTACTTCTTCTAATGCCTTTTAGCTCTTTTTCATATCATTCCTTATATTCAAATATTCTTAAGTCATAGTTTACATATTTTTCCCTCATACTTGACTATGGTACTATGTTTTCAGATAAATTGTCAAGGAATTTAGTCAATTCTAATTCATTCGGTCAAAGCTATTTCTACTTTAAACATTAGCCTTCTTATGTCCGACGTGCATGACTTTAAACTACCCAAAAAATTCAAAGGAACTATGAATAAATGTCAAGTTCCAAGCTCACTAAAAATACGTTTTTGTATGATTTAGGTAATATTGAGAAATTAAAGGATTCAAAGTTTTTAGGGTTATTTACATTAATCCTAGTAAAAATCAAATTATGCTTACTAGGCCCATTGGCATAGGTAAAATCTAAATCATGTAGCAAAAGAGAATGCAGGTACAAATGAGTGAAGGTGAAAGTGGTTTTCATTGATGCACAAGAGTTAGAAGGACATCCACAGATTAGAGTCTCTTCTCTTTTCCAAGGAATTACAAAAGACTGTCAATATAAGTCTTCAATTGATGAACTGCATCCCGATCTTCATCAGCAACTACTTGAAGCTCATGCACTCGACCAACTTCACACTTTTCAACCTGATGGAGTGCTTTCTTGGAATCCAAAATGGTCTTCATACCATTCGTTCGAACTCCCTCCAGTGAATTATTGAGTTGGTCAAGTTCCCCAGTAACAGCATCTAATTGTTGCTGAAGTTTCATCTTCTAGACAACTTTTTCTTTGATCTTATGCTTCAGCTCCTTCATCCTGGAAGCATAGTCAGACTTAGATCAGGATACAGCAGCCTCAAATTCGCCAATTTTGACTGACAGTTTTACCCTATTCAGATCTTCACGACACTTTTTCTCCTACTCTCTCCTGAAGACGACTTGTTTCATCGCGGTATGGATTTCTTGATATCCAAAACCGCCAAGACCTAGCATGATAAATTGGGACAACAATCGAGGGATATTTTATGATATCTCTTCTAAAGGCACCTTAGATATGATTTTCCATATATTATTCCATGCCTTACGTCGTGAAATGATAAGCGCCTCAAGCACCTCTGAGTCTGATTCAACATCATCATCACAGGGGGGCATGTAATCTGGGATTAATGCACTTAAGGAAGTGCCCTGTTCTGCTTCTTCCCCCCTGACCCTGGTTGCTTCACCTTCTACTACTGTTTGGACAGAGTCTGAGGCCTCACCTCCAGATTTAGCCACTACAGTTTACGGCCCTGCATGATTAATTGAAAGCGTTGGTTAGTTTCAAAGGATAACAAAAGAATATATTGTCTTTCAAATTAAGTACAATCACAAATATTGTTATCCCTTACCCGACGGTGGGTCAGCAACCTAAGAAGACTCCTCCCCATCTTTCCCAGTCTCAACAGGATCTTCAAGATGAGTCTCAAGAGGGTTTACTAGGTTTAGATCTACTTGAGATAATGTTTCTGCAATGGTAGGGTTGACATCAATGTCCACACCCTCTTCAGGCATTGGCAGTTCAGCAGTTTCTATGTATGGAACTGCATATCATTTTCAGTCATTATTAGAAGTGTAAATTATAAAAAAAATTACTGGGCAAAGGATAAAACTCACGCCCAAGGTCTTCTAAATCACATGACAACTTAGCATGATCATAAAATTCTTAGAAATACATGCCATGATTCATCATTTCATCCAATGATATTTCAGAATCATGGTTATTCTCACCAGTGGGAGCGTTTGGTGTGTCTTCTTGATGACTTACGTCCTGCATCCCCTGACCATGGACAACATCTTTGGGTAAAATCACAACATCAGTTGCAACAGTTGCCAGAAGCTCTAATGCAGGAGTTGAAACTGAAGTATCACCGAATGGAAGTCAGTAGTTGTTTCGTTCAACATTTTTATGAAGCATTGTTGACTTACCAGAGACAGGTTCTTCTCTTCTTACAACGGCAGTAGGAGGGATACTTGGAATAGATGCTAGTTATTCTCCATGAGTAGCCAAGTCAGCTTGGATCTGTGATTGTTCCACAACACCCTCTGTGGTCTTTGAAGGAGGATCAGTCCTTTCCCTCAGGGGGAAAATTGAAGAAGCCCCTGTAATCCCTAGAAATATGAGTAACCATGTGGTCATGGGTATAAACTCATGATTACCCAAAGGACTTTCCACTGCTAATGAAGCGTTTAGCTGTGGACTTCCTCCTTCGTTGCCTTTGCTTCTTTGGTTTTTTGGGAGTATCGGTAGTCTCCCTTATTGGAACTTGGATTGGTGAATGGAAGGATATATCCAACTCCTCATTCATGGCCTGCTGGCCTGGAGATATCTCTCCTAGTTCATGAGGAGAATCAGCAGCAGCCCTGATGGTAGTACCACCAGAGCTATACTGTGGTGAAGGAACCTCAATTCCTTTCTTTTCTAGCTTCAAGATGAAGAATATAACTTCCTTAAGTAACAAAGATTTGACTGAAATCATGTTTCAAAGAAAATAAATAAAGAAAACTTACATCTTCAGGAGCCACATACTCATACCACTCCTCATCTCCAGAACCACCAGCCCCCTCAGTGGCGCCACGATCAATCATTTCCTTCACCCACCTGGTGACATGAACAGACTCATCAGTGACATATATTAGCATTTCCATCTCTTTGATGTAATCCCGCACATCATTGGGGTTATACTTGTATTGAAGATTTGTAGAAGCCATAATATTCCCTATTCCAGGAAGTTGTTGGCCCTCACATAAATCCAGCCAGGCGGTCTCAGTACCACAGTATAAACTCTGCCATAGCTGGACAGCCTCTGGTCTTAGATATGAAGGATGTGAGGAAGGTCCTACAATTTTTGACTTCAATTTCTTCCCAGCTCCTGCAACTACAGATAGAGAATAAGAAAGTAAGACTTATTTCTTTATAAAGTAGCAGTGATTAAATTACTACAATGAAGTAACTCGCCAGGAGTTGATGGAGTGGGTCTTTTAATTCTGGATGGAGGATTATATCGGGCACGAAACCGCTTTTCCACTGGTTGTGCCTCGTCATCCCCATTATGGGAATCTGGTGAATCAATTCTAGAGGAGGATTCTGTCGAATCAACTTCAGGTGGGGAAGCATCACCTTCATGAGGAAGGGTTTCTTTCTCTACAGTCCTCTTCCTTTTTCCCACCTGATAAACCGGGTGATTCAATATCCCTTTGGGGTATGATGCTATCCAGTGTTTGGCATAATATGTAGTCAAATTACATGCTTCTTTTTCAACTGGTAGATCAAATACTGGCCCAGTCTTCTCCCTTAACGTCAACAGACATAGTTGCCGAGCAACCATCAGATGTTGCTCTAACCTGACATGTACCGGAGGAGATATATAAATCTGTTATAGAAATTTGAATTGACGTGCAAATCTATATGAAGCATAGGCCTCGCATATGATTTCTCCGTCAATCCTGGAAACTAGCACACCATCCTTGCAAGCTAGCATGTATGCCCACCAATCCAAATGGGTTGTTCCATCATCAACAAACCACCCGGTTGGTGGACTTCCATAGGGAAAGAAGTTTAATTCCTTAAACATGCTCAGCCTCACATTCATGTCATAGGCATTAACATCTAATGGAGAAACTCTAGAGAATGCTTGCACTGACAGCTTGAAAGAACTTCCAGAAATTTGTAATCCATTCTTTACATTGTAAGTCCTGAAGTGAGTGGCGATCCATCCCCATAAAACTTGGAATGGTCCCACTATTCTTAAAGGATATTTACCCATGAATACATGAAGTAAACTCCTGTGAATCTTTGCTAAAATGGAGGTATCCAACCCAACAATTTTTCCCGCATCCATATTTTCCGCAATGACGAAGGTCCCTGGCCTGACGCCTCCCTTCGAATCCCTAACTGGAAAGAGATAAACACTGATCCACATTACCAAGAAACCCACCAGATGAGTCTTCTTTGGGATTCTTTGATTCAACTCATATCCCCACTTCTCAAACTCTCCTGCTTCTAGAGTTGGCCAGAATGTGCCAGGAGCACCCCTCTTCTCAGGTTTTGGGCAGGTGGTAGGACGTTTGGGCCTCTTATCCTTGGATTTCTTTTTCATGGATCCTTTTTCTTTCGGCTCCTTCTCCTTTGGATCCCTCTCTTTCTTCTCAATAAAAAATATATTCATCCATTCCTCCGGATGAATATCCTTTCTAGAATTAGTTAATGAGGTCTCTGAACTCTTGAGCCTGTGGAAGATCTTAAATAATTCCTGAGCTAAAGCAAGAGTTTTCTCTGAATCATTCTAAGTCACCTTGGGAGGAATGAATTCATCATACATATATCCCAAAATTGGAGCCCCTGAGATCTTGTAGACATCCCACAGACTGATTCCTACTTCTCCATGAGTCAGATGGAAAGAATTAGTTGTTGGGCTCCATTGGATGAGTATCTACGGCACGAAGTTATCATGTCTGTAAACATATGTTTGCCCGACCCAGACAACTTCGTATATTGCAGCTCCCTTTATATCCTCGACAAACTCTACACAGGTTTGTCACACCCAGTATTCCCACATCCAAGATGGCTTCACGCCTCCCCCAGGACAGAAGTCCCAACTTTTCTTCCAGCCTTTGGATTGATCCATCTGAGAATTTCGGAAGATTGAAGGATGACAATGTGGTTGAAGCTCAGTAGTATGATCTTTCAGATCTGGTGTGCAAGGGCTATGATGCATCATGTGGGCCTTCTCTATTGTTCCATCATTTAGAAATACTCCTCCACCTAAGATATTTTCTGAATAAAAGTTGGTGTAATTCTAAAACCACGAAAATGGAAGATAGTTCTTTGCTTCTGGAATGGTGACTTCTCACAGATGACCATAGCCATAAAGTTTCTGACGCTTTTCATCGGGGCGCGCGCACATCTGTCTGTCTACGGAGGACGACGGGCTGCATTTTTGCCCCGCATTCCCGCTTTCCAAAGGCAGGTGGCATTTGCTCCTTATTCAGGGACATCTGGTCCTTGATCGAGACGGGATGATGGGATGTCGGTTCTTCCTTCCATGGATTCCTCCTAGGAACTCATCACCTAGTCCAGGTCTACCTCATAGATTTAATACATTATTTGTGAAACTCTTCCCAGTGCCATGTTTCCATGGGAGCCGGTTAATTACACTGCTTCTGTCGGGACATTCCAAAGGGTCCAGTCAGGGCAGCAACATTCATTCGGGGGAGTAGTCACGTCGAGGCATCAGTAGCGTGTCTGGATGCTGGGGAACTGGCGTGTCTGTCTTTTTTCCCTTGTCATGGGACTTCTCAATGGCATGGAATCCCAAGGCATCCCACATCGAGCACAGGGAATTATATGCCATAGACATATATCTGAGGTTTTCTTCAGCTTCCTGTTTTTAACACAGGGTATGCCGCAGGTTTAACGTCCATCGGAGACGGTTACGCCAAAGGCATGCCATCTGAGGTTTTCCTCAGGCATCTCATGTTTATCACGAGGTAGGTCGCAAGTTTAATGTAGAGTAGAGACGGTCCAGTCTGATCAAAACACTAGCTGGAGTGAATCAAATTGACGAATTTCCCTTGAAGGGATGCCGATATCTGGTCCAACCCATGGGTGGCTTCCTGAATGTTGTGAAGAGGAGCGGAGTGACATGCTCTCACTGGGATGTGATGGTTCGGGTGAGGATCAGGGTGGATGATGGATAGATGAATGAAGTAGAGGGGGAATGACAAGGGACCATCGCAAGGGTGACGGTGAAGTTGGGCATGAGCCTCTAAGAGACCTCCTACGTATCCCCGTGGTAGGGAATCAAAGTCCACGTAGTTCAGGATGATGTCGGTGAACCGACGTGAAGGTAAACCATGGTTCGATGGTGGTGGGCTTGATCCTCATAAAGGATTCCTACGTACCATTCCTTGACATGGATCGAAGACCTTGTAGTTCAAATGGTGTGTCGGCGAACTGATGTGAACAAGGACCTTGGTCCAAATGGTGTGGGGCTTAGACACTAGGTTGCCCGGCTGTTGGTGAACTGATGCGAAGAAGGTCGGGATGACCAATGGGTGGTGGGCTTGAACCTCTGGGAGGATTCCTATGTACCATGTCGTGACACGGATCAAAGACCCTGTAGTTCAAATGGTGTGTCGGCGAACCGATGCAAACAAGGACCTTAGTCCAGATGGTGTGGGGCTTACACACTAGGCTGCCCAGTTGTTGGTGAACTGATGCGAAGAAGGTCAGGATGACCAACGGGTGGTGGGCTTGAACCTCTGGGAGGCTTCCTACGTACCAAGTCGTGACACGGATCAAAGACCTCATAGTTCAAAGGGTTTCATCGGTGAACCGACGTGAATGTAGACCCGGGGGTCCACTAGTGGTGGGCTTGAACCTCGTGAAGGCTTCCTACATACCATGCCTTGACATGGATCAAAGTCCTCGTAGTTCTGGGGGTGGTTGTTGGCGAACCGACGTGAGGAAGGGACCATGGTCCGATGGGAGATGGGCTTGAACCTCAGGGAGGCCTCCTACATACCATTCCTTGACATGGATCAAAGACCTCGTAGTTCAAAGGGTGGCTTCGTCGGCGAACTAATGTGAAGGTGGAACTTGGTTCGATGGGTGGCGGTCTTGAACCTCATGGAGGCTTCCTACATACCATGCCTTGACATGGATCAAAGTCCTCGTAGTTTGGGTGAGTCACAATGGTTTGTCGTCAGACTGGGATGCAGTTTAACGTCTTGCGGGACGAGGATGAACTCGACATGAATAAATGATGGGTGGGCTTGAACCTCAGGGAGGCTTTCTACGTACCATGCCTTGACATGGATCAAAGACCACATATTTTAAAGGGTGTGCAGTTTAATGTCATGCGGGACAAGGGAATACAGTTTAACGTCATGCTGGACGAGGTGTTGACATGGCCAATGCTTACTCTAAGCCCACGTGAGTCGTGCTCGGTGTGAGAAACAGGAGGCAGCAGAGACCTGATGATCACGTCACGAAGGGTGCGTCCGTGAGAAGCGAAGAGGGGATTACGCATTAGGGGGCCCATGGTGCTGGGACTTACTCCAGGATGGAGGCCCGAAGTGTGGCAAAGCGCGGTGAGAGAGGGATTTGGGACCAATGATGGGAGGTTCCTCCTTCCCTATCGCGCCCTCCACTGACCTTGGCAGTGGGGAAATACGGAGGTTCATGGGTGCTACCATCCACAAGAGGGGCTAGGGGGATTACACCAAGGTGTTTGCCCTTCTCCCATGGACACACGCTACCCCGAGAAGGAGGATATCATCCATTGTATAGGGGGTGACCCCGTCTCTATGGAGATGGGTGGCGTAAAAAATGTTCGAGCTGGGGGGACCCTGTGTGCGAAGCACGGGGCCGGATCACAGTTTAACATCATGTGTTGAGGACGAGGTTCTTGGTAGTTTAACGTCCTGCAGCTCAGATGAAGTGGGTTCACTCTGCACCCTTAGGACTTACATGACCGTCACCCTTTGCTCCTTAGGGGAGGGAAGGTACCATTAAGGCCGTGGTCAAGGGGGGTCATAGAGCGAACCATCAAGGGGTCCATGTTAGCATGGATATGCGAAGAAGCCATAGCCATTAGCATGCCTATGTGAAGAAGCATTAGGCAAAGCAACGCTATGGGTGATGTTTCCCGTGGGACTTTTAAATCACATCATGCAAACCTAGAGGGTCGCACAGGAAGAGTAATTGCCAAGCAGAGGAGTGTGCTTCGCGAAGTGGAGTGACTTGGCCTTATCTTGGGGCAGAGGTGTGGATAGGGGGTGCTTCGCGAAGTGGAATAGTATTCACAGAGCACTGCCTCGTGAAGCAGAGGTTCCTCATGAATCAAGGTGCCGCGAGGCAGTGTGCTTCGCGATATGTAGCGATCCTGCCTTATCATGGGGAACACTAGTCCAGGATGGGTGTTTCGCAGAGCATAAATGCTCCGCGACTGCCGGAGTTCCCTTGGGAATCCCCCTCCTTCGTGAATTCCCTTGAGCTTCGTGAAGGTCATCCCTCTAGGAAGAGGGGCTCAAAACGAGACAAAGCGAAGGCGTCACGTGAAGTAGAAGTACCTCGAGGAGCTCATGATTCCTGGGGATAAGGGTGCTTCGCGATTCGGGAATTGAGAAGCTGAAAGGTTGGATTGTCTATCCGTTGGGATAAGGGGGAACCCAGGATTTATAGGCAAGGGGCACCGCGAAGAAGAACTGACACAGTGCGAAGGGGCGGCGGTTGCGTCGTGGCGGGCTCGCGAATTTCAGGCCGTTCGTGGAGAGGTACCACCTCTGGTGCTTCGCGGCGGGCTCGCGAACGTCAGGCCATTCGCGGAGAGGTACCGCCTCCGGTGCTTCGCGGGACTGCGATGCTCGGGGGTGCTTCGCGCCGGTGCTTCGCGAGGCAGCATGCGGGGCTTCTTTTTTTCTCCTTCCTTTCGTACAATATTTTGGCCCCAAAAAATGCCCCCCTAAGACTTGGAGCCGTGGAGGAATGAAGGGTCGAATTCTGAGGGAAAATCGCCAAAATTGTCGGTGGTTCGCGATGAGACTTCGCGAAGGGGGCCCGTGGTGCTGACCGTGGCCACGGGATCCGGATGCACCGCGATGCTCCGCGCGGGCGGGGCGCGCCGAGATGCTCCAGGGTCGCGGCCTATAAATAGGGGGCCGACCTCTTTTGTATTCACGTGATTTTCTTGTCCTTTTGTGCTCTTGATTTTGCGAAGCTCCATGTACTCCGCTCCTGCTCTCTGCGAATCGAGCTTCACGGTGAACCGCGGGTCTCTGACTCCGCGACCGCGCCAAGCGAACTCTTGTTTGTCGGCCTAGGTCTGACTCCGCGGCTTGGTTTCGCCACCAATCTTTGCGAGAGATCTTCATGAGCCGGCTTCGCGACCTAGCTTCGTGATCCTTTATGAAAAATTCTTTTCTGAGTGTCGGAACTGAAATGGCCCATCAAGAAGCTGTATTGGGTGTGATTGTCAACACCGCCCGAAGGGAGGAGATGGCCAACTGTCTGGGCCTTGGGGAGATGGTCTGAAGCCACTCAGACCATACCTCTTTGACAGAACTTCTATCGGAGGGTCAGAAGAACTATCCGCAGTGCAAGAAACTGCCCTTGTATGGATTCAGGCTGAGGGATGATGTCTTTATCCCTGAGGTGAGTAGGGATGAACCAGCTTGCTGGTTTAGGAGCACGGCATGTCAGCACCAATGGTTCAGGGCGGCTGATGGTCATGCGCGGGAGGACTTCACACCCATCACTGCCAACTGTCTCTACAACCATGTGAACAATATTGACAGGAAGCCACTACAACCGGAGACATCCCCTCCTCTATACCGTACCATGCTGAAGGCGGCGTTGCAGGATCCGAAGAAGGGGTGGTCTGATGAGTGGGACCTACGTCAGGGCGGCAACTTTACTGATGACTGGGCCTGGGCCTACTGGTTAGGCACCTCATGCGAGGAGTTTGGGGACGTGTTGAGAAGAGTGGGTTTATATGAGGCGGCATGGGCCTCCCAATTCCACATTTACCAACTGAAACAACTGATGTCGAAATTGCTGAGCAGATGGTCGTCTAGGACCAATACTTTTCACCTGAACCACAGGGAGGTGGGCATCAGCCTGTGGGATGTCCACCAGATTTCGGGGGTTCCGATCTTTGGGGCCATGTATGATGAGTTCCTCCCCGTCATGAGCGCGTGGGAGGATACAGAGCAAATGCTGCAACTAGCGTCGGCGCTGATGGCACTCGTCCCTGGAGAGGACAAGGAGGTAGTGAGGGATGTCCACTTTAAGAAGTGGTTCAAGCACTACCTGAATTTCCCAGAAAATCGAGAGTTCCCTCCGAGGACTCGAACTTGTCTGAGGGAATCCCAACGGGGTAAGGAGAACTTGTATTGGCGGGTCTTGGAGGACAGCCAATGGAAGACGTGGGGTTTCAGTTTCAGCACTGAACAACAGCTGATAGTCAAGCTAGCGGCATTCATTGTGGCTCTCATCTGCGGTTGGATCCTACCAGTGAGGGATACCAGCATGGGGGTGCGGCCCAACTCGTTTATCATGGCACCCATGCTGGCCATGGGGAAGTGGGTCAATCTGGGGATTCCCATTCTCTCCAAGCTATACAGAATGTGGTGGCACATTAGCAAGGGCAAGAAGCCGCCAAGGATATGTGGTCCATTCCACCTCCTATATGGGTGGGTTGCAGTGCATATCAGGGGGATCTACGAATATCCAAACCCTATCTCACCGTCGGGATCAAACTTCCGCCCCTCCATCCTGAATTCGGTCGGGAGCTTCTCGTTCAAACTAACCATGCCGATGGTGCTGAACCGGGTGTGGAGGGCAGATGATTTTAATTTCCACCCCTTCCCATTTCCGACGAGGATACTCACTAACGACGGGCAGGGAACGGAAGAGCACCGGGCATACCTCCTAGACTTTTGAGGCAGAGTTTTAGTGGCACGAGTGGATCGTGAGCTGCTCTACGAACCGTACACCCTGCATCGGTCTGCGAGGTAGTTCTGGTGCCTCCAACGGCTGACCCCACAGGTCTACTAGGAGGTGCGTCACGAGGAGCACCCGTGTGTGATGTGGCAGCTGTGGATCATGTTCACACAGGAGGATGAGAAAATGCGAATTTCATTGCCTCCATCCACCGCCGCTTTCATATTGGTGAAGTAGTATGCCATTAGTTGGGAGGCTGCTTACCCAGGGGAGATGCTGAAGCAGCCAACTATTCGGATTGGTGAAGGTGGGCCTCCTCTATCCCAAGGTCGGGGTCGGGGGGCATCTATGCCTCTCGCGGTGGCGGGAATGCCGTGGCGGCGAGACCCGCACTGGACGATGGTGTGGCAGCAGCGGCATATCTAGTGATTCTGGAAGAGCAGGGCCATCCAGAGGGGCATCCACTGAGGGGATTTCATAGGATATCCACTCAGGCTTTGGGAAAGCGGCTACATCATATCGACATGGTAGAGGATGCCGTATTCCCGGAGGCCTGGGACATTTGGGATGTCAACCGAAAATTCCTCATTCCACCCGAGATATGGGCGCACTTGAATCACCTCGGGATGGAGTTACTGGGCATAGGCCTAGTCCGGGCTGGTTTCATGGCATCTCTGGTGGAGTCAGAGCAATACTTGGACGAGCTGAAGGATTATGTTCACTCTAGTGGTGTCCCTCGCCCAATGACAGACCGGGTGAGGGTACTACTGGATCGAACGGTCCCTCCATAGTTGTCAGTCGCCGATCTGAGGGAGTGCATCCCCCTACCGGAAGAATTAGAGGAATCCTCTTAGGAGGATGAGGTTGGAGGAGGGAGCCCGTTGGAGGAGGGCGAGGTCGGAGATCATGGCTCAGATTCTGACGATTTAGCAGAGGCCCTCGAGGTAGCATTCCGAACTTCTTTCCTTATGGTCCGTTCTTGGGCCATTATGGACTACTCACCGATGTTTGAGCCATGTAGGAGGAACTTGTACACAGGCCTCGTTCTCACCCCTCAGCGGGTGATGGTGCAGGACCTTCAGAACCCGCGCCTATGACTGCATCCAGTTCCGCATCTGGTGGGACCAGAGCACTCGAGGTGGCTCCTCCAGAATCTCCAGACCTTCCAACAGTATACGGAGGGCCTCGCCTCGGGGTCCCATCGGTATCGGCTCAAGAGAAGCACCAGGAGGTCGATCTCTATAAGTTTCCTCTATCAGTTTCCTTGTCATCATATGTAGACTATGCCAACTAACGTTTATGTCCTTCTCTGTCGTACAGTTCTTCGACTGGCATGGGCTACTGTGGCAAGGCTAGTCGGGATGTCTGGTGGCATCCCTCCTAGGGGCATGCCGGTGATGGTGGCGATAGTCCCCCCATCTCCCCAAGTTGCAACACACATCATCACTGGAGGGGTCACCAGTAGGGTTGTGCCCGAGGTCATTGAGGTGGACTCCGATGAAGAGGATCGACCGGACGGTCCTAGTCCTATCGCGCCTGCTTCGGCGCCAGATGTCGCGCCGGATTCAATGCCAGATGCAGATCCTACCGAGGACTTCTTGCGGGTGTATCCTGCGTACGAGCCTACCAATCACATAGACTGGGACGAAATGGCCTCCGACGAGGAAGACAGTAGCATAGTCCTCCGCCAATCGTGGAAGCTAATCATGCACTTCATCAAGGACACCCCCCAAGTGATATGGCTGAACGAAATGGACAGACTTTGCTCGCGGCTGCACGAACTATGCGATGGGGGAGTGGATGTCCAACGTCCTCATGCGCTCATCTGAGAACTTATGGCTGAGAAGATCCGGGATCATGATCGTGGACTCAGCGTGGGCTGGCAGCGGAGGAAGGCGACAAACATCAAGAAGCTTCAGGAGGTTGAAAGTGAGGTTCAACAGCTACAGACCCGGGCGGATGAGCACTCAGGCTCTCTTAATGAAAAATCTAAGCTGATCTCACGGTTGAAGGCCTAGCTGGAAGAGGAAGAGGAGAATATGAGGCAGGCTTCTGGAAAGATGGCTTCCATTCAGGCTGGGGTAGAGAGGGCCAGAGCCAAGGCTGATGAACTGTGCCCCACCGCTGCTGAGGAGGAGCGGGAGCTGAGTCAGTGATAGGAAGTCTTGGATTCCAAAAGCCGAAGGGTGGCAGAGCTGCAATGCTCTTTTTATGGGGTCAACCCATCCATGGGGGGAGTCGACCCCCGGGTACTGTAACAAACTAAAAAAACTTTTATTGGTACTTTCGCACTTCAATTTATTCTTTCTTTGTTTTGAATTCCGTAGCATGCACTATTTCCACCATTTGAATCGGTTCGTTACATCCCTACAATGTTTGCGGGACGTTCGACAATAATTCCCCAAGCTCATGTGGGTCAAGCCCGATGTGAGAAACAGGAGATAGTTGCCTTCTCATCCCACCTAACATAGGAGTGGAGACCAAGCTCTGGGCATCCAAGATTTGGATTACCAGTCCGGATTTCTAAAAGATGGGAGAAGCTTGGCAGGAGAAGAAATTTTTCAAAACAGCCGAATTACCGTTTCTTTAGCGTGCCCTCATACACGAACGGTGCAACGCCAGGGGCACTGAAATTGGTCTGAACAGACGAAAATGGGAAGCGTGAAATACAATGCACAAGATTTGGAGCACTGTGGGGATGGTGTGACAATAAAGGACAGCTGTTAACCATAGAGGAGAAGCGGTATCCTTACTGCATTAGCCTGAAATGGGGACAAAAAATGAGGGTCGACCATTGACCATGTTTGAAACACGGGACCATGTCACAAATGTTGTCGATCAATCTTTCGGGACGTTGACCCAGGACAGTTGGCGGACCCTAGGTCGAGCATCCATATTGTTTGGGGTTCCCTCCAAACATGACCATTCTTCCTGAATGTTGGCCCAGGACGGTAGGTGATCCGATGAGGCATTGGACCAGGCCGTTAGGTGGTCCCTTCAGACATGAAAGGGGGCGAGGTTCCGAATAAGGGGCACGCAAAGCGTGGAATATGTAGTGATTGTTTGTCCGAACAGAATCTAACACTCATGTAATTACATCGCTGGGGTGAGAACATTCCAGATGGGCGCATCAGTTTGGTTATGGATCCTTCCTTCTTTGGGACAGGGTCTCTCTAGTGAGGGGTCCGGCCAGGGTGCCGAAAAGAGGAAGGATAGGATCAATGATTACTACGGGCTGGGCCCTAGGAAAAATACCAGGGTGTCCCTACGTATCCCATAAGGATGGGAATCAAGCCGCATGTAGTTATGAAAGCACAGTGTAGTCATAGACCAACACTGACAGGTGAAATCCTCTCTGGCAGAGGCTCTAGTGCATCCCATGATTAACATGGGTCATCCTGAACTTGTTCAGGGTAGAACCGCAGTTTAGTGTCATGCGTTGAGGACATATGGACTCCTGCAGTTTAACGTCATATGACGGGATGTGGAGTGAAAGAGAAGAGCCTAGGGAGCATATGGTGTGGTAGTTATGAAACTGACGTGAATGAGGACTTGGAGTCTGAATCACACCACATACCCCTGGAGGAAACTCTCCAGGTCGAGGGACCAAGAGTGAGGGTTAGGCTAGGCCCAAAGTAGAGTGGTCGGGCATTCCTACGTACCCCATGAGGATGGGAATCAAGACATATGTAGTTCTGAAAGCGCAGTTTAACGTCACGTGGGATGATTGGGAAGCCCGGCCGTGTCGGTACACATCCTGCCAAAACTACTAAGCCCACGTGAGTCATGCTCAGTGTGGGAAATAAGAAGTAGTGGTGGGACATTGCCAACACAGAAGGGGGGAGGTTAGGGTGAAGGGATGCTCAGTGAATACCGGCCCAAAAACACTAACACAACCATGTAGCGCACCCAGATGCGCGAAGAGATAGAGCCGAATATATTGGAATTCCACTTGAACATGAGGAAGTGGAAATGTGTGAATCATGTCGCTCAAGATTTGGATCACAATGATGGAGGCGTGACGATAGAGGATAACTATCTATTGTGGTGGAAGCGCAATGTCCATATCGTGTTAGCCTAGAATGTGGAAAGACAAATGAGGGTCGACTGTTGACCATGTTCGAAACACAGGACCATGTCACAAATGTTGTCAGAGATCCGTAGGGACGTTGGCCCGAAACGATTGGAGGGACCTTAGGTATAACATCCATGGAGATCCCTTAAGCCTAGTATCCATGTCGTTCGAGGTTATTTTTGGATGTGGAAGAGGATGACGATCCAAATAGCGAGCTCACAAATCTTGGACATGGGACGAGGGGAATGTCCCTATAAAAATCCCACACTTCGGGCTCTTTGTCAAAACACATCTGAATACGACAACGAGACGTATTAGATAGGGGGAGAAGATTCCTTTATCATAGGGAGATCTTAGTTTAGGGTTGTAAAATTCAGACCATTGTTTTAGGTCGAGAGATCGGAGACGAGAGTTGGGTTGGTCCCGCGGGGAAATGCCCGGGCGCTCCTACGTATCTCATAAGGATGAGAATCAAGCCTCATGTAGTTCTTGAGAGATCTTGGTTTATGGTCTTAGAACTCGGACCATGAATGGTTAAGGGGAGTAGGGGACACATGGAAAGGCGGTTACAAAACCCGACGTGAATGAGGACCTAATCCCTACTTACCATGTGTTCTCTGGGGAAATGCTCGAGTCGAGGGACCGAACACGAAGGTTGGGATGGGCCTATGGGGAAGTTCCTGGGCGCTCCTATGTATCTCATAAGGATGAGAATCAAGCCTCACTTAGTTTTGAAAGGTGGCATTGTAAGGTACCATTGAAAGGGGAAAAGGGGAGTGCGGGTGTGGCCCTTGCACTAAAAGAAGCGGAATTTGATAAATCATGTTTGTCCTTTAAGTTGAGTGGTTTTCTTTTGTGAAGCAACAAGACTAGGGTAGAAATCCCTGGTTTCTCCACAATAATAAAGCCGTGATAGGATTTGACAAATGGCATGGCACGTGACTAATACCCAACGTGATGTCCTCTACAACGAGGTCATCACAATGGAGTGCCGTTTTTTGTCGTGCGGCCAGGATGATAATGTCACAGTTTTAGGGTCGTATGATAGGAACAAGCATGAATTTTAATTTCATGCAGCGCATACATAGAAGAGACGATGCTAGGCGGGGAATGTGTATGGTGTCGTGTGACAAAACCGACGTGGATGAGGACTTGGAGTCCAAATCACACCACACAGTCTCGTAGTCAGGGTCCCGAAGGCAGGACGCTAAACTCAAGTTGGACCCAAAGACAGGAGGTATTGGCATTCCTATATACCCCATGATGATGGGAATCAATCCAGACATAGTTCTTGGGAGATCTTAGTTTATGGTCTTTAGAGCTCGGACCATGGTTGGATGACACCTTTCCAGGTAAGAGCAGACCTCGACCCGATCCCTAATCCCACGTGAGCTAAACTCGGTGTGGGAAACAAGGGGGAAGATCCTTATCGCAGTAACTGAAACATCCAACTAGGGGGAGTTGGTGAAGATCCCCGAAAGACGCCTTTGACACGGCTTTGTTCCCCTTACGCGTAGACGTGCACGGAGGAATAGTACCAAGAGTTTCTAAACTCCACCTGTACATGATGAGAATGGAAAAAGATGTGAATTGTGTAACCGAAATTTTGGGCTTAATGGGGTTGGCGTGGCGATGGAGGATAAACGTTAACCGTGGCGGAAACACAGTCTCCATATTTTGTTAGCCTGCGGTGGGAACAACAAATGAGCATCGACTGCTGACCAAATTCACAACGTGGGATTTTTATCGATTTGTTGTCTAAAACCCTTGGGGGCGTTGGACCGTAACGGTAGGAGAGCCCTTGGGTGTAGTTTTAAGGCCGTTCATGGGGGTCCCTCTGGGTGTGAAAGATGACAGAATCCCAGTCAAGGAGTGGGTGAAGCATATCTGTATCCATCCACAAAAGAGGCGAACATCTCCAGGGGGGACGTGCAGCCGGGTCGAGACATTCTTGACATGAGTTGGGGCAGAAGTGTGCACCCTTCCATATGTCTTGACTCGAGGGGAAGATTTTGGCTTTTGGGCTGGGCCAACGGACGAAATGTCCGGGCGTTCCTATGTATCCCATTAGGATGGGAATCAATCCATACGTAGTTCTTGAAGGCCATGTAGTTTAACGTCATGCGGTGAGGATGTGGGGGGATAGAAGAACAGGAGTGGGCACATGGTGTAGCCCTTACAATCCTTGTATGAGTGGGGCTGTGAAAGCCCACTCCTCGCTATGCAAGGATCCTCTAAGGAAACTATTACCAGGGGGGATAGTGGGAGAGAAGAGCTTAGGGCTAGGCTCAAGACGAGGCGTTTGAGAGTTCTTACGTATCCCATTAAGATGGGAATCATGCCACACGTAGTTCTTGAAGCGCAGTTCAATGTTGTTCTGGACGATAAATGTGTCTCAACTGGGTATATGTACGGTACGGTAGGTAACCCGACGTGAATGAGGATGTAATCCCACACCACATCGTACAATCACATAGGAGAGTTTGAGTCGACGAAGGCCAAGGGGCCCGCAGCTGCGCATTGGTCAGGGAGGCCTAACCGGATTGCAGTTTAACGTCTTGCAGTAAGGACGGGGGCCGCGGGCCCGAGGAGGCCAAGGGTCCTGAGGCTGGGCCTCGGTCAGGAAGGCCTGACTGGCTTACAGTTTAACGTCTTGTAGTAAGGATGAGGGGAGATCGTAGTTTAAGGCCATAGATCTCAGACAATTTTGTATTTTATCGTCCTGTAGGACGGTGGTGCAGTTTAAGGTCGTGCTGGACCATATAGTTTATGGTCGTGCTGGACCATACAGTTTAAGGTCATGCTGGAAAATACAGTCTAAGGTCGTGCTGGACCATACAGTTTAAGGTTGTGCTGGACCATAAAGGATCAGGCGAAGTATTTCTTGAGGAACCTGGCATTGGTGGGAGGAGTTACGTGCTCACTATTCGTGGTCACCAAGGAGTACGCCCCGTTGGGGTAAACCTTATAGATGATATAAGGCCCTTCCCATTTGGGTTCTAGCTTGGGAGGTTTCCTACCGGGGATCATTGGCGCTCGAAGGGCCATCACTAGGTCGCCCTGTAGAAAATAACAGAGGCGAACCTTCTTATTGAAGGCCCTTGCTATCTTATTCTGATGCCTTTCCAGATTTTGCAGGGCACGAAGCCGGTTCTCGTCCAGTGCTTCTAATTCAGCTAGATGGATTTCGGCCACCTCATCTGGTGCCTGTTGGTCATAGACTGTAGTGCGTAATGATGGAAGCTGGATCTCAATGGGTATGATGGCCTCATCCCCATACACTAGGGAATATGGGGTCACCTAGGTAGAGTTGCGAGTCATCGTCCGATAAGCCCAGAGGTCATTGGGGAGCTTGTCCGACCAACTTTTCTTGTTCTGACCAACCATCTTCTACAGAATGTTAGAGAGGGTTTTGTTTAATGCCTCGATCTGTCCATTTTCCTGCATGTGATAGCGAGAGGTATGGTTCGAATGGATGTCGTACTTGGCGTACAATTTCTTCAGCTCAGCCATTCAGAAGTTTGTGTCGTTATCGGTGAGGATGGCATGAGGGACCCCAAACCAGTGGACAATATTGGAGCTCACAAAGGCAACGATGGAACGGGCCTTGACCTCTTTGAGTGGAACTACCTCTGCCCACTTGGAAAAGAAATCTTTATCAGTCAGGATGAACCTACACTGGCGAGCTGTTTCCGGTGGATATGGTCCCACTACATCAAGTCCCCATACCACAAATGGCCAAGAGTACTTGGTGGGGTGGAGAGGCTCTGGTGACCGATGCAGGAAGTTGGCGTGAACTTGGCACGCGTGGCATATCTTGGCATACCCGATACAATCATGGATCATAGAGGGCCATAAGTACCCTAACCTCTGGATTTGATGGGACAACTTCGTCCCGACTTGATGGGCACCACAGGAATCGGTGTGGACCTCCTACATAACTTGAGGAATCTCTAATCCTTGAATGAAACGGAGGAGAACGCCATCGAAGCTCCACTTATAGAGGATCTTCTCAAGACTGGGACCACTCTGGAGGGTAAATTGCAGTGCGCTGCGTCGGATTTGCTCACTCTTGGCCCGGTCGTCTAAGAGGAAACCATTTTGGAGATACACAACAAAAGGTTCCCTCCAGTCTAGAGCAACTTCAACCCCTGTGTTTGACGAACCCAGGACCCCTGACGTAGAGGGACCGGTGGTGAGATGACTTACCCGCAGGCCATCATTGTCCTCTTGGGTGATGGGGGCAATGACTCTCTGGTGTGCCACATGTATGATCAAATCATTTTGCTCGGGTTCCACGAGCGACGCAGCTAAGCCGTCCAAAGCGTCAGCTCGACTGTTCTGTGACCGAGGGACATGGGTGACCTCTGTCTGAGAGGGAAACTAGGCCATTAGGCGGAGGGTGCACTCCAGGAATGGCACAAGCTCTGGCTTCCTAAAGACATAGTCGCCATTGACCTATTTGATTACCAGCTCAGAATGTCCTTTCACATGTAGATGGGGCACGTCGATCTCAAGAGCCAACTCGAGGCCAGTGATGAGAGCCTGGTACTCTGCCTCATTGTTTGTACAACCTCTTGACAACCGGAATGAGTATGGTAGGACAGATTGCACCGGGGTAATGAAGTCGATACCCAAGCCCACTCTATTGAGCTTAGGATCGTTGAGCCTCCTACCGGTGGGCCTCCGGGAGGCACCGTCGAAGTGCATTTTCCAACATGGGATGACATGATTGACTGAGAGGATCGCCTCATCAGGAAAACCTAGGTTTGAGGACTAATCCACAGAGGTTGGGTGGGCAGCTAAAAAGTCCGCCAACACCTGTCCCTTAATGGACTTCTGAGGTATGAACCTGATAACAAACTACTGGAGAATAACTGCCCACTACGCTAGTCGGCCAGTCAATATGGGGCAGTTCAGGATGTACTTCAGTGGGTCTACCCGAGAGACCAATTGTACCTCATGGTGCTGCAGGTAATTCCGCAACTTCTGTATGGAAAAGATGAGCACAAGGCAGCTCTTTTCGATAGGGGATTATCTAACCTCCGTATCGAGAAGCATGCGACTGAGATAGTAGAGACTGTTCTCAGTACCCTCATTATTCTTATGGGCGAGAATTGCGCCGAGGGACCATTCTAGGGCGGTCACTTAAAGGACCAGCGGCTTTCTGGAAACATGTGGCATCAAAACCAGAGGTTGTAGCAGATACTGCTTGATTTCCTCGAAGGTGGTCTGTCACTCTTCATCCCATTCGTAAGTGGCGCCTTTCTTCATGATCTGAGAAAAGGGCTTACACTTTCCATCCAAATTCGCGATGAATCGGCGTATATAGGCTAAGTGGCCTTGGAGACCTTGAAGTTTCCGAATATTGCTTGGGGAGGCATTTGGATGATGGCCTTGATCTTCTCTTGGTCGATTTCAATGCCTTGATATCTAACAACAAATCCAAGACACTTCCCAGAGGTGACCCCGAAGGCACACTTCAACGGGTTCATCTTCAGGTGATGGGAATGGAGGAAACGGAACACTTTCTCAAGGTCTTTGAGATGGTCCTGGTGCTGGCCTGATTTGACCACTAGGTTATCTACGTAGTATTCCACCAGCATCCTGAGAATTGGCATGAATATGCGATGCATGGCCCTCTGATAAGTGGCATCTGCATTTTTCAAGCCGAAGGGCATAACCTGGTAGAAAAAGGTACCTTGGGGAACCCTGAAGGCAGTGGACTCCTCGTCCTCAGGGGTCATCCGGATCTGGTTGTACCCAGAATACCCATCCATGAAATAGAGAGCTTGGAACCCGGCCATGGTGTCAATCAATAACTCAGTCACCGGGAGGGGGAAGTCATCCTTTGGCAGTGGCGATTAAGGTCGCGAAAGTCAATGTAGACTCTGATCTGACCATTCTTTTTCCTGACTAGCACAATGTTACCAAGCCACTTGGGGTACTGGACTTCCTTAAAAAAGTTGTCTTTGATAAGCATGTCATCTTCGGCCTCAACCATAGCACCATGAGAAGGGTGCATCTTCCTAGGAGGCTACTTAAACCCACGATGGTTTGCTGGGAGGCCCAGACGGTGAATGACTACTTGAGGATCTAGTCTTGGCATCTCACCGTAACTCCAGGAAAACACGTCACAGTGTTGTTTGAGAAAGTCTATGTACTGCTGCTGCTCCTCGGGGGACATGGTTGCGCTGATCAATGTGGGTCTCAGATCTACCTCGCTACTAAGGTTCACTTGTACCAGTTCATCATCTGTGGTAGAGACTCCTTCCTCAAAGGCGGGGGGAGCATCCTCCAGGTCTTCCTCTCCACCCGTGGGGGGATTTCCCGCAACGGGAGATACTTCTGTGTTATCAAAGCCTGAGGGGCAGCTAGTTCCATCTTGGGCGGCAGTGGTCATCATATCAAGAGGCTCACTCACCATTGAGACCATAGCAATGAAGGAAGTCGACCCTATCCTATCTGGCCTTCGGCTTAAGGGGCCACATTTGATGATATCAAAGCAGTGGTGACGCGTCGGCCTAAGTCGGTTTATTCCATCCCAGCGGAAAAGACACGTATGACGTATTGCCGTTGTCATAAGCTTGACATCCCAGTACCGCACAGGGGTAGGAGGCTCCGGGATCACCATATCCTGGTTGGTGTAGGAGTACGAGGTGATTTTATGCCGTTTCTTGGACATGGGAACATTCCTTCCTTTCATACTTGAAATAACAAAACATTGCCCCATATCAGGGGTCGTGTCCTCCAATCGGTGGATCGGGAGGATGTAGTCGTCATCCATGCTTGCCCAGGGATCACTTGTGACTGGGGATGGTTCATCCTCACTTACTAGGATTTTCTTATCCTTACTCTTGTAATAATCAGCATCCATATAGCGGGACTCACAAGAGGCGAAAGGAGACGCATCTCCTTGGAGCACACCTACTCGACCATTGAGGGATTATTTGAGGCACTGGTGATATGACGAAGGGATTGCTGCATGCAGATGGAGCCATGACCTACCCATCAACGCGTTGTAGGTGGTGTCCTGAGAGACGACCATGAACTTGGTGCTAGAAATTAAGCCACCGAACTGAGTCTTCATGCAGATCTTTCCGACTGAGGTTTGCTCGGTCCTGTCATATCCCTGGATTCTGAGGTCAGAGGGAGTTAAATCATCTTCAGATAGACCCATCTTTCGTAGTGTCCGAGTCAGAATTAGGTTGATTCTAGAACTCGTGTCAACGAGGCAGCGGTGGGCTTCCACACCATTGAAGTGGCCAGTGATGTACAGCGGGTGAATATGCCCCTATATAGGAGGGTCCTCATCTTCACCGGAGAACAAGATAACCACCTGACATTCGGCGTTCTCAATTTCCTCAGCATGGAAGGCTTCTGCGGCCGCCACCTCTGTCTCAAACTGGAGGGGGCTCCTAAGGGCCTCGGCAAGTGCATCGCACATTTCAGATGATAGGCGAAGGGCCTAAAAAGATAGAAAGCCTTTTTAGAATGCCATCCAGGTGCTTCAGGACATCATACTTTCATGCCAAACGCGAGCCTCTTCTTATAGGAGATCGTTCTATAGTTGGGGGCATAGCGGGTCCTGCTGGTTGAACTGGCGGTTCGCTAGTGCTGGGCATATCCCGTTACCTACTAGTTGAGGCCTGGAGAGTAGTTTCCGGACCAGGATCAGACAGTGGAGACTGGCCCTTAGCTTGGAAAAACTGACTGTGGTGCGGACGAGGTATCCCTTCCTGATCCAGTAACACAAACAGTGGTGGAGGTGGAGCTGAGGGAATCAGATGGGACTACGCGTGCTGAGCTCTGTGCTAAGCCTGCTTTCTGGTTTCAGTCGCATGCACAGCCTGACTTAAAGTGCCTACTGATGTGCCTCGATTACCGGCTTGGTTGTGGTTCCACCAATGTTGACGTCATCTGGAAACATTAGGGGGGTTCGCCTGGCGTTCCCCCTCATTGGGGGTCATATAGGGGTAATATAGGGCTTTACCCCTGGCTGTCGCTTGATGAGTCATCCACTACCGGGCAGATTCTGGGAGGAATCCCCATTTCAGGGGGCATAAAGTCGCCAAGAGTGCGGGATGACGACGGCACTGGCGGAGCGTGTTGTTTCTTCTTGCGTCGTCGCTACTTTCCCTTTTGGGAAGAGGTCGACTGTGAAGGTGATGCATAGGTACTAGCTACTTCTTATGAAGGTTTAGGCTACTTCAGGCATGCATGGATGATACCATGGGTGCAACAGATGGTTTTTCAAGCTGTCCAGTCGTCGTATTTCTGGGACCCATGGCTGGGAACCTGCTACCACTCGCCTTCGTTGTTGCTACCAATCTCTGACAATGCAAAGACACCTGCTACTTTTGTTGGTGCTGGGCCCAACCTGACTATGTTATTGTTGACCTGGTCTTGAATCCAATCTTTAAACACATAGAATTACTTGAGGGTGTGCCCCAAAATCTGATGATAAGGACAATAGTTGGGGTGATCGGTGAGATTTTCCTTTGTCGGCCTTCTGCACTCGGGTAGGCGCACAATCCCTTACTGTAGAGAACTTCGGAAGTAGCCAGAGACTTGATCTTCATTGAATGAATAAGTCTGGTGCCTTCTTCCGAATAGGGGGACCTAGGGGCCTGGCCCTGACGAGGGGCTAGAGGGGCCTACCGAGGAGGCGGCGCTTGATCATCTCGCCTAGGTGGGGGTGGCGCATTGCGTGAAGGAATTTGTCGGTTCTGAGGCAGTCGCTGCTAGGCAGGAGCCTATGCTTGAGGTGGAGGTCCTCTGCGGGGTTTCAGGGCTGGTGCCACTGGCAGTAATTTCAGCTGCCTTGGGGTTCTATTTGGGCCACCACGGCGGGTTCGGCTCTGGCAGTCCTCCTGGTTGGGATCACAGTGGGCAACGAACATGCCGGACTAGCCTGTTGTAGAGCCTCCTCAAGGAACTAAGCCTTATCTAAGAAATCTCGGAACCCACCAGGGTAGTTTTGTGTAATCAGGGAAGGTACCAGTTCTGTTTTAACGTTCCTTGCACACATCGTCAGTAATTTATCCTGAGTCAGTGGAATATCGATGGAGTATGTAAGTCCCTTCCACCGGGTGATGAAATCTGTGACTTGCTCATCAGGCCTTTGCTTGCACTTGAAGAGGTCTGCAATGTGGGTCTTCCGCATGGTGGAGCTGAACTGGTATAGGAACTGCCAGCGGAGATCCTCCCAACCAGTCACCAATCCGATGGGGAGCTGACTGTACCAGACGAATGCGGTACCTTCCAATGTCTGCACAAAACATCGGATATTGGCGGCCTCTTACTGGGCCGGAGTCCCCAGCATGGGGCCACACCTGGAAGAAAAGTGGACCAAATACTGCGGCAGGTCCCCTGTCTCGTTGAAGGGTGAGAAAGTCGGATTCCCAAAACCCGGGGGTACGGTCATATCATCCACCCACGCGGGATATGGCTTGCTATCTGGTGGGACCGCCACCTTCTGCGTTTCCAACTCTTCGAGGAGGGCGATGAGTGCCGCTATAAGATCATCCATGTGGGGGTCCCTGTCTTGACGGGGATCCCTAATCACAAGTGCATTGTCGGGTTCTTCGACACGGTATATGGCTTCGTCGGCTCGTGGAGAGACTGAAGAAACGACCTATGGGGCGATTGGGGGAACCCGGACTAGATTTTTCATATTTCCCCGTGGTTCAGGAGGGTTTGGAAAGACGTATCGCGCCCTCTTGCCGTAAGTTCCGGCTTTTACCCGGTCTGCGGAAGTAGCCTGATCAGGGTTTCCCGGAGGCGTCTCACCGGGGGGAAATTATTCCTACCCCTACTACCCCGGCTTGGGATTACAATAGTTGGGTCGCCGCTCTGCAATTCGCTCATCCAAGAGTTCGTCAACCGGCCTCTTCCGCTCAGCAAGATGCTGGCGTAACGTGGCCTTCTCGGGATCTTCATTTGTCTTCTGTATAGAGGCGGATGGGTCAGAGTGCTTGATAGTTCCGACGTGCTCCTTACCCTTACCGGCATTTCGACTGAGTACCAGCAACTCGTTGGGTACAGGGAGGCCTAGAAGGTTCCTCTGCGGATGGGTAACCCTCCCTGATGGGTCCAGTAGTGGCGGTACATCCTCAGAGGGTAAGTATCCATCGAGAAATTCAAGCTCGTCTTCCTTGTCCACTACGTCAGTCATGTGGACCGTGACCCCTCTTGAGGGCATGTCCTCAATATCGTATAACGAATCGGGATGCCGTCAGATAGGGCTGAAGAGGAGAGCGGCATAGTGTCCCCAGCCATGGACTTGCACATGGGGGGTAGCTTCCCTGATGACTCTATGGAGTACTTTGAAACTCTGAACACATTTCTATTGAAGGGTGCTCTGATGGCCTGGTGACTCAGGGTGTTGGGCCACAGGGAGTGCGGCCAAATCGATCAGGCGGCATTGCTCGCCGATTTCTTCAAAGTGCTCTCGACTTCTGAGGTACATCACCCACTTGTAATGAAGGCGGAAGTGTGTCGCCCATAGGGTTCGGCAAAAGCACCCCACTTCTTCAAGGGTAAGGGACTCTGGTGCGCAAAAGTTAGGGGCCGCCGTTGGCTAGAAATTCTATGGGAAGTGATCCGCTACGAGAATGATCCAGAAGATCGTAGGTTCGGACTCGGGGTCTGGCCTTGTATTGCTCCACTCGTCAACCGGGGGCGGCTGAGGGACTGGTAGTGGTACCGAGGCGGACCACTAGGAAAATAAACTTGGCGGAGAAGAATACGTCAAACGAGCTGACTGGACACCGAATTCCGGGCCATCCTCTGAAGAGTGAGGTGACCTGGCCACGATATCACGATACGATGGACTGATAGCCACAGCTTCAGGTGCAGGAGTCGCGGTCACCGGCGATGGGTTACGCCATTGCTCTGCCATATTTGGTCCCCAAAATAGCTCCCCGTGATCTCTGGTATAGGTAGAGGGCACTTCTGGTGATGACGGTGGTGATTGCACAGTCGAGACCTGCATAATTTCCACGATTTCTTCCTCCTGGATGTACCTACGGAGGGAGGCGGGAATCCGGTGGACCTCGAATTCTGGGAGAATGAGGCTGACGCGGCTGGTCCCTACCCCAGGTCATGACATGGAGGAGCGGGGAGAAGGTTCCATCACTGAGTCGCATTCCACTTCAGAGTCCGAGAAACTGGCAGGTCTGATCTCCACCCGGGCCTTCCCAGGACTCTTCTTGTGGCGGCGAAGACCCGCTCTTATACCCCGGGGTGGCTCTTCGGGACAAGGTTGATTCTCAATATGTAGTGTTGGGGCGGCGCTGGATCCATGTCAGAGAGGGCCCCCACTCTAGGTGGCCTGGGTGTGAGGGGCACCGGGGAAAATGTCGAAGGGTACATGGGGAGGACCTCCGTGGACAGTGCGGGTGGAGCGAGGCTGACCTTCACTCCTTAAGTTGTCGGGGCGAGGAGGACCTTAGCTAGTTGCAGAGAGGATGTAGGGAGGACCCCCACATTGAAGAAGGACCGGATGGACAATGCCTTCATATCGGTGGTCGGGGCAGGAGGAGGGACTCCATACTCTGTATAGTGGGCGCGAGAGAGGTTTCCACGCCGAGCGTCACTGCCGCAGGGCAGGTCTTCCTTCGGGATGGGGGTAGCATGAGGCATACCTCTGTGATGAGATCCAGAGCAGGGAAAGCCCACGCTCTATGGAATGGTGATACGGAGAAGACCTTCATATGGAGTGACGTTACCACGGATTGGTTTGCGGCAATCATCACTCGGGACTCCGACCCCGAGAGTCAACCCAGCCTGCCTGTGGGGCGGCTGAGGCCTCGATCCCGGTCGAGTGAAGGAGTGCCCATGCTCAGTGTATGCAGGAACTTCATGATGCATGTCGGTGGTGGCTTGGGCCACAGTAGTTATTGACGTCGCCGTATCTTGGCGAGCGTCCTCAGCCCGGGCCCGGCGCTGACGTTGGGTTAAACGAGCTGGCGCAGGTGGTGCAGGGGCATAGCCCGCCTTCTCTTTCTACGGAGTCGGACGGCGGCGTTGACATGGCCAAATGGGAGCCCTTTCCTGGAGATCTTGGATTGGGACTCTGAGCAGGCTGAGTCGGACATCACCCGTCTCATTAGCATAAGGTGGGGAGTCGTCGAGGCGTTCAGGGGACAGGCTCCTGAAACGATTGAACATTGGGGTGGGGATCAGGGGCTCCCTGCGCGGCCTGTTAGGGTGGCATTGACAGTGGTGCCTAGATGTCTCCAGGTCCAGGCGGGCCATATCCCGAGTTGGGATGACCCCTTCCTCCTCCTACCTGGGTACAAGGTTGTTGATCACCCTCCACTGGATGATCTCTGACAGGGAGAGGGGACGTGGGCGCCCCGTATTCACGGATGTAGAGGTCATTGTGGTAGCAGTGGAGCCATACGGGGCGGCTGTGCCGGTATTTCCCCTACCCCTGCGTAGGCGAGCGGGCAGTGATCGCGTCTCCATAGCAGCAACCCGGTTCCTGGGAAACGGAGAGATCAAATCATCAGCACTGTGAGGAAAAGGGTTGAAAACCAGTGCCCCAGCGTCATTCCATTCTCTATGTCTGTAAGAAGGATCCACACCCACATGTTGCAGAACAGAATGCCCCACATTCTACTGCCCCAATTTTCGGTGAGTTTCACACCAGGACCACCATTTTCTTAGTGGGACCCGGTGCTGGATATTAGGATCCGGTGACATGTCAAACTACTGGTGTCTCGAACGCTACTAATCTCTGCATTGAGGAGAAGAAATTTCACATTGGGTTCACCATTTCTGTTTCTGACGCTTTTCGCCAGGGCGCGCGCGCATCCGTCCGTCTGCGGAGGAGGATGCACTGCATTTTTGCCCCGCATTCCTGCTTTCCAAAGGCAGGTGGAATTCACTCCTTATTCAGGGACATCTGCTCCTTGATCGAAACGGGATGATGGGATGTCAGTTCTTCCTTCTGTGGATTCCTCCTCGGAACTCATCACATAGTCTGGGTCTCCCTCATAGATTTAATACGTTGTTCGTGAAACTCTTCCTAGTGCCATGTTTCCATGGGCACTGGTTAATTACACTACTTCTGTCGGGACATTCCAAAGGGTCCGGTCAGGGCAGCAACCTTCAGTCGGGGGAGTAGTCACGTTGAGGCATCAGTAGCATGTCTGGATGTTGGGGAACTGGCGTGTCTGTCTTTTGTCCCTTGTCATGGAACTTCTCGAGGGCCTAGAAGCCCGAGGCATCCCACATCGAGAGCAGGGAATTATATGCCATAGACCTATATCTAAGGTTTTCCTCAGCTTCCTGTGTTTAACACAGGGTATGCCACAGGTTTAACGTCCAGCAGAGACGGTTACACCAAAGGCGTGCCATCCGAGGTTTTCCTTAGGCATCTCATGTTTATCATGAGGTAGGTCGTAAGTTTAAGGTCCAGCGGAGATGGGCCGGTCTGATCAAAACACTAGCTGTAGTGAATCAAATTGACGAATTTCCCTTATAGGGATGCCGATATCGGGGCCAACACATGGGTGGCTTCCTGAATGTTGTGAAGAGGAGTGGAACGACATGATCTCACCAGGATGTGATGGTCCGGGTGAGGATCAGGGTGGATGATGGATGGATGAATGAAGTGGAGGGGGAATGACAAGGGACCATCGCAAGGGCGACGGTGAAGTTGGGCTTGAGCCTTGAAGAGACCTCCTACATATCCCCATGGCAGGGAATCAAAGTCCACGTAGTTCGAAATGATGCTGGTGAACCGACGTGAAGGTAGACCTTGGTTCGATGGTGGTGGTATTGATCCTCATGAAGGATTCCTTATGTACCATGCCTTGACATAGATCGAAGACCTCGTAGTTCAAATGGTGTGTTAGCGAACCGACGCGAACAAGGACCTTGGTCCAGATGGTGTGGGGCTTACACACTAGGCTGCCCGGTTGTTGGTGAACTGATGCGAAGTAGGTCGGGATGACCAACGGGTGGTGGGATTGAACCTCTAGGAGGCTTCCTATGTATGATTCTGTGACATGGATCAAATACCTCATAGTTCAAATGGTGTATCGGTGAACTGATGTGAACAAGGACCTTGGTCCAGATGGTGTGGGGCTTATACACTAGGCTACCCGGTTGTTGGTGAACTGATGTGAAGAAGGTCGGGATGACCAACAGGTGGTGGGCTTGAACCTTTGGGAGGCTTCCTACATACCATTCCGTGACACAGACCAAATATCCCGTAGTTCAAAGGGTTTCATTGGTGAACCGACGTGAATGTAGACCCAGGGGTCCACTAGTGGTGGGCTTGAACCTCATGAAGGCTTCCTACGTACCATGCCTTGACATGGGTCAAATTCCTCATAGTTCGAGGGGTGGGTGTCGACGAACCAACGTGAGGAAGGGACCATGGTCCGATGGGAGATGGGCTTGAACCTTAGGGAGGCCTCCTACGTACCATGCCTTGACCTAGATCAAAGACCCCGTAGTTCAAAGGGTGGCTTCGTCGACGAACCAAGGTGAAGGTGGACCTTGGTCCGATGGGTGGTGGGATTGAACCTCAGGGAGGCTTCCTATGTACCATGCCTTGACATGGATCAAAGTCCTTGTAGTTCGGGTGAGTCACAACAGTTTGTCGTCGGACTGGGATGCAGTTTAATGTCTTGTGGGATGAGGATGAACTCTACGTGAATAAATGATGGGTGGGCTTTAACCTTAGGGAGGCTTCCTACGTACCATGCCTTGACATGGATCAAAGAACACGTACATCAAAGGGTATGAAGTTTAATGTCATGCGGGACAAGGGCATACAGTTTAACATCATGTTGGACGAGGTGTTGTCAAGGCCAATACTTACTCTAACCCCACGTGAGTCGTGCTCGGTGTGAGAAACAAGAGGCAGTAGAGACCTAACAATCACGTCACGAAGGTTGCGTCCGTGAGAATCGAAGAGGGTCTTAAATGTTAGGTGGCCCATGGTGCTGGGACTTACTCCAGGATGGAGGCCCGAAGTGCGGAAAAGCGCGGCGAGAGAGGGATTTGGGACCAATGATGGGAGGTGCCTCGATCCCTATCGCGCCCTCCACTGACCTTGGCAGTGGGGAAATACGGAGGTGCATGGGTGTTACCATCCACAAGAGGGGCTAAGGGGCTTACACCAAGGTGGTTTCACTTCTCCCATGGACATACTCTACCCCAAGAAGGAGGATATCATCCCTTGTGGAGGGGGTGACCCCGTCTCTGTGGAGACGGGTGGTGTAAAAAATGTCCGAGATGGGGGGACCCTACGTGCGAAGCACGGGGCCGGATCAAAGTTTAACGTCATGTGTTGAGGATGAGGTGCTTGGCAGTTTAACTTCATGTAGCTCAGATGAAGTGGGTTCACTCTGCACCCTTAGGACTTACATGACCGGCACCCTTTTCTCCTTGGGGGAGGGAAGGTACCAGTAAGGTTGTGGTCAAGGGGGGTTTTAGAGAGAACCATCGAGGGGTCCACGTTAGTGTGGCTATTCAAATAAGCGATATCCATTAGCGTGCCTATGTGAAGAAGCATTAGGCGAAGCAACGCTACGGGTGATGTTGCCTATGGGGCTTTGAAATCACAACGTGCAAACCTGGAGGGTCGCACGGGAAGAGGAATTGCCAAGCAGAGGAGTGTTCTTCGCGAAGTAGAGTGCCTTGGGATTAGCATGGGGCAGATGTGTGGATGGGGTTGCTTCGCGAAGTGGAATAGTATTCGCGGTGTACTGCCTCGCGAAGCAGAGCTGCCTCACGAAGCAAGGTTCTGCGAGGCAGTGTGCTTTGCGATATGTAGCGATCCTACCTTAGCATGGGGATCACTAGTCCAGGATGGGTGTTTCGCGAAGCATAAATGCTCCGCTGCTGCCCGAGTTCCCTTGGTAATCCCCCTCCTTCACGAATTACCTTGATCTTCGGGAAGGGAATCCCTCTCGGAAGAGGGGATCAAAACGAGACAAAGTGAATGTGTCACGTGAAGATGAAGTACCTCGCGGAGCTCATGATTCCTGGGGCTAAGGGTGCTTCGCGATTCGGTAATTTAGAAGCCGAAAGGTCAGATTTTCCATCCGTTGGGATCAGGGGGAACCTAGTATTTATAGGCAAGGGGCACCGCGAAGCAGAACTCACGCGGCGCGAAGGGGCGGTGGTTGCTTCACGGTGGGCTCGCAAACGTCAGGCCGTTCGCAGAGAGGTACCGCCTCCGGTGTATCGCGGTGGGCTTGTGAACATTAGGTCGTTCGCAGAGAGTTACCGCCTCAGTTGCATCGCGGGACCATGATTCTTGGGGGTGATTCACGTCGGTGCTTCACGAGGCAGCGTACGAGGTTTCTTTTTTTCTCCTTCCTTTCGTGCAATATTTTGGCGCTAACACATACAAAGGCAGATAAGTTCTTTGTGGGAAGTCATGATGATATTTCTTCAGATAATTATCCAAATCCGGAAGAGTTCTATCTTTGAAAGTATAATAATCATGGCCAATGATGTTCATAATATCATCTATCCTCTTTCTAGCCAGTTCATCAACTATTCCGGGTCTAAGATCCATTGATTATGCACAAGAGTTGAATAAATTAACTCTTAAATGGATTGATTTTTCATAAACTTTGTGAAGAAATTCGAACAAATGGCTATGGAATTAAGGAGCGCAAGTATGGATGTGTCGCGCAAGTGTTAAATGTGCCGCACAAGTTTTTGTCGTGCATGTGTCACCGCGCAAGTCCTATTACCTTGACAGCAGCGCGGCGGTGAGGAAACAGTGGAAAGAAGAGACTTGCGTGGCGAATATGAATTGTGCGGTGAGAGATCAAGAAATTCGGAATCAGATGCTATGCATGGCCAATGACCGTGTATTTATAGGCCAGGCGGCCTATCTGCGTGCCTACACCCAGTGCGCTTCAACCCTGCACGACTCAAACCTGCACACCAAGTGTTGCACACTGAAGACTTGTGCACCGCCTTTCCATTAATTCTTTTTTTCCTCAGAGTCAAATCCTCCTTTCTCTCCGGATCCAACTCTGATGGGGGAATTTTGTTGACGCTCCTTTTTCATCATAGATTCCAATGGAATGTAAAGGGAAATTACTTAGCACAAATTGATTCATCCTTTGAAGAAAATATCAAAAATCGACAAAGGGATGAACAAGGAGAACATTTCCCATAGGTCGTGAAAGTTCCCTCATAGTCGTGCAAGTTAACTTGTGTGATGCATGATGGTCACGCAAGTGACTTACGCGACCTAAGTGATAATCGCCCGGGGTCTTCTCCTGCTTATAAATAGACCTTGTTGTCCCCCCATTACGGGGGGGGGGGGGGTTTAGAAACTCAGATTTGAGCTCCCGGCGCCCTAGTCTCTTCTCAAATCTTCTTAAACACTTCTAAGGTAATTTCGTACCTAGAACAGAAGATCTAAAGAGGGGGAGGAAGGCCTAAGTGTTGAAACTCATCAATAGTTGCGCGCCTGAGTGGCCAGCCCTTAAGGGAAATGGCCACACTTGCGTGCCACCTTACTCCTTTAATAGAACTTGTGCACCCCTCTTTAGGAAGAACCTTAAGAGGATTCTAAAGGCTTTAATCAAGAGTCGCTCAAGTATTACCCTACTGGTTAACCATCGCGCAAGTACCCATGTGTCGCGTAGGTATACCTGTGCGACCAGGACTTGCGCGCCCATGCAGTACCTGCACGCCTTCTAGGACTTGCGCGCCCCTACCTTTTTGGGTGACCTTCTTGCCCATTTCACCCCTCTTAATCCATTCCACCTCTCCTATTCAAGATTCAGTCTTCAAGACACTCTTCAAAGCCATTTATGGCATGATTTCTTGATTTCACTTCCTTATCTGAAAGGAATTATGTGGAATATCTCTCAAAACCTAGTGATTTATACATATTTATGTCACTAAAGATTGAGATTTCATTCATTCAACCTCATCCTTTAAGATGATAGAATCCTTAACCTGGGTCTCCTTTTTTAGGAATAATCCCCAGTCATAATTCTCAAATCTGGGCATCCTCTTTAGGAGTAAGCCCCATGTCCTCTAATCTGGGAATCCTCCGTAGGAGTAAGCCCTAGATCCCCTAAACTGGGCCTCCATTTCAAGAGTAAGACCTATTCATAATTCCCAAAATTATGGGCATCCTCCTCAGGAGTAAGCCCCAGTCATAATTCCCCAAATGATGGGCATCCTCTTTAGGAGTAAGCCCCAGTCACAAATATGGGCATCCTCTTCAGGAGTAAGCCCCAGTCACAAATATGGGCATCCTCTTTAGTAATAAGCCCCAGTTACAAATATGGGCATCCTCTTCCAGAGTAAGCCCTAGTCACAAATATGGGAATCCTCTTCAGAAGTAAACCCTACTCTTAATTCTTCTTAACCAGTCCTAATTTACCTTTGATCTGGGATTCCTTCTCAGGAGTAAAACCCCATCACAAGTCCTATCCTAATTTGGGCCTCCTTTTCAGGAGTAAGCCCCAAGTTAGAGTATTCAAATCTCCATAAAGCACATATACCTTTATGAACTATGTTCCTGGATTTCTTCCCTGAAGTAAATCTTAATCTTCATTTATCTGGGCAGTCATACATACATAAGTCCCATATTATTTCTTATGATTTCATATTTTATGGCACAATTGTATAATTTTTACCAATACCTCTTATTTCTCACACCGAGCTTGACTCACGTGAGCTTAGAGTGTAAAAGTGATTATGACATCCTTCTTTGAGCCATCAATCATAAACATCATACTCCCTTAATCGAACTACGTGGGTTTTGATTCCTTTTCTAAACAAAGGATACGTAAGTATCCCATATGCGGGTTCGATCCCAACTCTGAAATAATCCATGTCCTTCTGAATGACAATAAACTTCAAGTTCCCCACTGAGTGGATTTAAAACCATCATGGTCATCATAATGACCAAGAGACTTCTATAAAATGTGTTGAAGGGTACCATTGACCAAGAATCTGTAATAAATACAGATGATTCTCTATTGATGAAGAACCTCGAATACATATAAAATATTTTCTAAATTTCCTACATATTTAATCATTGATTTTCAGATCTGAAGGAAAGATCATTTTATACTTGGTAATATAATTAGGATTCATGAACATAACTTAAATCTATAAAGAGAGTCCCGAAGTAGAAAATAATTCCCCTCAAAAAGGTGTGATGAGTCTGACCTCCCATCCTCTCGACCAATACAAATTCCTAAGCCTCTTCAGTCTACAAACTAATGATCGCATACCTTTGGAAAGTAGGTCTAAATGAATGTGGAATAATTGTATGTTTCCGGTTCTACAAACAAACCTATTAGAAACCGATCGGAATGTTTGAACCTCCCATCAAGGAAGTCAATCCCTGGATGCCGAGGGAAATAGTAGTATAGTACTAGCTTCTTTTCTATGTTCTCAAAAACATTTTTATTCTATATTTATTCCATTTATATTAACAAAATAGATGAGAATATTACTTCCATAATTGAATATGGAAGCGATTCCAAAAAAGTATCTTCAATTTAATAATAAAAAATTTGAAATTCTTCAATATAATCCCTAATTTTATCATCATTAAAAATCTTCTAGTTTAAAAAACATTAAACATTGAAAGAGACTTTGTATACATTTCCATTTTAAGAGCTCCATAATACCCACAAGTATTCAGTGACATTACACACTAGTATATGAGTATAGCTGGAAATAGATTCATGGTGAACCTGCCTATTTTTTGGATGAATCATGTCTGGTTTAATACTTCATAATCATCTTGAATAACTATATACTATGGAATATTGTGATAGTTAAATCATTTAATAATAGATAATTCATTTTAAAAAATTATTCAGTTTTTAAAAATTATATATTCTAGGAATATTTATTGTTTCATTATTCACCATTATAAAAAAAAATAAAACAGTGTTAAACCCTAAGAAACTAGTTATCCTAATGATATCCTAAACAATTTCCATTTCTTAAGGATGAATAATCCTTATATTTATTTAACAATTCTCTAGATAACACTCATCTTCATAAGGATAAATGATCCTTATGAACATTTGAAACCATGTTTATGAATTGGAAATAATCCTTATCATGTTAATATTCATTCTTTTAAAATAATCATTGTTGCATAGTATATTTCCAATCATCATAAAGAACCCTAAAATTATCCTTAAAAACGCTTTCTCGTCTTTAAAAAGTAGATGAAACATCCTTAAATATTCATGGATATATCCTTTAATGGTATGGTATCACCCTTATAAAGTCAAGGATGTATCCTCATGATATTCCTTGGGAATCCTTATGAAGTTATTGAATTTTCCATTTTAGTATACTTCTTCCCAGATACATACATGTAACTCTCGTGGATTTCAAATGCATTTTTTTAATATCTCTCTCCGAAGATATGGGTCTGGGTCAGAATGCCACATGACCTTATATGCACCTCCCTATATACAGGAGTCTTCTGACTAGCAGAGAGGTTATAATTCTGCCATCGAGGATACTAAAACCTCAGCATCATTTCCCATGATCAATAATAAATAATACAATATAATAAATAATAAGAGTAATTATGCAGAAAGTAGATGACATACATTTCATGAAAATAAAAGGAGCTCTTGGGGTGGAAAACTGGTCCAAAATACATAAAACATATGATAAATTACGAAACTGTAGGGTTCTCTAGTGTCTTTTTTGGTCAAACCTAGCTCAATGATCCACATGCTTAGCCATCCAACTTTTGGCCCTTTCCCTTCACCAGGTCCTTCATTAAATCCACAAGCGCACATAAATCCCGGAGTAGGGTGTGAGTACAAGACTTAGTAAGACACCACTAATGAATCCTTAATGTAATGTGAACAAGTATATATGTATATTTCATAATAATAATAATAAATACAAGAAGTCCATAAACATAAAATTGAAAACAGATCGGTAGTGTTCTTACCAAGATGCTACAATCCCCGATCGTACATGCTTAGAATACATACCAGAAGATATCTATATGAGTAGGAAGAAATAGACCAGCCCATTTATGATGTCCTCATGGTGTGGTGGAGTTGATACCTAGTTTCATCTATCCCTCATGTGGTCCATTTCATCTGGATCCTCTAGATGAGAATAACTAGTACTCACATAGTCTGTGATATCTTGTGGTAAATGGCACTTGGCATCAATATGTCCTCGACCACACCCTTGACACGACACCATGGCATCCTCTTACCTCCACCCCATGATCAGGTCCCTCATCACTATGGTTTCAACAAGTATTCTCCCCCTCTAGGGAATAACAATGTCATGATGGTCAAGCTGTCTCAAATATCACTGACAACCAATAAGGCATGTTAATACATATACAGGGAGAGATCATAAGTAGGAATAGTTAATCAATATGAGTATATAGAAGCATGCACAATAACATGTGATCGTTCATAAAATAAACACTGGTATCACCCTTGGAATCATAACTGTTTTTATTATAAATTTTCCTCTATAATTGTCTTTTGATAATTTAAAAAAATATATCCTTTTATAATTACATTTTGATAATTTATTAAAAATTATTCTTTTATAAATATATTTTGATAATTTTCATTATATTAATCTTTTATAAATATATTTTGATAATGTTTATAAATAACCGTTGATATTATTGTGCAATAATTCTTTAACAAATATGTAATTATTGTCTACATTTTCAATAATATATCCTTTTCAGTTTCACATTGACAATTTTATGCTTAATAAAAAAATTCTTAATTTGAATTTCAACACACACACACACATGCACACACAAATAAACATCGATATATATATATATATATATATACATATTTGTATGATTTATTCTAAAATTATCTTTTGATAACCAAGGAATTGGATTTTGATAATCTTACATAAATTATCCATAATGCAATAAATGTGATTATTAATATATATATCTGTGTGTGTGTGCATTTTGATAATTTTATATTTAATAAAATATCACTATTTAAACAATATGATTATATATATATATATCAAAAAAATTAAAAATAAAATAAGAACTAACCTATAGGTGTGGTGTTGTACACAGTTGAGGGAGGAAGAAGACCACCACCGTTGTGTGTGGTTCTTGGAAAACCAGAGTCAGACTGATTCACCACATGGGAGGAGGCATCTCTGATCATTGGTTAAAAAATAAGATGGATTGGATGGTTTTTATGGCCATCTAAATGCATTTTGGGTTTTACCATAATTGAAGAATTAAACATTCCATTTTAATTCATTAAATAATGAAAAAACACTATAGATTTGTTTAATTTTCCTATTTAAGGTGTTTCTAATTTTTAATGTGGTCAAAATGATCACATTTGAATATTTTAAATATCTTTAGTGAATTAATGGAAGAAACCCATCACTGGGGAAGATGAACTGCCCATAGAAGAAAATATTTAATTAAGTAAAAAAAGAAAAAATTAAATATAATTGTCAATAACTTAATTTTATATGGCAGCCAGCCAAAACATATGTTTCATATGAAATATATACCATACAAGGGTATACCACCCATTCTAGGCCAAACAATTATCACATATTTCATATAAGACACACCATTTGAAAGATATTAAATTTTTTTAATTAAAAATCAGATAAATAATTAATTAAAAATAAAAATGGTTTTTATCACGAGTGATCCAACCAAAAAAATGACACATACAAATGTTATACCCATTCTAGGGTAAATAATGTGTTCCAAGACTAACGGCGGTCATAAAATTTTTATACAAAACACCATTTTGGAGTTATTTAATTATTTTGAATAAATTTCCTACACTAAATATTATATATTTAATATTTTTATTCTGTCTTCGTCAATGATATACAGAATGACTAAAAATTATCTTTTTATTTCCAAAAACTTTTAAGAAAATTTATAAACTGCACAACCCTTAACATAAACCAGATCACAAATTGAAACATCCACAAAATAAAAAAAAGTAAAACTACCACAAACCAACCAGTTCACCACAGAACTACATATCATAATACCCATAATCATCTCTACATCCCACACAAAACTCCCCTTTTGTTATAGCTGATTCCCACTCAAAGTCCGATTTATGTCACCTCAAGTAGTAATTAATTTTCTCAAAGTTCCCCGCCTGATCCAGTAAAGGTTGCACTGTGTAAGGTTTCTTGATCAAGCGGTCTTTTTTGAAGGCAATAATCACACGTTTGTCCCGCATAAGGAAATATCTGGTACACATCAATGCTATACAGGACTTATAATACCACACCTACTCAGTTTATAACTCTAGAAAAATATTTATTTGAATAATCCATGATTTTAATAGGGTTTTAATTCAATTAACACATTTATTTAGATATTTCAATGATAAATCCTTTTCAACATTTTATATTAATAATTTACCACAAGAGTGTTTTTATTGTCATTTAAAAAATTAGGCTATTATAATTCTGCCCCTCTATCGACTTATCATCTTCAATAATTATCTTTGGTGGTCTTCCTTGAATAGCTTAGGCCATTGAGCATGAACATCAGACTCATACTCTAATATCTCTTCCAAGATCCATCTATGCTTCCTCTAAATATGGACAAGTGGTACTTTATTTCCTCACAACACCATTTAGCGTTGATCTATGATCAGCACTAGAATCTCCTTATAGGATAAATAAGTCTCTAAATAAATGTCCTATCAATCAATAACATGGTAATGGTTAGGTATTTACTTATAAATCCCTGGCATGTGGAACACATCATGCATACCTCAATAACATGAAGGGAGGTACAGACAATACACCACATCCCCTATTTAATAAATGATCATAAAGGTTCCCACAAAACAACATGCTAACATGCCCTGCTTTCTCATACTTTTATGCCCTGATGAAGGTGTCACTCTCAAAAAAACGTGATCTCGCATAGAAAAATCTAAGGGTATCCTCATACAGTTTGTATATGATCTTTTTCTTTTATAATTGGTGATCAATATCTTTTTCATCAACTACAATCTCTTAAATGTCCCCTAAATCATATTAGTTCCAACAACTGCTACCTCACCTACCTCATACTAATAGATCATTGAGCGACATGGACTTCGATAAAGAGATTCATATGGTTCCATCTAAATTGAAGCTGTTAACTTTTATTGTATGAAAAAAACCAAGGTTAGTTGGTCATCCCTTTCCCCCACTAAAATTATACACACACGCTCAATGCCAATCATATAATATGTATATAATCCTCTTAGATTGTCCATTGGTCTAGGATAATACATCATAATCCATATTAGATGACTTCGTAATGATTTCTGAAATCCCTAAAAAAAGAGGGTTGTAAAACATGCATATCTATCTGAAACAATGCTAAAAGTGACTCAATGAAGGTGAAGAATCTCTGAAACATAGATATTTTGATGTTTTTCTATTTATTGTGTCTCTCTAGTTATTAAGAAGTGAGATGACTTCATTAACCGATCAAAAACTACCCATACTACATCACAAATCCTCAGGGTGCTAAGTAACCCCATAAAAAATTCCATCATGATGTCCTCCCACTTCTACATAAGTATCAGAAGTGACTGTAATAATCCATCAGGATATAGGCTCTCATATTTTACCAGCTGATAGGTAAGGCGTCAAGATACGAAACTAGCAATGTCTCTTTTCATCCCTGGCCACCAGAAATGCCTCTTGAAGTTATGGTATATCATGGTCTCACCAAGACATACTGCCCATCTAGAGGTATGGTAATCCATCATCATCTCCTCTCTGATAGAATAAGGGACTGCCACTCTCTCTTGTAGCATGACCGCATTGTTTTTATCCAATGTCCATCTAACTTTCAGGTCACCCTCAGCCAGATTCACCCTAATGACAACCCAATATAGGTCAGAATCTCTACCAATCTTCATCTGATCCTCAAGATACAATGTAATCATTAAATTTAAAAAATTAATATATCCTCGATAAGAACATCAAACTCTACTACTCCTATAATGTCCTCTCACCAATATCCTATTCAAACTCTATCTTATGACTTAGAGAATTGGTAATTAAATTACCTTTCTAAGGTAAATACGCCATCTCACTATTGAACGTCTGTAGATACACAACTAAGTTCATCTATTTGAGTTTCAGGCCCCTCTACATAAATACATAACAAAGGATCTTGTGCTCCATGTAAATAATAAATATCTCACTGAATAGGTAGTGTCTCTGCACTTCAGATCCTAAACCACCACTGCTATCTCCACTGGTAGTTCATCTCATGAGGGGGTAGATAACAAGGCTCATATGTTAATACCTTCTCTCTTTTCATGATAACTTACCCCAAACCAATGCCTGATGCATCATAGTACACTTCAGAGTTGATCCTATATTTAGGGTGTGTTAGTACTGGAGATATCATCATCCCTATCTTCATTTAGAGGAAAACCTCCTCACATTGGTCTGACTACTAGAACTACACTCCATTCTTTTTAAGTTCATTAATGGGTACTAAAAGTCAAGAGAATTCCTTGATAAACCATCAGTAATATCCTTCTTAAACCAAAAATTTCTTAATATAAAACACATTTTGAGGATGTTTCTAGTACAATAATAATTCAACATTCATGAGGTATGCCAATATACATACTTCAATGGCATGGAAAAAATCTTGTGTGCTCGAAGCATACTCAAGACTATCTCTAGGTTCTTATCATTTTGTTTTGGTGTTGATGATTATATAAGGATATAATCAATGAATACTATGATTAATGATTCCATTTATTGATGCAAAATATTGTTCATGCATTCCATGAACACCACTGGTGCATTTTCATCCTGAACAACATTACTAAGTACTCATATATTCCATATCTACTCCAGAACACCGTATTTTGAATGTCCTATTCAATAACTCACAAATTGTGATAGCCCAAGGATAGATCAATCTTGGAGAAATATTGGGCTCCACATATCTTATCAGAGAGATCGTAGATCTTGGAAAACAAATATCAGTTCTTTACTATCACCTAGTTCAACTTTTGATAGTCAACATATATCCAATGACTACCATCTGCCTTCTTGGTGAATAACACTGGTACACCCCATAGTGGATTAATAGGTATGATAAAACCTTTCCTCACTATGAAATTAAACTAAACCATTATATCTTTTAGCTCAATTAGATCTATATGATTTGGAGGTATAAAAATGGGTTGCACCCTTGGTACATTCTCTGACTAAAAAACAACTCCTCTTTATAGAGGGAGTCTTATGTAATCATCTTGAAAAACATATGGATAGAGATCCATGAATGGTGTAAAAATGAATATGATACCACTGATCCCCTTGAAAGATATAATTCCTCCATCTAAGTTGTTGTTGTCCTAATATGACTCATGTCTGGTCTGACTCTACGTATTCCTAGTTCCCACTCTCCATTCATCAAGATATTCTATTCCCTTGGTGATGTAAAAGATGCCCACCTACGATAGTAAACAATGTAAACTCAGAATCTAGTCATCTAGTTCATACTAATAACCACATCAAAAGTTGTGATATCTAGAATCCTAAATTTCCACAATTTTCCACCTATAGAAACAACTTGTGGAAACTCTGGGCATCGGTAAAGATAGTCCTCTCTTATGGACAATGTTGTATCAATGTAGACTTACTCAGATGACATCTTGACTTGTATGTCAAGTCAAAAAAACTACCTATGAAAGAATAAAATAATGGGAATCACCCATATAGAAAAAAATTTGTAGATAGAGTGGAGGTTATCTAAAAATTTACCTTGAATGGTGGATGGTCCCTCCCCACTATTTGTTGGAATATGATCCACTACATAAACCCATCCTACGTCATCTCTACAACCCTATTTTTGAATAGATGATGTCTGAAAAGTTTGTATCTTCTACTAAGGTACCTTCTTGGACCTCATATCCCCTATTTGTGTTGGCCTCCCTCTATTATATGATAATATATCACAAAAAATTTCAGGTGTCCTTTCCTCCCACATTTTCAGCACTGGATTTAGGGCGTCCTGCACACATGAAATTATTGTCCTATCTTCCCATAGTTAAAGCACTGCTGGTTACCTCAAGAAGGGACTTAGGAGACTGATCTCTTCTGAACATGCATGTCACTACTCTTCTACATATTCACGACCATCCTTTTCCAACCATCATAAGTGATTTTCATAACAATAGTTAATGATCCACTGTTATGAGTAGTGAAAGGGAGGAAAATTCAAGTTATTATTCCATTCTTTAGAATCCTCTATATAATCAGGGCCTTCCTCAAAAACTCCAGGTAAGAAGCTAGGTTGATGCTTCTGACCTACTATCTATGGTCAAATCAAAGATTGATTTCAAACATCCTAGAATTCTGAGCCGCATTGCTGGCTATAAGTGGTGTGAAATGAAGGATCTTGGGTAAACATGAAGAGTATGATGATAATTTCATGGAACCCTGATGGATCTCCATGAAATCCTATACTTGATCAATATTTAGCATGTTGGAAAAAACTATCTAAAAAATAGGTCATTTAAGGCCTACTAGGTGAGACCCCCACATCATCCAACCTATCCCATAACTCCCCACAAACACCCAGCAAGTCCCTGTGGCATGAAGGCTGCCAACTTCCCCTTCCTTTTTGATGGCATCTATGTGAGGTCAAGGATACTCTCTATGATATCCACCCAATCCTCAATATCTTTTGATCCACCATTACCTTGGAAGGCTGGAGGATGTTGGAGTTGGATATCCCTTGCATATTCAACAATGGTTGTTGGTGGTGGCTGATATGGAACTGTTACTTGCACCACTGGAGTTGGGGAATGGACGTGCATAAGAGAAGCCTACTTAGTTGGAAGTACCACTAAACAACTATGTAGTGTCATCTTCTAAAACAAATATAGGATTAAGAAAATGAAATTTCTTAAATAGTCTATGGTATTAAACAAGTTTTTCCAAGGAGTTTACTCTTAACCTAAGGTATTCCCTTTATAGAACTAACCCTTGTTTTTGTCCCTACATGTTATTCATAGTCATCATATATATACTAACACAACAACATGCCCAATTTAACAAATTAATGCTACTAAAGATATATCACACAACATGAAAACATAGATATATCACATAGAAAAAACCATCCCGAATAGATAGAACAATTCAAGGAATTTAATTAATGAACTACAATGTAAATAATAACAGGTACATATATGTAATGTAAATATATGTTCCTATTCATGATGCAAAAAACATAAATGGAATCTAATAAATCAAATAAACCATCATGTGAATCACATGAGTTGATTTTAATCAATAGTAACAACAACCCATAATTTCCCAGTTTGTGGAAACTTGGAGTTCCACTATACAATGTTGGTCAGGAACTGGCATAGTTCTCCTTCTCGAGTCCAAACAATCCTAAATATAGTCTAATAAGTACCCAACCAAGAAAAGAGAAGAAATTAGTTAGGGAGTCTTAACCTGCCTCTCTTAACATTTTGTAACATCCTGATTCGAACCTCTGGGATTATTCTGGAATTCCACATGACCTCATTCATGCCTCACAACATGCAAGAGGCTATCGACTAGAAGTGATGGTCTAATTATGTCATTGGGGAGAATAAAAACTTAGTATCATGTCATAGGATAAATAATAAATAAGAAAATATAATAAATAATCAGAGTAATTATGCATAATGTAAATGACATAAATTTTATTCAAATAAAAGTTTCTCATAGTGTGGGAAGTATATCAAGAATTCAAAAAATTGATGATAAATAAAAAGGTTGTAGGGTTCTCTAGTGTATTTATGGGTCCACCCCATATCGTTGATCCATCTACACAGTCATCCACCATAGAGCCCTTTCCCTTCACTGGGTCTTTAATGAAATATTCAAGAGCATAAAAATTTTGGAGTAGGGTGTGATTACTAGACTCAATAGGACACCCTAATGTATCATTAACATGATGTTATCAAGTATTCAAGTGTATTCCATAATAATAATAAATGAACAAAGTAGATAAACATAAAATCCAAAACTGAGTAGTAGTGTGCTTGTCAAGCATCCAAAACACTTGGTCGTACCTGCTTCAGTTCTATTTCAGATGATTTATGAATGATTTGGAAGTAACAAACCCTCCCATGTACATTATCCTCATGGTGTCATGGAGGTGATACCTGACATCATCTATCCCTGAAGTTGACTGTGTCACCTAGATCCTATAGAGGATAATAACTAGTACTCACATTGACTAAGAAATCTTGTGGTGAATGGAACATGGAATCAATGAATCCTCGATCACACCATCGACATAATTCCATGGAATCCACGTAGCTTCACCCTATGCTCAGGACCCTCACCGCTATGGTTTCAATCAATCATTCTCACCCACTAGGGAAAATTATTTTTGACCAGTCCACCTGTTTCAAATACCAATAATAACCAATAAGGCATGGTAATATATATATATATATATATATATATATATGGAGAGCACATAGGTAGTCATAATATATCAACATAAGTATATAGCTGCATAGAAAAGAACATGCAATCATGGATGAAAGATACCCTGATATATCTCCTGGAATGACAACAATTTTTATGAGCTACACACACACTCACAAAATCAAGCATAGAAAACTAAAATTTTAAAAAATTTAACCATCAATGAAACAATATTAAACACAATCCCAATAAGGTATAGAACTTTCTACCACAATGTTTTTAATGTAAGTATAAAGAATAAACTACCCTATGTGCTTCGATACACCCCTTCCTGGCCTTATTATTGTTACCATCAACACACCAATGTTCAAAATTCATTATGGGTTACTAGAAAAAAAAAGTATTTTATTTAAAAAATAAATAAAATATCACATGCGATGATACCTTCCCTCTCCTAGATATTTTTTTGAATTATCATAAAAATATCACGTGCGATGATATTTTCTCTCTTCTGAATAATTTCCAAATTATTGTTTAGGTTAATGAATATAATTGCAGTATTTTCCTTCCAAAATAATTAAAACATGATAATTTATTATTTAATATCCTCTATAATTTCCTTTTTATAAGTTAATACAAATTATCCTTTTATAATTATCCTTTCATGATTTAGTATAAATTATCCTTTAATAATTATATATTATAATTTCTTGTAGATTATCCATATATAAATATATTTTGATAATTTCTATAAATTTTCCTTGATATTATCCTATAATACTTCTTTTACAAATAAGGTAATTATTTTCAACATATTCAATAATTTATCCTTTGCAATTTTACATTAATAATTTTATTTTTAATAAAATTTCCCTTAATGTAATTATAAATACACATACATACATATATATATCCATATATATAAATGTGTGTGTTGTGTGTGTGTGTGAGTGTGTTGATAATTTATTTTAAAATTATCATTTGATAATCCAGGAATTGGGTTTTGAAAATCCTAAATAAATTATCCATAATGGTAAAAATGTGATTCTGCATATATATGTATGGATGTATATATATATATATATATATATCTATTTGGATTGTTGTATATTTAATAAAATATCCCTATTGACAAAACATGATTATAGATATATATAAATAAGAACTAACCTACAAGCATGGTGTTGTGCACTGTTGAGGGAGGAAGAAGACCACCACCATCATGTGCAGTTCTTGGACAACTGAAGTCAGTCTGATTCACCACATGGGAGGAGGAATCTCCAAACATTTTTTGAAAAACAATATGCAACTTATTTTTATATCCACCCAAATGTGTTTTGGGTTTTACCAAAACTGAGTAATGAAAAATCAATTTTTAATCCAAAAAATACCGAAAAAACACTATAGATTTGTTTAATTATCATAGTTAAGGTTAATATAATTTTTAATGAAGTCAAAACACTCATATTCAAAGATTTCAAATCATTTTTGGGTGTTTATAGAAAGAAACCCTCTTTGGGTAAGATGAACAGACAATAGAAATAAAATAAATAATTTATTTATTTATTTATTTATATAATTATCTATAACATAACTTAATTTGGAATCCAATTGAAATGTTTGTTGTTGATAAAATTTATACCCTTATATGGTAAATCCAATGCTATTGAACTAATGGTGGTCCTTTATTTTTCGTAAGACACATCATTTGAGAGATATTAATGATTTATTAATTAAAAATGTAATAAATAATTGATTTAAAATAAAAAGGTTTTTATCATGAGATATTTATTCAAATGTATGATAGTTACCAATTTTATACATAGACAAGTGTAAACCACAAATTTTGGGCCTAATGGTGGTCTCATATTTTTCCTATGATGCACCGTTTTGGATTTATTCAATTATTTTGAATAAATTTTCTATGCTAGATATACTATATCTAATATGTTTATTCTTTCATTACCAAGCCTTTGCAGGACTTGGAATCCCACACTACTCTGTATCTCACTCGAAAATGTATTCAATTTAATATTCCAAGGTGTTAATTGGGTTTTGAGTCTTTTATACATTTATTAAGATATTTTGTTGATAAATAAATTTTTCCCACATAAGATATTAATAATTTATCAAAAAGAGGTTTTTTATTATCATTGTATAAGTTATTTTATTACAATATCAATTTTTCAAATTCATTATAGAATATCCAAACTCCTCCAAATTAACCCTTATACACACATCACAATTTTTTATAATGAATGCAAAAAAACATCAAAAAAAATCTCGATCATTTATCTTAGCCTATAAATAATTCATGAAAAAAATATAACTCCTCTAAAAATTTCATTAGTTACTTCAATATCAAAACCTTGGATTTTTTAACCATATTAAACTCTTTACAAAACACAAAAAGTTATTCAACATATATCCATGAAGATCCTATCACATAAAATATGTGTCTCAACACAACACTTGAGATTCATATATTTTTTAAGAGATATCCATCCCTTAGTGATGAGAATGTTTTTTCTATGTTATTTGATTTATCCTTCCCTTAATTCAATCACTATCAATAGATAATAAATTATTCTCTATCATTAATATAGATAGTTGTTCCCATTCTTATCCCTCTTTAATATATTTAACAAAATATATGTTAGGGTGTTCTTAATGGGTCTGAAGTGAGAAGGAAGGGTTGAACATTCATTTCCATCATCAAGTTCTCTAACCTGTCTTCTAGTGTATCTATGGTAATGATATCTTCCAATTTTTCTCAGGTAGAAATGAATTACATTTTTATATCTCTACTAGAAATCCATTATTTTATAAAATTAAAGCAGGTCTTATTATACATATAACATGATTTCTATACTAGATTTTTAAATCACTCAATACTACATTGATTATCACAAGAAATATTTTGAGGTATTTCAATATTCAACCTCAAAGCCTCAATCTACTAATTTATATATATCATTCGAGTACATGAACTGGTAGCACAATATATTATTCATGCATAGTATTAAGTGTGACTGAGTTCTATTTATCATAGTTAAAACTTAGACAAATTCTTTACAATAGAAATAAACCTCCATTTGTGGACTTTTTATCATCCCAATCACTTAACCATTCTAAATTAGTGAATCCAAATAGATTCAAGTTCCCTCCATTATTATATATTCATCCAAAAATAAATTTTCCCTTGATTTATTTAAGGAGAATCGTAGAATAAATTATGTTCAACTCTTTATGATCAATAAGATACCTAGAACAAAAGTTCAATAAATAAATAATGTTAGGGTTAGAAATACAAAGATATAGTAGGATTTGTTTAACTTCTTAAGATTTACACAATCACTTTCAGTATCCTCAAATAGTTTTAAGCCCACTTATATATGTATAGAAACTATCTTGGAGACTTTCCTGTTGAACATATTCAATGATTCACTTTCATTTTTTATTGAGAAATAAAAAAATTATTCTTTTTGAAACAATTAAAATCACAAAAAGTATCTCGGTTGTAATATAATGGACATCCTAAATCCAATCTTAAATTGTTTAGAATTTTTTTAAGAACACTCTTGATCACCAGGAAAAGTGATACCATTAACATTTATGATTTTAATGAGAGTAACTAACTTTATTATCTATTATGTATATGTTACTATCCACCATTCCATTGGTGAATCTCAACTCTTTCAACAACTATCTATATTTGAATATAAGGGCTTGGGGGATTACATTAGCTTATATAGTGATCTCTAACTTATAAAATAGATATACATCATTATGAATAATGAATCCCTCAGGCTTCTCAAATATATACATGTTCTTATAGAATGATATTAAAAAATATATATTTAATACCCATTTTCTATATTTTATACTTCATAAAAGTTTTTATATCATTACACATTCAAATATACACAAATAATACAATATAATAATTGGTATCTTCAAGATCAACTCCCTCCACCTATATATAACCCTTTCAAATAGGTCTTTACTTATTAATTGTGACCGCTCCCTTATCATTTATTGATGTCTCATGAACTAGGCATGGTTGTGCTCTAAATCCAAGTGGTTATTTCCTTGGTTCATGGACGATTATACCACATGAGAATAACTACATGACACGTGATCTTTATTTGGACTTGGTAGTGTTCACCTTGATGATTTAGAGACACTACCGTAAGGGTTATTGGTTTATCATTTATTCTAAACACAAGTATCTCATGTATATTTCTTATAATAATGATCTTAACAAGGGATATACGATATTTATAGAGTTCTTACAAGATTAAAAGTTCAAGATAACCTATACTCTTATTAAGGGAAATGTAGTAGAAGATTTTCTCTACATGAGATCTTGTTCGTGGTTTTTGACAGAGGCTTTAGAGTAGTTATCCTAGTTGTGGTTTTCCCTTATAGATGAAGATGGTTTTTATTACATATATTCAATGGTTTTTACCCCACCACTTCTGAAATTTTTTAAGGAGGATCGACATGTATACACCGACTATGATACCGTTTATACTCAAATATCCATGCGAAATTCCCCTGAGGGATTTTATAAAGGTGGGGGAAGGTTATAATTTTTGGATAATGGATGATGGTACCTCTGATGTTTCATAAGGAGGTTATGAGGGAGTTTCACACATACCCCTGGGTGGTACATATATTTGTGGATAATATATATTAGGACCTTCTATATGAGTTTTGGTAGAACGGTGGGAAGAATTTTGTAGTAGAGTTTGTCCCTCGTTGCTACACTTATTAGTAGGTGAAAGTTGAGCACTATCTTTAAATGGGTTTATCTCAATTATTTGAGCTGATAGAGTGAAAATGGAATGGTATATCTATACAATTCATTATGGGATTAACATGGACATCCATACAAAATGATTATGTCTTTATGATCATGGATTAACCCACCATGTCGGACCACTAATTATCTTTCCAAGGATAGAGTTTAGTATAGATTTTGCAGTGCCTTTATGTGTAGGTGATAGTTTGGAACCATGGAGTTACCTTGAATATAATTTTATACTATTATTCTCATTTCACATCATAATTATGGAGAGGATTGTTGGAGGCCTTTGCGACTCCGTTGCATTTGAGTAAGGAGTTTAACCCCTAGACAGACAGAAAGAATGAGTGGACCATTCAAGCTCAGAAGGTCATGTTGTGGGATTATGGGTTAGAATTTTGACATATTTGGAAGGATTGCCTACCATTTGTGGACTTTTCATACAACCACAAATACAATTAAATCATCTATATAGCACTATTCATGGTACTGTATGGGTGACCTTATAGGACACCACCATATTGGAATGATCCTGATGAGTCTACATTTATGGGATCATAATAGGTATGATCTATAACAAATAATTGGTGGATCATCCATGATTTTATGAGGGATACATAGACCCATCATAAGTCATATACAGACTAACGAAGCATAAATTTGGAGTTAGAGTAAGGAGGCCATATGTTCTTGAGGTTCTAACCTCATTGAGGGTTATTTAGATTTGGAAAGTGAAGGAAAATATCTCAATGATTCATTGGCACATTCCAGAAACTGTATAGGATCAATGAGGTGGAATACTTCTTGGGTATACCACTCTAGTAAGATCAATTACACAACATAGTTTACATTTCACAAATGAGGAGGTATGTGAAAGGACTTTCGCATGTTATCAAATTGGGTGATCTTGAAATTGAGGATGATGCTATATTTTTGGAGTAACCAGTGCAGATTGAGGATTGGAAGTATAATATCCTTCATGGGTGAGTGATTACCTCATTGTGTGTTTGGTGGAAGAATGAGAATCATCAATAGAACAATAATTAGTGGGAGTCCCAGATGTGGTATTAGTTCCCGCATTATTTTTAGTATTTTTTCCTTTTCAGAATAAAAAATTAAAAGTTGGGGAGAATGAAATATCTTTATTTTTTCCATGTAAATATTTGAAATATATTTAGTAATATTTTTGGAACCTTGTACTGATAATAAATGATATTCTAAGGCTTAAAGATGCACGGTATTGAAATTATATAAATATTAAATATATTATATCATACACACATATTTTATCTTAAATAATGGAATAACACATGAATTCAGTCCCATATCGAAAATATGAGAACTCTATTGAGTCTGGAACATGGGTTTTACACTAGGTATGATATAAAAATTATTGTGATTAGGCATTTTAATGATGTTCTATCATGAAAGAAAATAATAAGATAAATTTATTTATTTATTTATTATAATGTAGTGACCTAAACCACTCTTTATAAAAATCCTTTTATTTCCAAACCCTAGGGTTAGATTCATTACCCTAGCGATTGAGAGTAGCACTTGGGGGAATAATCTGAGAGGATTATCTAAAGAACAATAGTAGAATGAGTATTTAATACCAATGCTACAATTAGATATTTTAAATCTTATCAAAGATGTTGAAATAAGATACATATTTATTAGTAATCAATCCAAACCCATGGTATGGGTTTTTCATGGTTTATTTATCTTTTTGATTATCTCATGGGTAACACAAATCAAATCAACTAACTGATTTATTTATTGGTCAATTATGTTATATGTTTAGTTTAATTTTACCTAATATATGGATAAATTGTTACTATTTTTTACCATTAACTTTTCTCATCATTATAATGTTAATTAATTGAGGCTAGTTTGGAAAATTGATAAGTTTCATTCCTTATTTTGGGATTTCTAAATTTTTCCCTAGTTTCTTCACATGTTCATCATAAGAAATTTCATTGGTTATAGATTTAATGAATACCTAATATTAAATCATTAAGTGACCATTATTTAGCACAATGAATTGAAACCATGTGTATGGTTCCTAATTGTGAGATAGATCTATTTGTGTTGTGATGATGATTGATTAGGATTAGATTGTGTGTTTAGTTTTTGGTTCGGCTTATGCTAATAGCATAATGTGAGGGTGGATGGTTTTTGAGCAGGTTGAATTCTAGATTCCAATGAGTGGTGTAGGAGAGGGTCAATCGACCTTAGATCCACGATATTTATCATAATTCATGATTGGATTGAAGGTGATAGATGTGGACTAAGATATGTAGAACCATTTATAAGTTCTATGAAATTATTTACTACATGGCATGTAGTATGAAGAACACATTCCATGTAATCCCCTTTATATGATTCTTGGGTTTATATGCATTCAAAAATATCACACACTATGTGACACGTGTAACATGTCATGTATCCCGATGTTGGTGGCTCGGTGTGTACCCTAGAGGGTACATGGACACAGATATGGTGAACAACATAGGCATGGGAAGAATTAATGGGAATGTTCATGTACTCTAATATAACCAATGGAACTAGAAATCACTAGTTACATGGGATTGAATAGAGTAAGCAAGCACAACCAGAGGTACACAAGAACCTTCCATGGTACATAGGTAAACCTAAGATAGACGAGACATACTCTATACTAATAGTACACCCAATGTACATTTCTTATGGAACTATAAGGTCCTTCATCTATTCAGTATAGATATTTTCTATTGAGTGTGATTACAAGGTACATCCCTATGAGGGGTATAGTTTATAATTATGTCCAAAGTATTGAATCATGATACCCTAAATGTGTTTTGTTTTAGATATAGTTTCTATCATTCCTCTATGATGCCCACGGTGGGATCCTATATCATATATTTTTTCCCAGGTAGGGTTCATGGTATCAAAATGGACACCATGGACAGGTAATCGACCCTATATCTATCATATTGGTATAGTTGGGTTTATAGAATCCCCCCAAGGTCCTAGGTGGGTCCCCTATCTAGAAGTAGACATATTTTCAGATATCATGAATATATATTTGGTTTGAACCCATGATAATGACCTCTCTAATGATCTATAAAAATTAAACAAAGCATTATAGTGTGGATTCTTCTAGATGAGCATTCCCTTGAAGCCTTGAGTAGAATCTGATGGTTGATAGTGGTTGATACCTCCCAAGACATAAAGTATATTATGGGTATATCCAGTTTTTAATTTTTTATTATCATTATGTCTCATATTTTTATTAACATAAATGTTTATTTTTGTGATGAATACTCTTGATACATTATTTCTAGTGACTTCGGTGTTTCCTACTAGGAATTTGTATACTAACCCCATCATGGGCTATTCCCACACGTGTTGTATCTTATACAGATTTTAGGACTTCATACGATGTCCAAGAAGAATCAAGGGATGTTTTAGCATAGTTTTATACTAGAGAGGTTGAGGACTATACCAGTGTGGTATTTTGATAGTATCCCCCTCCTTCCGAGTATGATGAACATTATTTCTAGTTTTCAGAGGGATTGTATTTGGACATTATTCTTTTTTGTACTTTTCATACTTTGATTTTGGGATATATAAGTATGCATGAATTTGGTATCAGTTAAACTTTACATTCATAATTTTATGGGATTGTATATGTGTGAATTTGAACATGTACCTTTGGATAAGGCCTCCCATGTGTGTGATATTCATTCCCGACTTTGGTATCCTTCCCCAAGCTTATTATAAGTGGGATTGGTGTTTTCATTCTTAGCATACTACTAGATAAAAAGGTCCTGATGTGTTGTGTCTTGAAAAATAAAGAGAGATATAAATTTTGGTAATAAAATTTGTGTTATGTACTATCCAAGATATTTTTATAATATAATTTATTATTGATTAATTATTTTGAAGAATGGGTAAGTGAGATATAGATTCTTCATGTGACCAATAAGTGAGATGAGTGATTGAGTATATTAATATATATCATCATAACATAGTTTTCAATTGGTTAAATAAGTTTTCATTCATGATGATTCATCATAAAATATTGTTAATTAAATTATATTTAATGGGAATCCTTCTTTGAGTGACTTATGTGGTGAGATGAGTCTTTTAGGAAGAGACAAGATGATTTCCCTAATAGGAAATTCTAGATAACCTCATTCCATTATTTGGGAGAAACATACTATAGTATATGAGGAATGAGTTTTAAAATGATGTATGGAATTTATAATATATGATATGTGAACAATGGTGAATATTAAAATAAAGAAAAACTCTAAAATAATAATTTATATAAACATAAAGGGATAAAATGTTCGTATTATTGGGATGTAAATCCTTCTTAGATATATATTAACATTCTAGTGAATTTCTTTATAAATGAATAAGCTTGAATTGATAATAGTAATTGGATATTAAATTGAGACTCTCTATGATTATGAATGAGTCATATCTTGATGTGGAAACACATCATATCAAAAAAGCTTATTATTAGTAATAAAAATAGTGTCAGGAGTATGAGAATGTAAATTCAGTTTGACTAATGGAATGTTGTAGGAATTAGGATTATTGGGATATGTGCATATGATAGTGGGAATTTAGTTAGTCAGTTGGTAATATGGTTTAGTGACTATAAGTAAATTATTAAGCTCTTAGAACTTATTATACTAAGGAATGTTTTTGTATGACAATCCATGTAATAATTAGAGGGTTAATTAGAAGGTCGTGGTTTAGAAAAAAGGAATTAATTATTATGTTTCTATCATGAGTAAGGTTAGGTACCATAATTGAGTTATGCATATATAATAGAAATTTTAGTCTAGAAATAATATTTGTGTAATATGGATTGATACATATTCTAATAATTTGATATATTTATAGACTCCACAATGATTTTGAGAACTATAAGTGTTTTTTAGTGACTAAATTATTTCTTTAAGTATATGGTGGATGATTCACATTATGAGTAGTTAATGGGAGGTAGTGTTTGGAATTTTTTTAATATGTAAGATAATAATATTGAGAAATTTTAACTTTTTGTGTAAAATTAAATTAAATTATAGGGTAACACTTAGATATAGAGTGGGGATAATTCTGCATGGTAGGTTTTAATTCTAACGAGTGGGATGATCTTTAAAAATTGAATAATGTTTCTAAAGGTTAATAGAATACTTAATTGATTTTGGAATTTTAATGTGTAAATATAATGGAGAAACATGGATAGTATACACAAATTGATCTAATAATTTATTGTTGTGATCAGATATAGAAATGAGATATTCTAATATAGGGTAAATTGTACATTTTAACCAGGTGTAATATGTGTTTTTGTATGTAGTATGTTTTTATGTTCATTATTGTAGGTATTTGACCCTTTTAGGAATAAAATATTAATTATGGGTAGATTATAATGACCATTTTTTTTAATTTTAAGATTCTTTTTCCTATATGACTTTGGATTTTTTGGTTTATTTTTTATTTTATTTCATATATTTTATATTTTGAAGGTGAGTTATTTTTTGGATAAGAGTTAGTTAAAGGAGTATAATTTTTTCATAAAATAATTACAGAAAATGTGAAATTTTTATCATTTCGTTATTGGGGAATAAATGACATTTTGGGGTTCTTTATAAATTTTTATTTTTTATTTTTTATTTCATTCACTTTATTCTAATATATGGTACCACTCTCTCTAAAATTTCTCTCATCTTATCCCCCTATTATATAGGTGTCTATAGTATAGATCATAATATATTCGTGAATATTTTATTGAAATCTGAAACAAACAATGACACTAATGTTATACACAATATTTTTTTGGCATTCCATTTTCAAATCTTTATGATGAATTTAAATCAAATTTTTTTATTTTTTATTCATCTTCTTATAATTACTTTAAATGGATTATAATTATTTATTTTTCATGAAAAGAATATATTAAGGTTTTAATGGGTATCCCTATATTTCCCTTGTGATTTAAATTGTGTATCGTGTATAATCATGTATGCATGTTTTGGGAGAAAGTCATAGGTAACCCAAATTGGTGGTCCGGGTGTTTTTATATTTAAAAACTAATTCATATATCTAATAAGATAGATGAAAAAATTACTCCCAATGAATAATGATTTTTGGTACCTATATGAGGTATTCACTTGTTATTCCTATATAAGGATTGGTGTAGAATGATACCAAAATGGGTAACCATATTATCCAAATCCATTTCGGTAAATTTCATTATCCTAATATTATATAGATTTAAATTATCCCAATGGTGATTGAATTTTTATCTATATATTTAGAATTCATTCATTATTCATATATGGGGATTGATAATTAATAGTATCCAAATGAGTATCCTCTATATCCAAATATTTATGATCAGATCCTTATTGAAAAATATTATTAATATCAACATTCATTCCAAGGAATAATTTTTTTATCATCTATCTAGGTAGTCAATCATTGTGAATATTTTCTGAATTTTAGAGATAGGCCAGCCAAACATGTTGATTGAGTATCCTAAATTTTATGAATAAATTTGTGTGATAAATTATAAATAAGATTATCCATGTTTCATTGATTATGTAATTTATATACCATACATTAATTTTGTTACTATTATTACCATAAAAATAAATATTAAATATATATTTTTAAATTATAATTCCTTAAAGTATTTTTAGATTTAATTTGTTAATAATAGAAAATTAAAATTATGAAAAATAATAAGTGTATTTTTTTTAAGTAATCATATGACGAAATATATATTTTAGAAAAATCTTGAATAAAATTTTGTTATAGTTTTCCTAGAAGTCCAAATTAATATTACGGTCATATGAATTAAATCATTTTTTTTACTATGTTTTGAAAAAAATAGTTTTAATATTTTAATAGATCTCATGGTTCTTATTAAGGAATAGAATTTAGTGAGTCATATTAGAACAAATCATGGTGAATTTTATTGTCAAATATCTAGTGTTTAGAATTATTAATGAAAAAACACTTATGAAAGTTAAAATGAGTGTGGTATAAGGTGTTTTCTAAAAATGGGAATGTTCATCATGATAGAGATATTTTTAGTGATTTTTGGGGGTAACATTTTGAAAAATACATGATTTATAGATGGAAGAAAATATAGACATGCTAGATATCATTGTTTTAAAAAATTGGTAAATATCCCAATCCAGTTGAATTATTTTGAATGATAATTTTATATGGAAAGAAATAATGATTAAAACATGACATGGATTGGATAATTGTTTTTTAAAATAATACAAATCTTTTTTTACAAATGATATAAATGGTGATATTTTATAGAGATACGAAGATTCCAGGCCATGGATTTCATATTAAATTCAATGATTGACTCAAAATGACATTAAAAACTATTCGTCATTTCATGGTAGTAAAATGTAAGCATAAAATACAATATAAAATTCCTATATGAGGGGATATAGTTTTTCAATTAATTGGGTAGATAATTTCTCGGTTTTTGGTGATATAAATATAAATTTTTTCCCATGATATGTAAAATAAAAGAATAATTTTATTGAAATGAAATATTGAGTTTTTATATTAAATTGGGTAAAAAAGTTCTAATAAGGTGAACAAGATAAGAAATAGATATCAGTTATGCATTTGAATTAGATAGATAACACATCTCTAAAATAGAGAGGTTTAATTATCCATGATACACCAACATAAATAGGAATAGGAGAACACTAATCTAGATGAACATGAATCATCTTCATATACCAAATGATATGTAATTTTCTTATTTTTTATTGGAATTATTAAAACATATATTCTTAAGGTGTGGTGAGTTCTTATTGATTGTGAGAGTAGTTATTTCTCAAAATTGTTATTTTTTAAACTTATATAGATGTTGAGTATGATTTAAATATTTAAAACATAAAATATAAAATAATTAAGTTTATTCTCCTAGGGTATAGAATAGTGTGGGTGAAATAAATAAATTTTCTTATGTATTTTTTTCATTTTAAATTTCTTATTCAGTGAAAAAGTGAGTGTTTTACAAATCAGGAAACATGGTTGTTTGTAAGTGGTTAATTTTTATTGAGATGAACTAATTCAACCCCACCCCAATATGAGGGTATCATACCTCTATATGACCAGGATGTAGTGTAAATTTATACTATTATAATAGGAATGGGTTTCTATCTTTGTAAGATAATTTTTTTATAGTTAATCGTAAATTAATTTCTGGCTATGAGAGACACAACATCTAACTATGGAAGGTTACAATAAATCAATACAAATAATCATTATTCCTAAATGTCTAAACATTTTCTATTTATGGAATTTTCATAAATATATAATTTATATCACTTATAAAATGGGATAGTAATGAGTTCAATACCAATTCCAAATAAATCAATGATTTGGGTGGAGCATTGTCTAATGAAACGAAGATAAATGAAAGTCCATGTAAACCCTTAAATAACATGTGGGAAAAGTTATTAATTGAAATTAAATGTATATTAATGGTTTTAGAAGAAAATTACATGGTGTATTAAATAAGTATAAGTACATTATTATAACGGACATGCATGAACTTAGTGAAACTACTAAAGATGCCAATGTTGTGAAAAATATCATACTAAGGTTTCCAAGTTACATAAAAACCTAGAGTATTGGGGATTGATGAAAAGTATCTATATACTATCTCATTATATGATCATTAATTTATAACCATTTCCTATGATATGATAAATAATGTGGATATCCATTTGGAAGTGGAAATATCTCAATAATTTGAATTCAAGGAAATAAAAAAGAATATTTTTCCGTAAGATATAGATGGAAAATTTGATGATGAGAATAAGTTAATCTTTACTCAAATATGATATTAGGAATAGTAAAGTTTAAATTAATGCCTCCACTTAGATGAATTTAATTTTTAATTTTTGGGAACATTTTTGTTACATTTCTCATTCAGTTCTAAGATGATGTGTGAGATGATGTACCCATGAAAAAATATTATGAGGATATGAAAGAAAATAATATATCAAAGAAAATTATAATTAAGAAATATAATTTATATTCAAAGGAGGATAAATTCCTAGAATAATCATATGTGGTGGAAAGAAATGATTTAAAATACCTCAATAAGGAACTTTATTGGGATTTCATTCACAAAACATAATGTAAGGAACAAATCAATTGTGATGATTTTAAATTTTGGGCATAATCTACCTCATGTTTCAATAACGGAAATTCGTGGAGAAATATATATTTGGGGGGATTAAATGATGAAAACAAATGTTATTTTATATGATTCCAAGATTTATATATAGAAGTAAGAAGAAGATAAAGATGAGTTTGTGATTAATATTAAATTTAATAAATATTATAAATATATAAAAATCAGTTAAATGTATTTAGACGAAGCTCAAAATTGAATAACAATGTTCTATATTCAATGTATTTACCAACAAAGTGAAAAATTATTATGAAAATTAATTTTGTAAGTTGTATCAATGGTGAAATGGAAATGGTAAATAATATTAAAATATATCCTATAAAAAATCTATAGTAATTCAAAAAAATATTTTATAATGATAAAAAAGAGAGAATCCGAATTTATTAGATGATAAATACTTTAATGGTAGATAGAAGGCCAAAAGATCCCACTCTTATAAATTATATTTGTAACACCCCGACCCCAGTTACCCAGAGCCGGTGCATTATTTTAATACATTGGCATGATTACAAGGAATCAAGTCATGAAGGACCGATTAGTTTAGCATCCTTAGAAAATTGATTATATACATTAACTTGACATTAAAATTTAAAACATAAAACACAACATAGATAGTTATTTGAGAACTCCATTATTCAATTTATCTTAACCCTGCATATCAATCATAATACACTTCTTGGAATCCTGGGAAAATAAAACATAATAAAGGGGAGATCTCAGATGCCCAGTAAGGGAAAATAATTTAGCAGAAGCTATAAACTTTTAAGGAAAGATGTGTCATAAAAATAATAGATATTTTAAACATAAAAAATAACATCATATGGAAAAAATAAATCAAGAACTACCATATAAACATGAACATGGATATTATACTAGTCAAATAATCACATTTAATAACTAATTTCATAATGAGGGAATGCCTAACGTTGGACATCATTATCACATAGTCAAGGCCCTGTGCCAAGACTACAAATAAAATTTTTGTCAAGGACTTGTGCCAAGACACTAGTTTGTATCATGAGACCTACCGATGCATCGAGGAGCTATAGCGGGCTCCACCTTTCACTTACTAAGTCCACTGCATTCCTCCTATGAAAAAGTTGAAACATAACATAAACATTCGTATTAAAACTATCATACTAAATGTTAATACATTAACCATAAAACATGAATAGTATAAAAATAGAAAATCCACAGTAAAACATATCATAACTCATTAAATACAATATGGAAGATAGTATTATAATAAATCAACCTCAATCAAAAATAATATCTTGTAAACGATGCTGACATAGTTGAAAATGATGAGTAAAAATTTTTGAGAGAAATATACTTTTTGTAAAATCATTTAAAAGTCACACATTTATAAAGGAATTAATTTAAAATAGATTTATGAATCAAATTGTCACATACCACTTTGAAACTTTTTAAAAGAATTATCATTTCAAAACATTCATGTCCATATAAATAAAGAATTAAAATCATTTTGAAAAAACAGACGTTAATTAAATAGATTTAGAAAGATAAATCATTAAAACATTTAAAATTCTGATCTTGATAAAGTGTAATTTTCACAAATCCTTAAAATATTCATTTTGAAATAATTTTTATGAAAAATTGACATGGATGATAAAAATTTCCCTATAAATACATACACATAATCAATCTCGGATAATAATGAGATTGAAGAATTAACCCTTACCAATTTGGTAACTTACGAAACATACACCCCATGAATGAAGTATCATACAATGAAGATGTAAATACACATAAATTAATGTTTATTAAACAAATAATACAATTATGGGAAGTATATACACCACACAAAAGGAAATAGTGTCAATATAGCATGAATCTCACGGGAATAAGTCGTGAGATGAAAACCCCTTACTTCGTTGTAATCAATCGAGCCATATGACAAAAATTTAATAACAACAAAATGAATCACATAATACCATGAATATAAAGATAATCATGATAATATATATATATCAAATGATAGTACCCAATAAACCGTATTTAATAAATAAGTGGCGAACAATGGAAATCTCAAGGAATTAAAAGTGGGATAAGGAACACCTTACCTTGCACTTTCCTTTAATCAAGGGCATGTCTATCATCCTGTATGAAGGTCGTAGTATGTTATTAAATTATAACAGAACCATATTAATATTTATGATATCATTCATGATTCATTTATTACTTTATACTACCCATTTAATAATAATTTCCATGTTAAGTTTACATTTCGGGTAATAATCGCTTTCTTTATTGTACGTGTTTTAACTTGTTACTCTTGATTGTATCACTTAGATAAAGATTTAAATACATCCAGAATATAAAAAAAGATTTATATATCATATATATTAGAATATAAATTTTTATAATAGACATATATATGAAATGAAAAACACCATTTTTGGAGACGATAGTCCGTACGTACGCATAAACGCTGTTTCCATTTTCATATCGTATTGAACGAAACTAAGTGAATAAGATATATGTGAGTAAATATATATATATATATATCTACAGTAGCATTATTATGTCATATATTACATACTTATTAGTAATATATATACTTTTATAATCGTCGATGAATGGTGAATGTGGAAATGAATCCCATCGCGTCATGGAGACGGTAATTCGTACGTACGCACGAGAAATAATATCATTTCTTTAAAGGTGTGGAATTGTATGGTATATTAATTTAAATAGACATTATAATGTTATTTTAATTTTTTATATACATATTTCTCATCATTATATCCATCCAAATAACATAGTGTTGAATAAAAAATTACACCACGACGTGGAGACGGTAAGCCGTACGTACGCACGCATAGTGACATTATCATTTATAAGATGGATAGAATAATGAATATAGTTTTTCCATATTTATAATAACATCATAGTATATATAAGATACTATATTTATTATTTTATAATTGAAACAACAAAGTAATAGTAAATAGAAGAATAAGAGAACTTGAAAGAGGGTGGTGAAATCATTACCTCTTCTTCAGGTTCTTAATTTTGATTTGATCAAAAGGACTCATTAGGTTGTCTTTCTGACCAAATAAGTCCTATATAATGAAGGTAGTATAGTTGGGAGGATATTTGGGTAGGATTTTGGCGATCCAAATGGCTTTGGTGGTGTGAATTTGAGATAAGGAGAAGTGCTCTTTTATTAGAGGGGTGAGGGGCACCTAAGGAAAGACTTAAAATATTATTTTATAATAAATTCATTTTCGGTTTATAAGGGATAAAACATGAATTATTTAATGGATAATGTGTTTATGGGTTGACAACCACTCAACAAATAGGTTTTAGACAGGTTTAGGTCACCATATTAACATTAACATTTATATTTAACTCCTAGTTAAATAGTTTGACATTTACCGTGTCTCTTTTTATTTTTATATTATATGGTTACTAAACTTACAATAAAATGCCAATAGAACCCAAATTGGTTCACTAATGTCATATATATTATTATATAATTCTTTTGTCAGAAACATAGATTTTTAGGATTATTATATCAATTAATAATATAATATTTGTTATAAAAACTATTTTATGTCATTTTTTAAACTATTTGGTATATTTTTTAAATCATAAAAGCATGATTACGTCAAAAAATATTTATCTAACCCAACATAACATGTCATAATAACATATAAAATTAGTGTAATTTATAAAAAGTCTCAAATTACATTTATTTGGATATTTATAATGTCAATTATTTTATTCTTTCATTAATACGGTAATTACTACATCATCATTGTGTCATAGATAGATTTACTTATTTAATGGATTAAAATTATAAATAAAATACAATTATGTAGAAAATATTTTTAGATTTCAAATTAATATTTATAGTCTAATTTATCTTATGTATAACCCTATATTAAAAATGTTTTTGTTATTAAACTTTGAATTTCACTCTTTTAACTCTTCTTTGAATTAAATAATAATAAATGTCCTAATCTAATCCATGTGGACCTAAAGAATCATATTTTATTCCTAAGGTTGTTTCTGGTTGAATTACACTTATCTAATAGAATTTATACATGTGTTAGGGTAAGAATAATATCATTTTTACCCTTAGTTACCCTTTTTACTTTTAACTGTGGTAAATAAAAGTACAATGTCACTATTCTCCAAAAATTATTTTTATCTTATTGAATCAAATTTTTCTTACTGATATCAACTGTGTCTCTCGAGAGTTTGAAATTCCACTCACAGAAGTGGTAAAATTATGTTTTATGCGAATTGGCAAATTCTCATAGGAGGTGGGTAAAAGACGGTGAAAAGTTCAATAAAATTATATATATATAATATTATTACAAAATGACTCCAATGAATTACACTGAATATATATAGGTATTATGTATCTATTTTGACCTAAAATAAATTTAATTAAAATAAATAATTATTTAAATAAAAAGTCAGTTTTAAATAATAACTCTGTGTTTTTCACTATTCATCAAAAATTGAAAGTTTTCAGAAAAATACCAAAAATTTACCCTAAGATAATTTTGATATTTAGAATTCAAAAATGAACTCTATTTTAATAAATTAAAAACGTAGAAGTTTAATTTATTAATTTAATATTAATTCTCGTTGTCAAAACCAAAAGGCGTATTTTTAAGAAAAAATAAATATCAAAAGATTGACGCTTGTTTATATCCAATCTCAAGTGAAATTACATAAAATGACTAGAATTGGATTAAATGGTAAAAATATAATCTATTTATACTTCCAAACCATTAAAATTTATAATTTAATACTATAAATTATTTTGAATAAAAAAAAATTCAGTTAAAATATATTATTTTTTTACTATTCTTCCAAATATGAAAGTTATCAGAAAAACACAAAAAAATTATTGAAACTAAATTCTTATGTCCCGATTCTAAATAAGAAGTTTATTTTTTCAAATTAAATATATAAAAGATTCAAATATTGGATTTAAAAAGGGTTTACCATTAAATATCAGAAAAAGTACATTTTTTGAAAAATACTTCTTTTATCTGAAAAAATAAATTAGTTCTTACATTATGTCTACAAAACTCATAATATAGATTATACAATTATAAGGATTATATATATTTCAAAATTCAGTTAATACTATTCATAATCACTTTTGAATGGCTAGTTTTGTAAGTCGTGGTGCACTTGAACTTAGTGTTGTGTGTAGTGAAAGTTATTGAATTACTTTGAAAAAATAACGTACTATGAAATATTAGGGTATTTCATTCTTCCCTCCTTCATTAAATTGTGTCATTGCAATTTGCAATTGTTCTTCAAAAATAAAAGGTTGAAAATAGAAAATAATTTTGTGGAGAGCTCATATTTGAAATTGGGTAAATAAAATTTAGTCTTAATAAGAGAGAATATATATATATATGTACTTGACAAGTAAAGTTACATCCTTTAACTAATTACTACCACAAACTCATCATTCACTCCAAAAGATTTCAAAATTTTATTTCTATTTATCCTAATCATATAGGGTTCCAAAAATAATGAATTTATAATTCACATATCAGACCCTTTAATAAAACTCGATTATACCATCCAGGGACTTCATGTAGTCCAATGGTAGGCAATAAATCCAAATCGCACTATGGTGTGGGTTTGATTCCTGCAGATTTGTCCAACGCGAAGGATTGTCACATGGTCTGTGTGTTGTCCTTTTTATAACAATCCAAAAAATAACCTTAAAAATAATATTCAATTTCAAAATTAATCTATTCTAAACTTTAGACTTATCCAAAGTACTTCTATACAAACTCATAGTCCAAAATTTATAAGGAAGTCAAACACAAAGAAGATCCTTTTTTCCAGGTAATAACATGTGAACACCTTCATCATGTATTATTTTAAAACATGGTAACACCCTAAATTACTGTAAAACTTTATTTATTACATTAATGCTCCCTTATCCTTTATATAATAATAGATATATTCCTTATATCCAAAAAAATTAAATATTTCAACAATCCTGAAATAAACAAACCATTAATCAATTCCAAGATAGTCAAGAATATCCAATATAATTTATCCAAATCAACCATCTATTATTAAAAAATTAATACCTTAGTATCAGGATCATATAATCTCAAATTCCCAATGGAATAGTACTGAAATACAATCCTTATTTATTTCCATAATTCATATAACCAATACATCATTGATACAACACTCAAATGACACAATACTATAATAACAAAATAAGAACTCTTAATCATTCCTTTTCAACTTTGGAAGTATCATAACTTGATTCTTATACAATAGCAGTATTTGGGGTATACTCTGATGATTTGGACATTGATTCACATAGTGTCCCAAATCCTTGAAGATGAAGCATTATACATTTGAAACTTTTTTCATATCCTTGCAATCACGTACTTGGTTTCCTTTTTATCAGCACTTATAACAAACTCTCATTCCCTTCAAGCATTTACCAAGGTGATTCTTTCCACATGTATCACATATGGGAAAATCCTTCTTTTCCCTCTTCCATGTATCCATATTTCTCTCATCCATCATTTTCTTCTCTTTCTTCCCTTCAAATCCATGAGACTCAAAGAATTATTTAATTATCTTATTAACACATGATACTATTTCTTCATATGTTGAGAATATATGGGAGACTATTTCACTTCTAAATTTTGGTTTAATACCATGAAATATATGTTCCTTCTTACTCTTTGGATCATACATATTATTGGAGTCCACATTCCTTCTACAGGGTTCCATTTCTATACAATGGCATACACTAGGTCAATTTATGAATTGCAATGAAAAATTCCAAACTTGTAAAATACCTATCATAAATTGAAGAGTTTATGGATATAATCTATAAAAATATTTTCTTTGAGGAGGTATATACTCATAAATCTTTCATAATGATTTGTAAAGAAAATGAGAATTATCCTAAGCATATCCACTGGGAATGTCGTAACCAAGAGTGCAACAAGGCCCGTTGTCGTGCACCAGTTCCCGTTTGAGTCTAGATCAATGTAGTGTTTTTGGGTTTTACCCCTAGGTACATCTGTGTTAGAGCCGCCTCAACCTTCTCGTATCCAAACAGGAATGTATTTTCTAGGAAAAATCACAAAGTCTCTACATTACCAAAATTCTAAGAAGTTATTCTATACTAATCCTCATAGTATATCTTAGGGTAATGTTCTCTAATTAGATTTTATCTAAATCTATTTTCAAAGGTTATTGCTAAACTTCCTCTGATAGTAACTGTAATTCCTTAACCCTAGTTACCTAGATCTAGTACATTATTTTAATACATTTGCATTATTACAAGGAATCAAGTCCTGAAGGACCGATTAGTTTAGTACCCATGGAAAATAGTTTGCATACATTAACATTACATTTAAATTTCAAACATAAAACAAAACATAGATATTTCTTTTAGAATGTCATTATTCCCTTTATCTTAACCCTTCATATCAATCATAATACACTTCTTGGAATCCTGGGAAAATAAAACATAAGAATGGGGTGATCTTAGATGCCCAATAAGGGTAAATAATTTAGCGGAAGAAATAAACTTTTAAAGCAAGATGTGTGATAAAAACAACAGCCTTTTTAAACATAAAATTGAACATAATATGGAAAAAATAAATCAAACACTACCATATAAACATTCACATGGATATTATACTAGTCAAATAATGACATTTAATAACTAATTTCATAATGAGGGAATGCCTAATGCCTGACATCATTACCACATAGTCAAGGCCTTATGACAAGACTAAAAATAAAGTTTTGGTCCAGGCCTTGTGCCAAGACACTATTTTTTCTCATGAGACCTACCGATACATCGAGGAGCTATAGTGGACTCCACCAGTCGCTTACTTAGTCCACTGCATTCCTTATATGAAGAAGTTGAAACATAACATAAACATTCGTATTAAAACTAGCATAAGAAATATCAATAAATTAACCATAAACCATGAATGGTATAAAAATACAACATCCACATTCAAACATATCATAAATAATTCAATACAATATGGATGATTGTATTATAATAAATCAACCTCAATCAAAAATAATATCCAGTAAAGGATGCTGACATAGTTGAAAATGATGAGTAAAACTTTTTGAGAGAAATATCTTTTTTGTAAAATCATTTAAAATTCGAACATTTATAAAGGAAGTAATTTAAAAGATATTTTTGAATCAAAGTGTCCCATAACACTTTGAAACATTTTAAAAGAATTATCATTTCAATACATTCATGTCCATATAAGTAAATCCGTTAAATCATTTTGAAAACATGGACGTTAATTAAAAAGATTTAGAAAGATAAATCTTTAAAACATTTAAAATTATGATCTTGATAAAGTGTACCTTTCAAAAATCCTTAAAATGTTCATTTTGAAATCATTTTTATGAAAAATGGACATGGATGATAATAATTTCCTAGTACATACATACACATAAACAATCTCGGATAATAATGAGATTGAAGAATTAACCCTTACCAATTTGGTAACTTATTAAACATACACCCCAAGAAATAAGTATCATAAAATAAAGATGTAAATACACATAAATTAAAGTTTATTACACAAATAATACAATTATGGGAAGTACATACACCACACAAAAAGAAATAATGGAAATATAGCATGAATCTCACGGGAATAAGTCGTGAGATGAAAACCCCTTCGTTGTAATCAATCCAGTCGTATGGACAAAAGTTAGTAACAACAAAATAAATCACAGAATACCATGAATATAAATAGAATCATGATAATATATATATATATATATATATATATATAATTACAGTACACAATACACCACATTTAATAAATAAGTGGCGAACAATGGAAATCTCACGGAATTAAAAGTGATATAAGAAACCTCTTACCTTGAACATTCCTTTAGTAGAGGGTACGTTTAACCTCTTATATGAAGGTCTTAGTATGTTATTAAATTATACAAGAACCATTTTAATATTTATGATATGATAAATTATTCATTTATTACTTTATACTACCCGTTTAAAAATAATTTCCATGTTAAATTAACATTTCAGGTAATAATCGCTTTCTTTATCTTACGTGTTTTAACTTGTTACTCTTGATTGTATCACATAGATCATGATTTAAATACTTCCAGAATATAAAAAATGATTTATATATCATATATATTTAGAATATAAATATGTATAATGGAAAAATATATGAAATAAAAAACACCATTTATGGAGATGGTATTCCGTATGTACGCATAAACATTGTTTCCGTTTTCATGTCGTATTGAACGGGACTAAGTGAATAAGAAATATGTAAGTACATATACATACACACACACATATATATATATCTAGTAGAATTATTATATCATATATTACATACTTATTAGTAATATATATAATTTTATAATCATCGATGAATGGTGAACGTGGAAATGAATCCCATCGCGTCGTGGAGACGGTAATCCGTACGTACGCACAAGCGACAATATCATTTCCTTAAAGGTGTGGAATTGTATGGTATATTAATTTTAAAGAGACATTAGTATGTTATTTTCATTATTTATATACATATTACTCATCATCATATCCATCCAAATAACATAGTGCTGAATAACAAATTACACCACTGCGTGGAGATGGTAAGCCGTATGTACGCACACATGGTGACATGATCATTCATAAGATGGATAGAATAATGAATATAGTTGTGCAAAATTTATAATAACATAACACTATATATAAGATACTGGATTTATTATTTTATAATTGAAACAACAAAGAAATAGTAAGTGGAAGAATAAGAGAACTTGGAAGAGGGTGGTGAAATCATTATCTCTTCTTTGGGTTCTTCCTTTTGATTTGATCAAAAAGTCTCATTAGGATGGATTTATGACCAAATTAAGGCCTCTAGGATGAAGTTAGGATAGTTGGGAGGATATTTGGGTAGGGTGTGGCTGAGCCAAATGGCTTTGGAGGTCTGAATTTTAGGAAAGGGGAAGTGCCCTTTTATAAGAGGGGTGAGGGGCACCTTAGGAAAAACTTAAAATATTCTTTTTTAATAAATTAATTTTCGATATATAATGGCTCCAAAATAAATTATATAAAGTATATGGTGTTTCTGGGTTGAAAACAACTCAAAAAAATAGGTTTTAGATAGGTTTATGTCACCATATTAACCTTAACTTTTAGATTTAAATCTTAGTTTAATAGTTTGACATTTACCATGTCTCTATGTATTTTTATATTATATGGTTTATAAACTTACTATAAAATTCCAATAGAACCCCAACTGGTTCATTAATGACATATATATTATTATATAAGTCTTTTTGAGGAACCTTAGATTTTTAGTATTATTATATCAATTAATTATATAATATTTGTTTTAAAAATTATTTTATGTCAATTTTGACACTATTTGTTTTTTGTTTTTTGTTAAAATAATAACAGCATAATTACTTAAAAAAATTGATCTACCCAACCCTAACATGTATCAATAACCTATAAAATTAGTTTAATTTATAAAAAGTCTCACATTACATTTATATGGATATATATATTGTCAGTTAGTTTTATATTTCATTAATACATTAATTACTACATCATCATTGTGTCATAAATAAATGTAATTATTTAATGTATAAAAATTATAAATAAAATACCATTATATAGGAAATATGTTTATATTTATAATAAATATTTATAGTTTAATTTATCTTATGTGTAAAGAAATATTAAAAATGTTTTAGTTATTAAACTTTTATTTTAACCCTTTTAACCCTTCTTTGAATTAAATAATAATAAATGTCCTAATCTAATCCACGTGGACCTAAAGAATCATATTCTATTCCTAAGGTTGTTTTTGGTCGAATCACACTTATCTAATAGAATTTGGACATGTGTTAGGGTAAGAATAATTTCATATTTACCCTTAATTACCCTTTTTTACTTTTAACCGTGGTAAATAAAAGTAAAAATTTACTATTCCCCAAATATTATTTTTATCTTATTTAACCACATTTATCTTAATGATATCAACCGTTTCTCTCATATTTTTTAAATTCAACTCTCAAAAGTGGTAAAATTACATTTTATGCCAATTTGTAAATTCTTCTAGGAGGTGGGTAAAAAACGGTGAAAAGTTCAATAAAATTTTATATATCTAATATTATTAAAAAATTACTCCAATGAATTACATTGAACATATATAGGTATTATGTATCTATTTTGTCCTAGAATAAATTTAAATAAAATAAATAATTATTTAAATAAAAATTCAGTTTTAAATAATAACTCAGTGTTTTCACTATTCATCAAAATTTGAGAGTTTTCAGAAAAATACCAAAACATTTCCCTAAGCTAATTTTGATATTATGAATTCAAAAATGAATTCTAATTTAACAAATTCAAAACATAGAAGTTGAATTTATTAATTTAAAATTAATTCCCGTTGTCAAAACCAAAATGCGTATTTTTAAGAAACAATAACTATCAAAATATTGACACTTCTTTATGTCCAATATCAAAGTGAAATTACATACAATTACTAGAATTGGATTAAATAGTAAAAATATAATCTATTTATACTTAAAACCCATTAAAATTTATAACTTAACACTATAAATTATTTTGATTAAAAAATTTGTTTTCAGTTAAAATATAGTTTTTTTATTATTCACCCAAATATGAATTTATCAGAAAAACACAAAAAATTTATTAAAACTAAATTATTATGTCCCAATTCTAATGAAATAGTTTATTTTGTCAAATTTAATACATAAAAGTTTCAAATATTGGATTTAAAATGGGTTCACCATTAAAAGGTGGGAAAAGTGCATTTTTTGAAAAATACTTCTTTTATATGAAAAAATGAATTAGTAGTTACATTATTTCTAAGAAACTCATAATATGAATTCTAAAATTATAAGGATTGTTTATAGTTTAAAATTCAGTTTATACTATTCATAACCACTTTTGAACGGCTAGTTTGGTAAGTCGTGGTGCGCTTGAACTTGGTGTTGCGTGTAGTGCATGTTATTGAATTACTTTTAAAGAATAACGTACTATGAAATGTTGGGGTGTTAAAATATTTCTTTTAGAGATACGGAAATAACTATGGACCACCAACAAAGATACAAGAGATTTTACTTATAATTATTTGTATTTTTTTTAAATATGAAATACAAAAAACATGTGCTCCATAACTAAGAGGTACATTAAGGTATTTTGTAAATATAGGAAAGTAAGGTAAAATTAATACTCTTATTGTGAATTTTACGTATTATATATTTAGTATAATGTTAATAGACCTAGAACTAATTATTTCTCATTTAGGATTTAAAGGAAATTTCCATTGGAGACTTGAATAGATATTATTTAGTGTCTTAAAACATTATTAAGAAGGTTAAAACCCAATATAGGTTTTCACCATACCAATATTATAGGAAACCACCATTTATAAATGAGGAAAAAGTATATCCACCCCCAATGGCTGTGAAAAATAATATTGGATCAAGAAAAAATTAGATAACAAGTCAAGAGTCAACAAAATTTATTTAAAAGAAAGAGAATAATCATGGGTATAAAATATTTATAATTAATAAACAACATATAATATAGGAAACTATGATGTTATTATAAGAATAAAATATTAAATATAAGGAGTTAAAAAATTTGGTAATTATGACTTCTTAAAAAAAATATTGAGGAAAGAAAAAAATTGGTGGAAAAGATATGAGGAATACAAATGTATTTTCTATTAAAAGCCCTAGGTATAATAAAGTGTAACTTAATTGTGTGACCAGAGATATGTGATAGATTTAACAAATAATAATTATATTTTAAAAGGAAATGATGTTTAAATTTCTATCTAAGGGAAGCATATAAATAGAATTTATACCTTTTAATATGAGAATAAAAAAAATTATTTCTTTCGAAAAAATTTGATAATAAGTTTTTACATGAATGACTTGGTTATTTAATAAAAAGACATTGGAAAACTAAGTAATCCATTAATGTGCATATTTTATCCCTAATATTACACATTATAATTCTCATATAAATGATATTTACTAAAAACAAAAGATCATTTGGAAGAAAAAATATCTAAAAGACAAGAAATATACAAGGGTTCTAGAAATGGTTCCTGTTGATGTGTGTTATATAATATTATAAAGGGATATTTATGGATGTATATAATATGTACACTTCATTGTTGAGTATAATAAGATGGTATGGTTAGTGGTGATTACTCACAATTTTAAAGTGTATATTTCATCATGTGATATGAAGTATTTGTAGAAAATACGTTTTAAAAGAAAATTGAAAAATTAAAAATTAAAAATGGGAATTATTTTACAAATAATAAATTTTATAATTATCTCAACAAAATTTCGATAAGTTATCAAGTTATGATAGTGTTAAAATCTCAACAAAAATAAGGTAATGAGAGGGTAAACCAAATCATTAGTAACATGGATCAAATGATGCTCATTGTGAAAGCCCTATCTCAGAAATTTTTGATGAAAGAGATCAAGAAATTGGAAAAAATTTAACACAAGGACATGTTATATCCTATTGCGGATAAAACAATTTAAATTATATGTAATTTAAAGAATATTCCATTTGAGGTCTTTGATATCTTCAAATGTAAATTTTTTATTCTCAATGATGATGAGATCTCATAAAAGTTTGAATATTGAGTGGATGAATTCCTATTAATTATATATTATTCATTTTAAAAATATTATTAAAATTTAATTAAAAGGATTTGAAAATTATTTTAATGTTAAGATATCATGGATGTTGAAAATTAAAAAAATTTCCAGAAATTTAATGTAGAAAATCTAGATGAAATATTTATTGATTTTAACAACTTATATAGAGGCCAAGGGAATGATAATGATTTATATAAAATCATGAAAGATGAAGATACTATATTATTTAATCTGTAAGAAACAAGTATTTGAATAGGGTTAAAAATATTTATAAAACATAATTGATTATAGGTCAACTGCACTTGAAATTATGAGAATAAAAACTCTACTTAAAACAAAAATCTTATCAGTTGTAGAGCCTAATTATTTTAATAATATTACTAATGTTAATAGTTTGATTAATTTTTTAAATGAATATATTATAGAAATAAATAAAAATAAATAATTGAATATTATTTTGTGGTTGTAAGTCAAAATTGTTTTAGAAGAAATGGGTTTTTCATAAAATGTTAAATAAAGAAGAAAATAGATTGGAATGAATGAATGAATATTATATAAAGGATACTCCCAAATTAATGAGATATATATATATAGGGAATTTTATCTCATTGATATATTGAAAATTAAATATTTATTCTTTATCAAAGAGGTGTAAATAAGGTTATATATTATTAAAATGGATATTAAATTAGTAATTACCAATAGAATCATTGGAGAAGAAGTGTATATTGGATATCAAAATTATTCTCTCATTCATGAAAATGATAATAAGTTTTGACACTTGAGGAATAAAATTCATGGGAGAAATAGATAACTAATATAATGGTATTTTTAGGATGTTCAAAACATTAGAAAGATTTTATTATTTCATGGATGAGTGGATCATAATATATATGTTAATTTGGAGGATTATCAATGGATAATGGTCATAATTTATGTTGATGATATAATCATAACATAATTGAATAAATCTTAATGTATGTTTTTTATAAAATTTCATTAAGATTGAGTTTATAATGTTTATTATTAGTTAGTTGAAATATTTCCCTAGTTTATAGCTAATAAAAAGTCCCATTACATTCATTTTCTAATATAAATATGATAAATAAGTATTGAAACAATTTAGAATCAAGGTTAAAAAATTTCTATCAACCATGTTTTCAACCTAGATATGTTTACAAATGAGGAGAAAAACCAATTGATAAATTTTATAGAGTATATTAAAAACATTATAATCTTATTTAACATAATATATTCAATACTATATATTTTATTTGACTCCTTTAAGGTGATAAAATGTAAATATTTTCCCAATAAATGACTCATAGTAGCAGTGAAAAGGATTCTTTGAGATATCAAATGTGCAATTTATATAATGTTGTTTTATCAAGAAAAAAAGTAACAAGGGTTTTTTGGATATATGGAAATTAATTGGGATAATTTGGTGGATGATATGAAGATAACATCAAGTGGTTCATTTTACCCATTATATTTTTATATTTCTTAGTTTAGAAAGTTGTAAGATTTTATTTCTTTGAGTACTACCAAATTTGAATATATATCTACTACTCATGCTTTCTCAGAAGTCTTATGGATGAATAAATAGTTTGAAGATAACCATTTTTAGTTCAATTATCTTACTTTAATAAAATGGGAAAACTCAATAGTAGCCTATTCAGATATAATTCACATCATTTGTACTAGCAAGAACAAGGCACTTAATGACCGCTTGAATTTCAACTTCCAGATTACTCTAGATAATATTCTATCAGTAGTGAAAAGAGCCAACCCTCTACACTCTAACTTTTGAAGAAACTCAATAAAAGGCATCAATAATATAAAGAGGCTTAAGGTCCCATGAAACATTCCTCATCCCCTTGTCACACTTAAGGAATTTTGGTTTCTTGCTTTCATTGGCTGGTTAAAATTCAATACTGATGGGACTTAAAAGGGAAACCTAGGGCCATTGGGATATGAGATGGTATATATAGACCACAATGGTTATGTTGTTGAATATCTATATGGTCTTTGTGTCCATGTCACTACCGTGGAAGCAGAAATGACTGTATTTAGAAGACCAGTCGACTTTACAGCTCAGAGGAATGAGAATAGTATGTGGTTTGAGTGTGAATCCACTCTAATTATTCAAGCCATAAGGATGTGAATGATCCACCTCTCTTGGAAACTAAAAGTGATTTGGGAAAATTATATTGAAAGTATTTATTTAATAAACTATACAGTCAATCACGTCTATTGTGAATCCAATCAACTTTCTGATGGTCATTCCAATAAATGATTAGTTGTATATGTAAGCATATGTCTAGCAGTCTTCCTTATGATACAGTTCACGTTTTTCATTATGACAAATGTAAAATTCCTTTATTCAAACTCATGTAACATCTATTTATTTTAAATAATAATCTTGATCTCACATTTCAAAAAAATAATTGAATAAATGCATTACATAATTTGTGGATAATGTACATTGAGATTAAATATCTCTTCATTTAGGATGATGTTGATAATTTTTTTTATGAAATTGGACTCTATGAATACTAAGTAAAAAATAGTATATATTATAATGAAGACACTCTCTAAATGTAATTTTGAGAAACATTTATTGGCTCTTTGAGTTTGACCATCTCAATAAACTTGAATGGTCTCTATAAGTGACCTTCACTCAAATAATATTTTTTTAAATTTAATATGTGGGGACTCACAAGTGGTATCACTAACTAAAACTACACATGGATATTAATATTTTCAATAAGTTGATTATGTAAATATTTTTTCTCTAATGAGTTAATTGATGGAATTAATGATCCTCTCTTGTATTTTTCAAATAAGTGCTCTTTGATTTTATGCCAAAATGGGAGAGATACTCAATTTTATAAAGGTGGAGAATCTTCCTCAAGGAATTTAAAGGGGGGGGAAATTTACTAATTGGTATGGGGTTTTTTTAATGGGTGTTTGAAGTAATATAATACTTTTTGAAGAATAATTAGTGTGAGGTAATATGAAATCAAAATCAAGGGCCTCATAGAGTTATAATATAGATCTATGTTTGTAGTGGTCAATAATAATTGGAGTCAATATAATGTTATCTGATACGACATGGGATGTTGAGTAACAAGTAGTGACATGGGATATGGATAATGAAATGATTCATTAATAAATTTTATTTTAACTATTCCTTATCATAAATATAATGACTCATGTAGGGGTAATGTTAATAGTTTATAAATTATTATATATAATATAATAAATATGTTTTTGATTGAAGTATTTGGTTTTAGAAAAGTTGAATGTGTATCATACTGTGAAAAAACCCAAGCAGATAGATTTTTAGAAAAAATAATTAAAGTGTTTTTGGATATTGTTTGATGAAAATGACTAATAAAATCATATAAAATATTTTCTCATTAATGATATATAATAAAAAAATAGTGACATAATATTTAGATTAATATTTAATTGGATTTAATTTATGTTTAAATAAAAGATTAGAATCACACTATGGTCATAAGAATTAAGCCATGGTTTATACCTTGTTTTGAAACGATGGATTGAATGTTGAAATTTGATCTCTGGGTTCTTATAAATATATGGAAAAAAAGTTCTATATAGAAAAATTCTATATTTTATATTGTTGTATATAATTAAGAGTTATTGATAATGAATTTAAAATAGATTAGAGATGGTAAAATGAAAATGGTGTATATAATTTGGTTGAAATGTGGTGGTTGATCCTGATTCAAAATGTTTTACTAATCATGTTATATAGTTACAATTGGAATAAAAATTGTTATGGTGGTAATCATGTATTGAAGTAAATATTGAAGAGATTGGGGGCAGATAGGTGTTCTAACTAGGAATTTTATCTAGATAAGCAATTACGATGAAACAACAACATAGTTTCTATAATACCATGTTGTTCTATAGTATATATATATATAAAGCATAAAAATGAAAGATTTTATGTGATATAATATTTTATGTTCATTATATGTGGATCCAACACACTGTCTGACTCGATATTGTATGGTAAACTATTCATCAATCTTAGGTTACTCATTTGTAATATAAATCTCCACTTCAGATTCCTATATAAAATAAGGGATATTTTTTATTTATTTAGGTAGACATTGAATTGTTTTCTTAGTACATGGATGGATGAATTTATGGATTATTATATGAGAAATTGTTTTTTTGATTATAGGGAATTATTGAGTTTTTATTTTCAATTTGTGAAACAAGCTCTCAAATGGATAAGTAAAGAATAGTAATATAAGTGATTTGAGACAATTACATAGAAAACATTAATTGATAATAGAGGAGTCTTTATTCCATTTGGAATCAAGAAAAGGAAGCATGGGGATATCAATGATCATGATGAACATGGAGAAAATTGTTACACCAATGGAGGTGTTGACCTTTTTAGATAATAAAGTGACTAGAAACTATAATCATTAGGAGAAGTGAGTTTCTCATTACTATGATATTACTATGTTATAAATATTTTGAGTGCTTTTAAACCAATAGGGGTTGTGATTCTTCTATAAATATTATAAAAATTAGTTAATTTATTATATAGTAATATATTTTCACATCATTTACTATATGATCCTTTGATATAGCCTAGTGTGGTATACCACAGGAAACAAAATATATATCTTTTTAATTTATCTTGATCAAATTTTGTATATAAGAGAGTTTAATTTAGAATGATCATAAAATAAATCTTTTAATGGAATTAATTTTGAGTTATAAATTCTAATTCAACCCGAGAGTGTCATCCAATGGTTTGAATAAAAAGTTTAAACATCATGAATATATCTACATATAGGAAAAAGGTGTTCATAATATTAACTAATCATCATTATTAGTATATTATTTAATTGTTTTGTATGGGTTTTATAATGTTTTTATGATTTATCCAATGGTCTTTAGACTTTAATGAGGTTCTCATGTAATATCACCATCCTTTTGATCATTTAATATTCTAAAGTTTATGTTAAACTCTCAATTTAATAATAGTATTGAAACTATAATATATGTAGTTGATTTCATGACAATATCGATCATCATTTTTTTAGAGTGTTGTGATCATTCTTTTCCTTATATATGGCATTGAAACCAATATAAAATTGTGATATATTGATTCTTATTAATATTAAATTTTGTATTTTAAATTACATTTTATATCTATCGATTTGATCATTTTCAGGATACTAAAACATTTTTGGCTAAGAGAAATGGAGCATGCTATCTGTATTATATTTAATGAATGAGAAGATTTCCTTATATAGAATATTTTAACCCACCAATATTTTATGTAATATAAAGTAACATTATATAGAATATATCAACCATATTATCTATTAAGAGAGGGAAAAACACTTCAAACAAAATATGTTATCTCTCATAGATATAAATAATGATGTTTTTATCTAATATAAAATATTTTATACCTATAGGATAATAAAAATATTACATAATATAATATTTTTTTCTCATCCTCTAGAGGCTATAATTATACAATAACTTATAGTTTAATTGTGATTAAAGTTTAGGTTTCATGTTATACTACTGATTTTATGCCACTAATGTACAATCCCTTAGGTACTAAGATAAATATTAAGTCAAACCAAGAAATTTACTCTATTTCATTTAATAATTATGTAATATTTCAAATCTAATAAGTTATTGTACAGTGATTGATTGGTAAAAAAATTTCATCTTGAATATATTATTACAGTTTCTAAAATTAACTGAATTAATTTGTATCAAATATTTTATATCTAAACATGAATTAATATAAAATTTATGATAAATTTTTTTGGCTCTTATATGAAATCATATAATTTTTTTATAATGTAACTTGAATGTGCAAGTTATATGTGCATATATACTTTATGTCATGTTTTAAAAGTAAGGGAAAGGCCCTTATAACTAATAGGTGAGGTTGAGGATAGTTAATCATGCATATAAAGGTAGGTTTTGGTAACAATAATTTGTAATTTTTTGGATATCTCTTTTTTCCATTATGTTTTATCATGTTTCTAAATTTCAGGGTTTAATAATGGGTAATATTGGAAACATCTGGTGTATATCATAACACGATAGAAAATATGTGTATCTGTGGTGGTTTTTTTATTTAGTGGACAGTATTTTACTTTTACTCAATATTAGAATTGATTGGTTCCCTATTATTTATTTATTTACATCTATACAAATTAAATATTGTTATTTCATAAGGGTAAATCCCTTGCCAATAGAAAATTGGATACTATAGATGCTAGTCGCCAACCTATGGAAATCAGAAATAATATTTAGTATTAGAAATATTTCCATATTGTGTTTTATAGTTGGTTTAATGTATATAGATTTTGATTTAGTATAGTGTATGACTACATTTACAAGGAAAAATCATTTTTAGGTAAGTATATATGTGGGAACCATTACAATTTTTCACAATCAATTTTCTAACATTATTTTTTTAATGAATTATAGAATATCGGAGGATATCTTACTCTATACTAAGAAAATTAAATTCATAGTCTATAATACTCATATAGAAGTGTATTGTTGTAGAGACACACTCTAATTTGTTGGTCAAGTTGGGTTCTTGTAAATGGAACATAGAAGTAATTGATTTAATCATGGAGTGTCTCTTTATTATCATTTTTACAACTCAATATTTCTTAATTTTTTAATATTTGACTTAGAGAGTTTCACTATGGGGGACTCTTATAATTATCAAAATTTCATTATAAATTAAGATATTTTTTAATAGTTTTCGTTAAAAAAAGTCCTATGATAATTCATGTATTTTTAAAGATTTGTGTAAATTGTATTATGTATGAGTAAATATAGAATGTGATATTCTCATAATTATTTATTTTTCATCTCATCCTATAATCCAATAACTTCCCATGATAGACAAGAATGTTGTATTAGATATAGTTATTGTATTTGTCATATTTTTTTTTCACCATCTAATTTCTATATGCACTACAAAAAAAGTAACCATTACTAACAAAAAATTACCGATAGATAATATATCTATTGGTAAAAATGATTAATTCCAATAGATATTAAATTCTGGTGATATTAACTGTAGGTATAAACAATTTTTTTTTACCAACAGATATATCCGTTTATATTAGTAGTTCAATACCAAAAAATCCTTTACCAACATTTAAATATGTTGTCTTATCATAATAAAAAAAACAATTGATTTACCAATAAATGGATTTGTTGTTATTGATTATTATTACCAATAAATATTTTACTACTATAAAATTTTGCTATGATTAATTATTCAATAATATCTAATATTTTACAAAAAACTGAATATATATATATATAAATATATATATTACCTATTACAAACATATCAAAATGTGATTAATTAAAATATCTATAATTAAGTAATATTTATTGATAATATATATATAATGAAGAAACCTGCAAATTTATAAATATATAATATTTATATTTATATATACACACACAAATACATATAAATAAATATATTCATTCACACTCATACATGATAAAAAAACATCAAACATCTAAAGAGCGGCACCCCAACCCCACATCCCCCCACCCCAGAATGCGACCCCGTCCCTACGACCCCCCTTCCCCAACCCTAACACCCATTTCCCTGCCACCGCCCCATAACCCTCCCCACCTCCCCCACCACCGCTCAGCCTCCGCGCCTCCCCGATCGACCGCCACTGCTCCTCTCTTCTCTTCCTTATTTCCCAGGTTTTCCCTACGTCCCCTCGGGCTGCCCAGATTTTCATTGCGTCCCCCATACCCCTGATACACATGTTTGCCTCCACTGAAACCCACGCTTCCCCGATCCCCCTACCAGGTTCCCCGACATCAGGTCACAATCGTACACCCATGTTCCCTCTCCCCACGTTCCATTGTCCCTACCAGTTCCTCTCCTAAATCTACCTCTACTGCCCCTGCTCAATGGTCATCTTCGCCGTGTCCCAGCATGATTCTATTTCGACAGTACATTTTGAAGCAATACAACCAGGTATGCATTCATCTATGTTATTCAAATTTTTTCCCTGTATTTTTCTTTTCCCACAACATAAGGGGTGACAAATGATTTTTTTTAAAAAACTCACACATACAAAATAAATGGAACCATTCCATTCAATTTCAATTGGATAGCTGGGGATGAATTGGGCAGATTTGTTACTGATAAACAGTGTCTGTTAGAACTTAAGATGGAGGCGTGTGGTAATCACATGGATTTAAGGTTGTGTTCTTCTAGCCTTTCTATGATTTTTCTTTTGAATATTCACTCCTTGTCAAAGATAGACATCAACTGGTCTAATTTGGGGGAACTCTCTTAATATTTTTGTATTTTAGAAAATTGTAATACTGATGGTCTGGGAAGGGGTTGCCCAACATCAATGATCATACATGTTGCTTTAGTCTAGTTATCTCATGGTTTTCTACGTGCTCTAGTGGCTGCTAAATTCTTGAGTTTCCAAATGCTCCTATTGATGCTTGGATTAGAAATCATTGATGCATTATTTCCAATACTTCAATCTGTACATTTTCATAATTTCTTGATCTTATTGGGTCTAGAATCAGCGACAGTGGTATTTGTATGATCTAGCATGTTCTCTGAGATGGCTTCAAGACCCTTCCTTGCTCTTTGCCCTAAAATTACATCGAATGCTCTTCAAATTTTCACTACTCAATTTCTACTTTTTGAACTCATGGTTTGTCTATTATCTATATCTGGTTCCAATTTCCAAACTTCAATCTCCAAAAAAATTATATTTAATAAGTAAATGAAACTACCACTAGAAAACAAAATATTATTTATCTGAAGCTGATAATCAAACATGGTAGGTTGAAAAGGCTGAGTATGCTGGGCTGTTTTGGTTTAGATGTGAGTTTTATCTAGTCATGTGATTGGTTCTTTGTTCAACCCCTCTTTAAGTACTGAACATGTGAATCTCTATTGCACGCTCTATATTTAAACTGTCCAGAACTCAGATCTAAATTTGAATTTCCTTGTGAATTTTCATCAAGGGTTGCTACGTATTTATATTATCAACAATGAAATGGCTTATTAAACATATATAAATTATTAATGACATTGATTTTGATTTATAATAGTGACCATGTCTTTTTTCTTCTTAGTGAGATTGTTTCCCGAGTTTCTAAATTTGAAAATCGTTGCCAAGTCAGGTTGATAATTGCCATATGAAGTTAGGTAGGTACTGTGTGTTCTTTCCTTTATAGAGCTGATTCCATTAATAGTTGTGAATCATAAACTTATGACTAATGATCACTCCCAATTAGCAAGAATAATGATAATAGAACTGTCATTATATTTGAAAACCAATGAAAACCCCAACTTTATTGAAACAGTTGATCTTTAATGCATGCTAGGGATATAATACTTGGAATTTGGTTGATATGGTTGTCAACTACGAGAATTTAGGTCTTTTGGGTAGTACTTATTGAATCTGATTGTACTCATCACTTATAATACTCAGTTTGAAAAATATTTAGTGTTTTTTATGTTCTTAAAAAAACACTTGCATGTAGGGTCATTTTTTCACTTGTTGAAATTTCATATAGAATTTATCATTTATGATAAACAGTTTCAAAAAATATGTACCATTTCTTCTATTATTAATTTTATGAAACATTATAAATAAAAAAATTGTACTGTGTTCCCTGCTTCTATAATACTACTATACATAAATACCAAAAGAATGCCACTAAAGTGGCAGGAAACATTTTTTCAATAAGCAGTCTAGAAATGCTTATGTGTGAACACTTATGATAAGTGATAAGCGATATGGGGATTCATTAGACATTCTAAATATTATCGCTTATGATAAGCAGTTTGAAAAAACAAGTGTCGTCAAATAGACTCATATATTCTAGAGGAATACCACTTAAATAAGGGGTAGTAAAATACTTTTCAGTAAGCTAAAACCCCTTAAACAAAGCCAATTATCATAAATGATAAGAACCATACGAAGTTTTCATCAACTTCTATCAGATAAGTTATTATCCCTTCATTGAACACTAGTCCTCTAATTCTTACTTTAGTCCTCAATTTGAAAATAAATTAAATTATAAATGATTGAAGAGAATCCAGAACATGTTTTAGACTCCAAATTCAACTGATCATGATATGAAGTGAATGCTAGTTATGCACTATCAGTCGAACCTAAATAACTTGATTTTTTATTATGGATGTAGAACTCATCAATTAATGAATTTAATTAGACAGTGATTATTATATCAATTAAATCATTAATTTATTTTCATCACAAATCTAATACAGAGTGATTTTCCACTTATCATCTCATGAAAGTTAAATATAAAAGTTAGAATGATCATACCAAGATAAGAATTTATGTGATTATTCACCTCTTTTGTGAAAAAACATCATAAAATCTATAAGAAAAAAACTTATGCTTCAAAAAAGCATTTATTCAATAAGATATATAAAAACACCTGTATAGACGTACTTATCAAAATTGATCAGTGCTGTAATTATTTTTGATTTAGTGTCATCGAACAAAACCTTATTCATAAATGGATCCTTATTTATGGCTGATTTGAACTTGAGTGATGATGATATAGTGGGATTATTGTATCCCTTATCATTTGTTAAGTGCAATATTTTTAGCTAGGAGGACACTAAACCAATTTCCCTTACCGATCACATTTATTTTTTTAGACTAGTAATTATTTTCTATTCCAAAACACAGCAATGTCATGTTTCTTCTATGCTTCGATCTTCGATTAGTAACATGGAAACATGAAAACCCTAACACACAAACAAGCAATGACACTTAACCAGCCTGTGACAAAGACACATTGAAACATATTCCATCCCACACTCAAACAAAAAATGAAAAATACTTTAAAAAAAATAGAATTTAGGAATTCCATTTCTTCCCAATCAAATCAACCACCCAGTTACCTGAATTATCCCCCGAATCTCAACAAGAAGCCTTGCACATGCCGTGAGTTTTGGGCACTCAACCCTAGTGTTGATGATACCATGTGCCTTCCAGGGATACAACTTCACCAGCATAATGCCCATGTGCCCTAAGTCTTTGAAATCAATGAGAATCTTCTCCCCAAGCTTTCCATCAAACACCTTCATGGATTCGATGATCTTCTTCTTCTCTATCTCATGCTCGCCCTTTCTCTCGTCAATAGATTCCTCCCAAAAATTTATATTTTTTTTTCAAAAATATCAACCCAGAACATATCATGTGTGCTCACTGTAACGGATTAGAGGGAAACAACAGAGTAATGTCATGCTAGACCTTATTGATGTACTAGACACCGACATATGTATTTGTAGACCAGCTTGCCATTATGGACGAGGACCTGGATCTTCTTTTGGATGCGGTTCATCTGAGATAAGATATTTGTTTTCCCAATTTCTCTTCCCTGTACTTGTAATTGATCCTCTTTAGAGTGATTGGTATTATAAACCTTATGTTGAATGTTCTAAGCTAGAAATCATGTAAAATGACCTCATTTGTCATTTTTGGAAGACTGGGATCAGATTGCTATCTCAAACGAAGCCTTTGGATGGACGCACCAACAACATCAAAAGGGATAGATCACTTTAAATTCAATTCCAAATTCACCAAAAAAATGAGAAGGATAAATGTCTTGACATGGTAAAATTTGATTGTTTTATTAAACATATTTTCAATGTGCCTAGTGATGATAATAATACAGGAATGATGTTGTTTTTTTACTTGTGTTTTTACTTGTATATTCCTCTAACTATTGTTGATGAAAATAATAATGTTGTCAGAGTTGTTGACATGGACATGTAGTATTTCGTTGATGCCTTGATAATTTGTACCATGAAGATGTAGAATGATCCGACCCATGGGTTAACCCTTCTGTGCAAAATCAAAGCCCAAAATATTGGCAGACCTTTCTTGTCCCCCCCCCCCCCTTGAACGCTAAATCGCTGCGCATCGACTTTTATTTTATTTTGGTTCCCTCATTTTTTTCACTGCCTCAACAGCTTTTCTACCTTGGGATGGCCTCCTCGAGGGAGAGGGGGAGGGACAATAGAGTCCGAAAGTAATGTGGAGGAAGATAAGACACCATGAGGGCTCCAAGGAGGCCAATTCACACAATTTCATCATGGGTTCGGAGGAAACCTCCAAATGTGAAGGAATTCCACGGTATTGTATCGGGCATGGAGATCATTGTATTACTTCACCTCATCATCATTGATCACGACAATCTCTTCATAGCCACTGAGACCATACATTCCATTGGAATCTGTGTGCTCATTTACAAGCTTGTAAAGGAGATAACCTGCAGAGGACTTTCACTCAAATCTTAAGAACTAATAGCCCTATTTCTAGCTGTTAGGCTATACTGCAGTTTTGTTATAGAATTTTACATTCACACCACACTTGATACAGCTACCATGGAAATGACCTTTTGGGTTATATATATGATTCGTTTTAAATAAAGGTCCACATGCATGGAGGACAAATATAATTTTTCTATTTATCTTATGGTGGCACCTTGTGCTCTATTAGCATTGGAAATTCATCCTTTAACAATGCATAATATCATCAATAGGATTTCCTGGGCATTATGTGTGTATTTGGAAGTTGTCTCAGTGTTGCCTCAGTTTCGGGTTATGCAGAACACCAAGATTGTTGAACCCTTCAAGGCACATTTATGTATTTGTATTAGGTGTTGCATGGTTCCTGAGTTGTGATCATTGGGTTCTCTAAGTGTCTGATAGTCGGGGGCATTTTTTAGTGGCCATGGGCCTTGGATTATGGCCCTCCACGGTTCTCCTTCCTAAAATAGTGCATACCTTCATACTAGAAGACTTCTGTTACTACTATGTAAAGAGCCTGGTGGGAGGGCAGCTAGTATTACGTCTCCCCTCTGGGGTGGTCTGAAGCTGTCCCCCAATTGGAGGAGAGATTGAAACAAAGGTTATGGAGATGGAATAATAGAACAGAAAATATATTGTATCAATGTTGGATTTTTGTTTATGTTCTGCTCGGAACAGATTGTTTGGAAGGTTTTTGATTTGTTTTGATGGTGGTATTTAATGATAATGACATGTTTTATGATGATATGAAAAGTGTTCCTTCGTCCATAGTTGGTCATGGAGTGTGGATTAGGTGGGATAGCATGTTTAAGGTAATATATTGATTAGTCATTACTATTTTAGTGTTCTCACTAACATCCTAATTCCCCTCACCTCTTTATAATGCCTTGATTTGAAATTTGGAATCTATTTTAGTGTTCTCACAAACATTATATGTTCATTTATGCAATCTATGCCTCATCCGGGTGTTATCTAAGTAGAAGCCAGGTGTGTTTCTTACTATGTTAGAAATATAGAACCTATGTACTACTTGTGAAATCTGGAATTTTCTTTGTAGGGAGAGCATGAGCATTGAAGGACAGACCCACATGGTCTACCCTGTAGCGCAACATTACTAGCTTCAGAAGAGGATGTATGAGGCCATAGAGAAGAGGCTGGATGTCCTACCCACAAGAAGATACATGCTGAACATGTAACTGTACGTTTTATTAGATGGATGAATCAATATTGACACACATTTTTCAGCTGGCAGATAAAGAGAAAAGCCGCCCAAGAAAAAAATGTACATTCACCTACTTTTCTCCTAATTAATCAATTACCCTTCTATAGAGAACCATTGGAAAACTGAAATGTGCACTAGTTAAATCTGATGACTGTAATTAGAAAGTATTCTATAATTATTTGTTTGAGGGAATATTTTTAGATCTGTGCATATTTTTTTGGGTATAAATACAATGTTAATTGATGTCTATGAAATATATCATCTCACCTATTTTTCATCTGGTTTTCTTAGTGTTCCATTTTGAAAACACACTCTGGCTTCTACCTAGATTGCACCCATGTCCTGCGTGTGAAATCTGGAATCTGGAATCTGGAATCTGTTTTAGAGTTCTCATTTCATTCTCTTTAGAACCTGGTATCAATTTTATTATTCTCAACATCATTGCTGATAGGGCATGTGAATGAGATAGTGACGTGTATTAGATTGGACCTTCATATTCAAGTTCCAGTTGATGGGATCATCATGGTTCATGTACTAATGAGTGTTGTGACCATTCATCGCAAGTCTTCTTGTCTTTTCCTTGATTCTCATGTTCTTTTTTGGTATTCCAGGGCTAAGGTGTAGAGGTACTTATCAATTTATTTGAGTGTGGGTAGCCCATGTAGCTTATAGAATATGACTGGTAAGCTGCCTCCTCCTCAACCCATGAAACTCTTATTTTTTCTAATGTCCTTAATTGTTTTATGGAGGTGCATTTTGATCATGGTTTGATATTCTAATTTGTTTTTCCTAATATTAATTTATTCACAGATTTAATGTAGTCACATTTTTGTGCACATTTCATTAAAAATCATTCACTAGTTTCTTTTAATCATTAATCAATTTGGTTGATGGAATTATCAAGGAAATTAGAAGAAGATAAATCAGTAGGATAGAATGAAACTGAGAAAGTAAAACAGCTTTGATGATCGTAGGATTTAGGAGAAAAAATATCAACGGAGGAAGAAGGTCCCCCTGGTGGTATACAAGAGGTTGTTCATTATAAATAGAATAGAGTAGAATCAAATTTAATTCCCTATAATCTGGGTGACAACCTCCAGTATCTTCCCATGAAACATCTTCAAGAATTTTATTGATGGGATCCTATGTATATTGTTCTCCTGAGTATGTCTGGGTTGGCTAGTTGACTACCAAATTAGATGTGTACAGATTTGGTGTCATGTTCTTGGAGTTGATTGCTGGAAGGTGGGTTATTGATATTGTTAGGCCCACTAACTAGCTAACTAGCAAAATCTGATATCATGGGTACTTTGTAAGTTATTATTTCAAACCTAATTCCAAGTCAATATTTTTTTCTAAATAAAAGGTTGTTTTTGAATGTTTATTTCATTGTTTTGCAGGTAATACCTTTGTTGAAAGTCCAAAAAAAGTTAAACACAAATGCATGAAGTTCAACAAAAATGTTTATTCCTTGTGGTGCAGGTCTTACCTTTATCCCTACCATGTAAGCATATTTATATCACTTGTTTATGTACCTCCCTTAATTTTATATGAGGACTTGGCTATCTGTTTGGGTGTTAGACTGGAGCCAGCATAGATGGGGTTGGAGCTGAAACTGGCATAGACTGGAGCTAGCATGGATGAGTTGGAGATGAAACTGACATAGACTGGAGCTGGCATGGATGAGTTGGAGCTGAAGTTGGCATGGATTGGAGCTGGCATGGATTGGAGCTGACATGGATCGAGCTAGAGCTGGATAAGTTGAAGTTGACTGGAGCTGTCATGGATGGTGCTAGAGCTGACATGGATGGGATGGGTGTGGTGTTGACATGGATGGGTTGGAGCTGGAGCTATTGTAGTCGCCGGTGATGATGGGTTGGAGCTGCTGTGGTGGTTGATCCTGTATGGGGGTGGGGTTGGGTGGGGTGGAACAGAATTGTTGAACAATCCTAGTGGGGATCCAATAGGTTTTGTTTGTAATGAATTTTATTATTAATATAATTATTTTTTGTATAATTTTGAACATGTGTTAAAATTGTTTTCGATTTATTAATTAAAACATATGTATTATATATGATAAATTAATAAATCTAATATGAAATTTTCTTGGCAATAAAAAATTATAATTTTATTTAAATGTTAATTATAAAAAATATTTTATATTGATAATATTATTACCAACAGATAAATTTTTCATCATAACCTATTGCTAAACAATGTAACCAACATATATATTATTTTTTGGTATTATTATAATTGCAACAAAAATATTTTATCTGTTGCAAAAACATTTAGCGACATAGTTTTTACAAACAGTTTAGTGACGGAGACATATATGTTGGTAAAACGTTTTACCAACAGAAAATGTACTTTTACCAACAGATATGTCACTGTTGGAAAAAGTGAAATATTTTGTAGTGATGTGTTATAATTTTTTCTACATTCATTATTTTTCTTATATAATTTTAGTGTTTATTTTTCTAAAAAATTAACAAACTCAACTTTTTTCAAGCTACTTATCAAAATAATTTTTTTATAATGACATATTGAATTTATTTTATGTTAGGATTTATGTATAATCCTCTATATGACATCACTCTTTGATAACTACTTTTAACACAATTCAATTATGTTTAATGTTTTGTAAAAGTTCTCCCAGATTTATTCTTAAAAGTATTTTATTACTAATTATAATATTATCATTTTCAATCATATTATTTTTATTAAAAAATGAATATATCACATATTATTTATGATCACATCATTATTATAACTATATTATAATTTAGTATAGAAATAGTGATTTTTATCTATTATATATGTTAATTTATTCTTTAATTTAAGATAGGGTGTTTTTTATGAAAATAAAAAACAAAATTTATTTTTTCAAAATAATTATCATAAGTAATTTAAAATATTTCTTTATCAAAATTAATTTAACTTAAAATTTAACTGTACAAAATAATTTCTTCAAACTTATTGAAAATTATTTATTACATTAATCAATTCTATAATCACTTATTACTTATAATAAGAAATTTTGTTAACATAATTTTTTATTTCTTATTCAAAATTGCCTTTAATAGTGCTTATTTATTTGATTTTCATTATAATTCATGTGAGGGTGTGTAATGACTTAGCCTAGGTCTTCCATATCAACACATGCACGACCTAGAACACCATTATACCAATGTAACACCCCCAATATTTTAAAAGGAAGAAAATTATGTTTGATATTGTAAAGTACACACAACACTATGTTTATATAAGAATGTAACACCGGTACAATTTTGGATATATTTATTTTTAAATTAATTTAATCTTTTCAATATCATATGGTACATGTAAACCGAATATTTTTATGCTTTAAAGTGTATTTAACACATAACACCTATCTTAAACGACACATGATATATATAACCATTATAGCATAGCTATTAAATTGGAATGTATAAGAAGTATTAACTACTTTAGGAAATATATATATTTTTATTAATTTTATATTAATTATAAATTTTTGATAGTTTTTAGTACGTAATCAATCAAATTCTAGTAAAGTGATCTTATTACTCAAAAATATTGTTTCTTAAAAAATTTTGTTTATTATTATTCATGGAAAACATATTATAATAATTTTTTTTGAACTTTTAGTATATTTATTTCATAAAATTAACATTATTTGTTCAATTTGAATATAAAAATTTATTTGAGGTTAAATTTTGAAATTTTATGAAAAGATTCATTTTTTGATGAATTGTGAAAAATACTGAATTTTAATAGAAATCATCATTTTCATTTAAATTGTTTATAAGGCTAGATTATATTTTATAATGGTTTTAAATTAACAATAGTAAAATTATATATCAATTAATATAATTTATGTCATTTGAACCAATTTTATATTGATATTGGATATAAAAACGTTGTATTATTTTGAATACATTCTCTTAAAAAACCCACATTCACATCACGTTATTGGGATTAATTTTAAATTTAATTTTGAAAATTATATGAATAGAGTTTGAAAAAATTAATTCCATATTTTGAAAAAGATTTATTTATATTATATAATAATTTCTACATAATGTTTTTGAAAAATGAATCATCAAGGATGTAAAAATTAATTACTGTGATTGAGGAAAAATGGGTTTATTAGGGGGTTAGAAAATATTAGGGTAAAATTAACCTAAAATAATTGTTTAAAAACTATTTTATGGAAATATTTAAACTATTAAACATATAAGGATATATAATGGACCATATTTTACCCTAGCTACATATGTAAAATGTTGGATCACTCAATTATTTTAAAAAATTTCAAGTGTGTCCTCTCCCCAATTTATAAACGGCCACCCCCTCTCCTCTATTATTCACACATTCAAACCTATTTATTACATACAATAACTACCCATATTACTTACCAAAGTCCATAATATCATTCTAGAATCATTATTATGTGCTTAAATTCAACCTAGGAAGGCATTAATGAGAACTTAAGAAAGATAACTGCAGAATAGGTAATGTTTTCTAATGAGCATCTTTATTTTTTCCCTATATTCACCTCTATAAATTCCTATTAAAACATTATGATATAATAAAATCATTATATTAAATATATTTTAGTGTTTTAATAAAATTTTAATTACATATAAATATCTCTAATTCTATCAAATGGATTACAAAATCGCTATTCGTGTGTACGGTGGACCACCGCCATGCTAACTAATGTCTTTTGTTCTTCCATTATCACCACAAACGGTTGTGTACGATGATATATATAAAGTGTATATATGATATATATAAAATTATTAAGCATATTGAGTTATTATATGATATATAACTTATTACTTTATATTTCTTAGAGGATACGATAACATCGCTCGTGTATACAGTGGACTACCGAATCGTGAAGCGATATGAGTCTTTTTTAACACTAACAATTTACATAGAAGGTAATAAAGATAAATTTAATGATTATATGTGATATATATGAAATAATTATGATATTAATTACCTATTTATAATTCCTAAATAATAATATATCAATTTACATATAGACCAAAAAGCTAATAACTTCATTCATATACGTGTGGACTATCACCTTTAAGAAGCGATGCGACTCTCTTTTGACCACCACACATCCTAGATGATATATAAAGTTACACTTAATGAAGTAATATATTATATAAGATATTATATTCATTATTTAATTATAAATATTACTTACCACTTTTTTATAATGATCATTGAAAAAAGGAAATGTTACTCAAGCGTATGTATGACTTACCATCTTCATGATTATGACTTGCTTCATTTCACAAAATCAAACTTCACAATTGGTATTAAAATTATAATTGATATAAAAATATTATAATTATGACAGGATTATTATTAGGGTGACTAGGGAACTATAAAATATTCATAAGAATCATAACCTTCATTAAGAAGCATGAATAGAAAAACAAGGCGACTAATACCAAGAATGATGAAAATAATTGAAGATTATTAACGAATGAGTGATAATATGTTATGAAAGAACCAAATATTACATAATAACCATAAATATTATTATTTAATACGTTAATAACATGTTTAAAACAACCATATTGGAGGTTAAATCATGTTAAATCAAACGTAAGAGTGGGGTAAGGTACTTTTATCTCACTTTCTACTTTTGTGAGACACATGCCATATTCAACACTTATTTTAATTTTTTGTGGTGTATATACTAACCAAGAATGTATTTGAGGATTGTTATCCTGAAAAATACTTGTATTTTCCTAAATATTTTAGGATCTATCTTTCATGGGTCTTATGATTCAAATTTACCGATGTGGTAAGAGTTTTTTGTTACAATGGTATCATTTATCAGGATTGTTTATGATTAGGTCTCCAATGTTGATATATTAAGATATAAATCTGAATAATTATAATTAATTTTATCATCCTCTATTTATTCCTGATATTTTCAAGTAATATTACCATTTATTCACTCTTTTCTACTTAAAATAATATTGATATTTTTTTTAAGAAAAATAATATTTATTTCTCTCTATGGTCAAAACCCATTTTTATTCCAAAAACTTGTTTTATAAAAAAGAATTCAAAAAGGTTTTTAATTTTTTCATATGATTTAATAATGAAATTTTTACTAATGTTTTACTTTTAAAAAATTAAAATGAAACTTATTATCATTTTGAAAAATAATGCACATTTGACTTTTACTGAAAATGTTAAATGAATATTTGTATTAATATGTTTAGAGTGAACAAAATTTCTAGAAGTTATTAACAATATTTTATTTGAAGCTTCCTTTATAAGTTTTCTTGTATATATTTATATAAAATTATTCTTAAATTTTTTAATGTTTTAAAATGTGTTTTTGAAAATAGAAAGGATATTTTCCACATTATATTTTATAAATTAATTTTATAATATTCCTTTATATATATCCATGGAAGTTTTCAATGAAAAGGGTTTTCACAATATTTTATGAATTTTTAGTGATTTTAAAATTGAAAATGATATTTTCCCCAAAATGTATTTAATAAATTTTTAATGTAATTTACATTCATCAATGTCAACAACCCTCATTGTTACCTGTGATCCAATTGTGATATTTTGTAATGATATCATCCTTAATCCTTATCTAGATGGATTAATATTGTCTCAAGTATATTATTAGAGAACCCATTTATTTTCCACAAGTCAATCATATTTCAAAGATATTATTATGGAACGAGTTTATTTTATATTAATTAACCATTTTTCAATGATATTTTTATAGAACCCATTTCTTTTCCATAGGTAAATCATGTTTAAAAGAGAATTACATGAAACCCATTTCTTTTCAAAAGTTGATCAAGTTATAAAAGGAATAATGATTGTTCATATGAGCTTTATGATGAAATGAAAGTAATTTTTACATTTTTCATGTTATAGTTCTTGGAAATTATATATAATGGGTAAACCTAGATAACATAGGGTGAGACCATTACATCTTATACCATAGGGAGTCTTAGATAGTTTCGGGTGATCCTGTTAAATCTTATCAATGGTGTAGCTCGGATTGCATCAGGTGATCCTGTTATAGATTAAATGATTGGTGCACCCAGAGTTCACTATAATTCATTGGGTAATGTATTTTGTATTAATAGTAAAGAAGAAGGGAGTTTCCATAGGGTTTCTACTATTGATTTAATTGGGATCAGGTTATTTGTCTCACAATTTTAACACATGTTATGAAGAAAAATGATCCAAGATACCAACAAATTATATATATTCTTGTTAAAAGGTTATAATATTTATTATGAACCACATTGATATCACATGTCTCATGATTATTAATTATAATGACTCTTTTCTTTTCCATGTTTTCAAATTTTATGATCTTTTTATTGATTTTTATGAGTTTTTTTATGATTCACTCATGCACTCTAATTATGTTTTAGTACCCTTATTCACATGAAATTAAAATTGATGAAATTTAATGATTAGTTTTTATGTTTACACTAACTATGAATTTAATCTCACACTTTTATTTTTTCCTTTTCCATAGGTAATCGGGATTTATGTAGAATGAATTGTCTATAAGGTTTTTATATGGAAGATGATGATGACTTAATATGAGATAAGAAAAATTGGATTAAGTGGGAGAAATGATCATTTGAATACATGGGTATTATTGATGTAAATGTTTTCCTAATTATATAAAACTATAAACATACAAGTTCCTTGAGAATGTATGTTATCAAATATTTATGTTTTGATATTGTATATTTTGGATAATTAAAATTGGGTCACCTCCATCAGTATCAAATTCAGAAATATAAAGTTTATGATTTCATCAACGAAAATATGAGTGCATGTTCAGGGATATTATAGTTAGTATAAAAGGTCATATTAGATAACTTTGGATATTAGTATGTTTTCATATGAAGGTATCATTAAAATTATGGATACCATCATAGGCTATAAGCTTAAGGATGTTCATAATTTCAATTTCTTAGACACCCATTTGAGGTCTTAAGAGATGAGTAATTAAAGTGATTAATCACATTTTTGGAGATGTTTTATTAGGTTGAATTATTTGTAAATGCATGGTTTAACATGAAGTATGCGTTTAAATTTTTTATTAATAAGATTTAAGTTATTTATAACTTATAGGATTTATATGATCTTGTATATTGAGAACACATGTTTTATCATATAGATAATAATAGGATTGTAAAGTGATTTAGTGAAAATGTCACTAATGTTACCTAAAAAAGACATCCATTTTTTTACCTTGAAATATGAAACTTATGAGATAAAAAATTAGGATAAAACACTCATTAATTTTGATATTATTGATGTTTTTTGGGATATAAGGTTAAAAAATGATTTAGAATCAACATTCAGTATAAATTTTGAATTTTAAAGATTAATGTATCATATGAAGGATTGTTAATTTTTGAAATTATCTTTCTATGTGATAACTGTTTTGGTTTTATTTAATTTTTAAATATAGGAGGAATAACTTGGAATTCCTTTTATGGTTATAGGGTATAAAAAGTTGATTTTAGTGATTTTTTCATGAAGAATTAATCTTAAATAATAATTGTTTTGAGAAAATAATATGATATTGTGGTTGAAATTGAAAATTGGATGAAATTATACTCATCAAGTTAGCATATTTTCTTATACCCTTAGTCTAGATGGAAAATAATTCCTCAACTCTTGGAAAAGTATCTTAAAAAATATTATCCAATTACATTCATAGCTGATGAATCATAAGGTCTTTCATATAAATATAGATTTATGTTTTTTATACCGTTAACATTCCATTGATCATTAAATTACATGTGATTGATGACCTCAGTCACTCTCAATAATTATTTATGTTTTTCTTCCATTCATTCCTATGTTATATTATTTAGAAACCTCATTATGTGTTATTTCATATGACTTGTTTACTTCCCTTTCAATATTATTAAGTGGATGTTTCATTAACCCATTTTATGATGTAGTTTTACAATAAAAGTATTTCAAAATGTCCATACTTTTATTACCAAGATAAATTTCAAATTTTGAGGATGAAATTTATTATAGGGGAGGATTTAACACATTGATATTTTAAAAGGAATAAAATGTATGTTCTATATCATAATGGACATTAAAAACTAAACATAGAAGAGAATTCAATGCCCAAATACTTAATGATATATTTATTTTTAAGTAAATTTAATCTCTTAAATATCTTTTGTTACACACAAACCTAATATTTTTACGTTTTATGGTATATTCAACATAAAACACTGAGTTTAAACAACCATAATATGTATACCTGTTATAACTTAACTGTCAAATTGGTGTGTATAAATAGTAATAACTACTTTATGATTTATTTATATATAAATAAAATAATAAATATACATTATTGATAATTTTTTAGTAAATAATCAATCAATTTATAGTAAAGAGATTTTATTATTCAAAAATATGTTTTCTTCAAAAATGATTTTTTATTTATTTTCATTCAAAATATTATAATAAATTTTTGTAAATGTTTGAAAATTTATTTTATGAAATTAAATTCCTTTTTTTGATGAGAATATTAAAACTTACATTGGGTGAAATTTTCAGAATTTTCTAAAAGTATTCATTTTTTGATGAATAGTGAAAAATAATAAATTTTAATTGAAAACTCCATTTACGATTAAATTTATTATATGGATAAAATATTTTTTAAATTTTTTAACGTTATATTAGTTTAATTTTATATTAAAGAATTCAATTTAGATCATGGTAACAAATTTCATTTTGAAATTTGATGTAAAATCTTTGTAAACTTTTAAATATTTTCACTTTAAAAACCCACTTTCACATCACGTCTTCAGGATTAATTTTCAATTTAAAATTTTCAATTATGTAAATTTAATTTGAAAAAATGTATTCAGTATTCTGAATTATAATATTTTATATTATTTATTACGTCCATATTAATTTTTTTACCAAAATGAGTTCTAAATGTAGTAAAAATTAGTTACTGGGATTAACATAAAAATGGTTTTACTATGGGGATAAACTAAAAATAAAATGGTATAAATGACCTGTAAACTTTCCTAAAAACTATTTTCTAAACATATTTTGACTATTAAACCTATAAATTTACATAATTACCCATTTTTACTCTATTTACATATAGAAAATGTGGGATTACTAAATTATTTTTGAAAATACCTAACGGGTCCTATCCCCCATATATAAAATTCCACCTCTCCTATCTTATTCTAACATTAAAAACTATTTTTTTCGGAAAATACCTACCAAAATAACTGCTTATCTACTCTACCCTCATTATATAATCATTATTTTGGGAATAAATATTTCCTAGGAAGGCTTTAGTGAAAACCTAAGGAGGATACCTGAAGAAGAGGAAATGTTCTTCAATGGGTGTATTTATTTTATATATTTATAGAACTCCTTAAATTTTTATTAAAAAACACTTATATAATATAATACATATCTTATATATAATGGTATGTTGTAATAAAATTTTCAGGACCCAAAACCATATACACATCCATCAAATGGTTTACGAAATCATCGTTTGTGTGTACGTTCGACTACTGCCACGTAAACTGATGTCATTTGTTCTTCCATTACCACCTCTAATGGTTGGGAATTATGATGGTGAAATAGTACATATTTTATATTAATAACTATAATATACCTATATAGTTATTATATAATATCTACCTTATTACATTTCATTCCGTATGTGATATCATAACTTCGCTCGTGTGTACGGCATACTACTGCCTTGAGATGCGATGTCATTCATTTTTTTCACTATTGATTTACATGGAAGGTAATAAGGATAAATTTAATGATTATATGTGATATATATGAAATAATTATGATATAAATTAAATATATTTTTTATTCTTAAATTATAATATATCATTTTCTTTTTACACCAAAATGATGATAAAATTGTTCTTGTACGTGTGGACTACTACCTTCACGAAGCGATGAGACTTTCTTTTGATCACCACACCTCATGAATGATATATGTGTATATTTAAAGAAATAATGGGGTATATATTATATTATTACATTTATTTAAATATAAATTATTACTTACTTCTTTTTCATAATGATAACTCAAAAATGGAAACATTACGCTTGCGTATGTACAACCTACCATTTCCATGATCATATCATACTTCATTTATCAAAACAATATTTCATAATTGGAATTAAAAGTTTCATTGATGTATAAATATTGTAGTCATTTCTATATTATTATTATATATTTTATTGAACTATATGATATTAATAATAATTTAAATATTCATAACAAAGAATGAATGACAAAACAAGGTGAATAACCCCCAAAATAATGAAAATAATGAAATATTACTAATGAACAAGTGATAATATGTAATAAAAGTATTATATATGATATTATAAATTTTTATATGGTTCAATAATAATTAAATAACATGTTTAAAACCATTATACATGATTTTAAATCACTTTAAACCAAAAGGAAGCGTAAGGTAAGGGATTTCTATCTCTATTTTTTACTTTAATGAGACAAATGCCAAGTTAAGCACCATTTTTTATTTTATTTGGTGTAAATACTACCCATAAATGTATTTTATAATTATTATCTTGAAAATTATTGGGATTTATATATCATAGTTCTATTTATCTTTCACATGGATTACGATTCAATGTTACCAATGTGTAAAGAGTTATGTTATAATCTCATTATTTATCAGGATTGTCTATGATTAACTCTAAAATTTTAAAATACTATGATATACCTATCATTAATTAAAATTAATTTTATTTAACTCTATTTATTCACCATAAATTCATGTAATAATTTTATTTTTCTACTCTTTTGTACTTAAAATAACTAAGAATGTTTTTTAAGAAAAATATTATTTATTTCATTCTTCTGTAGAAAACCCTTTTTCATCAAAAACCTTGTTTTATAAAAAAATTAAAAATATTTTAAAAATTTACTAAAGGTATTTTTACCCCTATTTTATTTTTTCAAAAAAAATGGAATCATCATGTCATTTTCAGAAACAATGGATACTTGGATTTTTCTAAAAATACAAAAGGAATTTTTATTTTATCATGTATATAATGAATGGATTTTATATCCATCATGACCAATTTTTTATTTGAAAATTAATTTATATGATTTCGTGTTTATTTTCAGTGAAAATCATTTCCAAAAAAATATGTTTTAAAAAGTGTTTTTAAAAATGTAAAGGATACATTCCTCAAGTAATGCTTTAAATGATTTTTAAAATATTATTTTATATGTATCCAAGGTTGTTTTAAATGAAAAGTATTTTATAAATATTTTGTGAGTTTTTAGTGGTTTTAAAAATGAAACGTTTTTTTCCATAAAAATATATTTATTAATATTTTAATTGTATTTCCATTCATCAATGTCAATAACCCTATTTTTACCAAGGCACCAATGGGGATATTTTTTTAATGATACCATCCTAATTATTTATCTTGATGGATCAATATTCTTTCAAAGTTATTTTTTTGGAACTAGATTTTTTTTCATGGGAAATCATGTTTCAAAGAGATTTTTATGGAACTCGATTCCTTTCAAAGGGTTAATGATGTTTTAATGATATTTTTATGCAACTCATTTCTATATCATAGATCAATTATTTTTAAAATAGATTAACATGAATCCCATTTATTTTACATATTTTAATCATGTTATAAAGGGAATAATGATTATTTCTATGTGTTTTATGACGAAATGAAATCTATATTTAATTTATTCATGTTGTGGCACATGGACGATATATATGATGGGTGGGACCAGATAGCATCGAGATAGCTTGTTACAGCTTATACTATGGGCCAATAGAGATATAATCTGGTGATCCCATTATATATTATACAAGGGGTGGTCCCATATAGCATTAGGTGATCTAGTCATAGCTTAATTGATGGTTGCTCCCACATAGCGCTCTAAATTTACCATTTAATGTATCATGCCTAGAGATATAAGAAGGAGAGAGTTATTTGAGGGTTTTTATAAAGGATTTAACTAGGCTTCTATTATTTTAGACATGTATTTAACATGGGTTATGAATAAAAAAATTTCTAAGATACCAACACATTTTATATATAATTTTTATGGTTTTATAATGCTTCTTATAACCAAGACTAATATCACATTGCTCTTTATTATTGATTTAGATGACTATTTACTTTTCCATGTTTTCATATTTGATGATTCATATATTTTTTGGTATGATTCATTTTATGGTTCGCTCATACAATATAATTATGTCATTTTAACCTTATACACTTCTTATACCCACTAATTAAACTCAATGGTTAATGTTTATATTTTCCATTACTAAGAATTTCATCTCAACCTTCTTATGTTTCCTTTTCCAAATATTATAATTTATTTTGTTGAATGAATTATTTCTAGAATGTTTTCATATAGATTATTATGATTACTTGATACGAGATATGAAAAGTTGGGTTAAATAAGATAAAAAACTCATTTAAAGACATGTGTATTGTTTATATAAGAATTTTTACCATCTCTCTTAAATGTTAAACCTAAAAGGCATTTGATAATGTAAGGGATTAAATTTATATTTTGATAATATATGTTTGGGATGACTAAAATTGGGTCACCTTAATCTATATCAAAGCTTGAAATGTAATATTTTTGATTTTATCACTAAATTTGAGAGTGCAGGTTCTGAGATGTTATACCCAAAGGGTGTTCGTCATCCCTATGTGACAGAAACTAGTTTCTAGTTATAAACAATTCTCTTTGTTAATAATTTAACCCATAATATATTCATAAAAAACAATAGTGTAAACATCTGAAACATCTAAACAAAATGTAATAATGATACAACTAAAAAGTTTAAAAATATAACCAAAATAATATAAAGATGAAGAAGATACATAAAGATCCCTTGCCATGAGAATATAATATCCCCAAATATATCTTAAGGTAAACGAAAACTAAAAAACACTAATAGTCACCACTAGTGACCCCCAACCACTCATCACATCCCAACCATCCATTTAGAGATGAAACTAAACCAAGTAACTAAAAAATATTTGGGTACCAAAAAATAGAAATAGATATTTATATGCATGATCTAAACATCCTAGTATATCACCAACCACTGATACTATGAAACTACCATTAGTAAAAAGGTTAATAATATGAAAATTTGTACATAAAATAAAAACACAAGGACTACATTTTTTTATAAAAAAGGTAAATAACACCTAATGATTTACACAAAACCACCCTATTTAATAAAAATAAATTTATTTTTAAACATTTAAATAATGTGAATAAACTAAGGAAAGAGGGACTTTAAAAAAGACATGCAAACCATATCATCATTTGTCTCTCTTTCCAAACATTTCAATAAACCTCTTTTTTTCATAAATACTCTCAACGGAAACCATTTCATGAAACCCATTTAAAAAAGATACCTAAACCATTATACATATTTAAACTAAAATTAAAACCTTTTTAATAAATTATTTTTTAATGAATCGAACACACTCATAGTGTTTTATAAATCAGACATAAGTACCCAACCATCAAGGAAAAAAAATCCAAGGGAATAAAAATATAATGGTTCTTATAATAAAAAAAAACTAGAGTAATTTAATAAAATCATGAAACAAAACCCCTTAAATTATCCTAATAAGGACTTATCATCTTGAGAATCAACGCGAGGATCTAATAATAATGACTTGAACTAGAGACAGGGATCCTAGGTAGACACTATGGAACCTGTATCATCCTTGATATTCCAATCATAAAATATATAAATAAACATCCCCATATCACCCTAACTACCATAGGAAGAAAAATTAAGTTTCTATATAACAAGGCCTACTTCACCTTCTGATTTAACCATCTAAGAGTGGCTGGAAAACACTCCCTAGATGACTCACTATCTACAATAGGTATTTCCCTGATACTGGTCACCTAAAATATTTCTAGGACTTCCATTAAAAGTTAAATGGATGTGATCACAAATCAAAAATCACATGCATCAAATATAAAACATTTCAAGAGGATATGAAGGTGTAAGTGTTAGGAAATTTAGAATATCTCACATAAGAAGAAAAATCAAATGTGGAAACCCTAATGGTATAGAACAGAACCCTGTTCCAATAAATTATCCATGTTATAAATATAAAACCTACAATTTTGTTCCTTTGAAAGAAAAATTATTTTCCTCAAATGGATTTAGGTAGAATGAAGAATGATTTTATGGAAGTGGTCAAATCAGCTTCAAATCACTACATCACTAACATTGATGTCCCTTACCATGGAAGATTTTCCACGAAATGGATCACTACTCATGTCTTTCCCAAAAAATTTACTGTTGAGGAGAGAATAAAACTATGCTATTTTTTTATTATAGTGAGATTAATTACTCTAAAATGGGAATTATTATGTATGTTCAACTATATTCTTAGTAGAATTGTGTAGATATTGTGATTTAAGGAATGGAAGATAAAAACTATGGGAAAGGATTTGTTCCTATTTCTTTGTAATATCCTACATTTTAAAAGCTAATTAAAACCCTTAACAATAATAATTTATGATTATTTTAATGTGGAAATGTAGTTTTCAATAAAATAAATTAATAGGCGATTTAATGTTTATTATGTGAAAAAACCCATATAACACATTGGAATATTTTATGGAATATTTTTCAAGTTAGGAACTGAGTTACTATGAGATTTTAAGGCCCATAATGTCTCATCATAGATGAAATATAAATATTAAAAATATTATATTTTATTTATATGATTTCTCTATAATCATTTATTATCTACCAAATGGTGAATTATATGAAAAATCCAAAACCAATATTAGGTCCAAGATGAGAGTTTACCCTAGACGCGACATAAAATTTGTGCACATCAGGCGTTCGGTATAATCGCATGTAAGGATACATTATTTCATTTTTTTGTTATATTCTTTTTCTAAAATTATTTAATATCACTCAAATGGTTCACTGTATGAGAAATCGAAGACCACCTTTATGCCTGAGACATGGTATTTACCCTTGGTAGGATATATCATTTGTGTGCGTCGGGTATTTGGTTGCATCATAGATAGTAACCCCCTTTAAATATTTATCTAATATTTATTAAGAATATAATTAATTAAAATTAATTCTTATCATTAAATCGACTCATCTCCACCACACATAACCCTTCAAAACCATCATTTACGACCACATTTGATTTCAAAAGCTTCTCCTTTCAATAATTTTGACCCGAAAACTTAAAAAAAAATTATTTAGGTGAAATTTATTACCCCACCCTTATTTTTTACTTGAAACCCAATTTAAGTTTCGGGATTTTATTTTGTCTAAATTTTACCCATTTAGGTTCTTAAAATGGACGATTCATAAGTTCATCCTTGTTAGATCATTAGATTGATTTCAAGTGACCCCTGACAGCCTTTCTGGTGATTGGAAAACCTTGGTTGATCATTTATCCCAATAACAGGCACATAGGGGTATGCTTGTTCTTCCCCTAGTGAGACTATGTAGTGGAATATGGTGAGATTCGTTTTTTATTTTTTTTTATAATTTTCTTGTTCATTTATTATTTTATATCCTTAATTAAAATTATGAAAAAAATATCAAAATAATATAGCATGATAAACTTGGAATTATTAAGATAATTATTGGTAATAAATTTTCATGGATAAGTTAAAATAATTATACAATAATAATTACTATGAATTATAAATACTTAATTTTATTTTCAAGTATTTCTTGCACAAAAATTATCAAGGATAATTAAAAATTATAAGTGGTTATTTTTAATAAAATAAAATAAAAATGTAAATTGTGTGCAGTTATAAAAAATAATTATAATTGAGGTAAATTACAATGAATAATTTATAAAATTGTCAAACAAAAATGATGAGATTCTGAAAGGTCAATTATTTAATTATTAAATGATAATTGTGGGATTATTAAAGTATAATTATTAAATTACCAAATAAAAATTTAGAGATTATTAAGAATAATTATTAAAGTATAATTTATAATAATTTATTAATATATAATTATAAAAGTATATTTTTGGAGAATATATCAAAAAATAATTATAAAATGATATTTTATGATAAATTATCAAAATATAATTATAAGAGGATAATTTAAGAAAAACTTTAAAAAAGGATAAATTATGAAATATTATAAATATATAATCTCATAATTATCATTTAATCTCACATTTATCATAAGATATTGAGCCTCATGACTCAATAACTCATTTAATATCACAATTATCATTTAATATCCAAGATGATATTGATCCTCATGACTCAATAACTTATTTAATCTCACAATTATCATTTAAATTAGGATAATTAAAAATGGATAATCAATAATAAATTAACATAAGAGATTTATAAAAGGATAAATTAGGATAAATTATAAAAATATAATTATAAAAGGATAATTTTTGAGAAATTTTCAAAGTGTAATTATAAAAAGATAATTTATAATAGATTTTCAAAAGATAACTACAAGAGGAAAATTTGGGATAAATTTCCAAAGATAATTATAAAAGGATAATTTTTGATAAATTATAGATGATAATTTATAAGAAATTATCAAAATATAATCACAAAAGGATAATTTTTCATAAATTAAAATAAGATAATTATAATATGATAATTTAAGATAAATTATCAAGAGGCAATTATAAATGATGATTTTGGATAAATTATTAAAATATAATTATAAAGGAAAATTTATAAATAATTATAAAAAAGTAAATTATAAAGGATAATTTAAGATAAGTTATCATAGGTAATTATAAAAGAATAATTTATGATGAATTTTTGATGGATTATTATAAAAGGATATTTTAGGAGAAATTATCAAATGATAATTATTCTGATGGAGAATATTGTGAGTTCATTGATTTCCCTAGAATGATAATTGGAAAATTGTTTAGGAGATTGAATGTATCATCTCATGTGATATTTTATTTCTTTTTAAAATAAAATAGTAGGTTTTTCTTCTAGGATACTTTTAATAACCTCAAATAATGAAATTTCAATAACTATGATAATAAGGCCTATGAGGAGGTGTTCTTAACTATTGAGTTTTTCACTCCACCTTGAAAATATAACAGGGTGGTTTATCATTACCTTTTATGATAATTATTTTCATGGAAAAAGGTTACATACCTTTATGGGCCTTATATATTTGTGATGTCATCATGATGTTATGTTATGTTGGAATAACTCATTCTTGTCTTAAGATGCATGTGGGAAAATGAGTAGCCATGTGCATACTTGTTTATGTGTGATTATCCTAACATTGATCTTGTAATGGATTATACTTCCTTATTATGACATGTATTGTTTGGGTGTTTAATAGACTGTGGAATTGTGTTGTAGGTACAAATATACTAAGGGGGAGCCTGGAGGTTGGGTGTATGAGGCTACAGAATTAGATGCAGTCTAAACATACTTAAAGGAGAGTGTGTATACACATGATGAAAGAAAATATTGATGACTAGTTGATATGTACTGAGATACTCAAGTAAAGTCTTGAGATTGGTTGTAAGATGTTACCCAAAATAATGCAGTCCTAGTTTCTATAAATGATGGAATGGATTCCCTTGTAGAGGGGAAATAAAAGTAGCTAGCTTGAAAATATTGAGATATATAGGTGGAGCCTGGAGGGAGGGAGTTGCATAGTTAATTAGCCAGCTACCCATCCTGATATAGTCCTAAAATCCATAAAGGTAGACATGGATACCTATATAGAAGGGAAATCATATTGGATTACTGGAAGATAGCAATCATGGATTCAAAAAAACTTGGGTTGTAAGTGATTAATAGGATAATTGGACTGATGATATACATCACAGAATGTGAATGATTCCTGTAACAACCACCAGAAGGGTGGAGTGTTCTGTGAGACCTTTATGGAGTTATGTGTGTTTTGTATATTATTACTGGTAATGAGACAAATCATATGGGGTTGGGGTTCGTGATGGCTTCCCAGTGCATGATGACTAGACAGATGTAAGTTTATTGAGCATTATACCCTATTATAAATATTGTAAACATAGGGTAAAGATTCATTGGCGGTGTCCTATCGAGTCATGTACTCACACTGTACACAACCATTTCAGTATGCTTGTAGATTTCATGTTCAGAGATATAGCGAAGGGAAAGAGACATATGATGGAAAATTTAGTGGTTGAGCACAGAGCTGGAGTGGACCATTATTGACAACAAATTACCTCATAAATGTTTTTACTTGACTTTTATTTACCTATTGTATATACACTAGAAAAGGTTACACCTCTAGATACTTTTTATATCTACGTCACTTATTAATTTTTCTCATTTTTAATCTAGTTGTTTATTAATTTTTTGTATGGGATGATGACATGATACAAAGGATATACTCTCCCTACTTTTTGATTTGGACCCTCACTACTAGTCATAAGTCTCTAACATATGGGAAGGAACAAATTAGTTCATGTGAAATTTCATGTTAGAATCAGTGGTTTAAGTCAAGATGTTACATAATGATATCAGAGCCTCATGACTCAATAACTCATTTTTCTCCTAAAATTGAGAAGGGACAATATAGGCAGAAGATATGAGTTTGAGACTCTGGTAGGGGAACTATGCCAGTGCCTAGCCAACACTATATATTGGACCTCTGGGTTTCAGAAAGGGTAAATTATGTTTTTTTGTTACTATTGATTAAATTTTCTTTGAGTGATGCACATTATGTTGATATGTGATTTATGTTATTTTGGTTGTATTCATGCATCATGACTAGGCACATAGATTCACTTCCCATATATATAAATTTTGTTATTATACATAATAATTCTATAATTAAATTCATTTTTTCACTATCTAAATGGGATAGTTCCCTTGTGCCATATATTTGTTGACATGTTGTGTGATATATATTTATTAGCTTTGAATAGTTGAGTTGAGTATATTTGTTTGTTAGTATGTATATGATGATTGTGACTAACATGTGAAGGCAAAAACAAGGGTAGGTGTTAGGAGGGGTATACCTTGGGTTAAGTGTAGAATTGTGGGAGAACATTATTTGATTCCATATACATAATATGATCTATTTATGATCCTAATGTTCCTTCATGTTAAAAAAGAAATTTCCTCAATATATTCTTAAGTAAATACATGTTATGTGGGGATATAATGCTTTTATAAGGAAGGATTTTTCTAATTTTCTACTATAGACATAAGGGAATTCATTTGATCTTGCTCCCATGCTCGCTATGTGGTTAGGGAAGCAAGATCACTTCTACCACAATTCTTTTACTTAATGTCTGACCTAATAATACCATTATAGATTTATGGTTTAATTTGTTGTGAATTTCAATTAGAACATTCTATATCATACCAGAACACCATAGTACCTCAATATATTATTATAATTCAATGAATACTCTTATATAACTTTTATATCATCCATGAAGTTTCAAAACTAATACCTATCTGACCAGGAAAGAGTTTATGCAACTGGAGGATGAAAAGTCTGTTTTTTAACCTTTACTAGCACCAACTCTTCTTGTATTCCCATGCCAATCATTTCGAACCCAACCATAATTATATCCTTTATTTTTCTAGAAATATTTAGTAACATGCCAATGACTCTATAACATATATTTTTGTTATCATATATAACATCAATAACATTTTTGATGTACAAACAATTCCAGTATGGTAATTTAAAAAAACTTATCACTTTTTTCAACCAATTTCATATGGGTTTTAAAAAATGTTTTACCAAAAATGGTGTCCATATCTTTTAAATTCTAAAAATATTGATCACCTATTAGTAGAGATGGTGTTGTGCATTCTTCTAAAGTTGTATTTTCATGATGTCATCCATGATCAGTAATTTTTTCAAATGGATAGAAATCAACAATGTATTAAAACACAATCTTTGATAAATTTTTTTGAACATAATTGATTTTATACCATGTTCACAAATGGGAAACCCTTGAGTTCCTTTAATGTTATATCCTTAAAAATTTCTAAAAGTACAAAATTAATTTATCATCCTATAAAACAGAGATCTCCATGTGAAATATTTATTTCATTATATATCATACAATGTAACACCTAAATCTCACAATAATTTCAAATATTAGATCAATGGAAGAAAATAAACATAAATATAATTCCCTGGTGGATTTGGTACTGATATAAGAATAGATAACATAATTCATTTTTAGTTTATGAGTAACCACCATGGAAAGTAACTATTTACCAATATAATTGGGCATGTACTATGAGTAATGATTTGAAAACCAAAAGGATTCAATACATCTATAGATAACCCAATAGAAATATTTCTTATGTAATTTCAAAATTTAGGATACTCAGGACCAATTCTCTTCCACTAAAGAGATTCTTTTGGGTAATGAAGTTTCACATATTTATTTCTTGTATCTATATGACTTGTAAATTACCTTGCATTCTCCTCACTTTAATATATGAATAAAATCATTTGAATGATTTGAAAGTACAATACAGTTTTCATATGTCATGATTCATCTTTCTTATATCGAGAAGCACCACACTTTGGGAATTATATAAGTGATTCTTGGTACTTGAGAAACAAAATTCAGTCATTTAGAAATTCATGTATTCTTTTAGAGAACATGATTCATTGAACATAGAATTTATTTATTATCATATGTTCAGCTAGGAATCTCATTATCTTATGGGAGAGTATCATTCAGGAGGTGAAGTAGTTTAGTAAAACTAACATCACACCATCCATTTCTAGCTTCTAAATTTAATAGCTTCATTATGGCTGAGAATGTTTTATATTTATTAAAACCTGAATACAATAGCATATTTTTATAACTTTTTAACTTCTCTAACAATTATGGTCATTTGGAAAGTTCATCTTCGGCTATCATCATCATTTATTCAATATGATCTTCATCATCGTTAACCCATGTAATCACATCCTCGATATAGTATTCATCATTTTCCACACTTGTAATCATATAAGATAATACATGAAATGCAGTGTTATCCCAGTCACTAGCTACATTCATTTTCTCCCATGTTTAGTCTGACATTTGTAACTTTAATCTATTCCGTGATAGATCAAGTTGTCTTCCAAAATAACTAAATGATTTATTATTGAATAACAATTGGGAAAACATGTAAAAAGGATTTGAGAAGGGTTATATGTATGATCCTTTCTATACATGATGAAATATTTCACCTCATATTCATACTCTTTTGTGATATGATTGACATCCAATTTTTTTTATTAATATCTATCCTAATTGATTATGTAATATTAACTTTTTAAAAAATAAATAAATTAACAAAAGGGTGAATTCAAATAAGGGGAACCTTTAATATTCATTATTTTAAAGATAATAAAACCCTCTTATAGATAATTTATAAGTCATTTTTGTGAAAATGTAATTTTTCAATAAAAAGTGATTGATGAATTTTTTAAAGATCTCATGTATGGGTAAAAACCCAGTTAAAACCTTTGAATATTCTATCAAATGTTTTTAGACTTTGATTCTGAGTAAGTGTGATATTTCAAGGCTTGTAGAGACTTAATAGAGATGAAAAAATATTTAAAATATTAAATTATGCACATGTGATTTATTCAAAATAATTGAATAACTCAATAAATGGTGTGTCGTATGAGAAATTTCAGAAAACTGTTATGCTTGGGGTACGGTGTTTACCCAATATGGAATATATAATTTGTGAGTGTCAAGTTTTTGGTCATGTCGGAATTGATGATGTGATATTTAATTTTTTTAATTTATTTTTTTAAAATATAATTGAATATATCTCAAAAGGTTTACCATATGAGAAATTGGAGACCACCATTAGGCCTCAAATTCATGGTTTACCCTATGTAAGCGATTACTTTTATGCATGTTGGGTGTTTGAAAACATTGAATGTGATAATAGAGAATTTATATTTAATTAATTTTTCATTAGAATTTTTTAATAATTAATAACAAATATATCTAACTCTGTACATTGTATGAGAAATATGACAACATTTTTAAGCCTAAAACATGTGGTTTACCCAATATGGGGAATAAATTTGTACACGTTAAGAATTTGGTCAGGTCACACATTAAATTAGGTTATTAATAATTATATTAAATAAATATTTTAATTAATTTTATTCTTAAATTTGTTTTTTCTATTAATCATCTCCCTATTGTGTGTTTCCACTATTTTTTATATGGGGGAGTTTCAAAATCATCTGTTTCATCATCATTTTAATCCTTTTCAGTTTACAATGACATGATAAGCAGGAATTAATGAATTCCCAATGAATTAAATCATGAATTAAAACAGGTGTTTTGATTTGGGGTTTTAGATTATATGATTTTGGGATATTTATAATTGAATCGTTTACTCAGTGATTGTGGTGGATCTAGATGAGTCCAATAGAACCAAGAACCCTTGTACATGTGATATATGAAACCTGATCAATTTGATTCTGGTGTTTGAGGCGTCTGATAAACCCAATTCTCCTCCATTTTTAGTATGGTGGCTTCTTCCTAAGTTTTTATTCTTATTATTATTTTCCCTTTTATTATTATTTCAATATTATAAACTCAATATATTTTACAATATTGATTGGATTGATTCATCTTCAATGTTGTTGGATTTATATCGATATACTGAAATTTAATCCCAACATTATTTTTGAAGGAAACAATGTACGCTCAATCCATTTTTTCACATTTTTTAAATGAATATTTTTTAAAAAATATGAAAACATAAATTTATAATATTATCAAATGATAGTTGCACAATTTTAAAAATGATAATTCTGGAAAATTATTAAATGGTCATTTTGAAATTTTAACAATGATAATTATGGAAATTAACAAATGATAATTGATAAATTATAACAATAATAATTGAGTAAAATTATAAAAATAGAATTGTTAAATTTTAAAAAAATATAATTTTCAAAAATTATAAATTATGATTATTAAATTATGAAGGAAATTTTTTAAAGAAAATTATTAAAATATAATTATAATAAATTTACAGGAGTAATTATAAGAAAAATCATCAAGTGACAATGTTATTAAATTATTAGAGGATAATTATGAATTTGTTGAGGATAATTACAAGGTATTACTAAAATTAGTTATAACAAATTTTATATGGGTTCTAGAATAAATTTAGAGTTATAATTTATCAAACATGGTTTTATAATTATTCTTAAAGAGAATACTGCATCAATATGTCTAGAATTAATATTCATAAATTATGTAGGAGAGAAAAGGTATTATCGCTTGTGATATTTTATTTATTTCTAAAATAAAATAGATTGTTGTGGTTTTTGGAACCCTTGGAATTTGATCATATTTCTGGTTTGTTTTTGAACACAGGTCGGGTGACAATGCCTTTTATGTACATTGTCATTGACATTGACGACATTGAGGAAATAGGTTCATTATATTTATATTCCTTGTATTTTTATGTTGTTTTATTTATGTGATGTTAGGTTGGACTAACTCATGCTTTTTCTGGGATGCATGTTGGTGTATGAGTAGCCATGGACAAACAAGATTTTGTGTGATTATCCTGACTTTCATCTTTGTGTGGAATATCAGTCCTTACTACAACATGTATTGTTTGTGTGTTTCGTAGCCTGGGGAATTGTTTAACATGTAGAATTATACTTAGGTGGAGCCTTCATACTGAGTGTATGAGGTTACCCAACCTAACATGGTCCTAATATCCTCAAATAAAGGCATGGGTACCCCTATAGAGGGGAAATCATAGTGGCTAGTTGGTAGGTACTGATATAGTCATGTGGAGTCTTGAAGTTGGGTGTATGAGGTTACCCAACCTACCACGGTCCTAACATCCTTAAAGGATAAGGTGGCTACCTTTTTAGAGGTGAAAGCATTGTGGCAAGTTGGAGAACATTGATATACATAGTTTGAGCCTTAAGAGTGGGAGTTATGTGGTCTAGTGTTTGGTTTCCCTTCCAAATGAAGTCCTAACATCCTTAAAGGAGCATGTGTCTACCACTATAGATGGAAAAACATAATGGCTTTCTAGTAGATACTGGCCATGGATTACTACATACATTGGTTGAGAATGATAAATAGGATAATCATACCATGGATAAACCCAATGAAACATTTAGTATTCCTATGACAACTATAGTAATTTTGAGGTGATCTATGAGACCTTGATGGTGGAATGTGTGTTATGGACATTCTTACTGGCAATGAGATAATGAAAGTGGGGTTGGGGTTTATGGAGGCTTGTTAAGCACACAATGACTCATCACATATGTGTTTATTAATCATTTACTTATGTCATGATATACACTGTTATTTATATTGTACACTTACGGTATGGACTCATTGGTGGGGTATTATGATTCTTATACTCACATCCTACTCAGACATTTTGGTGCACTTATAGATTTCAAGACCAGGTATTTGACGAAGGGAAAGGGCCCTATGATGGAAAATTGAGTAGTGGAACATTGGGATGGAGAAAAACGGGGCATAGAATAGTTTACCCCACAGATGTTTGTTTAATTACTTGTCATTTATTTACCATCTACATATAATCTGGACATGCTTTCCAATTTGGGATCCATTCTTATATTTATGTCAATAATTAATTTTCTAAATTTATTCTGATTTTTTATTAATTTGTTTATTGATTATTATCAAACCAATGACATGATACTAAGGTTATAGTCTTCATGTGAATGGACTTAGACCCTCACTATTAGTTGGTAGCCTCTTGCATATGAGGAGGCGTGCATGAAGTCATATAACATCCAGATTTGACTTAGTGGTTCAGGTTAGGATGTTAAAAATGGTATCAGAGGCATGGATTCACTAAATTCTTATTCTCTTTGTCTTGGGGTGGGATAAGATAGTTGGGACTCAGGTAAGGGAATATATATTTTGTTTTTACTCTTGATTAAAATCACCTTGGGTGATTATCATGATGTTAATATAGGAGATTTTATGAACATTGATATATCTTGACAAGTCACATTGGTTCAATATCAAAATAGATTCTTTCTGTTGAGTTCCATAGTAGTTCATTAATTAAATTCCTTAATTTATGATATTTTTCTGGGATTATTTCTCTTTATGCTATATATATGTTTCCATGTTTTTGTTATATATCTTTGTTTTCATTATTTATTTGAACATAGAATGATGTTGTGTTTTTACATATAACATTTCTTTGACAAATGTATAGGGATAGAAAACATGACTAGTATTAAGAGGGTTATACCTTGGGATGATGGAAGACTCCTAGGAAAAATCATGTCTGACCCCATAGATTAGTTATGACTTAGTAATGTTTCTAATGTACTTCATGATGTAGATATTCCAGCTGAGAGATGATTGAAAGGGCCTCCAACTATGGCAGCCCCTAATAATCCAATACCACCACCCATGGTACAAGTGGATTCTCCCCAGCATGCTTCAGTGCTAGCACAGATGATCTAGGATACAGAGCTCATTTATATATGAATCTTTAAAATAGTTCCAATTCTAGAAAGAGTCTTTTAGAGGAGAATGATCGACAATTCTTGGGATTTATTGCTCAAAAATCCTCTATAATTCTAGGTTACGAGTGGTCCATAGTATGTAGATGATAGGATATACTATATCGAAAGAATATTTGACCGTGTATATACCCCTATGGAAGGGAGAGTGATTTTGGAAACCTTTATATTCTAAGGGCCCTCTAGGAGATTGTGGGATTCTGTGAATGAAACTTGGATATGGAAAGGCCTTACCTAGATGACCTTAAATGAGTTTTTTCTTGAGTATTAAATTCCATACATGATAAATATAGACCGTTCCCAGATCATAGTGGGCCATTGGGAAAGGGATGGAAGAGGATGAGGCAACATGCTTACTTCCAGCTTATAGCAGTCCATTGATTGAGTTTTCCCTTACTACCATAAGAATTCTTTCATATAATAGGAAGACAAAGGTAGACCATGATCAGTAGATAAGATGTTACTCGTGTCAGCATAGAACCTCTTTTATAACCTCTATAGGAGATAGTTTATATAACTATTAGATAAGGGGTCATTATAATATCACTTTTAGGAAACACATGGTGGAGTGACACCAGTGTGAAAAGGATGTTCATCTTGGAATTTTTTTTATCAAAGATCTCCCACGGGAGTGGTAGGAGGTCCGAATAGGTAGGAAGTTGAGGGACCTAGTAGAGGATACAAACTCTATTAACAATGATGACTCAGGATGGTTGTGGACATGGTCATGGAGTTAAGGAAAGATAAGTCTTTGTTGTGGATCAATGTCTAATAGATTGTGTTAAGGAACATCTTACCATAAGAGGGTTGGTATTGAACATTTCTATTGTATCTTTTTCCTTGTTTGATGGGGATGAATTTCTTATATCCATGAGATTTTTCAAGACGTAAATTACATGTAGATTTATTTTTCTCTAACATACCTTTCTTTGATATGTCATTGAATGTTGATGTAAAACCCTAGTATATGAGAGCGCAGTAGTCAGTACTTCCATTAGTGAGAGTCTAATGAGGTACTTCCATATCACTGGGTTGGGGGACATCATGAAAGACTTGTGATGGGTTTACCTAGGACCTAAAGGGGTCATGACATAGATGGAATGATTGTTGATCGACAGAAAAATATTCCCACTTTTTACCAATCAAAGGGACTCGCTCAGTAGAAAAACACATAAATCACTATATCTAAGAGATCGTATACCTTCACAGAGTTCTTTTAAACATTGTATCAGATATAGATTCACATTTTACATCACACTTCTTAAAGTACATACATAAATCCCGGGGTACTCAGTTGCGATTGAGAACCACATATCATCCTTAGACTCATGGGCAGTCCGAGCAAACTATACACAATTTGTTGTATTTTCTTGAACCATGTGTTCTATACATCGATGGAATGTGGAATAATCACTTATACATAAATGAGTTCTGTTATGACCTATCCCCTGGGGCCCGTATCATGAATACCCCAAGACCGCCTTACATAGGCCAGGGCTGGTGACTAGAACCAAAGGCGTAAATCGCTAAACTGGGAAGGCATTGCCTTTATAATCTGAAACACACACAACAAGGAACACAACTGGAATAAAATACTAAGTATAACTGAATAAAAAAGAGAGTGCTGGAAGTAAAGGGGCCGGAAATACAATCCCAATAGTAAAGTACAACGAAAAAGAAAAGTACAAGTACAACTGAAAGAAGAAGTTAAGAATCTATTAGGTAGTCCTCCGGGGTTCCTACCTGAAGGGTAGGTACAAATGGCCTCCTCAGCACTCCACACCTTTCTGTCCACTCTAAGTACCATCATGCTGAGTGGTCCACCTCCAGGTACCATCTAGTCCTGCTACTCTCTGCCTCGATCAACGTTGTCTATCGTCTGCAACCAACAAAACAAGGTTAGGGCATATCCCATACTGGGGTGAGTATAATGATACTCAGTAGGGACCCCGAGACCCTCAAGGTATCACAAAATACAATAAGGACATCCACAAATTATGAAATCAACAGATAACCCTTACTTAGGTATATACCCATACATATACCTAATTTATTTAGTAACCCATCTCAGTCATGAGGAAAACACAAAAGTCATTGACTCAGCACAAAACTAGGGTTTTATTCTAGGGTGGTAATATATAACACTCCCAGTCAAACTGTCGAAACCTCGACTGCTGGTGTACTCCTCCTCTATAGATTACTATTGTCATGACCCCGACCCCAGAAGACTGAAATCGGTGCCTGAAACATGGTGTGAAATTTTTTTAAAACAGGTTTTCAAAACAACCACCTTGAAAACAAATAAAAAACAATTATTAAAAGAGAGATTTAACATTTTCCCACCATCAATATTTTCAGAGGTTACTTGCATACATTTTTCCGAAATACCATTTTCATTAAAGATAAATGTGCCTTCTATAAAACATGAATCAGAGTGCACATGTGTATGAGATGTGAATAATACATAACGTAATCAAGCTAACTCTGTAGTCTTTGTTAAGAGACTAAGCATCCATATCATGATTCATTAAAACATAAAAAGATATTCGTATGAATTTAACATTAGATACTCTTCCCTAGTATAACATGCCATTTTCACACTTGATATGCCTTATGATCATAAAAGATTCTTAAGTAAGGATCCACAATCCCTTGGTTATTCATTTACTATTCCATAGTGAATAAATTTATAATGATGGGCTTTATCAAGGCCTTGCGCCAAGACCGTACGGGTAAAAGCCCAACATAATTATGGTTAACTACCACACATGGTTGTGAACAAAGATAGCATCATGTTCATGCATCATTTCACATAACTCATGAGACTTCATCACTTTACCAAATGTATTGGAGTGCTGTATAATTTCGAGTGCACCCGTCACATCATTTCAAGTCCAATACATTCCACATATGTCTTAGCATGATCTCATATTCATAGTGCTCATATTACATAGAACTCACATTTTTATTCCATAATACTTTTTTATACATGTTCATACTGGAATGGATCATGTAGAAAAAACCAGACTTGTTGGTTTCATATTAGATAATGACGTGTATTAACCATAATGACACACTCTTTCATGTGTAATAAGAAATGGTACACATAAAATAATGGGTTGTCACATGAAGTAACAACCCCTTCATTAAAACCCTTATGAGTGTGGACCTTTTCTAAACCATGTTGATAGGTTTTGGATTTGAAATACTCCTTTGACCCATGAAATGTTAATTTATATATATATAAAAAAACATAAACTTAAAGGACCAAAGGCATTTCTTGTGAAACCATTGAAATAAAAAGCATGGTTTGTTTCCTATAAAGTGTTTATGCATAAAAGAAATATTAAAACACATGAGTTCATACATGAATGTACATTTATACTTGAGCATGAAAACCATCATACCACTTAATTGAGAGACCCAATTCGAAACACATATGTATTCATGAAAATTTGATAATTATGGAAAAATGTTTATATATACATAAAGTGTGTATTTGGGGATCTGCACAACCCAAAACTAGATTTGCAACTATTTTTATCTTCATCACCATGGTTTTAAATTCAATAAGGATAGGTTTTTTGAAATATCAATTATAATATATTTATATAACTATATATACATGAATTGTAAATAAAGGTTTACTTAAAAATTGAAAACATGAAGAACTAGACCCCTTGCATGTGTTTAATGTTTTGAAAAAATCACTTAAAAATGAAGGATCACTCTTCGATGATCATAACCCAAAATGGATTGTTGTATACATATATATATATACATAAATATACATACTATTGTTTTGAAATTATAAAATGGATTTAAGGAAATGTTTTATACATATATATATGTGTATATATCCATGAGAAAAATAAATTAGTCAAGAAGGGTTCTCATATAACATTGAAAGTATGAAACCTCTTGCATGTATTGTATACTTAAAACATATTTAGAAAATTCAACATGATTTATGATTTAAAAATGATATGTGACCGCATATGTATATATATGTTTACGTATGGACCCATATATGCATAAGGGTAAAAGAGTTTTACAAAAAGGATGAAAACAAAATAGGTAAATCCCTTACCTGACTTCGGATGTTCAAGGAGGATTGGCAGGAACTGTTTTCACATCAAGAGGATGGAAACGGGTGATTTCGGGTGTAAGAAAATAGGGTTTATATAGGTGATATTTCATATACTTTTCATTATAAGTATAATATAAAAAAAGACTTCACTGAAATAAAATAAACCAGCATGTTTCTTATGAGAGATCACAAAGAAAATTACCAGTGATTATAAAACATACATGTATATAAAGCTTGAAAAACTATACCCGAAATAGAAGAAAGTAAACTAAAATAATAATAATAATAATAAATAAATAAAATGAAACAAAAGAGATCAGGGAAGATCTCATGGGTAGAAGTCGTGGCCGATCACGACGGATGGTGTGGATTTTCGAGGAAGAAGAAAAAATGAAGGAGAAAACACATAAGATGAAGGGGGTAATACTATTGGGTGGCCACTGGTTTGAGTGTGATGGGGAAGACAATGCAGAAGAAAAACTAGGGAGAAGATGGATGGTTGAGATCGGTTTCGGAGCATGATCCAACAGATGAGACAAGGCACATAATTTAAATCGAGTGAACGGTTGAGATTGAATCCGAGGTAGATCAGATGGTCGATGAGGAGCACTGTAGCACTCCAGGTTCACGAGGGATAAGAAGAGAGATAAGATCAACAGCCTAGATCACGCGTGATGCGATCCAAAGGCCCAGATCACGTTTCTCCCAAAAATTTGCTTCCCACATCGAAACGGGGAGAGGTTTGGGGATTCTTTATAAGCCCGAGGCTCCGCTACACCTATCAGAAATCACAACACACATGAAATGGGGGCCTTCCACACGGGCTCCCACTCCCCCCTGCACCCCCGCAGGCCTCGGCCTACCTGTGCTCTATCGCGACTTCATGCCTTACGGTGGAGCGCGCTCCTGCTCTCTCGTGCGCCCCTTCGGGGTACCCATGCTTGGCCGGCCATATCTTGGGCTGAGGGATAGGTTCAACCACCCTATGTGTGCCGCCTCCCTCGTCCTAGCTGTAAGGGTTGGGAAAATGTGTTAAATATTTAATTAACCCAAATTTTCAAAATGACCATTAAGAAAATAGGATATCCTTCCATAAAATTTGATTTATTCATATCTTTTCATAAACCAAACTATAAATTAATAAAGGTAAAATGTTTTCAAATTCAAAAACATTACAAACCAAAGTATATAAATTTTAATTAAAGAAATGTTTTCATATTTAAAAAAATTATACATATTTTTATTTGAATTAAAGTGGAAAAATATACCAAAACTTTATGATTATAAAATGCCAGGTCTTTGAAAGATTAGTTCAATTTAAATATGTTAAACAATAGGATTTTAAAGCACTCAATTACTTAAACCCTTTCAATGTGATTTTACATATAGAAAAATCATTACAAATTAAGTTCAAAAGGAGGAAATATTTATAATTTTTCATACAAGTGATCAATTTACAAAACTATAATGTCTATGTATTTTTGAAACATTAAAGAAAAGTTTTTGAATTATGTTTAAAAATCAAAAAATATAAATAAGAGTTAATGACTTAAAATTATATTTGAACTACTTCAAAATCATTAAAATTCATAGCCAATTAAACCACAATACCTGATGGCTATAATTATAGCCATTGTAAACTCAACGGTTACTTAAATTTCAATGGTCAAATTTTAGGCCTTATGAAACATGATCAGGGTATTCTAACTCTAAACATCAAGACCCAGAAGATGGTGCTCTTCATCCCCCTGACACTTAGTATGATTGTTATGGTTCTGGTTATGGTGTTATTAGTCATGGTAGATCCTAAAGAAATCCACTTCTTCTGTGGCATGTTTTTGGTGATTTGGGGTGTACCGGTAATTGTGATTGGCCTTATTTTAGGAATTGTTAGTTATTTATGGTCCTTAGGCCTTGTTTCTATGTTAGCATTTCCAGTGTTTTGAATAAAAGACATGTTTTGTGTTTTATTTCGCTGGAATTTCATATATAAAAATGGGAAATTAATCCAAAAGTAATAATTAAAATTATTATTATTACATAAATTAAGTTCAGGGTGTTACATTATCCCCTCCTTCAAAGAATTTGATCCTCGCAATTCTATTACAACTGTAAGAAACTACCATCTAAAACCAGAGAGACTTTATTCTTGAGGTCCCCACTTCCAGGACCACTATTTCGGGTAGTCCACTAATGTTTCCAGGTGGATTCCTGGATTAGTTTCCAGTTCCTTGATCTCCTTGGCCCATATACACCATCAGCAGCTAGGGTCAAAACTATGCATAAAGCATTCGGTTTTCCAAAGAGTTTAATGGTAGGTGTGGAGATTAGAAATTTAGGAGAGAGCTACCTCTCTATAAATATCCCGGACCACCTCTCATTTGAACACTTCATACTCATAAAGCATCCCATACATACTAAAACTCAGGACCTGAAGCAGATAATTTTCTCGGGTTTCACCCTCCAAGTAAGCTTCATGAAACTTCTTTAGGGCTAGGTGGTTCTCAGACAGGGTGAAGTAAAGGAAGACACCTTCATGGTACTCTCCTCTCCTCCTGTACTCTGCTAGTTGTGCAGTTTCTATGCGGTGATAAACATGACCATTTACTTGGTAGGCCCAAAGGATGTTCGGGCTAAGGGATACCTTATAAAGACGTTTGCACGACAAGTGCAGGTTGGAAAAAGGGTAGTAGTATTCTGAACATGTCTTGGTGATTATCGATTCTAGCAATTCAGTAGGAAGTGATAAAAGGTTGATCGATGATCCCATGTTTTCCATCTGAAAAACAAGGGACATTATTTACATAGTAAATTGTAACTAGATTACAATAAAGACGTTACTTTTTAAGAAGCATAATAAGATACCAACACATACAACATAACATGATTCATTTAGCAAAGTTTGTAAACTCAAGGTGTTACATAATCATCATGACGTCTTTTCAGAGGTAATACTAGTGTTAGTGATTTCCTGGGTTCTTAATTAAACAAATACTCATGGTGGTTCCCAAAGTTTCAACCTCTTCTGTAAAGATGCAACACGAGAAACTAGGATCAAACCCATGTGAACATCTATGGTTCAGGGTGAGGAAGGCATGACATGTATGATGTTGGGAAACATCGGCATGAACTATATGTCGATAGTGTAAATGATTAGGCTCGTCCTGGAGATATTTGAAGTCCATAACTTGACCACAGAGACCGTAGGTCAAAATTTGACAAAGGTATGCTGCTCGTAGGTCACCCCCTTGTGCAGCCTCTTCGAAGTCCTCTCGAGACGAATCATTATTAGCTAGAGTAAAACAATTAAACAAACCCTAGAGGTATTTTCCTTGCTGTGCATAGAATAGAAATTGGGCATGTATCATAAAAATATAGTGAGGCCTGCTCCTCAGTGACGTTGAAGTACTCGAGGATAATTGGAAACACAGTAGAGGGTTTTTCATGACAAACAGATATTTTCAAATGTCTCATAGTTTTTCACACATGCCTTTCCCACTATGGTCTCAAATACTTCTGTTGGAAGAGACACAAGGTGTGATTCATCTGCCATCTGAAATATTGTGAAGGATGTTTCTTAGTATGTGGAAATTAGGTAATTTATGGGAGCTCTAATTTTCCAGAGTTTTTCTAAACCAATCCTCTGATACAAATTGTCAAGACCCCAACCCCCGAAGACTGAAATCGGTGCCTGAAACATGGTGTGAATTTTTTTTAAAATAGGTTTACAAAAGAAGGAAATTTGAACATCCCATCTGAATAGAGAGGATCGTCTCGGTTTAGGTTATTGGAATATAATATTCTACTAAAGTACTCCTTCTAAGAACATGGCAGGGTTAAGCCTCAACTTGGTGTCGTTACAAAAAGTACTTAGGGCTCGATCCCAACTACTACAAACATGAACTAACATAAATTTAAACATAGGGTGAGCATAAAAATGCCCAGTAAGGTTTTTTAAAAAATTTGGAGAAAATTCAACTTCAAAACAACCACCTTGAAAACAAACATAAAAAAATTCTTGAAAGAGATATTTAACATTTTCACACCATCAATATTTTCTGAGGTTACTTGCAGACATTTTTCCAAAAGACCATATTCATAAAATATAGTTGTTCCTTCTACAAAATAGGAATTAGAGTGCGCATGTGTTTGAGATGTGCATAATATATAATGTAATCAAGCCAACTCTTTAGGATTTGGTAAGAGACTAAGCATTCATATCACGATTCATTAAAACATAAAAAGAGATTCATATGACTTTAACATTAGATACCCATCCCTTATATAACATGACATTTGCACACTTGATATGCCTTATGATCATAAAAGATTCTCAAGTAAGGATCCTCAATCCCTTGGTTATTCATTTACTATTCCATAGTGAGGAAATGTATATTGCTGGACTTTGTCAAGGCCTTGCGCCAAGACCGTACAGGTAAAAACCCAACATAATTGTGGTTAACTACCACACATGGTTGTGAAAAAAGCTAGCATCATGTTCACTCATCATTTCACTTAACTCATGAGACTTCATCACTTTACCCAATGTATTGAGCACTGTATAATCCAAGCGCACCCGTCACATCATTTCAAGTCCAATACATTTCTCATATGTCTTAGAATGATCTCATATTCATAGTGCTCATGTTATATAGAACTCACATTCTTAGTCCATAATCCTTCTTTTATACATGTTCATACTGGAATGGATCATGTAGAAAAAACTAGACTTGTTGGTTTCATATTATATAATGACGTGTATAAACCATAATGAAACACTCTTTCATGTGTAATAAGAACTAGTACACATAATATAATGGGTTTTAATAAGAAATAACAACCCCTGCATTAAAACCCTTGTGAGTGTGGCACTTTTAGAAACCATTATGATGGGTTTTGGCTTTGAAATACTCCTTTGACCCATGAAATGTTAATTTTTATATATATAAAAACATAAAATTAATGGAGAAAAAGCATTTCTTGTGAAACCATTGAAATACAAAGCATGGTTTGTTTCCTATTAAGTGTTTATGCCTAAAAGAAATATTAAAACACATGAGTGCATACATGAATGTACATTTATACTTGAGTATGAAAACTATCATACCACTTACTTGAGAGACCCAATTTGAAATGCATATGTATTCATGTAAATTTGATAATTATGGAAAAAAAATTATGTATACATAAAGTGTGTAGTTGGGGATCTGCACAACCCAAAACCAGATTTGCAACTGTTTCTATCTTCATCACCAAGGTTTTAAATTCAATAAGGATAGGTTTTGTGAAATATCAGTTATAAAATATTTATATAACCATGCATACTTGAATTGTAAATAAAGGTATAGTTAAAAAAAGTAAAACATGAGGAACTAGACCCCTTGCATGTGTTTTATGTATTGAAAACATAACTTAAAAATGAAGGATCAACCTTCGAAGATCATAACCCAAAATGGATTGTTGTATACATATATATATATATATGAATATACATACTGTTGTTTTGAAATTCTAAAATAGATTTAAGGCAATGTTATATATATATATATGTGTGTGTGTGAGGAAAAGAAATTATTTAAGAAGGGTTCACATATAACATTGAAAGCACGAAACCTCTTGCATGTATTGTATACTTAAAACATCTTTAGAAAACTCAACATGAGTTATGTTTTAAAAACGATATGAGACCGTATATGTATATATATGTATACATATGGACCCATATATGCTTAAGGGTAAAAGAGTTTTACAAAAAGGATGAAAAAAAAAATAGGTGGATCCCTTACCTGACTTCGAATGTGCAAGGAGGATGGGTAGGAACTGTTTTCACGTCAAGAGAAGGGAAACTGGTGATTTTGGGTATAATAAAATAGGGTTTATATAGGCGATATTTCATATACTTCGCATCATAAGTATAATATAAACCAATATTTGACCGAAATAAAATAAACTAGTATGTTTCTTATGAGAGAGCACAAAGAAAAAAACCGGTGATTATAATACAAACATATATATAAATCTTGAAAAACTATACCCGAAATAGGAGAAAGTATACTTAAAAATAAATAAATAAATAAATAAAATTCAACAAAAGAGACCGGGGAAGATCCCGTGCGTAGAATTCGTGGCCAATCACGATGGCTGGTGGGGATTTTCGAGGAACAAGAAAAGAATAAGGAGAAGACACATAAGATGAAGTAGGTAATACCAGTGGGTGATCACTGGTTTGAGCATGAAGGTGAATACAATGCGGAAGGAAAACCGGGGAGAAGATGGATGGTTGATATCGGTTCTAGAGCAAGATCCAAGGGACAAGGCGAGGCGTAGAATTTAATCCAAGTGAATGGTCAAGATTTGATCTGAGGTAGATCGGATGGTGGATGAGGAGCACTATAGCACTCTGAGGTCACGAGGGATAAGAAGCGAGATCGGATCAATGGTCAAGATAGTGCACGATGCGATCCAACGGCCCTGATCAGGTTTCGCCCAAAAATCTGCTTCCCACATTGAAATGGGGCAAAGCACGGGGATTATTTATAATCCTGAGGCTCTGCTACACTGATAAGAAATCACATCACACATGAAATGGGGTCCTTACACACGGGCTCCCGCTCCCCCCCCCACAACCCCACAAGCCTTGACCTACCTATGCTCTTCAACAGCTTCACGCCCACGATGGTGTGCGCTCCTGCTCTCTCGTGCACCCCTTCGGGGTACCCATGCTTGGCCGTCCATATCTTGGGATGAGGGATAGGCTCAGCCACCCTATGTGTACTTCCTCCCTCGTCCCACCTGTAAGGGCTGGCCAAATGGGTTAAAATTTTTATTAACCCAAATTTTCAAAATGACCATAAATAAAATAGGATATCCTTCCATAAAATTTGATTTATTCATATATTTTCATAAACTAAACTATAACACTTTTAATTAATAAAGGTAAAATGTTTTCAAATTCAGAAACATTACAAACCAAACTATATAACTATTAATTAAAATATGTTTTCAGATTTAAAAACATTATACATATTTTTCTTTGTATTAAAGTTGACAAATATACCAAAACATTACAATTATCAAATATCATGTCTTCGAAATATTAATTCAATTCAAATATGTTCAACGATAGGATTTTAAAGCACTCAATTACTTAAAACATTTCAAGGTGATTTTACATATAGAAAAATAATTACAAATTAAGTTCAAAATGAGGAAATATTTAAAATTTGTCATACTAGTGATCAATTTACAAAACCATAATGTCTAAGTATTTTTGAAACATTAAATAAAAGTTATTGAATTATGTTTTCAAATCATAAAACATAAATAATATTTAATGACTTAAAATTATATTTTAAATACTTAAAAATCATTAATATTCATATCCAATTAAACCACAATACCCGATGGCTAAAATTATAGACGTTTTAAACTCAACGGTTACTTAAATGGAAACGGTCGAATTTTAGGCCTTATAAAACATGATAAGGGTATTCTAACTCCAAACACAAAGACATAGAATATGGGTCTCTTCATCCCCCTGACTCTTAAGATGATTGATACGGTTCTGGTTATGGTGTTCTTGGTCGTGGCAGATCCGAAGGAAATCCACTTCTTCCTTGGCATGTTTGTGGTGATTTGGGGTGTACCAGTGATTGTGATTGGCCTTATTATAGGAATTTTTGGTTAGTTATGGTCCTTAGTCCTTGTTTCCATGTAACCATTTCCAGTGTTTTGAATAAATGACAAGTTTTTTGTTTTATTTCGCGGTCATTACATATATAAAAAGGGGAAATTAAGCTAAAAGTAATAATTAAAATTATTATTATTACCGAAATTAAGTTCAAGGTGTTATAACTGTTGGCCTTCCGCTTCACAAAGAGGTGCTCCCCACTATCCTAGACTATTGTGTTACTCCTCCCATCGAGTACTGTGGGTCTGCTGCGTCACACATAGGCGCTCCCCACTGTGGGTCTAACACGTCACACAGAGGCGCTCTCCCTCAAAGCCTCCTGAGGTACTCATCATGTCGTGTATCGTGGGTCTGCCCTGTCAAACAGAGGCGCTCCCCACTGTGGGTATGCCACCTCACACAAAGGAGCTTCCTAATGGGCTAGTCAAAACACTCTGAGTTGAAAGGTCAGTGGTCATCAGGTCTCATCCAGGTACTAGGTCTCCATACTCTGCTCTCTCATCTGCAGGAGGATCCGGTCCATGAGCTACTATTCGATACTCTAAATGTCATGACATACCATTTAGAAGTATCTAAAGGGTCTGCCTCGTCATAGGGGTCACAACGGAACAGACGGCGTGTCAATCAGACGCCTGGTCTGTGAGTTGTTGGCATTTCCGTTCTAGGGCCCCGGTTGGTTTTAGGTTCAAACCAACCTGACCGTATCCCAATTGTGTCTAAACCTAAATTGGGGTATTCCAAATGAACCTCATCACTCTATTCTTTCCTTCTCCATAGACGGTTCGTCGATCAGACACTCGTAGCCCAAGATATGATCAAAAAGGTGCATATAGGCCAAAGCGGCTCCAGGTCCGGTCCGACTCAGTCGGACTGACCCGACCCAACCAGGGTCTGGACAAGTTTGACTCGGTCTGCAGGTCCGAACCTGTCCGAGTGGGTGGCCCCACCCGAGGGCGGTCCAGCCCGAGGGCGGCCCGGCAGCCCACGCGGGGTTCGGCCCACACTGGTTCTGGCCCGGCAGTCCGCGGGGGTCCACCTCAGCCACGACTAGGGGGAAGCCGCATGCCCCATGGCTCCCTAACAGCTTATCCATTCTGGTGGGTACCCAAACCGGTGCTAGGTGGCGCCAGTCGAGATCATGTGGGACCCTCTGGGTCCCGCTCCTCCCGGCTGGCCGAGCAGCCAGCCGCTCCAGCTCCTCTGTTGTGGCCCGCCCTGGCCTCGACTCCCTACTGCTCCACGCAGCACGATGGCACTGTGCCACCTACGCTGCGGCCCGGCCTGGCAACGACCCCCTGCTCCTCCGCGTGACATGATGGTGTTGCGCCCTTCTGGCGACCCGGTGGCCTTGTGCCGCCGATTTCTTTACTGTCGTCCCGACACCGACCGCCGTTGCTCCACCTCCGTCATCAACAAACGAGAACAATCAAAGGGGGAGTGGCAGGACATGTTCTTGCGGTCTGAGCCCTCCACGTTCATGTTGATATCATTGGACAATTCTCAATCCATAAATTTAATGACGTAGAATGGAAACAAAATCAACGCAAACCCCTACCTCATATTTGTTGATCATTGATGAAGTCGCGGAAAGGCGGGAGTCGATTCATCAATTTTGGAAAAATAAGAGGATATCCTTTGTTGGAGGATGAGCGTCTGGAGGGGATGAAGTCGAATATGGCGTTCTTTGCGTTCTTCGTTGCGTGGACGGTTCTCCTTGGTGTTCTATCTCCAAGAGCTCCACCTCTCCTCAATTCTCCCTTCCAACAAAAAGAATGATTCCAACCCCCAAAATGAAGTAACATATTTTCTTATTATTCTAATGGTTGTCATGAATTCAAATGGGGAATTAATTACGGGGGGGGGGGGGGGGGGCTTTACTTAATTAATTCTTGTGTGTAGGCTCAATTTAATTAAGTGATTTCAAAGGTTTCATTGGTGGTGGCTCCATAAATTGGGAGTCCAAGGGTTTCATCCTCAGGTGGTCCCCACCTCACTAATTGACAAGATGTGTTTAAACCTCAGGAAGACCCAACCACTATAACCTCTCATGAGAGGTTATGGTGTGGTGGACCCCACCCTTAACCTCCTCTTGGAGGTTTTAACCACCAAAAATAAAAATAAAGCAAACTCATTATTTTTATTTAATTTATTTAAAAACCCAAAAACTATCTCCCATTCTTGAACAACTACCGTCAAAGTGAAAGTCTTCTTAAGAGAATACAGATGATGCGAGTTCAATGGTGCCCTCATATTTCAATTCTGAAAACCAGTTCAAAGGATATAAAATCCCGCTCATACATTTACTGAACGTACTTGAACAAAACTTCAGAAATTGATTCTGTGTGCATCGGGCCTCGGAATCAAGAGCTGTTAATTTTTGTGGACTCGTAAAAATACCATTTAATTAAGGAAAAAAACTTACCATGGAATTTATGGGTCTTTATATTCTCCCCACCTTAGGGATTTATATCCCCGTAAGCTACAACTTGAACTAAGGGAAAAAATGGTGGTACTGAGCATACATCTGAGTCTCCCACTCCCATGTGCTCTCCTGGAGGTTTCCGTGATGCCAACGAACGCACACCAGAGGTATCGACCATCCACGAAGGACCTACTCCTATCGATCCTCGATCTCCACTAGAACCTTCGTGATAGTCACCCCGTCATCGATGTCCAGCTCTCCATGATCGATGATGTGGGATGGTTCGTGCACGTATCTCCTCAGTTGAGATACTTGAAAGATGTCGTGAACTTGGTGCAACTGAGGTGTAAGAGCAAGGTGGTAAGCCACCTCACCTACTGTGCTGAGGACCTGGAATGGTTCGATGAATCACGGAGACCAATTTCCGCCTCATCCAAATCCTCATAGACATTGTCGAGGTGAGTCCCATAGGAAGATGTGGTCACCATCCTTGAACTCCAAAGGTCTCCATCTCCTGTAATCATATTATGTTTTTATGCTATGTGTAGTCTTCATCCGCTCCTGGATGATCTGAACCTTCTCGGTGGTAGCCCGTACCATATCTGGTCCCACTAGTGCTGACTCCCCTAGGTCTGTCCAGTATAGTGGCGATCTGTAAGGTCGACCATACAAGGCCTCAAAAAAATTCCATACCGATGGTGGAGTGATACAGTTATTGTTGGAAAACTCTAAAAATTATAAGTGATCTTCCTAGCTGCGACTGAAGTCGAGGACACATGCATAGATCATGTCCTTGAGGGTCTGAATGGTCTGGTCAGTCTGACCATCTGTATGAGGATTGAAGGCGGTGCTCAATTGAAGTTGTGTCCCAAAACCATCTTGCAACCCCTTTTATAGCTGGGTAGTAAATCATGTGTCACGGTCTGAGACAATAAAAAAAGGTAATCCATGAAAATGCACAATCTTCTGCACATAAAGGCGTCCCAATCTCTCTACTGAGACATGATCTCTAATCGGTAGGAAGTGGGTTGGCTTGGTGAGTCAGTCAACAATCACCCAAAATGAATCATGACTCCTGGATGTACATCGAATACCCGTCATGAAGTCCATGGATATCCCATCCCACTTTCACTCTGGGACCTCTAAGGGATGAACCAAGCCTACTGGTACCTGGTTCTCCACCTTCACATGCCGACAAGTGAGGCACCGTGAGACAAACTTAGTTACAACCTTCATCATACCTAGCCACCAGTGCTTCTGTCTGAGGTCCTAATACATCTTCACCACTCCTAGATATACTGCTAGAGGGGATGTGTGAAACTCCCTCAACACTTCCTCCTAAAGTGACACAGGACCATAATACGTCCTCTGAAGAAGATGATGTGCTCTCCACCTTCAGAAAAAATATCAGGTGCCTACCATGTGGATATCTGACACGTCCTGTCTCACAGTCAGCATCTCCATGCTGTGGCTCCCCGAATCGCGGAAAAAGTGGAGGAGTTACTGTAAGATATTGAAGAAAATGTGCTATATCTCAGTCCATATAAGACATATGTAAAGTATCTAGCTGCACTGTTGCCTCTCCTAGCAGCTGTATACTAGACCTTCTACTGAGAGAATCTACAACAACGTTCTTCTTCCCAGGAGTATAGACTATCTCAAAGTCATAGTCCTAGAAGAACTCAAGACAATGTCGTTGTCTCATGTTCATGTCCTTCTGTGAGAAGATATACCTAAGACTCTTGTGATCATAGTAGACTGTGAAATGCTCTCCCATTAGATAGTGCCTCCACATATTCAAGGAGAAGACCGCTACTACTAACTCTAGGTCATGGGTAGTGTAGTTCTACTCAAGTTGTCTCAGCTGCTGAGAACCATACGTGATCACAGTCACTCCTGCATCAGGGAACACCCGAGTCTGGTACCTGATGCGTCACAGTAAACTACGTACCCTACGCCTTCCTCTGGAAGCCTCAAGATGGGGGCACTAAACAGCCTATGCCTCATCTCATGAAATCTCTGCTGGCATCTCTCCGACCACACGAAGGGTTTCCCATTCTTCATCAAGGCTGATAGTGGTGCTACAACTCTGTGTTGTACCCCACACTCTTTGATTTTCATGATCACAATCACTTTCATATGTGTATAACATTGTTTTAAGTGTTTTTGTTTTATAGGCAAAAGATTGCCAAGGAAATGGGCCAAGAAAGCTGGCAAATGGACTGAATTGCAGTCCACCGGCCAACCGGTGTGATGTCACCGGCCAGCCGGTGGACCTGGCAGAGGCATTGCCCACTGCCAGGTTCCACCGGTCAGCCGGTGGCCCTGTCACCGGCCAGCCGGTGGCACCCAGCCCAAATAGTGTTTGCTACTGTCTTGCCACCGGCCAGCCGGTGGCTCCTCCACCGGTCAGCCGGTGGAGCCTGGACCATTTTTCTTCTCCACTGCCAAGGCACCGGCCAGCCGGTGGCCCTGCACCGGCCAGCCGGTAGCCCAGTCAAACTAGCCGTTGGGTTTGACCAGTCAACCCTCTTTTGGCCTCCAACGGCTCCGAGGCCTTTTCCAACGGCTCCAAAGCCCTCCAACGGATACTTGAAGGTTCCTAGCCTATAAATAAAGGCCTAGGAAGCACCGGATCCTCACCCAAGCCACCGGACACATTGTTGATCATTTTGGCGAACCTCCGGCGGATTTTCTCAAGGAACCCAACGTGCTCCAATCCAATTCCACATCCAAGAGCACCATCAAAGAAGCTTGGAAGCGGCCTTCAACATCTCCAATCAATCAAAGGCGCCCAAGACTTCCTCAATTACGGTTTTTATTGTATTTATCTTTTTGAGCTTTAAATTTGGGTTTGTGCCTACAAACCCCAACCTTTTCTCTATCCTCCCTTTCTTTTGGGTTTCACATCACCATTAAGGTGTGAAGAGGTTTCTTCAAGCCTTTCCTTTTAAAAGGCTTGAGTTTTCGGTGAGCTAGCCTTCACCCGTTAAAAAGGCTAGTGGGTTCTTGCTATTCCATTGAAAGCAAGTGGGTTCTTGCTTAACCAATAAAAGCAAGCTGTAATAGGTCCTAGTGCTACCTCAAAGCCTAGTGGGTTTCTTGCTAAAACCATTGAAAAGCAAGCGGTAGGAATCTCTCAACGGTTGAGTTGGGAGCGGAGACGTAGGCCGGGTTTTGGCCGAACTCCGTTAACAATTTCTTGTGTGATTGCCTCTTTTATTTCCGCTGCATTTCACTTTGATTTTAATTTGTTTATCATTTTTTTAAAAAGGCAATTCACCCCCCTCTTGCCATCTTTTCCTCGTATTTCTCCATCCAACAATTGGTATCAGAGGGAAAATTTGAATAATTCCCTAACCCGGTTTCAAATTTAAGATCCATTTAGATGGCATCAACCTCTTTCGCCCCCGAAGGCTTTTCTTTGGGTCGGGCTCCATTTTTTGATGGGTCCAACTATAATTATTGGAAAACCCGCATGACTACTTTTCTTAGAAGTATAGGATATCCCATTTATAAAATAGTCATGCAAGGTTACACTCTCTCTTCCCCCGATGAATCCAAATGGACCCAAGCCGACATCAAAAATTTCGAGCTTGATGGCAAAGCCATGAATGCTCTACATTGCGGCCTTGACCGAAATGAGTTCAATCGTGTTTCCACATGCACCTCCTCACATGAAATCTGGAAACTTTTGGAGGTTACCCATGAGGGGACCAACAAAGTAAAAGACACCCGATTGGATATGTTTCGTCAGGATTTTGAGTCATTTTCCATGCACCCAAATGAATCTATTTCTGAAATGTTTACTAGATTTACTGACGTGTGCAATGGTAGAAAATCCCTAGGAGATAATATTTCTGCAGAAACCATGGTCAAGAAGATCTTATGGGTCCTTCCGAGCTCATGGGCACCAAAGGTGACGGCGATCCAAGAAGCTAAGGATGTCAAAAATATGCCGGTAGAAGAGCTCATCGGATCCCTTATGACGTATGAGATCACGATGAGGAGGCAAGCTCAAAAGGAGGGCACACCAATCAAGACACCAAAGAACATTGCCCTCAAGGTACAAAAAGAAGTAAGCTCCTCCTCATCCTCATCTTCCTCATCTACTTCATCATCAAGCGGCGACTCGGAAATGGAGAATCTCGCCCGCCAAATGCACAAATTTATGAAGAAGCACAAGAAGAAGAAGAAATCCCGCAAGCACCGAAAGCAAGAACCCACCACAAGATCCGAGCCCAAGGTAAAATGCTACGGGTGCGGCGAAAAGGGCCATTACAATCCCGATTGCCCACTCAATAAGAAACGGGCTAAGGAAAAAGGAAAGAAAAAGGTCCTTAAGGCAACATGGAGTGACACCTCATCCTCCTCCTCCTCCTCCTCGAGCGACCAAGGTACAAAATGCCTAATGGCATTTCACGAGGTAACATCTTCCGACTCCTCCTCCTCTTGTTCTTCAAATTCAAATTCTTTAAATCATCTTTCATATGAAGAACTCCAACATGCTAGAGACCAATTAGAAAATGGTTTTCATGAGCTTTCTTCAAAATTCGTTGCTTTAAAAAAGAATTTCAAAAAACTCTCTTCCGAAAAAGAACAACTTCTCAAAGAGAAGGAAGAGTTGTCCCTTAAAATCCAAAATTTTCCAAATGTTGATTCCATGGAATCAACCATCAAAGACCTAAGGGAGACCCTAGCGAAGTTCACCCAAGGGGAACAAAATTTGAACAATTTACTTGGTTCCCAACGCGTTTCCCGAACCACCCAAGGGCTAGGCTACACCAATATAGCTTACTCCTCCCATGCACCCACTGTTTTTGTAAGGGGGAGCTCTAGTTATAAATTTTGCAATTATTGTAAGAAACCCGGGCACCTCATTTATGAGTGTAATTGCAAAAATGCCCGGTACGGCCAACCCAAGTCTATTTTTTATTCGGACGAATTCTATAGGAGAAGACCCGCTATGAGACAAGTATGGATTGAGAAATCCCTTCTTGCGAGTCTCTCCGGGCCAAAAATAGTCTCCTTTCCCCGGTGATTTATTGTTTTTATTTAGGGGGAGTTAAGATCGTCTAAATCCTTTTAATTTCAATTTCAAAACCTTCAAATCAAACTGTTATTCAATTTTGATTCAAAACCTTCAAATCAAACTGTTATTCAATTTTGATTCAAAACTTTCAATTCAAACTGTTATTCAAATTTTCATTTCAATTTCAAAAATCTCAATTGATCTTTCAATTCTCATTTCTAGTTTTTCAAACCATTTCCCTCAATCAAGTTTTATGCCCCATTCTATTTTGATAATCACAGAGGGGGAGAAATTTCTTGATTGATTGGGGGAGAATCTTCTCTCTCATGCTTAGTATTTATTTTCAATTTATCATTTAAAGCATGCCTTTCATTTAAGTTTTTACATTTCTTAGATAAGTGATTGTGATCATCAAAATAGGGGGAGATTGTTGTACCCCACACTCTTTGATTTTCATGATCACAATCACTTTCATATGTGTCTAACATTGTTTTAAGTGTTTTTGTTTTATAGGAAAAAGATTGCCAAGGAAATGGGCCAAGAAAGCTGGCAAATGGACTGAATTGCAGTCCACCGGCCAACCGGTGTGATGTCACCGACCAGCCGGTGGACCTGGCAGAGGCATTGCCCACTGCCAGGTTCCACCGTTCAGCCGGTGGCCCTGTCACCGGCCAGCCGGTGGCACCCAGCCCAAATAGTGTTTGCTACTGTCTTGCCACCGGCCAGCCGGTGGCTCCTCCACCGGCCAGCCGGTGGAGCCTGGACCATTTTTCTTCTCCACTGCCAAGGCACCGGCCAGCCGGTGGCCCTGCACCGGCCAGCCGGTAGCCCAGTCAAACTAGCCGTTGGGTTTGACCAGTCAACCCTCTTTTGGCCTCCAACGGCTCCGAGGCCTTTTCCAACGGCTCCAAAGCCCTCTAACGGATACTTGAAGGTTACTAGCCTATAAATAAAGGCCTAGGAAGCACCGGATCCTCACCCAAGCCACCGGACACATTGTTGATCATTTTGGCGAACCTCCGGCGGATTTTCTCAAGGAACCCAACGTGCTCCAATCCAATTCCACATCCAAGAGCACCATCAAAGAAGCTTGGAAGCGGCCTTCAACATCTCCAATCAATCAAAGGCGCCCAAGACTTCCTCAATTACGGTTTTTATTGTATTTATCTTTTTGAGCTTTAAATTTGGGTTTGTGCCTACAAACCCCAACCTTTTCTCTATCCTCCCTTTCTTTTGGGTTTCACATCACCATTAAGGTGTGAAAAGGTTTCTTCAAGCCTTTCCTTTTAAAAGGCTTGAGTTTTCGGTGAGCTATCCTTCACCCGTTAAAAAGGCTAGTGGGTTCTTGCTATTCCATTGAAAGCAAGTGGGTTCTTGCTTAACCAATAAAAGCAAGCTGTAATAGGTCCTAGTGCTACCTCAAAGCCTAGTGGGTTTCTTGCTAAAACCATTGAAAAGCAAGCGGTAGGAATCTCTCAACGGTTGAGTTGGGAGCGGAGACGTAGGCCGGGTTTTGGCCGAACTCCGTTAACAATTTCTTGTGTGATTGCCTCTTTTATTTCCGCTGCATTTCACTTTGATTTTAATTTGTTTATCATTTTTTTAAAAAGGCAATTCACCCCCCTCTTGCCATCTTTTCCTCGTATTTCTCCGTCCAACACTCTGGAGATGTCTAGAACGAATCATTGGTAGTATCCATCCAAGCCCATAAAACTATGTACCTCTGTCACACTCCTAGGTGGCTCCCAAGAAAGTATTGCCTCAATCTTCACTCGATCTACTGCAAATCTAGCCTCTGAGATGACATGTCCCAAGAAGTGAACCTCTCAAATCCAAAACTGGCCCTTAGAGAGCTTACCATAAAGCTGGTGCTCTCGGAGTGTGTCCATTACTACTTGTAAATGGTAGACATGCTCCACCTCAGTAGTCGAGTAGATCAGAATGTTGTTTATGAAGACCACGACAAAGTGATCGAGGTAAGGCTGAAAGATCATGTTCATTAGACTCCTGATCACTACTGGAGAGTTGGTTACGCCGAAGGGAATAACCAAGAACTTATAATGGCCATACTGACACCTAAAGGTTGTCTTATGCACATCCTCATCTCGGACTCTGAGCTGGTGATCGCCTAATATGAGGTCTATCTTTGAGAACCATTGTGCTCCCTTCAGCTGATCGAAGAGGTCGTCAATCCTTGGAAGTGGGTACTTTTTCTTCACGGTCACCTGGTTTAGGCGACGGTAGTAAACACAAAGCCTCAAGATCCATCCACCTTCTTTGCGAATAGAATCGGGGCTACCCAGGGAGAAACACTGGGCCAGATGAATCCCTTTCTCTACAAGTCCTCTACCTATACCCACAGTTCACGAAGTTCAGTGGGAGCCATCCGATATGCTGGAGTAGAAATCGGTGTCGTCCCGAGGTACAGGTCTATATAGATGTCCCCCTCTCTACGAGGAGGTAGACCTGGAACATCGTTAGGTAAAACATTTGTGTACTGGTCCACCCCTATAGGATAGATTAGACTCTTCATATCTACTGCTCCGAGGGTAAGGCAGGCCAACTGATGAGTGATCGGCTGCACCCTCCTCCAGTAAGTCTGTCATGTGCTGTAAGGTTCCCTTCCCACCGGTGAAGGTGGACCTGGTCCCATCCATGCGAACCCACCGCTCTTTGCGCCTAATACAGTCAATATGATCATGGAATTTAGATAACCAGTCCATACCCAAGATGACATCATAAGGCCTCGCTGCCACTATGAGGAGATCCCAGCTAAAGATCTCTCCTCATAGAGTAAGCTCACACTGCCAAAATCAGTGCATAATTGTCGAGTCTGCTCCCGTAGGAGTCTCTATCCATAAGGATCGAGCCAACGGCTCTGTCTGAATCTCCGAGCTCTGAACAAGGTCAGTGACAATGAAATAATGACTGGGACCTATGTCTATATGAACTGTAGATAAGGTAGAGTAGACATCGATCGTACCTAGAATCATCTCTGGAGTTCCATGGTCATATGCCTCAGTTGCTTGAAGCTAAAATCTCCCCTAACAACCTGATCCATGCGGTTGGGGTGGTCCTCCTAGTGGTGGTGGTGGTAACACCTCGTAATGTTGTCCACCGCCAGTTGCACGACCATCTCCTCTGCCACATCCTCCTACTACCTGCGGACCACCTCGATCGAACCTCTGCCTCTGCCTAGAAGGTCCCTCAACTGTATGCTAATCATCTGAATGGCGGGTCGGACAGTCACGAGCCATGTGACCCTGCCCGCCACATGAGTAACATTCTCTGCTCTTAGCATATATGTCACTGCCCGGGGTGCCCCGCACACCAGATCCTGAGTCCTGTGATCGTCCACCCGTGGGTCTAGTCCTCTTGGACCTCTGATTCATTGGTATACTTCCAGCTGTAGAAGACTCTGCTGTATGTCATCTAGTAGTGGGTCTCACTGCTGGTGACTGGTCAGCAAGGAAAATCTCCACTATGAGGGCTCTCTCTAACACCCCCACCTGCATCGGGATGCTGAGGGAGATCATCAAGGCTCTGATATCTCTCCTGAGCCCCTGATCAAAGGTCCGATCCCTGAAGAATGAGTCCCGTACTATATCTGTGGAGTAGAATGAGAGGTCGGTGAACCTCCTTGAGTACTATACTACTGTCGTGTTGTCATGCTGCAGATGAAGTAGCTCCTATATCTGTACTGCTTGTAGGGTGGCTAGTACAAACTCTGCCCGGAACAGGCTCTCAAAGTATATCTAGAGTAGTGTCACCTCATCATGGACCTGGAGCATCAGGTTCCACCATCTGCCTGCTACTACTTGTAGAAGAATGGAATCAAGGATCACCATGAGGTCTACTGGTGTCCTTAGTAGCCTGGAGACTCTCACCATAGCCTCCAGCCAATCCTCATCCGCCTGTTGGTCCATCTCTCCTAGGAACCTGGGTGGCCTCAAGCGCTAGCACTCATGCAACACACTCAAGCGGAATGAATCATCTGCTGCAGGGGCCGGTGGAATTGGTGGCCCAATGGAAAGTAGTTCCACTGGTGCCTCTGCTGGTAAAGGGCCCTACCCCAAGGCCTTTTCGCTCAGTGGGCTGTTGTCACAACCCAACCCTACCCGGGCTCGAGCTGCAACTACCCCAAGCCTGCCTCCATATGCCAGGGGCCAGCGACAAGAACTGAAGGCTAAACAATTTGGGGAGGCCTTTGCCTAAGTACCTGTACACACACACACGCAGCCTACTCAATGAAATAGTGTAGAGTAAAAGAGAAAGTAAAGTAAAGTAAAGTGAAACTGCTATATATATAACCCACAAAAGTGCATCGACCTCTAACAGTACAAAGCAAGTGCTGAAGGTAAACTGAAGAAGAGAAGGGGAAAAAATGTGCCCAACCAAAAAAAGTGTCACAACTTAGTAACAGGTAAATGAAAGGAAAACAGCTGGAAGGGTCCTCTACCTGGAACCCAACTCCGACCACCGCACGCAGTCCATGCTCCCGAACTCCTAAGCTCTGCTAAAGTCACGACCAACTTTTCCGTCATCTGCAAGGGCACACCAAGTGCGAGCAAAGCCCAAGCAGGGGTGAGTATAAAAATACTCAGTAGGATACCCCGAAGGATCGAGGGAGCAACAAAGGTGGTACCGAAGAGTGAGCAGTATATCGAACAGAGAAAATAAAAAGAGCACAACAAAGAGTGCAGTAAAGAGTAAAACTCAACCCAACAAGAGGAAAGAAGTATACTAGTCCAAAGACAAGGATCTAGAAGCGGTGAGAAGATGAAATTCTCGTCGAGTCTTCACCACCTATAGCAGAAGAGTAGACTCGTCCAACAACGAAAATCTAGACACGGAAAGCACGTGGAATACCCTGTGCATCTTTGCCTCTCCTGGAAGGAGAGTAACCAAAACCCAAGCAGTGGGTACTGGAACAAGGTATATACATATTCTTATGCTCAAACTAGAAACCTGAACAAGATCGTATGGGGATCTCCATCCCGTAGCTCAGCCCAAGAAAGTAAGTCTCCATCAGCCTTAGAAGTAACCATCATCGATGCCCAGTATCCTACACAGCTGCCCTGAACTGTAAGTCAAGGGGCTCAAATCACCGCACCTTGATATTATACGCTCTGGGCGGCACTGACTCGCCTGCACGGTTTTAGGTCGCGTCAAAAGGACGTGTCCCAATGGGGATAGTGCCCCTCGTACTTGAGAGATCTGGGGAAAGTCGAACCACACCTTGTCACTGCCCTGCAGTCAAGAGTTCTTCTCAAATTCATGTCGTCACAACACTAACCCGTACAACCAAGGGTCCCGCTCTGGTAGTCACGAAGAAAATCCACTGACTAGCCTGGTGGAAAGGACTGAGTCTGAAAAGCCAATGGGTGACCCACTTCCCACCATTGCTGGAGGGTAAACCTGAAATAAGTTGTCAGACGACCCACTGCCCAACCCTGCTAGAGGGTAGACCTGAAAGAAGTCAACGGTTGACCCACTGACCAGCCCTGCTGGAGGGTAAACCCGGAACAAGTCGACAGGCGACCCACTGCCCAGCCCTACTGGAGGGTAGACCTGACACAAGACGACGGGCGACCCACTGCCCAGCCATGCTGGAGGGTAGACCCTCAAGATTCGTCGTGTGACCCACTGCCTAGTCTCTGCTAGAGGGTAAACCCTGAGAAGTCAATGAGCAACCCACTGCCCCGCCTAGCTGGAGGGTAAACTCGAAGAAGTCGATGAGTAACCCACTGCCCAGCCCCGCTATAGGGTAAACCCAGAACTGCTCTGGCCATCTCTACTGGATGGTACAACACTGGCCAACCAAACAAGGGGTGGGTATCGCGCTACCACATGACTCTGGAACAATTTACCTAATAGAGGTTCAGTGCTCGTGCCATCACTGGGTGTCACTAGCACTACTACCATGAGTAGGTTCGGAGTACGCTCAAAGATGCCTCTAACCAACACCCTTTCATGTTTTCGCATTTAATAAGATCTCAAACGAGGCTCCACATGCCCAAACGGATCACACTGTTGCCATCATCATGGAAAAACACGCGAGATAGACCATTTACTCGCCCGAAACGATCAACCGGTGAATATGGTACTATTCACTGTAGCCAGCCCGTGTGGGGACCACCCCAAGATCCTGAAATTGAACAAACGGATCACACCACTGTGATCCCCTAGGAAAACACAAGGGATTGACTACTCGATTGCCCAAAACGGACACCCGGTGAAAAATGTACTATTCATCGTAGCCAGCCTGAGTGGGACCCACACCACGATCCCGAAAAAGTTCAGGCGAACTGCACCATCGCGATGCTCTCAAAACAACAAGTCAAATTGACTTCTTACTTTTTGGGAATAGATATCCAGTGAAGAAGATGCATTTCGCTGTATCGCACACGAGCGGGGCTATGTGGGACCCACATCACGATCCCGAAGCGCTACAAATGGGTCACACCATTACGTTCCTCTCAGAAAAGCACACAAGATCGACTATCCGCTTATCCTAAACGAAAAATTGTTGAGGTATCTAAAATTCACCATCAACGCCCAAAATGGACCCCGTGGGGTCCACACCTCAATCTTGGTTTAAGTGCTCGAAATCAGTCTTGAAATGTCTGCCTCAACTTTATGGTCGTGATGCCGCTGACGGCGCGTTAATCGGATGTCATATGCAGACGTATGGTCTGATACAAGATTCCCTCAAATAATAATAATTATATTAGTATTATTATACTTGGGTGTTCCATGAAATCGTGCCACGAGGTTGAATTAAGCATCCAAGATTGGACTCAAAATGACCGTCTCAAAAACAGGATCACGTCGCCGTTGGAAGCGCATCAATCGGACGTCGCACAGGGGAGTTACGACTGAAAACAATATTTGATAACAAAAGAATAATAATAATATTTTATATTATTATTATAATAATAATTATTTTTTATTGTTATTATTATTAATTAACACAATCAATCACACCTTTGCTCCTCACGGGGGCGCACCCACTCATGCCATATTTTCTTCTTTTTTTTTTCTTTATTCTCCTTGTTTTTTTATTTTTCTCTCTCCAATCAAAACCAAACCTCTCCTTTCTCCCGTCAAACGCCAGACCCGCAGCATGCGAGTCTTGCTTCCCACACCGGTTGCCTGGTTCGTTGCCCCGGTCACCTCACCGTAGGATTCCCACCGTCCCGGCTCGCCGGTGCACCGCTGTCCAGCCGCTTCGGCAACTCCCCCGGCCTCCGGCCTGACGCCACACCTGCCGCACCCCGCCGTGCGTTGACCCTACTTTGCCGGACTGCCATACTACTTGTTGGCTCAGACCGCCGCTGCGACCCGCTGCACACCACCACTCCGACCAGGCTCCGCACACCACCACACGGTTGACCCACTGCGCACCACGTACCTCAACCCTCAATCTGGTCTTGGATAGGTTTCCTACCTCTCGTACCTCAACCCCGGTCTCCAACCCAAATCTATGTCCGCATAAAAGATCCATTCCGTCAAGGATTGATCCGGTGACAATTTATTATCAAGTATTTTATCAAACGTCTACGATGAATAAGAGAAGAATGAGGAACAAGAGCACAATTAACAAATTGAGGAACGAACATTAGTTTATCGCCGTTAAAATGATGATCTAAGATTAATGGTTATAATAAGAATTAATAAGATGTGGGATCATGCGAAGGATGATAATCGTGGATCAAATGAAAATAAAAATCAATGATCAATCTTGTAAATCAAAGGGACGAAAACCACAAATTGACGAATCCTACCTGGATTTGGATCGATCATCGTTGACGAAGAACGCTTGCCAAGATTCGAAGTTCGGTCGTCGTCCGCCAAAGGGATGAGAATGAGGAGGAAGAGAGCATGGGGTGAGGGGAGTTGCTTGGGAGAGGAATGGGAGGGGTTTCGTCAGGCAGAGGGTGGGGGAAGAAGAAGAGATTAAATAAAGAAAATTAATTAAACCTTTAATTAATTAAAAACTCAACCCAATTTAAATCGGCATCCGAAACCCCAAACGTAGTGAATATTAGGTAGTTCCTAGGGTAATTACCACCTCCTAAGCACAACGGTGGTCTCAGAATTTTAATCCAAGGCTCTGTTCGAAAGATATAAAATCTAATGTCTGAGACCACTTAATTATGAAAACGCCCCTGGTGTCATTTTCCACAAAGGGTCCGCGCCCGCAAAAGTTACACCCCTCCTAGGGTAAATGGAACTTTCCGGACTCAACGGTGCCCTCGGTTTTCCAATCCGAGCTACCATTTATGAGATACATGAGTTTAAACATTAAACAAATAAATTAATTTTTTTATTTATCCGTTTAATGTTCCGTTAATAGGCAAGGGGTCCCAATGTCCCGCGCCGACATGTTTTATGTCGTTCCTAGGGTAAAAAACCCATTTCAGATCCATCCTTACACTCAAATTTTTGATCCAAAACACAATTTAGGATTTATCCCATTTATTTGGCGTTCCCAGTGTGAACGCACTGAAAATCTAATTCTGGCCACACCGGGGCTCGGAATCGCACGCCGTCTGAAGGCGCTGCTCTAGAATAACGTCAAGAATTTTTCCAAAGTCTTTTATAGAAAAGAAACTGGGTTCTTACATCATTCCCTCCTTCATGATTTTCATCCACAAAAAGCAAAACTAGGGAAAGACACAGGGTACAAAGACCGCACCTAGCACTTCCGTACCCAGAAGAACTCATGCACAGTCCTGTGTCACCGCACACGGACCAAAGGATTTGATCTGTTCAGGAGAGGTCTTCCTTCGCCGATAACGTGAATAGTGGAATACACACATCTTCTCGGTTAAGTCATGTGGGATACGTCGTGCACCCACTCCTGACCTTGGGGTTAGGGAAGGGCTATATGGAACCTCGACATCCCTTCGCACGGCCTCAAACGGCCCGAAGGCCCTCGAGGGTAGCTTACCTCCTCAGCTGAACTCCTACGTCGCACGCCATGACTGGAATCACCGCTTAGACGTGGGAAAAAGCCCGGTGATTCCCTCCATCAGAATATACATATGGTGAAACACCCAATGATATCTGTTCATGCAAGATTTCACGGTTGATGTCCCACGACCAAGACTGTATTACATGCTCGAAAGGTGAAGGAGTCACTACCATCGAATAAAGAGAAAGGTTCCACGCCTTCTACCCTTCCGACACGGGGCTACACCGACGCCCCACGTTACCCTGGAAACAACTCAAACAAGGAGCATGGAGAAAATCATTTCACGCATAGATTCTAAAAATTCTACTGTAAAAAGTAGAAGAACTGTAGAGCGTATCTCTTATAACCTCATGCTCTGCAGGATCGTAGACATCCAAAGCTCGCGGCTGTTCGTAGTCCCTACTGTCAGCTCTCGGATCCTGATGTGGACCACCTAGTGGTGATGGGAAGACCCCATAAAGTCATCCCCCACTACCATCTCATCCCGCTCCTCTACTAGTATCACTTATTAGGGCACTACTCCGATCATGGAGATGCCTCCACCTTGGTGGTGCACCTGCTGCCTTCCCGATATTCTCAACACGCATGGTCGGGCAGTCTTGTGCCAGGTGATCTCGCCCATCACAAGCATAGCACCGACACTCTCCGGGCTGCACTGGTGCCTTCCGACGCCACCGTGGTGTATGACCACACCCCTGTGTCCGGTTATCGAAAAGCCACCTACGTCGAGGTCTTTTCATCATCATCAACATTGCATTTTTATTAAAAAGAATAAAACCCAAAGAAAACAGGCCATGGGAAAAACACAAACAACTTAAGGAGGTCTAAAATAGTGAAGGCCCAGTTGGTCTCCCATAATTAAGTCCACACATTCCGGTTCCATTTGAAGAGAACTAGACAAAAAAAGAATATTGGTACCTTGATACACCACCATCAAAGAAGCTAAGTAGTCTGCTACTTTGTTACCTTCTCGCCATGTATGGAAAAACTGTGTTTTGTTGATGTCGAGGCTACCTCTGCATTTCTTGATTATATAAGCAATCGACCAAGGAGGAGAAATCTTGCCACTCATCGAGTCATGGATGATCTTCGAATCAATTTCAATCTGCTGTAGACATAAGTTCCTTTGAACACACAATGTTATCCCCGTATACATCGCCTCAGCTTCAGCCTGGATAGAACTTCCCCTCCCATAAAAATCAGTAAAAGCAATAAGAATACATCCATACCTGTCTCGCACAACACCTCCACCTCAGATAAATCCTCCAATGTATGAGCCCTCAAAATTAAGCTTGAGACCCATGCTTGGTGGAATCCAGCGAACCCAATTACCCCTTCTTATAAGATCTGAATGAATAAAATCGAGACTGTATATCTACATGCTCCTCAAAGAAGGATTGTCAATAGAAATCTTAGAATAACGTACCAAATCAAGCTACATGCATCTTGTCTTGATGATAACTGATCTTTTAGTACAATGAATGCCTTCAAAATGGGCTTTGTTTCTTGCTTTCCAAATGCACCAACACCCTGCACTGAAAATCACAGCTCTTGCAGTTTTTTCAGGACCTGCACCATTCAAGCAATAAAACCACTTTTCCAGAAAAGAAGTACCAGGAAGATCTATGTCACCAACGCCTGCTCTAGCACCCCAGCATATGTGGAAATGCACAAGGGTACTATGACAGCACAGATCTCTCTACGGAGACCCTGCTCAAACTTCTGTGCTTGGAAGTTGTTGTCATGGACCAAGTCCGAGTAAAAGCATGCACGATCTGTGAAACTAGCTGCGTACTCGGCCACCATCAACCCTACCTGCTGAAACTGCAGGAGCTCCTGAATCCAGATGGAGTGTAAGCAGGAGGGGAAAAACACCTCATGAAACAACAACTGAAAGTCGCTCTATGAAAGCGATGACTCATCAAGAAATTGAGTCACCAAACTCCACCAATGCCCAGGTGCTCCATGAAAAAGGCTGGCGGCCAACGCCGCCATCAGGTCTACTGGTGTCCGCACAAGCCTCAAAAGGCGAACCACTGTCCCAAGACAAACCTCTGCTGCCTGAGGGTTTGGCTCACCACTGAACCTCAGCGGTCTATGACACTAGAACTCCCTGAGCATGCTCAACCTGTGATCAAGCTCAGTCTTCTCTACTGGAGCTGTCTACTTCTCACTAGTTGGGGGTGCTGCTACTGGCCCACCTTTATAAAGGGGCTCGCGTGATGGGTTCTAGACTGAGGCGTCATAGCTCACAGGGTCATCGTCATGAAGCAGAGCTGGTTTCCTGACTGGCTATCTTCACGGAGACATCCTGAATGTTATCAAGGAGTTTCACGATCAGATGAGCATATATGTATATCACAACAACTACGATGATGGGTAGCTGACTCAAGAAGGACAGTCAAAGACTCAATCCTATGTGATGCACAAACAAATTTTCTCTGTAACGAGTGTCTCAGCATGAAGAGTCGATAAGCGGGTTATCAAGGTCTTGGTGAATGGATACGTCAACCGCTGCACATCACTGGACTCCCTAGCTTGAGAGCTGCTCTCAAGACACATTAACACTATTTCCCTAAATCCCAACCAATTCATTTAATTTTAGGGACATCCGAATAGCGTCCCAAGGATCAAACCACCTTTGATACCACTTTTTCATGACCCGACCCTACCCGGTTGTGATCCGCAACTACCCCAAGCCCGCCTCCATAGGCTAGGGGTTAGCGACAAGAGCCAAAGGCTAAGAAACTCAGGGAGGCCTTTGCCTATGTACCTGTACACACACACGCAGCCTACTCAATGCAATAGTGCAGAGTAAAAGAGAAAGTAAAGTAAAGTAAAGTGAAACTGCTATATATATAACCCACAAAAGTGAATCGACCTCTAACAGTACAAACCAAGTGTTGAAGGTAAACTGAAGAAGAGAAGGGGAAAACATGCGCCCAACCAAAAAAAAGTTCCACAACCCAGCAACAGGTAAACAAAAGGAAAGTCGTTGGAAGGGTCCTCCACCTGGAACCCGACTCCGACCACCGTATGCGGTCCAAGTTCCCGAACTCCTATGCTTTGCTGAAGTCACGACCAACCTGTCCGTCATCTGCAATGGCACACCAAGTGCGGGAAAATCCCAAGCAGGGGTGAGTATAGAAATACTCAGTAGGATACCCCGAAGGCTCAAGGGAGAAACAAAGGAGGTACAAAAGAGTGACCAGTAGATTGAAAAGAGAAAAGTAAAATATCACAACAAAGAGTGTAGTAAAGAGTACAACACAACCCAACAAGAGGAAGGAAGTAGACTTGTCCAAACAAAAGGAGCTAGAAGTGGTGAGAAGATGAACTTCTCTTCGAGTCTTCACTACCTATAGCAGAAGAGTAGACTCTTCCAACCATGAGAAGCTAGACATTGAAGGCACGTGGCATACCCTGTGCGTCTTCACCTCTCCTAGAAGAAGAATAACTAAAACCCATGGAGTGGGTACTGGAAAAAGGTATATATATATTATTATGCTCATTCTAGAAACCCGAATAACATCGTAAGGGGATCTCCATCCCATAGCTCAACCCAAGAAAGTAAGTCTCCATTAGTCTTAGAAGTAACCATCATCGATGCCCAACATTCCACACGCCTGCCCTAAACTGCAAGTCAAGGGGCTCAAATCCCCGCAACATGATATTATCCGCTTTGGATGGCACTGACTCACCTGCACGGTTTTAAGTCGCGTCACAAGGATGCATCCCAATGGGGAAAGTGCCCCTCGTACTTGAGAGTTCTGGGGAAAGTCGAACCACACCTCATCACTGCCCTACAGTCAAGAGGTCTTCTCAAATTCACGCTGTCACAACACAAACTCATAAAACAAAAGGGCCCCACTCAGGTAGTCACGAAGAAAAGCCATAGACTAGGCTAGTGGAGAGGACTGAGCCTAAAAATCCAATGGGTGACCCACTGCCTAGCCCTGTTGGAGGGTAAACCAAAATACATCATCAGGCGACCCACTACCCAGCCCTACTAGAGGGTAACCCTGGAAGAAGTCGATGGGTGACCCACTCCCCCGCCCTGCTGAAGAGTAAACCCGGAACAAGTCGATAGGCGACCCACTACCCAGCCCTACTGGAGGGTAGACCTGAAACAAAACGACGGGTGACCCACTGCCCATCTCTGCAAGAGGGTAAACCCTCAAGAGTCGTCGGGTGACCCACTGCCTAGTCTCTGCTATAGGGTAAACCATGAGAAGTCAATGAGCAACCCACTGCCCCGCCCTGCCATAGGGTAAACCCAAAGAAGTCGATAAGTAACCCACTACCCAGCCCCGCTGGAGGGTAAACCGAGAATTGCTCTGGCCACCTCTACTGGATGGTACAACACTGGCCAACCGAACACGGAGTGGGTATCGCGCAACCACCTGACTCTGGAACAATTCACCTAATAGAGGTTCAGTGCTCGTGCCATCACTGGGTGTCACTAGCACTACTACCATGCGTAGGTTCAGAGTACGCTCAAAGAAGCCTCTGACCAACACCCTTTCATGTTTTAGCATTTAATAAGATCTCAAACGAGGATCCACATGCCCAAACAGATCACACCATTTCCATCATCACGAAAAAACACGCGAGATAGACCATTTACTCGCCCGAAACGGTCAATCGGTGAATATGACACTATTCACTATAGCCAGCCCGTGTGGGCCCAACATCAAGATCCTAAAACTGAACAAATGGATCACACCACTGCGATCCCCTTGAAAAAACACACAGGATTGACTACTCGATTTCCCAAAACGGACACCCAGTGAAAAAGGTACTATTCACCGTAGCCAGCCCGGGTGGGACCCACACCATGATCCTGAAAAAGGTCGGGCGAACTGTGCCATCACGATTCTCTCAGAAAAACACGTAAAATTGACATCTTACTTTCTAGGAACAGATATCCAGTGAAGAAATTGCATTTCGCTGTACCGCACACGAGTGGGGTTATATGGGACCCACATCACGATCCCGAAGCGCTACAAATAGGTCACACCATTGCGTTCCTCTCGGAAAAGCACACAAGATTGACTATTCACTTGTCCTAAACGGACACCCGGTGAAGTAGCTGAAATTCACTGTCAACGCCCAAAACGGGCCCCATGTGGTCTACACCTCGATCTCGGTTTAAGTGCTCGAAATCAGTCTTGAAATGTCAGCCTCAACATTAGGGCCGCGTGCCGCTGACGGCGCGTTAATCGGATGTCGTATGCAGACGTACGGTCTGATACAAGATTCCCACAAATAATAATAATTATATTATTATTATTATTATACTTTGGTGTTCCATGCAATCGTGCCATGAGCTTGAATTAAGCATCCATGATTGGACTCAAAATGACCGTCTAAAAAATAGGATCACATCGCCGCTGACAGCGCATCAATCGGACGTCGTACAGGGGAGTTACGACCAAAAAATATATTTGATAACAAAAGAATAATAATAATATTTTATATTATTATTATTATTATTATTATTATTTATTGTTATTATTATTAATTAACACAATCAATCAAGCCTTTGCTCCTCACGGGTGGCGCACCCACTCATGCCATATTTTCTTCGTTTTGTTATTCTTTATTCTCCTTTTTTTTGTTTTTTCTCGCTCCAATCAAAACCAAACCTCTCCTTTCTCCCGTCAAACACCAGACCTGCACCACGTGGGTCTTGGTTCCCCCGCCAATCGCCCGGGTCATTGCCTGGGGCAGCTCGCCGCTGGATGCCCACCGTCCCGACTCACCGGTGCACCGCCGTCCAGCCACATCGGCAACTCCCTCTGTCTCCGGCCTGACGCCACACCTGCCGCACCCCACCGTGCATTGACCCTGCTCCGCTGGTCTACCCTGCTGCCTGTTGGCTCGGACCGCTGTCGCGACCCGCTACATACCACCACTCCGGCCAGGCTCCACACACCACCACACTGTCGACCCACTGCGCACCACATGCCTCAACCCTCAATCTGATCTTGGATAGGTTTCCTACCTCTCGTACCTCAACCACGGTCTCCAACCCAAATCTATGTCTACATAAATGATCTATTCCGTCGAGGATTGTTCCTGTGACAATTTATTATTGGGTATTTTATTGATCCGCCGATCAAAAGAAAAGTCGACGATGAACAAGAGAAGAATGTGAAACAATAGCACAATTAAAAAATTGAGGAACAGACATTATTTCATCACCAATAAAATGATGAAATAAGATTAATGGTTATAAAAATAATTAATAAGATGTGGGATCATGCAAAGGATGATAATCACGGATCAAATGAAAATAAAAATCAATGATCAATGTTTTAAATCAAAGGGTCGAAAACCACAAATTGACGAATCCTACCTTGATTTGGATCGATCATCGTTGATTAAGAACGCTCTCCAAGATTCGAAGTTCCGTCATCATCCGCCAAAGGGAGGAGAAGGAGGAGGAAGAGAGCATGGGAGGAGGGGAGTTGCTTGGGAGAGGAATGGGAAGGGTTTTGTCAGGGAGAGGGTGGGGGAAGAAGAAGATATTAAATAAAGAAAATTAATTAAATCTATAATTAATTGAAAAATCAACCCAATTTAAATCCGTGCCCAAAACCCCAAACATAGTGAAAGTTAGGTCGCGCCTATGGTAAACACCACCTCCCAATCACAACGGTGGTCTTAGAATTTTAATCTGAGGCTCTGTTCGAAAGATATAAAATCTAATGTCCGAGACAACTTTATAACCAAAACACCCCTGATGGAATTTTCCACTAAGGGTCCGCGCCCGCGAAAGTTACACCCCTCCTAGGGTAAATGGCACGTTCCAGACTCAACTGTTCCCTCGGTTTTCCAATCCAAGCTACCGCTTAATAGATAATTTAGTTTAACCATTAAACGAATAAACTAATTATTTTATTTATCCGTTTAATGTTCCGTTAATGGGTGAGGGGTCCCAATGTTCAGCGGCGACATGTTTTATGTCGTTCATAGGGTAAAAACCTCATTGTATATCCATATGTACACTCAAATTTCTGATCGGAAACACCGTTTAGGAGTTATCCCATTTATTTGGCGTTCCCAGTGTAAACGCACTAAAAACATAATTCTGGCCACCCTGGGGCTCAAAATCGCACGCCGTTTGAATCCACTACTCTGGAATAACAACAAGAATTTTTAACAAGAACTTTATTGGAAAAACAGAGTTTTTACAGCTATCAGAGCGTACAACTCTCAGGGTTCTGTGGGGAGGCATCCTGAAAGAAAAAAATGTGACACAGTCAAAAGATTATACCTGGTGAGCTGACCTGATTGAGTTGACTTAAGAAAACTTTTGAAAACATAAACGCTAACAGTATTTTCATGCACTAAGTTGAAAATCAGAAATCAGGGTCCTAGTGTATGGATACGTCGGCCGCCCGCACCAACAGTGGACTCCCTGAACTAAAAACCACACTTAGTACCCTTAACACTATTTCTTCACAGAAAAAAATAAGAGTCCTAAGTTCTGCTGTAGAACCTTCCTCTGACACCAATTTATTACGACCCGTCCCCCGAGGTCCATATCATGACTACCCCAAGCCAACCTTCTATAGGCCAGGGGCTGGCGACTAGCACCAAAGACGTAAATCCCTAAACTGGGAAGCCATTGCCTTTATAATCTAAAACACACACAACAAAGAACATAACTGGAAGAAAAACACTAAGTATAATTGAATAAAAAAGAGAGTACTGGAAGTAAAGGGGTAGGAAATACAGGTCCAATAGTAAACTACAAGGAAACAGAAAAGTACAAGAACAAATGAAAGAAGAATTAAAGTAGCTACTGGGTTGTCCTACAGGGTTCCTACCAGAAGGTTAGGTACCGATGGCCTCCTCAGCACTCCAAATCCATCCTTCCACTCCGAGAACCATCACGTCGAGTGGTCCAACTATGGGTATCATCCAGTCTTGCTACTCTCTTCCTCGATCGGTGCTGTCTATCGTCTGCAACCAACACAATGAGGTGTGGGTTTAGCCGGTGCAGGGGTGAGTATAACGATACTCAGTAGGGAACCCGAGACACTAAAGGTCTCACAAAATCCAATAAGGACAACCAAAAAGTATGAAATCAATGGATAAACATTACTTAGTTATATTCCCATACATATACCTATGTTATTTAGAAACCCATCTCAATCATGAGGAAAACACAAAATTCAGTGACTCAGCTCAAAACTAGGATTTTATTCTAGGGTGGTAATATGTAACACTCCCAGTAAAACTGTCGAAACCTTAGATATTGGTGTACTCCTCCTCTATATAGTACTGTGGGCCAAACAAATTACACAGAATCACTTACCACTGTCTTAGACTACGGTGGTACACCTCCTGTCGAGTACCGTGGGTCTACTGGGTCACACAGAGGCGCTCCCCACTGTGGGTCTGCCGCGTCACACAGAGGCGCTCCCCCTCAAAGCCTTCTGATGTACTCCTCCTGTCGTGTACCATGGGTCTGCCGCATCATGCAGAGGCACTCCCCAATGTTGGTCTACTGCCTCACATAGAGGTGCTTCCTACTGGTCTAGTCAAAACACTCTGAGTCAAAAGGTCAGTAGTCGTCAGGTCTCAGCCAGCTACTAGGTCTCCGTACTCCACTCGCTCGTCTCTGAGAGGATCCACTCCACAAGCTACTAGTTGATACTCCAACTATCATGAAGTCACATGTAGAAGTATCTCAAAGGTCCACCTTTTCATAGGGGTATCAACGCAACAGACGGTGCATCAATCGGACGCCCGGTCTATGAGTTGTTGGCATTTCTGTTCCAAGGGACCGGTTGGTTTTCAGGTACAAACCAACCCAACCGTATACGAAATGTGTCCAAACCTCAAGTGGGGTATTCCAAATGAACTATCTCACTCTAATCTTTCTTTCACCATAGACGGTTCGTCGATCCGGCACCCGTAACCCAAGATATGAGCGAAAAGGTGTAAACATGCCAAAGCGGGTCCGGGTCCTGTCCGAATTAGTTAGACTGACCCGATATGTGGGTCCAACCCATTCCGAGGGGGCTTCCTGAACAGAGGGCACGGCCCAGCCCGAGGGAGCGGCCAGACCCGAGGGTGGCCCGAAGTCCCATGCTAGGTCTGGCCCGACAGTCCGTGGGGTCCTCCTCAGCCATGGCCAGGGGGGAACTGCGGGCCCCCTGGCTCCCGAACGGCTTAGCCATTCGGGTGGGGACCCAAACCGGTGCCAGGTGGTGCCGGTATAGATCACGTAGGACCCTCTATGTCCCGCTCTTCTGGGTTTTCCGAGCAGCCATCCACTCCAGCTCCTCCGCCGCAGCCCACCCTGGTTGTGGCTCCCTACTGCTTTGCGTGGCGTGACGGCGCCGCGCTGCCTCCGGCGCTGCACAGCTTGACCATGCCCCCTACTCCTCTACATGGTACGACGGTGTCGCGCCTTTTCGACGACTTGGCGGGCTTGCGCCACCGGATTCTTTGCGACCGGCCCGACGCCGACCGTTGTTGCTTCTCCTCCATCGTTAACAAACGAGAACAATCAAAGGGGGAGGGCCAGGCCATGTTCGTGTAGTCCGAGCCCTCCACGTTATGTTGATATCATTTGGAAATTCTCAATCCATAAATTGATCAACGTATAACGGAAACAAAATCAAATCAAACCCCTACCTCGTATTTGTTGATCATTGACGAAGTCACGGAAAGGTGGGCATCGATTCGTCAATTTCGGAAAAAGAAGAGGATATCCGTCGTTGGTGGATGAGCATCCGAAGGTGATGAAGTTGATGATGGAGTTCTTTGTGTTCTTCGTTGGGTGGATATTTCACCTTGGCGTTCTAACTCCAAGAGCTCCACCTCTCCTCAATTCTCCCTTCCAACAAAAATAAAGATTCCAACCCCCAAAATGAAATAATAGATTGTCCTATTATTCTAATGGTTGGCATGAATTCAAACGGGGAATTAATTAAGGGGGGGGGGGTGCTCCACTTAATTAATTCTTGTGTGTAGGAACAATTTAATTAAGGGAGTTCAAAGGTATCAATGGTGGTGGCTCCATAAATGGAGAGTCCAAGGGTTTCATCCTTAGGTGGTCCCCACCTCACTAATTAACAAGAGGTGTTTAAACCTTGGGTGGGCCCCAAAACCAGAACCTCTCATGGGAGGTTATGGTGTGGTGGCCCCCACCACTAACCTCTTCTTGGTGGTTTTAACCACCACAAATAAAAATAAATCTAACACATTATTTTTATTTAATTTAATTAAAATCCCCAAAATCTATCTTCCATTCTCGAACAACTGCCATCAAAGTGAAAGTTTTCCTAATAAAATACTGGCACTGCGAGTTCAACGATGCCCTCAGATTTCAATTCCGAACACCAGATTAAATGATATAAAATCCCACTCATACGTTTACTGAACGTACCTGAACAAAACTTTAGAAATTAATTCTGGGCACACCGGGCCTCGGAATCAAGTGCTTTTAATTTTCAAAGACTCGTAAAAATCCCATGTATTTATGAAAAAAATCCATTGAATTTCTGGGTCTTTACAAGTCCTCATTCAATAATATTTATCAGGATTCAATTTGGATGGAACCTTATGAGGCACTTTATGATAGACCTTGTCAATCACTTCTTCTTTGTATAAGAATAGTGAGCTAGATTTTGTGGTCCCATTTTGGTTTAGAAGGCCTTTGAGGAATTTCATATGATTTCAAGAGGTTGATCACTTCTCAGTGAAGACAGATTTCTTATTCTAACCGTATGAGGAGACCCTTGGAGTTTGTTATGGTTGATCTAGTTTTATTTTGAGTGTATCCTCAATTAGGATGAAGACATCTGGGTAATAAAGTAATTATATCAACTCATTTTATTAGATTCATTTATATCACCAGGAGAATCAAGGTAGTGGTGTATCATATAGACCTCCCTTCTCTCTTTCGAGGTATGCATGACTTGTTCCATGTGTCACGACATCATAGCTATATAACCAAGCTTTGACATGTTAGATATTCCAAGGATGTTGGGATACAGAGTAAGGCATCTAATAAGGATCCTCTCATGTCGATCATAAAACAATGTGATACAATTTTGTGGAGAAAGATGGTACCATTAGTCTAGATTTGGTTGCAACATAGATGGATCCATGAAAATAGACAAGATAATGAATCTGATGCCCGAGCTCAGTGACTTAAGTTGTTTGAGAAAAATTGTAAGAGATACTTCTTGATGATTAGGATTAAAAAGAGGGGTAGAATTTTAATATCTTGATTTTTTAAAAATAATAAAAACTCTCTTGTTAATTTATACATTTTTTATATGAAAATGTTATTTTTCATTAAGAAAACATAATAAATGTTTTAAGGATATTTCATAAGGGTAAAATCTCATTTAACACCTTGGAATATTATATCGAACACTTTTAGAGTTTGGTGCATAGTAAGTGTGAGATTTAAAGTCTTGTAGAGGCTCCGCAAAAATGAAAAAAATATTAAATATGTTGAATTACACACAAGAAATTTATACAAAATAACATAATAACTAAGAAATGATACATCATATGAGAAATATGAGATCACTATTATGTCTAGGGCATGGTGTTCACCCTAGGTTGGGTATAAAATTTGTGAGTAGCATGAGTTTGGTCAGATCACATGCAAGGGTAAGTAATTGAATATTTTTAGTTTTTTTCAAATATAATTTAATATCTATAAAATAGTGCATTGTTTGATAAATATGACACAACCATTAGGTGTTTAATTATTGGATTACATTAGGAAGGGTATAAATTTTATGCGTGTATGGTTTTTAGAAATATCACACGAGATAATACCCTTTTTATATTTAATTTTATTATTATTATATTTTTTAAATAATAAAATATTAATATCTCCTATATAGTGCATCATATGAGGAATATTAGACCACCGCTAGGTTCATAACATGGGGTTTAACTTAGGCATGATATAACTTTTATGCGCGTCATGTGTTTGTATACATCAAATGTTACAATACCCTATTTATTTTGAATTATTCCATTTTTAAAGTAATAAATAATTAATATCTCTCAAACTATTCTTTTTATGAGAAATATGAGACCATTTTTTGGTCCAGGATGTGGGTTTTACCATAGAAGAGGCATAAATTTTATAAAAATCGAGTGTTTGGTTAGGTCACTTGTTAAATTAAGTTATTAATATTAATATTAAATAAAAATTATTGTTAATTTAATTATTAAAATAATTTTTACTATTTAACCTCATTGAATTTCATGTTTCCTCCATTTTTGATTTGGGGGAGTTTTAAAATAATCTATTTTATCACTTTTTTAACCTGTTTCATTTAGAATTCATTAATGGGGAGAATTTAATGACTCCGCATTTAATTTTTGATTGAATCATGGATTAAAAACAGTATTTCAATTTGGGGCATTAAATAATTTTATTTTAGGTTATTTATTAATGAATCATTCACATAGTGATTATGGTGGATATAAATGAGTTAAATAAAACCTAGAACCCATCTACATGCGATAAATAAAACCCGGTCGATTTGATTCTGGTGTTTTAAGGCATGAAACAAACCGAATTCTCCTTCGTGATGTGCATGGTAGATTCTTCACTGGTTCTTCATGTTTTGATTTTTTATTAATTATTATTCATCTTATTAAATGATTCTAAGGGTATTTTACCCCCATGAATGTACTTAGAACACCACTTCAAATTGGTAGCCTCTTGCATACGATGAGGCCCGCATGAGGTTACATAACATCAGTCTCAAACTCGGTGGGTTGTGTCAGGATGTTGCAAAACCCAACATTTGAATGTTTAAAATAATTTCATCATGATTTCAAAAAAATGAATAATTTGATTTAATAAAATAATTACTCCACTGATGGTCGATGTTATCTTCCGAATTCATCGACAATGACCAGCAATACCTGGTATAGGTTAACTACTGCTTCGGGTAGTTCAAGCAACATAGTTGAATGTCCATAAGAGATGGGGGATGTGTCTCTAGAAAAAAAATAAAAAATATTTGAGTGATGAATTTTATGAGGATAAAATTTGTCTCCTTAACTCTATCAGGTTTAAGGGTGGGGATTTGGGAAAGCACTAAACAATATTTCTTAGTTTTCTATCTAATATTGAAAGGAAAAGGATTTTGGTATAAGGAATGAATTTAATTAGTACTTAGCTTCATGTGACAACAAGGTTGCAGGAGTGGGTCATGTTGGATATCATATTTTTTGGATGGAGTTAGTGACATTCCCTTTCCATGGTTTTATAATCAATTTATATTTTACAGGAGGTGAGATTCTCCATATTGAGGACATATTTGAAAGTTAATATGATCATATAAATATAGATACCACACTTTTTCCTTACACATGCTCGAATTTATAAATATATTTATAACTCATCCCATTGAATTTATTGATATAGACATCAATAATAATTTTTATACATATTTTTAGGAGTGTTTTGAAAAGGAATAGAATTAGTAAGTGGCATGATATAGACTTCAATCAATAACAAATGTCAATTTATAAACACTAATTGTAAATGAAAAAGTGTATCATTTTTTTATTTCCCCTTTGTGATAAATTACCATTGCCCCAGAATCTTAAATGTTCCTTTGGTTTGGTTTGATTGGATGGTTTTCTTGGATGATAAGAAGCTAATACATTATTTCTATTTTCTTGTTTCATACATTATATTAAAAAACAATCCAATCTGAAATTCTATGAAATTATTTTGATAAGATGTTTGTGACCAAAGTGAAAATATAATTGAAGTGGCTGATGTGGGAAATTCATTCAACTTAGGTCATAATGTAGGAAGACAATTAGGGAATAGACAGCTTGATAATCATAGTAAAAAAACATGAGTAGGATCACTTATAGAGAAATTGGTTGCGACCTACCTATACAAAAATGGAATAGAATGTGCTGTTTCATTATATGGGATGTTAGTTTAACAATTTAACCAACAAAGATTACAATATATTGGGGTTATACATGGTTACTTTTAATTTAAATGTTTAGTGATATTAGGTAGTAATTAATTATTAAATGTTAAGAATAAGTTATAATCATTGTTCACTAATGTGATATTAATTAGTATTCATTTTTAAAAAAATTAAAAATTACTAATTAAGCATAATTATTATGACTAGAAAGGTTTAGGTATTGTGCGTACTCATCCTTAAAATTTATTAAACAAAATAAAAATTCATATGTAGCGACCTATAATTCTATGGCATATAGGGTGCCGCTAACCCTAGAGAGTGACAAAACAATGCCACAAAAAACACAACATATGCCCTAAATGTCCACACATCATGGAAAATAATCCCGTTATATTAACTTGAAATCCAGCATCTAAATGGCCCAGAATCCCCGAAACTCGCCAGAAACCCACCACTGAAAATAGCACCCACACGAGTCATCCCAAAATCCCATTAAAATGACTCACGACCCAAATTTTATAATTTTAATTAATTTGGTACAATGATTACTAATTATTATTAATTATTAGTTAATAATATTTATGAATAACAATTTGTTACTAAATATTAATTATTTATATTTTAATAAATCATCTAATAATAAATTTTGAGTATTGTTAGTAAATAAGTAATAATTACAATTAATTAGAAATTATTGTTAATGTTTATTAATTAAATAGTAAATAAATAATATAGATTAAAATTAACTAGTTATAATTATCAACTAATTGATGTTAAATATTAATTAATCTATGATAATTTTTAAACAACTAATAAAGAGTACATGGTAATTTATTAGAAATTATTAATCTTATTTATTTATTATTCAGTAATTAATTATCAAACATTAATACTAACTTGAAATTATCAACTACTAAAAAATATAAAATATTAAAAAATCCAAATTAATTATTAAATTACTAAGACTATTTAGTAATTATTGACATTTTATTAATCATATTAATTAATTAATTTTTTATTAATAAGTAGATTTTAATATTAAATAATAATTCTCCCCTACCAAGTGATATTAAATATTAATCAATTAATTCATAATAATTACTAAATAACTAAGACTAATTATTAGGTAATTGAAAATTATTATCCATATTTACTAAGTAATTATGACATAATTAATAAATATTATTACTGAATCATAATTAAGTTAAATTAATTTGCAATTAATTCATAATAATTATTGAAATAAATATATGTGTTATAATTTTATAACTATTTAAATATATAATTATTTATATATAAATATTGTTTAAAATAAATATATTTATATAGAGTTTTTATTTAATTTTAAATATATTAATATAATTTATTTTTATATATAACTATATATAATTATTAATTTATAATTATATATAATTATAAATATAATAAAAATATGTATTATTTTAATATTTATATATTTACTTATAATTTTTAAATGCCTTTTCTAAAACCTTATATATATATTTGAATTATTAAACTATTTTGAATTATCATATGACAATTACCCAAGGACAAAAATCTCAAAATCATGGACATAAATTGGATGTATAAAAACTCTAACTACCAATGGATATATCTCAAATTACAATCCAATGAGGGAAAAAATGGTGAATCAGTAGTTGAGGTAATTTTTTAAAACTCACAAAAATTATTAATACAAATAAAAAATAAAAAAAATAAAATAATTGTAAAAATTCTGTTACTGTGCGGTCGACCGAAAATAGTGAAGGGAGTATGTGAAGGTTTAATCATCTATTGGTGTCCGACCTACAACAAGGTAGGGTGGATAGGGGGTTCGGTCATCGATCCATAGGAAGTTGACCCCATGCAAGGCCTGGCTAGTGCGAGGATAGAGGTGGTCAATTGACAACAAAGGAGGCAGTGGAGGGAATTTGGTCATCAATCGATTGGTGAGGAAAAGGATCACGTGAGTGGATCAGTGAGAAAATGAGGGAAGGGGTACTCGGTCCTCACTCATCACTTGTCAGTTGTAAACCAAGGCAGGCCCAACTAGACCTGTCAGACGCTAGAAGGGGTGGAAAATATGCCGACAATACTGGGGTTGCTAATCAATGCATAGATCTTGCGACTGACAAAATAAATCAACACAAACATTACATCTGGAGACATTTGGTTCATTGAGGATGAAGATGAAGACCTCAGGGGTTCAAAGAGAGTGGAAACATTAGGGTTCTGTGAGATCATGAACGGGCACAGAGAAGACGAATATGTTAGGCTTCTTTTTACAAGAATCAAAAAGGATTTTAATAGCACTATAAAAAAAGTGTGGATAAAAAGTAGTTTTATCAACACTAAAATAGAAATAACTGATAAAATTAATATTTATAACCACAAAAAAACAATAATTAAATGTTAATTTATCACCACTAACATTCTAATGATGTTAAATAATAGTTTTAATAGTTTTTTTAGTGCATATAAAGATTTAATTTTAATAATATATATATTTATTTATAATTATTGATATTTGTAAAATTATATATATATATATTTACATATAATTATTAATATAATTTCTATATTTATTATTTAAATATTTTTATTATAATTTTATAAATAAATAAATAAATAAATATTTATTTATAATTATAATTAAATATAAATATATTTTAAAAAATTTCAATATAATTATAAATACTTTTATATACTTATGAAATTATGTATATTTATATTATTATTTATATTTTTAAAATTATAAATATGATAAATATTTTATTATAATTATATAATCATTTAAATATATATATATATATATTAATTATATTTATAAATAGATAGATTTAGAAATATTTATAAGTAATTATAAGTATTTTTATATAATTATATATATTTTTCTAACCCCATCCTCAATTTTTTGTTGTTTTTATGATGTTTAATAAAAGAGAATCATCTGAGTTACACTATCTGATTCAGGGGATGACAATCTTACAAGAGGAGAGATTCTATCTCAATCATTTTCTAGAAATCTACTTGTGGATCTCCCTTTACTAAGATCATGCGAGGATGATATATCCTCTATTGATGTTGTTGGGAACAATGAGATTTTTTCCCTTTGTTATCCAGATAAGAGGGTCGAGTAACTAAGAGTTGTTTCTGGCATAAGGTTTAAGATGGAGGTGAATTGGCTGTTGTTTGGCTGGTAACTGATGTGTTGTTGACAACAACTTCTCCCGATAGCGAGGATGGCGGGTTTTCCATTTTTTGATAAGTGTTTTTTAGGGATGAGGGTTCATATAATTCTAGTGAGAGACCCCGGTAACACCTTTTTTGAAGGGGAGGTTATCCAAGGAATGACTTATTGCGGCTAATATTGTTGTGTGTAGGTGGTGTAAGGCCGGTGAGGCCATCTATTAAGTGACGATGATGTTTAGATCTTGGTCAGTGACTGATGCTAGAAACAGGTGACAGAGGGTCCATTGGTAGGAGGTTATCTATGATGCAGTGGTGATATATGTTTTTGGTGAGGTGGTTTACAGATCATGGCTGAGGACTGATGACGGTAGTGGGCTATGAATTTTTACATGGCGGGGCATGATAATTGTGGGATCGTGGAGGGGTTGGAGATTGCGGTCGACGTGCTAAGGTATTGGTGTAGCTATTGATGACTCACTTGATGCGACCGAGAAGGTTTCTACCTTATAATGGGATATGTGGTTTCCTGTAAGGTTTGTGGGCCAAGGGCGACCAACAGATTTGGTCGATGATGCATCCCAATGATTACAGATCAGTTCGGGGATGTTATTAGACAATGGAAGAAGGTTATTGGGATGTGTGAGAAGACCTCAAGTCATGGGAATGACCTCAGGATTATTAAAAGTGTAATCATACTATGGATAAACCTGATGAAACATTTAGTGTTCCTATGACATCTAACAGAATTTTGAGGTGAGATATGAGACCTTGATGGTGGAATGTGTGTTTTGGACATTCTTTCTAGCAATGAGCTAATAAAAGTGGTGTTGGGGTTCATGGAGGCCTGTTTAGAAGATAATGACTCATCACATGTATGTTTATTAAGCATTTACTTATGTCATGATATACACTATTATATATATTGTTCACTTATGGTATGGACTCATTGGTGGGGTCTTATGATTCTTGTACTCACACCCTACTCGAACATTTTGGTGCACTTGTAGATCTCAGGACTAGTTATTCAACGAAGGGAAAGGGCCCTATAGTGGAAAATTGAGTAGTGGAACATAGGGATGGAGAAAACTAAGGCAGACACCAGTGTACCCAATAGAAGTTTTTTTTATTTACTTATCTTTTAGTTTCCATCTACTAATAATCTAGACATGCTTTCCAATTTGAGATTTATTCTTATATGTATGTCAATTATTAAGTTTCTAAATTTATTCTGATTTTTTATTATTCTGTTTATTTATTATTACCAAACCTATGACATGATACTAAGGTTATAGTCTCTACGTGAATGGACTTAGACCCTCATTAGTAGTCGGTATCCACTTGCATACGGTGAGGCATGCATGAAATCAAGTAGCATCCATCTTGGACTTAGTGGTTCAGGTTAGGATGTTAAAAATGGAATCAGAGGCAAGGATTCAATAAATGATTCTTCTCTTTGTCTTTGGGTGGGATCAGATGGTTGGGAATCGGGTGGGGTAATATATGTTTTGTTGTTACGATTGATTAAAATCACCTTGGGTGATGTACATGATGTTAATATAGGTGATTTTATGAACTTTGATGTATCTTGACTAGTCACATTGGTTCACTATCCAAATAGATGCTTTTTGTTGAGTTGCATAGTAGTTACTTAACTAAATTCCTTCATTTGTGCTATTTGTCTAGCATTATATCTTCTTATGTGATATATATGTTTCCATGTTTTTGTTATATATCATTATTTTCATTATTTATTAGAATAGATAATGATGTTGTGTCATTATATATAAGATTCATTTGAATAACTTATAGGGATGGAGACCAGGATTAGTATTAAGAGGGGTATACCTTGGGATGATAGAAGACTCCTAGGAAAAACCATGTGTGACCCCATAGATTGGTTATAACTTTTAATGTTCCTAATGTACTTCATGATGTAGATATTCCACCTAATAGATGATTGTAAGGAACTCCAGCTATGACATCCCCTAATATACGAATACCACCACCCATGGTATATTCAAATGGATTAGGATTGTGTTGATACTTTAGGGAAACGATCCATGGGTCATTTTTGACGCGTTCGAGTCAACAACACCTCAATATGAGGCACAATGTGGATGGTATCACTCAAAGTGTCTCTCTTTTGATTAAAATGGAAATAATTTTAAGTGAAAACAACAACTGACATACAAAAATCTGATCAAACACATTTGGATTGTATTGATAATTAGGGGAAGGATCCATGGGTCATTTATGATGTTTATGAGCCATCCCCGCTTCAATCTGAGGCATTATGTGGCTGGTATCATACAAAGTCTCTTTTTTTTTTAAAATGGACATAATTTTAAGTGAAAACAAAAACTGACATACATAAATCTGACCAAACGAATTCAGATTGTCTTGATACTTTAGAGGAATGACCTATGGGTCATTTGTAATGTGTATGAGTCAAAACTGCCTCAATCTGAAGCACAATGTGCCTGGTATCACTCAAAGTCTCTCTTTTGTTTTATATGGACATAATTTCAAGTGAAAACAACAAATGACGTACGGAAATCTGACCAAAGGCATTCAGATTGTGTTGACACTTTAGGGGAATGATCCATGAGTCATTTGTGATGTGTACGAGTCAAGCCCACCTCAATCCGAGGGAAGGTGTGGCTGGTATCACTCAAAGTGTCTCTCTTTTGTTTAAAATTGACATCCCCAAACCCATGGACACCCCCAACCCCCTGGACACCCCCACCCCTTGGACGCCCCACCCCTCCTAGACACCACCCAACCACTTGGACCCCCTTGGACAACCCCACCCCCATGGAAAGCCACCCCAAACCCTCGGGACACCACCCCACTCCCCTTGGAAATCCCTACCAACCCCCTAGACCACCCCCACCCCTTGGACACCACCCCATGCTCTAGACAGCCCCACCCCTCTAGAGACCCCACCCCCTGGATAGCCCCCCAACCCCCTATATACCACCCCACCCCTTGGACTGCCCCACCCCCTGGACACCCACCAACCCCCTGAACGACCCCACCCCTCTTAGAGACCACCCCACCACCTGAACACCCCCACCCCCTAGGATAGCCAACCCACCCCCTGGACACCACCCCACCCCCTTGACACCCGCACCCCCCAAGAACACCCCACCCCCTGGACACCCATCACCCCCTGGATGGCACCCCCACCCATCCTAGACACCACCCCACCACTTGGAAATCCCCCACCCCCTAGACACCACCCCACCCCCGTTGGACAGCCCCACCCCACCCCCTGGACACCCACCCCTCAGGACACCCCAGCCCTAGAAATCCCCCCAACCCCTAGACACCACCCCACCCCTTGGATTCCCCCATGGACACCCCCCCATAGTGGATAGCCCCCTTAGACACCCCCACCCCCTGGACACCCACCAACCACTTGGACGACACCCTGACCCCTCCTAGACACCACCCACCACCTGGACACCCACCCCACCCCCCTAGACACCCACACCACATTGGACAGCTACCACCACCCCATAGACACCACCCCCACCCCTTGGACAGCCCCACCAACCACCTAGACGGCCCCCACCCCCTGGACACCACCCCACCCCCTGGACACCCACACCCCCCTGGAAAGCCCCCCCAACAACCTGCACACCACCCGACCCGCCTGGACACCCCGATGGATAGCCCCCCTGGACACCCCATCATCTCCCTGGACAGACCCCACCCCCTGGACGCCCCCACCCCTCCTCAACACCAACCGACCACCTGGACACCCAAACCCCCTGGACATCCCCACCCCCTGGACAACCCCCACCACCCCCCTAAACACCACCCCACCCCCTTGGACAGCCCTATCCCCCCATACACCCCCATCCCCATGGACACCCCACCCCCCAGACACCCCACCCCCCAGAAACCCCCCACCCCCTTAGACAACAACCTCAACCCCCTGAACAACCCCAACCAATTGAATTTTGAATTTAATTCTTTATGTATTTAATTAACTTATGAATTATGTGTTAATGGTGTATGGGTATACTTTATGAAATTAACTTATGAATTATATGTTAATTTTGTATGTGTGTACTTGTTGATATGCTGAGTTTTTTGTAGGTCTTGTTTGGGTGTGCAGTTGCAGAGTTTTATATTACAGTAGGCATGGAATTTATCAGTACTTTTTTAGTTCTCTTTTATCACAAATAAAGGATGCCTTTATCATAGATTTTTTAGCACTGATATATTCTACCTTTATCAGCCCTAAAAAATCACTAATAAAGGGGACCCCCCCTTTATCTGTGCTGAGATTTATAGTGCTTTTTTATCACAGTAAAAACATATTTTGAGCGCTGATAAATCTCATTTTTTGTAGTAGTGTATCGACCTTTCATGGGATTTCTATCTCAAACATCCTCCATAGTTCCAGGTTACTGATGGTCCATATGATGTTGATGATGGGATATACAATATCGATAGAATATTTGAGCTGGTATAGACCCCTAAGTAAGGGAGAGTGATTCTAGAAACCTTTATGTTCCAAGGCCCCTCTCGGAGATTGTGGGCTTCTATGAATCAAGCATGGAGATAGGAAGGCCTTACATAGATGACCTTAAAGGACTTTTTTCTTGTGTATTACTTTTCATACATGATAAATCTATAGAATTCCCAACTCACTATGGGACATTGGAAAAGGTCTAGAAGAGGATGAGTTAGAATGCTTACATCAAGCTCACGGCAGTCTATTGACTGGGTTTTCCCTTACTACCATATGAATTTCTTTAGGTAGTAGGAAGATAATGCTAGACCATGGTCAGTAAATAAAATGATAGTAGTTCCAACATAGAACCTCTTTTGTATCCTCTATAAGAGATAAGTTATATAACTATTGGATAAGGAGTCATTATAATAGAAATTCTCGGAAACCCATGGTGAAGTGACACTAGTGTGAAAAGGATGTTCATATTGGTTGTTTTTTTATAAAAGGTCTCCAACGAGAGTGGTAGGAAGTCTGAATAGGTAGGTAGTGGAGGACCCCAGTAGAGGATACAAACTCTATTAAAGATGATGACTTAAAATGGTGGTGGACATGTTCATGGAGTTGAGGCAATATAAGTCAATGAGGTGAATCAATATCCAATAGATTGGGATGAGTAACTTCTTACTATAAGAGTTTTGGAATTGAACATTTCTACTATATCATTTTACTTGTTTGACACTGATGAATTTCTTATATCTATGAGCTTTTTCTAGACATAAATTACATCTAGATTTATTTTTATCTAACATACCTTTATTTGATATGTCATTGAATGCTGATGTGAAACCCTATTATATGATAGAGCAGTAGTCAATACTTCAATCAGTGAGAGTCTGATGAGGTATTTCTATATCCCTGGGTTAGGGGACATCATGTAAGACTTATGATGGGGTTACCAAGGACCTAAATCTATCATGACATATTTGGAATAATTTTTGATCGAATGAAAAATATTCCCACTTTTTACCAATCAAAGGGACTCACAGAGTAGAGAAACTCAAAAATCACTATATCTGAGAGATCATATACATTCATGGAGTTCCCTTAAACATTATCTCAGATATAGATGCACGTTTTACATCACACTTCTTGAAGTACTTACATAAATACCTAGGGAATAAAATGTGATTGATCACAATATATCATCCTTAGACTCATGGACAGTCCGACCAGATTATACACATTTTGGAGGATATGTTTCGACCATGTGTTCTATACTTATATGGAATGTGGAATGATCACTTATACTTAATTGAGTTCTCATTAAATATTATTTATCAGGCTTCGATTTGGATGGAACCTTATGAGGAAAGTTATGAGAGACCATGCCAATCACTGCTTGTTTTTATAAGAATAATTAGATAGATTTTGTGGTCCCAGTTGGGTTTTGAAGGCCTTTGAGAAACTTCAAATGATTTTCAAGAGGTTGATCTCTTCTTAGTGAAGAAAAATATATTATGCTAACCATATGACAAGACACTTGGAGTTTGTTAGGGGTGATCTAGTTTTATTGTGAGTGTATCCTCAATTGGGATGAAGATATCTGGGTAATCAAGTAATTATATCAACTCATTTTATTATATTTATTGAGATCACCAAGCGGACAGAGGAAGTGGTGTATCATATGGACCTCCCTTCTTGCTTTTGAGGTATGCATGACTTGTTCCATGTGTCACAACATCATAGCTATATACCCAAGCCTGAACATGTTATAGACTGCAAGGATGTTGAGATGGGGACCAATGAATCTTATGAGGACCCTTTCATGTCGATCATAAAAAGATGTGATATTGTTTTATGAATAAATATGGTAACATTAGTTTAGATTTGGTTGAAACATAGATGGATCCATGAAAAATGATGAGATAATGAATCTAATTCATGAGCTCAGTGGCATAAGATGTTTGAGCATGATTGTAAGAGATAATTCTTATGGATGAGAATTCAATAGAGGGGTAGAATTGTAATAACTTGATTTTCTAAAAAATAATAAAAAACCTCTTGTTGTTAATATAATCATTTTTTATAAGAAAATGTTATTTTTAAATAAAAAGAATTTAATAAATATTTTAAAGGTATTTCATAAGGTTAAAATCTTGTTTAGCACCTTGGAATATTCTATCAAATATTTTTAGAGTTAGGTGCTAAGAACGTGTGAGATTTAAAGGTCTATAGAGTCTCAGCACATATGAAAAAAATATTAAATATGTTAAATTACACACATGAAATGTATCCAAAGTAACAAAATAACAAAAAAATGATGCATCAAATAAGAAATATGAGATCCCTATTGTGTCTGGGACATGGTTTTCATCCTAGGTGGGGTATACAGTTTATTAGTTGCAAGCATTTGGTCAGATCACATGAAAGGATAAGTAATTTAATAATTTTAGTTTTTTTCAAATATAATTTAATATCTATAAAATAGTGCATTGTATAATTAATATGATACCGCCATTAGGTCTATAATGCTGGGATTACATTAGGATGGGTATAAATTTTATGATTTTCAGGTTTTTGGAAATATCACACTTGATAATACCCTATTTATATTTAATTATTTAATTATTCTATTTTTTAAATAATAAATAATTAATATCTCTCGTAGAGTGCATCATATAGGAAATATTATACCATTGTTAGGTTCATAAGATGGGTTTTACCTTAGGCATAATATAACATTTATGTGCATCACGTGTTTGTAAACATCACATGTGACAATACCCTATTTATATTGAATTATTCTATTTTTTAAATTAATAAATAATTAATACCTCTCAAACTACTCATTCTATAAGAAATCTGAGACAACTGTTAGGTCCATGATGTGGGTTTTACCATATAAGGGGAATAAATTTTATATGCATCGACCATTTGGTTAGGTCACATGTTAAATTAAGATATTAATATTAATATTAAATAATAATTATTGTCAATTTAATTCTTAAAATAATTTTAACTATTCATCCTCTTCGAATTTCATATTTCCTGCATTTTTGGATTTGGGGGAGTTTTAAAATCATCTATTTTATCACTTTTTTAATCTATTTCATTTGGAATGCCTTAATTAAGAGAATTTAATGACTCTGCAATGAATTTTTGATTCAATCATGGATTAAAATCGGTATTTCAATTTGGTGTTTTAAATAATTTGATTTTAGGTTATTTATAGATGAATCATTCACTGGTGATTATGGTGGATATAAATGAGTTAAATAAAACCTAGAACCCATATACATGTGATAAATAAAACCCAATAGATTTGATTTTGGTGTTTGAGGCATGCAACAAAACTAATTCTCCTTCATGTTGTGCATGGTGGATTCTTTGCTGGTTCTTCTTCTTTTTATTTATTTTTAATTATTATTGATCTTATCCAATGATTCTAAGGGTATAGTTCCCCCATGAATGTTCCTAGAACATAACTTGTAGATGGTATCCTCTTGCATATGAGGAGGACTACATGAGGTCACGTAGCATTTGTCTTGAACTCAGTGGGTTGTTTCAAGATGTTGCAGAACCCAAAATTTGAATGTTTAAAATAATTTCATCATGATATGAAAAAAATGAATAATTGAATTTAACAAAATAATTACTACATTTATTTTAGATTTTATCTTCTGAATTCATCCACTATTATCAGCAATACCTGGTATAGGTTGACTAGTTCTCATGGTAGTTCATGAAACCTAGGTGAATGTTCACAAGAGATGTGGGATGCGTCTCAAAAAACAAAAAAAAATAAAAACTTTTTGAGTGATGAATTTTATGAGGATAAAATTTGTCTCTTTAACTCTAACTGGTCTAAGGCTGAGGAGTTGGAAAAACACACAACAATATTTCTTAGTTTTCTATTTAATTTTGAAAGGAAAAGTATTTTGGTGTATGGAATGAATTTAAGTAGCACGTAGCTTCTTGTGAAGCCAAGGTTGAAGGAGTTGGTCATGATGGATATCCTATGTGTTGGTTGGAGTTATTGACGATCCCTTTCCATGGGTTTATAATCAATTTATATTTTACAATAGGTGAGATTCTCTGTCTTGAAGAGATATCTGAAAGTTTATATGATCATAAAAATATATAAACCACACTTTTTCCTTACATGTTGTAGAATTTATAAATATATGTATAACTCATCACATTGTATTTATTGATAGAGATACCAATAAAAAAATTTATACAAATTTTTATGAGTGTTTGAAAAGGAAAATAAAATTAATATGTGACTGGATATAAACATTAATCAATAAAAAATGTTAATTTTTAAACAGTAATTGTAAATGAAAAAGTGTATCATTTTTTATTTCCCCTTCTTAGTGATAAATTACCACTTCACTAGAATCTTAAATGTTCATTTGGTTTGGTTTGAGTGGATGGTTTTCTTGGATAATAAAATGGTAATACATTGTTTCCCTTTTCTAGTTTCATACATCATATTAAAAAACAAACCAATCCATAATATTATGAAAGTAATTTTATATTATGCCAGTGACAAAAGTGAAAATCTAATTCAAGTGGCTAGTGTGGAAAATTCATTCAGCTTAGGTTTTAATGTAGGAAGACAATTATGTAATAAGGAGATTGATCATCTTAGTAAAAAAACATGAGTATGATCACTTATGGGGAAATTGGTTGTGACATAACAATACCAAAAAGGGAATTGAATGTGATGTTTTATTGTGTGGGAGGGTAGTTTAACTATTTAACAAACAAATATTACAGTATTGTGGGGTTATACTTGTTTAATTTAAATTGTATTGTTTGGTGATATTAGTTACTAGATAATTATTAAATATTATGAATAAGTTATAATCGTTGTTCACTAATGTGATATTAATTACTATTCAGTTCTAAAAAAAATAAAAAATCACTAATTAATCATAATTATATAGACTAAGAAGGTTTAAGTAATGAGCGTACTCATCCCTAAAATTTATTAATCAAAATAAAAATTCATATGAAGCATCCTATAATCCTATGGCATATAGAGTGCCACCCACCCTAGAGAGTGACAAAAAACTGCCATAAAAAACACAGTATATACCCTAAAGAAGCACACATCATTGAATATAAGCCCATTATATTAGCTCAGAAGCCCGCATCCAAATGGCCCAGAGTCCCACAAACTCGCCAGAAACCAACCACTGAAAATAGAACCCACATGATTAATCCCAAAATCTCATTAAAATGACTCAAGGCCCAAATATGCTGATTATAATTAATTAGAATCAATGTTTACTAATTATTAATAATTATTAGTGAATAATATTTATGAATAAAAAATTATTTCTAAATATTAATTATTTATATTTAAATAAATCATCTAATAAAAAATATTGAGAATTTTTAGTAAATAAGTAATAATTACAATTAATTACAAATTTTTGTTAATGTTTATTAATTAAATAGTACCTAAATAATATACATTAAAAGTAACTAGTAATAATTATATACTAATTCATATTCAATATTAATTAATCTATAATTGTCACGACCCGTCCTCAGGGCCCGTGCCGTGACTAACCCAAGCCCGCCTTCTATAGGCCAGGGGCTGGCGACTAGCACCAAAGGCGTAAATCCCGATAACTGGGAAGACATTGCCTTTATAAAAGTAAACAAAGAGAAGTGCTGAAGGTAAATGTGCCAGAATACAAACCCAAAAGAAAGTACAACTACAACTGAACAAAGTTCAACAGAAAAAGACAACAGCTGGAAGGACGGAAGCGGCTCCTGGGTCGTCCTCCTCGGATCCTACCTGAAGGGTAGGTACAGATGGCGCAGCTCCTGGATTGTCCACCACGGATCCTACCTGAAGGGTAGGTACAAATATCCTCCACAACGCTCTCTCCCGTCAACCTCCTCTGAGTGTCGTCTCGCCATGAAGTCCACCTCCAGATACTGACTCGTTGTGTAGTCCATTTCCGGGTACTGACTTGTCATGTAGTCCACCTCCGGGTACCGTCCAATCCTCGAACACTCAGCCTCCGTCAGCACTGCCCATCGTCTGCAACCAAGACAATGAGGTGTGGGCATAGCCCATGCAGGGGTGAGTATAACTATACTCAGTAGGGACCCCGATACCCTCAAGGTCTCACTAAAAACCAACAAGGATAACCACAAAGAAGATCTCAACAGATAACCACTACCCAGGTATATGCTCATACATATACCTAAGTTATCAAGTGACCCATCTCAATCATGAGGTAAACACAAAGGTCAAAAGTCTCAGCTCAAACCAGGATTTTCATTATCGAAACCGTAACTGCTGAAGAGCCCCGTCTTTGGAGTGTACAGTGGTCCTGTCACAACTCCAAGGTACTGCTCACTAACTTAAGACTTCTGAGGTACTCTATAAGGCCCCAGACTTAAACCTTACTTAATCTTGAGTTATTACAAGATTACACATTGAGGATATTTTCAGGTTTAGAGTTTTAGAGAATTAGATCATGAAACTTGCATTACATTCCACATTTAAACAAAGTGGTTACATAAAAGACCATATTCATTATTCCCATCAACGGAAACATATTGAAAATAAAACATGGATTCTCTCTTAACACATCCTTGACTCTATCATCTTATCATGTACCTTTCCCTTGACCTAAAAAACATTTCAAAAACTTTGGATGAGCATAAAAAGCTCAGTAAGGGATATAAAAATATGGAAAGGAAACATGAGTTCATATATACATAAGAATGAAATCATAATCTACCCATAAAACATAGGCACCTTAACCTACCTCATCAAATCATGAATAAATCATAGAAATCATAAGACATAAAGGTAACTTGAGGAATTCATAACATTATTACGTAGGGAGTAACCCTCTTGGTTACGTTTGGAATACCCATCACAGTATATTCCCTAAAATCTCTTCGGAGAAACCTTAACGTTTCACTCCTTCGCGTTATGTAACGACCCAAAATTTCATTAATGGAAAATCCCTCTTGATCCAGTTAAATGTTTCTTTATGTTTTTATAAGATGTCAACTTCTTTAGTTTAACGTTAAGATTTGTGACCGTTACTTTTATAGCCGTTGAACAGTGATCATCTGAGTAGTATAAATATAAGGCTTTAACGAAACCATTTCTACTCAGACAAAGGAAGCGATGGCCTCATCCAGTAGAATTGCCCCTTACGAAGCCCATTTGTCAGAGCTCGGAAAAGAGGTGGCGTCTTTGGGCTTTTCCCTTGACCAAGCCCAAGCTGAGCTTCATCAAGTCAAGCTCGAACGTGATCGTCTACGGGAAAAATGGAAGTTGATAGAGATTACCACTCGAGCGATGTTATCCGAGCAGCCCCAAGAGTCTGTCACCATCGCGCACCTTACCCTTAGGTCTTATGCGGCTATTTTAAGGGGTTATGTAACAAATAAGTAGCACCATGTTCATGTACATTATTTATTGTATATAATAATGAATATAATTTCTAGTCATTTTTGATACATTGTAATTAGTTTTTAAAGTACAAATGATGTTTTTAGTTATTATTTAATTAAGAATTATATTTTATTAAATTAATGGATTTTTGAATTAAATAATATTTTCATAAAATATTATTATTAATATTAAATTAATTTTTATTAAATATAAATGATCTTATAATTTTATGAATGCAATTAAATTTTTTATTAAGGTTTGAAAGCCATTTCTGTCAAAACCCGTGAATTTTTTTATAAATGTCGGTTTTTATTTTAAAAGTGAAAATTCACATATTTAGAAAATTATTTAGATAAAATAAATATTATTTTTGGAATCAGGACGTCGAAATTATCCAACGGTGAATTTTTCATAATTTTCTGAGACAGTCAAATTTTTGGGTAAAAATTAAATACCATTTAAATATATAATGTGTTTTATGACATCATAATGACCCAATGGTGATGTAATAAAATACCATAATCCTTATGTTCGGCCAATATGTGTTTTATCATTAAAATAATGAGGTTTTGGGTTTGTTTGACTTACTTTTCAAAGCATTAATGGATCCCTCAAGACTTATTCAACACTTTGCTTTTTTAAATTAATTTCCATGGGAGTGTGACTCACCTCCACATAAGCAACCCTAATTTTTTAATAAGTTCGGACCTTGGACTTGTAAAATATTGTTTTCCTCTTTCCTTTTCCAGAAACCATGGGCAAATACCATGGGATGGTTTGTGGTTTGGATTATTTTAATATAAGGGGTCCCAAACCTAAATAATAAAGAATTCTCTCACCTTTCCTATATAAACCCACCCAAGCTCCCACTTCCTCCTCACTCAATGCCCTTGAAGTTCGTCCAACCTCTGCCCTACTCTCTCTAGAATCCTCTCAAGGTGCCCCAAGCTCCCAAGAAGCCTCTCACAAGCCTCTCTCTAGCCTTTGGAAGCACACTTCCAAGTAAGGGTTTTTTTCCTTTCTCATTTTTGTCAATTTTCTTTAAGTTGTATTTCCCTTTTAATTTCATTTATGAATGTTGGGGTATGGTTTCCCACCTCTCCCATACTGCCCTCTTATTGGTTGAATGATGGGAGACCCCTTTCTCTCTCATTAAATGCCTCCCATGTACACCCGTTACTATGCCGAAATTCCGAAAGGAACCTTTTTTTTCCTCTTTTATATTCAAGCAATACTTTTGTATCATGAATCTAAATTCCTTTTCAATTGTTGGGACATGTATCTATATGAAATTCTTACTGTCCACTACATGTAAATATGATGAGGAACCCCTTTCTCTCTCATCAGCCTTTTTTATGAATTCTTATGTCACGCCGTTACGCTGCCGAAATCACACCGATTTTCTAAGCCAATATCATTGTGTAGTGAATACCATGCCCATTTCTCCCTCAAGGGTATTCACCTTTATTCACATTTACTTATTGATTGTAAAGTTTCATGTATGAATTCCACATTCCTTTATCATGGAATAAATGATTATGTTTTATGAATCCATGTTTTATGATCCATGTGGCACACTTATGCATGAAATGAAATGTTTAAGAAGGGTGCGCCCTGATAGCGCTCCAATGCATTGGGTATAGTATCATGATACGTCATGTGCAATGAGTGTTGACTCATGCTAATTCAAGTGCAACGAGGGTTTACTCGTGCTTCAAGTGCAATGAGGGTTTACTCATGCTCCATGTGCAATGAGCCTTGGCTCATGCTAATTCAATGTTAAGTGTTGTTGCCACATTTCCATGTTATGATTATCATGCTTTATCATGCCTTTATGTTCATGTATCTCTTATGCTCTATTGATATTCCTATTGCCTAACATGTATTGTACTCCTCATGTTATTCATTATGTACTCCCTTACTGGGCTTTATAGCTCACCCTTTTCTTATGCATGTCCTCAGGTTATCCCATGCAATGCTAAGTACGAAGGAATGTAGTGGTCATGTAAAGGAAGTTTTCAATAAGGATGTTGTATTTCAAGTTTAAAGTTTTTATGTAATGATCCTAAGCCCCAAAGACACTAAACCTCTCGATCTTCTTTGTTGTATCAAGTGAAGTTTTATGTAATAAAGCATGTTTAAGTTGTAATAAAAAGCAGGGTTGTCATAGTTGGTATCAGAGGATAGGTTTAGTTATTTTTGGGATTAGGAAACCATAGTAAAGCCTTAGATACAAGACTAAGCATAATAAAAACATCCCTAAGTTTTGGTAAATACTAAGTAAGTGTTTTATCAAACAAATACATCCCTGTATGGATACGAGCAGGTAGAGGCGGCTCTGGCACAGATGTATCCTAGGGGTAAAACCCGAAAACACCGCTTTGAGCTAGACTCGAACGGGAACTGGTGCACGACAACGGGCCTTGCTGCACTCTTGGTTACGACACTCCCGGGGGATATGTTTTGATAAATTCACAATCTTAGTATGAACCCTTATTAAGGGAAAAATGCCCCTAAGAATATATGTTAAAAGGAAGATCATGAAAAGCCTGGATTGAATCCTATAGACTCATGAGTTGAAGAGATTAAAGTTTATTTATAAGTCATCAACTTTTGTCTTTGGATTACCCTTTATGTGTTACCCCTAACTTTCCTTTTATTCCAGCCAATGGCCGGTAATAGGAGAACTCGGGCTAACAACTGTTGTGAAGATCAGTGTGAGGATTGTACTTATGAGATGCCCAATCCAATGGGAGCGGGAATCGCAAACTTTGTCACGCTTCTCTCTCAGCTAACTCAAGTTTTGAATAGAAACACTGGTCAAGAGGAACGTTCAACCCCCCCTAAGAAAGAACAAGTAACTATTTAAAGCTTCATGAGACAAAGGCCTCCTACTTTTAGTGGATCATCCGATCCCACGATTGCTGAACAATGGATCAACTCCATTGAAAAGATATTCTCCATCCTCCAATGCTCTGAAAAAGAGAAGGTTCTCCTGGCGGCTTATCGTATGGAGGGTGAAGCTGATCAATGGTGGACGTTGATCAAAAATATGAAGCCTGAGGAGGAGATCGAGGCTTTGGAATGGAAGGTATTCCGGAAGATGTTTTTCGATAAATATTTTCCACGCACCCTCCGTCTTAAGATGGAAAGGGACTTCCTTTCCCTCAAGCAGAAAGATGAGGAATCTGTGGGAGCGTACGAGGCAAACTTCACAAGGCTTGCACGATACGCTTCCGGCTTTGTCGTTACCCCCGAATGCAAGGTTGACCGCTTCTTTGGTGGGCTGAAGCCTAGCTTGCGGAAAGCATTAGAGATCCGTGACTTCGACAGCTATGAGGAAATTGTCCGATGTGCCCTCAAGGTTGAAATGGAGATCGGAGAATCACAGGGGTATCATGGGGACAAGAATAGGAAGGTGGACTTCAATGCTGGTGGTCCGATGGATAAATCCAACGGCGCTAAGAAATTCCAGCACCCCACTTGCCAAAAGTGTGGAAAAAAGCATCCTGGAAATTGCCTTAGGGGGACAAGAAAATGCTTTAAGTGTGGAAGAGAAGGGCACCTAGCTGTTAACTGTCAGCAAGAAGGACCCGCGGCTGCGACGGAGGGGAGGAACGCTCCGTTCGAACCTCAACGCGTTGTTCAATGCTTCAAATTCAAAGAACCGGGTCATTTTGCGAATCAGTTCCCTAATCCAAGGGTTATCGGAGGCAATCAACAACCTCCAAGACAGCAAGGAAGAGCTTTTTCCATCACTTCTGCCGAAGTGAACCCCGACAACGAAGTGGTGACAGGTACGCTAGTTATTCATTCAAGAATAGCGAACGTACTTTTTGATTCAGGTTCTACGCATTCCTTTATATCTCAAAAGTTTAGTAGAACAATCCCTGCACCACCACAAATCCTGGAAGTAAAGATGTCGGTGAGTACGGAAAATGGGGCAATCATTGCATCCCATGAGTATAAGTCCTCCCCTGTTATAATATGTGGATTGAATTTCCCGGCAAACCTCATCATACTCCCTTTGGTGGAATTTGATGCAATTCTTGGCATGGATTGGCTTTCCTTATATAGAGCCAACATAAATTGTCGGGAGAGGGAAATCACACTCCATATGGAGAATCAACCCCCGATTCTTTACAAGTGTCAGGAGGAAGATGAATCTCCTTTAGCTCCATCATCTCAAGCATGGATATTACTGCCTTATGAGCACGCATATCTGGCTCAGATGATTGAGTCCAAGGAAGAAACCACCCTTAAAGAAATGCCTATTGTGAGGGAATTCGCTAAAGTATTTCCCGAGGAACTTCCTGGTCTTCCTCCAAGAAGAGATGTTGAGTTCTCAATTGAACTTATACCTGGGGAGCTACCAATATCCAAGACTCCATATAGAATGGCTGTGGTTGAGCTTGAAGAACTGAAGAAACAACTACAGGAGAATCTGGATAAAGGGTTTATACGCCCAAGTGAATCACCATGGGGTGCACCAGTCCTCTTCGTCAAGAAGAAGGATGGGTCAATGCGGCTTTGCATCGATTATCGTGAACTTAACAAAATCACGATAAAGAACAAGTATCCTCTCCCAAGAATCGATTATTTGTTTGATTAGCTGTGTGGAGCATAATACTTCTCCAAGGTCGACTTGCAGTCAGGATATTATCAAGTAAGGGTGAAGAAGGAAGATATCCCCAAGACTACTTTTCGTACAAGGTACGGGCACTATGAATTCATAGTAATGCCTTTTGGACTCACCAATGCTCCAGAAATATTCATGGACTTGATGAATAGAGTCTTTAGAGATTACCTAGATAAATTTGTGGTAGTCTTTATAGATGATATTCTAATATACTCCAAAACCAAGGAGGACCATGAGGAGCATTTAAGAACTGTACTGGAGACTTTCCGCAAGGAGAAGCTGTATGCCAAGTACAGCTGTGGGCCATATCATCACAAGCAATGGGATATCTGTGGACCCCTCTAAAACAGATGCAATTGAGGGATGGCTGAGGCCAACATCGGTAACTGATATCCGTATCTTCTCGGGGTTAGCTAGATATTATCGACGATTTGTGAGAAACTTCTCACGATTGTCCAACCCTCTTACCAAGCTAACTCGAAAGGGAGTAAAGTTTGCTTGGAGTGATGAATGCGAAGAAAGCTTCAAGGAGTTGAAAAAGAGGCTTATCACTGCACCTGTGCTCACTTTACCCACAAGTGGGGAGCTTTTTGTGGTATTCAGTGATGCTTCGAAGAAGGGCTTAGGATGTGTGCTGATGTAGAATGATAAAGTGATATCCTATGCCTCAAGACAGTTGAAAATCCATGAGCGAAACTATCCAACGCATGATCTGGAGTTGGCGGCGGTGATCTTTGCCTTGAAAATCTGGCGGCATTATCTCTATGGAGAGAAATGTGAGATATATACTGACCACAAGAGTCTTAAATATATATTCACACAGAAAGAGCTTAATATGTGCCAGAGAAGATGGATAGAGCTCATAAAGGATTATGACTGTTCAATACATTACCACCCTGGGAAAGCGAACAAGGTGGAAGATGCCCTAAGTAGAAAGGATCCAGCAATTCTATCAATGATGAGAATTGAGAAGGATCCAATCTTCTTAGACTTGATGAAGATGGACGTGGGAATCATAAAGAAGGGAACATCATCAATCCTTTCACAAATGATTGCTCAACCATCTCTTTTGGAAAGGTTAAAGGATGCTCAAAAGGATGATGCGAGAATCCAAGAAAAAGTGGAAGCTATCAAAAAGGGAAAATCCTCAGAGTTTAATGTTAATGAAGAAGGAATTGTGCGGTTTGGGAAAAGACTATGTGTCCCACCAAGTTCGGAGCTGAAGAAGGAACTTTTGGATGATTCACATAGTTCAAATTTCTCTATTCACCCAGGGAGCACAAAGATGTATCGAGATCTCCGAGAAAACTTTTGGTGGGATAATATGAAGAAGGAGATCGCCGAATATACATCAAAGTGCCTGGTGTGTCAGCAAGTGAAGGCAGAGAGGCAGAAGTCTAAGGGGATGATGCAACCATTGCCCATACCAGAATGGAAATGGGAGAACATCACCATGGACTTCGTCACTGGACTTCCAAGGAAATCCAAAAGCAACAATGCAATCTGGGTTATTGTGGATCGTCTTACAAAGACTGCACACTTCATTGCTATTCGAGAGGATTTCTCTTTGGATCAACTGGCACAGATATATATCAGGGAAGTGGTACGGTTGCATGGAGTACCACTATCTATTGTGTCTGACCGAGATCCAAGATTTACCTCTAAGTTTTGGAAGAGTCTTCAACATGCTCTGAATACTGAACTGAACTTCAGTACGGCCTATCATCCTCAAACTGATGGCCAATCCGAGCGGACTATCCAAACACTTGAGGATATGTTGAGAGCGTGCTCAATGGACTTTAAAGGAGGATGGGATCAACAACCTCCTCTAGTTGAGTTCTCTTATAATAATAGTTTCCACTCGAGCATCCAAATGGAACCATATGAAGCCCTGTATGGGAAAAGGTGTAGAACACCGGCATGTTGGGATGAGGTCGGTGAACGTAAGCTGCTTGGACCAGAAATGGTCGAAGAAATGGTGGAGAAGGTGAAAAACATTCAGCAGCATATCAAGACAGCCCAAAGTCGACAGAAGAGTTATACAGATAATCGTCGACGAGACCTTGAGTTTAAAGTCGGAGATATGGTGTTTTTACGCATATCTCCGTGGAAGAAGGTCATGAGGTTTGGAAAGAAAGGGAAGTTAAGTCCAAGGTACATCGGCCCATTTGAGATTCTTGATCGTGTTGGGGCTGTGGCCTATCGACTAGCACTTCCACCTACTATGGCCAAGGTGCATGATGTCTTCCATGTATCCCTCTTAAGGAAGTACATACCAGACCCTTCACATGTACTCTCTTCTGAGGTGGTACAATTAGAAGACGATATTTCTTATGAGGAGCAACCAGTGAAGATCTTAGATCGTAGAGAAAAAGTTCTATGAAATAAGACAATGCCCCTCGTCAAGGTGTTGTGGAGAAACCACAAGTTTGAAGAAGCAACTTGGGAGTCGGAGGATATGATGAAGCTAAGTTACCCACATTTGTTTTAGTGTGGGAAAAGGAAAATTTCGAGGGCGAAATTTCTTAAGGGGGGAATGTTGTAATGACCCAAAATTTCATTAATGGAAAATCCCTCTTGATCCAGTTAAATGTTTCTTTATGTTTTTATAAGATGTCAACTTCTTTAGTTTAACGTTAAGATTTGTGACCGTTACTTTTATAGCCGTTGAATAGTGATCATCTGAGTAGTATAAATATAAGGCTTTAACGAAACCATTTCTACTCAGACAAAGGAAGCGATGGCCTCATCCAGTAGAATTTCCCCTTACGAAGCCCATTTGTCAGAGCTCGGAAAGGAGGTGGCGTCTTTGGGCTTTGCCCTTGACCAAGCCCAAGCTGAGCTTCATCAAGTCAAGCTCGAACGTGATCGTCTACGGGAAAAATGGAAGTTGATAGAGATTACCACTCGAGCGATGTTATCCGAGCAGCCCCAAGAGTCTGTCACCATCGCGCACCTTACCCTTAGGTCTTATGCGGCTATTTTAAGGGGTTATGTAACAAATAAGTAGCACCATGTTAATGTACATTATTTCTTGTATATAATAATGAATATAATTTCTAGTCATTTTTGATACATTGTAATTAGTTTTTAAAGTACAAATGATGTTTTTAGTTATTATTTAATTAAGAATTATATTTTATTAAATTAAAGGATTTTTTAATTAAATAATATTTTAATAAAATATTATTATTAATATTAAATTAATTTTTATTAAATATAAATGATCTTATAATTTTATGAATGCAATTAAAATTTTTATTAAGGTTTGAAAACCATTTCTGTCAAAACCCGTGAATTTTTTTATAAATGTCGGTTTTTATTTTAAAAGTGAAAATTCACATATTTAGAAAATTATTTAGATAAAATAAATATTATTTTTGGAATCAGGACGTCGAAATTATCCAACGGTGAATTTTTCATAATTTTCTGAGACAATCAAATTTTTGGGTAAAAATTAAATACCATTTAAATATATAATGCGTTTTATGACATCATAATGACCCAATGGTGATGTAATAAAATACCATAATCCTTATGTTTGGCCAATATGTGTTTTATCATTAAAATAATGAGGTTTTGGGTTTGTTTGACTTACTTTTCAAAGCATTAATGGAGCCCTCAAGACTTATTCAACACTTTGCTTTTTTAAATTAATTTCCATGGGAGTGTGACTCACCTCCACATAAGAAACCCTAATTTTTTAATAAGTTCGGACCTTGGACTTGTAAAATATTGTTTTCCTCTTTCCTTTTCCAGAAACCATGGGCAAATAACATGGGATGGTTTGTGGTTTGGATTATTTTAATATAAGGGGTCCCAAACCTAAATAATAAAGAATTCTCTCACCTTTCCTATATAAACCCACCCAAGCTCCCACTTCCTCCTCACTCAAAGCCCTTGAAGTTCGTACAACCTCTGCCCTACTCTCTCTATAATCCTCTCAAGGTGCCCCAAGCTCCCAAGAAGCCTCTCACAAGCCTCTCTCTAGCCTTTGGAAGCACACTTCCAAGTAAGGGTTTTTCTTCCTTTCTCATTTTTGTCAATTTTCTTTAAGTTGTATTGCACTTTTAATTTCATTTATGAATGTTGGGGTATGGTTTCGCACCTCTCCCATACTGCCCTCTTATTGTTTGAATGATGGGAGACCCCTTTATCTCTCATTAAATGCCTCCCATGTACACCCGTTACTATGCCGAAATTCCGAAAGGAACCTTTTTTTCCTCTTTTATATTCAAGAAATACTTTTGTATCATGAATCTAAATTCCTTTTCAATTGTTGGGACATGTATCTATATGACCTTCTTACTGTCCATTACATGTAAATATGATGAGGAACCCCTTTCTCTCTCATCAGCCTTTTTTATGAATTCTTATGTCACGCCGTTACGCTGCCGAAATCACACCGATTTTCTAAGCCAATATCATTGTGTAGTGAATACCATGCCCATTTCTCCATCAAGGGTATTCACCTTTATGCACCTTTACTTATTGATTGTAAAGTTTCATGTATGAATTCCACATTCCTTTATTGTGGAATAAATGATTATGTTTTATGAATCCATGTTTTATGATCCATGTGGCACACTTATGCATGAAATAAAATGTTTAAGAAGGGTGCGCCCTGATAGCGCTCCAATGCATTGGGTATAGTATCATGATACGTCATGTGCAATGAGTGTTTACTCATGCTAATTCAAGTGCAATGAGGGTTTACTCGTGCTTCAAGTGCAATGAGGGTTTACTCATGCTCCATGTGCAATGAGCCTTGGCTCATGCTAATTCAATGTTAAGTGTTGTTGCCACATTTCCATGTTATGATTATCATGCTTTATCATGACTTTATGTTCATGTCTATCTTATGCTCTATTGATATGCCCATTGCCTAACATGTATTGTAATCCTCATGTTATTCATTATGTACTCCCTTACTGGGCTTTATAGCTCACCCTTTTCTTATGCATGTCCTCAGGTTATCCCATGCAATGCTAAGTACGAAGGAATGTAGTGGTCATGTAAAGGAAGTTTTCAATAAGGATGTTGTATTTCAAGTTTAAAGTTTTTATGTAATGATCCTAAGCCCCAAAGACACTAAACCTCTCGATCTTCTTTGTTGTATCAAGTGAAGTTTTATGTAATAAAGCATGTTTAAGTTGTAATAAAAAGCAGGGTTGTCATACGTTACCCAATGCATTGGAGAGCTATATCGGGCTCACCCGCCCTTAGTCTATCACAGAACCACCCGTCTTCATAATAATGCCCAAGAACCATAACTTAAACGTATCACATAAAACATGAATAAAGGAAACAAAATATTTCCACATTTCAATCACAATATAACATTTTAGTATTTTGAAATAATGAATCCATACAAAAAGAAACCATTTCCAAAACCATTTAAAACATTTAATAAAGAGATTTTTGAATCAAAGTGTCCCATACCACCTTGAAGCTTAAAATTTTAAACCATTAATATCCATATAAATAAATCCTCAAAACCATTTTGAAAACATGGATATTAACAAGAACAAATAATTAAAATATTTAAAACGATATTTTGGTTAAAGGGGTTTTACCAAAATTAGAGACACTTGAATACAATAATTGAGGAATAAAATTTAGTAAGAACTTTATAATATCATTAGAATAAATGGATTCATGATATAATACTCCAAAGGACAGTAAATACACCATATAAGAGTGAATTGGTGCATAACAACAATGAACCCTCAATAGAAATGTCAAATGTGATGAAATCCCTTATAAAGAAGGTATCCTTAAATTAAGGACAAATAAATCTCAAAAATATGTGTGACAAATATAAATACAACCAATATAAGTGGATATTAAGTGTATAACAATAAAATTTCATTCACACATATTCAATAGATGACATATTCAATGACTACATGTTGAACCCAAAGAAATCGAAATTGGGTTAAGAAGTTCCCTTGACAGCCTAACGGCGTCACATCAAAATGAGTTTATGAGAGATAAAAAGAGTATCTCATCACTTGGACACAAAATTTACATCATTAAGGATATATGAGAACATATCCCAACATAACAATATGTAAATTAAAAGACCCAATAAAAGAAGTCTTTTAAAAAGAGGAGGGTGAAAGGTTCCCTTACCGACTTGGGTATCTTTCAAAACATACACCCCATGAAAGAAGGGAAATAAATCATTGATGTAAATACTCATAAACGAAAGTATATTACACAAAGAGTAGAATAATGGGCAGTACATACACCACTCAAAGGAAATTGTGGCAAATGTAGCATAAATCTCACGGGGATAAAAGTGAGATGAAAAATCCCTTACGAAAACTCGGCAGCCAAACGACGCCACATAAAACTTCCAAAAGGATTGATGAGAGAGAATAGGATCTCTCATCACATGAACATAAAAATTACAGTAGGAGTAATATAAAATAACATCCCAATCATAAGAAAGATGAGCTTGAAAGAAATTACATAAAAGAGTGTACTTAAAAAGAAAGAGAGTTGTAGGATCCCTTACCTCGGGTCCGACTTGACTCGATCGTTCTTTAACGTCCTGAATAATAAACTTCAGTTAATTTCCACTTTATTAAGAAACTTTTTATAGTTCATTATTCCTTTTAGATCACTTATTTCAATGTTATAAACATTATTTAATCATTTATGTTAATAATGTTTGTTTTGTCGATATTTGGTTCTTAAGTCGAAAGTGGACTTCTTACAATTACATGTTGTTCGTGTGGACAAATGTTTATTATATCAAGAATTGTATTCATGATGTAGATATCATATATGTCATATATATCCAGTACATGAATGCATTTATAACATTACATAATCATTTAGAGGTAAGAAATGAAATGCACCGTTCATGGAGACGGTAAGCCGTACGTACGCATGAACGCTACTTTCATTTCTATCTCATACTTTAATGGAAAGAAATAATAATTATATAGAGGTATATAATAATTCCAGTATAACATCATATATAATAACATTAAATCCATCCTTTATACGTCCCACGTATGGCATTAACGAATCACATCACTTTGAGGGGGCGGTAGTCCGCACTTCCTAAAATGAAGATATCACGTATACCCATAATGGAAGCCATAAAGGTAAGACACAAATGAAAAATACAGAAGCATAAGTAAAACATAAACATATTATATATCATATATAAAAATAGTTACATCATAATGGCCACCTTTGAAGGTGTTAAATGAGTATTGAACAATCATCGTTTCGGGAGGCAGAATTTCGCCATCCACGGAAACCGTATGTTCTTTAACCATTTGATGTAGTTGTGTGATAGTGTAGCATGAATAAATCTTATAAAAACATTCTAGTATATTGAAGATACTGGTGTTGTTACAAGATAAGTAAATAAAAATAGTTTAGGGGGTTGGAGAAGCAAAATAAAACAAATGAACATGAGAGAATGAATTACCTTTAAAAGTGTAACTCCTTTTGATTTGCGCCTAAAGGCTTCCTTTGAAAGGATTATTCCCAAAGTGAATCCTCTAGGATTAGGAGAGGGATGTGGGGAGAGTAAATGGGCAGGGGTTGGCCGATCCAAAGGCTTGAGGAGTGTGAGAAAAGAGGTAGAGGTGGGGGCCTTTTATAAGAGGAGAGGAGGGGTACTTTTGGAAAGTAAGAAATATTACTTTATTTGAAAATGTGTTTCGGTTTCAAAAGGTCCCACATTAATATAATTCGTGGATAAGGTGATAAGGCTTCGAAAGCCACTCATCCAATTGGTTTTGGCCATGTGTAGGTTGTAGATGTTTCATTATCTTTCCATTTTAATTAAATCGTCAAATGATGATGTCATCGCTGCATCATTATTATGTCATAAATAATTTAATTTCTTTAATGTATAAAAATTATAAAAAAAATACTATGATATAGGAAATCTTTTTATCTTTACAATGACTATTTATAATCAAAATTTGGACTTGTATAACCCCACTTAAAAATTGTTTTCGTAAAACATATTATGTTTGTGTCATTTTCACTTCAACATTAAATAAAAAGTAATTTATGTCATTTCCCAACAAAAGTGGATCCATGGGGTCCCCAAGTTGACCCATGGATTGTCATGGTCGGCCATGACACAAAAAATGAGGGTAGGACATGTGTCAAGATCATCTTAGTTTATTAAAGCATTATTTTTACCTTAAACTACACTAATTACCACTAATCGCGATTAAAAACTTAATAAGTTACTATTCATCAAAAAATTATTTTAATCTCATTGAACCACATTTTACTTCATAATGACAACCATATATGTCGGATTTTTGAAAATCAAAACACAATGATGGCAAAATTTCATTTAAACGGAAAATCAGTTTTTATAAGTACCACTTAGTGGTTTCACTATTCATCAAAAATTGAAGTTTTTCAGAAAAATCCCAAACATTCACCCTAAGCTATAATTGATATTCCGAATTCAAAAATGAAGTCCGTTTTACAAAATTCAAAACATATCAGTCACATTAATTAATTTAATAATTAATTCCCGCTGTCAGCGCAAATAGCGTGTTTTCATAAAACAATAAGTATCAAAAGATTGACACTAGTTTAAGTCTGATTTCAAAGTGAAATTAATTCCAACGACCACTATTGGATTTAATGGTAAAAATATTTCCAAATTTCACTTTAAAACCTATTCAAAATATTATCTAATCATATAAATAAATTATATTAAAAAGAGGTTTTGAATTAAAACACAACATTTTACACTATTCATGAAAAAATGAACTTTATCGGAAAAATACCAAAAAATTACACAAAGTAAAATTTGATGTCCCGATTCTTAATAAGAGTTTTATTTGGTCCAAAAGAATGTTTAAGAGTGAACAAAACTATATTTAATGACGGTTTACCATCAAAAGGTGATAAGTGAACCTTTAGTGAAAACTAGGGCATATATGCCTAAAATTGAATTCTTTCCGTATTTTAAGCCTCTATCCTTTATTGGATAAATGTAAAAACATTTAAAAACATATATAATCATATTTTAGTTATTTCTATCCATTCCCGCCAATACAACGGCTACATGTTAACTACCATTTAAAATAAAATTATTTTATTATTAGAGTGCAACGTAAGATTCCCAAGAAACTCGTTGTTGCGTGTTGGGTACGCCATCGAGCATAGCATCCCCTTTAAAGTCATATTAATATTTTATTCACAAATATGGAAAAATATGAAAATGTCATATTCTTTATTTACCTGGGGTGTTACATACTCTCCTGTCGAGTACTATGGGCCTGCTGCTACAACCAAGCGCTTCCCACCATGGGTCTGCCGCTACCACCAAGCGCTCCCCCTCATAGCCTCAAGTGGTACTCCTTTTGTTGAGTACCGCGGGTCTGCCGCTACAACCAAGCGCTCATCCGCCGTGGGTCTTCCGCTACAACCAAGCGCTCCCCCGCATAGCCTTCAGAGGTACTCCTTCAGTTGAATACCACGGGTCTGCCGCTACAACCAAGTGCTCCCCAGTGGGCTATCCGAAACACACCGAATCGATCGGTCAAGCAGTCGTCAGGTCTCATCCGGCTACACGGTCTCCGTACTCCGTACGCTCATCTCTAGGAGGGTCTGCTCCACGAGCTACTGGTTGATATCCCAAGTATCACAAAGTCCCATGAAGAAGTGTCTCAAAGGACCGACTCGTCACAGGGGTCTCAACACAACAGACGACGCGTCAATCGGACACTCGGTCTGTGAGTTATTAGCCTTTTCGTCCCAGGGGTCCGGTTGGTCTCGTGTACAAACCAACCCGGCCATATCTCAACTGTAGCCCAAATCTCATAGGGTAAACTTAAAGGGACAGTTTCTCAACGTGATCACCCATGCTGCAGACGGTTCGTCAAACGGACGTCTAGTCTGAAAGATATCAGCTTTTCCGTTCCAGGGGCCCGGTTGGATTTCGGGTACAATCCAACCCTGCCACTATCCAACAACAACCAAAACTCGGGCGAAGTATGCCAAAAGTTCCGTCTCATCAAGAGGAAATCAACGAGACGACGACACGTCAATCGGACGCACGGTCTGTGAGTTATTGGCCTTTTCATTCTAGGGGCCCGGTAGGATTTCGTGAGAAAACCAACACGACCGCAATCCGATGGCATCCAAACCTCAAGAAGAGTAAGCCAAAAGATCCATATCACTTAGAGGAATCCATCAAAGTCGATGGAACGTCAATCGGACGTCCGGAGCTCAAGATATGAGCGTTTCCGCTCCGAGGGCCCGGTTGGTTTCGTAGCCGAACCAAACCGGCCGAATGCAAAGTGTTCCGAAACATTGAGTGCGAAATACCGAAATGACCGTCTCGATTCATGGATCACATCGCCGCAGACGGTGCGTCGATCGGAGGTCTACAGCTCAAGATATGGGCAAAAGACCGTGAGGGGTCTGAAAACGGGGGGTCTGGGCCCAGACCGACCCGGCCGAGCGGAAGCCGCGGGCGGGATGCGCGGCTCCCCCACCCTCGCTGCTAATTGAGGCCGGCGGCAACCGCCGGCGCCAGCCCTTCGGCGGAGCGCCGCCGCCATCGGTCTCTGGCGCCACTGCGCCGGCGTGGCGCGCCGCCGCCTCCTTTCGCGGACTACCGGACGCGCTCCGGTCGTCCGTTTCTCCTTCCGTCTTCGCCAACGGTCCTCCCGGGACCCGAACTTCACTGCGAAGGGATTCAAACGCCATAGCGGCCTGCTTCGTCATCTTCCATTGATATGCACGTCAATTAACAAAATGTACCGTCTTTGTGGTTTTCCGGCGCGCCGCGATGGCGCCGCGCCCCTTCGCCATGGCCCGACTCCAGCCGCGGTTCCTTTGCGGTTCTTCGGCACGGCGCGACGGCGCCGTAGAATTGGTTCAAAAATTTGAATGCGCGGCATGAAGACGTCGCACATTTCTTGTCGCTCAATCCCACACTGTGCGACGGCACCGCGTCACATTCATTCGATCCGCAAATACAAGAAAAACAATAGGGAGGGGGCGGCCGTGTTTGTGTGGTCCGGCCTCCTCCCGTTAGCTGATATCATGCGGTCCAAATAAACGTGGATAAAAGACGGAAGATAATCACGAAAGGAAAAATCCCAAAAACCCCCTACCTCGTCGTAGTCATCGGATGAGTTCTTCGCAAAATTGACCATCACGGAAGAAGATGATCGTCACGTCGCAGAAGGGCGTCGCGTCGTCGCGGTATACGGCGTCACGTCGACGATCTCCGAGGTTTAAAGAAAAACACACAGATTTTTATTTCATGAATTAAATCTGCGTTAAGGATAAAATCCACAAAGGAAATTAAAAGTTCTGAAATCTCCTACCTCAAGCAGTTGATCGAAGATTTGTCGCTGGAGGAGAAACGTCACAGAAGAACATCGCGGGAGAAGTATCGCCGGAATCACGGAACACGGCATCACGTCGTCGATCTCTGAGGGTTCGGCGTTCTTCGCATTCTTCGCATTCTTCGCGTTCTTCGCATTCTTCGCATTCTTCGCGTTCTTCGCGTTCTTCGCGAAGGAGGATGAAGATCTCAAGCCTCTCCCAACTCTCTCAATAAGCAACCCTTAAGAGAAAACAAGCATTGGTCTTATTTTATTAACATGCAAACAAATTGAAAAACAAACTAAGTAACGACCCATTAATTCATAGAATTAATTTCAACGAATAAACCGCCCAATTAATAAAAGCGTTTAAGAGTTTAAGAAAACGCACCAGTTGACTTTCATTAAAGAGGAGTTTTTGCGGGTGCGTTAATTAGATGAAAATAAACGGTGGGGCTCGTGCGGGCCCCACCTCACAAATATCCTACCAAGAGGGTAGGATATTTTGGATTGCACCCTATTCGATTTAACTTAGCTCAAGTGGCTTTAAGTGAATTTTAAGTGGCTTTATGTGAAATAAAAATAAAGTTGTTGTACTACTTTATTTTATTTCTTAACTTAACCCCAAAAATTTAGAAACCACACCCGGGCAAACACAACTCCGAAAAAGGAATTTCTAAGAAAATACCAGTGCTGCGATTCCATCGGTGCACTCGGAATTTGATTCCAAGCACCAGTTCAAAAGTTAGAAAAACCTGCTCATTCGTTCACTGAACGTACCCAAGCCAAACTTCGCAAAATGATTCCGGGCACACCGGGCTTTGAAATCAGGTGCCGTAAGAAACTGCGTTCTTTTAAAATTCCAAATAAAATTAAGAAAAAAAATTTCCTTGAAATTTACAGGTCTTTACATCACTCCCACATCAGGTATTTATGTCCTCGTAAAGCTTTAACACAAACTAGGGTTACAAAAGCCGTACTGAGCACGCATCTGAGACTTCCACTCCCATGTTCTCACCTGGAGGTTCCCGTGCTTCCAAAGAAATTGCATAAGAGAAATCGACCATCCTCCTAGGATCTTCTCCTGCCGATCCTCGATCCCCATAGGAACCTCCATGGGAAGTCACCTCATCGCCATCGTCCAGATCCTCATGGTCGAGGATATGCAAAGGGTCGAGCACGTATCTCCTCAGTTGAGATATCTGGAAATCGTCATGCACCTGGTGCAACTGAGGTGGATGGGTCAAGCGGTAAACCACCCCGCTGGCCCAGTTGAGGACCTAAGAAGGTCCGCTGAACCTCGGAGATAACTTGCCGCCTTGGCCACATCTCCATAAACCTCGTCGAGGTGAGACCCGTATAAAGACGTTATCATCATCCTCGAAATCTAAAGGTCTCTAATTCCTGTTAAAACTCAAAACGACTGCTGCCACGAGGGTAAGGTTGACCGAATCATGAGTGATTGGTCGCACCCTCCTGTGCATGAGTTTATCCTGTGCTGCCTGGGGTTTTCTTTTCGCCGACCAAGGAAAACCCATCCCGACATCGTAGATAAACCATAACCTTTTTGCCTAATACCGTCAATTTGTGTATGAACTGTGATTGCCCAGTCCATACTCAAACCAACGTCGTAAGGCCTCGATGCTACCACCAAGAGATTCCAACCAAAACTCTCGCCTCGAGGGTCTGACCACACCATCGGCGTAAGTGTGATTAGCGAGTCTTCTCCCAAGGTATCTCTAGACGTGAGGGTCAAGTCTACGGCCTACCGGAAACTCTAGGTCTGGGAAAATATTTGTGGAAGTAAGGAATGATTCATATCAACATCCGTTACTACAGTAGCTAGTAGTGGACACAGACTATCCCTTGAATCATTCTTAGAGCCATCGGGTCACTCTCCTTGACCGCATGCAGCCGCACTCTTCCTCCGCCCTCCATCTCCCTGAGCCTGGCGGGGATAACTAAGATGGGTGGTTGTAGCATGTTAAGATGTACACCACCACATGCTTCTCTCCTAGATCTGCCTCCACGTCCGCTGCTTCACAGACTCATCTCTCCTTTAAGATTCCTCTTATGGAAACTTTTAACATGCCCGAGTCTCCAAGACAGGTGGCAGTTTCCTATTTCTTACTGCATTGTGCAGTCTTCATCCGCTCCTGGATGATCTGCACCTTTGCCTATGATCTGAAAGAGCTGCTAAAATTTATCCTTTGCCGAAAAGAGAAAGTTGGTCTCATCCCCTGGATGAACCACGCCCATTGCCTAATACAGTCAATCCTGACATGAATGATGTATTCATTCCATGGATGACGTCATAAGGCCTCGACGTAACTACCAAGAGATCCAACTGTCACTCTCGCCTCCAAGGGTCGAGTCACACTGTCGGCATCAGTGTGAGGTCACTGGGTATCCTCCAGTAGAAATATCGATAGTGAGGGTCAATTTAACAGTCTTAACCAGGACCACTCAGTATCAACCAAACAAGAGGACAAGAAAGAAAACATCACAAAGATAAGTGTCTTTTTGTTATTGCAGCTCATAGTACAAAGACACGAATACAACAGAAACATGGAACTAGAAGTAAAACGGATGTATCCACTAATTCCTCTCCTGTCCACCTGCTCCCGGAGCTCTACTGCTATGTCCACTTCTCGGCTGTTGCTCAAGCACCCGCCGCTGCTTCTGCCTCGGTGGCTCCTCCAAAGCCTGCGGATCATCTGTACGAGGAGTCGGACAGTCACGTACCTGGTGACCCTTCCTGCCACATTCATAACACTTCCTACTCCTCATACGGCTGGCTCTAGTCCTCTTGGAACTCTGCATCATCTGTCTACTACCCACAGATGACTCAGCTACTGATCAAAAACCCTATGACAAAGGCAGAGGCTCCTGTACACGCTCAGGGTGTAGAGATACTGGCACAAGCTCTACCCTGAAGAAGGTCTCGAAGTCTTCCCATGTGAAGGTCATCCTGTCACAAAACTGGAACAAGTGGCCCCACCACCTACCTGCTGCTGCCTGAAGAAGGCTGGCAGCAAAGATCACCATCAAGTCTGCAGGCGTCCCCACTAGCCTGAAGACTCTCACCACTGCCTCCAGCCAATCCTCAGCCGCCTGTGGGTCCGTCTCTCCCCAGAACCTGGGTGGCCTCTGGCACTGGAACTCGTGCAGCGCGCTCAAGTGGCGGGCATCGCCTACTGCTGGGGATGGTGGCATCAGTGGCCCAACGTATGGTAGTACCGCTGGTTCCTCTTCTGATGCCTCAACTGCAAGAGGGCCCTGTACCAAAGCCTCATCGCTCGGCAGGCTGTCAGTACGCACATCCCTCTGGGCTCTATCTGGTCATCCATGAAAAGGAATCCTGAAAGAAACAACGTGACACGGTCAAACGATTATACCTGGTGAGCTGACCTAGTTTGATCTGACATTTAAAAACTTCTAGAAACACACACACAATCAGTGTTTTCATGCACAAAGTCGAAAATCAGTTGTCAGGGTCCTGGTGTATGTATACGTCGGCCACCCGTACCAACACTGGACTCCCTGAACTGAAAACCACACTCGGTACTCTTAACACTATTGCTTCAATGAAAGAAAATACCAAAGTTATAAGTTCTGCGGTAGAACTGACTCCTTTGATACCAATTTTCCACGACCCGTCCTCGGGTCCCGTGCCGTGACTACCCCAAGCCGGCCTTCCATAGGCCAGGGGCTGCCGACTAGCTCCAAAGGCGTAAATCCCGATAAATGGGAAGGCATTGTATTTATAAAAGTAAACAAAGAGAAGTGCTGAAGGTAAATTGTCCAGAATACAAACCCAAAAGAAAGTATAACTACAACTAAACAAAGTACAACAGAAAAAGACAATAGCTGGAAGGACGGAAGCGGCTCCTGGGTCGTCCTCCTCAGATCCTACCTGAAGGGTAGGTACAGATGGCGCAGCTCCTGGGTCATCCACCACGGATCCTACCTGAAGGGTAGGTACAGATAGCCTACACAATGCTCTTGCCCGTCAACCTCCTCTGAGTGTCGCCTCGCCGTGAAGTCCACCTCCAGATACTGACTCGTCGTGTAGTCCATTTCCGGGTACTGACTTGTCGTGTAGTCCACCTCCGGGTACCATCCAATCCTCAAACACTCGGCCTCCGTCAGCACTGCCCATCGTCTGCAACCAACACAACGAGGTGCGGGCATAGCCCGTGCAGGGGTGAGTATAACGATACACATCAGGGACCCCAATACCCTCAAGGTCTCACTAAAAACCAACAAGGATAACCACAAAGAAGATCTCAACAGATAACCACTACCCAGGTATATGCTCATACATATACCTAAGTTATCAAGTGACCCATCTCAATCATGAGGTAAACACAAAGGTCAAAAGTCTCAGCTCAAACCATGATTTTCATTATCGAAACCGTAACTACTGAAGAGCCCCATCTCTGGAGTGTACAGTGGTCCTGTCACGACTCCGAGGCACTTCTCACTAACCTAAGACTGCTGTGGTACTCCTCCTGTCGAGTACTGTGGGCCTGCTGCTACAACCAAGAGCTTCCCACCATGGGTCTGCCGCTACAACCAAGCGCTCCCCCTCATAGCCTCAAGAGGTACTCTTTCTGTTGAGTACCGCGGGTCTGCCGCTACAACCAAACGCTCATCCGCCGTGGGTCTGCCGCTACAACAAAGCGCTCCCCCTCATAGCCTCTAGAGGTAATCCTTCAGTTGAGTACCGCGGGTCTGCCGCTACAACCAACCGCTCATCCGCCGTGGGTCTGCCGCTACAACCAAGCGGTCCCCACTGGGCTATCTGAAACACACCGAATCGATCGGTCAAGCAGTCGTCAAGTCTCAGCCGGCTACACGGTCTCCGTACTCCGCACGCTCGTCTCCAGGAGGGTCCGCTCCACGAGCTACTGGTCGATACCCCAAGTATCACAAAGTCCCACGAAGAAGTGTCTCAAAGGACCATCTCGTCACAGGGGTCTCAATACAACAGACGACGCGTCAATCAGGCGCTCGGTCTGTGAGTTATTAGCCTTTTCGTCCTAGGGGCCCGGTTGGTCTCGTGTACAAACCAACCCAGCCGTATCTCAACTGTACCCCAAATCTCATAGGGTAAACTTAAAAGGACCGTTTCTCAACGTGATCACCAACGCCGCAGACGGTTCGTCAAACAGACGTCTGGTCTGAAAGATATCAGCTTTTCCGTTTCAGGGGTCCGGTTGGATTTCGGGTACAATCCAACCCGACCATTATCCAACAACAACCAAAACTCGGGAAAAGTATTCCAAAAGTTCCGTCTCATCAAGAGGAAATCAACGAGACCGACAACGTGTCAATCGGATGCCCGGTCTGTGAGTTATTGGCTTTTTCGTTTCAGGGGCCCGGTTGGATTTCGTGAGCAAACCAACCCGACCGCACTCCGACGGCATCCAAACCTCAAGCGGAGTAAGACAAAAGATCCGTCTCACTTATAGGAATCTATCAAAGTCGACGACATGTCAATCAGACGTCCGGAGCCCAAGATATGAGCGTTTTCGCTCTGAGGGCCCGGTTGGTTTCGTATCCGAACCAACCCGGCCGAACCCAAAGTGTTCCGAAACATTGAGTGCGATATACCGAAACGACCGTCTCGATCCATGGCTCGCATCTCCGCTGACGGTGCATCGATCGGAGGTCTACAGCTCATGATATGGGCGAAATACCGTGAGGGGTCCGAAAACAGGGGGTCTGGGCCAGGACCGACCCGTCCCGACCCCCCATGGGTCGGCCCGAACCAGGTCGACCCGGCTGGGCCCAGCGCGGCCCGGCCCGACCGGATCGGTCCGACCCGACCGGCCGGGCACGGCTCGGCCAGTGCTGCCGAGCAGAAGCCGCGGGCGGGGTGCGCAGCTCCCCCACCCTCGCCGCTAATTGAGGCCGGTGGCAACCGCCGCCGCCGTCGGTCGCCGGCGCCGCCACGCCGGCGCGGCGTGCCGCCACCGCCTTCCGCGGACCACCGGACGCGCTCCGGTGGTCCGTTTCCCCTTCCGTCCTCTCCAACGGTCCTCCTGGGACCCGACCTTCACTGCGAAGGGATTCAAATGCCATAGCGGCCTGCTTCGTCGTCGTCCGTTGATCCGCATGTCAATTAACAAAACGTACCGTCTTTGTGGTTTTCCAGAGCGACGCGATGGCGCCACGCCCCTTCTCCACGGCCCGACTCCGGCCGCGGTTCCTTTGCGGTTCTTCGGCATGGCGCAACGGCGCCGCGGAATTTGTTCAAAAATTTGAATGTGCGGTGTGACGACGTCGCGCATTTCTTGTCGCTCAATCCCACGCAGTGCAACGGCACCACGTCACTTTCATTCAATCCACAATAACAAGAAAAAAAATAGGGAGGGGGGCGGCCATGTTTGTGCGGTCCGGCCTCCTCCCGTTAACTGATATCATGCGGTCCAAATAAACACGGATAAAAGACGGAAGAGAATCACGTAAGGAAAAATCACGTAAACCCCATACCTCGTCGTAGTCGTCGGATGAGTTCTTCACAGAATTGACCGTCGCGGAAGAAGATGATCGTCACGTCACGGAAGGGCGTCGCGTCGTCGCGGTATACGGGGTCGCGTTGATGATCTCCGAGGTTTAAAGAAAAACACACTGATTTTTATTTCATCAATTAAATCTGTGTTAAGGATAAAATCCACAAAGGAAATTAAAAGTTCCGAAATCTCCTACCTCAAGCAGTTGATCGAAGATTTGTCGCGGGAGGAGAAACTTCGCAGAAGAACGTCGCGGGAGAAGAATCGTCGGCGTCGCGGAACACGGCGTCGCGTCGTCGATCTCCGAGGGTTCGGCATTCTTCGTGTTCTTTACGTTCTTCGCATTCTTTGCGATCTTCGCGTTCTTCGCGTTCTTCGCGAAGGAGGATGAAGATCTCAAGCCTCTCCCAACTCTCTCAACAAGCAACCCTTAAGAGAAAACAAGCATAGGTCTTATTTTATTAACATGCCAACAAATTGAAAAACAAACTAAGTAAAGACCCATTAATTCATAGAATTAATTTCAATGAATAAACCGCCCAATTAATAGGAGCGTTTAAGAGTTTAAGAAAACGCACCAGTTGACTTTCATTAAAGAGGAGTTTTCGCGGGTGCGTTACTTAGAGGAAAATAAACGGTGGGGCTCGTGCGGGCCCCACCTCACAAATATCCTACCTAGAGGGTAGGATATTTTGGATTGCACCCTATCCGATTTAACTTAGCTCAAGTGGATTTAAGTGTCTTTTAAGTGGCTTTAAGTGAAATAAAAATAAAGTTGTCGCACTACTTTATTTTATTTCTTAACTTAACCCCAAAAATTTAAAAACCACACCCGAGAAAACGCAACTTCGGAAAATGTGTTTCTAAGAAAATACCAGTGCTGTGATTCCATCGGTGCACTCGGAATTTGATTCCAAACACCGGTTCAAAAGTTAGAAAAACCCGCTCATTAGTTCACTGAACATACCCAAACCAAACTTCCAAAAATGATTCCGGGCACACCGGGCCTCGGAATCACGTGCCGTCAGAAACTGCGTTCTTGTAAAATTCCAAAGAAAATTATGAAAGAAAATTTCTTGAAATTTACGGGTCTTTAAAATAATAATTCCTAAACTACTAATAAAGTGTTCTTACTAATTGATTAGAAATTATTAATGTTATTTATTTATTATTTAGTAGTTAATTATCAATCATTAATAATAACTTGAAATTATCAACTACTAAAAAATATAATATTAAATAATCAAAATTAATTATTAAAATAAAAATACTATTCAGTAATTATTGACATTTTATTAATCATATTAATTAATTTATTATTAATTATCTAATAGATTTTAATATTAAATAATAATTTCCCCCTACCAAGTGATATTAAATATTTATCAATTAATTCATAATAATTATTAAATTAATAAGACTAATTATTAAGCAATTACAAATTATTATCCATACTTACAAAGAAATTATGACATAATTAATAGATGTTATTTCAAAATTGTAATTAAGTTAAATTAAGTTGCAATTAATTCATAATAATTATAGAAATAAATATATTTATTAGAACTTTATAACTATTTAAATATATAATTACTTATTTATAATTATAGTTTAAAAGAAATATATTTATATAGAGTTTTTTTTTAATTTTAAATATTTTATAATAATTTGTTTTTTATATAACTATATATAATTATCAAAATGTAAGTATATATAATTATAAATATAATAAATATTTGTTTTATTTAAATATTTATTTATTTACATATAATTTTATAAATACCTTTTCTAAAGCATTATATAAATATATATGAATTTTTAAAATATATTGAATTATCATATTGCAATTACCCAAGGAAAAAAATCTCAAAATTCATGGACAGAAATCGGATGTATAAAAAATTATAATTACCAATGGATATATCTCAAACTTTAATCCAAAGAGTAAAAAAATGGTAAATCATTAATCGAGCTAATTTTTTAAAACTCTTGAGAACTATTAATACAAATAAAAATAAAAAATAAAATAATAATAAAAATTATACAACTGGGTGGTCGACTGACAACAACGAAGGGAGTATATGAGGGTTCAATCATCTGTCGGTGGCCAAACTACTATAAGGTAGGGTGGATAGGGGGTTCGGTCGTCGATCCGTAGGAATTTGACACCAAGTAAGGCCAAGATAGTTCAAGGATAGAGGTGGTCAACCAACATCAAAGGAGGAAGGGGAGGGAGTTTTTTCATCGGTCATTAGGTGAGGAAAAGAACCATATGAGTCGATCGGGGAGAAAATGAGGGAAGGGTATCTCTGTCCTCATCCATCGCTCATCAGTTGTCAACTAAGGCAGGCGTAAGTAGACATGTCAAGTGCTAAAAGTGGTAGAAAACATGGCGACAATACAAGGGTTGGTAATCAAATCATAGATCTATAGACTGACAAAATAAATCAACACAAACATTACATCTGGGGATAGTTGGTTCATTGAGAATGAAGATGAAGACCTCAGGGGTTCAACGAGAGAGGAAACATTAGGGTTCTATGAGATCTTAAAGGGACGCAGAGGAGACGATCTGTTAGGATTCTTTTTACAAGAATCCAAAAAGATTTTAATAGCACTTTAAAAAAAGTGTTGATAAAAAGTAGTTTTATCAACACTAAACTAGAAAGCACTGATAAAATTAATCTTTATTACCACGAAAAAATGTTAATTTATCAGCGCTAACATTCAAATGCTGTTAAATAGTAATTTTATCAGTGTTTTTAGTGCGGATAAAATTGAATTTTAATAATTTATTTATTTATTTATAATGGTATATATTTTTAAAATTATATATATATAATTATAAATATAATTACTTTATTTATAATTTAAATATATATATTATTATTTTATAATTAAATAATTAAATAATTAATTATTTGTAATTATAACTAAATAAAAATATATTTTAAAATAGTTCTATATAATTATAAATATTTTTATATATTTATAAATATATTTATAAAATTATATATATTTTTATTTTTATTTTTATTTTTAAAATTCTAAATAAAATAAATATTTTTATTATATTTATATAATTATTTAAATATATATATTTATTTTAATTATAATTATAAATAGATAGATTTAAAAATATTTATATATAATTATATATATTTTTATATAATTATATATATTTGTCTAACTCAATCCTCATTTTTTTATTATTTTTCTGAAGTTCAATAAAAGAGATTCATCTGAGTTACACTATCTGATTCAAGGGAAGGAGTTTCTCACAAGAGAAGAGATTATCTCTCTATCATTTTATAACGATCCATTTGGGGATCTCTCTATACTAGGCTCATGCGAGGATGATCTATCCTCTATTGATGTTGTTGGGAACAACGATATGTTTTCCCTTTGTTACCCAAAAAAGAGGGTCGAGTTACTCAGACCTGTTTCAGGCAAGAGGGTTGATGGAGGCGACTTGGCAGGCGTTTGGCTGATATTTGATGTGATGTTGACAACAACTTCTCCCGAAAGCAAGGATGGTGGGTTATTTCATTTTTTGATAAGTGTGTGTTGGTGGTGAGGGTTCATATAATTCTAGAGAGGGACCCTGGTAGCACCTTTTTTGAAGGGGAGGTGATCCAAGGCACGACTAATTGTGGCTAAGCCTATTGTTCGCAGGTGCTGTAAGGCCGGTGAGGTCATCTATGAAGTGATGAAGATGTTTAGATCTTGGACAGTGACTGATGGAAGAAATAGGTGAGAAGCAGTCCATTGGTGGGAGGCTATCTATGAAGTGGATGGCTGACGACTGATGCCGTCAAAGGGCAATGGTTTTTTTACTTGGCGGGGCACGATGACTGTGGGATCATAGAGGGGTTGGAGATTGCAGTCGATGTGGTGAGTTATTGGTGTTTCTCCTAACAACTCACTTAATGTGCTTGAGTAGGTTGCCACCTTATGGTGGTATATGTGGTTTCCAGCAAGGGTTGTTGGCCAGGGGTGACAAACAGAGTTGGTCGATGAGGCATCATAGTGATTACAGATCAGTCTGGGGATGTTTTTTGGTAATGTAAAAAGGTGATTGGAATGTGTTAGAAGACCTCAGGTCATGAGCGTGACCTCAGAATGTGATTTTGGTTTGGTTATAGCATGGTGATAACGAAAACATGGAAATGACCTGATTTCATAAGGGGTTTGACTGACCTGGTCATGGGATGGGGTTAGTGTCGAACAAATTTCTAACACTTTGGGCCTTTATGATTGTTTTTAGGATATTTTTTACCATTTGGTTGGTGTTTCCTTTTCTATATGAGGGTTTTTCCCCACATGTGGATATACATGGAACTACGGGGGGACCTTCAATGGTATGAGATACTATTGGGGTGATGATATTGTGCACCACGGGTTGTTGATGGTATGACACAACGGTAGTGAGCTTCTCTTGCTGATGACATACCGACACTGAAAACTCCGATGATGGTCGTCGAGGAAGATCATAATCTCATAAGTGATGATGCTGATGGGAATGGCAATGTCCTTGGAATGAATAATCTTGTTTTTGACTTTGGGTGTAGTGTTGTTAGTGAGAACCCTTGATGCGGTCAGGTGTGCGAGATTTCTAGGGCTTCCATTTGTCAGTCTGATCATTTCTTCTTTTGATAGTGATGGTGTTTTAGGCGATTAGGTCGTTTGATGTGGGTATTCATGGAATCATATGGGTTCTGTGACTAAATTTTGTGTTTGGGTGGTGAGTTGACCACTTTCATGCTTTGGTGACATTTTATATGTCACATTATGTATACTTTGTGTACTTTTAATTTATAAAAAATAATTTTTAAGGTCAAGCATGCTTGGTACTAGATATTTCCTTTAAATAATAGGGATTCCTCCCTACCATTTTAAAAAATGAATAAATTAAAATAAATAAATTAAAAAATATTAAAAGAAAAATTTGTAATATATATGTGAATTAAAAACATACATATGTACACATACACATCTACACACACATATACATGCACAAAAGTATAAACACACATACACATACATATGTGCAGTTGAAAATGTATAAATATTTAACATTATTTAATATCAATATAAATACATCTATAAATAAATATATTCATTTATATATTATATAATTATTTAAATAAAATATTAATATATTATATTATTGTAATTATATAAACATTTTGTAATCAATGAATATAAATAAACTATTATGTATTTTGACTAATTTAATTTTGATAATTTTTTATATATATTATTATGGAAATATATTTTTATTAAATTCATAAAATTTCTATTTATATATTACTTTGATATATATATACCTATTGTAATATTAATCTTATTTACAAATATATAAACATTTATTTAATTATTTATAATTATAAGTATAAATAAATATTTTAATAAATATTTGTATAAAATTTAAACATTTTTATATTTTTATATATATAAATATATATATATATATTAACCAATAAGGCTGATGTGTTGGTTTCTGAGAAAGAACGTCAGCTACCTTTGAAAGGGAAGGGGCTGATGGTGGATTCATCACCGCTGAGAGACAACAATGGTCCTTCTAATATTTGGGATATCTCTGTATCCACGATGGGTTGTCCCTCCACTACTTGGGGTGACTTTTTTAAGGAGAGTACACCTAAGGATGGTCGTGTAGTTACTCCCACGGGCTTAGTTGGGATTGGAAACAATGCTTCTCTCTCTATTGCAGGATATCCTACTTGCACTAACCCCTCAAATACATGCATGAATGATAGTCCTTGTGTAGGATTACAATGTGATGAGACAGTTGAGATGACTTTCAACACTGTGGCTCCTTCAAAGGTTGATTTCCATCAAGAGATCCAGGGGCTCTTGGACTCTTTGAGGATATCTGGGAAGTGGGGTGACATCTCAGAGGCGGGAGGGACTCTAGCGGGTAGTGATGCCCCTACTTCATTTAATGATGCACTCATTTCTCGAAATGAATAAGTTTACTACACTACTACCCCTTGAAGCAAAGGCCAATGATGGTCTACTCTAATAATCCTCGCACTGTGTGTACTCACTCTTCTAATCTATTGGGTAAGTTTAATTCTGATTTTCTCAACATCCTCAATCACGGTAAGTCCCACTATGAATGGGAAACTACCGATGATTCTAATTATTGGAATGATATGTCTTATTATGATCTTTAACATTGTGTTTTGACGGATTAGAGAAAGTCCCTTTTTTTGACCCCACCGGTCTTCTCTGTACTCTTTTCCTTTATTTAATAAATAGTCAGAAGCATCGTTTCTGGATGGACTTTCTGGTTATATATATATATATTAATATAAAAGTATATATAATGATAAATATAATAAAAATAAATTATTTAAATATATTTACTAAAACAATATAATTATTTAAAAAGATATATTTATTTATAATTGTTATTTAAAAAATATATATTAATATACGTATACAAATATAAATATATTTATATAATAATATAAATATATTTATATAAATATATATATTTATTTGATTCTATATTTTTATTAATATAAAAATATATAATTATAAATACAATAAATTTATTTATTATTAAAATATATTTATTATAAGATTATATATTTCTATAGTTATGTAAATTTATTAACTAATAAATATATATTTATTTATTCAAATATATTTATTATTTAAAAATATTTATTATAATTTCATAATTATAAATATATATATATTTCTTTATAATTTTATAAATACTTTTTAAAAACAAAATGTATATATATATATTTTAATTATCAAAAATATATATTAATATATAATTTTTATATTGATTAGAAATATGCATTTTAATCAATTTATATAAATTAATATTATTTTTTTAATATAAGGATTATAATTTAATATATAATAATAATTTTTTTATTAAAATGTTTTATCATCACTAAGAATAGCATTGATAATGATCCACCATTATCACCGCTTTTAGGTAGCACTAATACAGGTGACCCTTTTATCAAAGTTTTCTGTTTAGCGCTATTAAAAGTAGGAATTGTATATAAACTGATCTGTGGTCCTCTATTTAGCAGGAGTTTTCCAAAATAATTGAATATCTCTCAAATGGCGTGTCATATTAGAAATATAAGACTAGTGTTAGGTCTTGGATGAGGGGTTTACCTTACGCACCACATAACATTTTTGCATGTCGGGTGTTTGGTATGGTCGTATGAAAGGATAACTTATTTAATATTTTTACTATATTATTTATTGAAAATAAATTTATATCACCCAAATGGTTCATTGTATGATAAATTTGAGAGAACTGTTATGTCATAAAATTGTGGTTTTCCTTAGGCAGGATGTAACATTTGTGTGCGTTGAGTATTTGGTCAATTGCACAAAGTGATAATTTTTTTTATTTAATAAGAATTTAATTAATTAAAAATCATTTTTTATTAAATTGACTCATCTACTACATGCATACCTCTCAAAAATTCCATTTATGACCCCTATTGATTAAAAAAGATTTTGTTTTCGACCATTTTGACCCGAAAACATCAACAATGCATTAATGAGGTGAAAGTAATGTCTCTGCCATCAATTTTCTATTGAATACATAAATAAATTGGGGTGGAGGGGTTATTTATCTGAATGTTTACAGGTTTTAGTTACACAAAATGACTAATTTATATATTCATTTTTGTGGGATCATTCATTCGAGTTTGAGAAACCCCAGATTGCAATACAGGTGATTAGTGAGCCTTGGTTTATTGTTAACTCCTCAACATGGTGCTTGTTGGTATACATGTTCTTCCCCTTGGGGTGACTTTCATGTGGAATAATGTGAGATTTATTTATTTATTTATTATTTATTATTTTCTTTTTTATTTATTAATTCAAATTATAGATAATGAAATGTAAAATTATGGGAGTTCTATGGGAGATTCTATTTGATTATCACGATGGTGTTTAAGTATTTTTTCATAGGGAATATTTATATTGAGTTGAGTTAGTTGAATCCTTCCTTTGTCGAGGTTCATTTGACTCCCATATATTTGTTTTTGAAGGATCCAGAGTTTCATGTCTTCATTCGAGGAATATGAAGGTGGTGTCAATTGAAAAAAAAAGCATCTGTCTCCTTCCCTCATGGATCTGAGATACGCAAAGCTAAAAAAATCATCACTTCATGCAATGATGAAGTTTCAAAAATAATTTTTTAAATAGGTAATTCATATATCCTTTATGCTAATGAAGACCGGATTCTTGAAATGTCTATGATCTGTGAATTTTTTATCATCATAAAAATGGTTCTTCCTTCAACGCAAAACCATAGATATCATTATATTTAATATGACGAATCTCTATTTCTTGGTGAATTGAGGACTGGAAATGTATTCTAGTCAATCATGGATATTTCCATATTGTGTTCACATCATATGATTTAATGAGGAAATCACAGGAGGATGACTCAATTCCTCTCATGATAGGTATGATTTGTATCCACGATTGGCACCCTAGATTCTATCCATTTGAAATATATAACAAAAAGACTCAAGTATGATATGAATCTATAGATTAAAATAGGTTTGGTTTCATCCTAGAATTTTATTTGATATTTTATTTTTAATTAGAACCCTAATCAAATTTGATCTTTCAACTTAAGAATCTATATTTGGTTATTTTTCACACTTATTTATGGAGGTGGATCTTAGTTCAAATCCCATTGATAATGTAGTGCTATATACTATGGACACGAATTTTAAATTATTTATTCTAAATTATAAATTGACTATTTTTCTATAATTTCTGAATTCTTTGGAAAAACCAAATATAAATTACACAAGGATTATTTTTGTTCATACTACAATTTGAAAGGCCACGAGTCATCTTATTGTAGGCAGAGCATTTCCACAAAGCCTATTGTGAAGGTTGTTGTTGTATCCCCTTATGTGATTTCGGGATTTGAAGGGAAGGATACAAGTAAATTGAACATGACTTCATATGATAAAGGAAAGGGTGGATTATAGTAGGAGTTGATGTGATTTCTAACATAGGTCCATATCTCCAGGTGATGTAGAGAACATGGGATGCTATTGCGATAGATAATTCTATTCATTTTTATTAGAAGATTATCCATCAAGAAACAAATGCGAATTATTTGGATCAACACCTAGGTGATATGGTTATTCATTCTTATAAAGATATTATTTTTGGAATCCTTTGGTTCCTCCTTAAAATCTATGAAGGGTCATATAATGGATCCTTAAACTCTACTGATATTTTTCAATCTAGAAGAGAGACAATGGATGGTACTGGATCAAAGAATCAGCCTGATTTATATGATATCACTCACTCAAAGTCATAGTTTGGGACTACACTGGTGACTACACATGTTAATACAATTTCTATAAAAGATGCTAGAATCTTGGTCACCAACTAGGAAGGTAATGGTGATCCAATTAAAATATCAAGGGACGACCAATCCATGCATAAAGTTGACTTGGAAGACTTAATTGATAAACAAATTAAAGAGGATTAGATTATTACTTCTGTGGATTGTTAGGGAAAATAAAAAATTAATTCTGATTCTCTTGTGAAGATAAAAAATATAAAGAAGTAACAAGAACCAAGATAGTTGTATTCATCCACCTCAACCATCTCTAATTCCCATGGTTTCTATTAGTTAGAGTGACTATCTAACGGGAGGGTGAATTGAGTACCCAATAAGAATTTCTCTTAAAATGGATTATATTTAAATCCTCAAAATGATTAAATATGAGAAAGTTTATCAAAATAAGTTGGATGAAATATATCTTAGTCTTTCTAAATATTTCTCTGAAGACTGATTAGGTCTCAAATGAATAATATATATAATATTATTGAATCCATTTAAATCAATTTACTTAATCAAAATACTATATGAACATGAATTTAGATAAACTATAAAAGTGTATATATTTTGTTTACAGTTAAAATAGTTTTCATTTTAAAAGATAAAATAAATTAAAACATAATTAAAACACTTAGAGGAAAGATAAATACAGGTGGTTCAGTCTCAGGTCAATACATAGTCCTATCCACATGGTGACCCCCTTCCACCATAAATTTCATATAAAATAAATTAGATGCTTAACAATTTGGATTAGGTTTATACTATAGTTTAAAACATTCCACATCACACATGAACTCTTCCACAGTTATGCATGGGAGTAAAAATAAATAGGCCACACCTGGATCTCTACCACTCTTATCCGTAGGGAAACAAATAAGAAAAGTGTTTGAGAAGATATCGAGTAAAATTTAGTTTACTTTAGGAGAAATTTTGTCTGTGGTAAATCAGTGTAAGCACACACACACTTCTCAAAATGTAATAAAACTAAACAGAATAGAGAAATCTTGGATTATAGAGTTTAGAAGTGGTTGTCCTATTATAATTTTGCTTATAACTATTCAGTTGAATCAATTATGAATATTGAGTTAGGTTCATTTAAAATATTAAGAAAAAATAGAGTGTCACAAACTCTTGATTTATGAATACAGGAAAAAACTATATGTGATGATTCTTTTGAATAGTTAGTCAAGTGCTCACAACAGGAGAGCTCTTAGTGTTTATAATCAGGTTTCACTTTTTAGATCTCCAATATTTATAGAGTTATGATCTCTTTTTTCTCCATGTCTCTTTTATTCTCTATAGAATTCTTTCTAACACATTATTCTCTATATCGACAAGAGGTAGTGTATCGTATTGACGATGTGACATTGACTGTGACTCATCTTGCAGTATCTCATACTTAGCCTTACTTGTGTTTTAGTGGAATGTCATCCTAATAGTGTGTCGACTGGAAGTGTCATACATTTTTCAAATTTGCAGTCTAGCGATGTGGCAGTCTGAGGGTGTGATGTCCTGGAGGCATCTCAGACATGGATATTTTTATGTTGGAAATGTGTTATGAGAAACAATATTTGTCTTAATGGTGTCTCATCCTTAAAAATTTATCAGCAGTCTAAGAGTACTTATTACTTACACGAAAAACATTAAATTCATTAGTATAATTATAATCATGAATTTTTTATCATTAAAACTATGAGGCCAAAAATATCCCCTTTTTTATGATCACAAATCATTACATTAGAATAATATTATAAATGTAAAAACTAGTTATCAAAGGTATTAAAAAATTATATACATGATATCCAAGGTAAGCTCCAAATATAAATCAAGACTTATCATTCACAATATGTGTATATGGTATCAAGGAAAATAATAAGAAAATCGTATGTGTGAAATGTAAGAATCATGAAAACATGGTACTGAAGATAATATAATTAGATAACACAAAAACATTATCCCGTGAATTGATTGAAAACAAATGTAGTGTAAAAATTATCCATAAAATTATGTATGCCAAAACAATTCTCATAAATACACATGAATTAAATATTCTCCCTCTTTTGGTGTTATCAAAAAGGTAAATATTTTTTAAATAAAGTCAATAAATGATATAATAAGGAAAATACTAATAGATTTGAATGGATGATAAAAACAAAAAATATAGAATAAGAGGTAAGAAATAAATTCAAAATTATGAGAATTAAGTTATTACAATACATATCCTATTAATGAAATTAAAATATAATCCAACAAAATAGAAAGGTTATAGTTTGGTAGAGGGATCCATCAGTTCTTTTCCTTTATCCTTGGATTTCTCTTTCTATTTTTCTGATGCAGCTAGATCATGTTGAGGTAGAATATATGGAACAACATAGGAGAGTCTAGCTATAATCCTGTGATAGTATTCCATAATAAAAACTAGCTGGAGGTGTCTCAATACTTGTGAAGGAGACATGGGGAAACTTTTGAAACGAGAAGGAAAAGGTGATAAAGTGTCTTGAGAAACTCTTGGTCTATCAAACAAATGAGTAGTAATAGGAACAACTTCCTAAGAAACCACTATTTTCCCATCGACATGCATGAAATGATTTATGATATTGATTAAATACATTATAATTTGGCTACACATTTTCAATACACTAAATGAATCAACCATCTCTTTAATGAAACATTTCATGAATGGGGTAATCTCTTTGATCTTTTTGAATTTATCTTTGAATTCATGTGTCACATGAGGCATTCTCAAATTCAAAACCATGAATTTAAAATTGGAATTAATCTCATTATTGGTATAAATATGAGATATATTAAACCAGATAGACTTGGTTATAGTTTCTCTACTGTCTTTCACATCATGGGAATTGATAGAAACCAACTTGAGAACATGTTCAAAATTATACATAATTATTCTGAAGGTTTCTTGTTCCTGATCTGCTAAACATAATGATGCACAAGAAGGTGCATCTCTTAACTCATCATATACAACTTATCTCCACTAATAAACATGAAACACTGGATAAGAAGGAACAACAAAAATATATAAATCAGAGGAAGTATCCTAAATTTTTTTAAGGATACATGACAAGGAAGCTTTATACTCATCTTTTGATTCCTCAATCAAATATTTGATAGTTTTCAGTTCACCACTTATCTGATTATTCTGAATATTTATATCATAAATGTGATGAATCATTTTTCATTGTATTTTTTGAATAACCAACTCGAATATGTTCCTTTCATCTTTTTCATCAAGCCTTTTCAAAATAGAGGATTGATTACTTATTCACTTTTTAAATTCAGATATTATCTTTTTAACAAAATCATTCAAGTCTACTTGAGGGACTAAATCAATTAGAACAACTAGAGGAGATAGGGAAGGTTCATGTTCAAAAGGTTTTACGAAACCAAACATTTTAAAAAAACCTTCAAGAGAAACCTGGGTTATCAAGGATTATTTAGATCATCTTCAACAATAACATTAGGTTAATCACTCTTTGGAGGGCTTTTAACAACATTAGAGATCCTTCACAACTCCTCTCCCATAGGGTCCACCCAATGATCTAAAACAATAGCTGAGATAAATGCAGTGATAGGAGGTACTATAAAATCCAAATATTTATAACCTTATGAACATTGATTAGATACTGCGTGTTCAACACTGAAAGGATCAGATTCCAACTGTGTACCAATAGTGGCAGTATCTTGAATCTAAACATCCTTTTGGCCATTAAAAATAGTTGAATCTCCTTCCAAATTTTTATCCACATGAGACATAGGATCATCTAAAATAGATAACTGTTCATTTAAAAATTCATCCTCAATAAGATCCTTTTTCTCATTTCTCGGACACATGATATTACACAATAGTAATAACTCGCAATTTCTCAACCACAATAGAATCGAAAACCTCTTGACCAGTGGAAGCTGTGATAGCCTCAACATCATTAATATCTATAGTTTCATGAAAAATCTCCACTGATGGGGAATGATCATCCTCAAAAAAATACATCCTTATGCTCCGGAGGCATTTCTACATCCTTCTTCTTGATTCTCCAAAAATCATCATATGTCTAAGAATCAATTCCATGATTACTTCCATCAACTAAAATATCTTTTTCATTCGCCATATTAATTTTTCCATTCTCATCTTCTTCTTATTTTTATTCTTCCTCATCAGAATCATCTACATTAGTGGGTTTAGAACTTTTATATTGATCTTCTCTAGAGATATCGGTCTTTTCTTCATCACTCTTAACCAACTATTCTCTTTTCAACAACCTCCTAGGTGGAATAAGAGCTCCAAAGGTAATGGGAGAGGATTTTGGAGAATGTTTAGGGTCACTCCCTATATAAACATATTAATCCTTTTCCAATTATTCACCAATAGATTCTTCCTAATCTAATTATTACACAAATTCATCAGGATCCAAGACTGGATCAACTTCATCCCTAGGGTTGGTTAGAGGATCAACCATATTATATTCCATATAAAAATTCTCACTATCACTAACCCATTGTTTCTTCCATGGGTTCTAGATGATTTTCATTATTGAACATATGGTACTAGTTATACAGAAACCAAAATAGTATATAATAAAATCTCCATCATCATGTACTTGTACCTTGGCCTCAGACATGGTATAAATCAATTTTGGGTAGAGAATGAATTAGATTTTGAGGGTGGTTTGGTCCTCTCGCACATATGTACCATTAGATATTTGTATAAATTAATATTGTGACCTTCTATTATAAGAGATACAAGATAAACATTTTGAAATATTCATGTTGAAAAAATATACTTTTCTTTGACATAGAATATGCCGTAAGAACATAAAAAATAACCTCTATTCTTCATCCAACACTGAGTCAACTATCCTTCTAGTTGAACTATATCATGTTATCACATTAAGAGAATCCTCATAAATGAACATGTCACTAGATTATGGGATTATCCCTTTGTAGTCACCATATACTCCATAATGTGGTATACTCAAACACTTATATCACTTTTTCTATAAAAAAAAATACTTTTCCATTCACTTACCTTTTCATCCAATCTTCACCATCATTATTTAAAGAAAATTTCACATTCTAATGAAAATCATATACGAGATTCTAGTAAAAATGCCACCGAATTGATGGAACAAACACCTATAACCCTTGGTTTTGGAGAACCTTATCTACCAGAGAGTTACTCAACTAATGCTATTTTTAATCTACTTAATTTTCTAGAACAAGAACTTGGTTCACAAGCTCAAGATTAACTAAATAAATTGTAGTAGGTGCACCTGAATCTTTTTTATGATTCTTATAATTTTTTTACTTGGAAGTAGAAAACACAAAATCACACTTCATTCACATCATTCAGATCAGATCAATGGGTTAATTTTAAGATGAGGATAAGATTTGAAATGTAAGAGAAAAAGTGTTGAACTAGGATTGAGAGATATACGACAGTATCACACGAGGTTCACAGTTTGTTGGAAATAGTCTTATGTTATTTTTATATCATTTGGGTTATTAGGTATTATAAAATTTAAATTTTACTTGAAATCAAATTTAAGATTAACTGAAAAAATACCGTGGGTTTCATCAAATAAAATAAATTTTTAAATAAACTTACAGATAAAAATATTATGAAACACAAAAACAAATAAAAACTTGCAATGGTATGAGTGGAAGTGACATGAAAACTTAATGGTGTGACCAACCAGTTGCCTGAAAAAGCAATGGTACGATAAGCCAATGACATGACAAACCAAAAATATGAAAAACCAATAATATTTTATCATAATAGTATATTATACACTACAATATGTCATACACAACAAAATTTCATAAAAAATGGTATGTCATTGAAGATTAAACTCAACTAAAATTAATCATTCCTAATTCATGCTTTATAAAATTCATTCTCTCAGAAATCAACAGCTTAGTTAATATATTAGTTAACTGATGTTTTGTGCAAATAAATTCAAGAGTGATATCTCCCTTTGGAAAATTATCTCTCAAGAAGTAATATCTTCTATCAATATTCATTGTTAATGAATGAGAAATAATATTTTTAGATATGATTATTTAAATTGTATTTTCACAGTTTATGGGGATTTGTTGGGATATATATCCATAGTCTAGTAGCATGTGTTTCATCCAAAAAAATTTTTCATAGAAAATTCCTGTAGCTATGTATTGAGCTTCAGAAGTAGAAAATGAAATATAATTTTATTTCTTACTACACCATGAAACTAGATACTTTACAAAAATGTGACATTTTCCAGAGGTGATTTTTCTATTTAACTTAAATCAACCAAAATTATCATCATAATAACTTAATAAATCAAATTATTTTCCTCTAGGGTAAAAAATCCTTAATTAGTTTTATATTTTACATATGTGAAATTTATTTCAACAGCAACAATATGTGACTCATTTTGGTTTGCTTAAAACTGATCACACATACACACACTAATCATGATATTTGGTCAAATAAAAGTCAAATAGGGATGACATCCACCCATAGATTTTTAACTGGTTTGATTAAATAGTTTTATAGTTTCATCAAGGTCCAATTTATAGGCGGTAATCATAAGTGTTCCACTACTTTTAGTGCTATCCAAAATAAAACATTTTAGAATATCTATTTTATAATTAATTTGAATCATAATAATTATTTATTTTCTTAAAAAATTTGAAATTCTTGAATGAATTTGAACTCACCAGTTAAACTTTTTTCAAATTCATTTTTCATCATTTTTGAAAAAAATGTACAAAGAGATTTTTTTTGTAGATCCAAAAATAATATCATAAAAATATATTTCTACAACTAATAGATATTTTCAAATTAGTTTTATGAAAATAGTAGGATCAAATATTTCTTTTGAAAATCCCTTTGGAATCAAAATACTGTTGATCCTATCATACTAAGCTCTAGGAGTTTTTTTAAACCATATAAATATTTTTTAATTTAAAAAATTGATTTAAAAAATAAGGATTTTTAAAATCAAAGGATTGTTTGATAAAAAAATACCCAACTATAAAACCATTTAAAAATGAGCTCTTAACATACATTTTATAACGTTTGAAATATAGTTGTGTTGTATAGGAAATCATGGTTCTTATGGATTCATGTCTGGCCACAGGTGTAAAGGTTTCCTCACAGTCAATTCTCTCTTCATTCCAATAACCTTGTGTAACAAGTCTATCCACATTTCTATCTATATTTCATAAATCATCAAATTTATTCCTAAACACCCATTTATTTCCAATATTCAAGGTTTCCTTGGGCCTATCTATGTGCCTCCATAATATGTTTCTTTTAGACTGATTTAATTCTTATTGTATACCTATTACCCAAAATTCATTGTTAATTTCATCATTGATGTTCTTAGGTTCAATATAAGACAAGAAATCTTGATGTTAAACCTATTTTATAACATAATCCTTAATTTGGGTTCCTTCATCTAAGTCTCTCACAACAGCATCTAAAGGATGGTTCTTGATATTTATAATTCTTTTATAGAAGGTATTTCATGTTACTTATGGATCTTTAGGGCTAGATTCTAGAAGTTTTGGAAATTATTTAGAACTTGATGATTTTTCTTCTTTTTTTACTCCAGAATCTAAAGGATTGAAATTTAATTTTAGAGAAGTTAGATTATCCTCAAGGTTTCCTAAGAATTATTTAAGATTATGTGGATCAGTTTCATCAAATTTGACATGGACTGATTCTTTTGTAGTTTTTGACTTAATATTGAAAACACCATAAGCTTTTCTTGAAATTGAATAACGAAGGAAAATTACTTAATAAGTGTTGGATGAAAATTTTTCTATGTTATCCTTAGTGTTAAGAAAAAATTGTTTCCAATCGAAAAATCTAAATTAATTAACCTTATGTTTCCTATTATTCCACAACTCATAAGGGATTTTCTTAAGGATAGGTCTGATCAAAACTCTATAGATAATATAGCGGGTTATATTGATAGCTTCTACCCAAATATTTATAGGTTTTTTCATATTCATTTAGCAGAGATAGAACTATCTATTATATGGTTCTATTTATTCATTCAATAACTCCATTATGATGATGGTTCTTATACGTAGTGATGTTATTAGTGTATCCATTATGTGGGAAAAATGATTAAAAATTTTGATTCTCAAACTCACAAACATGTTTATTTCTTAAGGTCTTAATCCAAATTCCACTAAAGATTTATGTTGGATTTTCATACTTGGTAATGTAAGATAATGATTCACCTTTGTGAGATAGAAAATATATCAAAGTATACTTATAATAGTTATCTATAAGAACATAAAAATAGTGCTCCCCATTAATAATTGAAACTCTAGAAGGTCCAAAAAAATACATGTGAACCAAATCCAGAGTTTGATAAGTTGACACTTATTTCTTTAGTTTAAAAAGAATATTTATGTTGTTTTATTTTTTTGAGATGTTTTATAGAATTCATTAGTTGGGAACTCATTTTTAGGTAGATCCTTAACAAATCATTTAATAGTAATCTTCCTATGATAGTTAATGTTACAATGGCAAGGAATTCTATGCTAATTCCATGATTCCTTTTGAATGAAACTTAATCACAAAACATTCTAAGAAATAAGAGAATTTAAATGTACAACACAGACATTATCATCTCTCAATGTCGTAAAAATTAAAGAATTTTTAGAATAAAAAACATTAAAAAAATTCTCAAACATAACATAAAAATATCATAATATCACTTATAAATAAAAATAATATTATATTTTAAACCATCAATATATAAAATTTTGGAAATCAAAACTGAGTTTTTGATACCGATCCATCCCAAGCCAATGATTTTTCCATTTCCATTGTCACCAAAGGTGACATAGCCACCATAAAAATTGATAAAGAGCTTAAATAAAGAATATTATCCTTTCATATGTCTTGAAAATCTATTTTCCAAGTACCATATATTTCTACTAGAAGTCTTCACGAATTTCCCATCAAAATAGGTTTTTTAACAAGAAATGATTTCGGTACCATAAATCTGTTCGGGTCAAGAAATGTTAGTAATAAAGGATTTGGGAACCCACATTTGTATAATTGGTTTCCTATAAACTGATAGATAAATCTTAGAAATAAAAAATATGTTATGTCCCTTTGAAATATGTTTGGAAATAGAGAATTCATGTTTGTATTTAGAAACAAAATTGTTTTTAGTTATTCTCCTCTGTCTAGGTTCTTATCCTATCCTAGTAACATATTTGGGGGAAATTTTATTTCCTAAAATTTATGTCAATGTCTCTGTAACATTTTAAAAAATTTCAATATATATCTTCAATTTCTCATTTTAAAGCTTAAATTCATTATTTTCTTTGATCAGTTAATTTTTTTCTCCTTTCCTATTGACAACTCAGATTTACAATATACAATCAGAGCATTCAGTCTTTTTATAGCTTTGTATTTATCATTTAAATCATTAATTAAGTCTTTTATCATATTAAAAAATTTAAATAATTCATCATTTTAAATATTATTATCATAATTTTTTCATTATCATAATTATCAAACACATTAGACTGATGTGCAAGCAGAATATTGGAGATAGTCAGTAAAGCGGATACCTCACTACCTTTAGTCATAAAGAACATATTTTCTTTATCTATATTTTCTTCATGTAAAGAATTAGATTCCCTGGATCTTTATTTAGATTCACTTTAGGTGGATTTCATAGCCTTGTTTATTCTTATTTCCTTATCCTCATATAGTTTTTATTTCATCTCAAGATAGTTAGATTTTATGTGATAGTAGCCAACTTCCTTTGGATAATCATCCTTTTCTTTACGATTTACTATGTTATCATATTTTCCTTTATATTTTGGTTTTATAAAAAACATTTTATTTCTGTAGATCTTATTAAAACTTCCATCTAGATGATGCATTTCCTTTTCACTGTTTGAAGAAGATTCACTATAACTCGAATCTAAATCTTATATGTTTTATTTTTTCCATTTTTGTTGTTGTCTGGAGGTGGTATACTTGAAAGATACATACATTATCTTGCATTCATCATCTTCCTCATAGTTTAACTTTAGTTCTTATTCATCCATAATAATATTTCCAGCAAACCATTTCATAGATAGTTTACTTATATCTCATTATTGTATCATTGAAATAGAAGTGCCCCTCCAAATTTTGGGTAGGAATCTTTGCAATTTCATTATCTGATCCTTGTCAGATACAAGATTTACTCGCAAGCTCATGGTATTAAAAATATCATTAAACCTGAGGTAAATATCAGAAATAGGATCTTCAGGGTTCGTTATAAAATTATGATATTTAATAGTATAGATATTATGCCTCATTTATTTAACATTTGAAGTTTCCTCATGAAAAAAAGACAACGTTTCCCCAATCTCAAAAGAATTTCTACTAGTAAAAATTCATTTAAGCACTTCATCACTACGGAAACAATAAAATGCACTCATATATTTACAATTACTATTATATGATTTTTTTGTATCATCCCAACTGCTTCTAGCAGTATTAGGTATTACATATTCACTTTCTATTATAGACTAAATATCAAAACCCATGATCTTAATGTGAATTTTCATCTTTATTTTCCATTGTCCAATATTTGTTCCATTTAAGAAAGTAGTTTTTTAGTAGAAGAAAATTCATGATGATTATCGACACTAAACACCTAAATTTTGAACTAACACAAATTTAAGATCATTAAATCACAACTAAAATCATAGTTATTTTTTTTGAAATCATGAATACCAAAGAAAGAAAAAATATCTGATACTAAATACTGGTCAGATTGTGTATCTCAAGAGGTGGGTGAATAAAGAAACCAATAAAAATATATATTATAAATGGGTTATTTTGAAATCCCCCAAAATTTTAAATACAAGAATGTTTATTAAAAAAAGTATGATATATATCTTAAAATTTATAAAGATTTATCTAGAGACTGAAAAGTTATATGATGAATACTATATATAATATTATTTAATTCATTAAAATAAATTTACCTAAACCAAATACAATATAAACAAAAATTAAGATTAAATATCAAAGTATATATTTTTTTACAGTTATAACATTTTTAAGGTATAAATAGGAAAAACAAAATTAAACACACACTAGAAATATGAACATTGGTTCTTTCTCAAGTTGAGACTTAGTCCTCTACACTCAATGATCACCCATCACCATGCAGTTTATATAAAATTAACTAGATGATTCAGAACCTGGATCAGGTTTATAAATTAATTTATAACTTTCTAGGCCCCGCTCGACCTTTTCAAATGTTATGCATGGTAGTAAAAAAAGAAATAGGACACACAGGGACCTCTACCTCTCTTATCTGTGGGATAAACAAATAGAGAAAGTGTTTGAGAAGATATCAAGTTTCTTTCAGATTAGTACAAGAGAAAATGTGCATGTGGTAAAGAAAACTAAGAACATACAGTGTTCAAAATGTAATAAAACTAAACATAATCGAGAAATCATGGAGTACATAGTTTAGAAGTGCTCGGTCTATAATAATGCATCATGTGACTCTTGAGATCAATCAACTATTATTGTTGAGTAAGGTTATTACAAAATATTCAGGATGAAAAAAGTGTCAAAAATAATTTTTTTTATTAGAGGAAGGAGTTGGATGTGATTATTCTTTGGCTTCCTCAGTTGAGTGTTCACAGAAGGTGATCACATTATGTTTTCAATCAGGTTCGACTCTTCAGATCTGTAATATTTAGTGAATTGAGATCTCTTTTTGTCCATGTCTCTTTTCTTCTCTATATATTTTCACTATATTTTTTTCACATTGTTCTCAACCTATACAAGAGGGAGTGTGCTATACTATTATCAACATAAACATGAATATCCAAATCAGGTGTTTCCTCAAATGACATCTTCTAAACTAATATCTTTCAGTGATTTTAGGTACTATAATTAAAGTAGAAAAATGGAATCAAATTAAATGAATATAACCTTTTAAGGTAATGTAATTTAAAACATGTAAATTAATAAAAATTGTGATAGTTAAATAGGATCTTTAATTTTCTTTCTTGATGATTTCTCTCTTGAATATATTTCATTCTTGCAAAATGAAACTGGTGGCATGTTTCTCTCTTAGTATGTCACTACTAGTGTCTTATAAATAGAAAAATATGCACTATGCTAGATGTGTCTAAACTAATAGTGTATTTTCTAGAGGTGTATGCTCCGATGGTGTCTTTTACATATTCAAATTCCATGTTTATAGTATGATACTGATAGTGTGACTTTTGAGGTACCTCATCATGCTTTATCTCATACATAGACACATTTTCATTCTCAGGGCATGTATTCTTAACGGTGTGTTGAAAGATGGGATCTCTAACTTTGTTAAATTTTCTATCTAGCAGTGTGACAGTATGAGAGTGTGATTTCCGGGTGGTATCTCAGACTTAGTGTTTTTATGCTAGCGGTGTTTTATGTACAACAATGTATGTCTCAATGGTGTCCATCCTTAACAATTTGATCACCGGTCTAAGAGTACATATTACATACATGAAAAACATGAAATCCAATAGTATCATTATATTAAATATTATGTGGTCATAAAAACTAGAAGGTCGACAACCCCTCTTTTGGGATTGGCATAACAGAAAAAGGGATATAGTCTCGATCCCCAGTGCATTTAGAGGCATTAGAACCCAATGATAAAACATCATTTTATAGAGTAGAAAAAACATAAGTGAATACACATAAATCTTATGAAGTTATTTTTTTTAAATGAATTGTAAGAAAGTGGAGTTCCTGTAGATATTGATCAGGAATTTATATTTATGGAGAGTGAGGTTGCTTTACCTAACAACCCATCTAAAAAAGAGGAGGTGAAACTAGATGTTAAGAATTATGACTTAAAGGGAAGTGACATTGATGGGATATAGAAGAATGTAAGATCTTGGAGGATAAGCCTCCATAAAAGATGTGTAGTATTTGAGTGAGGAAATTTCAATCGGGATTTCAAATGTGATGAGCCTGAACTTGTATCCAAGATATGGAAAAAGTTAGGTCTTTTTTGAGTCTGATAAGGAAAGTATAGCCATGTCTGACCCCATCATACTGGTTTCTTCTATATTGTTTCTTTTCTCAAAAGGGATCCGAACGAACCTCTTAAAAGAAATTATAGAAAAATATAAAAATAATAAAACATGATTAAAGTAGAATTATCAAGATAATTATTTTAATAAATTTTCATGGATAATTAAAAATAATTATAAAATTATAATCAATTTCAATTATCAATTATTAATTGGTATAATGATAAAACCAATATTTTTAAGGGTTTTCCAAAAAAAAATATCAAGGATAATTTAAAATATATCAAATTTTATTCTAAAACTAAATCAACAAAAAGAAATTTTTTACAATAACCAAAGATATTTATAATTGTGGTAAACTATCAAAAAATAAATTATAAAATTATAAAAATAAAATGATGGGATTAAGATGGAAAAATTATTAAATTATCAAATGAAAATTATAATATTATCAAAGTAAAATTATTAAATTAACAAAAGATAATTTTTAGACTTTCAAGAATAATTATAAATGTATAATTTATAAGAAATTATTAGTGGATAATTTTAAAAGTATAATTGAAGACAAATAATAAATAAATATTTTTAACATGATAATTTCTAATAAATTATCATAATATAATTGTAAAAGGATAATATATGAGAAGTTATCTAATTATAATTATAAAATAATAATTTTTAAGAAATTATCATAAAATAATTATAAAAGTATAAGTTTGGATAAATTATCAAAAGATAATTACGAAAGGATTTTTTTTGAGAAATTATCAAAATATAATTATAAAAGGATTAATTATAAGAAATTATAGTTAGATAACTATAAAATTATAATTTAGGATAAATCAATTGATATAATTACATAGGGATAATTTTTGATAAATTATCAAAAATAATATAAAGGATAATTTATGAGAAATTATAAAAAGATAATTATAAAATTATAATCTATAATAAATTATAATAATATAATTATAAAAGAAAAACATTGGATAAATTAATAAATAATAATTATAAATTATTTTTTTGGATAAATAATCAAAAGTTAATTATAAAGGATAATCTATAATAAATTATCAAAATGTAATTATAAAGGATAGTTTAAGATAAATGGTCAAAGGTAATTATAAAAGGAAAATTTATGATAAATTATCAAGAGATTATTATAAAATGATAATTTAAGAGAAATTATAAAAATAAAATTATTATTAGAGGGAATATTTCAAGTAGATGTGCTATCCTAGAATGATAATTCAGAAATTATTCAAAAGAGAGAAATTAACATCACATGTGATTTTTTTATTTCTTTTAGACAAAAAATAATTTTATTATGGCTCTAGGAGCCATTTTATGAACCTTGAATAATGATTTTTCATCGACTATAATAATAGGGCATGTGAGGAGGTGTTCTTAACTATTTAGTTTTCCACACTATATTGAAAACCACATAGTTTGGTTTAACCTTGACTTTGACGCCGAAGAATTTTGAGGTAGAGGTTCTTTACCATTATGGGACATATATATTTATGATGTTATCATAGTGTGATGTTATGCTAGACTAACCCATGATTGTTTTGGGATGCATGTGGGTGTGTGAGTAGCTGTGGGCATACATGTTTATTTGTCATTATCCTGACATTGATCATTTTTTGGCTTATCATTACATTCTATGGTATGTATTTTTTTTATTTCATAGCCTATGGAATTGTGTTGGATGTACTAAGATAATCTGAAGGATCCTTTAGGTTGAGTGTATGAGGTTACCCAACTCGATGCAGTCCTAACATTTTTAATGGTGGTCTTGGATACCCATATATAGAGGAAAATATATTGACTAGATATAAGGTTCTAAGATAATCTAGTGGAGCCTTGAGATTGGGTTTAAGAGGTTACCCAACCTAATGTGGTCCAAAAATCCTTATATGCGTGAATGGTTACACATGTAGAGGAGAAATCATAGTGCCTAGCTGAAGGATACTGAGATACATAGATGGATCCTTGAGGGTGGGAGTTACATTGGCAAGTGGTCAGTTACCCATCGAGACGTAGTCATAATGTCCTTAAAGGTAGAAGTGGATACCCCTATAGATGGGGAAAATTGTTTCTAGTTGTAGGATACTAAGTTAAAAAGGTGGAGCCATGAGGGTGGGAGTAACATGGTCTAGTATCTGGTTACCCATCTTGATTTAGTCATAATATCCATAGAGGAAGACCATGTAACCCATATAGAGGAGAAAGAATATTATCTCGTTGGTAGATATTGGTCATGTATTCCAATAGATTGGGTCAATGTTTGAATAAAAGGATACTAGGTACACGTATTTACATGAAAAAAATTTGTGGTGTTCTCGTAACAACCACCAGAAGGGTTGGTTGATCTGACCTTGATGGTGGTACATTTTTTCTAGATATTTTTATCTGTAACAAGCCAAATTAGGTGAGGCTAAAGTTTTTTGAGGATTTTTCTGTGCATGATGACTCCCACATGTTTTTTATTGAGAATTTTCTTATTTCGGGATATAAAATATTATATATCATGTACTTATGTTAAGGACATATTGGTGGTTTCCTAGTAATTCATGTACTCACACCCTACTCTAGAATTTTAGTGTGCTTATAGATTTCATGAATAGAGATTTGGTGAAGGGAAATGTCCCTATAGTGGATGGTTGATTAATGAATCATGAAGCTAGAGAAGACAAGGGAAAACACTGAAGTACCATATAGATGTTTGTTTTTTTACTTTTCTTATATTTACCTAATACATATATATTGGAAAAGCTTACCACTTTGGGACATATATTTTTTATCTATGTAAATTAATAATTTTATGATTTTTTACTCAAATTATTGACTAATTGTGTTAATATTTTTCCTTTTTATCCTAATCGAGGACATGATACAGAGGGTATAGCCTACCTAATTTAAAATTTGGACCCTCAAAACAAGTCAGAAGCCTCTTTCAGGGAACACTTTAGTTCTTGTGGAATTTCATATCAAACATGGTGGTTTGGGTTGGGATTTCATAGTCTTACCCATTGATGATTGAAAATGAAGTGCATAGAGAATAAGTTCTGTTTCACTCAAACTAATATTTCCTATAATTCATGACTGGGATAGGAATTTTGACCTGAACATTGTGATAAATACCTTCACACAATTTTGGAGTCACATCTTCAGGCTCAAGTGGATTTATTTGAATCAAAAAATTCTATAGTACATTTATTCCTTAGTTTTAAATTTGATCAAAATGGATAAAATAAAAATACAACCCATGATATGGGAACCTTTATAGGGTGTTGGTAGAAGGTCATATGGTTAATACCTTGGATAAATATGTTTTGTTAAAAAAAAGAGATTATGGCATCAAACAAGAAATTAAATGTGAGCAATGGACACATTTTTTTATGATGTTAATGTTATTTGGTCATGAATACTTTTAATTTAATAGAGACAAATTTTGAAATACTTTTAAAGTTAATGGTCATGAGTAAGAATCATACAGGAAAAAAAGGTAAGGGAATGTTCCTAGTACCCAGGCACCTAAAAGCATAACCCATGCCCCCTCTTATTTTGGAAACATGTGTAGGGACCTAATCCCCTCGGAACATGAAAAAGAATAACATTATAAAGTGTTTTACATCCCCAAACCTCCAAATATTTAAAACATGGTATCAACACCAACATTGTATCCTTAATTGGAGTTGTTAATGTGGAAGAGGTTTCTAATTTCCTATAATATAAACATAGTAACATTATTTATACATAGAGGTTATGATCAGATGATAGTATTTAGGTATGGAATGATCATGGAAGCATACAACCACATAATGAAGTTTAATATAATTCTAGAATGTCATTGGTAGTGTACCAATCAGTTGATATCGCTAGCATCATTCCACATAAAGTAACCCTCGGGAATGAGGTGAGTGAATTCTCCTCCCCTAATCTTCACATATTTAAATGGGATTGATAATAATATATAGGAAGGTAAAGGATAAGTATACCCTCATTCCTAAAGTGGAAAATGTTATATAGGGTTTCATACATATTGATGCCTCTTATCCTAATCAATTTGATCCTCCCATTTTTAAATAGGTTTAACTAACCAAAGATAGGAATGGAAAGTATAGAGAATCTATGATTTCTGAATTAGACCATGTGAAATAAGTATACATAAAAATTGAGACCCATATTCCTAAACAAGAACCACCATAGGTACTTTGTTTAGAAACATAGACTTTATTGATGAGATTGAGTGACTCTCCACCTAGGTTCCCTTACTAAACCATTCACGAGAAGGTAAATTGAAGACACTCCTACAAAATAAATTCACTCTAGTAAAAATATTACCCCACCTAGTATATAGTTTTGTGATGATGGTAATGAGGGCATGAAACCTCATGAATCGTACCATGATGTAATCAAAATGCCTAAAAAAAATTGATACACCCGTAGGAGGTAAACAAACGAAGTAAATATGAAGAAAGGAAAAGTCAAAGGGAATAAATCCAATAGGAAGATTCTTCAATTGGGAGGACCTCTAACAACATGAAAATATATTAAATAATGAAGATATTATTCTATAAGTTTCAAGGTATTGGGAACTCTACCATGGTCATAGATTGTATAAATTACCTTGAGACCCATAAACTAGTTTTAATTGGGATTTTTGAGCCTAAAATGTTGTTCCAAAACTATAAATCATTCAAATAGACCACTTTTGGATTCAAATTTTCTCCTAGAATATACCTGACATTGAAATGGGCCATCTATGGGTACTAAATAATGATTGTATCCATAATATTGACTTTTAAAAATGTCATCATAATATAGATATATCCTTCTCCAACTACTTCCATACCCTTTCTATCCCCCTTTTACAAGATTCCACCTATTACATTAAAAAGGGTGCATTTGAGGGACCTAGAAATGAGATATGATGGTGTAATCCAGAAATGGATTATTGTATGGGACTTCAACTCTATCATGAGGATTGATGAGAAAATTGGGAAAAATCAATATGATTTCCTCCCATGATTTCCCCTATTTCATTGATTATTGTAACTATTCTAAAGGTACAATTGATGGGGATGATTTCAAATAGAGTAGATTAACTGTTAATGGTATACATTGCAGTAAGATGGAAATATAATTTTCTCAAATAGATTATATAAGTGTTTCCATTAGATTATATGGATTCACCCTATCCAATATTCACTTAGATGACAATATTATTATTGCTGAACTTCACAAACAACTCACACCAATAGTCCCTATTCCATATAAATATTACAATGGATAAATTTTAAATCTTGAGTGGAGGTAAGTAATCATAGAGGCATGGAAACTAGAAATTATTGGCATCATTCTACAAAAACATAATATGAAGCAAAAATATTGAATAATAACATTAAGGGATTGGAGTAAAATACCATTAACCTAAACTGAGGAGGAAATTTGGGCTACCGGAGATGATCTTCCCATCTACCAAATTAGAAATCAGGATCAATATTAATCTTCTAGAGGGGAAACCAAATCCTTATCTAGGATTGATGACCTTATAACAGTCTAAGAGATATTAGAAAGAAATATTTTATAACTACAATTGATAAAATAGGGTGTTAAGAACACTAAATTTTTTTCATTGGATATACTTGTAAAATATGGTGAGGAGAGGAGATAATGACATCAAATTCAATGGATGCACCCTGAGCATCAAAAATGACATATACAAAAATGTGATTAATCATTTTCAAATCCTTTACTGTGATGATGGAACTGAAAACACCCTCATATTATTCGATAACATTTATTCATGCATTAAGTACTATCAAAATATAATCCTCTTCATTAATCCCTCCAAAGGGGTAGTTAAAAAAGGACTATTTTTCATCAGCATTGATAGTTCCCCTAGACAATATAGTTACACAAAAAAATATTTATATTCTAATATGAAAGAATACATGATGAGTTGACCAATTCCTCCATAGATTTTCTATAATAATGCTAATATTCCTTATGAAAACAGCTCCAGTTTCATAGCACTTATGCCCTCGAATGAGGGTTCTATTAACCTTATATATTTTAGGCAAGATAAAACTAGAAACACGGTACATATGTTTTTAATCAAATTCATTGCGATAAGGATTGGGGATATTATTAGGTACATTATCACTCAAAATCAGTTTGTATTTTTAATGGGAAGGAACATTCAACATTTTCTATTCACTACCTCAGAAATTATAAACCTAATGAAGATTAAAGTGAAAGGTAGAAAATATTCCCTAATAATTGTCATCTCTAATATTTTCAAACTATGATGTGGTTTTATATTTTTTATCATAAAAAAGTATGGTTTCTCCACTACATTTATTATACTCTTCCACTTCATATTTATCACTATGTGACTATCCATTCTCATTAAAGGACCCCCATAGGATTATATCAATGCACTAGGTGAGTGGAAAAGGGGACCCCCTCTTAGGCCTCTTATGTTTGATTAAGGAAGACTATATTAGTAAATGCATTACCGATCTGACTCAAATTGGCTATTACAAACACATAAAGTCTGGTATACATTTTTTCACCACCTCATATCTTTTACATGAAGATGACATCCTCCTTTTTGGTCGGTCCACTAAAAACACTATATCTACCATCAGGTATATTTTAAATCAAAATAAAGAAGTGGTAGGTTAGGCCAATAGTTTGAAAAAGAACTTAATTGTCTTTAGATATGTGATTTTTATTTCTAAGAACAAAAATATTTACAAAACTCTTAGACTTAGAAGGGTTACACTACTATTCATTTATATCTTTTTTCCATTGATTTGGGAAAAAATCTAAAGAATATAACTTAAAAACACTTATTATAATGTCATCAATCAAATGGAAAAGTAGAAAGGTAATTATATAACCCAAACTAAAATAATTTTTATGGTATACTCGATGATCGCCTCCAGATTTGAATATTCCTTTTATTTATACTAATAGATTTGATTTCTTTTTTATAAAATTTAAAAAATATGATAAAAAATTTAATTTAGACTCGTTTGGTCCATGAAATAAATCTTATAATTGTTTAATTAATATAATTCATAATGAAAAATTGATATGGGGTATAGGAATCAAGGATCTTATGATTCATTATAATGAACTTATTGAAATTTTTTATTGTAATATTATTAGAAGCAATGATCCAACTATTGATCTCTTATTAAATTGGTTTGTCTCAAAGCTATTTAATGGATCCTCATAGTACCATACATCATCTATATGGCCAAATATTGGATGAAATCTCAACTTTATTATGATAAATTAAAAATGGATGGTATGTAAAAAATCCAACTTGAACTGTTGTACTACACCCTAGATTGAGAGAACACTTGAATATATCATGGATGTTCCACCAAACATATAGAATATACATATTTATAAATTCATGAAATCTAGAAATAACCTGACTGTGTAAATCCAATCTGAAGACTCTAATCACCTGCAATGGTGTTGATTTATAGATAGGGACATCCTTATCTAGAAACCAAATGTAATTAAATTCTTAAGTAATAATTATTTATACATACTGAACTTTGATGAAAACATCACCACCCCCTTATGGATACTGAAACATAAAATCCATTAATATATCCCTATAAATTTATGCATATTTATAGGATTTTAAGGGATCACATTCCAGCTGATGATCTGATGAAAGGGGATATAATTCATCTTTCAATGGTCTATCAATTGTATATGAACAATAAATAATACACTAAACACATTTTCATTAGATTCTAGTTCTCATCCATATTCTAAGAATATCCACTAGTATTATTTATCTTTATAGTCTTCATAAATGATAAGGTTCATGTAACACCCCAAGATTATACGGTACGCTTCTCTTTGAATAATGCGATAGCGTGTGTTGTACGCAACATCGAGTTCTAACACAGCACAATCAATCAAACTAGCCGTTATGAATAGTAATACCTTCTTTTTAAAATTTAATAAATTTTATCTCTCAAAATGGACTTCATTTTTGGATTTGGAGTATCGAATTTAGCCTAAGGTGAAATTTTGGTACTTTTCAGATAACTTTAATATTTTGATGAATAGTGAAAATTGCTAAATTTTAATTAAAAACAACTTTTTAATTGAAATAATTTATATAAATAAATTATGAATTTGAGTGGTTTTAAAGTATATTTAGAATATATTTTTACCAGTTAATAAAATTTTGGTCATTGTACGTAATTTTACAATTAAAACGGACAAAAATAAGTGTAAATATTTTTATAGTTATTATCTCTTAAAAACACGCTTTTTTGTTTTAACAACGAGAATTAATTTTAAATTAATTTCTGCCACTTTTGTGTTTTGAATTTAGAAAAATTGATTCCATATTTGGAATTAGGATGTTCATATTGTGTTAATAGGTAACTTTTACTTTTAGACATTTTGAATAATTACTTCTGTAAATATTTTATTTACCATGGTTAAGGGTAAATCTGGTAAATAAGGGTTAAAAAATAATATTATAATAATACTAAATTACCCTAAAACGTGTCCTAACCTTATTTGTGGATACCTTTCCGACCATGGGCATCTTTGGGTCGATTTTGGGACCCCATGGAGCCACTTTTAGGTGATAGGGACACTTTATTTTAATTAAGTTAAAATAAATACAAAACTGACATAAGCATATATCTTTTAGAATTTTTTTTTTACATAGGTGTATATATGTTGGATTTTCAACTTTAAATATTCATTAGAAAAATAAAAATATTCCCTACAAAATTATATTTTATTTATAATTTTTAGACATTATATAAGTTAATTTATTTATGACACAATTGTGAACCAGTAATTACTAAATTAATAACAGATTAAAATAATTGATATTATAAACACCCAAATAAAAATAATTTGAGACCTTTTAGGAATTAAAACAATTGTATAGGTTAATATGACATGTTATGAATTATTTATTTAAATTTTTTCTATTTCAACATTCTGTTATGATTTTTAAAAAAATAAACTATTGAATAGTGTCAAAATTGACATAAAGGGATTTTTAAAAAACATATTATATTATTAATTGATATTAAATTCTTAAAAATCTAAGGTTCAGCCAAGAGACTTATATATTGATAGGTTTATCATTAATGGACCACTTGGGGGGTCGCTTGGATGTATATAGTAAGTTTATTAACCATATAATATAAAAATACAAAGAGACATTGTAAAAGTGAAACTAATTAACTAAGAGTTAATACTTAAATATAAGGTTAATATAGTAACCCAAACCTGTATAAATCCTATTGGTTGACTGGTTTTTTGACCTATCCCCACCTTAACCTTTAAATAATCAACTTTTGAGCCATTATAAACCGAATATGAATTTATTATATAATAATATTTCTAGCTTTTCCAAAGGTGCCCCTCACCCCTCTTATAAAAGGGAACTCCTCCTTATCATTAATTCAAACCTTCAAAGCCTTTTGGATCAGCCAAACTCTACCAAAATACTCTCTCAATTTCCCTCACTTCATACTAAAGGACCTAATTTAGTCATAAATCCAACCTAAGGATCCCTTTTGATCAAATCAAAAGGAAGAACCCGAAGAAGAGGTAATGATTTCACCACCCTTTTCCAAGTTCCTTTCTTCTTCCACTTCTTATTCCTTTATTTTTACCATTATAAAATAATAACTCTAGTATCATATATATACTGTGATGTTATTATAAATATGGTACAACCATATTCAGTATTCTATCCACCCTTTTAATAACATGTCACCATACATGCGTACGTACGACTTACCGTCTCCACTTCGTGGTGTAATTGTTATTCAATTTATTATTATTTGGATGGGTATAATAATGATGTGTAACTCATGTAAATAATAAATATAACATGATAATGATTCTGTATATATGATATACCATCCAATTATATATTATTTTAATATAAAAATAATGATATTGTCGCTCGTGCGTACGTACGGACTACCGTCTCCACGAACGCGATGAGATTAATTCTCCATCGTATCCATTCAAGTATAATTATCATTTTATGATTTAAAAATAATGTTTAAGGACTTTATATCATTAGGGATATGAATAAGAAACAACATATCCATTAAAAACATGGCTTATGTAACAAAACATATAAAAGAAAACGAGTAAGTTAACACCCGAAAGAACGATAATACTAAGATATTATTAACAAATCAATGTTAAAAGATCATATATGATATCATATTAATGTATATGATTCTTGTATAATTTAATAAAAATTATTTCACCACTATAAAGGAGGTTAACCTACCCCCGACCAAGGAAAAGTACAAGGTAAGGGTTTACTTCACAATCTCTTCATTATCTGAGGTTGTTTATACGTAATAACCTACATGGACTTCTTTATCATCCACATCCATGTTTCATAAAAATGTATTTGAATTTTTTTTACTATTTAGTAGAATATGGGTTAAAGTCATTTATACCCTTGTTTACTTTTATAAGTGGTTTATAAAGGAATCTTTCCATCATTTTCCAAACAAGGTCCTTTTTAACCTTTTCGACAGAATTAAGGTATGAATGGTTTTTTTAACTTATACGGCGGGTGCGGCTATTTTCCACCATTATAAATTTGCCGAAGCTTCCCTTAAAAGCTTATAAGAATATTTTCAAAGAAAATGTTTTATTTTATAAATATATGACTCTTAAATGATTTCAAAATAGAAAGAGATATTTCTCTAAAAAAAGTTTTGATTTCATCTATGTCAACATCCATTGATGGATTTTACGCTTATTTTAAGTTGATTTATTATGATACAAAACTTCTATATTATAGTGATGGTTTTGTGATATGATTGACTGTGTATGTGTTATTTTTATACCAATCATGGTTTATGGATGAAGTATTTACATTTAGTATGCTAGTTTTAATACGAATGTTTATGTTATGTTTAAACCTTTTCATATGGGAATGCATTGGACTTAATATGTGACGGGTGGAGCCCGCTATAGCTCATCGATGCATCGGTAGGTCTAATGAGACAAATTAGTGTCTTGGCACAAGTCCTTGACAAAATCTTATTTGTAGTCTTGGCACGAGGCCTTGGCTACGTGGTTATGATAGTCTGGCATTATGCATTCCATAGTTATGAAAGTGGTTATTGATATTTCATGTGATTATTCGATTAGTAGAATATCCATGTGAATAAGTAAATGGAATTATTTCATTTTATTTTTGCCATACTATGTTGAAGTTCAAGTTTAAATGGCTTTTGTTTTAGTTATACATTGCCTTAAATGTTTATTCTTATTTATGAAAGTTTTCCCTATATTTTTATCCTTACTGGGCATTTGAGATCACCCCTTTTATATGTTTTATTTTTCCCAAGATGTGAAGAAGTAAATTATGAATGAACTCTAGGGATTTTATGAGGGGATAAGAGTGTGGACTTTGGAGACTATGTTGTTGTAGTTTTTATTTTTATGATGTAATGTAAAATTTTATTAATATATCTAGTGTTTCTAAGGCTACTAAACTAATCGGTCTTTCGAGATTTGATCTTTCTTGTGATCATGCCAATGTTATATAATAATGCACCGACTCTGGGTAACTGGGGTCGGGGAATTACAGTTGGTATCAGAGAAAGTTTAGTACAAACCATGGAAGCTAGATTTAGATAAAATTTGATTAGATCACATAGACCTAAGATGGACTTTAAGGATTAGTATAGAAGAACTTCCTAGAATTTTGGTATTATAGATATTTTGTGAGTTTTCCGAGAAATACATCCCTGTCTGGATACGAGCAGGTAGAGGCAGCTCTGGCACAGATGTACCTAGGGGTAAAACCCGAAAATACTGCTTTGAGCTAGACTCGAACGGGAACTGGTGCATGACAACGGGCCTTGCTGCACTCTTGTTTACGACACTCCTGGGGGATATGCTTAGGATAACTATCATTTTCTTTACAAATCATTATGAAGGGTTTATGAGTATATACTTCCTCAAAGAAAACATTTTTATCATTATGGATTATATCCATAAATAGTTCAATTTATTTTATGTGTTTTATAAGTATGGAATTATGTATTTCGATTCATAAGCTAATCTAGTTTATGCCAATTTTTAGAAATGGCACCTAGTGGAAGAAATGGAAACCGTATCAATACATGCACTCCATGTAGGGATTACCCTCCTGCTCAAGATAATTATAGTGGAGCTGGTGATGCAACTGGTGCCGATCATCTAATCACCATACTGGGACAACTCACTCAGGTTATGAATAATAACCTTACCCGTATGGAGCACCCTGATCCGCAGTGTGGAGGATCAATGTTAGATCGCTTCATGAGGAAAAAACCACCAACGTTCAATGGGAGTACAAATACCTTAGTAGCTGAGCAATGGATAAATTCCCTAGAGAAAATATTTCAGGCTTTGGAGAGTAGTGAAAAGGAAAAAGTTATCATGGAACTTTACCGCCTCACTAGAGATGCTGATCAATGGTAGTCATTGATTAAAAACATGAAGGAAGATGATGAAGTATCATATATGGAATGGAGGGAGTTTAAAGATCTGTTTTTAGAAAAATACTTTCCTCGTGACCATTGAGCAGATATGGGATGGTAATTTCTGAGTCTGAGACAAAAGGAGGATGAGAATGTCGCAAAGTATGAGGCTAACTTTACAGGGTTAGCAAGGTATGCTAGAGATTATATACGTAACCCAAGAATTAATATTGATCATTTCGTTGATGGTTTAAAACCATTTCACCGTTGAGCATTAGTTTCACAATCCTTCTCGTCGTACGAAGACATTGTCTCATGTGCTATCAAGACCGAAAAGAAATTCTCTATGTCTTATAACTTTAAAGGAAAACAAGAGAAGAAGAGATCTGCTGATGAATCTGGGAATGGAAATAAGGGGATGAAGGGAAAGGTTTAATATCCATCCTGTGGTAAATGTGGGAAGAAACACCCCGGTACTTGCTTGAAAGGAATGAGTGTCTGTTACAAGTGTGGTGAAAAAGGCCACCAAGCTCGTTATTGTAAAGGGAAGAAGGAAGATACTAATGTTCAGTGATATAATTGCAGGGATATGGGAAATTATGCAAATTAATGTCCTAAGCATTAGGGGAACTTACCTCAGAAAAGTCCAAGGGATCAAGACCTAGATTATGCTATCACTACTGCTGACAGAGAATCTCCGAAAGACGTGGTGGCAGGTAATTTAATGGTTTCCTCATGTTTAGAAAATGCATTATTTGATTCTGGATCATCACATTGTTTCATATCTTCTCAGTTTTCTAAGAAAATTAAATATTTACAATTTGATTTAACAAGGGAGTTGTTAGTTAAAACTCCTAAGGGAAGTATCATTGCAACAAAGTTTTGTGAATCAGTCCCCATTAGAGCACATAAATGTTCTTTATCTTCTGATCTCATCGTCATACCTATGATTGAGTTTGATATAATCCTTGGTATGGACTAGCTTTCAGACTATGATGCAAAGATTTATTGTAAGAAGAAGGAGGTTACAATTCTTCATGATGATGATAAGGAACACCTTATCTTTAGAGCAGAATCGTCACCACCTAATTCTTATCTAGATCCACCCCCAGTAGCTCAACTAAATTCAATTATTGGGGAGGAATAGAATGAAATGTCTATGGGTGAGGAAAGGAATGTTCAAATAGAGGATGTACCTGTTGTGAAAGAATATGTAGATGTGTTTTTGAACGATTTACCTGGACATACTCTAGAACGAGAAGTTGATTTTTCCATTGATTTAATTCCTGGATCAAGGCCTATATCGAAGACCCCTTATAGAATGGCCAGTATAGAATTAGTTGAACTAAAGAAACAACTAGTGGAATTGAGTAATAAGGGATTTATTCTCCCTAGTGTTTCTCCATGGGGAGCCCCTATTCTTTTGGTTAAAAATAAATATGGATCTATGAGGTTATGTATCGACTACAGGGAGATCAATGATATAACAATAAAGAACAAGTATCCCCTACCTCAAATTGATGATTTATTTGACCAACTGCATGGAGCTCAATACTTTTCAAAGATTGACCTTCGATCTGGATACCATCAGTTGTGTGTAAAGAAGGAAGAAATTCGGAAGACAACATTTCGAACAAGGTACAGGCATTACTAGTTTACAATAATGCCTTTTGGATTGACTAATTCACCCTCTGTATTCATGGATCTGATGAATAGAGTTTTCAAGGAATATCTCGATGAATTTGTGGTGGTATTTATTGATGATATCTTGGTACACTCCAAAATCTACAAAGATCATGAAAATCACTTGCGCATTATCCTGAAGACTCTGAGAAGACATGAATTATATGGGTAGTTTAGCATGTGTGAATTCTGGCTTCAGGAGATTTCTTTTCTTGTCCATATTGTCTCTAAAGGTGGAATCTATGTTGATCCTTCTAAGACCATGGTAATCCAAGAATGGCCAGCATCGATGAGTATAACTGAGGTACGCAGTTTTATTGGTTTGGTAGTTTATTATCGACGTTTCTTCTAGAATTTTGCCCGATTGGCTAACCCATTAACAAAGCTGACACGTAAAGGGGTTAAATTTGTTTGGAAAAAAGAGTGTGAAGAATGTTTCGAAGAACCGAAGAGGTGATTATTCAATGCAACTATATTGACTCTACCATCGGGGAATGATGTGTTAGTTATTTATAGTGATGCATAGAAGAAAGGACTTGGTTGTGTCCTTATGCAGAATGATAGGGTTATTGCCTATGCATCACGACAGTTGAAAATTCATGAACAAAACTGTACTACTCATGATCTCAATTTAGCAGCTGTGATCTTTGCTTTGAAAATATGGAGGCACTACCTCTATGGTGAAAAATCTGAGATTTATACTGATCACAAGAGTTTCAAGTATATTTTCTCACAAAAAGAACTCAACTTGAGGCAAAGGAGATGGCTTGAATTACTCAGGGATTATGATTGTACGATACACTACCACCCGGGAAAAGCAAACATGGTGGCAGATGATTTGAGCAGAAAAGATCATGGAGTTTTGAACAATATGAGAATTGAAAGGGATCCAATTTTCATGGATCTAGTGAAGATGGACATGGGAATAACCAGGGAAGGTGAAACATCAATGCTTTTTCAAATGGTATCCAAACCATCGTTACTAGAAAGGACTAAGAGTTCTCAGATCGATGATGATGAATTTCAAAAGAATATTAAAGATCTGAATGATGGGAAATTGAGAGAATTTGTGTATGAAGAGGGAATTTTGAAATTCGGGAAGAGACTTTGTGTTCCTGATATACCTGATCTAAAAAGAAAATTGCGAGATGATGCTCATAGTTCCAATTTCTCTATACACCCTGGGAGCACCAAAATGTATAGAGATTTGAAGGAACATTTTTGGTGGGACAACATGAAGAGGGAGATTGCTGATTTTGTGTCAAGATGTATGGTTTTTCAACAAGTGAAAGCTGTAAGGCAACAACCTGGATGAGTCATGCAACCTCTTCCCATACCTGAGTGGAATGGGACAATATTACGATGTACTTTGTCATGGGGCTACTAAAGAATCCTAGAAGGAACGATTCAATATGGGTTATTGTTAATCGTCTTACCAAGTCAGCACATTTTCTTGCTATAAGAGAAGATCTACCACTGGAATGCCTAGCAAGACTATATATTGATGAAGTTGTGAGACTTAATGGAGTACCCCTATCGATTGTTTCTTATCGTGATCCCAGTTTTACTTTAAGATTCTGGAAAATTCTTCAGAAAGCCTTGGATACTGAACTTCATTTGAGCACTGCCTACCACCCTTAAACAGATGAACAATCAGAACGAACTATTCAAACCTTATAAGACATGTTGAGATCCTTCTCACTTGACTTTCAGGGTATGTGGGATCAATATTTGCCTCTGGTAGAATTTTCCTATAACAATAGCTTCCATTCGAGTATTCATATGGCACCATATGAAGCATTATACAGAAAGAGATGTCACACACCAACCTCTTGGGATGACGTTGGTGAAAGAAAACATGTAGGTCCCGAATTGTTGGAGGAAATGTTGGAAAAGGTGAAGGTAATCCAAAATCACATCAAAGTAGCTCAAAGTAGGCAGAAGATCTATGACGATAATCGAAGGAAGGATTTGGAATTTCAAGTCAGTGATCATGTTTTTCTGAAGGTATCTCCATGGAAGGGAGTCGTACTTTTTGATAAGCAAGGTAAATTGAGTCCCAGGTACATCGGATATTTCGAAATTCTAGAACGAATTGGGGTTGTAGCTTACCGATTGGCAATGCCGCCATGTCTCTCCAAAGATCACGATGTGTTCCACGTATCTCTATTGAGGGAATACATGCCTGAACCAACTCATGTACTCACCTATGAGGAATTAGAACTGGAACTCGATCAGTCTTATTGCGAAGATCCTGTCAGGATTCTTGATACGAGAGAACAAGTACTAAGAAACCAAACGACGCATCTTGTAAAAGTTTTGTGGAGAAACCATAAAATGGAAGAGGCAACGTGGAAACCCGAGGAACTTATGATGAAGAACCACCTGAGTCCTTTCATGCGGTAGTATTATAGAAATTTTGAGGACGAAATTATTTGAAGGAGGGGAGAATGTAACACCCCATGCTTCTACGGTACGCTTCTCTTTGAATTATGCGATAGCGTGTGTTGTACGCAACATCGAGTTCTAACACACCACAATCAATCAAACTAGCTGTTATGAATAGTAATACATACTTTTTAAAATTTTAGAAATTTTATCTTTCAAAATGGACTTCATTTTTGGATTCGGAGTATCGAATTTAGCCCAATGTGAAATTTTGGTACTTTTCGGATAAATTTTATATTTTGATGAATAGTTAAAATTGCTAAATTTTAATTAAAAACAAATTTTTTAATCGAAATAATTTATATTGATAAATTATGAATTTGAGTGGTTTTAAAGTATATTTAGAATATATTTTTACCATTTAATACAATGTTGGTCATTGTACATAATTTTACAATTAAACCGGACATAAATAAGTGTCAATCTTTTGATAGTTATTATCTCTTAAAAACACGCTTTTTGTTTTAACAACGGGAATTAATTTTAAATTAATTTATTCCACTTCTATGTTTTGAATTTGGAAAAACTGATTCCATATTTAGAATCAGGATTTTCATATTATGTAAATATGTAACTTTTAATTTTAGACATTTTCAATATTTACTTCGGTAAATATTTTATTTACCATGGTTAAGGGTAAATCCGGTAAATAAGGGTAAAAAAAATAATATTATAATAATACTAAATTACCCTAAAACGTGTCCTAACATTATTGGTGGATACATGTCCGACCATGGGCATTTTTGGGTCTATTTTGGGACCCCATGGAGCCACTTGTAGATGATAGAGACACTTTGTTTTAATTATGTTAAAATAAATACAAAAATGACACAAGCATATATCATTTAGAAAAACAATTTTTACATAGGTTTATATATGTTTGTATTTTAGAATATAAATATTCATTATAAATTTAAAAATATTTCCTACATAATTATATTTTATTGATAATTTTTAAAATTATATAATTTAATTTATTTATGACACAATGGTGATGCAGTAATTAATAAATTAATAAAATATTAAAATAATTGATATGATAAACACCCAAATAAATATAATTTCAGAATTGTTTTGAATTAAAGTAATTTTATAGGTTAATATTACATGTTAGGAATGATTTAATTAACTTTTTTCTATGTAATCATTCTGTTATAATTTTTACAAAAATCAACTATTCAATAGTGTTAAAATTGACATAAAAGAGTTTTTAAAACAAATATTTTATTATTAATTGATATTAAATTCCTAAAAATATAATTTTCTGCCAAGAGACTTATATCATGATATTGGTATCATTAATGGACTACTTGGGGGTCTCTTGGATATATATAGTATGTTTATTAACCATATAATATAAAAATACAAAGACACATTGTAAAAGTGAAACTAATTAACTAAGAGTTAATACTTAAAGATAAAGTTAATATAGTAACCCAAACCTATCTAAATCCTATTGGTTGAGTGTTTCTCTACCTATCCCCATCATAAAATTTAAATTATCCACTTTGGATCTATTATAAACCGAATATGAATTTATTATAAAATAATATTTTTAGCTTTTCCAAAGGTGCCCCTCATCCCTCTTATAAAAGGGCACTCCTCCTTCTCATTAATTCACACCTTCAAAGCCTTTTGGTTCGGAAAAACTCTGCCCAAATACTCTCTCAACTTCCCTCACTTAATCCTAGAGGCCCTCTTTTAGTCAGAAAGCCAACATAAGGATCCCTTTTGATCAAATCAAAAGGAAGAACCCGAAGAAGAGGTAATAATTTCACCACCATTTTTCAGGTTCCTTTCTTCTTCCACTTCTTCATTCTTTGTTGTTACCATTCTAAAATAATAAATCCAGTATCTTATATATACTTTGATGTTATTATAAATATGTTAAAACCATATTCAGTATTCTATCCACCCTTTGAATAACATGTCACCATACATGCGTACGTACGGTTTACCGTCTACACGTCGTGGTGTAATTGTTATTCAATAAATTATTATTTGGATGAGTATAATAATGATGTGTAATTCATGTAAATAATAAATATAACATTATATGATTCTGTATATATGATATAACATCCAATAATATATTATTCTAATATCAAAAGAATGATATTGTTGCTCATGCGTATGTACGGACTACCGTCTCCACGAACGCGATGAGATTAATTCTCCATCGTATCCATTCAAGTATAATTATCATATGATGATTTAAAAATAATGTTTAAGGACTTGATATAATTTTCGATATGAATAAGATGCAACCTATCCATGACAAACATGGCTTACGTAACAAAACATATAAAATAAAATGAGTAAGTTAACACCCGAAACAACGATAATACTAAGATATTATTAACAAATCAATGTTAAAAGATCATATATGATATCATATTAATGTATATGATTCTTGTATAATTTAATAACAATTATTTCACCATTATACAGGAGGTTAACCTACCCCCAACCAAGAAAAAGTACAAGGTAAGGGTTTACTTCACAATCTCTTCATTATCCGAAGTTGTTTATATGTAATAATCTACTGGGACTTCTTTATCATCCACATCCATGTTTCATAAAAATGTATTTCAAAACATTTTTAATATTTACTAGAATATGGGTTAAAGTCATTTATACCCTTTTTTACTTTTATAAGTGGTTTATAAAGGAATATTTCCATCATTTTCCAAACAAGGTCCTTTTTAACATTTTCGACAAAATTAAGGTAAGAATATTTTTTTTAACTTATACGGCGGGTGTGGCTATTTTCCACCTTTATAAATTCGTCGAAGCTTCCCTTACAAGCTTATAAGAATATTTTCAAATAAAATGTTTTATTTTATAAATATATGACTCTTAAATGATATCAAAATAGAAAGATATATTTCTCTAAAAAGAGTTTTGAATTCATCTATGTCAACATGATTTGATGGATTTTATGCTTATTTGAAGTTGATTTATTATGATACAAAACTTCTATATTGTATTGAAGGTTTTGTGATATTTTTGATTTTGGATTTGTTATTTTTATACCATTCATGGTTTATGGATGAAGTATTTACATTTTGTATGCTAGTTTTAATATGAATGTTTATGTTATGTTTAAACCTTTTCATATGGGAATGCATTGGACTTAATATGTGATGGGTGGAGCCCACTATAGCTCCTCGATGCATGAGTAGGTCTCATGAGACAAAATAGTGTCTTGGCACAAGTCCTTGACAAAATCTTATTTGTAGTCTTGGCACGAGGCCTTGGATATGTTGTTATGATATTTTGGCATTATGCATTCCATAATTATGAAAGTAGTTATTGATATTGCATGTGATTATTCGATTAGTAGAATATCCATGTGAATAAGTAAATGGAATTATTTCATTTTATTTGTGCCATACTATGTTGAAGTTCAAGTTTAAAAGGCTTTTGTTTTAGTTATACATTGCCTTAAATGTTTATTCTTATTTATGAAAGTTTCTACTATATTGTTATCCTTACTGGGCATTTGAGCTCACCCCTTTTCTATGTTTTATTTTTACCAGGATGTGAAGAAGTAAATTATGAATGACCTACAGGGATAGTATGAGGGGATAAGAGTGTGGACTATGGAGACTATGTTTTTGTAGTTTTCATTTTTATGATGTAATGTAAAACTTTATGAATATATCCAGTGTTTCCAAGGCTACTAAACTAATCGGTCTTTCGAGATTTTATCTTTCTTGTGATCATGCCAATGTTATTTAATAATGCACCGACTCTGGGTAAATGGGGTCGGGGCGTTATAGTGCATAATATTTTTTAGTTCCTCAGTGATGCTACCATGAGTGAACAAGTACAAAATCTATTTATGGAAACCACTACATCCACTATTTTCTACATATTGAAATCTTGGAATGAGCTGGTGTTTGATATTCAGATTTCATCCATACATGTGGAAATGAAGGCCATACATCATGATGTTTTCATGGATTTTAATATACAAATAGATGTGATAGAAAATAATATATTTGTGAAAAAAATATATATGGTTTTTGGGTGCTAATGTAAGCTTTATAAAACCATTGGTGTCTAAATATATTTGTTAATTCCCACAATTCCCATGTGGATAAAGGTGGATGTTTATGTTATAGCCTCTAGAATGTGAGGACCCTCTAGTGGCGGAGGAATCATTCAACAAACTGATGCTTCATCAAAATGAGATTATACCATTACATTAGAGATGGAATAACATATGAAGTTTAATTACTATCCCTTGAATATGCTATTAACTATGTTTTCCATCTTTAATAGAATTATATTTTTATCAAATTGGAATCTAAGATTGCTTTTGAATCCATGAATTCTATAACGAGGAATGTACGATAGAAATTACTACTATAATGGATGGGTTTTATTTAGATCATTATTCATATCCAATTTTTTTATCACATGTATACATAGAAACTAACCAAGTTCCATATTCTCTTTTGAAGAGAGAAATTATTGAAATAAGCTCAATGTGTTCCTTTTTGGATACCTAATTTAAGTACATCCCTTATGGGTACTGATATGTAGAGTGATATAATATCACCCATATAAAGTCCCTTATAACATCTAAACTATCAATTTTTTTATTTTCCCTAATAAATTTTAGGATCGGTATTTCATGGATCCTAATCCTTTTAGAGTATAAAAAATTTCAAAACAAAACACTCTTCAATTCCTATACCCTATCATGAAACAACCTAATTCTTTTATAGTCCTTGAATAATAAATATATAAGTATTCAATAATATTAAATATCCCACAAGGTACCCCAATACATATTAGGCATAACAATTTTTACATGGGGATTTTATAAGGGACTCACATATTTATAAATTCATTTTTTTTCGTCCCAACTAGCATTGAAAAACGTTATTAGGAAAACCATATATTTTTACACCATTTAAAAATACATTATGAAATATCCATTGAAAAAAAATATTGAAAAATCCTTTGAAACCCACTTATCAAAACAAACTTTGAAATCTAGTTTTCAAAATCCAACCATTTCCATTAAATAAAAATGAAATTTTAAATACACCTATTTATAAATCCCCAATAAGTGTTAGGAACCCTTTTTTCAAAACCACTCCTCCCATTTCAAAAGCATATAAATCAACTATAAGACCCTATAATACCAAAAACATATATTGAAAAAGAAAAAAAACTCAATTTCATTTCCAAAAAATTTCTTTGAAATACCATACCCACTTTAATGATAATACTAATTTCAATCAACCCTTTAAAAGATTTAGTTTCCCTCTATGAAACCACTAGGGAAGTTTATCAATCACACAGAAAATGAACTTGGTCCTTTCCCAATATTTAAAATATTTTAAAGCCATTTTAAAAACCAATTATGGTTTTCCATATAAATTTAATCCTTAAAGAACTACTTCAAAATACCTGGATTATTTTTTAAGAATCCACCTATGCATTTTCAAAATTACTTGGAAGGTGATGCGTCCATGCTAAGCATAAACCCCAGTTTAGAATCATTTAAATCTGACTATAGGTTTATAAAATTCTTCTAAAATCATTTTACGGAATTTCAAAACATGAAATAAATTTATAACATGTGTTGTAATGGAATTTTATTTGAACACCTACCTCATTTAATGTGGACCCATATAAATCCCTTCACTTATATTGGAAAATATACAAGAGATATAATAAATGAACTCATCAACCAAATTAAAATAAATACATATAATTAAAACATTATTAAACCATAATTTTAACCCTAATTATTGGTAGGGTGTGTGATAGTGAGAGAAACCAAGAGGGAGGGATAGAGGAAGAGAAAAGAATAGGAATAAATAATAAATAGTGGACTATCACATGGATTCCATTTTAAAACAAGATAGAGATTTCTATTAAACCATGGAGGGGGAAGATTATGATATCCTCTAGGAATTAATCATTCTATATTGAATGTTGGATTTAAGGGGTGACCGACCCATTAAAACCAACAAGGTTAAAAGTGTAAAATCACCCTGTAATGAAATATGTGAAGGTATCATGGTTTGGTTGTATGGTATTAAAAACCACATTTTAATAATGATTTGTTCAATTCCAAGTCCAAATAACCTCATATAGATTTACTACACTATATTTAAATTTTTTCCCAACCATGAAATACCCCTCTTTAAAAATAGTAAAATTCACACACTCTCGCCGCATGGTTTCCTATAATAATTCTAAAGTCATGTGTCAGTACCTATACCCAAATAAGAATCATATAGTCCGTCAAATTCCTTCCATTTTTTTTCTACCAAACCATGAGCTACCCATATTAACCAAAATTACATATAAAAAATAGGAAATGGATCTATGTAAAGGTAATCACATATTTTCCCCCAATCTATGCTTGTAACCTATGCGTAGTGGAAAAAATTACATATTCTATTTATTTTAAGATAAAAATCTTCAAAACCATTGAATTACCCCCAAAAATATAAATTAGTATAAAATAAAATGTTATAGTAGAATGTGGGCATCAAAAGTTTTCGACACATAACTCATTTTACAATAACAAAGTCCTGAGTCAAAATAAAGATAACACGAAAATCCCTAAGACCATGAAAACATTTCACATGATACATTCCCTAAAATACCCATGAAAAGTCCTAAATCAAAAATAAAAACCACAAATAGGAATAAAAAAATGATTTAAAATTGGGAAAACTAAACAAACGAAAATTGAAAAGGGTCTCCCCACCATTTATAATTGACCCAAATAGTGAGAAACAAAATGATAACTCATATAATTAGAGTGTCACTAAGGAAACTATGATTTTCCTTGAACCCATAAGAGAAACCATAGGATTTTACTAAACATGGAAATCATAAAACTAAAAGATCTAAAAAATGTAATAATCCACCATGAAGCACCAAGAGGACTCTAAATCCAATGAACATCCAAGATCACAAGATCAATCCCAAACAAATGAAGCCAGAAAAAAATTATGGAAATGAGACTATGTCACAAAAACCATAGTGTTGAAAAACATTCAATTCACTTATATAAAAAAGGAATTTCTCAAATTATAAATCAATTTGGCTCTAGAATTGTATCACATACTAAGTAAAAGGGAGAACTAATACCACATAACTAGGATAACCTCATATGTTAAACCCAACCAAATTTAAATTGACACTAACCAAAACATAATTTAATTTTTTTTATATATCATAGTCTCCCAAACCACACCCCAATGTCCTAACACATCCATGAAATGAAACAAAAACCATGAATAGATCCTACCTCTAGGTGAACATTACTCTAAAATCCATACAAGGAACATGGAATAAGAGACATGAACAAAACCAAAAAATACACTGCACAAAAATTTAAAAATAGAATTACACCCAAGTATTACGCTGATAGAAGACACAAATGATAAAATTTTATAAACTCGTTGATATTTTTTTAAAATGGAAAATCACCCCAAAAACCAAGGAGATTGGTCCTCACCAAAATAGTTCACGAAAAAACTCTCAAACACAAAAATAGGATCAATACTTTCAACACCACTGAAAGTCTAGGTAAGAGCCAAGAAAAAGTGAAAAACTATCCCTATTGGAAAAAATATACATTTAATCAATACATTATAATAGGGAAACATCTAAAATAATGAAACATAAACCCAAATCGGTCATGTTTTCCAAATATCATCAAAATTTTATAACCCGAATAAAATAAAAAAATACAAAACAACAATAAAAAATGAACCTTTTATACCAAAAACCGATTTATTTAAAAACCACTACATTCTTGAATGAATAAAATCTATTTTCTAAGAATAAAAATTCATTTAAAAGAACCCAAACACATGGAAAACATCTCAATACAATAATTATCCTAAATCCCAAATATAATTTCAAAATTATTCACTCAGTATTTGAAAACCACTAATTATTTTGTTAAATAAAAAACCCACATAAGATTCGTGAAGATCATTTTTAAAAATATAATAAAATCCTTTGCAATTTAATTTTCATTAACTAAAATTAATCAATTTTTTATAATCACACCATAATGTACCAAATTAATTTATAATTAAACCCCAATGATTTTTAAAACATATTTTTGGGTGATTCAAAACAAAATAAATTGTTTTAAAGTAAAATTTCCCAAAATTTTCTAGAGAAGCAATTTCATTTTATAAAAATACTAAAGGGTTGATCCCAAAAACTAAAAACTGTTATGAAATTCAACCCCATTCAATAAAAAATACCAAATTATTCATATCAAAACAAATAAATAATAAAAAATGACCTACATTTTTAATAAAATGGATTTACAAAACAATCAAACAAAAGGAAGGTACACCAAAATTCTTAGTCCACATCATCAAAACAAAATAATACCCACCATGACCCATCACCTATCATTGGTGATCTCTCAATATCATTCTAAACCATAGTCCAATAGGTTATAAAAGTCTTATTAACTCAATCATATGGTTTTATGCATTACGGGATAATCATACAATAATTTCAATAACATTTGCATGATAAAGCAATTGGTATTTTTCCATTTTATCAGTCTGTAATACCAAACCCCATGACACCAATACACATTTTATTACCATATTAAAATCTATTCCCAACCCTATGTAAAATCACAAAATTCCATTGAGGATAAACACAATAAAAATGGTAAATTCACAAAAATATCAAATTAAAACTTCAATCCTCATTGCCCATGGAAACTCGAATGTCTTTATAAATGATAGTTATCAATAACCCACTCATGTATAGCCACTTATGTATTGATGATACTTTTCCCTAAATATTTACATAATACCTTTGATTACACAAGAGTGACCCATAAATATATGTCCCTATTAAGAAACCTAACATTTGATACTATGTTTTTTAATTTAATATTGGATAAAATATTAACCAAAACCTGAACTAACCCAACACTGGCCTGAAGGGATTTCTTAATCCCCAAAGTCTATAAACTATTCCTTGGTAAATCAATAATAATCTTTGTAAAATATTTAACCACAACTATACATTCAAAATAAACCAAAAATAGAAATATATGAAACAAACAACAATGATTTCATAATGAAACATCCAACTAGTATAATAAAACAACCAAGATATTCACAAAGAAAAAAAATATACATAATTATACTAGGAGAAAAAACCATGATACAATATACCAAAATGAATCAAATTTCAAATTAAACCCAAAATGTTCTATCAATATCCACTAGTGATCCCTGATCACTCATAGCATCCCACTCATCCATCCATATATGAACCCATTCCAAAAAACATAAATAGTGATGGGTAATATAAATCTACAAATGAACTATATAAGTGTGAGATACATATCTCATTATCCCACCACCCACTAAGACTTCCAAAATAGCCTTAGTAAAATAGTTTATAAAATGTATTTTTGAACATTGAATAAAAATATTTTTTCCCATGATTTATAAAACAAGTGAAATAAAATCACACTTATGAATTTAAAAACAATAAAATACATTAATTTAAAAACAAGGATGATTAAAAGTTTCAGTAAAATGATTCTACAAATGAAATAGTTATTTTAAAACCATAAAAACTAACCAAATTACCTTTTCCCTGAATTTTATATTGTAAATGAAAACTACCTTTTCATCAAAAATATCAAGGAAAACAACTTATTTAAAATTATTTTGGAAAATAACCAAACCATTTCCCATATTAAAAAACTTATTCAAACCTTTTTAACACGACCGATTTTCCATGTGTAGTTATCCAGATGGGTTACCTTCTTGGAATTTTCATAGGGTGTGTGAGAGTGAGGAAGAAGAAAACTCAAAATAACATGTGTTGGACTGTGGGGATATCCATTAGTATGATGATACTTTCGGGCATGTGGGTGGCCCTTAAGGAGGAGACCACATGTCTGTGGGGAAATTGGTGGTACTTGACGGTCCAGGACTAAATGACCATGTTATGTTGGAGTTTCTATTCTATCAAAAGGGCTAAGTTGTTACATTGGTGTCAAAGGAGGAACCTAACCTTAAGTGAGGTGATACTGATTGGGTTGATATGTAGGGTCCATAATAGGGATGTTGTGCTCTGGGGGGGGGATGAATATAATACCCTAGGATGATAAATTGTTAAATAACCAAATGATATCATTCATGTCAACAAGGTGCACCTTTCTTTTCAAGATTCTACAAGATTAAAACTACATAGTTAAGTAAGATTATCCAGAAGTATTGATCCGGATGAGTGATCTTTAGGAAATATTACATATGTGTGTCTGATTGAGGAAAAATAAAATTGAAATGAACATGTGTTGACCTATCGGGACATCCATTAGCTTTATGACTTATTTAGGATTGTGGGTGGGCCCTAGGGAGGGGACCATGTATCTTTAAGGAATATGGTGGTACCTATAAGGTTAAGACCCAAAGACCATTTTACGTTTGGGTGCATATTATATTAGTAGTCCCCAGTTGTTACATTCCATCCACATGCATCCTGAACAAATATTCTTTGTATAGTGGAAGGGTCTCCAGAGCAAACTAATCTGGGATCAGTGACTATGAGATATACCATTACTATATATTCATATTTAGTGACTGATTTATTTGAAACTAGTGCATATCACTCATTTATATAAACTCATAACCTGAACTTAATAAATATTCCAATATATATTTTTTATTGTGTGATCAATATTATTATTCCCCTTGGAATGATGATAGTGAAAAGTTTATATTTTCCCTCTTGTGATTTAATTATATCAAAGATTTTTCTTACCTATAATTCAATGGTTCTCGGCCAAAAGTATATATTTTTTATTCTTATAATGGATTGTATGATTCCTAAAAAGATCCAGATTGACTGGTATTTTTATCATTTCTCTTTTACTGCACCAGATGGAGTGTTCCATGTTTACCATGGATAATGGGACCTGAGGTTGAGTAGAGGTAGACATTATTTTTTGGAATTAGGTAGAGAATTATTATTGTTTTATTTAGACATATATTATTAATATTTGAGTGGAAATCTCCCTAAAATATTCATCATGTTTTCTAATGTGTTTCCATCCGATTTCTCTATCTTTCCACCAGTAAGAGAGGTGAAGTTATCCACTAAATTATTATCTAGTACTCATCCAGTGTCTATTACTTCTTACCGTATGACACTATATTAACTAAAGGACTTGATAAATACACTACAATATCTTCTATATAAAGGATTTATACACTTGTGTGTGTAACCTTGGGAATCTCTTGTTCTCTTTGAGAATTAATTTGATGGAACACTTCACATATGTGTCAATTACCAGAAAATAAATCTAGTCATAGTAAATAATAATTATCTGTAACATTGGATAGATGATTTTTTGACCAGTTGAAAGCGATAAGTGGTTCCTAATTATTTACTTTTAATATGGTTATAACCACTTGAGAATTAAATAATTTTACATTCACAAGACTACATTCTGGATTATGTATAGCCATTATAATTACATTATTATTACTTTTGGTTTGACTAGTGCTCATATAGTTTTTATGGTATTGATGAACATGATAGTCTATGAGTACCTTGACTCATTCGTAGTAGTATTTTTTTTAAGGAAATCATTATTTACTCTAAAACCAAGGAGGATCGTGCTTTCCATTTGAGGTTGTTTCTGTATTTTTTTTCAAAATCACAAACGTAATGTAATGATTTTGATATTTAATATCTCTATTTGAGAATTGATGTTATTGGGACTTGTGGTCATGGAACTAGGTACATTATTTTATCCTATGAAGGTGAATGTTGTTATAAAATGGGAGAAACCACATAATGTTTTCAATATTGTTAGCTTCTTGAGGTTGGTGGGAAATTATACCTAGTTTATTAAATATTTCACAAAAATGGATTCTCCAATGACCAATCTCACTTAGAAAAGAGTTATGTTGTTGTGGGATGGGAAATATTAAAATCATTTATATGCATTGAAAAATATTTTTAATTATTCACTAGTATTGTCTCTTCTAGAGTCTGGGAAGTGCTATGTGGTATTTTGTGATACACCATGTTTGGGATTAGGTTTCACTCTAATATATGGTGATCATGTGGTATCCTATGGTTCTATATAGCATAGGAAACATGAGAATAACTATTTGAACCTTGATCATGAAATCGTTTTCATGATGTATAGAAACCTATAATTTTTTTTACATTAACATCACATCTTGGTAGAATAATATCTATTAAATAAAATTATGATTTTGGATATAATCATATAGGTCTGATACCATTTTGAAAATGGACACATAAACATCTTGTTCATAAATGAACTAAAACGTCACTCACTAAGCTCATTATAACTAACACCCTTATTATAAATTTAATACTTAGTAACTCTTTTCATTACCTAGGGAAATGAATAATAATAAAGGGTGAGATTATATGCTCAATAAAGGAATATAATGGAGATAACAATGATTTATTGAGAATAACAAAAATATAAGGGAATAAGGAACTAATAATAACCTTTTAATATCATTCGTTTTATACAATAAATAACAATATTGAGTCATGGAATAACTAATGGAATAAAACATGAATTTTAAATGAATCTAATAACATAATCCATATAAGTATAAAACTTGAATAAGACATGGAATTATGGAAAACACATAAGTATAGACAAAAATTTCTTGAGTATTCATGTCTCATTTCCAAGACTATGATATTAGATTGGTTTAACATTCAAAACTATTAAAGAAGTTAGTGTTCACTCCCAATACTATCATAGTACATTGGGATAACTCTTAAAACCATAATAGTAGTCATGGTTTACATTCATGACTATCATAGTGAAAAAAGTCCATTACTAAATTTGGTTCATGCACCATTCCAGTCCCATTTATATTATGATATATCATTCCTTACACAATTAATTAGAGGGAGATATAGGTCCTATCTATCCTTGTTTATAACATGACCATTATCTTTGGTTATAAAATAACTTCCACCCTTCGTTATAATTTATCCACTGTCACTTATTAAAAAACATACATTTTTGTGCCAAAAGATCATAAAATATTCATCACATTAGAACCCATGAAAATAAAAGAGTTCTATCAACTTTAAATCCTAACATAACCAATATAAAAGTAATGGGTTTCAAAACCATCAAATATTTTCATTAAAGTATATCTTATAGAAAAGGAAGAGCTTTTACACAGATATTTTTATCATAAAAGTAATCCATATAAGGAAATAATAATTATGGTATCATTAGATCATATCCACAGTAAATCATAACTAAAATAAAGGGTTTTTGTCTTTGATTAATAAAAATATCTTTAAGAGATCAATAAAAACATTCTTCTGGAAAATAATCTTCCCATTTTGAAATCACTTCTTTAATATTTATAAAATATTATGGATAAAATTTTCTTCAAAAATAACCATTGAAACTTTTAAATTAAGGATAAAAATATTTCATGGTCATAATAGTGGAAATTATATTCATTCCATATAAGTTAAAAGAAAAACATTCCATTTTATACTTCGGTAAAAGTACCTCATTTAGAAAACGACATGAAGATTATATTTAATCCATTTGGTAAAAAACATGGGTAAAAATGATATTAAACATTAATAAGAGAATATTAAAAACCATTTTTTTTGAAAAACATAGATGTGAAATAAATTGTTTTTGACTGAATAGTGAAATAAAAATTTTTCCCTTAAAATTTTTTTTCAGGATCTTTGGTACATAAGAAGAGTAAAATAAAAGGAAAAAAAATCTTCTTCATGATATAAATGAAGGATAATAAATTTAATAATTTTATTGTGATATATATCATAATATTTCATCATCATAACTTAACTATAAATAATACTAATAAATAATGAGATTCTAACATAACCCTTATTGCTTTGGTGACATTTGAATCATATTTCCCATGAAATAAAGAACATTATATTGAAATTTAAATAAAAATAATATTTATAAGAATCACCATGAAATAAATTCTTAGGTATTATATATATCACATAACAGAAAAGGTGTTTTACAAAACATGTGCCCTATAGAAATAAAAGTGAGATGAAAATACTATACCTTAAGTCTAAATCACATCGTACACATTGGAACCTCTTGTATAATAAATATAGATTTATTAAAACATATTATAAAACCATAATAATTTATATCATAACATATATAATTTAATTATATCATTTTATAACTCATTTTAACACATCTTTATTAAAATCATTGTTCTGTGAGATTTTCTCTTCATTTTCATGAATGTTCTTATTCTGTAGTTTTGGTCATTGTATTTTGATCATGGTTAAAACATACCTATAATTTTAATAATTAAATAAATATAATATAATATTATATATATATATATATGTTTAGAGTCATTTATATAATAAATATATATAAAAAATTAATTACGCCATTCATGGAGATGATAGGTTGTATGTAAGCATGAACATTGTTCCCAATTTTTGACAAATGGAATGAAAGTAAGGTAAATAGTAACTCACCATTATAGGATTATTTTTATATCATATATATCAAATATATTCATTAATTATATCCATATTACCATAAAAGTAAAACATAAATAAAAAATGAATCACGTCACTTCATGGAGGTGGTAGTCCACACGTACACACAGTTGATGTTATCGTTTTCCAATGTTAATAAGGTAGGTTTGTTTTTATAATTAAAAAATTATAATTATTTCACAAGTATCATATATAAAAGATAAACCCATAGTAATAATCATCCATAAAATATGTTTATGAGAAATTAACTGTATCGCTAGATGGATACGGTGAGTCGTACATACGCACAAGTGATAATTTCACTTACTATTTGATGGAAAGAGGGTGAATGAAGATTATTTCATAATAATAATAACATTTAAGTATATTTATAAGTCTTTATTTATTATTTAATAAATTACATAATTTTTTTAAATAAAGTAAATGAGGAATTAAAAAGAAAGTGATCGGTTAAGGTGATTACCTCTACATTGAAATATATCCTTTAGATACCATCTTAAGGGCTTTAAGGTTGATATTTTTGGAATAAAATAAACTATATGTGTATAGGGATTGATAAAATATAAATTGGTATATTTTGGTATATATAAAAGGTATAATGTGGTGTGAAGAAGAGAAATGTGGAGTTCCCTTTAATAATTGAGGGGTTGTGCACTCGTGAAATTTCTTAAAATATTAAATTAATATAAATTAATTTTATAATAAAAAAGTAACCAAATTGATATATTAATAATATATTATAGGGATATGTTTAAATCCTCTCATAATTAAAATAATACTTTCTGGATCACATTTTTTGGCCTTAACAATTTATTTTAACACTTTACTAACTCTTTTGATGATTAGCGTAATATTAATGTTTTCTAACATTTAAGGGTTAATAATGTAATAAAAAATAAAAAATGACCAAAAATTGGACGTGGATGATATTTGAAACCCTATATCATTAATATTTATTGATCTAAAATTTTAATAAATTTTATATTGTTTAATAAAATTTCATTTAATATAAATTATCATTAATTTTATTTTTAACTCTATTTATTTAATTTTAATTTAAATACATCAATATAAAGATGGATTTAGAGGATAATCCTTTCAAACAACTAAAATATTCCACAAAAAGTTTTAAAATTGGGTTTACATGCTAACTCATTAAAATTATATAATTTTTAGTATTTTAAAAAATATATAATTTTTTTATTAATTGGAGAAATAATGTATGTTCATTACACAAGAATTTAAGGCAATTATAAATTTTTTAAAAATTAGAAATAAATTTATATCATGAAAAAAAAACCTTTAAACTCACAATAGACACTTATATTCATTTATAAATTTCTTTTGTTTCTATGTGGACACACATGGGATATTTAAAACTAAGAGAGTGTCATTTTGTAACATTATTTTATTTAATTATTATACTTGTCATTTTTAGGGATAATTGTCCGTTAAAAACATCATTTTAGAGAATAATGTGACAATGGTAGATTTATATTTATCCAATATGAAATATATTGAAAAATTGCATCCTTATTAATTAGTTTTAACATAGATTAACCTAACTTAACCTTTATCGAGGTGGTAAATTTTACCATGGTTACTATTAAATTTAGGTAAAAATTAAAAGAAAAATATTTACCACATTTTATCCTCATGATTCAAAATAGGGGATAAATTTTATTATATAAAATTCCTTTAAGTTGAAGAAATTAATTTTAAATTAATCCTACAACACATGATGAAAATATCTTTTTAGGGAAAAAAACCTTTTTTAGCACAAAACATAGTTTATTCTTATCTCATGCCTAGAAAAAAAAATATTAAGTAAATTTATTTTTTTAATATATATATAATATATATTTAATTAAAATCATTCCTAAATTGTTACTACATTAATTCATCAAGATAAAAATACATTGTGCACATAAAATTAGTTTTTTCACAAAAATATCACTTTTACATTCAATTTTTTTTATTTTTGTTTCTAATTAATTGATATCAAAAACATATTTAAACATATGTAACAAAATTATTTGTATAATTTAGTGTCTTTTATTCATACCCAAAAATCCAATGTATTGTGGATAACTATAATTTAATATTATATCGTGGTTCGCTTAAACTCGATGTTGTGTGTAGTGAAAGCTATCGAAGAAATTAAATTTATTTTTTAAAATTATTTCCTAAAATCATAAGGTTTTAAATTATTACCCCTATAAAATTAGTTTATACCTAGAAATTTATCACTCTCATACCATAAAATTATGATATATTCTTTTTATTAGGTCATTGGGTTCCTACGTAGCATCTTTGAATTTTTGATTTCTCCAGAGGACTTTCAACAAGGGAGTAGTCTTGTCCCAAATCACTTTGTCTATATGATAAAATATTTCTAATGGTTTTTCATCAGAAGAATGATCATATTTAAATGGTAATACATATGAGTTTATTATATGTGATGGATCATGTGTTTGCTGCCTTGATATAAATACATGGAAGACATCCTGAACATAAGGGGGGTTTGGTGGAAGCATCAAGAGATAAGATACCACCCCTACTCATTCTGAAATATTGAAAGAGAAAATATACCTAGGGGTAAAAATTCACTTATTTATAAATCTAATAACCTTTTCGCATGGATAAATTCATAGAAAAACAATCTCACCATATTCAAAATCCAGGTCACACTAATGATTGTCAACTAAACTTTTATATCAACTTTGAGCTTTCTTAATGTGCAGTGAAATGAATTTGACTTCCTTTATCATTTCCTTAGATGGATCAAGAACTAATAGATTTTTTTCTCTAATATAATCCCTACATGTTGGATCAATACACTTTATTTCATAGAGGTATTCATAATGATCCATCAAAATTATCGATTGAAAGCTTTTTCTATAAGAAAAATTAATGAGAGGAAGGTGTGATTGAAACCACCTTTTAAATATATATAATAATATCTCATCATATCCACCAGGGTTTAAATTGTTACCTCAAACTGATTATCTATTTGAGTATGTATACCATACTAAAAAACCACTTTATATCTAATGTCTATTGAATAATTTGTCAAAACATAATAGTAATCCTCAGATCCAAATCAAATATAATCAAATGTAGTAATCCATGTAACCTTAAAACATCCATAATATAAATTATATAAACATAAGATAAATTGAATTTTTATATAATTTAGATTATTTTTGGTGAATCCATACGATGATTGGCTATAAACTATATAGGAATGTTCCCTTTTGATGTTTTTGGTAGTCCAATGAAAAAATCATTGGTGATGTTTTCCCATTTCAATTCTACCATGGGTAATTATTATAACATACCCTTATAATTTTATCCGACAACCTTTAATTTATGACACAATTGAAACTGATATATATACAATGAAATATCTCTATTTATGCTATCCCATATGATATAATCTTTCAAATATCTATTCATCTTTACACTTCCCAAATTAATAGTGAATATTCATCTAATATCTACTTGAAATCTAGTATGGATAGAACACATGCATAGTTCTTGATCCTTATAATCAAATAAAAATCAAGGATAAACTCAATAACATTTCTCACCTCTTATATATTTTCATATATTTTTTATCAGCACTTCAAAATTCACTTGGATAGATGGTTAAAAACTCATTTAATAAATATAATATTTCCTTAATTCATTCAATATATCATGATCCAAACTTTTAAAATATAGAAATATTGGATTTTTTGTGATCTTAATTATAAATAATCTATTTTTTTCTTATTGTATTAAATTATCTTCTACTTTATTTGATTTCCCATGGTGGTAATTTATTAATTATTTATAATCTTTAATCAGCTCTAACATTCTACTCTTGTATGTATTCAACTCTTTATGTGTGAAAATATAGTTTAAAAATTTATGATAAGTATATATATCACACCATTATACATAAATATAATACCTCTAAATATTTAATGATAATATTAAGACAACTAACTCCAAATAATGAGTTAGGTAATTTTTATCAAAAAAACATCAATTGGTGTGAGGAATATGCTATAACCATATAATTATTCCTAATAACGCATCCCGATCCATTCTTTGATGCATCACTATAGATTATAAATTTTTATACACTATAGGGTAATGTAAAAATTGGTTCACTGACTAGCCTTATATTTAGTTCCTTGAGTATCCATTTCTAGTTAACTAGGTTAGTGGATTCAAAATTATTGAGAATTTATCCACTATGTGTTTATAATATCTACCCAAAACAAGAAAAAATAGATCTCGGTCATAGTATTTGGTATTGTCCAATATAAAATTACTTCTATTTTTTAAGTATCTATGAATATACTCTCACTTGAGATTATATAACCTAATATAAAACCTTTCTGAATCTAGAATTCACACCTTGTAAATTTTTCATAATGATTACCCTTCCTTAGGGTCCATAGTATAATTATGAAGTGATATTCCTGCACATAATTTCTCTCTAAATATATAAGACTATTATTAATAAACACTAAAAATAAGATGAAGGTATTCCCCAAAGTCTCTATTAATAAAATCCATGAAGATATTATGGACATTAGTACAACCAAATGGAATCACTACAAATTCATAGTTTCATACCTTGTTTGAAATGTTGTCTTTGGTGTATCATCATTCTCTAACCATAGTTGATGATATCCATAATTAAGGTAAATCATAGAAAAGTATTGATCTCCACAATTTCGATCAAACAAGTCATTAATACAAGGTATATGTTACTTTTTATTGATAGTGATTTTTTTATGTTCTCAAAAATCATTGGAAAGTCACAGTGATCTATCATTCTTCTTAACATAAAAAACTAGTGAACCCCATGGTGATTCACTTATCCAAATTATTTGATTTAAAATTTTATCTTGGAGCTTCTCATTTAGTTATTTAAACTCTATTAGGGCCATTTTATATGTATTTTTGAAATATGTGTGGAAACTAGTATGATTTTTATCAATAAATCAACTTCATGATTTAGTAGATGACAAGTAAATTAATCTAGAAATACTTCAACAAAATATCACAAAATATTTATGTCATTGATGTTTACAATCTTTCAAAACATCTAAGATAAACACAATCTTTTTAATAGGATTCATTTCATAGAAAACAGATGTGATTTCCATTGGAAGTTTATATTTACTAACACACTGATGGACAATTATAGGTTTCATTGGAATATCAAACATGAATTACTATCTTTAATAATTTATGTGTTATTTATATAAGTATATTAAATCAATTCCTTGAATAACATAAAATTCAACATGAAGGATTATAACAATATTTGAATGAATCACATTCCCATAAACATTAATTGGATATGAATCAAAGACATAAGATATGATCATTATACCCTTAGGGGTTTTCAATAATTATTTAACATATAAAAATTGTGGATATAAATTGGAATTCCTTGAGACATTACTTCATATAAAATAATTCATATATCCAAGATCAAATAGGGTACTTATTTATTTTGTCTCAATTATTACCACATCAAAACCATCATTTTATTCTAAATCCATATTAAGACCAAAATGATTAGCATGACCATTAGATATCATTGAACATAATGACCAATCATGAAAAATAATTTATAAAAATCTAAATAATGTCACCTTAATTTAAATATATTACACTACAGGTTTAACTTAGGATATCTATGATCATTACCAAAATTTAGGATGTTATCCAATACTTAGGCTTATCCCAATAGGTCTCACTGATGTTTTCTCATCCTAGTTTCCAAAGGATAACTAAACCATACTCTAATAACTACTATAGTGACATATAATTTTCATATAAAGATATCATATCTTAGTAGATGAATATTCATTATATAACAAGAGGATCTATTCTATACTTGTATAGGTAGATTTATTTTGTAAACATCGACTCATAAAAAACCGGTTTAATATATCTCCCACTAAGTTTGTCATAACTATCACCCATATTATACATGTCATTCCATGAACCAGGCCGGGTCGCCATCCGACCAAGTGCCTGACCCAGTCCGCGGCATGGCCTAAAGGGAATTCCCAATCCCAACAGGTTGGCACAAGTTCCCAGGTATCATAAAATTACATGAGAATTATTTACCCAAAATAAAATATAGAAAGACAAATAACAAGATAGACAAACTCAAACTAGAAACATACAACCAAACATTACTTTAAACTATAATAGGTTTAAATTCTTCAATTCAACTAAAAACTCCAAGTGAACAACAACAAAGATAAAGAACTAAAACTCCAATACCAACCTCCAAGTGAAGTCCACGAGCAACAAGAACCACCATTACTAAGCACGATGCCTCAACCTGAAATACACAAAGAACAACGTCTACATACACTCAAAGGCCTATATTGGGTGTGAGCCAAGAGCCCAGTAGGACGTCACCCAAGAAAAAGGTTCCATTACATAACATAAAAAAGATAATTTAATATGCTTATGTAAAACCATACTGTTAAAATGGCTTTAAAGAAAACATTTAAAAGATGAAAAAAAGAAAAAAAGAAAAAAAAGAAAAAAAAGAAAAGAGAAACGGAATAAAAACCATTTCACAAAAACTACTTTAAAATGGAAGAGAAAAAAAAATTCATAAGGAACATGCACATACTCAAGTTGTCCTTCGTATGCCGATGGAAGTCACCATGTCATGAATAGTAGAGCATTGTGGGTCAAATCCCCTAAGGAAGCTAGTATGCATGGTGCACTAGAGACATCATACCTCGGTGTAAACATGGAATATGAACCAAAACTATCATTTCTCTCATGCATGGACTACTAGTAGGGAAACACATCCATAACCTAGTGGTCTCCAATCACCAGAATAGTTTAGTTAGTTTTGTAATGTCAATCTTATTAGATAAAACTGGGATGAACCACTCAGGTGTCATCTAGCGTACCAGTCCTAATCTTCCCACCTATGTACCCGGGGCATCCTCTTTTTCTGATCAACCAAATTTCACATTCAAATCTTGTATCACTTTCAAATATTACACACCAAAAAAGAAAGTGCGCACAAAAATCCACCACTTTCTTAATCAAACACCATTTCAAAAACACACGCACACAAAAATACCTTTCCAAAATATATTTTTCATTACTTAATCATTTCAAAAATCCCCATTTTTAAAATCTCAATGAAGAACATAACTAATTTTCAAAACTCAAAAAACATTATTATATAACCCAACAAGGATAGATATATTAAACATACCCAATTCTAAGTAAAATCATTATTTCAAACAACTTTCTTAAAAAATTATCCTTAAAACTAGTTTAGCACCACTTGAAAAATTATGTGAACTTTTTTCACCATTTAGAAAACACCACCAAGTAATAATAAGAGGTTTACACCAAAAACATGTCTCTTTTTATATAAACATACTACTTAAAAAACTCGTATTCAAATCTTCCCAAACACAACTTTCTCACCATCTAAAAAAAATCAAAAAATCATTAAACTATTTATTATATCATTTCATGAAAAACAAAAAATGTATTTACAACAAAATATACATTAAATCCCCCCTTTGAAAACCAAACTTACACCAAGATTCATTTCAAACTCTAATTCGCATCACATGCATGACTTGGTAAATTATTTAAACGGTTTGAAGAAACCATTTTTTAAATGGAACACTCAGAGTTTTCACATAAAATGTCACTTCAAAATTTAACACAAGTTTCACTCTATCAAACACCTTTTTCACACATCACATTTATGTAAATAAATCAAGTAGATTAGTTTATAAAACAAATCAAATTGGAACCTAAGATTCATTACCAAAACACCATTTTTCCAAATAAAACATCACTCTAAAACCAAATTCACAAGATAACCTTATCAAAAACATCTTTTCCATTTTAAAACAATTTTAAATAAAATATTCAAAGTTGCGCAACCAAGAAGGCACACCAAAATAAATATTTTTCAATTGAAATCATATCAAAACTCTTCAAATATAGGTTTTCTTCCACAAAATTTGATCATAAAACACATTTACAAAACAAATAAACACATTAAATTAATCAAATGATGCATGGGTGTGGAACCACCTACCTCAAACAAAGAGGATTTTGAAAAAATGATGTGAAACCATATTAAAACCTCGACTACACAATAATAAATAAAGAGTGAGTATAAGACATTAAAATTGTACCCTAAAAAATTAAGAACAAACCTTATAATGGATATCCTACCCACTAAAAAGAAAAACAAACAAAACAAAAATCAACTAAAAGTGGGGAGGTACTTATCCAATGTGGTGAAGTGTGCACAAAAGGAGAGAAAGGTTCCATAGAATCACCGATAGAGGGGGGGATGCTCCCAAAGGGGATCCGCAGGTAGGGCTTCAACCATAGGGATGGGGCACCAGCTGAGATCTTCCAAAAGAAGAAAAAGTTTGCGACCATGGAGAGGTTCAGTGCGAGCCGCCAGTCTGAAGGGAGGTGCGAGCTGGGACGAGGAGGATGATGAGGATGGCACCATCTAGTGAGGAGGTTGGTGAGGGCGATGCCGAATGAGAGCCAAAGGGGAGGGACAACATTAGGTAAGGGGGAAAAGCGGGGCATGCCACAACGGGGCTGGTCGGGAGGACATGGCACAATGCGATGGAACTAGGGTTTGAGGGGGAAAGTTGAGTGAGGGAGAGGATGTATAGAGAGGGGTGTGGCCATGTTGTTGTGCGATGGATAAGGAGAACCGAGGAGGGGCTCGATGGGCTAGGTATGAGGGTGACAAAAAAAGGGTGAAGCCCTAAACCAAGAGAAGAAAATATAAAATAAAGAATAATACAAAGAAAACCAAACTAATAATAATAATATTCTTAAACTAAAACCATAAAAATAATAATAAAAATAAGAATAAGAGTAACTATAATATCATAGTATATGTTACATCCTCAAGATGATAATGTTAATTAAAATGTTAACAATTTTAATGAGAAGAATTTATGATGATAATAACAATAATTTATGGTGGTAATAAAAATAATGAAATTTATGATATTAATGAAAGTTGTAACAACCTAACATAATTTTAACAATAAAATAAAGTATTACCATATTAATAACAATATAATAAATTTTATATTATTAGTTAATAATAATAATATTCTCAGACAATATTATAATTATTATCATCAATACAATTTTATTATATTTTATTAAACTTTTAATTTTCATTTCATTTTCATTTTTCTATTCAATACATTTATTTAAATGCCTTGATCGTCAGGAAATTTGCGTGATGAATCGGGTGGGGTCAAAGGTGACCCATCAATTTCATGCAACTTCAATAGTTCCCTACCCATGTGTCAGTCACCGCCACACATAAAATATTCATTTATCAGCAAAAAGTAAAAAATTTAATTGGGCTAAGCCCGCACTTCGACAAAGATTAGAAAAACTGAATAAAAATAATAAAAATAATAAATAAATTTTGTTTTAGAAATCTGGGTGTAAAAATTATCCCAACCATAGTGCTTTCCATCCCCAGAAAGACACAACTAATATTGAAGCCTAAAGTAGAAAACAACACCCACTTATGGTTCAAAGAATTTCCCCACCAAAAAACAATTAAAGAGAGGAAAACTCATCATGCTCTATAGAGGTAACTAAAAAGGAAAACTCAAGAAACTCATTAAAAAACATTCTAATATGTGTTTCCCACCACAAAGATCTAGAACACATCCAGTTGATTGATCATGTAAAGGAACATAACCAAAAGGCCATCATGGGGAAGCCTGAAGGGGTTCCCCACCATTAAGATCCTTCCAACTTCCATGGAGAAGCTGGAAAACTGACACGGGGAGGCCCGAGTAGACTCCCCACCATTATGAAGATGGCCAACACTGATTCATTCCAACGACATTTGAGCGTGACCTATCACGAGTCTCCCCACCATTAGATTTGACAAGAGATACAAAACATTGATGATTTCCCGACGGTGATCAAACCCCCCACCAGAAGGGGCGGGGAGGGTCGGGCCCAACTTTTGGGGATTCAAAACCACAATCCAAGGAAAAACAACATCCCCACATCCCTGGATGATCACTATTAAAATTTATGACCAATTCAACCAAACAAACCCCATATGGACCCCTAAAAGTGATTACATCCGGTGGCACGCAACCCCTAGGACATTAAGGTAACGAGACGACCACGCCTCCTCATAGCCATAGGAAACCCCAAGCACTGAAACGATTTTTCCAGAATTGAAAAATCACAAAAACAATTTAACCTTCCTTCAACTTCAGTTTTGACGGCAGAAATAAGGTTGGGGTCCCACACACTTCCGGGTTCTTGACCACGCACTAGCTTCAGGCGGATAACTATGGATGGAGCCCTGATGTTTGAACCGTCTCCTGCCTCGCAGTCAGGTATTGAATACTCCCAAGAGGAGATACTCCTTTTGGTGTCACGTGCAACCACACCACAATAGAGACAACACTAGTAAACACAACACATCACAACATCCAACTAATCTAACATGGAACATTTACCAATGCAAGAGCTGAAATGGTTCATGTGTATCACCCTTTCTCACACTGAATGAGAACATGAGACCACAAATCATCATCAAACCTGACCATTTCTGTTGATAGGAACATTATACGGATAAGGACTTCAAACTAAGTATTAAACAACATGTGATTCCTACAATCCACCATAGCATCCCCATGTGACTGGGTCTACCACACTAGTGGCCTAACATAGACATTTCTTAAACAAAAGTAATGAAGGACCAAAGGTCATTTAGAATATAAGACCACACTGACAACTTGAGGCTGCTTTCACCTTTCCCCACTGGAATCTCCTTCACTGTTTCCAAATAGGACATCCAATATAACAAGGTCAAACTTCACCCTTCACTATAAAATGACTAAAGGAAACCCATGTTTCATTAAACCCTCTCACTTCACACTCCCGATGAAAGGGTATCTTTTTGATTAAGAATAGGTGTGGGTTCAATCCTAGAATTCAAGAAGAGAGTCCTTCGATCAACTGGAGGGCCACCCAATGACAAATTTTCCCATGGTTTTACTTCAACTGCATGTTAAGTCTTTATGGGGGGGAGGGTGTGCACTAGTCATGAATGAAAACCGTGTACCCAAATCAACCTGGTCTAATGGAAAATTCATACTATAAGAAAACACTGAACATGTAGGGGGAACCACTACAAGGGCTTCCCGAAGCACTTTTCAAAAGAAACCACTAACCACATGCTTTCACACCAATTAACAATAAGAATTAAAAATCAAGACACAAATCAATCAAAAACTATTCTCAGCTTGAAATTCCTCACATACAACACTTCCCAAAACACAAGGACACATCACACAATCACCGGTTATTAAACCCCCAATTTTTTTATAATCCAAACTTTTTGAAACTAAACAATGCTGGTGGGTTACACAAACACCAATGGTGTCCCGTGCGACTCACACATGCATGTTCCAATGCCGAACCAGAACCCACCTCATGTTCATCCAAGAACTCATGCACTCGTTCCATTAACCATTTCCCTTTACATATACACTCATGCATTTGGTTTCCCATGAGAACACCAAGAATCAAAACCAGACATTTCCATTTTACAAAACCAAAACATCCTACCCACACTTTATAAATATCAAACATCATTTTCATTTTAAAGCGCTTCTTTTCAAAACATTTTACAAGACCAACTCTTTTTTACCAAAATACCAAATTTCCACAATTCCAAAAATAAAGAAATAAGGAATAGTGAAAGAAAAAACTAGTTTCAATGGGTGACAGGAACATATGGTTGGTGGCCATACGCCAATCATGCCACCACAATAAAGAGTATTCTAGGATAGCGTCTCCAGCTCCACATAGCTTGACAGACCCTATGGGCTCATTGGGACCACTAAACCTACTCCATTTTTATTTCATCGAAAAAAGATTAACCACCCTGACCAAAGATTTAAACAAACATCAACTTACATTGGTAACTCGAGTCCCGCCACTAGGTGTGCTGGCCAGACACCTTACACATTGCTAGGATGTCGAGTCCCGAAAACCTTAACTCTAGTCTACTGTGACTCCATTACAAAATAATACGACCTAAGAGAGTAAACCTCCTCTGATACAATTTTTTCATGAACCAGTATGGGTCTCCATCCGACCCGGTGCCCGACCCGGTCCGCGACAAGGTCCTAAGGGCATTTCTGATCCCTATAGGCTGGCACAAGTTCCTAGGTATCATAACATTACATGTGAATGATTTACCAAGAATAAAATATAGAAATAAAACTATCATGATAAAAAAACTGAAACAAAAAACAGACAACCAATCACTTATTTAAACTAAATCAAGTTTAAAGTCTACAATTAAACTACAAACCCAAAGTGAACAAAAACAAAGATAGAGAACTAAAACTCCAATACCAACATCCAAGTGAAGACCATCAGCATCCAGAACCACCATCACTAAGCATGATGTCTTAACCTGAAATACATAAAGAACAAGGTCTACATACACCCAAAGGTGTATGTAGGGTGTGATCCAAGAGCCCAGTAGGATGTCACCTAATAAAAAGGTTCTATTCCATAACATCAAAAAGATAATTTAATATGATTATGTAAAACCATACTTTTAAAATACCTTTAAAGAAATAATTTAAAAGATGAAAAGAAAAGAAAAAAAAAGAAAAGTGCAACGGAATAAAAACCATTTTACAAACACTTCTTAAAAATAGAAGAGAGAAAAAAAATTCATAACGAACATGAACATAATCAAGTGGCCTTCCATATGCCGATTAAAGGCAACACATCATGAATAGTAGAGAAATGTGGGAAAAATAGCCTAAGGAAGCTAGTATCCATGGTGCGCTAGAGACATTGTACCTTGATGTAAACATGGAATAGGGACCACAATAATCAATTCTCTTGTGCACAAGCCACTAGTAGGGAAGCACATTCATAACCTAGTGGTCCCCAATCACTAAAAAAGTTTAGTTAGTGTTGAAATGTCAATCCCACCAGATAAAACCGGGACAAACCAGTCACATGTCATCTAGAGTACTAGTCCTAATCTGCCCCCGAGGTACTCGGGGTTTCCAATTTTTCTAGTCAAAAAAATTTCACATTTACATCATGTATAACTTCCACATATTGCACACTAAATAAAAATTATACACAAAAATCCACCACTTTCATAGTCAAAAACCATTTCAAAAACACAAACACACCGAAATACCTTTCAAAAATATATTTATCATTGCTTAATCATTTCACAAATCCCTTTTTAGAAACTCTCAAAGAAAAACATAACCAATTTTCACAAATCAGAAAACATTATTAAATAACACAACAAGGTTAGACATAATAAACATACCCAATTTCAATTAGGAACATCATTTCAAACCACTTTCTTAACAAATTATCCTTAAAACTACTTTCACACAACTTGAACAATTAAGCGAACTGTTTGCACCATTTTTAAAACTCCACCAAGTAAGTCAAAGAGAGTGTACACCAAAAACTTGTCTCATTTTATATAAAAGAACTACTTTAAAAAATGAATATTCAACTCTTCCCAAACACCACTTTCGCACCATCTAAAAAAATCAATAAATCTTTAAAATATTTAGTATATCATTTCATGAAAACAAAAAATCACTTTATAACAAAATATACATAAAATACCCCTTTTGAAAATTAATCATACACAATAAACCATTTCATACTCTAATTATCATCACAAGCATGACTTGTTAAATTATTTAAACAATTTGAATAAACATTTATTAAATGGCACGGAAAGTGTTTTCACATAAAAATGTCACATCAGCATTTAACACAAGTTTCACCCTATAAAACACAATTTTCACACATCACATTTAAGTAAATAAATCCAGAAGATTATTTTGTAAAACACATCAAATTAGAACCTATGAGTCATAACCAAAAGCATAATTGTTTCCATATAAAACATCAATATAAAACCAAATGCACAAGATAACTTTATAAAAAACATTTTTTCCATTTTCAAACAATTTGAAATAAATTTTTCAAAGTTTCCCAACCATGCAGGCCCACCAAAATAAACATTTTCCACTGAAATCATATCAAAACACTCCAGATATATGTTTCGTGCCAAAAACTTTGATCATAAAACATATTTAAAAAACCAAATAAACACATTAAATTAATCAAATGACGTAAGGGTGTGGAACCAACTACCTCAAACCAAGAGGATTCTAAAAAAACGATGTGAAACCATATTCGCACCTCAACCGCATGGGAATCAAGAAGAGTGAGTGTAAGAAATTAAAATTGAACTCTAAAAATACGAACAAACCTTATAATGGATATCCTAACCATTGAAAAAAAATCAAAAAAAAACTCAATGAAAAGGGGGGAGGGACTTATTCGAAGTGGTGTTGTGAGCACGAAAGGAGAGCAAGGTGCCAGAGCTTCGATGGTAGAGGGGGGGTTGCATGTAAAGGGGATCCACAGGTAGGTCTTAAACCATGTTGAGGAGGCACCGACTGTGATCTTCCAAAAGAAGAAGAAAAAGTATGCAACCATGGAAAGGTACAGTGTGAGCCACCAGTCAGAAGAGAGGCGCGAACTGTGTAGAAGAGGCTGATGAGGATGGTGCTAGCTAGTGTGGAAGCTGGAGAGGGTGACACCGAACGGGAGATAATGGGGATGGGCAACACGAGGTAAGGGGGAAGAAGCAGGGTGTGACACAACGAGACTGGTTGGGAGGTTAGGGTGTATCACGATAGAACTAGGGATCCAGGGGGAAAGATGAGTGAGGGAGAGGAGGTAAGGAGAGGGGAGAGGTTGTTCTGTTGTGTGGTGTAGAAGGAAACCTGATGAGGGTCTCGATGGGCTAGGTAGGAGGGCACTAAAAAAGGGTGAAGCCCTAAACAAATACAATAAAAAGATAAAATAAAAAATAAAACAAGGGAAACTAGACTAATAATAATAGTATTCTTAAACTACTTCCATAATAATAATTATAAAAAGTAGAATAATAGTAACTATAATAGCATAGTAAATGTTATATCCTAAAGATGATAACGTTAATTAAAATGTTAACAATTTTTATATGAAAAATTAATGATGATAATAACTATAATTTATAGTGGTAATATTTATAATGACATTTATGATATTAATGAATGTTGTAACAACCTAATATAATTTTAACAATAATAATATGTATTACATTATTAATATCAACATAATAAATTTTATATTCTTATTTATTAATAATAATATTCTCAAACAATATTATTATTATTATCATTAAAACAATTTTCTTAAATTTTATTAAACTTATTATTTTCATTTTATTTCAATTTTACTATTCAATACATTTATTTAACCGCCTTGATCATCGGGCAATTTGTGCAGTGAACCAGGTGAGGTCACGTGATGACCCATCAAAGTCACCCTGCTTCAACTATGCCCACCCGTGAGTTAGAAACCGCTATGCCTAAAAAATTTATTTATTAGCAAAAAGTAAAATTTTAATCACGCTCAGCCCACACTTTGACATATATTTGCAAATGTGAATAAAAATAAAAAAATAAATAAATAAATATTGTTTTAGAAATCCGGTTGTGAAAAGTCATACTTAGTACCATACTTCATCACCTAGGGAAAGAAGACTTAATAAAGAGTGACATCAGAATCCTAGTAAGGGTAAAAAACAGATATTTTAAAGATTACTTGATCATAACATTAAAATAGTGGTATGAGAACATGAGAATGAAATTTTGAAATAATATATTGAATATTATAAATCATAATATAGATTTATGACCAAAATATTGATAGTTTATAAGACATAATTCATAAAGGAATCAAAGAACACAATCCATAGAATTATTACCCTAGAATAAGACATGGAATTTTGTTATACACTCAAGTATAGAAAATCATTTACATATTAGTCAAGGATAATTTCCAAGACTCTCATAGTAGATTGGTATTACTCCCCACACTATTTTAGTGGTCATGGATCACACCCAAAACTATAATAGTGAATTGGGTTCACTCCATAAACCATCATATTAGTCATGGTTCAATTCTATGACTTTCATAATGAAATATGTCCCTTAATAAATTAGGTTCGCTCCCAATTCCAGTCATATTTATCTAATGAGATATCTATATTTACCCAATTAATTGGAAAGAGATATAGGTCCCACCCTTACTTGGTTATAATGTGAAACCTATATTTGGTTATAAAGTAACCTTGTTACATGGTTATAATATAACCACTAATACATAATGAAAACCATAAATATCTATCTGATAGGATTATAAAAAATACATCACATAAAAAAACATAAAATGTAGTGAGTTTTATAAAAATTTCATCATATCATAACCCATAGAAAATAAATTGTTTTCATAAACATTACTTCATTTCATTATAGTATAAAAAATGGAAAAGGAGTGGGTTTCATATAAATAATTTCATAATAAAAAAAAATCATATAGATAAAGACGAAGGATGGTATCCTTAGATCCCATCCCCGGTAAATCATAATTGAAATCAAGGGTTGTTGTCTTATATGAATAAGAATACAATTAAATGATCATTAAAAACATTATTGAGGAAAATAACCTTTCCATTATGAAATCACTTCCTTAAAATATAAATATCTACAACATATTTTGGATAAAATTTTCATTTAAAATAAAAATAGAAACTTTTAAAGGAATAATAAAATCATTTCATTGTTATGATAGTGGGACACTCTTTTCATTTTGTATATATTAAAAGAAAAACATTTCCTTTATATATTTTTAAAATCACCTCATTTGTAAAATGTTAAGAAGATTCCTTTTATACCATATTTTTAAAAGTTCAATAATGGGTAAAAATTAATTAAACAAATAATTTGAAAATATTAAAAAAATTATTTTATACATTTTTTGAAAACATAAATATTGAATAAAAAGTGTTTTTTGACCAAATATTGAAATAAAGTAGATTTTTAATGAAAACATATTTTTCACCTCTTGATTAATTAAGGGGAGAAAAAACATTGAAAAATTTATTTTTATTTTATAATAAGAGGATAATAAATTTCATGAGAGTATTGAGATATAGATTATAATATTTATTCATTAGAATATAACAAAAGGAAATTCTAATAAATAACGAGATTGCAATAGAAAACCATTAACAATTTAGTAAAATTTAATTCATAATTACCATGAAAAATATATAAAACATTTCATTTTAAATACAAGTAATATTTTCAATAAATGTCATGAAACATATTCCTGTGAATTATAAACATAACATAAAGTAACAAGTGGTGTAAAATTCATATGCCCCACAAAAATAAAAGTGAGATCAAAATCTCGTACTATTGGTTCGAATACCTTTTTACACATTAGAACCACCTATATAATAAATATAGATTTATTATTAACCTATTACAGAACAATAATAATATATATCATACTATATAATATTTACCTAAAACCTTTTATCACCCATTTTATAAAACATATTTATTAAAATTATTATTTCGGATGATATCTGGTTCATTTTCCATATATGTTGTTGTTCAATAGGTTTGTTACTTATATTTTGATAATAATTTAATCATATGAATAATGTTAATAATGATATAAATATCATATATATTCATTATATACATTTTTAGAGTCATTCCTAAAAGATATATTTTAAAAAATGAATTTCACTATTCACAAAGACGGAAAACTACACCTATGCATGGACATAGTTTCCATTTTTCAATAGATAGAATGAAAGATATGTAAATAATAATTCAGCATTATAAGATATTTATTTTATCAAATGTATTCATTATATACATCCATATTACCATCCAATTAAAAAAAATGAAAATGAATTACATCGATTTTTGGTGGTGGTAGTCCACACGTACACACGATCGATGTTACTGTTTTCCGACATTTTTCAAGGTAAGTTGGTAGAAATGATATTACAATTAAAAATTTATAATTATTTCATAATTATAATATATAAATATTATAATAATCATTATAGTCATACATAAAATATATTTATGAGAAATGATATTTTTAGTTAGAGGCAGTAAGTCATACGAACACATATGAGGTACTTTCAATTCCAATTTGCTGGAATGAGGGTTCATCAATGTAGATTAATAATCATTATAACATTTCAGTATACTTTTTATAATGAATTTATTATTTTACTAAAAAAGTAACATATTTATAGGATATGAATTAAGAATTAAAAATAAAGTGATCGTTTAAGATGATTACTTGTTTTTTGAAATAAATCCTTTAGATCTTCTATTAATGGATTTAGGGTCTTCCTTTCAGGAATTATATATTATCAATAATTTTTATAAGTAAGGTTACAATAGAACTTGTAAAAGGTTGTATGAGCCAGATGGCTACAATTCCGGTGAAAAAGTGAAAGGAGGGGTTCCATTTTATAATTTAGGGGAGCAGAAATCTTTGAATTTATCAAAATATTAAATCAATGTAAACTAATATTAATTTCCAAATAGAATAAAATTGAAAATATTAGTTTATAATATAATCTTTAATATAAATCCTCTCATACAATAAAATTTGGAAAATTTTGGATCATATTTTAACCTGTATCTATTTGTATCAACCCTTCAAAGACCCATTAGACCACTACTATAATGTTAATGCTTTCTAACTATTAAGGGTTAATAATGTCACTATAAAATGATAAAAAAAACCATAAATAAAACATGGTTGATTCTTAAAAATATATCTCATTAATTATTCTGAATATATTTTTTATTATTTAATAAAATATTATTTAATATTAAATATCATTATTGTCATTTTTAACATTATTTATTTAATTTTAATTTAAATACATCTACACAAAGGTGTATTTCGAATATAAAACTTTCAAACAAATCTAATATATCACAAATATTTATAATTTTTTTAAACATATTAACTCATTAAAATTATATCACGTATGATAATTTTTTAAAATATTTTATTTTATTTTACTATTAATTGAATAAATAATTTATTTCCATTTCACAAGAATTTATGGAAATTATATAATTTAAAAAATAAATAAATATATTTATGTAGTTAAAATAATTTTATTATGATTAAAATAGAAAGTAATATTCATTTATAAAATTCTGTTTTCCCTATAAGGATATATATGAAATATTTAAAACTAAGAGAATGATATTTTTTAATTTTATTTTATTTAAATATTTTATAGGTCATTTTCATCAAAGAGTTTCCATTAAAATAATTCATTTTGAGCCTAAGTTTACAATAGTTTAATTCCCTTAATGAAATATGAATTTGAATGAAACATTCTGGCCTTATTGCATAGTTTTGACCTAGATTAACTTGATTTAATCATTACCAATGTGATAAATTTTAGGATGATTACTATTCATATTGTCTAAAAATAAATGGGTCCTGTTTAAAAAATTTGAACCTAATTATAATAAATAAATAATTAATTTTATCATATTCAATTTCTATATTTTGAATAAATTAATTTTAAAAAAATATTTAAAAACATGTCAAAATCTGTTAAAAAAATAAATTTTTAATCAGAAAAGATGGTTTATTACTATCCCAATCCTAGAAAGAAATATTAAATGAATAAAAATTAATTTTATTTGATAATATATATATATATATATAATTAAAATTATTTATCTAAATAGAATAATTTAATCCAATAAGAGAAAAATACATTGTGTGCATAAAAATAGTTTTTTCCGAAAAAATATATCAACTATTTTCAATTTTTTTATTTTTATTTCTTATTAATTAATACCCAAAAAAATAATTTATACATATGTAACCATTAATTTTAAATAATTTAGGTTTTCATATTCATACCCTCTAATCCAATGGTAAGGCAATAACTTTAATTGAATAGTTTAACAGAGATCGTCTAAACTCTGTGTGGTGTGTAACACAAGATATCAAAGAAATTAAATTTATATGAAGAAATATATATTTCATAAAATCACATAGTGTTACATTGTACCCCTTAAAATTAAAATTTCCTTTAAAATTTTTCACCATGTTATAGAAAATTTGGGATATATTTTTTCATTACATCCTTGGGTTCAAATGTTTCTTTTTTGAAGTAGTGATTTCTCTAGAGGATTTTTACTAGGTGAGTAGTATTATTTTGTATAACATTGTCTCCATGTCCAATATTTTTACTAATTGATCCTCATAATAAATATCTTGTTATAGTTGTAGAACCACTGATTTTAGTACATGTGATGGATCAGGTATTTACTTCCTCAAAATAGATACAAGGAACACATCATGATCTTAAGAGAGGTTTGGTTGAAGTGTCAAGAGATAAGCCATCATCCCAACTTGATCAAGAATATCCAAAGGGAAAAATATACATAGGTATAAACCTTAAATTATTTATAAATCTCATAAACTTTTTCTATGTATAAATTTATATAAAAACATTCCCACCAACTTCAAATTCTTGGTCACACCAATGCAGCACAACTTTTCTATCGACTTTAAGATGTCTTGATGTGATTTTGAATGGATATGAACTTATTTATCATTTCCTAAGAATGATCATGTCCCAATAGATTAATTTTTTCAATATCATCCTATTCTGTTGGAGTTATACACTGATATCCATAAATGTATTTTTAAGGTTCCATATAAATTCTTGATTCGAAGTTCTTATAGTTAGAAAACTCATTTAGAAAAAAGTGTTATTCCATCCGTATTTTTAAATATATTGAACAAGATCTTAATATATACTCTAGGGTTTAAATTGTTCTATAATAATTAACCTCTATCTAAAGACAATATTCTGTAATTAAAATCAACTCTATATACATATCATTCTGAAGACTTCAAATAACCCCATGGTAAACCTCATATCCTGATCAGATTTAATAGAATGTTGTACTCCATGAAACCTGACCACATTCTTATTATATATTCTAGAAATATAATTCAGATAGAAATATTTTCTAATTCAAATTACATGTGCTGAATTTATATGGTTATTGACTAAAGCCCATATAGAAATGTTCCATTTTGATGTTTTGGGTAATCTAACGACAAAATCCATGGTGATGTTTTCCCATTTCCATTACAGTATGGGTGATGGATGTAACATACTCATAAAATTTGTCTTATAGAATTATATTACTGACATACCCAAAACTGTGATACATACTCAACAACATATATCTTAATATTTTATCACAATAAATACTCTTTCAATTATTGGTACAACTTTGTACTACTAGGATGCATAAAGAATAGTGAACTGTGAGATTTAGCTAACAATGCCTTCTATAAATCTGGTATAGATGAAAAAAACACAATTCAAAAAACTTATAATTCAATAAAAATAATGGTTAAACTCTGGAACATTTCTCACCTTCTTATATATCTTCATATCTTCCATCAGTACCTTTTTAATAATTACTTGGATATATTTCTTAACACTTATTTGTGGAATTTAATATTTCTCCCCTTCTTAAAATATTTCAAGACCCATACTATGAAAAAATGAAAATATTAGATCTTTTGTGATCATAATTATAGATATGTGAGTATTATTATTTTAGATCAGATCATCTACCACATTATTCTCTTTCATATGGTGGTAATGTATTGAGCAGTCATAATTTTTGATCAACTACAACCATCTTATCTAGAAAATATTCAACTATTTCTTTGTGAAAATATTATTTTAACATTTAAGACCAGTATATATATCACACATTTCTCTATAAATCTTATTCCACCATATTGTTAATTCAAAAATTACCATATCTGACTCTAAACCATGAGTTGGGTAATTTTTCTCCTGAACCTCAAATTGGTGTGTGGCAGAATCTGTCACCATATTTTTCTTCATGAGAACACATCCTAATACATTATTTGATGCATCACTATAGATTACAGATATATCTACCCTATAGGGTAAAGTAATTATAAGTTCACTAACCAACCATCTCTTTATTTCTTTGAAATTTTTTCACATTCATCTATACAAAGGAACTTATCTCCATTTTTAGTTAACTTGGATAGTGTATTATAAAGTTATAATAAATTCTCTAAAAAGTGATATTAATGTCCATAAAAACCAAGAAAACTATGGATCTTAGTTATAGTGGTTGGTCTGGCCTAATGTTCAATAACATTTGTCATTGAAGGATTTACTATTTTAACATATCGTGAGATTATATGATCCAATAATAAAACTTTCTGAAGCAATAATTTACATTTGTTAAATTTTACATAAATATTGTCTTTCCTTAGGGCCTTTAATAAAATTATCAAGTTGTCTATAGGGACTTCTTTGATATTTGAATACATAATAATGTCATTTAGAAATACTAACACAAACTAATCATGGTAATATCTAAATACTCTATTAATTAAATCCATGAACATTGAGGGGGAATTAGTTAGACCAAATGGGAGAACTATAAATTCATAATGCCTATACCTTGTATGTAATGTTGTATTGGGTATATCCTCCTTATTGACCCTAAATGAATGATATCTAGAATGAAGTTTATTCTTAGAAAAGTATTCAGATCTGCATAGTAGATTAAACATGTCATCAATACTCGGCAAATGATACATGTTACTGATTATGATTTCTATTACAACAAAACATTCCATTAATAGTGATGGGATTTATTAGCGCTTAAAAAAAATGATGAAAAAATGAAACCTTTATCAATTCTTATTTAGTGCTCATAAAGGTTAACATTTATTACCACTTTATTTATAGCACGGATAAAGGGTACCCTATATCAGTACTTCATTTTGAGCACCCATAAAGGAATCCTTTATCAGTACTTTTTTATTGCAGATAAATGTATGTAAAAAATTAAATAATTTAATAAATTAAAAATAAAACACTTTTATTAAAAATAATATTAAAATTTTTATTAATTAAAAAATTATTAAAAAAATTTATAAATTGATTATACTATATATAAATTATAAATATTAATTAAGAGTATTTATTAAATATATATATATATATATAATGAAAATTAAATAAATAAAAATAAAAATTAATTAATGTGAGAAAAATATTAAACATTTTATTTATTAAATAATTATTGAAAATGTTAATAAATAGTATATATTATATATATAAATATATATGAATGTATTTTTATTAAATAATGGTTTATAATTAAAAACTAATATGAATTAAAAATAATTACCAATTGAATCGATTAATGGACATAATTGAATGTCGATTTATTTTTCTATTTAATATATATCAAACGTGTGTCATATTGATTTCAAAAATACGCAATTAATGCATTTTTATATGTAACACACACAAAAATATTTTTTTTTCAGAATTTAATCAATTATTATTGTAATATATATATATATATATATATTTATTATTTTTTAATATATTTAATATGTATTCATATTTATATCAATATATAAATATATTTTTTATTAATTTATATTTAATTAATAAAACTTATCCACATCTGGAATATTGTTAAAGTTTACTCATTTTTAATTACTCAATTTCCCTAATTTTCAACATGAATGAACTTTAGATTAAATATTCATCAATAATGTAAAAAATATATTCGTAAAAAATATTTATAATTAAAAATAATTATAAATGTATATTTAAATTTTTTATACATTCATATATTTATAATTATAAATAATTAAATATTATTTTCAAAAATATTATTTATATTAATAAAAATAAATAAATAAATATTCTAAAAAATTATAAAATTATAAAAAAATTATTAAATTAATGAATATATTTTCAATATATTTATTTTTATATATTTATTTTTTATATATTATTATATAAATATATATAATGATATAAATATCTATAATTACATAAAATATATATTTTTTTAAAAGTGTTTATATAATTATAAATAAATAAATAAACATTTAAATAAATATAAAATTATAAAAAATGTATTTAAATAAAAAAATTTATTTACAATATTAATATTAATATTTATTTATTAAATATATATAACTATATAAATATATTTAAAACTTTTTATTTATAATTATAATTATAAATAATTTATCAGTGCTTAAATAATAAGTGCTGATAAAAGGGATCTATATTTGCAATTTTTTTGAAACACTAATAAATGTCTCCATATCTATTTAAATAACCCTATAATTTCATGAACTCATCGCGATATCTGAATTTTTTTGTAGAAGCCACCCTCTATCGGTGCTTTTCCATGGTGAATCGAAGATCAAATCCAGGCTTAAATCAAGCCTTGAACAATTTGAAGGCACAAATCCAAGGATAAAATGAATTATGGGTCACATGAATCCAAGGCTCAAACATTTTCTAGATTTTTGATATCATTACTTTCTCTCAGATGATTCCAAGCTTCAATCCAAAGTATCTTATTTTCTTCTTCTTCTCCTCACTCGTTGATTGGTTGTTTGGAGATATGTATTTGAGTTTTCTTATCATCATTATTTATTTATCATCTATATATCAATAATGTTTATTGGGGGTGTTTGGTTGAAATGAGATATGGTTATAATTCCTTACACTCCCCCACCCTCACCACTTGCGGATTACGTGAAACCCACCCACACAAACACCACTGACTTTAGCTTTATGAGATCTCTGACCCCTTAACATTTTTCATAATTTTAATACATATGAAATCTCATCTACACTGTTCCCTCATTCTTCATAGGTTACCACTGCCACACTTCTACACATAGAAAACACCAAACAAGAAATTGCCTTCCTATTAGACATCATCATAGGGTCTATGGAATAAATGCAAGGTGAATACCCACCTCAACAGGGAAAAATCAACGTAATGATATATATATGGTAAATTTATAACATAATTATATTTACATACACACATAGACCCACACACATGTTTATAAATACATTTATATTTATGTATGTCAATATATATTTATATGTCCGTGTGTGTGTGTGTAATATATACATGTTTATATATATAGATATAATTTTGTATTAAATGGATTTAACACATCACATATATAAATATTTTAAATATTTATATATTGATATGTATAATTTTGAAAAATAAAATAAATATAAAATAAAGATATGTATTTATATTATATATTATATATTTATATATTGCACACACACACATATATATTTATAGACACACACATGTATATTTTTAAAATACCTACACACACACACCCACACCCACACATATATAATAAAGATATATATTATAAAAATACATTAATAAAATAAATATTATACAAATACAAAAGTATATTGTACTATAAAAATTTATATTATACAAATATATAATACAAATAGTTTAAACAAATATATATATCATACAAACACAAATATATAATATATTACAAAGATATATAAAAAAGAAATATATATTATACAAATAAATATATATTACACACACACACACACACACACACATATATATATATAATAAAAATATTCATATATCATAACATGTCCCCACCAAAACCCCTTGAATCATAGACAAGAATGTTCATGCCCCCAAATATCACCTTTAGTGGGACACAAGTTAATAACGAGTTCCAATTGTGTAATTATCACTAATGGGAGGCATTACCCCTTTTAATGAAAATAATTTAGTTCAACTATCATCCTCATCAACTTCATCTCCCAAATAGTTATTATTGAAATTTGTTTTTTGAGACTCATCCACTATCTATTTTTTGTTTTCTATACTACTCTGAAAATTATAAATCCCATGGATAACTACATATTAGAGTATTTCATGAAACATAGGTTCTTGTAGACAGGAGATGGAGGATGTGTGTTAAAGAAAAAAATGAAATGATTAATGTTTTTGAGACGAGTTGATGCAGATAAAAGTTGTCTTTAACATTATCCTTTGAATGAATTTTGAGGATAACACCTACCATAGCGGTGTGATTATTTTCTTGAATTCAATTTCCTATTTTCTTAAAATAATACTGAAAATATTTGAAGAAATCAAATTTTGGGTTTTCATTATTATAATTATCTATAACTTTCACTTTTGACAATGAATATCTTATGAATATTTGTTTATTGATTATGTAAAATTAGTATTTTAGGAACTCAATTGGATGGATATGAATCAAAAATATATGCACACTAATTATATGACTAATGATTATAAAGATGTAATTATAGAGTTTATCATGTTTTCAATAGAGCATGCCTACGACCCATCTCAAACACTTTGTATGTTTTCACATTCTTTTACTCAAGAAACATTATTCTTGAAGTGTTGAAAGAAAATTTGATTTGTCACGGAATAGATCAGAGCTATAAATGTTGGACTAAACATGGGGAAAATTGAATGTGTACACCGATTGAGATGATATTGTGGTTTATAGATCATTTGATATAAATTCCTGTGTAAATGATGATGGATATCACATAGAAGAAATGGAAATGAAAATTGTACACGACCTTCAGGATTATCCAAAGTTGTTTGAGAAGTTAAATAAAATTACTAAGAGACTATTGTATATTATTTATAGTAAACACACTACATTGTTAGCTTTATTAAAGTTATATAATTTAAAATCAGATAGTGGATGTAGTGAAACCAATCTTACAGAACTATATGTTATGAAGAATGATAAGCATCTAGAATAAAATAAATAACCATATCGAACATATGATGCTAAAAAAGGATACATTCAATTGTAATGATATCTAAAAAATACATTCTTTCCTAAATTCTAGAATATTGTTTCACAAGGACTATGAATCAATCATAAAATTTTCAAATTGTGGAAAATATGAATACAAGAAAAATAAATACAGTCCTTCAAAATATGTATGGTTATATTCTATCATTCCAGATTTTGTAAGACTATATGGATGTTAGGAAACCATGAAAAAATTGACATTGAATTAATATATAATAATTAAATCTGGGAAACTACATCATCTAGTAGATTCTCCTCATATGAATAAAATTGATTATGAGTATTCATAATTTTTAAACGATCTGAGAAACATTATTCTTTCATTATTTACAGATAAAATAAATCCTTTTGGTTTAAAATGCAGTACTCATAGTACATGTCCCGTCATGATGGTGACTTATAACTTACCTACATAATTATGTATTATGTGAAAATATATTATATTTATTATTCTTATATATAGAACAACAAAACCCAATAATGATATTTATATCTATTTGGATCAATTTATTTAATAACTCAAATTGATGGGGGATATAAGTGTAACAATGTATGATGCTCATATAAGTGAAGAATTCACATTTAGGGAAATGTTTTATAGGATGATAAATGAATTCCCCAATTATATAAATTTATCAGGTTATAACATTAATAGAAATTTGGGGTATCTCATTTATGAAAAATGCACACACTCAGTTTTTTTTAAAACATTTTTCTAAGACTATGTTTTTAGGGCATCATAAATTTTAACCTTGAAAAAATAAATACTGATACTGGATGATATCATTCTATGGGAATAAATAACAAGGTACAAAAATGTCTCCAATAATAGGTGATCAACTATTTCATATCTTTAAAGATATAGAATCTATTTTTTGGTAAACCATTTTTAAAAAACCTTATGAAATTATGTTGGAAGAATATATCAATTGTATTTGAATTAATATATTGGAATTATTTTTATATCAAAAAATTTATTGGTGTCATTTATATTGAAAAATGTATTTGATAATGTTATTTTCACATTACTAAATGTTCTTAAAAAAATGTAACATGGAATAAAGTCTAGGTTGGACATGATTTACATGGGGATAAGGGAAGATTTGTAACTACTGTTGGGTAATGGGTATACTATTCTTCTTCCCACAGCTTACAATTCATCAATATGGGAAAATTTTCGGTTTTTTATTTTTCTTCATAATAAAATAACAAGAATTTTGTGACAATTACTAATTTGATTATACATAGACTAAAATCACATGACATCAATGTTTTGATGCTAGATTTAATGCATGTTACTTTCCATTATATTCGGCATGAAAATGTATGACATACATTAATCAGACTGTTCTTCCTTTTTAGATACATATTCAGTAAATTTGTAGACCTAATGAATTTTCTAATCATGAATAAAGAGGTTGTTGTTATATTATGTGAATTGAAGATGTACTTATAACCATCATTATTTGACATAATAGTCCACCTTATTGTTAACATGGATAGAGAGGTTGAACTATGTGGTCATTTCCATAACATATGTATCTACCCCATTGAATGGTATAAGATGATTTTGAAAGGGTATGTCAAGAATCAAAGTTTTTCAGAAGGTTGTATTACAAAATTATATATTATTGAAGAATCTTTTCAATTCTGTAACGATTTCCTAGATGATGTTGATGGAATCGGTCTCCCAAAGCCTTGTCATAGTGGATGACTTATGGGGAAGGTACTTTTGTAAGATATATTATTACAATCACCAAAACATATCAGGAACAAGTCCATCTTTATATTGTATATAATCATGAATATGTTGATCCATTCATTGAATCCCTCAATGAAATTTATAGAGATTGGAATCCATCAAGGGATGAAAAGTGGATATCAAATAATCATAATAAACAGTAAATAAGATTGTTCTGAGATCAACCTTATAAATATTTATCTAAAAAATGGAATTTAATTTTTAAACAACATAAATGGCTTTCTAGGGGACTGATTGAAAATGTTATATCTATCAAATGTTTTGTAATCAATGGTTATAGATTCTACATAGAAGAACATGGTAACTGTAGTATGATGCAATGTACTGGTGTTAAATTTATGGAGAAAGTTAGGCATATATCTATTTTCAAAGATAGAAATCCAATTTTAAAAAATATGTCATATTTTGGAATTTTCTATAAGATATATGAGTTGGATTATACAATATTTCATGTTCATGTTCTCTGATACAAATGGGTTTACAATATGTTTTTAGTGAAAGATGATGAAATGGGATTAGTTAAGGTGATTTTTTGTGTGGAATGGGAAAAAGAATATCCATTCATTATGGAATCACAATAAGTTAATGTATTTTATGTCTCAGATCAGAACAAAAAAGAATTAGTCAATTATCCTGTTGACTAATTAAACAAATTTCAAGCAAGATGGAAATTCAACTAACGGCGACCCTTTAGTTAGAAGATCACAATAAGTTCATGTCGCTACCAATGTAGAAAATTTCTTATATATTTCAGGGGTCCAAAAACTTCTAATTTGGATTCTCGATATGGGAACCATATCATTGAAACCATAAAAAATAAAGAGGGTTCAATGACTATAAAACATTTTTTAATATACTATATTTTCCTCATTATATTATATGCTCCCTGCTAAATTAACATAATATAAATTAAATTTTTTACTACTCATGTTGAAAATATCTTATTTACATGATTATATTACTAATCCCTTGGAATGAAAAACAATAACTAAGGATACCCTTTAGGAAGATATAAATGTAATATTACGATTTTTTTTTTATATTTCACTGAAAACTTATATAATGAAACATTGATTTAAATTTTTTACACCATATAGAGTTCATTTATTTTAAAAGATTCATATCTGTATGTTATTCCTTTCTACAACAAAACATTCAAAGTCTTAGTCTCCCCCAAACCCTTTTAGCACAATATTATTTTATTTATCTCTTTCTTTCAGGTTCTATCCACATTCTTTAAAGAAAGAGAAATGACGTTGCCTCGACACAATTATAGAGGTAATATTTACATTTTCATCATAAAATAATTGTATATATAATTAATTTAGTGATTTTTATTTATGTTTAAGTTATTACATTTTAGTTTTACCGATAGAATAATTTTTTCTTATATAGATGGATTATTTTATTTGAGTTAGTGTGGTCTGTTTGTCTTTCGTGCCTTTATACACCAAAACATCCACATAATTCTTCTCCCACAAAACCATTTCACCCCTAGAGTGTTTTTATTTATAATTTTCCTTTAAGTTTCTTCTATTGCACAATCACATAGGTGATCTTGATGTCTCTACAATAAAATCAGTTTCCATAGAGTTAATGTATTACTTCATATTTATGTTTAATTTAATTTTTTAGTATTACTCATTGAATAATTATTTTCTAACATAGATGGGTTCTTTTATTTGAGTTGGGGTGTTTTTTTAAGTTTCTCATGATCATGAGATATTGGACTTCAATCCTGTAATTTAGATAATAAAAACAATAAAATGCATCATAAATACAGACAAGCATCATGAAAAGGTGAATTCATATTAATTTTTTAATTAATTTTTTCATAATTGATTTCTAAATTTTTTATGTCAATTTCTTTATCATTTTTATCTAATAGTTATTTAGTTTTTTCACATATATTTTTGGATTTCATATTTTTAGTTCAACTATCTTCAAAAAGACAGAAAAGTGATAAAATGTTTATTTCTACCAATGTTACCATAATTTACATTTCATTTATTTGTTGAACTTCCAATACTATATATTGAATTTATGTTATTATCTAAAAAAACTTTCTATTCATTTAAATATAGAAGAGTAGTGGAATACCATGTTCCTATTATGTTGTATTCTTATGATTTAATGGGTACATGAGCTTCCTCTACTATTCTAGATTTCAACAATAAGAATGTTTTTTCAGCTAAGAACATCAATTCAATATCCACTATTGGAAGTTAGATAAAGAAAGGAAATTTAAAACATGGTAAAATTAGAATTTATGATTTTTCATACTTTTAGATGTTTAGGAAGCAATCGTACCTCAATCAGACACATGGTGTGATCGGTATGGCTCCAAGTACATCCTTATATATAAAATTGAAATTAATTTTATTAAAAAATAAATATGGAATACTCAAAACTTGGTGAACATAATCATATTGTTTTGATATTTTGAGGGAACAATCCATAAGTCATTTTTGATATGTAAGAATTATCCCTACCTCTGTTCGGTATACAATATGACTGATATGACTCAAAGTTACGGTTATCAATTTAAAATTGACATTTTAGTTTAAAAATTAAAACTCAATGGAAACCATGAAAATACACTAATTATTTATTTATAATTTTTAAAATCAATTTGTAAATCATTTTTGATGTGTAGTAATCAGTCTCACATTATAATAATACATGATGTGATCGATATGAGTCAAAGAACATGTTTCGAGTTTAAAATGAAATTTTAGTAAAAAAGATAGGTAACATACTCAAAACCTATAAAAAACCTTTTTATTATTTGGATACATTAGTAAAATGGTCCATAATTAATTATTAAGGTGATGTAATCATCTTCTTCTCAATATGACACGCGGTGTGACCATTATGACTCAATGTTCGTATTTTTATTTAAAATTGACATCAATTTTATTTAAAAAGTCAACTGACCTACTCCAATCCAAGACAACAAATTCCTATTATGTTGATACTTTAGTTAAACTATCCATAATTAATTTTTGACACATTGAAATAAATTTTACAGAAATTTGATACATGATGTGCCCAGTATGACTGTGTGTGTCATTTACCAATCTAAAATCAATATTTTAGTTCCAAAAGTGTCACTCATTGAAAATTGTGAAAACGTGATCAGATTTTCTTGATCATTTAGGAATAGAATTAATAATTCATTTGAAAATTATAGGAATTGGTATCATATAAAACTGATACATGATGTGATTGATATGAGTCAAAGTACATGTATCTAGTTTAAAATGGCATTTTAGTAAAAAAGACAAGTGATGTACTCAAAACTAAACAAACACATTCAATTTTTTTTGATAATTTATGACAATAGTAAAAAAGTGATTTAAGAGATGTGAAAATTATACGCACCTCAATATGATGCACTATGTGACCATTATGACTCAAAGTGAATCTTTTTTAAAAAATCCGACATCCATTTTAGTAAAAAGGACAACTAACCTATTGAAAAGAAATAAAAAACATTCTTATTATTTTGATACTTAATTGAAATAATCCATAATTCATTTTGTAGATTTAGGAATCATCTGAAGCTCAATCTGATATATGATGTGCCCGATATGACGCAATGTGTCTATTATTAGTTTAAAAGTGATATTTCAGTTCAAAAGTGTCACTCAATGAAAACAAAGAAAATGTGATATAATTTTATTAATAATTAATAAATTGGATTCCTAATTCAATTATGATGTTTAAGAATTATCTCATGTGAAAATGATACATGATGTGATCAGTATGAGTGAAAGTGTGTGTTTCAAATTTAAAATGTCATTTTAGTAAAAAAAGACACGTGACATACTCAAAATTATAATTGTTTTGATACTATAGTAAAACAATAAATAAGGCATTTGGGATGTGTATTAATTATCCACACCTCAATTTTATAAAGGGTGGGACTGGTATGACTATAAGTGCTTCTTTTTATTTATAATTTTCATCAATTTTAGTAAAAAGGACAATTGACTTACTCATATCTAAGAAAACACATACATATTTTTTTGATACGTCAGGAAAAAAATCCATAAGTAATATTTTACGTGAATGAATAAACTAAACCTCAATCTAATACAAAATGTTATAGGTTTTACTTGATGTTTCCATTATCAGTTTCAAATAGACATTTTAGTTCAAAAAGTTTCACTCAGTAAAATCTTAGAAAACACACTTTGATTTTTTTGATAATTTAGTAAAATGATTCATATTTCATTTATGACTTGTAAAAATTAGTATAATGTCAGAATGATACACTATCTAATCAATATGAGTCAAAGTGTGTGTTTCCAATTTAAATTGACATTTTAGTAAAATGGACAAGTAACATACTCAAAACTGAGAAAATCAATTAACACTGTTTTTATACATTAAATAATTTATCCATAAATTATTTTATATATTTAGAAATCATATTAACCTAATTAAAATTCATAGTATGATCAGTAAAACTCCAAGTTAATCTTTTTTATTTAAAATTGACATCAATATTAGTAAAAAGAACAACTAACCAACTCAAAACTAAGAAAACAAATTCAAATTGTTTTTATACCTTATAAAAATGATTCATAAGTCATTTCTGTTGTCTAGAAGTTATAATCACCTCAATATGATTCATGATAATCTTAGTTTGACTGAATTTGTTAGTTATCATTTTAAAATAGACATTTTACTTCCAAAAGATCCACTCACTGAAAACTGATCAAAAACAATTACATTTTCATGACAATTTTTGACAACAATTCATAATTCATTTTTGACATGTTAGAATAATTATCTCATCAAACTAATACACAGTGTGTTCGGTATGAGTCAAAGTATGTGTTTCCATATTAAAATGAATTTTCTATAAAAAAGATTAACGTCATACTCAAAACTGAGAAAACACATTCATATAATTTTTATACTTTAAAAAAATTATCCATATTTCAATTGAGACATTTAAGAATTATCTACCCCTGAATTTGATGCATGGTGTGATCAGTATGACTCAAAGTACATCTTTTCAATATATTATTGTCATTATAGTTTAAAATGCACATCACATTGCCAAAACCAAGCAAATGAGACTAGATTGTTTTCTCATCATTCTTCTTACTATTACATAATTTATTTCCTTATTATTTTTATGTTATATATATTTATATTACATATTTCATGTAATGGGGAATTAACAAATGAAAACCCACCTAAATGTGCATAGGGAGGTTCAAAACCCAGACCTTTGAAACACCACCACAGGATGCAACCACATGGATGCACTCATTAGGCTTTATCTTATACTTGTTAATTATGTTTAAAAGAGATAATTATTGAATATGATCATGAAATAGTGCAATGTGTAAGAATAAATTGAAAATCATTCTGATACACAGTGTTAATAGTATGTAACCAAGATTAGATTAAAATTAAGACTATCTATTAATTTATTTATTTTTATTATTACTAACATATGTATTTTTCCTTAGAAATGAGAATTATTTTGATCAAGAAATGGTGGTTTGTTGTGAAATACAATGATTTGTGGTCAATATCTAAAGATAAAATAACATTTATGTTTTTGAATTTATGTAATAATTTGTAATTATAAGTAATCCTATAAACCATTTTTTTTAAATTCTATAATATATTTTTTACTTTTGGTGTTTAGGTTGTAAATTTAATTTCATTTAAATTATGTATTGGTACATGATAATTTTAATATATTTTAGTGTTTCTAGTGATGTGTTGTTCTCTTACAACATATTACACTTGTGCTATATTGTGATGTTACAACAAATTACAGTTTTCCCCATTATCAAAACTTTTAAAAGTGAAGATTTAGGGCTCTATTTTGAGTTATTTTAAAAGGACTGATAAATTGTTTTTTACAACACTTTTAAAACACAGATAAAGGGATTCTTTATCAGCACTCCTATAAGAACAAATAAATACCCCCTTTATCAGTGGTAAATATAATTACTACTGAAGAACCTATTTATTAGTGACTTTTTAGCATTGATAAAAGTCATAGGATTTTAATCTTTCACTAATAGTCAACACTTTTATAGGACTGATAATTCCCATTTTTAGCATTATTAAATGCCTATTTTATATTATTGTTTTCTAAGTTCTCAATAATCAATTAAAATTTTTAATGCTCTATATTTTTTCTTAAAAAAAGTACCAGTGCACACTGCAGTGATGCACTTGGGCAGATGAATCCATTGCTAAGATTATATTGGAGTTTTTTCTTCAATTATTACATTTCAATTAGGAAAATTCTATTTGGATTATTTCAAATTGGCATATACCCAAGTATGAGTTTTATCAGAACTCAAATTCACGATTCATTGGAAGAACCCACAATTCTTATATAAAGATATCTACGAACTCCCACATAATAGTTTTATATTTGATATTTATTTTACCCAAAACCATATAAAATAATCAACCCTTTTTGGAATAGGAATAAATACCCATACAATGGATTTTATTTTTATGATAATTTTATATTTATAAACACACTGATAGGTGATCATTGGTAGATATGGAATATAAAATGTGATTTCCATTCCACAATAATTGATATTGGATGTATATAAATAAATCAAATCAATGTCTAAGATAACATCAAATTAAACATTATGGAGGATAAAAACATTTGAAGAAACCAAATTCCTATAAACTTTAAATGAAGAAGAATCATAGACTTGAGATTTGATTAAATGTACCAGTAGTTGTTTTCAATATTAATTCAACATCTAATCATTGAGGATATGAATTTTAATTCTTTGAAAATTTCTCTCATATTTAATAATTCATATAACAAGATCAGATAGGGTAATACTATATTTTATATAACCTATTACCACCTGAACATCTTTATTTTATCCTTAATAATTACGAAAACCAAATTGGTTAGCAAGACCACTGGATATCATTGAACAGAGTGATCAATTATGAAAATTGTTTATAGAATGCCTAAATAAAGACCCCTCCTTTTAAATATATTAGACATAAGCAATAAAATAGGACATCCATCATGAATACAAAAAAATTAGGATGTTAATGTACTGTTATTTTTATCTCTAGGATTCTCACAAAATTTCTATAATACAAATTTAAAAAGGATAAATAAACCTTTCCCTAGTACAAAAAATAATTACTTAACTATTAATACATAGATATCATATATTTATAAATGAATATTAATTATATCACATAATGATCCATGACAAATTCATATAGGTTTAGTGACTTTAGAAACATATAAAAATAAAAAAAATACTTCATAAAATATCTACTTTTTATTTAACTATGTTTATCATAAATATCACCCTTCTTACACATATCATATGTTGTACCATTATTTAAAACCTATGTAATGGAGATATAAGAAAGGGTGATCTTAGATTATTAGTAGGGGTAAAAAAGAAAGATATGATTAACCAAATGAGCATAACATGAACATAAGGGAATGAGGACATGATCCTATCATTTGAAAAGAATAGTTTTTATATCATAAATCATAATATTATGTCATGGAATAAATATTATAAGTTCATAAGACCTGAATATTAATGTAATTAAAAAACATAATCCATGGAAGCATAACTCAGGAATAAGACATGGAATTTTTGAATCCAAATATATATTGAAAATGATTTCATTAGTAGTCAATGCATATTTACAAGATAATCATATTGGATTGGTTTTACTCCCCAAACCACCATAGTTTTCTAGGTTCACTCCAATGACAATCATAATGGACTAGGCACACTTCACAGACCATCATAAAAGTCACGGTTTACTCCCATGACAATCATAGTGGTCAAATTACATAACTAAACTAGGTTCACTCCCATTTATAGTCTTATTTATATCATGATATATCTATATTTACCCAATTCATTGAAGGGATATATAAGTTCTTCCCATCCTTGGTTATAATGTGACTGTCGTCTTTGGTTATAACGTAACCAACATCCTTGGTTATAATGTGACCACCACAACATAGTGAAACCCATTCACATGTGTGACAAAAATATCATAAAAACATTCACCACATCAATACCCATGAAAATTAACGAGTTTCATAAAAATTTCAGCACAGTGTAATATATAGAAAATAAATGTGTTTTATAAAATTTCCAACATTTAATTATAGTATACCTCAATGAAAATGATTGTATTTAAAATACATCCTTTCATTATAAACTTAAAAAATATAAAGAAAGAATAAGTAAGGTATCATTAAATCATATACATAGAAAATTAAATCAATGTTAGATTTATTTTATGAATAAAAATAAAATTAACAGATTTTTAAAAACATTCTTGGGGACAATTTCCCTTTTTTTAATGAACTTCTTTAAAATATAAAAATATACAAAATATTATGGATAAAATTATAATTGAAAATAAACATGAAAACATATAAGGGAATCTTTAAATTATTTAGTGGTCATGGTGGTCGGAAACACCATTCATTATGTATAAGTTAAATAAAAATATCCCCTTTATAGTTTTTTAAAATTACCTTGTTTGGAAAACAATAAGATGATTCCTTTTCCACAATTTTGTAAAAAGTAAAATATGGGTGAAAATAACCATAAAAAATCATAGTATAATTATAAAAATCATGTCCCAAATATCTTAGAGACGGTGTGTTACTTTATTAATTTGGTATAGATACCTTATTTTAATCCCAAAGGACTGATCCGTTTAGAAATTTTGGAAGCCATATTACATACATAAGTTTTAAATTACATCTTGAAATGAAAAAATAGCAACCCCTTTGAAAAAACTCATATTATCTTTTTATATCCCTAAAAGTTATTCATAATATAAATCTTTACATCTTGGAAAAAAATTAACCATAATAAAGGGGTGAGATCAGATTCTCAGTAAGGGTAAACATTATAGCAGAATCTATCATAAATAAAAAAAAAACAATATGGAAATGTGAATAACTAAAAACAAACACCGCCAAAAAATATTCTCGATTATAATATGGTAAGAACATAAGCTAATTATATAACTCCATATAAATATCCAAATGTGAAATATAAAAAACCATTGATATTTTAGTTGTCAAATAATCACATAGAATATCAATAACTAATCTCATAATGGAGGAATACATAATATCGAACATCATAAACATACTATCAAGGATACAACCAAGACACCATACAAAAACATATATTAAATAATACAATAACTAATATAGTTTGTATCATGATACCCAAATATGCATCAAGGGTCGACAATAGACCCCACTTGTCACTTACTAATTCCAATTCATTCCTCATATGAAAAGGGTAAAACATAACCAATATAAACATTAGTATTAAAACATTAATATGAAATGTTAATACATTAACCATAAACCATAAACCATTAATGACATAAAAATAGAATATCCAATATCAAATATATCATAATACCTTAAATACCAAATAGTAGATGGAATCATAGGTGACCAACCTCAATTAACAAAAAATCCAACAAAGGATGTTGATAATGATGAATTTTGTCAAATAAAATAATTAAAATATTCTTGATAAAATACCCCTTTTATATTGAAATTATTCTAAAAGGGTTTTGATATTTTAAAATAAAATATTATTAGTGAAAAGTGTCATCCAATATTGTAAATGAATATTTTCTCATGTCTTCTAAGTTAAAAAATAACATTCCTACTGTATTTTGTCGAAAGGTTTATAAAGTACCTCATTTGGAAAATGAAAAAAAATGATTCCCTTAAAAATGATTTATAAAAAGCATAAAATTTCTTATAATGACTTTAATAAATTATATAATAACTGTAATAATAATTTTAAATAAATTATTAAGAAACATGGACATGGATGATAAATATGTCCTAGTAAATAATTACATATAAAAAATCCCAGATAACAATGAGATTGAAAAATTAACCCTTATCAGTTACTTTCATTTAGATAAAGGTGATTTAACCTCATTTATAATGTTTATGGAATTTCTTTAAATTATACATGAAATGTATCCATATTTAGGATATCATATATGATACTCTTATATCATTTTGTTAATAATATTCCTTTATTACAATTGTTTTGGAGGTTACAACTTCATTTTCTTATGTATGTTTTGTCATGTAATCCATATTTCTTATACATAGGACATCTTAAATTCATATAAATAATTATATTAAATTAATAAATATTAAATTAAATCATAATATATATTTTTATAATCATTCTTGAATGGTTAGCATAGATAATTAATCTCATCATGTCATGGATATGGTAGGCCTTACATACGCCCTAACGATGATATCAATCCCTTAATGCTAAAGTGGTAAGGAATTGGATGATATATAAATTATAAAGAATCAATATCATGCCATATTTATGATTTATATTCATTATAGTCTTCATTATACCCATCCAAATAAAGTGGTGATGAAAAACAAGTTATACCACAATGTGGCGACAGTAAACCGTATGTACACAAACATAGTGATATTATTTTTCATAGGATGTATAGAGGAAGAAACATGGTTATCCCATAAACATTAAAATAACTTAGGAAATATATGAAACTATATTTTTTATTGAATAATATAAACAACATGTGAATAGGAGGTATAAGAATAAACAATTTTGAAGAAGTCAGTAAAGACGATTACATCTTCATTAGCAAAACACATTTGGATCTAATGTTTGGAATAATAGGTTGGTCTTATGAGAGTAAATAAACTTATAATATGTGTATATGGAAGTTTATAAGTTAAATGGAAAAGTTTTATCAAGTAATAAGGATAAAAATGGTGTGAGGAAGTGTGGGAGTAGGTTCTTTTTTATAATATAGGGTAGGGACACTCTTGGAATCCTTTAAAATAGTAAATTAATAAAAATTGATTTCTAATTTTAGGTATCTCAAAAAGGAAGTATTTAGAAGCTAATATGAGTATGTTTCTAAATCCTATCAAAAAATAACTTTTAATCAAGTTTAGGTTACATTATTTACCTTATCTTTTGACATTAACCCTTAGTTCAACCCTTTAACTCTTACCATGACAACTTACCTTTTTTACACATTAAGTGTCAATATATTTAATTTAAAATGAAAAATAACGCCAAATAGATCATTTATGAAAATTTTAATCATAATCTTGTTATTTTTACGAATTTTATTGTTTTTTAAAATTTTATATAATTTAATAAAATATTATTTATTTTAAAGTAGCATGTATATCAATTTTGATAAAATTAATTATTTTTCTTTTTAAAAATATCATAATATAATAATAATTTTAGAAAATAATTATAATATATCAAGAAAATGTCTAAGTTATCTATGAAATTTTTGGGTGTCATGGATTTTTCAAAATTATATTTATTTTAGTATTTTAAATATTATTTATTTGATATTTTGATTGATTAAATAATTAGAGCATCATTATTATGAAAGACTTTAATTAAATTATTTCTTCTATAAAAGATAAAAATAAATTTTCATGGTGAATATATATTTATTTTATGTAAAATTAATTTTTATAAGATAATTCATTTTCTATATAACCATGTATTAAAAATGTAATACTTAATTAAAACACAAATATGACATGTTTAACTTATCTTAAAATAAAATATAAATATTGTCAAATTATCAAAAAAGAAGATGGAAATGGGTTATAATTTCTGCCGAATGATCATTTTAGTTGAAAAAATCATCCAATGAAATTAAGAGAAGTGTTATGGTAATTTTATAATATTATTATTGTCTATAATTAGCTTATTTACCCTTATCTAAGGAAATATAATATTACTAAATTGCACTATTCATATACCTAAAAATAAAAGAATCATATTTAAATAATTTTGAACCGCTGATTTAAAATATGGAATCAAATTTTAAAAATTTAATTTATATAAGTTACCTTAATTAATTTAAAACTAATCCCTTTGATGGGGTTAGAAAACAGGTTATTAATATTTTAACATGAAAAATATTGTAATGTTTTAATATATAAATTTAGTTTAAAATTTATTCTAATGACCTATATTGGATTAAATGATAAAAAATAATCTATTTTTACTTTAAAACCATTAAATAATATAATTTAATACTATAAATTATTTTGATGAAAAGTATTTTTTCATTTAATATTTAGTATTATTCCTTATTCATCAAAACATGAAACTTATCCAAAAAATTCTAAATATTTAAGTAATGTTAAATTCTATATTTCAATTTAAAAGAATAATTTGACATTTTAAATATAATTTATATCCGTGTCAAAAATTTAATTAAAATAATTTCTCCATTGAAAGGCGTTAAAATTGTTTTTATAAAAAAATATAGATTTGTATTTGTAATATTGGGTTTGTATTTATTTTATGCCTATTATGTTTATTTGAAGAATGTAAAAATATTTTATTGGATATAATATATATAATCACTGAATAAATTTTCTATAAGTGTTATAACTTAATTGAGTGTGAAAAACACAACTAATTTTTTTTTAACCTTGTGTTGTGTGTATTTTAAGTTATCCCAAAAAAAATATTTACAAAATAAAAAAAATGTAATATTTTATTGTGATAAATTATTTTATCTTACAAAAATTTCATCTTGGAAGTTTTAGGGTTATTACCTTTTAAAAATTTGTGGTATTTATTCTTTATTAAATAATTTATTTCCCATGTTGTTCTTCAATTTTGTAGTTTATCCAAATAAAATCTTCCAATCGAGTCATTCGATTACTCAACCCTTTTTCTCCAATGTTAAGAATCTCAATAGATTTTTCACAATAAAGAAAATCAAGTTCTAATTCTATTTCATCATAAGTGAGTACATGTGTTTGGTCTGGAATGTGTTTCCATAGTAGTGATATGTGGAACACATCATGAACTTTGGAGAGACTTAGTGGCATTTCTAAATGGTAATATATAGACCCAATTCATTCTAGGATATCAAATGGTTTTATGTACATGGTATATAATTTTCCTTTTATACCAAATCTTATAACACCTTTCCATGGAGAAACGTTCAAGAAAATATGACCTCCACCTTGAAATTCTAAATCCCTCCTATGGTTATTGGTATTTCTATTTTTCTTACTTTTCTCTACATTGATAGGGGTTTGAATAGTATTCAAAATTTTTATTTATTCTTAAATAGGTTCTAGGACTAAAAATTTTATTTCACCAACATCATCCCAACAAGTTTGAGTACAACATATTTTGACATATAATGCTTCATATGATGCCATTACAATATTTTAATGGAAAATATTGTTATAGTTAAAATCCAACAAAGGTTAGTACTTATCCCATATACCTTGAATGTCTAGTGAGAATGTCCTAAAAATGTATTCCATTATTTGAATTATTCTCTCAGACTATCCATCAGATTGAGGATGGTAGGTAGTTGTCAAATGAATCTCATTGTCTAGTGCCTTATAAAGACTTTCGTATAATTTTTATGTAAAATGACGATCATGATCAGAAATAATTAATATAGTTCCACCATGAAGTCTTAAAACATCATTAATATAGAGTGTTGTGAGGTTCTCAAGTGGAACGACTTCTCTTATATCAAGGAAATGTGAATATTTTTCTCGATGGTAAATTATAACCCATATTATATCATTATTCATAGGACTATTTGGTAGTACTTTAACAAAGACCATAATAAAATCATCCCATTTATAAACATGAATATTAATAGGTTGTAGGAATACTGTAGGATGCTTCCTTATAGCTCCCACTTGTTGAAAAAACAAACATCTGGTGACATAATAAAAAATTTTCCACTTCATGTTATCCCATGAAAAATGTTCCTTCAATTCCTATAACATATTTTTTCTACCAAGGTGTATAGATAAATTTGACCATTGAGAATCATCTAACAATTCCCTTTTTTACTTTAGGTTTAGATGGAAGTCATATACAATTTCCAAATTTTATAACACCAACTTCACAAAGAATGTATGCTAATTTTCTTCCGCTCACACTTTTAATCTTCTTATGAAATTCCTCATCACCAGATTGATACTGCTTTATCTTCTCAAATAATGATGGTTTTACAATCTTTTAAAAGATGATTGATGTATCACCTTCCTCTGAAATTAACATATTTATATTTTCTAGGTCAATGAACATTGGATCCCTCTTAATCCTCATTTGGGTCATAACTCCATAATCCTTACTACTTAACACCTCTGATACCTTATTTTTCATCCCCAGGTGGTAGTATATTTCACAATCAAAATCCTTGAGTAGCTCAAGTCATCGCCTCTTTCCCATGTTGAGGTCTTTCTATGAGAATATGTATTTTAGGATTTTTTGATCCATTTATATCTCACATATCTCACTATATATAAAATGTATCTATATTTTAAAAGTGATGATTACAACCGCTGGCTCCAGATCATGGGTTGGATAGTTCTCTTCACGGGTCATCAATTTCCTTCATTCAAATTAAATAACTTTATAATTTTATTAGGACAGAACCAAGTTACCTCTTCAATTAATAACTATATATAACAAACCTATAACTTACACATGGTAGAGTAAAAATCAGAGAGTTGACTAATATTCTATTTAGTTTAACAAAAAATTCTTCACATTCCCTTTTCCAAACAATGTTAATCCCATTAAGTGTAATATTGGTTAATTGGTTAGCCATTCAGGAAAAATTACGAACGAAACACCAATAATAACCTTCCAAACTAAGGAAACTACATAGCTCAGGTATTTTTATTGGTGCAGGTCATTCCTTGAGTACCTTTTCTATTTTAGGATCAACTTATATTTCATCCATGGAGAAAATATGGCTCTGAAAAGAAAATTCTTAAATCCCAAAATTGCACTTACTAAAATTCCCATATATCTCTTTCCTTCTGTGAGCCTTTAGTATAATACACAAGTGATTATCATGATCTTAAAATCTTTTAAAATACAATAGAGTATGTAACACCCCAAGCTTCCACGGTACACTTCTCTTTGAATAATACAGTAGCGTGTGTTGTACGCAACTTCGAGTTCTAACACACACCAGAACCAATAAAACTAACCGTTATTAATAGTAATACCAAATTTTTGAAATTTTATAAACATTATCTTTCAAAATTTACTTCATTTTTGGATTCGGAATATCAAAATTATCTTAGGGTGAATTTTTGGTATTTTTCTAAAAACATTCAATTTTTTATAAATAGTGAAAACACTGAGCTATAGTTTAAAATTGAATTTTTATTTAAATACTTATTTATTTTATTTAAATTTATTTTAGGTAAAAATATATATATAATACATATATAAATTCAATGTAATTCATTGGAGTCAGTTTATAATAATTTTAGATATATTAAAATTTTATAGAACTTTTCACCGTCTGTTACCGATCTCCTAGAAAAATTTGCAAATTCACATAAAACATAATTTTACCACTTCTATGAGTGGAATTTAGAAAATTAGAGAGAGACAGTTAATATCAATGAGTAAAATGTGGTTCAATAAGATTAAAATAATTTTTGGTGAATAGTAACTTTTTACTTTTATTTAACACAGTTAAAAGTAAATAGAGTAATTAAGGGTAATACTGATATTATTATTACCCTAACACATGTCCTAATTCTATTGGATAAGTATAATTCGACCAAAAACAACCTTATGAATAAAATATTAACCTCTTTGGTCCACTTAGATTAGATTAGGACATTTATTATTATTTAATTTAAATAAGTGTTAAAAGAGTTAAAATCCAAGTTTATTAACAAAAACATTTTTAATATAGAGATATAAATAAGATAAATTTGATTATAAATATTCATTAGAAAGATAAAATGATTTAATACATAATGTTAGTTTATTTATAATTTTTATACATTAAAAAATTTAATTTATTTTTGACACAATGGTGATGCAGTAATTACCTAATAAATGAAATATTAAAATAATTGATATTATAAATATCCAAATAAATGTAATTTGATACTTTTTATAATTTTCTAGGTTAATATGATATTTTAGTATTGATTAAATAAATTTATTTCTAATTAATAAAGTAGTTATAAGTTTAAAAAAATCAATTATTAAATAGTGTCAAAATTGACATAAAGGAGTATTTAAAACAAATATTATATTATTAATTGATAATCTGTTCCTAAAAATATAAGGCTAGTTCAAATGACTGAGATATGGTTATATATATTAATAATGAACCACTTGGGGTTTTCTTGGATTGTTATATTATTTTTATTAACCATATAATATAAAAATACAAAGAGACATGGTAAATGTCATACTATTCAATTAAGAGTTAAATATAAATCATAAGGTTAATATAGTGACCCAAACCTGTCTAAAATCTATTGGTTGAAATTATTTCGACCCATCCTCAAATTATCCTCTAAATAAGTCACTTTTGAGACATTATAAACCGAATATGAATTTTTTATAAAATAATATTTTATGTTTTTCCTAAGGTTCCCCTCACCCATCTTATAAAATGGAACTCCCCCTTCTCTAAAATTCATACCTTAAAAGCCTTTTGGATCGGAAAACCCCTATTCAAATATCCTCTAAACATCCCTAAGTTCATCATAGAGGCCTTACTTTATTCAAAAAGCCAACTTAAGGAGCCCTTTTGATCAAATCATAACGAAGAACCCGAAGAAGAGGTAAAAATCTCACCACCTCTTTCAAGTTCATTTCTTCTTCCACTTCCTTTTTCTTTGTTTCTTCCATTATAGAATAATAAAACAAGTGTATTATATATACTGTGATGTTATTAAAAATATTTTACACCCAAATTCATTATTCTATCCATCCCTTTAATGACATGTAACCATACGCACGTACGTATGGCTTACCGTCTCCACGTCATGGTGTAATTGTTATTCAATACATTATTATTTGGATGAGTATAATAATGATGTGAAATTCATGTAAATAAAAAATATAACATGATAATTATTCTGTATATATGATACACCATCCAAATATATATCATATCAAAAGAATGATATTGTCGCTCGTGCTTACGTATGGACTACCGTCTCCACAAACCCAATGAGATTCATTCCCCATCATATCCATTCAAGACTAATTTTCATTTGATTATTAAAAATAATGTTTAATGACTTGATATCATTCTGGATATGAATAATATACAAGCTATGGATAACAAACACGGCTTATGTAACAAAAAATATAAAAGAAAACGAGTAAGTGAACACCTGAAACGATGATAATACTAAAATATTATTAACAATGAAATATTAAAAGATCATATATGATATCATATTTATGTATATGATAATTGTATAATTTAATAACAATTATTTAAATATTATAAAAGAGGTTAACCTACACTCGACTAAGGAAAAATACAAGGTAAGGGTTTATTTCACAATCTCTTCATTATTCGAGGTTGTTTATACGTAATTATCTACTAGGACCTCTTTATCTTCCACATCCATATTTCATAAAAATGTATTTCAAAATATTCTTACTATTTTATAGACTATGGGTTAAATTCATTTATACCCTTGTTTGAATTTTTATAGGATATTTATAAAGGAATCTTCCTGTTATTTTCCAAACAAGGTCCTTTTTAACCTTTTTGAGAGAATTAAGGTAAGAATGTATTTTTTTAACTTATACAGCTGGTGTGGATATTTTACTCTGTTATAAAATTGTTGAATCTTCCCTTACAAGATTATAAGTATATTTTCAATATAAATGTTTTCTTTTCTAATTATGTGGCTTTTAAATGATTTCAAAAAAGAGATATTTCTCTCAAATAGTTTTGATTTCCTCTATGTCAACATCCTTTTATGGATTATAAGCTTATTTGAAGTTGATTTATTATGATACAAAACTTCCATATTATATTAAAGGTTTTTTGATTTTTTTGGTTGTGGATGTGTTATTTTTATGCCATTCATTTTTTATGTGGAATGTATTGATATTTCTTATGCTAGTTTTAATACGAATGTTTTTGTTATGTTTAAACCTATTCATATGAGGAATACATTGGACTTATTAAGTGACGTGTGGATCCCACTATAGATCCTTGACGAATCGGTAGGTATCATGAGACAAACTAGTGTCTTGGAACAAGGCCTTTAAAAAATCTTATTTGTAGTCTTGGCACAAGGCCATGACTATGTGGTTATGATAGTATGGAATTATGCATTTCATCATTATGAAAGTGGTTATTGATATTGTATGTGATTATTCGACAAGTAGAATATCCATGTGAATAAGTGAATTGAATTATTTCATTTTATATCTTCCATATTATGCTTAATTTTAGGTTTAAAAGGCTTTTGTTTTAGTTATACATTGACTTAAATGTTTAAGCTTATTTATGAAAGTTTCCTCTATATTGTTATCCTTACCGAGTATCTGAGCTCACCACCTTCTATGTTTTATTTTTCTCAGGATGTGAAGAAGTATTTTATGACTGACCTATAGGGATAGTCTGAGGGGTTATAAGTGTGGAATATGGAGACTATGTTGTTGTAGTTTTTCACATTATGATGTAATGTAAGACTTATGAATGTATGTAGTGTTTCCAAGGCTACTAAACTAATCGGTCTTTCGAGACTTGATATTTTGTGATCATGACAATGTTATGTAATATTTCACCAACTCTGGGTAAGTGGGGTCAGGGAGTTACAAAGTATCATCAATGAATACCACCACAAAATCATAATGATATTCCTTTAATACTCCGTTCTTTAGGTCCATAAAAACAGAGGATTCATTAGTCGGTCCTTATGGAATAACTGTAAAATCATAAAGTACGTACCTCATTTGAAAAGATGTATTTATAATTTCGTCCTTATTTACTCATAATGGGTGATACCCACATAGAAAATAAATATTTTAGAAATATTGGGATCTATAAATTTGATCAAAAAAGTTATAAATGTGAGGTAGATGGTACTTGTTGTTTATTGTAATATAATTTATTTCCCTATAATCTATTCACAACCTCATAGATCCAACTTTCTCCTTAATGAAGAGAATAGGGGATCCCCATAGAGAATCACTGGGGAGAATAAATTTCTTATTAGAAAAATCCTTTAGTTGTTTTTTTCAACTCCACCAATTTAACAGGGGTCATTCTTTAGAAAGTATTTGATAATACCCTTTCATTAGGGATTAAATAAATGGAAAATTCAACTTCATGCTCTGGGGGATGTCTAGTTACTTCCTTAGATAGTACATCATTATATTCCAGCATAATAAGTATATTCTCTATTTAATGATTCAATTCTTAATCCCAAGTTATTGGGTTATATTCCTCAAAAATTTCATTCAGTGGAGATATTGGGGGTGGATATTGATAAGAATCCAATGATGAAGTTTTTTCTTTAAAGATAAGTGATTCTTCTTCCTCCTCAAAAATTGTAATTTCATTATTCTTGTAATGAATTTTTGCATCATATTTTGAAATCCAATCCTTAAAAACGATTATATCAAATTCAACTGTAGGTATGATGATAAGGTTAGAAAGTAAAGCACGTTTATATTTTAAAAAGGGGATGGACCAACAAATCTTTGTTGCAATGAGAATTCCCTTAAGAGTTTTAACTCATATATCCCTTATTAAATCGAAAGTACAATTTATAATTTTATTGGTAAACTAGAAAGACATAGAAGGTTGTGATGATCCAGAATCAAATAAATAATTATCTAAGTTTGCAGAGATAATTAAAGTACCTTCCATCACATCATTAGTAACCTCAACCTCAATAGTTGTGATCACATAATATTTGACCTGATCCCTTATTGTTTTCTAGGGAAAATATCTATGATTATTATTGTAATCATTTTCATAATGTCCCATTTCCATAAAATTTTATCATTGAACATTCTAACATCTTTATTTCCCTTTCAATCATGTGATTTGTGTCCTTTTTCTCCAAATTTGTGGAAAGTACCCATTCCCTTTTAGGCATATACCAAGGCGTTTCTTACCATGATTTTTTATGATTGAAATTAAACTATTCTATTCTTCACCTTTTCCTTATTTATTTTTTTCAATGTGTTTAACAACCCTCTTATTCACTTTATTTTCTTTAAAGTCATAAGGCATAGAGAATTACTTTTTTTTGATAATATACGAGACTATATCATTATAATATGATACAAATTGGGAGATGTGTAAATGTAGGAGGAGTGGTTTTCATCCAACAAATAATTGATAATTCATACTATTTGAATTATGTACATAATCTACAGTATGCCTTGCTAGCCTTGTGAAGTTAGATTAATACTTTGGAAGATTCTCATCTTCTATTTGTCTTTCTTTCAGAAATTTCCTCTATATATATTCTTATTGTTCACGAGGAAAATATTTTTCTAATAGCTGTTCTTTAAATTCCCTCCATTCTATGTTTTATATTTTTTTCATCCTCCTTATTTTGAATCAATGACTACCATGGATCAGAATCTCCCAAGAGACAAAAAATTTCAATGAAAACATTCTTCCTTTAAATATATACCAGTGAAAAAAATATCTTCTCAATGAAACTTATCCATTTCTCAGCAAAAAAAGTATTTTTAGCCCCATTAAATAATGAATATTATCGTATTGTGAAACAGTATATCATTGTTCATCTACATTTGGGATCAGGTTGCTCTATATGGGTATTTCTATAGTTTATAAACTAAGTCAACTATCCTATCATAGTTATAAGTTTTTCTGCACCAGTTTTAGTAACAACTCTAATTTCATTGTCTTTCATAGGAGGGAAATCCATATCTGGATTACATTCATTAATACAATTTCTATTCCTTCTACTCTACTCCATTTCTAAACAAGGTTATACGCTAGATTAGGTTATGAACCATTATGATTAATTTTAAACCACTAAAACACTTAGTATAAATTAATAATTTTTGCACAAATAATCTTATAATAATTAAAATTATTTATTTAGAGGGATATTTACTTTGAAATCCTTAAAAATGGTTTGTAAAGAAAATGAGAATTATCATAAGCATATCCCTAGGGAGAATCAAACCAGGTGCATAGAAAGGTCCATTGTCATGTACCAAGTTACATTGAGTAAGGATCAACTCACCTTGTTAGATTTATTACTCCATGGTACATCTATGATAGAACCACATACACATGTAGTATCTATACATGGATGTATTTATAAGAATAACCGCATCATCACTATGTTAACAAAATTCTAGTATGTTCTTACATACTTATCCAAAAAGTTTATCATAGGGTTATGTTACAAAATATTTTATTCTAAATCTACTTTCCTAGGTATCTATTAAAATTTCTATGGTACCATATTTAATGACCCTGACCCAAGTATCCTAGATCCAGTACCACACATTATTATATAGGAATATATACAATATTCAAATCCAAAAGGACCAATTATTTTAGCAGTTTTGGAATCTAGATTACATACATAAATTTTACATTACATCTTGAAATGAAGAAAAACATATTAACTCATGTGAAATAAATATTATTCCCTTTTAATATCCCTATAAATCTTCCATAATGTACTTATTTTCATCTTAGGGGAAAATTAAACATAAGAAAAGGGTGATATATAAGCTTAGTAATGGTAAACAATATAATGAAAGATATCTTAAATAAACATAAAAAATATGGAAAGGTGAATAACTAAAAACACGTGACATTAAACATAATATTGAGAATAATATGGTAGGGATAAAATATAAAAAAATAATTCCATATAATTATCCATATGAGATATTTACATAATATTGGACATTCTACTAATTAAATAAAAACATGGAATATCAATAACTAATCTCATAATGGGGAAATTAATAATTTTGGACATCATAAACATACCTTCATGGATTTATCCTAGAAACCATACATAAATAGGTAATATATAAGAAAATAACAAAAATAATATTTCTCCTGAGACCTTCCGATGCATCAAGTGGCTATAACGGGCCCCCTCCACTTACTATGTCCAATGCATTCCTCAAATGAAAATGGCGAAACATAACAATTATAAACATTCAAATTAAAAGTAGAAAATGAAATGTTGACACATTAACTAAAAAACATGAATGATATCAAAATAGAATATCCAAAATCAATCATATCATAAACACTTTCAATAAAATATGCTAGATGATGTCTTAATAGACCAACCTAAATTAATAATAATATCCAACAAAGGATGTTTACATAGATGAGAGTAGTATAATAAAATCATTACAAAAAACTTGAGATAAATAACTATTTTTTTATTGAATTTATTTTTAAGGGGGGTTACATTTTAAAAGAAAATATTTTTAGTGAAAAGTGTCCTTTAATCTTTTAATGGATGCTTTTCTCATGATGTGTAAGTTAAAAAAATAACATTCCTTCCATATTTTGTCAAAAAGTTTATAAAGTACCTTATTTGGGAATTGAAACCAAAAATTTCTTTTTCAAAACCTTTTAAAAAAGTCAAAATGGGTAAAAATAACTTTAAAAAAATTGTAGAAGAATAGTAAAAATATTTTGAAATATATATTTTTAAGATACGTGGACATGGATGATAAATATGTCCTAATAAATACTTCTGTATAAAAATTCTCGGATAGTAAGAGACTGAATGACTAATACTTACCTTGTACATTCCTTTAGTTGAGGAAGTATTACGTCTTATGTAATGGTTATATTTTTTTTATTAAATTATAACTGGACTATATTCATATTTAGGATATCATATATGATTCTCTTATATAATTTTTGTTAACAATAGTTCATTATTACCATTTTTGGACATTGACTGCTTCATTTTATTAAGTTTTTTTTGTCATGTAAGTATTATTTTTTATGAATAACATATATTTTCTTCATATCCATAATTATATTAAGTTAATAAATATTATATTAACTCATCATATAAACTTTTATAATAATTATTGAAAGGTTAATATGAATAATGAATCTTATCACTCCATGGAGATAGTAGGTCATACGTACGCATGTGGGATGATATCATTACCTTAAATGGATAATATATTAATTATAAAGAATAAATATCATATCATGTTTATTATTTATATCCATTATATTCATCATTATACACATCCAAATATTGTGGCGATGAAAAAAAGTTACACAATAGTGTGGGGATGGTAAACTGTACATAATCACACGTGGTGATATTATTTTTTATAGGATAGATAAAGGGAGGTATATTGTTTTCAAATAATAATAATAATATATAATAATATATATGGTACTATATTTTTTATTTTATTATTTTAATTATTCATGAACATGAATCAAAAGAATAAATGTATTTGAAGACGTTGGCAAGGACAAATACCTATTCTTTAGGGAACCTCCTTCAGATCTCCTCTTAGTGAAAACAAGGTTAAACTTTTTACAATAAAAACACATATATGATGTGCCTAGTGATGTTTATAGGGGAAATAGTCATGGTTTGGTCAATAAATAAAGCTCAAATCAGTGTGAGTAAGTGATGAAGGAGGTTCCTTTTTATAATAGAGGGGAGGGGATCTCTTGGAATCCTTTTAATATATTAAATTAATAGAAATTTATTTTTGATTTCAAATTGAAAAAAAGTGATTTATTTAGAAAATAATTTGATTATGTGTTTAAATACTATTAAAAAATAAATTTTAGACATTTTTTGGGAACATTATTACCCTTATCTTTTGAATTTAATCTTTGTTAAACCCTTTTACTCTTACCGTGACAACTTTTCTTTTTTACTCTTTTAGAGTCAATATAGTTACTATTAAATGTCTAACAAACATTAAATGAATAATTTATGAAATATGTAACCTTATTCTAGTTATTTGGTTGAATAGATATTTTTATGAATTTTATATCATTTAATAAAATTTTATGTATTTTAAAGTATCATTTATGTCAATTTTAATACTATTAATTTTTTTTTATATTTTTACATATATCATAACCATATAATAATTTAGAAAAGGCACATAAAATATATCACTAAAATGTATAATTTATCTATAACATTTTTGGATATCATCGATTATGTTAAATTATATTTATTTTAATATTTTTAATATCATTTATTTGATATTTCTGTTAATTAAACAATTATTACATCATTCTTATAAAATCCTTTAATTAAATTATTTATTCCCTAAACATTAAAAATAAACCATCTTAATGAATTTAAATATATTATATTTTAAATATCTATTTACAGGATAATTTTTCTTCTCTATAGCCATGTATTAAAAATATACTACTTATTAAAACATGAGTTTGGGATTTTTAACTTATATTTAAATAAAATATTATATATTTAATATTCTCACACTAGTGGCTTAAAAGGGTTATAATTTTGGTAAAAGATTCATTTTGGTAGAAAAAACTCTTAAAATAAAATTAGAAAAAGTGTTACGGTAATTTTATAATTTTATTTTACCCTTAATTACCTGATTTACTCTCAACCATGCTAATTGAAATATTACTAAATTTTACTATTCATATACCCAAAACTAAAAGAAACGTATTTACAAAATTTCGACCCATTGATTCAAAATATGGAATACATTTTTCAAAAATAAAAATAAATATTTTTATTAATTAATTTAAATTAGTCCCGTTGATGGGGTGGGAAAACGAGTTTTTAAAGTCTAAATATGAAAAATATTGAAACATGATTACATCAAAATTCAATGTAAAATTGATTCTAATGGAATAAATTAGATTAAATGATAAAAAATAATATATTTATAATTTAAAACTATTCAATAATATAATTTATCATTATAAATTTGTTTTTTGAAAAAATATTCAATTAAAACTTGGTATTTTCACTATTCGTCAAAACATGAAACTTATCAGAGAAATAAAAAACATTTAACTAAATCAATTTTTTATATTCATAATTAAAATAATAATTTAATTATTTAATATATAATATATAAAAATGTAAAAAATATGATATAAAATATGCTGTCTATTAAATGGCTGTAAAACAGTTTTTATAAAAACAATTGGTATTTATGTGTAATGTAGGGTATTTAATTATTTTGTGCGTATAATATATATTATAAAGAAGTAAAAATATTTAATTGGATATATTACATATATGGTCAGTATATAAATTCTCAATATGTGTTAGAATTTAATTTACTGTGCAGAACGTGACTAAATAGTGTTTTGTTTAAATACAGAGTTGCATGAATTGTAAGTTATCATAAAAGTTATATTTATTCTAATAGTAAAATAGGGTAAAGTGTTGGGGTGATAAAATAATTTTAAAAATTATATTTAATTTTTTTTAGAAAACATTGATAGTAAAGAAAAAGGTTTGTCGACCTAAGAAAGAAATAAAGTTTCATTCCTTCAAAATATATTTTTGATTATCTTGAGTACTTAAGGTGTGGAAAATAAAAGAAAAAAATTTATTTTTATGAAATTACTAAAGGATAATAAATTTCATTTGTTTAGTGAGAGATATATCATAATGGTTCATCTTTATAACTTAACTAAAAAAATTCCAATAAATAATGATATTATATCATAAAACCATTACAACTTTGGTAACATTTGAATCATAATTACCATGAAATAATTAACTATAGATGAAAATTTAGATACCCATAAAATTCATATTAAGTATTATAAAATACATTTGTGTGTAGTATATAGACCACATAGTGGAACTAGTTTTTTTAATGGCCTATGTCCCACAAAAATAAATGTGAGATGAAAATCCCTTACCTTAGATTTCACTTCCTTCATGCAAATTGGAACCTTAGAAATAATAAATATAGATTTATTATACATATAATTTATATCCATAATAAAATATATTATACCATATATTATTTTATTATTTTATTTTATCAGCACTTTATTAATACATAATTATTTAAGTCATTATTCTGTGTGATATCTACTTCATTTTTCATTTATGTTCTAGTTCAGTTGTTTTTTTCTATGTATTCTAATAATGGTTCAATAAATCTAGAAATATAATAATTATATAAATATAATATTTATTCTTTTTATATATTTTTAGATAAATTTAGAAAATACATATATAGAATAAATTAATTTCACTATTCATGGAGATTGGGGGGTTGTACGTACGCATGAATATTGTTTCCATTTTTTGATGGATGAAACATAAGAAAGGTAATTAATTTTTCAAATTTCAAGAATTATTATTATATAAATATATCATACATACTATGTAAATATATATATATATCCCCATCTAAGTAAAATAGAGATGAAAAACTAATCACATATCTTTGTGGAGGTGGCAGTCCTCACATACTCATGATCGACGTAAACGTTTTCCAACAATTTGGATGCTAAGAAGGTATATATGATATTATCATAACAAAAGTTTAATTATAAAGTAATTATCTTTTAAAAAAATTAATCCCATCAAAATACCCATCCATAAAATATTGTGATAAGAAATGAATTGTATCTTCAGGTGGAGACGACAGGTTGTGTTAAGCAAGTAGTAATTTCAATCCACATATGATAGAAAAAAAAGTTGAATAAAGGTGGTTTCATAATAATTATTACATTTATGTATATTTTGGATGCTGAATATATTATTTTATTAATACAATAACATATTTATATGAGGTAATTTTTTTTTAAAATAATTTGATCAATTAAGTTGATTACAACTTCATTAGAATAAGTGATTTTGATCTCCTCTTACAGGATATATGGATGGTATTTTTGGAATGAAATAACCTATATAATTATTTAAGGAATTGGATAATATAAATTGATTATATTTAAAGATCTATAAGTCTCAATGGGGTTTTAACAAGATAAAATAGGGGTACCCTTTTATAATGGGGGGGGGGGGTAAATTTTGAATTTCAGGTAATATAAAATTAAAATAAATTAATTTTAATGTCCAAATGGAAAAAATTGATAATATTCCTATATAAGATAAGTATTATTTTAATTCCTCTAATATTATAAAATTTAGACAAGTTTGGATCACATTTTTACCGTTATCATTTTCAACCCTTTGTAAACCCTTTTGACAATTATCGTAATATTAATGTTTTCTAGAATTTAATTGTTAATAATGTTACTATAATTTTAAAAATTAAAAATAAATTAAACATGTTTATTTTTAAAAACAAATCCCATTAATTTGATGACTCTATGGTTTTTATGAATTTTATACCATTTAAATAAAAATTATTTAACATAAAATATATGAAATATCATTTTAAAACTATTAATTTAATTTGAATTTAAATACATCAATAACTTTTGGATTTTATAATATAAAAATTCTAAACCTATCTAATATAAAATATATATTTTTAAATTAATGGGACATATTAACCCATTCAAATTATATCATTTTTAATATTTTTGAAAAATATTATTTTTTATTTTTTGGTCGATTGAATAAATAAAGTTTAGAATTGAATAAGTATTTAGGGAAATTATATAATATTTTAAAATTTAAAATAAATTAATATAATGAAAATAATTTCATTAATATAATAATAGACACTTATATTCATTCATAACTTTCTTTTTCCCCATATAGACACATAATAGATATAAAACACTAAGAGAGTGACATTTTGTAACATTATTTGAGTTAAATTTTATATAAGTCATTTTTATAGAAACGTGTCCATTAAACTAATATATTTCAAGACTAAGGTGATATATGTCAAATTAAATTAATAAAATAATACTTACGATGAAAAATCATGGCCTTATTACAAAATTTTTACATAGATTAACTTGATTTACCCTTTACTAAGGACATAAATCTTACCACGGTTAATATTAAAATTGAGAAAAAATAAAATGGAAATATTTAAAAATTTTAATCCTACTTAATCCAAATATGGAATCCATTTTATCAGATTCAATTTATATAATTGTAATAAATTAATTTTAATAAAAGCGTGCACCATGTGATGAAAACTTATTTTTAGACAAATTCATTTTTAAACATAAAACTTAGTTTGTTCTTATCCCATGCCTAGAAAAATTATATTAAATGAATGTAAACAATTATTTCCAGTAATATATATATATATATATTTCATTAAAATCATTCATACAATGTGATTAATTTAATTTATTAATATATATGTAAAATGTGTGCATAAATACAAATTTTTAGAAAAATATCTCTTTATTTCTTATTAATGTAGACATAGGTAACCATAAATTTTTCATAATTTAGTTATTCTTATTAATTCACATAAATCTAATGGCTAGGTGATAAATATGATTTAATATTATATCACGGTTCATTTGAACATGTTGTTACATGTAACATAAGTTATCAAAGTAATTATATTTTGTTGAGAAAAGTATTTCATAAAATATCAGGGTGTTTCCTGATAAATTATCTTAAGATTTTATGATATTATCATTTTAGATAATTTTTTACAATCTATTCCAACTATAAAATATTAATTTATATATTCTAAAAAATTATTTAAATCACTGATAGAGGTGATGGGTGGAGTACCTACAATATTTTGATTTTTACATTTCCTACACACCTGGTAAGGGGAATATCACCAATGATTCATTGAGAAGGAATCATCCAACCCATGATATGAAGTAATCAATAGAAGAGTTGAATCTAATGGCTCCCTTTGCTCTGTTAAATTTGGGAGTTCATGAGGATGACATGAAGATTGTTCTAGAAAGTGTTTAATTGACATTTACTCTTCTTGAGATGATAATTCAGGACAAGTATCTTAATGGTAAAATATATGGAATCAGGTACTAGATTTTTGGTGGGGAGGCCATAAAAAAATTTAACATTCTATTTAATGGGTATCATATGTTTTCTTAATCTATTTTTTGTGGCTTTTCCTATAAGAAAGGATGTGATGGGGGTTTTCTGTAATTCAGAGTAGGCGGTAGACCCTAAAACTATATAGATGTTCTATAATATGTGGTTATAATTCTTGTGTAGGTATGAGATGATACATTTTTGACGTTGTTTATATTTTCTACACCAAGAAACAAGTTAATGCTAAGAACCAGAGACCATCAAGTATACTTCATCCAAATCTAGTGCTATCATGGAATGGATATGAGATTTATATGGACGTTGAGGTTATGTTTCTATGTACCACTCGAGATAAGAATCTAATATTAGTAGTTATCTATAGGTTGACCAAATCATAGGTATGTTCAATAATGTAATATCATCCATAGATAGATGTCCGGACAGAATGAGCTATACAAACTCTTATAGATAAGCAATAGGATTATATTTTTGACTTTATTGGAGCTTGGTATTTCTATTTGGGACTGGATGAGTTTTTTTACAATAATAGTTACCACACTACAATTAGAATGAATATTTTTTAGGCCTTGTATAGTCATTTGTTTAAGTATTTGTTGTGTTGATCAAAGATTAGAGAATCTTCTATGGTTGGAATAAGTTTGGCCTAAGATTTGATGGTGAAGATTCATTTGATTGGTCAAGGAATTTGGACGAAATAGAACTAGTATAAATATTTTACTGATTTTCATCATTGATCATTGGTTTTTTAGTTGGTGACTAGGTTTTATTGAGAGTTTCACCTTGGTTGGTCCACTGGTGGGTTAGGAAACAAGTAAATCATACACTGATGTGTGAGGGTCCTTTTGAAATTATTGAGTAGGTGTGGAATGTCGATTATCATTTGGTTATACCACTGTATTGACTTTGATTCATAATGTGTTTCATGTATTATATACCGGGAAGATATTTTTGACCATTATCATGTCCTCAGCTAGGATGATCATGATTTTAAAACCAATTTATCCATAACTATGTATCATATTAGGATTGTTGATTCTAAGAGAATGGTTTTTCATGGGAATATCATACCTTTAGTCCACATGCTATGGAATCATGGTTTTGATTTTCATGAGGTTTGGAAGCACAATTCACTAACAAGAGAGAAGTGTCCTCATCTTTTTTATATATAATATTTTTAATAGAATTTTGATGTACATAATTTTTTTAAGCATGGGAGTTCATAACACCATGTTACTTAACATTGGGTACTCATTAACCCTTATTCAAAAATTACTTTGTTTGGGGGCTTGAATTATGTTTCTTTTGGTGAAATTTGAAAAAATTTGGAGGTTTTTTGGAGTTGTGCATGGTTGGCTCATAGTTGGGGAAACATCTGGTTTGGCCCAATAAACCATATTCTTGGTGATGTTGATCTGAAGGTGGGAATGTGGTCGTTGATAACCATGTGGCATATCCCTCAAACTGTGTGGCCTTGGATAGCAAGGTTTTGAATAGTTGGTGCATGGTTAGTTTAACCTTTTTTCCAAATCGTATTAACCATCCAGAAGTATAGTATGAGAACACATTTACTACTAAAACTGTATCCTATATAGTAAACCATGCATGTGTTTTTTATACCCCTAAAAATTAAATTAAAAATACCAGGATCCCTAATTTAACCTCTTAATAACCCCATTTAACCATAATATGATTCCTTGGTCTATGTAGGCTCTTGAGAAGCAATTTTGATTCCTCAAAACCATTATCTTGTACTATTAATGAATCAACGATTGAGTTTTATATCTTTATCGTATGTAAGTCACCTCTTATATGGTTTCTTATGATTTTATATTCATTCTTGTGTAGAGATTGATATATCATCATGTTATTGATGGATATAATATCTATTTTGATGGATCTTGATTATAGTTTTTATTTATTGATCTCTTTTACCTCAATTCCCATTGGAATTCCAATTATGGGTGTTGACTAGATCACTCAATTAATAGTAGTGGGTTCCATAAGGATTTACCCTATAATTGAAATCATATATTTCCTAATTTATTTTAAATGCGATTTTAATAGTTTTAAAAACCTATATTTGAGTTTATTTGATGTTTAATTTTAAAAGAGAATGAAATTTTGAACCCCACACCCCCATTTCAATGGAATAGAAAATTTTGGAAGGATTTTTAGAAAAATACGTATTGATTTGAATTGGAATTTTATGGAGTGATTTGATGTTCAATCTTGTGAAAATTGGCTTAACTTTAATGTTTTTCTGGATATTCTTGAATTTAATTAAAACATACGATTTGGTTTTGAAATGAAATGGTGTGATGAATTCTTAAAGTTATAAATTGAGATCTGAATAATGAAATGAAATGAATTGATTTGTTTTCACATTATTGATTGATTAATTATTTGAATCACATGTGAGCCTGGGTAGTTCGTGTCTATGTGGGACAGGCATACTAGTTCTTCGACTTCCTAGGCAGAGATTGATGATAAAAACACATACTATATTATAGTAATCATTTTTTCACTAATGTTTCCCCTAATAGGGGGTTTAAACTAATTTCCCATAACTGGTCCCCTAACGGGGTGTTTTTTGAGTGTTCACACCTATCAAGATCTATAATCATGCTTTAGATGTTTTAGGTTTATTTTTCTTGAAACTAACATAACACAACACTTATAAGAACAATGCATTTTTTTGTTTGACTGTATTATACATGACACTGCTTATAAAACTATATTATTCATACTAATTATTTTATAGAAATCCTTTATATAAAATGTTTATTTCATCATTTTTGATGTATCTACCACATTTTTGATTTAAAATCATGTTTTGTTGAAAATATATAAATACCATGCCATTACTTATTTTGATTAAAATGAAAGAATTAATGATTTGTATTTATGGAAATTCTTATGTCATATTTGGTTCCATCCTACTCATCTATTTTTCTCTAAAACTATATATTCCTTCTAAAATTTTTAGGTTTACTTATTCTAGGTTCAAGATAAGAGAAAGAGCCACTTCGAGGTGGTAGGTGTACTTTATTCATGGTACCTAAAGTGATGGAGGTGACATAAGGGGATGTGATATAGCTGTTACATGGGATATTAGAATCCCTTATTTTTTAGATGTTGTGTCTTTTGAGGATGTGTGTTTTGGGTATTATTTTACCTATTTGATTATTGCACTTTCTCCTTGAGGTGTGTTTGTATACCAACTTGTTAATATCTTATTCCACTATTTTATGGAAGAATCGTTCACTTTTTAATCTTATATGATAACAAGTTCTAGTTTGACACCCATAGGGACTGGGAATAAACTTCTGTCTATTTTTGTCCAAGGCGGTGTATCATTGAACTAGGGTATTCATGCTTGTTTGTGAAAATGTCATACTCAATTCAAAATATTTTTTAATTATTTATATAAAAATTATTTTAATTATTTTTTTGAAATTTTTTAAAACTTAATTGGATAAAAAGGATATCATTTATTAAATTATCATATGAAAATTATATTAGGATTAATTTTTAATAATTTTATGAAAAGGATTATATTTAAATATATAGTTATAACTAAGTTTTATTAGAAATTGTATTTTAGTTTCATGTATTTAAAAGTAAAATTATATAATGGGTTAGTTTAAAAATTAAATTAATTATTTTTCATTTAAAATTATCCAATTATGATATCTTTAATTAATATAAAACTAAAATGTTTTTTAAAAACATTTTTTATACTTAAAAGTTATTTTTTTTCTGAAAAAAATTTATCATTTCGTTTTGTGGGTTTAATTTTAAATCACATTCTACAAATTTATGAAATTGAATCTCAAAAAATGGATTAAATTTTTGTAATTTTATAGCCCAAATTTGGAAAATAATGCCCTTCTTGTTTTGACCATTATGAATAGTAACCATAGTAAATTTTTGTTACCATAAAAAAGGTAAAATCATTAAAATGGGATAAATTTAATGTGATAAGGATTAAACTTCATTATAATAATTTAATTAAATTCATTATTTATTTTAATTAATAAATAATAATATATACATAAAAAATATTCCCATTTCCATTTATCTATTATTTTGATCGATAAAATATTTTTTGTAAAGGGAAAGTAAGAAATGTCACTTTATTTCTTTAAAAATTTATAATATTTTTTTGAAATGGATAAAAATATTTATGTTCAGTTATAAATGGTTATTTGAAATATAAATAATTTTATTTTGTGATGTTATTTTTATTTTTATTTTTAGTGATGATATAATTTCCTTAAATGTTTACTTAACACTAACACAGTTCTTGTGTGGGTAGTTGAAAAAACAAGTAAATGATTTTAAAAACACTAAAAGTAATATTTTTCGAGTGATTTACTCAGTCAAAAGAATTTCATAGATAAATATAACATATTATGGATGGGAAACAGGTTTATATCTAAAATTAATTTTTATATTCTTGTTTTTAAAGTCAAACTAAATTAATAGTGTCAAAAATGTCAAAAATGTTATTTTCAATTAGATATATTTTTTAAATTTATTAAAAATACATTAATGTATTAATTGAGAAAAAATATGATTTAAAATAGTCTAAAATTTCTTTCTTTGAGATTTTATGATCCAATTTTCACCTTATAAATAAAATTATAAACCTCTAATATTCATAAGCTCATTTCAAAAGTTAAGGATCAGATTGATTAACCAATGGGTTAAACCAAAAGTCAAGATTTAAAATGACATCTAAATAGTTATAAGTTTTTTTGGGTTATTAAATTAAGAATATAATCTCCTTATATTTTAATACATGTTATTTTTAAAGCATTTTACATTAGTTAGACACATTTTATATAATATTATATCTTGTATTTTAAAAAAAATCAATAATGAAATGTTATAATAGATAATATTTTTAAATTTATTTAAATGTAATTAAAAAAAATATCATAATTTAAGTGAATATTATAGGGTTTAAATTATAATATATTGTCCATTTATGGGATAATTGTTTTATAGTAACTTTCTTGACCCCTAAAGAGTAAAAACCAATGATATTATGACAATTATTAAAAGGGTTAATAAGGGTTAAAATAAAGAGATAAGGGTGAAAAAATTACCTAAACTTGTAATGATTTAATTTTATAAGATTATTTCTCATAATAATCATATTGATTTTAATTATATCAATTTGGATTCATTTATATAGGAAAATTAATATATATTAATTTAATACTATAGGAAATTCCAAGAATGCCACTTCCCTCTGTTTTAAAAGAGAACCCACTGTCCTCTCTTACCCACACTTGAAGAAACATTTCATTCATCCAAAACCTACCTAAATACCTTACTAAAATATACCCTCACATTATAGGGGTCATATTTAGGGAATAATACCAGCAATATATGGATTAATGTGTAAAGAAAAAAAATTTGTATGATGAAGGTGTATAACTTTTAACAAAATATTGTAGATTTATTATGGTTCTACCTCATTAAAATATTATTCAACCATGATAAAATTAAAACATCAGTATATTACATATAATTATAGGATATTATGCTTATTTTATGATAGATATCTATCTCCCATTCAATAAAATTGAAAATGAATCTATCCTTTTTGTGTACGATGGACTACCAACTCACGAACTGATGTAATTTGTTTTCTATCACCACCTCTCATGGATAGTTAAAAAAATAAAATTAGAATATAAATTACAATAATCAAATAATTAATATAATTTAATGAAAGTATATCATATATTTTTTTCACCTTTATGTTCATTAAAAATTGATAATGTCATTCGTACGTATGTGTGAATTACCACATCAACGAAGTTATGTGTTCGATTTTTATCAACACCACACATGAACGGTATAAATAAGTATATTTAAATTTATAATATGAAATTAATGATATAATTATAATTATATTAGTAAAAAATAATACTTACCATCTTTCACTCATATATTTTAAAAAATGGGAACATTACTCATGCATGTGTATGACTTATCGTCTCCATGACTGTAAAAAAATCATTTTTCATAACAATTTTCACTGTTTTTTTGTAAAAACATAATTGGTATTATATTTATTTAATGATTATTATTCTGTGGATGATGGAATAATTTACACTTTTATCTTGTTCATCCAAGCGATATTGTTATGGAATTATGATCTAAACATTCTCAAAACTCCAAATATAGATATAATCAATTAGGTAAATAAATATTTCATTAAAATAACTTTAATAATTTTTTAAAAGATAATTTATTAACCCTGATAAAAGGTTCTTATGAAATTTAATAATTTATATATGAGTATTATAATAGTTTTAAAGGACATACATGGAATGTCTCGGATCAATGTAAGAGAGTTCACCTAAATTTTCATTCATTGAGGCATATTTTAATGTTAAGAACCAAGTTTCTTTTATATAGAGTATATAAATACAATTTTACTTATTATATAATGAATATTTAATAAATGATTATTTTAAATGTTACAATTTAAATTGTTTCATCCTAAGTGATTTGACATGAAATTTACCAAGTTATAAGGGGTTTCTTAACTCAATTTCAATGCATTGTGTTATACGTCTACATCATTGACCTTGTTATTCCATAATTTTATGTGAATTGATATATATGTTTTTTATTTTGTACTTAAATTTTTTTATGTGGATAAATGTATTTGGAAATAATAACATTGTGGATTAATAGTCACATTAAAAGTTATTATATTTATAAAGGTTTTATTTTTCTCAGTTGCATTTTATTGAGACAAGTTTCATGTCATGCACCATAATTTCATCGCATGGGGTACTAAATTCTACATGAATGAATTTTTTCATATTAATTATTCCAATTAATTGGATTTAGTGATCGGTATCATATTTATTTTTTATTTATTTTTTATTTTGAAACGTACCAAAGTGATAAAATATTTATTTTACAATATCATTTTCATGGCTTTTTTATGTTCCAGGTTACTTTAGGTGAAATAATTTTCCATAATTTTAATGAAACACATATTTTTTATCTTCAAATGATTTTGAATTTGGTTAAATGTTAAATTTCAATTTCTCATTTCTTATTAAAGAGACATCAGGGAAGTTGTTTGTTAGTTATATCAATCTTATATATTCTTTTAGATCATCAATATTTCTCTTCTATATCCATGTTTTCTAAAATTTATTCAATAATTTTCTTTTATAAAAAAAAGTATTTCCTAAATTTATTTTACATGATATTTTATCTTCTTTTAAGTGGTTTTAAAATGAAATTTATTAAAATTTTCTTCCTAGGTTACTTTTTTTTACATTCTTTACAAAAGTTAAAAAAAATATTTATTTTTAATGCATATTTCATGAATGGAATTTTCCATAATCATGAACACTAAATTATTTTAGTATTCCTTTACAATTTTCTATGGTTATTTTTAATGAATTGTTTCATTAATATTCATGATTTTACTAAAAATGTATTTTAAAAGTGGAAAATGTAATTTTCTCAAGAATGCTTTTAATGATATTTTACTGTTATATCTTTTATTCAACTACAATATCCCTTTAAGATTATTATGATCTATTGTGTATATGTTTTAACAATACCATCCATAGAATCAATCAAGAATTATTTTTATTATTTCAAATAGTTTTGTGTGGAAACCATTTCTTTACCATGGTTAAATCATGCTTTGAATGAAAAAAGGAATCATTATTTTAAAAAATGAAAGATTTTCATTGTTTTGATCAGTACGTATAACTTGGAAATGTGTGTGGAAACTTTATGGGGTTTTAATGTATAAACCATGTATTTTTGGTTCCATTATAAACCAAATACGAGTGGTTCCATTATAAACCATTTATGGGTGGGCCCGTTATATCCCTCTAATGGTTTGGGTATTTAGACTGAGTTAACTAGATGTAAGTTTCTCTTAAGAGATGAGGAAGTTATGTTTCTACTAAGTGATGATTGATTCTTATAGTTATAAGTCACTATAATGAGATATGAAGTTTATTTGGTTAGGTAAATATTTGATGAATGTTTTATTGTCAAAGTTACCAACATGTTTTCTTTATTATTTCATCAAGTTCTAATATATCCTTTACTAAAATACTATTTTCACATGGCTCATAGAAATTGAATTATATGAGTTTTATCTTTTGTTAATTATTTATGCCATTTATCATGGTTTATGATCCACATTTGATATGCATGAATTCTATTATACTATTCTCATGTACATTGATTACGCCATCATGCCATTATGCCCCACTTATACTCACTAGTGACATTAAATTGTTAATGCTTACATTTACCCCTACTGAGTGTTTGAGATCAACCTTATTTTGTTTCCTTTTTTACAAGGTTATAAATAATTATGTTAAATGATTTATATCTCGAAGGGTATCTTGTGTGATGAATTTTATAAGAGATTATTTAGATTTTATGAACCTGCTGTTTATGCATCCATGTAGTTATTTAATATTTTTTTCTTAATAACAATTTTCTAAATTTTAAATAACCTTTAATCCTATTCTATTAATAAATTAAATTTATTTTTATGTGAGAAGTAAATTTTCAATACCTGTGTTTATAATGAATTTACATAAGGGAAAAATCCTAGTCAATTTAATTACTATATTTTTATTGGGTAACACTTTGGAATATTCAATGGAATATTTTTGGAGTTATGTACGGATTCAGTACCATATTATGAGTCTCATGGAGCATTGGTCATTATATAATAAAAATATTAAATATATCGTATCCCTCAAGCCTAGTTTTTATATAATGATGGAATATCTACAAAATTTTATTTCATATGAAAAATACGAGACCACTATTGGATATGAAGTACATGTTTTACACTAGGAAAGATATAACCATTTTTTTATCATATGTTTGGTTATATCACATGTGAGGATGAAAATATTATATTATAGGCTCATAATATTTTCTGAAATAATGGGATATATCCCAAATAGTGTCTCATATAGGAAATCTCAAACAAACATTAAATATAAATAGTTGGTTTTACCCAGGTATGACCTTTTTTTTTCACATCGGGTGTTTGGTAACATTTCACATTTGAGTAATTTATTTTACCATTTTCCTATTTTATTATTATTTTTAAATATTAATTATGTTTTTCTTTTTCACCAACACTTCAAGACCTCTATTTCTTCACATCACATCACCCATATTTATTTAAATAAACTATTTTAAACCATTTAAGTTGACAATACCTTAACGGGTGAATTAAATACTATCTATTCATGTTTCTAATAAATAAAAAATTAAAATTAGTTATTAAACATTATATTTTTGAATAACGGACATATAAATAGTTGTATTTTATATATTTGAACATTCACTATTCGATTTTCATTTGATCCAGCTAAGTTCAATAGACATTGGATCTTCTTTGTGCGTATTTAGTGAAGCCCATCGATCAAAACTCTATTTTTGTTTCTAGGTACAGGTGTGTTACACCTCCCCAGCACAACACTTGAGGTTGAAAAATACTATTTTCTTATTTTTTTTATATTAATTAATATTTTTATCTATTTTCCCCCTTAACAATTTTTAAAATTTAACTTCAAAAAATTTTATGGAACCTAAATTTTCTATGGATAGTTTATAAATTTTTAAAATGATAATTTAGAATAAATAACCCTAAAAAATAATATAAAATTATCCAAACATAATTATATTGAATTATCAAAGGATAATTCATAAATTTTTTATTAAAGGATAATTATGTAAGATTATTGAAAGATAAAAATAATGAAATATAAAATGAAAAATATAGGAAATTGTCATTGAATAACTGTAAAAAATTATCAGACAACATTTACATTTAATTATTGAAGTAAAACTTTATATAAAATTAAAAAAAGGTAATTAAAAATAATTATTAAATGAAAATTATATAAAATTATAAAATGAAAATTTATAAAAATAATCAAATTAAAATCATGAAAAAATATCAAAGGATATTTATAATTTTTTAAAATACTAATTGTAAATAACTACCACATGTGTTCTCGAATTAATCTATATAGATGTATATTATCGAATGTAGTTTTATAATTATTCTTGAAGAGAATATTTACAACACATGTTCTAATATAAAATTATACATAAAAAATTATCTAAGATATATAATGTATAATATCATGTCAAGTTTTATTTATTTTATAAATAAAATAGATTGTTATGGTTCTAGATCCCATGATAATCCATTAAAATTTACATTTCAACAACTAATATAATATATACAATGAGGGGGTGTTCTTGAATGTTGAGGTCTCTAATCAAGATTCTAAATTACATAGAATGGTTTATCCTTTCCATGGACAATGATGAATTATGACGTTGGATTTTACTTACCATTTTTCCCCTGTATATAATGTTGTCCAGATATTATGTTCATTATTGATTAAAACATTATTGTTATGAGATGTATGTGGGTGTATGAGTGGCCATGAGGCTTGCTTATTTGTGACCATGTGACTACATGTAACTCATGATTCTTGATATTGGTGTAATTTATTTTTCATTGTTATAAAATTATTTTCTTATGATGTTTCATAGCCTATGGAATTATGTTTCAGTTATCGAGATGATCATGAATAGCCTTGAGGTTTGTATGATGTGGTCTAAGAATCCTTAAGGGCAGGTGTGGAAATATATATAAAGTGATGTGCAATAGTTTCTAACTAGAAGATACTAGTATGGGATTCCTATAAACTTGGGTCATGGGCGATTTAAAGGATAAGATGTTCGAGGATTAAGTTGATGGAGCGTGTGGAGCATCTGATGAAAACCACTATTTAGATGGGATGAGTTGTGTTATGAAATGCTATCATGGAAAACGTTATTGTTTTATTAAAAACCTTTTTCTGGGTGGAGTAATATTTATAACCTTAAATGATGTATTTTTCAACTCAATTGACATCTATACCGGCAAGGAGTCGAAGCAAGTGGGGTCTGGGTTCATGAAAGCTTGGTTAACACCTGATGACTTGGGGCATGTATAGCTGTATATTTATTTGATCATTTACTTATTTAATAACCTAAACTCTTATATATATTTTGATCATATGTGAATGCTATATTGGTGGGGTCATACTGAGACTTGTTCTCACACCCTACTCAAGTATTTCATTTCACATATAGATTTTAGGACTAGAGACCAGGTGAAGGGAAAGGTGTCTATGGTGGAAAATTGAGTAAAGGAGTTTAAATCGTGTACCTAAAAGGGATTGAATTTTGAGGAATCACTATTTAGTTATTTCCTATTTCTTCTTTTTCTTGTTTTTTCATATATTGGGAGCTTGTTATACCTTGTTTAGATCGTATTCCATATTTCTATTTCAATTTGATTATTTGATTATTTATTATCCTCATTATTATTTTTATTTTTATTTTCTCAATGAAATGAAACTAAGTTCATAGTCTCCCATTTTCCCAAATTATACCCTCACTTATAATTATAAGTCGTTTTTATATGGGGAGGAATGAATTAGGTTATGTTTCATTCCTAAACAGACTCTATTGTTTGTGTTGGGGTGTTACACTAATTCTATAAAACTCTAATCCTAAAATATCCTTGAGTATGTAATTGATCCAATATTTCCATTTAATTTTATAAGTCTTAGATGGTTAAAATTGGATTACATTTATCATTATCAAATCTAGAAATGTAAAGATGATGTTTTTTCGTCCCAAATCAAAGAGTGGGGGTCTAAGGATATCACATTTGTATCATAATAGGGTGTATATAACAATAGAAATTAGGATTTATTCTTGTGATGTTAACTTAATAGTTATGGATAACATCTTGGGTTATGAGTTTATATTTGATCATAATTTGAAAGTATTAGAAACCCCTATCATGGTTTTAGGTAATGGGATTTCATGGTGACTAATGATATTTTGGGAGATTTTATATTGGGTAAATGTATATGAAAACCTTAGTATTAAAATGAAGGAATATTTTTGGAACAATATTGTTATATTTTTAAAGATATATAAGATGTATGGTATAAGAAAAAACTTTATTTTAAAACATTCTTTCTTTTTTAAGTTATTAAGTCAATTTAGGATATTATAATATTTATTTATAGAATTATCTATGATGTAACTTTAGTGTTGTTGTTGAAATTTGGAAATAAATGTAATATTTCATCACATGAAGGATTATTTATTTTGTATACTATATTAAATTATTTTAACTATTTTATACTTGGATAATATATCAAGATCTGAATAATGGATTATTATAATTTTTTGGATTGTGTGATCCTATATAAGTTGTTTTTAGGGCCTCATTCATGAAAATTTCATTTTCAATACTCATTATCTAGAGAAAAATATGAGATTTTGGAAGAAATTTATTAAATTATTAAATTATACTTATTTAGTAATTATATTTATTTAAATTCATAGTCTATATGGTAATGGAATAATAGTGACATAGGTTTATCATATATATAGATATTACATCATTTTTAATGAATATTCATTATATTACATAACACACACCTAAGGACCAAATTGTTTATTGTATTTGGACAATTGGAAACTAAGATAAATAGTCTATAATTAAACTACATCATCTACCACTATAGTACTGGTAACTACCTCAATTCTTAGACATAACATACATAATATATTTCTTCCCAACATGGGGATAAAATACATAATAAATGGTGATCTCAGATTCTCAGTAAATGTAAATAAGGGAGATACATAAGTATAACAAGAAGTTAAGGGTATGAGGATATGGGAATAAAATTTGAAAACTATACCCTTTATATCAAAGATAATAATATTGAGTCATAGACTAAATATTGGAATTTATTGTGACTTGAATCATAAGGGAATAAAATGAAATGATCCATGAGAGATTCTTTATAAGTCATAGACTTGTGGCAGACACATCTGTATAGAAAATAATTTACATAACAATCATGTCTCAAAACTAGGGCAATCATAGATGAATGAGTTTCTCCAAAAACCATCTGAGTAGTCGAGGTTCCCTTCCAAGACCATTGTAGTAGAAATAGTCACATACTAAACCATTTTCACTTCCCATTCTAGTCATTTTATCTCATGAGATATAAATCATTACACAATTAATTTGTTGGAGATATAGGTCCCATCCATCTCATAATTAAAATCCTGAATATTTTCACCACAATATCATAAAATATTTTCCATATCATAACCCATGAAATGTAATGGGTTTCATAAACATTTTATCATACCATAACTGATAGAAAAGAGACAGGTTTCATAATCATTTTGTCATTTTATTATAGCATAAACATTGAAAAAAGAAGTGGGTTTCATTATACTTTTATATTGTATAACCTATGGAAGAGAAATGGGTATCATAAACATATTTTTTTATAAATATAAACAATTCAGGGAAATAATAATAATTTAATCCTTGGATCATATCCCCAATAATGCATAGGAAACATTAATATATGTCATCTCAGTTGGAGAATTGTTTTTAATGATCATTTAAAACATTTCCCAAGGAAAATATCATTTCCACTTAAAAAAACTCCTTAAAACATTAAATATTTTCAAAATATTTTTGTATGAAAATAACCTTGAAAAGATTTAAAATAATATTCTACTAATATAATGTTCACGATGAGGATAATTTTCATTCATTTCATTCATATTAAAACAAATATTCATTTAACATTTATTATAAAATCCAAAGTAGAATTATATTAAAAATAACATGAATATTCCTTTTATTTAATTTGTAAAAAGATAAAAGATTAAAAATATATTTTAAAAAATATTATCATAATAATAATTTTTTTGAAACCATTTATAGAAAACATGGAATTTTAAGAAAATGGATTTCCCATGGAAGAAAGAAATAAAGTCAAATTTTCTTAAAATATTTTTCACAATTATTTTAAGTATCATAGATAGAAAAATTAGTACTATTAATTTACAATATCATGAATAACTATAATAGAAGAAATTTATTTTATTTCCTTTAGATATGGATCACAATATTTTATCATCAAAAACATAATCATAAACAATATTGATTAATAAGGGTATTGTAACATAAAATCATTACCACTTTAGTGACTTTAGATCATATGACCCATGAAGGAATAAAATAAAATAGAAAATAAAATATCATCTTGATAATTAAATTCATGATATTAAATTTTAGATGGTTTGTAGATACACCATGCGAAAGAATATAGGTTTATAATATAACGTACGTCTCAAAGAAGTAAAGTTGAGACAAAAATCAATTAACTATTTGTAACCTTTTGAACCAAAACCCACATAAAATATAAATCATAAAATGGATATGTAAACTCAAAAAATATTTTGGATAATAATAATAATATAAATTCATGGAAAATATGTACACCATGTTAAAAAATAGGTGTTGAATATGACATGTGTCTCCAAGAAGTAAAATGGTGGTCTAAATCCTTACCATAAGTATTGAATTCCATTGTACATTTTAAAACCTTTGATATAATAGATATATGTTTATTACAAATATATTTAATTATAATATTTATATATATCATATCATATCATATTTTCTTAAGGACATTTATTACGCTTTTATTAGAAATTCCTTGTTAAAGTTACATTTCAGGTAATAACGTCTTTGTTTTTCGTATATATTCTGATTTTTCATTTTTGGTCCTCTTAGTTGGATCATTATTTCATCATCTACATAATTCTATGTTTCATATAAAAATAATATATATTCGATATGTATTTATTTATTTTAATCTATAAAATATAGGGATTGAAAATGAAATAATGAGTTTATGGAGATGGTAAGTCATACATACGAATGGATGATGTTTCCATTTTCATATAAGAATAAAATAAACAAAGGTAAATGATATATTATCATTAAATAATAATTTATGTTGTATATATATCAAATATTTTCATTAAACCCAACTTTATTACCTTACATTCAAAGAATGAACGAATCAAAATTCTTTATGAGGAGGTTGTCCTCCGTACACATAAATGATGATTTCATAACCCATTTGATGGAAGTGAAAATGGTTTTAGTTCATTAACATAACATAAAAACATATATTTTTATAAATTATATCATGTTTATCATATTTTATTGTAATAATAACAATTTAAGGGTATGGAGTAAGAAATAAAACAAAAATTCTCTTTGGTGAATGTTACCTCTTCTCTAGGCATCCTCCTTAGGTTTTCACCAAAATAATTCCTAGGTAGGATTTTTGATAGAAGGGATTATAAGGTTATAATAGGAATGTTTTTATATGATTTTGGTATCTATTTTATGAACCAAAATGGTTTTAATGTTCTAATAATATAGAAGATGGGGATGTCATTTATAAGTGAGGTGATTGGGACACTAATAATTTTTTGAGAAAAAAAGGTGTACCCATGTTTTTATCATGAAACAAGGTTTCAAAATAGACCATTATATATAAAAGAAGCTATAAGTTAAAAATATTTCCATAAAATGTGTGTAGTAAATCTGTTGGATTATTTTTAACACTTATTTTTTAGTTTAACCCATAATGAACCAATATTTACCTTAACCGTGGTAAATAATATTTCAATTTATACTATTAATTTTGGTAAAAAATAGTATCAATTATTTGATAATATAAATTATTCTAATTTAAAATATGGAATCTATTATTAAAAAATTCGAATAAAAAAATATAATTTAATTTAAAATTAATCCCACATACACGATGGGAAATGGGATTTTAAGAGAAAATGTCTAAACATTACGAGGATTTAATTTAAAAGTTCAATATAAAATTGATATAAATAGAATAAATTGTATTAATAAATATATAATTGAAATTATTTCACCTTAAAATATATTTAATTTATAATTTAAATTTATAAATAAATTTTCTTAAATGATATTTTTAATTAAAAGTTTATATTTTTAAATATTCAGAAGATTGAAAATTTTTAGTAAATATATTTAAGAGTAACCCTAAGCTAATTTTGATAGGAAGATTTCAAAAATTATATTTTTATCAAATTAATTTTCTAAAAGTATGAAAAATTAATTTTTTTTGATTTAAAAAAATTATTAAAAATCAATATTTGACAAAATAATATTTTTGAAACATATAAATTCTATACTAAAAATTAAATATTTTTTATATATATGTTTCCATTACGTAATACCTTTACAATTACTATTTAGAAATTATTTATTAATATTCATATCACTAATTTTAATAGAAAAGTTATAACTTTCATATTTAAATCATATATAATCGTTTTGTTATAACTCTGGGTTGTGCATAGCACAAGCTAACCAAGTGTTGTGTGCCATAAAAACATAACATAGTTTTGATGTCATGCAATATATAAATAAAATTTAATTTATTCTAAAAAATTATTTCTCAAAAACTCGGGGTGTTATATTATACCCTCCTTAAAGTGAATTTCTACGAAGAAATTCATCACCCTGATACAAAAAAATGATGATATTTTTGCCTCATTATATTCCCAAGTTACCATGTAGCATCCTAAAACTAGTGGTATTTTTAAAAGTCTTTGACCAATTTAGTGGTCTTGTTTTTTAGAAATTTTTCTCTATGATTTGGAATCTCAATTGTTAGTTCCTCATAAGAATGATATTACTATTATTGTATGACCTATGAGTTCAGTACATGTGAAGGGTCTGGTATGTACTACATTATAAGAGATACATTGAACAGATTATGGAATTAGGATAGGTTTAGTTAAAGCACCAAGAATTAAGATATATTCTTGATATGAACAATAATTTAAAATGGAAACCTATACCTGGGTGTTAGATCCCCTTTATTTCAAAATCTAATAAACTTATTCCATAGATAAATTCGTAGAAACAATTTAAGCACAAAATCAAATTCTAGATCATCTTGGTGATTATAAACATAAATTTTCTATCGACTCTATTCATTCTTAACATGTTACTAAATGGCTTCACTACCTTTTCTTTAGAAATCTTAGGTCATAATAGATTTATTTATCTCACATCATTAGAGTGTTTTGTTCCTCTATATTTCTTTCCATAGAGGGATTCTTAAAGATCCATCTGAATTATTTAGTGAAATCTATAATTAAAAGAAAAATCAACTAGAGGAAGCTGTTGATCCTAAAAATCAATAAAAATAAAATAAGAAGATATCAACAATTTATATGGGGTTTTAATTATTATATCAGACTTATCATATATATGAGAATGATATGATGTGATGCAACGTAACTATATATCAAGATCTTAATTAAGACATCGCCAAAAAATTGAGTTAAACCTTCTAACTCTATCAGACACAATGGAATGCAGTACTACATGAAACCTGACCACTTTCTAAATATATATCCTTGAAATTTGATCTAAATAGAAGTCTTATTTAATAGGGATGATGTTTTCTGACATAGTAAAGTGATATACTCCAAACCCATATAGCATTATACCTAGTAGAAGTTTTTGGGAGTCCAATGACATAATCTATGGGGATGTTTTCCCAATCCCATTCTGGCAGGGGTAATGGATGTAGAAACCTCTTACAAATTTTTCTTTCATCCTTATCTTTCTGGAATACCAGGAACTGAGAGAAAAACTCTATGATATCTCGCATCATAACATCACTTTAGAAACACCCTTTCAAATCTTTATACATCTTTATAATTCCTAGATGAATGGAGAATGAATAATTATGAGATTCCTCTAACAAATCCTTTAAATATGGTATGGATAGAACACACACACTATTCTTAAACCTTATAATTTCATCGTGATCAAGGTAAAACCCATGACATTTCTAACATTCTCTTACAACATTATAACTTTCTTAAGTACATATTTAATCAAAACATGGATACATAGTTGAGCATTTAATTGAGCAAGATAAAAATTATCCCCTTCTTTCAGGATTTCAAGATCCATTCATTGAAAATATAGAAATATTAGATCTTTAGTAATCTAAATATTAGATAATATTGCTCAATCCGTTTGACTCAATGCATCATCCACCTTGTTCAATTTCCTAGGGTGGTAATGTATTTAGCAGTTATAATATTTAATCTTCTGTAACCATCTTCATTGGTGCATATTCAATTCTTCGAAGGCATAATCTATACCCATGTCCTTCTGCATAATAAAACATCCCAATACTTTCTTTGATGAATCATTATAGATTAAAGAACCATCTTCACTGTAGGGCAATGTAAGAAAAGGTGTATAGACTTGTCTTCTCTTTTGTTTCTTGAAATTTTACTCTTATTATCTTATACAAAAGAACTTGGTTTCCTTCTAAGTTAACTTCATTAGTGGAATAGATAACTGTGAGAAATTCTCCACAGAAAAATGATAATAACTATCTAAGTCTAGAGAATTTTTGATCTTATTCAGTGTTTTTATTCTAGGATAACATTAAATAGCCTCCATAATTGATGTATCTAATTATATACCCTCTCCTAAGATTATATGACCTAAAAATTTAAACCTTTTTCATCCAAAATTCACATTTTGTAATATTTTTATATAGTTTCTCATTGGGGACTTTAGTAAAAGAATTATGTGGTTTTATGATATTATTTTCTCTTTGAATAAATATGAATATTGTCTATAAGGACTACCAAAAACTAATCAAGGTAATACCTAAATTCTCTAATCATTAAATCTATAAAGATAATGGGGAAATTAGTAAGACTTAGTGACATCATTATATATTCATATTGTCTATACCTTATAGAAAATAACATCTTGGGTGTATAATTCTTCTTGATCGATAATTGATGATATCCAGAACAAAGGTAAATCTTTGAAAAGTATTTTGATCCTTTTATTTGATCAAACAAGTCTTCAATATGGTAAAGATGATCCTTTTTCTTGATTTTGATTATATTTATCTCTCAATAATCAATGAAAAGTTACAATGATCCATCTTTCATTTAAAAAACGAATTAGTCTACCCCAAGGGGACACACTTGTCCAAATTAATCCTTTGTCATGGTTTTCCTGGAGTTTTTCTTCAATTTATACAACTTAATAAGGTACATTCTATAAAAATTCATTTAAACTGGTTTGGATTCATGTATGAATTCTATTGAGAAATAAACTTTATGTCTTGGTGGACGTCTAGGAAACTCATACTGAAATACATTAAAAAATTACCACACAATAGGTATACAATTGAAGTTATGTTTTTCCCAAAACATTTGAGATTAAAAAACCTTCTAAATGGAAATTTAAACCCATATAAAGTATTATTTTCCCCATTAGAAGTTTTTACTTATCCTAAAATTGATATTCATACATAATTTGGATTTTAATATCAAATATAACTTCCCTTACATGAATATTGTTGTTGTATTTATGTAGAGAAAGATAATCCATGACCAAGATCCCATCAAATTAAACCAGAGGAATAATGAAATGGTTTTCTAGAAGCATATTCTGACCAACATCAATCTGAATAGAATAAAAAACATGACATGCAATCATCATACCATTATAAGATTTTCAATTATAATTTCACATGTAATAATTTGTGTGGAATAGTTATATCTTTATCAAATTAATTAGATATGAAATAATGTGAATATATGTAGTTAAATAAGATACAAAAATTTCTAGAGTGGATGGTAAGTGTACCATTCACCACATTATTAGTGAAACCATCATTAGAAATAGTGATCACATTGGATTTCCCTTTGATTATTAGCTTAAGAGGTTGATGAAATCGATCATCATCATTAAACTTTGGATTTTTGAATTGGATATCATAATGCTAGTACTCCTTACATTTTAAACATTAGATTGTGAGTGATGGATTCTTTGCAACTTTCTATTTATTCTCATTGTTTGTTATCTTCTTTCATTCACTTCAATAATCAATTAACCAATGAACTTACTCCAATGCTTAAATACATTTAATTTTTCCATTCAGATAATTCCCACCAAGATTCTTCCCCTACATTGAGCATAATGAAAATCTCATCTTTTTCTCTCCTTGGTTCATATAATTTCCATTTAATTCAATTTTTTATCTTCTTATTAAAACCATGAGATTTTTCGGTAACTCCAACTTCCATTTATACCTTGATAAAACATCAAAAAAAATTATTATATCTTATGAAATATCTTAGGGATAATGCCCTTTAGAGACTTGGGTTTAAAACATTGACTGATTAACTAACCTTACTTTTTTGGTTTTGTGATAATAACAGAAGTGTACCTCTCAAGTCATGAAAATTTTTCATCATAGTTACCAAAATATTAATCATACTTTTTATTTAGCTTAATACAATACTTCTCCATAATTTTATGAAGAATATGAGGAATGAAATTATTGTAGAATAAGTTATGGAACTCATTCCAATCCATGTAGTAAATTTCATCATGTCACCTCATATTCATTATAATATTCCATAATTTATGATATTCATCTTACAATTGGTAGATAATAAAAATATATTTTTCATGTTATGAAAACTGGTGAATAGAAAATATATTTTCAGTGGTGCTAATTGATTGATCAGCAATTAATGGATTAAAAATCTAATTTAAAGAAGGTGTACATTTCCTCATAATGGATTCAACATAATTTTATTCCCTTATTTTTTAATTTGTATGTACAACATGGTTTATATCTTAAGAAATTTTTGTGATCACAGTGAAAGGATTTTTCATTTAAACTCCCATAATGTTTGAATACTCAAGTGGAAAATAATTACATTTTACATCACACATAGCATTTACATGGTTCCCTTAGGTTCCATCCATTCACTAAAACCAAAAATCATATTGTATGAAACAATAATAATTATGGGGGACCATATAATCATGAAAATAACTTATAGGATGACTAAATAATGAAAAATTATTTTATCAATGAAACATTAGGTTTATCATAATTCATTCGTAGTCATCATCAATTTAAATACTTCATGATGGTTAGTGAATGGTGTTCGTATCTCTAAAGTATATTCCCTTGGAGTGTCTAATCTGGTGTGAAACAGGTCCCATTCTCATGCACTATGTGATGATCGAGTCTAGAAAAATGTTCCCTTTTGGAGTTATTTACACTATTTACCTCTGTTCAATATTTACATCTACTTGTAAAATTTGTAAAGGGATGTAATTTATTAGAAACCAATCACTCTATACTTTAACAGAATTCTAGAACCTTTTTCTATACATTGACTCATCTTTAGACTTATCCTTAAATATGTCCTTAGGGGTATCACTAAGGTTTTCATATCCTAGGTTCCAATATTTAACTAAACCAATCCTCAAATACCATCTATATCAAACCAAGAATGTCATATATAGATATTACATCATTTTTAATTAATATTCATTACATTACACAACACACACTTGAGGAACATAATAGTTTAGTGTGTTTGGAAACATGGAAACACAAACAAAAAGTCCACAGGTAATCTAAATCATCTCCAACTATTATCTTAATTATTACCACCCTTCATTTACATATCATACAAAATACATTTTTTCATAACCTGGGGAAGGTAAACATAATAAAGGGTGAGATCAAATGCTTAGTATGGGTAAACAATGGAGATAAATAATAATAACATGAACATAAGGGTATGAGAATGTGAGAATAACATTTGGAAACTAAACCATACATATCAAAGATAATAATCTTGATTCATGGAATAAATATCGTGAGTTTATAAGACATAAATCATAATGTAATCTAATAAAATTATCCATGAGATCATAACATTGTCAAAAGACATAGATTTTTGGAATATAAATAAGCATAGAAAATCATTTCTGTAGTATTCTAGGTTCACTTCCAAGGATATCAAAGTGGACTGGGTTTTCTCCCCAAACCATCATTGTAGTCAAGGTTTACTCATAAGACCATCATAAAAAACCAATTCAAATTGTTTATTCACATACAAAACAAATTCAAATTGTTGATCCAAATCATATATAATTCAAAAATTTTCAAAAGGTTCTAGGGTCATTATGTTTAAATTGAAACCTATAATCATGAGTTGGAATACCACTCAAGTGTCTATAAATCCCAATATAAAATCAAAGATACCAAATTAGTATGATGGAGTTCTAGGAATTTGGATTCTTCCAAATTGTGGGTTACCAATTGGGTTAGGTCTTGTGAATGGAGTATCCACATGATCATTCTTATGAAACATACTAGAAAAATTGAACTTATGTTAGGGAGTTATTCTAGACTAGCCACATCAAAATAAATAAATAATATGATGAAAATACTCAAAGACCAATGATTAACTGGGTTCTTACTTCCAATCTATCAATTAAAAACAACAAAACTCTATCAACACAAGTTTTTAATACTATATTTCTATGTGTTGGACCTGATCTAGGGTTCTTTCCAAGGTAAAACTAGAGAAGAAATAAGTATAATACGAACAAAGTGTCATACCTTCCATTTCTAGGTTTAGTATCCCAAGATCTAATGAAATCTACCTTTGGATCGAAGAGAAAACTCAAAATCACATACGGTATGGATGATATTAAAGAGAAAATAGAATAAGGATTATGTGAAATACAGGGAAATGGAATTAATAAAACTATTATACAAAAGCTCATTAATAATGAGAATCTAGGTTTTACACCATGAATCTTTGAGTTCTCATAAAAAGTGTAAAATAAATCATCTCATATTATAAACCTAAAAACCATTTGATATCATGAATTAAATATCACATCTTGAATTTATGGTATATAGCCTAAATTAATTTTAGGGATCCCTCCAAGAACCATTCAAATAATGAATAACTATTCATGATATAAATTAGTTCTTATATCTAAAAATCATCTTCTAGTCTATTTTTTCCATCTAAACACCTATAAAACACTATCTCTAATATGAAATAGGGATCTTCGTCCAATTTAAAGGGATTAAACAAATTCTTCTGGAGGAAAATTCCTACAAAAAATGGTATCTTACAATCTCCCCACCATATAATATATCTTTCATATATGTTCTTACATACGTTATTTTTTTGTAATGGTGAAGAACATAGGACACTAGGCCTATATATATGTCTTCTACTTTGAGGTTTTCTCCTCCAAATACCCATTATTACATCATACTTGATCTAGAGGCATAGAATATATTTAATGATTCTTCTCACTATATTCTAAGATATGGATTGAATGCACCTAAAATTATTTATTGACATCATTTTTAATATCATCAACATCTATAACAAGATAAGGCTTAGGTAAATACACTTGATGTTATGGAATTAAGAAAACATCATTTATTCCTCTATATAATTTTGGAAGATCCAAATAGTATTACAGTGGAACCAACCTCTCCACTATCTCAAATGGCCTGACAAACTTGTATACTAGCTTCTCATTTTTTTGAATATTTTGTTTCCCTATCCTAGGTGACACCCGAAGAAAAACCCAACGAATGAACTCAAACTCCAGAGGCCATATTATATGGTCATAATATAGTTTATGTCATCTTTATCTATCCAGTGACCACTTTTAGATCAACTGAATCTTTTCTGAAAACTCATACATGAAACTCAATCCACTAAGAGCTGACTGGAATACTATTAAACAAAATAGAGGTTAAAGGAATGTACTTTCAAAAAAATACTTAAGATGGACCATTTAGATTTATACATTTATTTTACTATTATATTATAACTCAAAAATTTCTAGAAACTAATATATTATAGAAATAAAATCTATAACAATGTCTCAGAACATATCATCCATAATATTAATCATCCACATATATTGGTCATCAGTATGAGGATGTTAGGTCATACTCTGGAGAACATTCAATCCAAATTCCTTCTAAATTCCTAGATAGAATTAGGGTGTCAAATGTGGATCTTTATCTCCAATGATACCCCTTAGAACAACATGAAATAAAACATTCCATTATATAGATATACATCCTAGATCATTGATGATAAAAGTATCCCCAATAGGTAAGAAGTGATCCAACATCACCAGTAAATCCATGATCACCCAAAATGAATCAATTTTCCGAGTTTTTCATGTTAATCCTCTTTGTTATTCCACTGTGTCATCATCCCACATCCATTCTAAAATGGGGAAAATATTCAATCATAGAAAGCCTCTAATCCTCATACTCCACCAGATGTTAGGTTAAATATCTCACCACAAAGACTGTTATATCCTTCTTCATCCTTGGATACTAGTACTACCCATGGTGATTTGGATTCTTATTTTATATACTAATATATACCACCCATTTAGAGGTCGGGAACACCCTAATCATATCCTCACACAATCCAATATAAAACTATTCTCACTCATAGATAATAATAATATTATCACCATCATGATAAAATCGTGATGGTGGATTCCCACTATATAATATTTCCCTTTGAGATAATCGCCTAAAATCAAATAATTTTTCTCTCTTGATATGGTCTAGGAGAATGGTTATAATGGATATTGAAGATATAGATTCTCATCCCTGGTATTTTTGAACATCTATATTTATGTCTCTAAAGAGATACATAAACTTATACCCATCCCAAGTCTCCCATAATTACCCTATGTATATCCAACAGATCAAGGAATCGATATTGGAATTTTCCTTTCATAGAGTGTAGGAAAACTCAATGTCAAAAGACCACACATACTTGATGAACCTCCTCTACTTAAGGACCAAGTCCCACTATGAAAATATTTACATGAATTTCTTGTAATTCATATACTATAAAAACCTCTCACCTAGAAGATAATATCTCCAGTATCATAGGGAGTATAACACCATTTCCAACTACATATCATGAGTAAGATAATTCCTATATTTAAATTTCAAATTCCAAGATCCCTAAGAAAATAATCAATCCTACTACATCCAAACTAATCTAAGTGTAACTACATATGTGTCATAGTACATGGTATATTCCATACCAGGATTAGTTAAGGTGAGTATTTTTATTGAGTTTGACTATCTCTTTACCACTTGGAAAGCCCTATCACAAGTATCTAACTAACGAAACATCACCCATTTGGTATACACTAAAACTGATTCTTCTAGATTTTTGATGTCCAAAAAAAGTCTACTAAAATCCTAATAGACCTAGAAAGATATAAATCTAAAATAAATTATTGGGCTGCTTCAATCATACAATATATGAAACCTTATATGGGTCTATTGACATTACAGAATCTGAGATAACGTGACCCAATATGCGAGGTTTATTGATTTGGAAACTATATTAAGATTTCATGGAATAAATTTTATGTCACTTTGGGTACTAATTATGATGCGAAGATATTGGGAATTACTGTATGTATAGTTAGAGTACATCAAGATGAATTTGAATAATGACACAAAATACTACTCTAGAAATATATGCAATTTCCAATTCATCATGCCCATGAATACAATTTGAACATTTTTTTCAACAAAACAACATCACCACAAACTCAAACATGCTATATCTACTCCTAAAGGTTGTCTAAGTTATGTATAAAGGTATCACTCTCAACTAATGGTACATTGACCTCAATTCAATATTTGAGAAAATATAGTCACCTCCCAATTGATTTAAGAGACCATAAATGATTAAAATTATATAAAGGGTTCATGGGAATCATCTAGTTCAATCATTGATAATGCAAATACGTGCACAAAGATCATTCATCCGTCTTGGTAAAGATCATGGGAGAATAACATAGTAAATTACTCGGTCATATTAATCCCCTTTCTTATAAATCATCCATATGAAATTTTAACTCCTGAATCTTTGATGGTGTCATCCTATAAGGTGGGATAAAAAGTAGATCAACTCCTATCATCAACTAGATAGTGAAATTTATCTCCTTTATGGTGAAGATTCAAAGAAATATTTTGGAAAGATGTTGTAAAAGAGGTCAAATACTAGAGGAAAAGTAATTTTCCAAACCCCACAACATCTAGAGAAAAGGCTTACTATATAATCCTTGAGACAATCCAAACTATATTTAATTATCTCCTCGAACTAGTTTGAAAATCATATTACCCTAGTGAATATAGTTACCACCTTCTAAAGAAAAAATAGTAACAATCCCCTATTAACACTCTATATAATCATGGTAATAACTAGTAAATCCATAAGCATAATCAAATAAAACAATTCTATTCACAATATAAATAATTCACTTAGAAAATAGAATCCACTAATTTGAAGAGAACTCCCCTTGTAATGTTGGATACCCCTATTCACACCCCTATTAGTGTTTTTATGGTTATAATAACATCCAATATCTCAAAAACCAACCCCAATCCATTTAAATATCAACCAAATAAAAATGAATGAAATTATACTTCAAAAAAACATAAAAATGGGTCGATGATATAAGAATCATACATATGAAAGTGGAAGATCACAAATCCTTACTAGTCGAGGTAGACTATATAACATGAATCTAAATCACCCCTCTACCTAGTAAATCAATATGATTTATTGATGATGATCTATTAAGATGATACTACTCCTCCTATGTTAGGGTACCATATCCATAGAATCCATATAAGAACCCGGTGAAACTTCATTTACCTACCTTATAAGGGATAGATGAGCCCTTCCCAAACCTAAGTTTTGGCCATATTCCTCTATCACCATTCTACTACAGAGGTGTCCCACAAAACCTCTATAGTGGGTCCAAACTATTGCAAGAACAATAATCTGTTTTAGGGTCATAACAATGAGGGTTCTTTTGGATAGCTCTTGTATATTGATATCACTTATCTTGGATTCAATTTGGAGATTTCTACCCACTCATTTGGCCACTCTTCCCACCAATTCTTTGGTGGTAACTTTAAAGATATGCTTCTTAGTGCCCGAATAAGATCTCTATGATCTCCTTTTGGAGAATTTATAACCACTAATTATGGACTATTTCTGGTTTCCTTTAGTTTTAAGACACCATTTCATAATGTTTTTTATTTTTATCAGGTGAAGTAAGTTCACCCATGACTTTATATCATTCATAATCCAATAATATAAAATCTTTTTTATGGTTGTCTAATTAGATTCCTAGGATAAAGTAGAATGTTTTAGGTTAGTGAAGTGTTTTACACAGTTCATCACTAACATTATCCCATATTTAGGGTTCATGAATTATCAATCCCACCCACCCCTAAGTTTCCATGAATATATGTGGATCAAGAACATCAACTAAATTTATTTCTTTTTTAGGTCTTTTTATTTCCTGGATTTCTCATAGATTTCCCCCTAGAGCATGGTTGGTCATCATTGTATATAAACTAAAAGCATCAGCCTCATTTTTATTGGTTTCTATAGGTGTTTTAACATATTCTTGAATGAATCAATCTAGAAGTCAACTACTTGGGGGGCCCTCCCTTTATAGTGAATGTATGTGGAAACTATACGTAAAAATCTGTCGTCAAGTTAGACATTGATGTTATGGTATAATTAGTCTCCCTTTCCATGGATCTCATGACCCTCATTAGATTATCATGAAGTTTTATATCCATCTTATTCCATTGGTTTTTTGGAACTTTCCACTAATTTATCTTATATGTGTATTGATTGCCACTATACTTGCACTCAACCCAAAGTGAGGGCGGTGGTATTTCCTCTATATATACCATCTCACTCCTTAAATCATGAGATATATCCCAAGGGAAACCTCAAAAGGTCTGGATATCAATTGAGAACCATCTACATAATGTTACTCCAAAATCTGGATTATTAAGTTATTTTACATGTAATAAAACATCCAATTATATATTTTTATCAAATATAAAAGGGATCGCTTTTCGAAAATCACATAAGATGATATATCACATGCAATAAAAATGTCCATATCACGAAAAATTCATATCTAAATATATCATAATGTGCCTACCATGATTCACCAATACCCACCTCCTGTCGTGATATACCATGAGTAAAATCGGATAAAATATTATCATCACATAATAATTGAATCACAAAAATTAGAATATCATCACAACTATTACATGTGAATATCAAGAACACCAACCCCATCCATCGGCACTTGTATTTTTCACCTATAAAAGTTTTGATAATCCCATACATGATCTAATTAGTGAGCACCAACACATTTTAGTCTCCAACACACTTTCCTAAAATAGTGAATAAATCGAAAATACTTGACCTCTGATACCACTTTGAAATGTCACCGGTCCAATGCTCCCTTATATGATCGAGATAGGTAGTTATGAGAACTCAAGTGTGCCTCCTCTAATGATAAATCAACTGACTCTTAGCAATAGTGTAAGGAATATATCAGAGAGATAATAGCCTCTATAAAATAGTGAAAATATCACCAGTAATAAGATAAAAAACAATATAATTAAACCACTATATGTCTAGTAAAAATCAAAATACCAAATAATAATAATAAATCATTTCATTCCGTAATTTCTATCAATCAATATGAGATATTTAAATTCATAAAAGTAAACTAAAGTAACCAATTATCATAATAATTGTAACTATTTTGATTTCAATTATCATTTAAGTTCAATTACAATTACACATATCATCAGGTCCATATTTGATCAATTATTTATACTAATTCCAATTAAATTCCAATTTTCCACTTTTAATACTTGTAATTTATTCCCAAGAAAATCATCACCATAACCAATTTAAGAAAATTCGAATTACACATATCAAAAAGATTCACATCATTGAGAAATATCATTACTAACTACCAATTATTAAAGTTGATCTAAGTTTATTCTGTTCTAATTCCATCATAGATTCATGGGTTGAAACACAACCCATTCCATCAAAAGTCATAATCTCAACAGAAATAGACCAAATGAGTCTGACAGATGTATATGTATATAGTTTCATAAAAACAATGGGTTACATTTTGGGTTAGTTCATGTACACTTAATTCTAGTATGAACTCACATATTTTACATACAAAAAAATAGAAAAACAATTGGTTGTTTTTCTAGACCACGGACCTCAAAATTATATAAATATGACAAAAATACTCAAATACCAAGTTAGAGTAGGGTTTTTTTACATCTTCTATTTAAATTAAAATGAAATATTCTTTTCAGTAAAAGTTAAAAATCTTATATTCAAGTGTGGAAGTACCAATCAAGGGTTATTATTAAGGTAAAACATAGAAAAAATGTCGGAGAAGAAGAACCCATAGGCATGACTTCTATTTCTAGATCTAGTACACCATGATCTAATGAAATTACACTTTAAAACAATGATTACTTCAAAAATCACCTTAGGGAGGGATAGAATTTAAATGAAAATTAAAGGAGTATTAGGGGAAATTCATGGCATGAAATTTAATTAAACAACTATACATGACCTCAGTAATTATGTGAATCAAGGATTCATACTATGAATATTCGAGTGATCATAAAATCATACATGACATCATAAATGAGTCACCAGACCTTAAATTATAGAAAACCAATTAACTTCATAAATGACATCATATGTTGTGAACTGATTATTATAATAAAACCATTCATAACCTAAATTAATATTATAAAATCTAGCCAAAACAAATAATTTTATGATTAATCATTCATGGAGTGAATTCTCTCCTATAGCCAAATTTAATTTTCACCTCTTTTTCCCTTCAAAAACCTAGTAAACCAAAACCCAGTAAGTAAAAAGGTGTTATCCTCTATATTTATGGGACAAAAAAACAAGGGGTAATGCATCTAGGATAATATTGGATCATATACAACATATTTTTTTATAAACAAGAAATCTAAGGTATGTAATTCTCTAAAGTATAATATTTTGAAAAAAGGGTAGTTATGTGGATGGTATTCTTCTTGTAATAACATTTAATGATTAATTTCAGTAAAAAATAATGCCTAAAATAATTTTTTTATTTTCAGAATAATATTGAGTTTCTACTTTATCATAACAAGATGTGATGCAATATGTTATGTTCATCGATATTTCACTAAAATAAACACCCAATGGTCTACATAAATTAAATATACTATAAAATAATGTTTTTAGACAATGAATTTTGGAATAATTGTGATTAAAATGAATATTAAATAGAATAATAAAATTAATTCTTGAACATAAATCTTTGTTAATGAATATTTTAGTTGAGAAAATTTTGGGTTGGAACCAAAATAAGTGTATGAAAAAGTTTATCCTATAATTATTGATTAAAATGTAGTAACCATTTATAGAAGATTACAAATGGAATTTAAATATTTTTAAATTAAAATTAATTGTGATTATGTTTATCTAGATTATCATCATTCAATATTCAAAAAATAATGTTTTTGAATATAATTGTGTTTTGATTAATATTCAAAAAAATGAGTTAAAAAAGTATTTTTCTATGTTGTAAGTTGACTTTGATGTTTCAAGAATCTATAATAGAATTTAACTTGATTTATGAACATGTGAAAAATAAGAAGCTTAAATTCCATGTCAATTTAATTTTATGGTGATATGAATTAGTATATGAAGATTTGAGTTTCCTTTTATACTTCTTAGTAGGTTTGTGTGTTTATGAAGTAGAGAAACTCTAAACTTTAATTCAAACAACCATTATTATAAAATTAGAAGGGTTGAAGATGATATGTCATTACAGTAATAAATATTCTGACAATAATGTTCCAACTTACTAGAGTAAAAATAGATGAGTGATTGGAAGTGTACCATCTAAAAAATAAATTATAAAAAAACTATTATATATAGAGTTCATAGAGATTATATTACAATGTTCCAATTTGATGTTGTTTGAGAAGTAGGATCAAATCTTGTAATTAGTTGAAACCATTAATATTTATTTTTCAAAATAAAAGGAATGCATGAATGTAGTTTAATAATTTTTATTCACTTTAATTATATATGGGATATTTTCTGGATTGATTTGAGTCATCATGATAAGGACGTTCCTTATATTATATTCCTATATTCTTTATCATATAAAATAACATCAATGTAAATAGTTGAGTTATTCCAACCATCGATGAAAAAATTATAATGTATGAAAATGAAAACTGGTACCATATATTTATTCTATTATCTTTGTGGTAATTTATATATCTATAATATGATTTGAAACCATGGAAGTAGATGTTTATTAATCTATTAAAAAAATTGAGCTTCATGGAAAATATCAAAATTTAATTCTACTATATTTAAGAAAAAAAGTTTATATAAAGGTATTGGGTATATAAAATATGAAAGAAACATGGGACAGACAAAAAAGGATCATTGTGGGAATTTAAAATTAAAGGATGAAAAAAATTCAAAAATAGAGAATAAAGAACCCATATATCATGATGGTGGAAGAATAAAATATTACTGATTACATCACCTAAGTGAATAAAATATTCCACAACCCTAGAGGATTTTATGATGTCTTGAAAGAATTAACTATTATAAAAAATATATTATAAACTTTTAGGAAATTTGTTATTATAAATTCTATACATTAAAATATAGAAATAGTTTGTCTCTTGATTAAAAACATAACATGCATCTTAAAAATGAAATGAGGAGAGTTCCAACATTTAAAAAGAAGATTAAATAATAGATGTATTTTGAAACTATGTAGAATATAAAAAATATTAGAACTCAAAGATGAGGTAATGGGATACATGAATAAAAATACGAGGAAGATGACCATTAATAGAATAACAAGATTATATCATTTATCTATAGGAATTTTTGAAAGGGACAAGGAAATTACAATGTAAATTAACAATCTAAATTTTTTGGGGGAATTTTACATTTCATAATATTATTTTGGAATAATAAATATGGAGAATATGATAAAGATAATTCTGATGAAGAAACTCAGAGAATGAATTGGGGTAAAAGTTTCAATGAATTTAATAAATCTTCTAGATGTAAGAAAATTTTCATCGAAAGTAACAAAATAATTATTTTGAGTAAAAGGAAAGTGTATTATTCTATAAAAAACATTTCATTATAATATGGATTTTTAGTGATGTTCATAGATTTTATATATATCTTTAAAATTAGGGAATATGCTTCTAGCTATGATAAAAAAGAAGGCGAAGAAACTTATATTGAATATTTGTTAAAATCATAATTTGAGTCATGTCTTTATCAAATAATTAAACAAAAGAAATAATCTAGATTATTGAATATGTGAAGTTGAATAAAAATTAAGTAAAATAAGAATTCATAAAAAATTAAGATGCATGTATAGAGGAAATTGAAAACCTCAAAATTAATGATAAATAATAGGGGAAAATAGTGAAAGGCCCTGATAAAATACTTATAGATAATGAAAAGGATAAATTCAAGACACAATCATGATTTCGTTAGGTTGAAAATACTTTTAAAAATATGAAAATAAATTTGAAAAATTTTTGGAAGCGAAGGATGAAATATCTCTAGTTGCTGAAATAACTCATCTAAAAAGTAAGTAAAATATACATCCAATAAATTTATTTTTTTATATAATTTTACTCACCATGAATATTTAATAACCAAAAATGGGATATATTGTTTTACTAAATTATATAATAAATACTTCACAAAAAAATAATTTATCAATACCTTCTAGAATAATTTTTCCTCAGGCTAAAGAAAAAATATATTAAAATATACATTAAATCTAAAAAATGTTTACATTGGTAAAATTTATAATACTAGTAAAGTTAATGGTTAAAAGGATATTTTTCATAATTTGGTGTATTTAGAAACAAATTATATTAATTTTGGCCCAACAAGTCTCTCTCAGGGTGTAGGAAAGAACCAAGGGGTAGAAAAAATGTATGAAAAAGGAGAGATTTATTAAATTAAAAGGAAGACAAAAAATAATATCCATCAAATGTTAAAAAACACTCATTAAAAAATAAATTTTATTTCCTAAATGAAGTTTGGGGAATGTGGGACTAACCAAAAAACCTTTTGAAATATATCATGGAAACAATATCGAGAAAGATTTTTATACCATAAAAGAAATGGAATTAGGGATATGAAAGATTGATGATAAATATTTTATTATTGAAATTTCTATAAAGGATTTAAAAAAGAATAAACCATAGATACCTGATACTGGTTTTTCCTCATATTGAAAAGGTGATTTTAAAATATTTATAAACATTAAATTACATGAGAAAAAATTCATCACCTTTGTAAATAACTGTTCCACTAAAATATAAGGAAATGGTATGAACAAAATTTCATATCATAAGCTATAGTAAAAGGATGTTCTAATTTTTTAGACATATACACAACGTACTATTTTTTATATATAATAATGATAATGGGAATCAATTTTTTCATAGAAAATATTCAATATTGATTTGATGTTTGAAATATGGAAAAGTTTTTACTAAGGGAGAAAGAATCAGCAATAACATATTCTATATAGGCAATCCTCAAAATTAATTATATTTGAATAATACGGATGAAAAAAAGTTATGGCACTAGATAATTGGTCATCACTAAAATAATTGTATGATTAAAATTTAAACGGAATATTTCATTATTGATTTACTACAAATAAAGAGGAAAGTTGGGGTTATTTTTCAAAAATTTCAATAAAGAAAGAATAGTTAGTGTAAGTCATAAGAATGATGAAATTTAGTCCACCAAACACTTGAGATCATACATTATGACCTATCTAGTATGATGATATATCAATCAATAAATAGTGGTTTTTAAACTGTTACTTTCATTGATGCTTTTACTCAGATGTCCAAGTTAATGTTCATGAACCATAAATCAGAGGTTTTTGAGTCATTAAAAAAAATACATAAGGTATTTTGAGAATCAGTTGGGTATAAATATTCTAATTTTCAAAAAAAATGAAAAGGATTAAACATGTAACACTTTCATGTATTACCTAAAGAAATATATAATTTAATAATAGTTTAGTACCACTTACACTCTTCATCAAAATAGAGTATTAGAGAGGAAAAATATAATTCTAGTTGATATGGGAATAATAATTCTCTTATAATATAAACATTAAAAGTTCATTGGGATAGATTTTATAAGTATATTTGTAGGTGTTTAAAATAGATGCTTGGTTTAACTGAAATGAAAATTAAGCCCCTATGAAATGTGCCATAAGAAGAATCCTTCAGTGAAGTACTTTATGATTTTTTAGAATCCATTCTTATTAATTATTAAAAATATATTTTTTTTTAATATTGATGAAAATGTGGAGGAAGGTTTATTATTGGGATATAAATCAAATACAAGAAACTATTTGTTATAGAATAAAGGGACATATATTTTCATCAATTCCTTCGATGTAAAATTGATTAAATACAAGTACACCTTAATATAAATTGTTGAACATGATGTGTGTGGTTTAAAGGAAGATATAATGATACCTTATTAAGTATATAATGATAAGGAATGTGACTAAAGGACTAAACTTATATGGGTTGATTCTGATTAATCCATTGAGAGGGATAGTAAGATCGGAAGAGAGATACTAAATTTCATTACAATATAAAATTTAATTTGTAAAATATAATAAAAAAATAGGAAGCTCCCTTTTATAATAGATGGAAATTATGGGTTGAGAAACAATCATAACTTATATCAAAAGTGCAACCACAATCCATTTCAAAATAAGTTGCGCAAGAAGAAATGTCAGACATGGTGAATGAATATTTAGATCAAATTATAAAAAATGACACATGATATCTTTTTCCTCTATTAGAATGAAATAATTATATAGTAAAAAAATGGGTGTTCATAAATAAACTCAATTAAAAGGGATAAATTTTTATGAATAAATATAAATTGGTTTATCGGGGATAATCATAGGTAAACATGCTTTTTTAAGAAACTTTTCTCCTGTTTTATGAATTGAAACCATAAAAATATTTTTTTTCTATTTAAAATCATTGAAACTAAATCTCTATCCAATAGACATTATGTAATAATTATTTAATAGAAAGAATTAAAATTATGTTTACATCATGTAACCTAATGGGTTCATACATGATAATTATGGAACCATGGTGTGAAAACTAGAAAAATATTTGTATTTTTTAATTTGGCCCCTCATGTCTGGTATTTAAAATTTGATAGTTTCTGGAATATGTTGACAATTTATAAATTTAAAGTTGAGAAAAAATTATATGTTAATTATGTGAGTATGGGTACCTTAATTTTATTGGTTTATGTAGATGGAATAATTGTTTTCAATTATTGGGATAAAATAAGTAATGGATTTTTTGAACAGTTAAACATGAACATTGAAATTTCACTTCTTTGAGAGTTGAATTTCATTATTGGACTACAAGTTATATAGAAGGAAAGATACATATACTATTTTTAAGAAAGGTATGTCAAATAATTACTAAAATAAATTTCGAATGGAAGAATCCCAGGAAGTTATCACACCCATAAAAGTTGGTGAGAAAATGAGAAAAGAAGAAACTAGGGAAGGTTTGAATATGAAGGAATTTTGGAAGTTAAAAAGATATTGTAATAATCATACTATATAAATACAAGCCATTGATTATGTAATAATTTTTTTATATATCATAGTTATATGATTGAATTCAATATGTTGAAAGGAAAAACATTCGTCTGTAATTTTAAAGAAAAATAAAATTATGGCCTGATGTATTGATAGAGTAATGAGAAGAACATACTTAGTTTCATTAATGTTATTTGTGATATATATTATAATTATTAAAATTAATCATCAAGAGGAATGTTATTCTTGGTAGAAATTTGTGAGATACCGTATTGTAAAAAAAAATTTAAGTTACTTGGAGAATAATGGGTAAAAAATATGTTTTCACAACCCAAGCATGTACAAAATTGAGATGGATGAAAATCCAACTCAATGATTTGAGGGTAAATATTAAAAATTCATTGATAATTATCTATGATATTAAAAGTTTAATTGATCTATCTAAAATAATGGTGAAACATTACAGATCTAAATACATAAATAAAAAGTATCATTTCATTATGGGAAGAGTTTCTAGTAGAGATGTAAATATTGTGTACATATAAATAAAAGATAAAATTATTGATGTTCTCAATAAAGATATACTAAGAGAAATATTTGAGTAATTGAGGATGAAAAATCATGTTTATCCACTTTCATTGACTTAATAAAGTTCATGACAAACACAAAGTTTTCTTTGTATTCTATTTTTAATGTGGGGGAGAAGTAAAAATATTTAATTTATCTTTTTTGAGTCTGTAGCTGGTGTTATCATAGAAAAGTACTGTATAATTTCATATGTTATAATTTTTTATGTTAATTGAGGGTGAGTAATGGCAATATCATGGTAATGTTTTTTTAGTAAGAGATAAAATTATCTCAAAAAACAATTCTAAATATTGTAGTGTGTTTCCAGGACACCTCCCTATTATAATATTTTTGATTTGATAAAATTTGAAAAAAGAGTTTTTGATTGTGTTTCCAAAAAAATCCAGACATAGATATTGTTGAACCTTTTCAACGATTTAATAATTTTGTTTCAACATTTTCTCTTTGAATTATTTTGTATTTTAGACAAAGATGAGAATTCACATAAATAAAATATTTTTCATGGTAGTGTTTTAAGTTCAATGGATGGATCATATTGTGTGTCCCACCATTCGAATTGGATAAATTCATGTGTTGTGGATTGATTTTTTTGAATGAAGTAATATACAAAAAATAATTTTTGGAATGATAAAATTTCAAAAAATGTTGGTTCTATGGATGGTTTTGTTATTATAAGAAACAAAGAAGATTTTACCATACTATGAACTAGGTAAATAGAAGAACATTGAGTTGTTTATTTCCTTAAGAATAATTAGTTTTTAAATTTTTGAAAAAATAAGTGTTGTAATCAATTATATTCATTATAAATATAGTTCTATAGAATAAAAATTATATAGTTCCACTAAAGTAAATATAGTAGACACTAAGTGTTTCAAAATATGAAATTCAAAAGAGTAAAGAACAAAAGGAAGTCGAAATGTATGGATTTAATTAATTATTTTATAATTTTTTTGAAGGAATATTTGACTTGAGAAAAACAAGTGTAAAATGTTGAAGAATAGTTAAAAAAAGTAAAAATTTAATTATTGATTACATTAGAAAAACCTTTTCTGAAAGAATATAAATAAAAATTAAATTTTCATAATGTAAAATTAATTATTATGATATTGAGATACATGGTCATTGTTCAAAATTTATGAAATCACATTCATGATGATTGTCATGTTTTAAGGAATATTTGAAAAAGTAGAGTTAATACAATATTATGTGTATATTTAAGTCGACTCTAATGTTTTAGAAAACATCAAAGGTGTTAATACTAAATAATGAACATTGAAAAAATGAGGCATTATAAATACATGAATTTTCAATTTTTTGGGGACATGCCTATGTATATAAAGAGGTGGGATCCATTGAGACATTGTGTTGTGTTTCTGAGATTACTGACCATAGAAACTATAAAGGTGGGATCTAATAAACATTTTTAGAAAATAAGAATATTATATGAATACTTTTCATTATATAAATACTTATACTAAGAATAATGTGACATATTTCAGAAGAACATAGATCAAAATGATCAAAAGTATTCCTTATGATAAATTATGTTCTAGGAAAAATATTCATGAAATAGTTCATTAATAATATATTTATAAGTTACAAATTTCTTTGTCTCACTAGAATAATGAAATCATGTATATTTTGGGAACAAATAATATGTCCTATAGGGTTATACATGGATCTTAATAAGAGTTAGATCATTTTAATTCACTTGAATTATTTTTTGCATATCCTAGGATTGATGAGAGTATAAAAAACAGAATAAGTGTCCACTACTGCTAATCCTTTTAAAATTGTGGGTTCCTAACATTTTTTTCCTCATTATTGCATGTAGTTAAGGCTCACTTATATTGTTAAAAGGATCTAATATTCAATAATATATAGATAAAATTAATGAAATTGTAAAATATCGCCACCAATTTAACCCCCACATCTTAGTGGTTTAAATAATCTTGGGAACTTAAATTATATAAAAAATATATTTTTTAATATATTAGATAAAAACAAAACGACATTAATAAATTAATTTTTAAATAAATAACCCCTTCACCATTATCACAGTCATTAAATTTCATATTATTAATCATAATTTTATAAAAAAAATAAAATTGAACATATTACATAATATGAAAATTTTGAATATTGTGAAATCAATTAGGTTGGATTTAATTTCTATAAGTGATGAAAACTATTTTTTTACATCGGTGAATAAAACTATTTTTAGAGTAAACTATTACTTATGTTTCCAAAATGATAAACATGGGTTTTATAAATATAATATTGTAATTTTAATGATTTATTTTACATTATAAATATATTTTTAATAAATATGATTTAACAAATATTTAATTCATTCTTGTATTATGATAATGTCATAAAAGTGAATCTTTTAAAAAATTGTTTATTTTTTCAATATTCAATTACAAATCACATAATTATGAATAAATAAAAACATTTAATATTAAGATATTTTTTTGGGAATAAAAAATGAAGTTCGAATTATCAAATTTAAATCCTAAAATTAGAAAAACTGTCTTTTAAATAAACATACAAAAATAAAAATCCAAACTTTATTAAAAATAAACTTCTAAACATTAACCTTTAATAATACTATTTTATACAAATTATAAAATTAAATTATATTAATAAATTATTTAATATTTTTAAATATTATTTATTATTAAATTAATTTTTTAATAGTGATTGATATTATATATTTGGATAAAATACACAACACTTAAAAACAATTATTTTAGAAATAATAAACTTTAATATTAAATCATACTAATTATTTTCATTTGGATGTACTAATTTTATTTTATTAATATCATTTTATTTACTATAGGATTTATTATTATTAAATTTTATGTATAATAATCATCAAATATGATGAGGCTCATTGTAGTTCGATGTTGCGTGTGAAACAAGCTATCAAAATAGTGTTTATTTGAATGAAAATTTTATAGTAAAATCATGTTGTGTTATAGATGTTATATATAGGGTAGATACATAGGTAAGGATCATAACTCATAGAATCTGTGTCTATGATGGAATTTGGTATTTAATGGGAATTAGGCAAAACATTAATTAATAAATCTTGTGTATTATATATTTTTGGGTTTAGGGACTCACTAATAATTTTATCTTTTGTAGATATGGATTATGATTTTCATTTATGCCATGTTAATGTCGATGATGTTATATATGAAGTGCTATTAGTTAACTACAGATGACAGTTTGCTGATGACTATGATTCTTAGAGGAAGACGCTTCAATGATTTCAATTTTAAGGCCTCGTGTGGGCTTGATTTACGATAGAGTGACAGTGGATTGGTTAGAGAAGGTGGATATTTCATTCCGTTAAATACTTACTCAAGAGTAGTACTAGGTTTTTTGGGTCATTACTGTGCTATGTAGGGAATATCAATAGTGGTTATTCTTGTTCCCAAGGGTTCTTAAGGATTCAGTGGTTTCATGGGAATAGTTTTAAGATTAGTTTTTTGTCTGGTTCCTTTCATCAACTATAAATACTGCCTATCAGTGTAAGATTCTTACTATCCACTAGGGGATTTATATTGTGTAGGATATTAGTATTTATTCCAACAAACTTCTATATCATTCATCATAACTTTTTTCCAAAAGGGTATGATATGGAGATGAATTTTGATGAGGCCTTACATATAAACATCCATCGTTTGGTCATCTCATTTAATTTTAGAATATATCTTAAGGTACTTTAGAAATAAGAGGTTTTTGATATGATAATAAATAGGACCAGATCATCTCTAGTGGGGATTTTTTAGGAATCTCTATATAGTAAATATATATCTATACAATATTAGTTTCACGGTTGGAAGAAGTATTATATAGAAGGGATCTGATTCTAACAATGTTCACCCTATTTAACTAGGGACAATAGTTCATAGCTATTTATTATAGGATCATACATAAATTTATTTTAATTTGGATGTTGAAGCCATATAAAGATCAATTTTTCAACTTTCCACTACCATTACTATAGATATGGTGGCCCAATTTTGGTAATGTCATTATAGCAGTATCCTATGAGGCCATAGTAGTTTTAACATCTTAGAATTTACATGGATTTTTTTCAATATTATATGGAATTATTTTGAGACAAGGTGCTGAGACGTCATGTGATTCTAAGGTCTAGTGTTCCCGGAATGATTTTTTGAAAAATTTTAAACTATAAATAGCGTGAGTGAGAGGTTTTATTGAAGAAAGTTGAATATCTTCCAAATGTGTGTCCAGATCAAAAATTTGAGGGAATTATTGGGTTCAGAGCAATTAGTTTACCTAAACTATACATAACATTGGTTGGGATGGGTTGGCTATGAAATATAGATTTTGGACATATCAGTAACAAAATATCTAATGAAAATTTATTATTTCTATGCATTAACATTTTTTGTTTTTATTATACTTTTTAAGTGTCTAGGTTCATCCTAATAACCTAGTAATTCTTCTAAGATGTGGAAAGGAAACCCTCTATAAAAACATCAACAATAGATCGAGCAGATCATGGATTGTTGTGCCAGTGGAGTTGGAGGATTTCATAGACTATGAAAAACAATCATTATTTATCAATGATAATTCCAAACTTGTGGTAAGGCATGTGTTTAATTTGATTGTTTAACATTTATTTGTATCCTACGATTAATGTGAATCGATCCATGAATGGATTGATTCACAGGTCATGTGTATTGTGGGATTGGGATTTTTTTGCAGGGATTTAATGGGAGAAGAATCTTTGTTATTATCCATTATACATGTATACTTATTAAAAGGAAGAATAAAGGTCGACTTGAACAAAGGTCGGGATTCGTTCTTTGGGTGTTCGTGGTTCTTTTTCCAATTCCCTATTCTTTGTGCTTTCGTTGTTGGACCCTCTTGGTCATAGCTCAACGTTGTTAAGTGGATCTGCGTATGTTCAAATGCCCAGTTCAAATTTGAATTGATATTAGAAGCTGAATTGGTGAGGACTGAAATATGACACACCAAAATCTTCCATTGTTTTGAAATCTGAGCATTGGAGGTGTCCTGGTGGTCTGTGGAAGGGGCCACTGGTGGTGGTCCGCAGAAGGGAACTCCGACATCGCTCTGACATGATAGTCCAACGAGGTGAAGTGGTAGAAGTGTGGTGGTGTGTGGAAGTGCAGATTTGGGGATGGAGGTGATAGTGGCTAGAGTCGATTAGAGGCATCATCAACATTAGGAGAGGCGGGGACACAAAGGATAGAGCATAGCCCTGTAGGAGCCCACGATTGTGGTAGGTGGGATCGTGATAGAAATACAGTGATTATGCTGCCTACGTGGTAGGGGGATATTATGCGGAGGAGCTGGGCTGGCCGCATGGAACACGACATAGAACCATGTTGATAGGGGAGGCACATGGTCATGGTAGACCGCATGCAGTGAAGCAGGCCGACCTGCGTTCATGTGGGAAAGGCCAGGGGAGACGGGCTGGCCTAGCGGCCCAGTGGGCCATATCATGTGGCCCAATGGGCCAGACCAAGGGGCTCAATGGGGAGGACAAAGCATCCAAATGGTCTGATTTGTACCATGATGGTCTGGGCTAGGTCCAACGGGTCGAATAAAATCCAAACTGGACCCGTGATGGACCCATTCACTAAAACAACCATAACATTCAAATTGTATGTCCGTTTGAAGAAACATTTACTACGTTAGGAACCTTGAGATGAGATGTTAATTTTTATATAATCTAATTTAGTTTTTGTTTAAGTTTGAAACTATGTAATATCATGAGGAGTGGGTTCTCTCGGATCGAGCACACTATGAGTCAAATCCTATGGTTGCATGTGACCTCAAGACTATGTGTTTAATCTGGACAAATTGTCTCATTGGGACTGAGTTTCTCATCAGGAATGAGTGTATCATAGGTACTGATTTTCTTATAAGGACTAAGTGTATCATGGGGAATGAGTGTCTCATTGGCACAAAGTGTATCATCGGAAGTGAGTGCCTCATCAGTATTGAGTGTCTCATCAGGAGTAAGTGTCTCATTGGGACCACCTATTTCCTTTAGGCTAGATGTTTTATCGATACTGGGTGGTTTTTGGATTATGGTAGATAGTCGTATTTTTATACTATATAACTATTCATTTGAGAAATAACTGTGTATTTATTCATGGTATAATTAATATATTTCTTATTAGTATTCCTTTGATATTTGGGGTTTCCTAATGAGTGTTGTTTTACTCACCAAGACATGGTATTTTCTTGATCGTGTCATGTCTTGTACAGATGGTCAACAATTTTAAGGAGTCCTAGGGGGACCATGACTAGGTGGTTCTTAGAGTGACCAAACTGTAAAGGTGTTCTCCTTCGGCTTTAGTCAGTTTTCTTATACCTACTATTCCAGTAGGGTTTCCTGTGAAGGGTTTTTAGAACTTGTGCATTCACTTTCCAAACTTTTTTTGGGTTGTTTTGTATTCTAGCTCTATTTAATTTCCAGTTTTCTAATTTCCTACTATTTTGTCAGTATCTTTGTGGTATTGATTATTTTTTAATTATTTTTATACATTTAATAATTTTGTGGTTGGAGATGTGACAGTGTGTACATGAACTAAGTAAAATGCCTCCCATTTGTGGGATATGCCTACTTAGTGCTAGTCACTAGCCCCTGGACTATTGGAGGTGGGCTTAGGATAGTCACTGAATGGGCCCTTCTGGGACAGGTTTTTATAGAGTGGTATCATAGTTTTCAATTCTACCTATATAACCAAGAGTCTATGTGAATGGTTTGGGGCAACAATATTACGTGTTTTGAGTTTGAATTTTAGGCCAGGGAGTCCAGTATTGGTGTGGTAGTCAACATATCTATACCCAGGGAATCTAAATTCTTCTTTTCAAATTGGAACATGAAAAAACTAGTTGTATAAAAAAATTTGGTACATGCATCATATAGGATTTGGGTGTGTTATCATGTCCTTCATGAGCCAGCTCACTAGGTATACTTGATTGGATATCGTACATCTTATTCTTTTTTAGGATTCCTCCATGTTTCCATCTTATCGAGATTCTATTGCATGATAATGAGGATGATCCTAATAGAGACAAGGAATCATTATAGGGGCATTTACCAGAGATAGATTATCTGGGTGGCTTACCAGCGGTACCACCACCCATCGAGAAACAGTTACTACTAGCACCACTAGTAGAGGATGCACACAAGATGGGTGCATTTCATGAGTTCTAAAGGAAAAAACATCCTTAGTTTTGGGGTGATATAGACCCCCAGGTAGCTGAGGATTTGATGTAGGCCATTACGCTTGTCTTCCACCTTGTGAGGATGCCTTAAAACCTAATGGAAGTCCTAGCATCGAGTCTTCTTCAGGGATCAACAGGTAAATGGTGGAGCTTATTGACCTGGAAACATGATGATATGACTCTTTATATGGAATAATTTGAGTGCATCTTCTAAGAGGACTTCTTTCTATCTATGTTACGCTCCGTGCGCATACATGATCTTTTGCATCTGCAGTAGGGTAATCTAATTGTTTGAAGTACTCAACGAGACTTATCAATCATTATTTTTTCTCCACAGACATGCTACAAGACCCATTCTTTAGGGCTTGGACCATCTAGCAGGGCTTACATTGGGAGATTAAGTCATCTATGATATCCCTTATCATTCCTACATATTAAGGGGTACTGGAGAAAGCTCTTTCGATAGAGAGCGTTCTAGTAGAGAAAACACCAGTAGTGGGAGTTACCACCAAGAACTGGGATTCTAAGTCATTAGTAGTAGGTAGATGACAACAGTCATAGGGAACCAAGAGGTCCATGTACTCTAAAGGATAACCCATAGACATATGATCAGTGATGAAGGGATCCTAGGGTATAGAGATTAATCCAAAGGAAATGTTGTGTTATTCGTATGACGGTCATGAAAATCAAGCATGAGATTGACTAAACCATCATAGGTCCAATTTGGCGATGACTAAGGGACTGTTGAGATATAGGATAAGGAAAGATAAGGGTGGTCCAAATGAAAGAAGATGTGGAATAGGGGAATGTAGCGTAGTAGGAGGTGGGGAGAGGTTTGATTTATTTCCACCACCACACTCAGGTGGTCCATGACAGGCTTAGGGAGCTAGTGGATTGGGACGAGGACAGATTTAGGCAATGGGGGCTTGTAACCTTGAGACTCCTAGGGTGATAAGAGGTACAATTTATTTATATTCAACCTTATTTATAGTTTTCATAGACACAGGTTCTTGTATTTCATTTCCTTCCATGACCCTTGTTCAAGACTCAGAGATTCTGGTGGAATCGTTGACTCTAACCTTACATTTAGAGACTCTTACTGGAGTGTATTTAATGATCAAACAATGGTTCCCATATTATGAGCTTACACAATGATGTGAGGGTTTCAATTGGGATATCTTGGTAGAGGCATGAAGTCCTTACACCATCATTCACTGTAAGGCCTTCCTATCCACAATCTATGATCAGATTGACTACTTTAGGCATAGACTGTGGTGTATATTTATTGAAGAGTCTAGGTTTTCCATTGTTTGGGAAAAAGAAACTCATTCATAATAGGATGGACATCCACATAAGAGGGTTCTCCCAATCACACATCAGTCTGCAAGCCTAACCCTCGATGTAGTGGATAAAATGAGTTCCCAGTTTCCTACAGTGGTGGAGGAGTGTGGGGACATCTTTCTTGAGGATGTTCATATATTACCTCCTCATAGAGAGGCATAATTATATATTGATATATACCCTGGGATGCTACTGATATCTACACATTCATATTGGATGGCTCCATAAGATCTTCGTGAGCTAAGGGTGAAGTTGGAGGACCTACCGAGGAAGGGCTTTGAGAGACCCAATGTTTCACCATGGGAAGCCCCCATTTTTTCTACCAAGAAGGAAGACAACAGCTTGATGTTATGTGTAGAATATCTGGGCCTGAACTAGGTGACTACGAAGAACATGTATCAACTATTGAGTATGTATGACGTATTTTATTAGTTGAATGTGTCATGGTGGTTCTCATAGATATACCTCATATCTGGCTATCTCCATCATCATGTACGAGATGAGGATATACTGGAAATGAATATAAGTTGTAGGTATGACCATTAAACATACTTGAAGATGCCATTTTTCCTGAATAACACCCCAATGTTGTTAATGGGACTAATGAATAGGATCTTCCAGGCTCACGTAGATCGGTTCGGGGTGGTCTTTATTGATAAAAAACTAAGGTACTAGACATCCGAGGAAGAGATACACCTGAAGATAGTCCTAGAAACACTCTGAGAGCACCCACATAACTGTTTTATCTCTAAGTGTCAATTACATATACAAAAGATTCATTTTATAATAAACATCATTTCATAGTCTGGAGTTACTGTGGATCCATCAAAGATTGAAGTAGTCGTTTCTTGGCAGCCACCCAAGTGTGTTACCGAGGTGTATATTATTCTTGGATCAGCTAGGTACTATCAGAGGATTGTAATTGACTTTTCTAGAGTAGAATCACCCTTGAAAGCCTTTACACAAAAGGGGATTCCTTTCATGTGGATGGAGAAGTGCACAGATAGTTTTCAGCTCTTGAGGTTGATATTGACAAGCAGTCCCATCATGCGATTGCTAGAGGAGTGTTTTGGGTATGTATTATTCCATTATGCATTAGGAACCAATCCTAGTTGTGTCCTAATGAAAGGGATTGAAGTGATTTCCTATGGTTCAAAACATTTAAGACGAAATGAGTTGAACTACATGACCCATGATCTTAAGTTAGTAGTGGTAGTCTTCACATTAAAGATTTGACGATACTACCTGATTGTTGAGTGGGTTATCCTATACTCTAACCATAAGAGTCTCTAGTATATATTCTATCAAAATAATCTAAACATGATATAGAGGTGATGGATAGAGTTCCTCCAGGACTATGACTTATAGATTTTCTATACTTTTGGGGAGGGGAAGGTGGTGGTAGATGCTCTCAGCAAGAGATTGAGTTCACATTTATTTAATAAGGATTAAAAGTAGTTAGCCTCATTGAAGATATACTTTGTGGATGGAGGTGGAGATGCTTACCTCTAGTCGATGGTTGTCCCCCCTCCACTATTACATTGAGTCAGGGAGGTACAAATTTGAGATACTAAATGTTAGACTATACATAGTAAGATGTCCATAGGGAATGCCCGTGATGGATATTCAAAAGGTGGGGAACACATCATTCTTTTCAGAGGATGCATAGTGGTACCATTGAAGTTATAAGAGGATGTACTAAGGAACTTCCATACATCCCCTTTTTTAGTACATCCACTTATAGTGATGATGTACCAGGACCTCCGATATTAGTTCTAGTGGAAGGGATAAAGAAGGTTGTGGTTGAGTTTGTTTCTAGATTCCTTACTTTTCAGCACATGAAGGATGATAACCAAGTTCTGGTGGATTTTAATCAACCCATTAAGGTACTGGAATAGAAGTGGTATGGTATATCGATGGACTTATTGTTATGGTTATACCATATGTCTAAGGGGCATGATACCATTTGGGTGATCATTGAACGAATCACCACATTAGCCCTCTTCCTAACGATTCAGGAGCAGAGTTTAGTAGAGAGCTTCAGATGCCTCTACAAGTAGAAGATTGTTCGAATATATGGAGTCCCATTGAAGATAGTCTTAGATCATGATGGTTGCTTTATATCTTGATTGGGGAAGGGATTTCAAGAGGCATTTGGGACTCATCTGTGCTTGAACATAGCTTTTCACCCACAGACGAAAGACAATAATGAGCATACCATACAGGTTCTAGAGGAAATTCTATGTGAATGAATCCATGATTTTGACCACATTTGGGAGGATTATCTACATCTAGTGAAATATTTTCACAACAATAGCTACCATTCATCCATTAGTATGGCACCATTCAAGGCCTTGTATGGGAAACCATGCAGGTCACTAGTTTTCTGGACAGAGATAGGAGAGTCAGCACTCATGGTTCCAGAGTTGGTCCAGAAAACTATAGTGAATGTGTAGATCATCCACAAGCCAATAAATATTGCACATATCCTTCATAAGTCTTTTTTTAACCGGGGAAAAGTCCTTTTAAATTATATAAGTGAGACCATGTGTTCCTTCGGGTCTCTCCTCGATGTGGGGTACAATGATTTGGCAGGGGTGACAAATTATCTCTATGGATTATCAGCCCTTTCTAGATACTACGTAGAGTTAGAGAGGTGAAGTACCACTTAGACCAACCTTTGTAGTTAGAGCAGGTTAAAGATGTCTTCCATGTGTCATATTTGAGGATATACGTGCATGATCCATCACACATCATCGACTGGGTGAGATGGACATTGACAATAGGGAGACTTTTGCAGAGTACTCAGTGGGGATCGATGAACGACATGAGAGGATCCTTCATGGTAGGGGGATTCCTCTAGTACACATTTAATGGAATCATGATAATCTCCAGGAGAGAACATGGGACACAGAGGCTCAGATTCATGATTTGTACCCCCATTTGTTTATGTAGCCTTTTTTTGGCTTTCAAGGATGTAAAGACCTAAGGTGAGGAGAATATAACAACTTGTAATTTCCATTTATTATTTTTAAATACTATATGCAATTATTTTGAGACCAGGTGCTTTGACTGCGTGCAATTCTGAGGCCCAGTGTGCCTGGAATTATTTTTTGATAAATGTTAAACATTAAATATAGTGTGCTGGCCGTTTTCTTGAAAATAGTGGGATATCTTTAAAATAAATTTCTGGATCAGAAATCAAAGGGAACCATTGAATTAAAATCAACAAGTTTACCTTCAGAGGGACCTAACATCTATCATCACATGTCAGTTGTGAAATTATTATTTTTTGATGTAACGATAATAAAATATTTTATTAAAATATTTTATCTTGGAAAATGACTCATTATATTTTTATAATAATTTTTTAGGAATCCAAACTCATTACCATAGACCTAGAATTCCACTGTGGACATGAAAAGATAACCCTCTTGACAAACCGTGATAACAGATCACATGGATCACTGAATGTTGTGCCAATAGTGTTATATGATCTCATAGATGATGGAAATTAAATCATTATTTATCAATGATCGATCTAAAAATGGGTAGGTAATGATTTTTAGTTTTATTCCTTCCATGTTATTTGTTTCCTAGGATGAACGTGAATCAATCAAAGAACCATTTTATTTACGCGTCATGCATATTGTAGAATTGGGATTTTATTTTTGGGGATTTAATGGTAGATGAATCTATGTGATTAATCATTCTTTATTTTTCCTTATATCAAAGATGAATCATGTTTGACACAAATAAAGACCTAAATTTATTCATAGAATATTCTAGGTTCTTTTTTCTCTTCTATGTTCTTCATGCATTCATTATTGAACCCCTATGGTCATGGATAGAAGTTTCTGGGTGGATCTGAGTATGATCAGACCCCCCGGATCTAAGTAGAATTGATATAGAAAGCTGTGTTAGAGAATTTTGGGACCCCGAAAAAATGAACTTTCAACCGTTATTAAATCTCAACATCAGAGGTGGCTCAGTGGTCCGTGGAAGGGACTACCGGTGTGGGTCTAATGTGTCTGTCTGGTGAGGCGAAACGGTGGTAGTGTAGCAGCTAAAGGTGTCATATTGTGGAGTGGAGTAGAAAATAGAGGTGACAGCCACCAAAGACAGCTGGAGGTGGCATCACTATCCTGGGTGGTGGGGACATAGAGGATGGAGTGGAGCCCTATGGGAGCCCATGGAGGCGGATTGAGGGACCACAAGGGAGACAAAATGAAGCGGTCATGTACACGGTTTGGGGCCATGTGGAGCCTGTGGTGGTGGTGAGGTCACGAGGTAAGAGGATTTGGTAGTCCAACTGTATTGAAAGTGGAACGACATATCATTGACAGGGGATGCATGCAGTTGGTGGTGGACTATGTGCGGTGTAGCAGGAAGGCCCGTATGCATGTGAGCCATACCAAGGGAAGGTGGTCAGGGGAAAGTGGCCTTTAAAACTTGGCCCCTGGGCCATGGATCAGTGGGATGGTTCACAACATGGTGGGTTGGGATGAGTCTGGTAGGTCAGATCAGACCTAGACCAGACCCGTGTCAGTCCTTTTCACTAAATCGTCTATAACATTTAATATATGTTTCTGTTTGATGAGGTGTTTGTGGCATTGTGACACTTGAGATGAAATGGAAATTTTGAGATACTCTAGGTGAGTTTTTGTGGATATGTAAAAACTACCTAATATATTGAAGGGGGAGTTCTCCCAGAATGAGCGTGATATGAGCGGAATCCTATGGATGGTTGTGACCTCAAGGATACATGTCTCTTTGGGACTTAGTGTCTCAAGGGGACTTAGTGTCTCATCAGGACTGAGTATCTGATTAGGATTTAGTCTCTCATTAGGAATGCGTTTCTTATTAGTATTGGGTGTCTCATCAGGACAATGTGGGTCATCGAGTCTACATGTCTTATCGATACTAGGTGTTCTTTGGATTATGTTATATAATAATGTTTTGCATACTATAGACCTATACCTTTGTGAGATGAATATTTATTTCTTTATGGTATACTTCATGTATTTCTTAGGGGTATTCCACTGAGGTTTTGAGGTAACCTATTGAGTATTGTTTCACTCACCCCTCTATGGGATTTTCCTGCATGTGTGGTTTCTTGTGTAGACGATCTATGCTTTGACGGAGTCCTAGGTGGACCAGGAAAAGGTACTACTCAAAGAGATCAGACAATTGATGTTTTCTCATGTGGGTTTAGACATATGTCATGTACCTACAATTCATATAGGGTTTCCTATAGATTAGTTTCACGAACATGTGCATTCACTTTATAGACTCCCTTTTAGGTGGGCCTGTATTTTGGCCCTATTTACATTATAGTTTTATGTTGGAATACTCTGTTGTTTGTATCTTAGTGGTATGCAAGTTTGGTTTCTTAGTATTTTTTATTTCATCATTTTAGGCTTGGTGATATGTGTGTGTATACATGTAATTTGGAAAATTCCTCCAATTTGTGGGATATTCCTACTCGGTGCTAGTCACCAGCCCCTGGCCTATTGGAGTCTGGCTTGGGGTGGTAAGGGAATGGGCCCCACTGGAATAGTTTGTGAGAGTAGTAGTAGGGTTATCCCTACATTGATCATCTAATAGGTAGAGGGTAAGGCATAGAGAATCCCCATGAAGATCCATAACCTCAAGGACATTGAGTAGAATATTCTCAAAGTGGTGGTATATTTTAATATTATTGGGGTCATAGAGCGTGCTGTGTTCATTTGTATGCTTAGAATTTCCATCATCAAGTGAAACATTTGTCTTGGGAGGTATTATCTATATAAAATCTACATTGTTTTATGGTTTATTAAATTATAGATCCACAAAATACTTTATTAAACCTTACAAGATTCTTGCATTAATATTGGAGGTGAAGAATCTTCCAGTTCCCTTGGAAATGAATATAGTATTTTGAGGTTATGTTATTTTGTATGATATATATAGATATTGTGAGATAATATTATGAAAAATTCTCTCCTTAGGAGATCTCAGGAATTTATAGATATAGTCATATGATATCATCATTTATATGTATTGGTTGTATTTTCTATGGGGTAAAATTTATTTTTTTTATAAATTTGATTGTATTTTAGGATGATGATAGTGAGAACACTATGTTCATGGGTGATCATGACCATCAGATTAGATGGATAAATGATAAACCCTAATCATTTTTGATGCAGAACTGATGTTGAGTTCATCAGACGATCATCCCATGGTATTTCATGTAACCCTACCTTCTTTTTGAGATTTCAAGTTTGGGATGAAGATAAAATTGGGAGTCTCTTTGATATTGTGGTCTTTGAATAGGATAAAACCCTCTGATTTAAGATTACTACGTATCAATGTTGACAAACTCTTGTAGAGATGCCTTATTCAGCCTAGTTTATCAACATGAGTTTCTCTAATCTTGTTTCTAAAGAAGGAATATATAATTTTTTTCTTCTTCATAGATTATTATTTATTGAATTTGCCTATAGTGAAGAAAAGACATCCTATTTCAATGATTTGTGATTTATTTGATCAATTAAAGTGATCTATCTAGTTTTGTAAGTTTATTTGCGGTACAAATTTCATCATATATGAGTGAATTATTAGGATATTCCCAAAAATACCAATATATTTTAGTATGAACATTGTGGGTGCCTAGAAATGCCTTTAGATTTTAATAATTCACCATCCATGTTTATGAGACTGATTAAATATATCATTTAGATTTTCTTAGAATCATTTTTAGTAGTATTCATGGATGATTTTATGGTGAATTATGTTACTTATTAGGATCATGAAATGTATCTATGATATGTTTTGGTACTTCTTAAGCATTAAAAACTGTATAAGAATTTGTCAATTTTTACATTCAAGGCCCATGTGTTAAATTTACAAAGACATGTCACACTTAATTGAGAAGTGGCTATGGACTCATCAGAGGTTGAGGTACTCTTTTCATAGTTTTACTCAAATAATTACTTGGATTTTAAAGGTTTCCTTGGTCTGGATGGTTATTACTGGAAATTCATGTCCAATATTTATCATATTTAGACTTTTATGAAAGCATTGACCAGGAAGAATCGTGTTTTTTATAGACCGAAGGATTTTAGAATTATTTTGATTATCCAATGGAGAAGTAGTTTGGTTCTCATGTTCTTCATTTTCCGAACTTAGGAGTTCATTTTTGTCATTTATTATAATTTATCATACCTTGTCTTTGAAAGCATTTGATGTTGTATAAATCAATACTTTCTTATGTTTTTCAGAAGTTACAATATCTTGATCATATCTATGCCTCCATTGAACTTGGGATCATTGTGGTGGTTTTTATATTGAAATTGTGGCAGTGTTACCACACTTGGGAGTACTTTTTGGTCTTTACATATCATAAGTTCATGATGTATATATATTCTACTATCAAAACTTGAACTTGCGTTGGTAGTGGATGATGGAATTAATATAATATTATATCATCAAAATATATTATTTATTAGTAAAATGGAATATTATGTATGATGCATTTAGTATGAATTAACAATGAGATAATGTTCATGAGTTAGCTTGTGTGTGTAATGTGATATAAAAGACCTCAATGGTGCACCTGGACATTAGAGAAGATTATGTCCAGATATATATTTATTATATGTGTACAAAATCATCATTGGTGTATCATCTGGAGGAATCCCAAATTTGAGATTATGAGATGAGAGTTTATAGAGACCTGATTTTCTCAGTGATTTCCATGACGGATGTTCTAAATATGGATAACAACATTTGTTATTTTAGGGGATGCTTTTTCTATCTTCAAGAATTCATGAGGTTGTTCTCATCGAGTTGCATAGTTAACCTTAGGAAATATATGATTGTTTATAAAATATGTAACAAGATTTTGAAAATATAATTTTTGTGTCCTAGGATGAAGTAGTTGGTTTTGGTGTTTGTATCTTACTGTTTAGTGTTTTAGAAGGTGATGTTTGAGCATTAGGTTCTGGGTAGAACACTCCGGCCAATTGATATTCCCTAGTGGAAGTGAGAGGAAATTTAAATAGACCTTCTCACTAGTTTTACTCATGAAATTGGTGGATATTATTCTATTTTTATCTTTATAGGAATATTTATAATTCTATCCCACTTCTTAAAAATATAGAATCATGTTCATTGGATGATTTAACAAGGAGGTATTTGGAGGAGATGTCAAGGCTTCATGGGGTTCAAAGGATGGCCATCTCTAATCATTATAGCTATTTATCCATTCCTGTGTGAAGAGGTGTCTAATTTTCTTTTGGCTCTCAGTTATTCATGTTTACTTCTTTCCAACTATATATGAATGGCCATATAGAGTGGACTATCCAAATATTCTAATACAAGATGTGTATTTCCAGATTGGATTTTGGAGGCTTTTGGTTGAAATATTGACCTTTTTTTGAGTATTCATATAATAATATATATAACTCTACCATTTGTATATCCCCATTTGAAGTGTTATATGGATAACTATTCCCATATTCAGTGTGTTAGATTGAGGTTTGTAGAGTCATTTGTTCATGAACCACTGTTATTATAAAGAACAACCAACTATGTGTTGGTAATTCACAAGAGAATGAAGGTATCATAGGATAATTAGTTATACTAATCATAGGAGGAGAATTATAGAGTTAAATGTATAGATCAAGTTTTTATAAAGTTATCACCCCATAATGGGAAGTGAATGTTTATTCAGGGGATTAAACTTTATCCCATGTTTATTATAACAATTGAGGTGTTGGACCATTTTAGTGGTGTTTTTTTATCAGTTTGGATTTCCACTATAGATGATATGGATTTAGTAAATCTTCCATGTATTGTACCTTCATAATTATCTTTATGATGATTCTCATGTCATCTATTGGGAAGATATAGATGCTGAGGAAAATGTGACCATTAATGAATGGCCATTTAATAATGATGATTATTGATAGAAGTTATTGTGTGGGATTATTACGTATTTTGTTTTTTGTCATGTGGTCACATGGTGGGTTGGAAGAATGTAAATTGTAATGGGATTCACAAACACCACATCAGTATCCTGATTTTTATATACTATTGTTGTTGTAATGATATTTTTTATCTTTGTTGATGGATAAGATGGTTTAAATATGAGATGACTGTTCTCATATGATGGAGAGATCTCTATTTAATAGGTGTGTTATGGGTTTTCATGTTATCATTCCTCTATATATCATCTTGGGATTGGTGTTAATTCTAGAGGACAAAATGTTATTGAGTGGTATCTGATCTAATGGTTCCAATTTATCTTGAGTTATTTATTTTCTATTACGAGTTTTTTGGAGGATCCAAAGAGTTTTATTATTTTTAAAGATCATTTAATGTGATCATACAAATTATAAAAGAAAATTTTTAGAAAAAATTGTTCATTAATCATTAAATTTTTATAAATTCCATTATTTAATAAGTAATCTGGGATTTTTTGAATAATAGTAATTTTAATCGTTTATTATTCATATGTGTTATAATTGATTTTAGATAAATTTTAAATTTATTATTTATTTTTGGAATTATATTATTATATATTTAATTGGGTTTTAAATGAAAATGTAATTTCATTAAAATTATTTTATACCCTTACTTAATACCTGTTACCAGCATAAGGGAAGATTTTCTACTATGTTGGGTATACTTAATGTACTCTTATGCATGGTCTGTTTGAAATCACTACATGTTGAGGTTACCTTTATATGAGGTTTGTTTCTTTTGGGAGTTCTGTAAGGTTTATATTTACTTGACATTATGTGGAAATATTTATGTAAAGGTAATATAATGTAATCCAAATGTGATATCTCTTCTAGTGTTATATAAGGGTAAAATGATATACCCTTATATAAAACCCCTTCCCAGTGTGAACATACCTATTTTTCTAGATTTTTTTATTCATTCTTTCAACCTACAAAATATTTTTCATATAATAATGGATATTTAATGAAAAATATCATTAAATATATATATATATATATTAAATTTGTTTAGTTAAAATAATTAGATTAATTGGAAATGTGGAAATATTATTATTTTATTATTAATTGATTCATGTTTGGTGCCACATTTATTGTAGTTATGAGGAAACATGTAAATCAAAAAAATACATCATTACACTTTTTTTTATCATTGTTGGGCTAAGAGAGTTCATTGTATTAGTTCTAAGATCTACTATTTCTCATGATTCTTCATCATTATTTTCCTATCCCTTTATTTCTTGACTATGATTAACTTGAGAAACTGACATTTACAACATCCCATTTTTCTGAATTTCATCCCTTTATTATGAGATATTTATATTATGATTCCTATTTTCCATGATAATTCTAAATAGTTTGATATCTTCCTTATCTATCCTCCTCCTCATTTGTATTGATTCTTTCCATCTTTCTTACAATTCAATATTTTTATTTTAGAAAGATCACTTTTACGGCTTATGTGAGAACCCTCATAAAATATATTAAACGAGTAAATAGACCACATCACAATAGAGTATAACCTCATACATAAAAATAAAAAAACATAAAACCCCATAAGATATCATGAATCCATTAAAATCATGTTTATATTTGTTAGAAACATTATCCGTATATAAATTCCTGTGCAAAGTACTACCAAGTGATTATAAAACATCCTGGATAAGATATTATAAGAAATAAACCATTTTTCCCATGTTTGGATAAACATCAACACATTCAATATTCTTTATTCATGCATATGATCTAAATATACAATTTTTTATTGATCTACCCACACTGCTAATCATTGGATTCCATAGGAAGTAATATTTCAACTATCCTGTCAGCATCCTCTAAGTGGGACATAATCAGTATGGTCTCCTCCACCATTAATTTCCATAGTGTAATATTAACACCAAAATATTGATTATGTCTTCAATCTCACATCCTCTTGACTTTATTTTTCTTTTCCCAGGAGACCTTATTTCTATTAGATTTAGAAAATGGGAGCAATCTATACTCTCTTAGGTTTTTCCCTTCGGTCAAAATACAACTCCAGATTCTCAGATACCCTTCTACCCTTTCTTCATTCTTGGTCATTTAATTTTACTATTGAGTATTAACTATGAACTATCCCCAATGAATAATCTCACACTCTCATCATCTATATCTACCATACTGGTTCTTTATTCCTAGTCTATCTCTACCACATTGTCCTATTTATAAAACCATTTTCCTATGTTTTCCCATTAATATAAGTACCTTCACATAAATTTCTTAGTTTAATTAGTTCCATGTCCCCCACATAATTCTTCCTATTCACTACATTCAACTTTACCTCCTAACCGAATATTCCCCTTGCATATCAAACTCCTAGATATTGTAGCTATTTTTATTTCTCTTTCATGTATTCTTGAAATAACCACAATATGACCACTAAACTATATTAAAACACCAGAATATGAACGATAATAAATTTTCCTACAAATTGGGTTTGGGTAAAAATCTTTATGAACCCCCTTTTACCCCCTAGGAAAACTAGATCCTACCTCATAATGTCGTTTCCCAAAATGCTCTTCAATTGATCATAGATATCCAAAAACTTAGGCTCTAGGTTCCTTTTTTTACCACTTTTAAATGTATTCAGGGTGATCCAAATCATAAGGGCCCCCCTGATCCACTTATATGCCACCACGGGTTACAAAAAATCTCACCTTCTATAACATGAACCTTCAAATTATGATGCCCATTCTGTCAAAATAAAGCCAAATTCCCCAGCCGACTACATGATATTCAATAATATATCCATGACTAAAAGAAAATAACTTGATTCTAATGAAGTTCTTTGAAAGTTATTCACGCTGAGTCTATCGGTGCCTTATAAACATAAACCTTTAGAAAAAGGTGGGGAATATAGGATGGCTCTTGAAATCCATTCTAATTTCAAATAATAATTAACAACCTACCTAGTCTCGTATTTTGAAACATCTATAAAGTTATTTCTTTATTTTGAGTGGTATTTATTTTAGTGGTTAACTTATTATATTTTATGTATGGATATCAAGTTAACATAGGTTAATAAATTTTATACTGGAAAGTAAAGGAAAATAATAAATAATGAATATTCCCATGACATTATATTTCTTCATTAAAATGTGTTATATGATAAGTTATTCTACTATCACGTTTATCAAATGTTTGATATAAATTAATGGTGGTATATGTGTTCGTTTATTGTTGATTTTTTTAAATAAAGACACATATTATTAATGATAAATTAATTCATAATTTGAATGTAATAATGGATTTAATTAATATATAATACTTGTTATTATTAAGAAGGATAAATATTTGAAATAATTGGTTAATTTTATTTATTATCCACATTAATTTTGGTGTTTAATTTAGTTTATTTATTTCTAAACCTATACATGAAAAATTTGATATCAAATATTGAAAATGGGAAATAATTATTACTACTAGAATTTATTGATTAAGGCTATTTAAATACTACACGGGATTTTCATATTATTTTGTGTCTATTTGTGAAGGAATAGTCATAAATTTCTATTATTGTATTGAAATTATGCTTACTGAAAAGTATTTATATGATAAAAATAATTATTTTTTCTTCCTGAAAAACTGTGTATTGTTGATTGTTCAATTACATTAGGGATATAATATTCATTTTATGGTAGTAATTCTGGTGTTACATATGGCACCGGGGTTAATAGAATAAGTTAACAGTGAGGCTTTCTTACTAACTTGATGTGATCATTCAGACATTAGGATTTATTATTTAGGATGAGTCTTAGAAAAAATATTATTATGGAGTTAGAGTGAATAAAAAACAAATGAATAATGAAGTTTTTAGATGATTATAGATGAATATTACAAACATGAACATTTTTTGATAAACATGGAATTGAATTGAATTGGAGACTGCTGATAAAAAATTTATATCGAATTTGAAATTGAATAAATCACTAGGAAAATAGGAATCTTGAATTCTAGTTCTTTGTATTATTATAAGAGTATTATATTATAGTAATGGTAGTTGTATTTAGGATATCCTAATGGAAAATAGTTTGATTGAGTTAAAGGTTAGTATTCACCCTTAATGTGGTTGTTTGTTATACATATAGTTATGTTATGTGGTTTAATACACTCTACCACATGAGTAAGTTAGGTTTTCTTATACCTATATTGGCTGCGGGTTTTGGGGGTCTCCCATAATCTGTTTGTAGAGGTTTTTTAAAGATTAATACCCTCTACCCTGATCTATCCTCCAGACCTAGACATAGTAAATATCTGTTAGTAGGTTTTAGTAACTTATGCTTATTTGGTATGAATAAATATGATCTACAAAGGCTCTCAGATATGTTATATGTATTTGTATGGGTTGTGGAGACTTATGTTTATTGCATATAAATGTATTATACTTTTCTATATAAACATGGTCATTAGTGTCTTGAGGAATTGTGAATATTTACATGGGGTTGTTATATAATAAAGTTTAATACATTTGGTTGTTTTGAGGAAGTAGTTGAGATGTGATACACATAGTGAAATGTGGGATAGTGATGTGGTACTTATATGATGGAAATGTTATGTCGTATGAATAAAGAGGAGATTGGATAACAAGAATGCGATTCTTTGGGGTATATGGTGACTAATTCAATGGAAAATTGGTTGTGGTGTTCCCTTATTCATATATATTCTTGATATAATGTTACAATCATTTATGCATTATTTTGTGAGTGGGTTATAGTGATGTTTGGATATATAGTTTACGTAATTAGATGAAAAGTTCGTTTATCTATTTATTTAATGGGGATTTATTATGATTATTCCATATATACAATTTTTTTTCAAGGTGTATCCTATGGATATATGTTATTCTAATCATTTATTTATATTACTATTAATTAAGTCTATTAGAGGGAGTGGGTTATTGACTTAGATAATACTAGAATGTGGATTGATCGTGTGTTGTAGAGGGCCATTGTCACTTCCTTTAGAATATTTTGAGAATTATTTTAGTTGTGTTTTATTTGGTTTGAAATATAAAATACTAGGATTATGTGGATGGTTTTTATGTTTTGGATTTTTTAGTGGATGTTTCTTCTTGTCTAGGATTTTTGAGGGAAATGCTTCACATTTTTGGCATTAATACCCTTTAAAGTAGTCACTAACCCATCTCCTACTAATGGTAGGCTCCACAGTATCACTTTTTTTCAATTATTTCTAACCAAAGTTGAATATCAATGTGGAATTGTATTTAAAAACAACATAACTTAAACAATTGAATGCTCACCGACCAAGTATTTTTTGGGTATTGTAGAGGAATAAAGGAAATGGTTGTTGAATCCATGATCAAGGAGGAAAACACATATTATAGAATTATCTATGATTAAGTATCTCAGTAGGATATTATATAAGGTTTATGAGTTCAACATATAAATAGATAATTAATGATCCATAAATTTATATACAAGGGAATGAAAAAGTTTTTTTACTCTTAAACAATGTTGGGATTTATTAATTTTATAAAATGTGTCTTCTAAAAACAATGATATCATTGAAATATCTAGAATGAATTTTAAATAGCATGATATTTTATAATTTCATTTTCTATATGAATTTTTACTTTTAAAAATTATATTATTTATTTAAATATATGAATTAATGGTAACATATTATGTTTTTATAATCTCCATTTTACAAATTATAAAACAATGTTATATTATTCTATAATTTTTCTTAATAACAATGAAATGTTTTATAAAAAAGATAGTATGAAAAAAAATGTAAAAAATTATAAAAATATTGAAATAAGATAATGTGGTTGCTAATATTTATTAAATTTATATTAAAATTATATAAGATTTTCAATATGTATGGCCTATTTACCACGTTATTATAACATGGAAATGAAACAATATATAGAAAAAGATACAAAATCATAAAACTAGGGTGATTCCATTCATAGTGATATAGTCATGTCTGTAAGCCTTACATTGCCACAATTAAGTGTAAACCGTGATAATGGAAATATTATGATGGAAATTTATGTCGTTGTTATGTACATTATTGTTGTGTTTCTAAACTATAAAAATAAATAATAATTATACTAGTGTAGAAAACTACTAAATCATTTTGATTTTATCACCGATTTATGTAAAATGTAAACTATATAAAATATTTGGTGATTTTTTATACTAAAGTCAATAAAAAATCATATAACCATTTGTGTGGATTTACTAGTCATTTTTATATTAAATATTATTATAAATTATTAATCAATGTCAATGATCAATGTGTGGATACTGAAAACATTTCAATTATTCAAATTTTTTTAATGTTTATTATGTGATAAAAATTCAAAACTTGTATACTCATACTATTAATTTGTTTTTGATAATATTATAATCCATAATATATATATATTTTCAATATTTTATGTGATAAATCACCAATTCATGATTCTCATATCAAAATATTCAACAATAGATTAATACATCACATGTAAATAATCTAATTAAATGATTATATCTCATTTTACTCACCTATCATTATGCCAAAATGTATTTAGTCTTACTAAATCAAGGTCTCATACATCATACAAATCATATTGGTCTAAGAAACATAAGTTGGTTATATAAATTCATTTTCATGATCTATACCACACACAATATCCTTTTTTGGTACATTTATATAAATAATGTAAAATAAGTATTAAATAATGATAATTACTTGTATATAAATTTTTTGATCTCATTTTTGTATATTACTTTTTTGTATAAATTCCAGGTACACTCTTGAAAAATGAATAGTGTGTTCTTCATAGAAAAATAAAAGTGGGTTAATTTAGATTCCATGTGTTGTAACTTTTGTCCTATAACTATATGTTATATCGAAATATGATTTTCTAGTCACTACAATAATTAATTTTTTTAAACAATAATATCTTTCCCTAATGATAATTTAATAGGCATAAATGAAATTAATAATACCAAAATATTGATTATTAAAAACCCATGAGACCCTCTCTTTGATGCCTTAGATCTGCACACTTGGAATCTTGTGAAAATAAACATATTCCATTACATATATGCATTGAAAACAAATGATATGACCCAGATATAAATCTATAAAATTACAATATCAACACAAAATATTTCTTCACATACAAACCATAAATCTTTTTTGATTAGGGTTTTTGAGATTTAGTAAAAACATTTATATAATAGAACCCATATCATTCCCTTGTAATAAAAATCATTCCAATTATAATATGTATTATTTATTCTACAATAATGATTCATGATGTCCCATGAAATTATCCACACATGATACCCTTATACACATATCACATGTATTTCTATTATTCTTAACTTGAGGAAATGGAAACCCGAGAATGGTGGCCTAAAACACTCATTAGAGAGTTGTATATCTAGGATATTATAATATGATAAATAATGTATGAATATAAATAGAATAAAAAAATAAATATTTCTATATAACTAATTTCATGGGTTTAAAATAAATCCATGGATGATAAAATAATTTTAATATTAAATGGATAACATTAATAGATTTCATGGTGGTAAAATGTATAATGCTAAAGATATTATTCTGACCATCAAGGCCTTAGTTATAAAATTATTCTCAATATCATTATTTTAGTCAATTGATTATTCTTACCGACATGACCATAACCATTACTTTGTTATTACTTTACTGAAAACATCTAAGACATTATTCATATCGTCTTAACAGCATCCAAGACATTATTCTTTCTCACATAACTAAAACTAAGACACTATTATTTCTATCATGACCACACCTAAGTGATTTTACTTTTAATCATAACTAAATACAATACATTAGTCTTACCTTTTTTACCACATCTCCAATATTATTCTTACCAATATGACAAAAAGAAAGATATTATTATTCACATAAAAATCAGAACCAAGAGACAATTCTCACCATGATCCATGAAATTATTCTTAAAATAAAATCCTAAATTAATACATTATTTTTACAGTCTGAATATATTCAATAAATTATTAGTAAATGGGTTTTATTGGAAACAACATCCAATATTTTTTGTCACATAATACCTATAAATTCATCAAGGGGATCAATAATTCCAAGACTCACCCATCACTTATGAATTTAGAATTATTTCATTAGATATTAAATGATTAATGATATACATAATAAACATGACTTGTTAATTAAAAAAAATACATATTAGAATAACAAACATAACTGACTGACATAAATTTTCCAATCAATAAATGGAATATCATGATCATACTCTATCTATATAAAAATTGTAGATGGTATCATTACGGAATATCCCAATTGAAATATATGAAAATTTTAAGTATATTGAGATAGTTGAAAAATAATTTTAATAGATCATTAAAAAATTATTTTAAGATATAATAATGAATACTAATAAAATGTTTGATACCATTTCTAAAAAATATTGTATAATACAAGGGGGATTCAAATTATTTAAGAAAACATCAATTATTGGAGAGCAATTTTTTAAAATAAAACAAATTATTGTGATGAGATAATTATTTTGTACATAAAATATTTAAAATATTATTTATTGAACATTTTTTAAATAATTTAATATTTAAAAAATTCTAAATTCAAAATTAAATTTTAAATATCATATTCAATAAGATGATAGGAAGACATTAAAACTTATTATTTCAAAATGGAAAGAATGAAAATTTATAAATAAATACGTCTAATTTTGAAAATTTGTAGGGGAAGATAAAATATATTCAACTAAAAGGGAAGTCCTTTTTAATAATATAAAATACCTTTATTGAAACCCGCATCATAAAAACGATGGTAAAACCTAATTTTTATAGAAAGTATTTAAAATTAATAATATATAACGAGATAATACATATTTGGATTTCATAATAAGAAGATACTTTTTTGAAATATAGAATATGGACATGTACGAGATGAAACCATTATATATTTTGATTGTTATTTTAATCATGATGTATATTTATGAAGAAAGAGATCCATCAATGAAGAAGAATTCATGTAATAATCCTTCATAAATGTATTCATGAGAAAAAATTGTTAATCTTAATAATCTAGTGATAAAGTGAAACATAATTAAATCATAGTATATATTTTATGTAATATGGTAACAAAATTCAATAATAATGATCAGAACTCAATGAATGAAAATTTAGTTCGAAAATACACTCAGGAATTTGGTAAAATTTTAATCGAAAGATTGTAAAAGAGAAAAAATTATATTGAAATTTGAATAGAATGAAAAATTATATTATCATGTTATTTTTTTGTAATATGTAGTATATAGATTATATAAAAGAAAATTTGGGCATAATTAAAAAAATCATGACTTAATGAGGAAAATCGTGGTATGAGAAACTCTGATAACTTTGGTATCTTTTGAATAAAACTAGTATAAGGACTCGAACATTAACATTAAATAATCTTGTGTTATGTCAATAATTCACATTGAGCATATTTTTAGGATTCTAGATTTATATAATTATGAAAAAACTATTACATAACATTCCAAATACTACAAAGTTGTAAAGTCTACACACCATCCCTTAATTTCATAATTTGTTTAAAAAATTAAATAAAAAATGAATTATTTTTCTTGATAAAAATAATAATAACATTCATCTTGACTTTTTACTTTATATTAGCTATCAATATACCCTATGGAAAAATTTCAAATACTTGAGATGGGAACAAAAATATCAGTAAGGGATATAAAATAAATAATTAAACTGTAATTCCATGAATATTTAAAAATCTTAAAAAAATTCTCACAAAATCATAATTTTCACCCATAAAACATAAACTCTTTAACATAACTCATAAAATCATATGATCCCTGAAAAAAACTTATAAATCATAAATAATATAAGAAAATACTGTAATCCATATTGTACATACATTATTGTTTTCACATCTACATAGGGAGTAACCATTATGGTTACGTTTTGAAAACCCATCAAAGTATATTCCATAAATATCTTATGAGAAACCTTATTGTTTAACTGCATCTAATTACCAAATAATTTGGAGAGATATCACGGGATCACCCAAAATTGTTTTATCATTGAACTACCCATATACATAAGTAATTCCAAATAACCAAAACATAACCACAAAACATTAATCATGCATAAGGTAAAAATAACATTTCCACTTTGTAATCACAAGATATCATTTCATTATATTAACATAACCAATACCATATCCAAGCCATTTTTAATACCAAAATACATGAAAAGGGAATATAGTACTTATTTTCCTTTTTAAAACATTATGGATTATATAGAAATCAAAATATCAAATAACGTTTCAGGCGATAAAGAAGTTATTGCCGCCATATATTTTAAAAAACAATCATTTTTTCATTTAGTACTAAAAGTCAAACACTCTATATAAAAATATTTCTTAAAAAACATAGAATGAAATTAATGATTTAAAAACAATATAAGATATTATATTCAAAAATTATTTTCACACATATTATTTTAATGACATAATCAAAAAATAGAAATTTAACCCCATAAATTTATATTGGGTGGAGAAATTATCTTAACAAGTTCGTATCAAGGATGTATGATTTTATCTAGGGGTGATTATATGTAGAAAAACAATATCCATAGAAATTGAAGATTAAATTACATCATAAATAAATAAATAGTGATTCCAAACATAATATTAGCACAATATAATTCATAAAGTATGCGTAAAACCCAATGAGGTGAAATTGAGTTCAGAAATTCCCTTACCTTGAGTCGGAATCATCACGTATAATCATAATATTATTGAATAATAAACATAGGTTAATTTGTAATTTATTTATAACAATTTTTATGTTTATTATTCCTTTTATATCACTTATTACTGTGTTATAAAAATTACATAATTATTTAAGTTCATATCAGATGTTTTGTTGATATTCAGTACTTGATTTGAAAATGAACTAGTTTGTGATGCAAATTATCCATGTGGTCAAATATAAAACATCTCCAGAATATAAAATATTATTTAAATATCTTATATATTCATTATATATGTATTTATAATAATTATTGAAGACAAACTAAAAACAATGTTCCTGGAGACGGTAGGTCCTACGTACGCATGGACAATATTTTCCTTTTTCTAGCCTTATTGAAAGAGTGAAATGAAATAAAATGTATATAAATATGTTTAAGTATATAATATAATTACTTTATAATAATTATTACATTTTTGTCATTTATTTTTACTAAAACAATCCTTAAAACATTCCATGTGATTTGTGAACGAATACGATCATTTTGAGTAGGTGGAAGTCAAAACTTCCCCAAACAAAGTTATCGTATAACCACAATATAGAAAGAATGAATGTATATTTAATCTTATATTTTCATAATATTAAATAGGTTATAATAAAAATATAAAAATATTATTTTAATTTAAAAATTGTTTTAATACCATACAATAACGCATGAATTGGAAAATAATTAAAAAATTATTCAAAGAGGCGATTAACCGACATATCTTAGACAACGATTTAATTTGTTTGAATATTTGGAGGTGAGAAATGAAATGTGTAATAGATATTCCATTAGAATCATAAAACGTAAATATATACATTATTCATGACTAATTTTGATTTTATGGATGAAGGAATTGAGGGTAAATTATAAAAATAAAATAAATTAAGAGATACACTTTGTTGAAAATTACCACTTTAATATACCTTCTTTGAAAGACCCCTGAGGTCCTTGGATTTGGTACTTTGGTGAGTCCAGAAGAAGTTTTACGTGGGTATAGTGAGGAATTGATTTTTTTAAATATATTTTAGGAGATAAAAGTCATTTTTGTTTGAAAATGGTGGTGGAGTGGTGGTATATATACTTGAGGACAGGTGGGTACAAGTGATTAGTTTATTGGTTATCTTATATTAAAGCACAAACATATTTAGGATTAATTGAATTATATGACTTTGGATTTTAATTAATATTGTATATGATTGTTAAGTTCAATACAAACCTCAACAACCCTTTAAATTTTGTTGTTATTAGGTAGTTTAGGCTTTTAACTTTTAACTTTAACCCTTACTAAAATTTCACTCTTACTACGGTAAATAATTTTTTTACCATGGTAAGTATTTAATAACTAAAAATTAAATTGACCTCAAAACCTTATTTAGAAATTATTATTCAAAATATATAATCCATTTACCTAATAAGGAGACATATTTTGGAACATTGTATTTAAATGTAATTCTACAGGCAAGACTGAAAAGTGGATTTTTAATGTGAAACATTCAAAAGTTTGAAATGTTTTTATATCTATTTTCAACATAAAATTTATTAAAATGAAAAAAATTAGATAAAATGATAAATAAATAATATAAATATACTTTAAAACCAATTAACATGACAATATAACTATATCAATAAGTTAGATGAAAAAGAAGTTTTGGGTTAAAATGAAGTACTTTTCATTATTCAATCAAAAAAGAAAAATTACCTGATTTATACCAAAAAGTTATCCAAAGTAAAATTTTATGTCCCTATAAAAAATAAGATGTTTATTTTTTTAAAATATAACTTATAAAAGTTTTAAAATGATATTTAAAATGGTTCTCCATCAAAGGAGGCAGAAACATCATTTTTGAAAAATACTTCATTTATCCGAAATGATTTAATTTATTCTTTTTTAATTTTGAGGAAACAAATAATATGAATCTTAGAAATTATATTGAATATATTAAAAATATATTTCTTTAATAAACAAAAAAAAGTGATTTTAATACTTTATAAACTAACTTATTTTCATTTAAATAGTTTTTTTTTGAAAAAAATTTCTTTTTTTTAAAAATGGTGTCACATTAATTTATAATTATTTATAAACCAAATAATTAATTATAAACATGTGTAAACCATTTTTTCATAATTCAGTTAATATTAACCATTCACACCATTCCAATGGATATGTTATAATGATAACATATAAATCCAAATATTTAGTTGTTCATTTAAGCTTGTTGTAGAATATCATTTACGCTATCAAACATATGTTTATTTCTCAAAACATGGGATGTTACATCCCACCATTAAAAATTTTAATCCTAGAAATTTGAATCCCGGTTTGGTAACTAATGTATATATTTTCAAAATCAATTCATTGAATTCCCACATCTGTTAAAGAGTAAAAAAACTCTACTTTAATAGAAATAAGGAAAGTATAGTAAAAAATGTTATCCAAGATAACACATACTAAGATTCTATTAAAGAAAACCTGAATATGAATGATAAAATAACTATCACATTCTGATGGAGAGTGATATAAAACATTTTCAGGATAAATATAATAATAATAAAAACCATAAATTTGTGATGGGTTAAATGGTCTTTAACATCAGGTTATAAAAATTAAACAAAAAATAATTTTTAGGATCCTTTTCAAAATGTTTTGGAATTAATTTATGTGCTTGACTGATAACATAAAGAAACATAGTTACTTTTCAAGTAGAGTTTCATAAATTAATCAATTTCCACCACTAACTCATCTTTTTTCTCCAAATTATGAGTATTCTAGATGAACAAAATTCTCCTAAAACACTAGAATCAACTTCTAGAGAATCTAATAATCCACAAAATATTAACTATATATTAATACTATCTTGAAATATTAACCAAATAAAAAAAGGTTATGTAGGATTAGATTATTTCCCCAAAAGAATAAATAAATTTATGATGAAAAACTACTTTTAATCTCCAAAATTGAAAATTAAAACCCAAAGATAAATATAGACTATTTGATAAATAATGGTCCTTAAAAATTCCCCATAACAATCCAAACTAATATTGAAACGTGAAACTCAGAAGAACTAGATCAAATAATCTTCCAAGATAAATTTTAACAATTACCTACAAATAACATAAATCACTCAAAATGTCTCATTCCAAAAATGCAATTTCCAAAAACAAATACTCTCAAAGATAGTTTAATTATTTCTATAAATAACCCTAATCATCATATTTCCTAAATAAAAACATAAATTATTCCCAAATAAAAATTAATCCATTACTACTCAAATAAAATTTCATAGTATTATATTATCATTAGGATTACAGGGTTCCTAAAATAGTGAACGACATCTAGAATAATATTTTTCACATTATTCCCAAATCATTTTCTAATTCAATGGATATCAATTTGATAAAAAATATTCTCCCAAAATCAAATTATTTTTATTTCATTTACTTATTAAACTAAAATTAATATTCATACTAACTAAGGATGTCACATAGGCTAGTGTTTGGTGATACACCATTGTCTCACTTCGATTGTGGGTTCGATTCTCATATCCGTTTTGGATATAACTGGTTTTCACCCATCTTTTAGGTTGTTTATTTTTATAAAACTCAAAAATAAGCATAAAATTTTTTAACCTCAAAGGTTTTCTTATACCTCTATTTTTCATCCCAACTCATAATGAACTCACCATCTTAATTCATGAGGTAATATATATATTGAATTTTTTTTTATTTCACTTCCATATGATTTAATATAAAATTACTAAAAGAAAGAACAACTTACCATGATCATGGTGTCCACTTGGTTTTATCTTCAATTTTTTCACATAGGTAGAAGGTCCGTGCATTGCAAAAATTATTTAAATATTCTTCAGAATCATTTTATTCCAATTTCTAAATTCACCCTGTACAAATTGGGTCGTATGGGTGTTTGCAGATAAATTTTTTTAGGGAAAAATATTTTATTCCGTATAATTTTAAAATATTAAATAAGACTTGATTTTTATAAAACATTTGGACTGAGTTTGACTTGAAAATTTTAGCCAATTTTCGTTTTGAAATACCATAAGTATGTGATAATAGAATATAATTTATAATAAATTATAAATAGGTTGTTCAATTGTCACCATCTTCATAATATTTTTTAAAATCATAATAAGATTCATAATATTTTGGTCATGTAAAATATTTAAAAATTCCATGAAAATATTAAACTTTTTTGAAAATATGCAAATATTGAGAAAATATAATTTGATTAAAAATAATCCATGATACAATCTGTTATCAAGTTATAGAGGAGGTGTTTGATATTCTATAAAACTATTTGCATCAGGGTTGCATGTTAGAAATATTTTTAGAATAACTTGAACATAAATTTTTAATAATTATTGAAAGAAAGTCATCAGGGAAAGATATGAATGTTTTTTGAGATCCCCCCTTCTATTTTTAATATAATTTCCGTGATTTGAAAAAAATGTCATAAAATAAGGATTTATCTAAAATAATTATCACAGTAACTTACCCTCTGTTTAGCAAAATCTCATAATCCCTAAATCTGTCTAAAATGTTCCTCTGATACCAACTATAAGGACATGGCCTTAAACATTACATAATATCTAGTTGAGTCATGAATTCACATTGAGGATCTATTTTAGGTTAATATTTTTAGATAATAATTCCATAACTATTACATAATAGTTCAAATATTACAAAGTAGAAAAGTCCACATGCCAGCCATTTTTTTAAAAATTAAAATAATTTAAAATAAAACATGAATTTTTTTCCTTAATAACAATATTCATAACATTAATCTTTACTTATTCCTTTCTCATACCCATACTTATACCCTATGGAAAACATTTCAAAACATGGGATGGGAACAAAAATCATAGTAAGGGATATAAAATGAGGAATGAAACCGAAAGTCCATAAATATTCAACATTCATGGAAACATTCTGAAAAATCATACATTCAACCCATAAAACATAAACTCTTTAACATAACTCATTAAATCATAATCTTTCAAAAAAACCACTAAGAAATCATAAATCATAAAGGTATCATATTTCATACATATGATAATTACATTGCAGCTTTCATAGAAATATAAGTAGTAGCATTCATGGTTACATTTGAAATACCCATCACAATATATTCCGCAAATATCATAAGAGAAACCTTATTGTTTGACTCTGTCTCATTAACTAATGCATTAGATATTAATAATGGGCTCAAAAATTCATAGTTTATTATGGAACCACATTTATATATAATTAATTCCAATGAACCAAAAAATAATCATAACACATAAATCACGCATGAAAGAAAAAATAACATTTACACTTTGCAATCCCAAGATCCCATTTCATGATATTAACATAATCCACCCCCTCTCAAAAACATTTCAATACCAAAATACATGAAAATAGAATATGGTACTTATTTTCCATTTAGAAACATTAAGTGTTATAGAGGAATCCAAATATCTAATAACAATTACAAAATCAAAGAATTTATTGTTATTGTATATGTTAAAAAATATACCTTTTGTCATTTTGTACGAAAATTCAAGCACTCCATATAAAAAATTATTTTTAAAAAAATTTGGTTGAAATTAAAGATATATACAATATATAAGATAATATGTTAAAAATTAATTTCACATGTAATAGGTAAATGACATAATCACGAAGTATAAATTTAACCCAAAGAATGGATATTGGGTTATGAAATTCCCTTATCAAGTTCTTATCAAGGGTCTAGGAATTTATAAATGGGGTGATTATTGGAAGAAAAATCATATCCACAGAAAATAAAGGTTAAATTACCACATAAATAAATAAATGGTGACTCCACACATAAACTTATCATTATATAATAAAAAATGTATGTGTAAAACCTAATGAGTGGAAAATGAGTTCATAAATTCCCTTACCCTATGTCCGACTTGTCACGTACAATCATTATATTCTTAAATAATAAACTCCAGTTTACTAATAATTTCTTCATATCTTTTATCAAGTTTACTATTTATATTATATCACTTAATTCCTTTCTATAAAATTACATAATTATTTATGTTCATATTGGATGTTTTGTCAATATTCACTACATGAGTAGAAAATGAACTTGCTTATGATGTAAATTGTTTGTGTGGTAATAATTCCAACATCTCCAGAATATAAAACATGATATAAATATCTTATATATTCATTATTTATGTATTTATAATAATCCTTGAATCCATACTAAAAACACCATTCATGTATATAGTAGGTTGTACGTACACATTAACGCTATTTTCATTTTCCCAGCAGTATTGAAGGAGTGAAATTAAATAAAATGTAAATAAATATGTATAAATATATAACATCATTATAGTAGAAATACTATTTCATTTATATCATATATATTTACCAAAACAATATTTAACCCATTCCATGTGATGTGTGAACGAATCACATCATTTTGAGGAGGCGGTAGTCCACATGTCCTCAAACAAAGTTATCATATAATCACAATATAGAATGCATGGAGGTTTGTTTAGTATAAAATTTTAATAATATTAAATAGGTTATAATATTCATAATAAAATATTATTTGAACATATATATTATTTTAAGACCAGCCATGAAAGAGGTGATGGAAAATGAATGAAAATATTATTCACGGAGGCGATTAACCAGCATGTCTTGGACAACAATTTCACTTCTTTGAAAAAGATGAGGTGAGAAATCAAATTGATATGAGATATTACATTAAAAACATAAAACTATAGTATATAAATTATTATGGAGTAATCATTATTTTATGGATGAATAAAGTGATGAGAAAGTAGAAAATTAAATGAAATTAAGAGAGGTACTTTTGAGAAAATTACCCCTCGAAAATCCCCTTATTAAAAGACCATTGAGGACCATGGATTGGAAATTTTTTTAGAACATAAGAACTAGAACAATATTATATTTATGAGGTGATATTTGAGAATATATTTTAGGATATAAATGGATTTTTGGTTCCAAAATGGGAGGTGGAGTGGTGGTATTTATACTTGAGGGGTTGTGGGTTCAAGTGATTAGTTTATTGACTATCTTTTATTAAAATCCAACCATATAGATGTGGAATTAAATTACAAAATTGTTTCTTGTAATTAATGTTTTATAGTATTTTTAGTGGAGAGAAAAACTTAAAACACCCTTTATATTTTTTATTTTTTTGGTACGTTAATATTTTAACTTTTAACTTTAACCCTTATCAAAATTTCATTTTTACTACAATAAATAAGTTTTCTACCATGGTAAATTTTTAATACCTAAAATTTAATTGAACATAAACCCTAATTTGGTTCTTCTAATTCCAAATATAGTATACATTTTATCAATTCAAATCACATAATTATAAAATTATATTTTAAACTAATTCCATAGGCAAGACAAAAAGTGTGTTTTTAAAGTGAAATATTCATACATTTGAAATTTTTTTGTATCTATTTTTAACTTAAAATTCATTAAAATGACAAAAATTGGATTAAATGAAAAAATAAAAATATAATTAATCTTTAAAATTAATTTAGAGAAAAATATAAATATATAAATAAATTAGATGAAAATGAAATTTTGAGTTAAAAAGCTATTTTTTCATTACTCATTAAAATATTAATATTATCATAAAAATGCCAAAAATTTATCACAAGTAAATTTTAATATTAATATTAAATAATAAGCTTATTTTTTCAAATATAACTTATAAAAGTGTCAAAACAAGATGTAAAATGGGTTCTTAATCAAATAATGGAAAAAATTATTTTATTGGAAAATACTTCTTTTATCTAAAAAATTGAAGTTGTTCTGATATCATGCCTAGAAAAAATATAAAATGAATCTTAAAATTTAAATTAAATATATTAAAATTTTATTTCATTAATAAAACCAAAAAATTGTGATTCTATTACTTTATAAACTCAATTATATGCAATTAATAGTTATTTAGAAAAATCATTTCCATTTATTTAAAAAGGGTTTTACATTAATTTATAATTAATTGTCCAACAAAAGATTATTTATAAACAAGTGTAAACCATTTTTTTATAATTCAGTTAATAATATTAATTCCCACTCTTCCAAGGACTAGGTTATAAGAGTAACATTTAAATAATAATATTTAGTTGTTTGTTTAAGCTTGATTTAACATATCATGTACGCTATCGAACATAGTGATTCTTTCTTAAAACATAATATGTTACAACTAAAATGAATGATAAAACATGATATTAATTTTTAAATGTATTATTTGAATTAAAATTTTGATAAAATCATCCATTGGGAAGTACATATTCACCAAACATAATTAAACAAGTGGTGAATATCAAAAAATCTCAAATAAATAAAATTATCAGAAGAAACCTATACATTAAATCTTAACATTCATGGAATAAATTCAAAATCCTATAAAATAAACATAACTAACTTAATAACTTATTTTAAAACTTATTCCATATATATTACCTTTTATTATCTTAAATTATAACTATTCATTATATATTAATTAACAAGTTATTGTTTATTTTCATCATCAAAGGTTAGTAACATTAATTATTTTTTATGAGTTTCATATTGAATAAATTGATTGTTATTATTTTGTAAAAGTTAATAATTATAAAATTATTCTTGTTACTATAATATAATTTCATTTCTAATATATAGTGATATAATATTATTCCAGGAGTGTTTTATTTATTACTAGTGAAGATTAAATCAGTGAAGAAATTGTTTCAGGTAATTTACTAATATCATTGGACTACATTAGAGCGATTATTCATTTTTTTCATTGTTACAGACTATAATATATTTTTTAACATTTTTATTAACATCCTATTTTACATTAAAGTTATGATGAAAAATTAAAATATTCATCTATGGAGGTGGTAGCTCATACGTAACACGAGTAATGTTTTCCTTTTCAAATGGATGGAACATATAAAAATAAATGTTTGTAAAATAATTCAAAATTAATAGTATATTTAAATATTTTAATTAATTGAGGGTATTTATTTTTTAGTGGGCATAAATATCTAGTTATGAGATTTTGGGTAACTCAAAAATGTGTTTTTGGTTGAGTAATAGAGTTTTGGGGGATGTCTCGAGGGCTAGGAGAGGCCTTGGAGTGGTTGAGGAGGCTGTCAAAACATATTCTCTAGCATTACATAAACTATAGAGAGTATACTAGTGGACTATTGTAACCACCGACTCATTATTTGGGTCTTTAAAGGGAAAACATCTCCCTTTTTTACTTCTTAGGTATTTGAGGGGGAAACACCCTTCTTCCCCCTTTTTTAAATCATGCGGTCAGGGGAGGTTCCTCTTTTCCTTCACATTTCCTCCCTTGATCAAGGGTGGGGATTTGGGGATTTTTATGAACAATTTGATGCATATTTTCCCCTACATATACATATATTATCTTTATTATCCACTCATTTATAATTAATAGTTTTTCCTTTAGGGTTTTTGATTTTGATTCCACTAGATCATATTGGAATCTAACACTGATGATTGGGATTCCACTTTTCCTAGGAGAATGGATTCTTGAGAATCTATCTATGCATCATTGTGTGATGTTTCATTTAAGTATATTTTCATTGATATTTTTTTAATTTTTCTTTCTAATATTAAGTTAGAAATTTTTTGGTCATTACGTGATAATGATTTTGTCTGGGTGGAATATGGGCTTATTCTATGTGCTATTGGCTAGCATTTGGTCGCAGTTCTTGCATTAAATGATGAATCAAGTGAGTTATCCATCACTATAAAATGTTGAAATTCAATTATTTAATTAATTATAACTTTTATAATTAATCAATTATTGATGGTTTTTTTGAGTTAGGGGATCGAGACATTGAGACCAGACAATTAATTACGGATGAAGATGGATAAGCTTCAATGGAATTTGGTATCAACTGTTGGAATTTCAAAATTAATTAGAAATTCTTTAGTAAAAGGTAGGTGTTCTCATGTAATAGACCTATGGTATTTATGTTTTCTATGTGGCATATGGATTCTTGAGCTCTCTAATGAGGGTGAAGAACCATGTTAATTTAATTAAGTGGAAAATTGTAAGTTAATTGAATTTTTTTATTCAAAACAAACTAGTTTCAAGGGTCAAAAACAACTATTGTGCATTGAATTGTCATAAAGAGCACCGATGGTTGGTGTTTGAATCATTGAGACATCATTCAGCCTCTAGACCTCCATAGAGGTTAAGTCAGACCTACAGTAATATTTTATCCCCTGTATAGGTGCTTCACACCCTTCAAAGATTGAAGAGAGTGTGTTCTTGGAGATTATTTTCCAAGTGGGATTTATAGGATCCATATTATTGACTTTAAACCATTCATGAATATTGAGAAGAAGATGGAACAATCATCCATATTTAACTTAATGTATCTTGGATTATGTGGACAAAACATAGGCAGAACATGATGGGTTGGGTAAGCAGGCCAACCTAGAGCAACCTTGTGGACTGGGATGTGACATGGTCCATCTCTTGAATGTTTCTTGTAACATCCCGACCCAGCTCACCTCTAAGACATTGGCTGGACCAGTGTGTCACATGACCTAGAGTGCATATTACCAAACGTTAGAGCCTGTTGACTAGCAGCGAGGGCCTTCTTCTGTCTGAGGGGGAGACTATGCCCTCATAGGTAATAAGTATTATCACAGTGGAAGTATAAATAAATTAATAATAAATACTAGAGTTATATAAATGAATAAAATGCAACAAAATAAATATAAATAGTCCAATTGAATAATACTCAATTGAGGAAACCCACAAAAATATGTCATTCCATGATGTATGTCTAAGTAGAAAGTACAGAAAATAGAACCCTAGAATGCTATCAACTAAAAAGATAAGAACAAAGTGTGACAACTGTATCAAGATCAAGGGTCGGTCCTCTACCCTAGTCTCCATCCTAAGAAGAAACATTCAATCAAGAATCGAAAGCAGCAAGCTTCCCTTTGTCAATACCTACAATCATACAGTCTACTTGGGTGTCAACGATGCCCAAGCAGGGTGTGATACAAAATTCCAGTAGGCTGGCACCCAATGTATCTAAACCTTTCTGTTTCATGCATTGATAAAATGCAATGTGCCATTATATAACAATTTCAGATAAATAATTAAATGCAATGGAATAAATAAGTCGGCTCGGGTTCCATAAGGCACCCGTACATATTGACCTGCTTCATCCTATGTCGGTAGTCTGAAAGAGTACGTGTCAGCAGAATACACAGACACGTATATATATATATAACCTAGAAAGAAACAAGGTAAACAAGAAAGAGGTATACCCTATGCTTGTGCATTAAACTAGGGTCTAATTCAAGTGTCATACAAGTGCACTTACATATATCATAAGAATAACTCAATTCTCAAGTGACACAAATGGAAATAATATAAACCTTAAGTGCATCATAATTATGATTCAAGTTGAGAGTTGGAGTCCGAGCCCATCCCGAAGGTTTCTCTAAAGGACATATGTAAATTTATCTAATACCACCAAGCATATCCAAGGAAATATTTCGAAAGAAAAAGTATCAATTGAGGCGTTACATTAACCTGAGTCTGTCCCGATCTCGCAAAAAGTGGTCGACTGTCATCTAAGTCTAGCTAAGCCATATTTCCAACAGATCCATCTCTATGGGCCCTTTTGGTACCAGTCTCACTCATAAGTATTAGAAATCTCGGGGAATTCTTGGTTCGATAAAGGCAATGACACCACCCCTCGAACATAGATGTAACCAATCAAGAACAGAGGGTCAAAGTGTGGCACTTAAAATGGGACCCACCTATTTTCCCCACCCATAATTTAATTAAAGTATTTAGAGATGTATATTTGACATAATAATTATATTAACTCACTACTTGAAAACTAACCCGATACACCCGTGCATCACAAGGTACAAATTAAATATTGCTGCATAATAATATAAATAAGGAATGGAACTTCATCAACATAAGAATATAAATGAACATTTAAATAAATAAATAACTCAACACAACAAACTACCAAGAATCCAATAATTCCCAGTTTATAATTAATATAAATTATTTATGTAAATTCAACACAACAAAAAGAGGCTGTGTAACACATACAGTTAATGAAATTAAATGACTAGGAGTGAACATTCAAGTAATTAAATAATTCATCATAAACAACCATCAAATATCCAACAATTCAATGTTTATAATTATTCTAAAATAAATATTTAAATTAAACACAACAAAAATAGGATGCGCAATACACAAAGTAAATTAAATTAAATTCCTGGGAAAACTGAATTTATACCGACCACATCATCACACCCAAGGGGGTGTTCAACCACATTGAAACAAATTAAACAAAATAATTCATGATCAAAAGGGCTGAAACAACTATACAAAACAAATAAATTAAAGAGTTTGGTTGAATTTGCACAAAGTTGGTAGGCACCGACCAACAACACAATGGTGCATTTTTGTAAATCACAACAAAACAGAGGGAAAGAGAGTAATAACCCATAATTATGGTCATAGATGATCCTATGATCCATTATAGACATTGATTTGACCTAAAATGGAAGAAAAGAGATGATTTTAAAAAACCCCAAAATAGGGTAAAATCATTCCGTGACGAACTACACGTAGGATACACAATGAAACCCTATTATTCCACTTACACATGGTTAGCCTTTCCCTAAGGTTTACTATGCACCTAACAGCGAAGAAAAAAGATGAAAAATGAAAGAGATGTAGTCTTCTGAAGGAGGAGTTTGCGGATACACTGCCTAGGGGGAGAGGGAAGTGAGACATGAAGGAGAGGAGAGGAGGAGAGGAAAAAAGAAAGAATGATAAGGAAGAAGAAAAAAGAAAAAAAGAGAAAAAATAAAAGGGAAATAAAAAGGAAAATAAATGAAAAAATAAAATTAAATTAAAAGAATGGGAGGAAAAAAGAATAAAAATAAATTAAAATGTAGATTTCCCATTTTAATTATTTTTACATTTTTCTGTAACCCCCTTCCTATTTTATTTATAATTTCTTTTTATACCTTATTTGTTTCTTTCAAAATTATTTAATTATTTTATTATCTATTTTCAATCCTTAATTAATTATTTTAAATCTTGAACATCATGCTAAAGAACGACATAACATTTTTCATTAAAAGTCTGTAATTATTAAAATTATTTAAATAGCCGCTCGGGACCCACATCGAGGTGCGCTAACGCGCGCCCTTGGTCGCTTTAAAGAATTAGGACAACCAAAACTTAAATGGACTGCACATTGCTTTAAGTTGATACTTTGAAATAATTAAACTTATTATTATTTAATATAACTCTTCAATGGAACCATTAATAATTTAAAATAATTAACAAAAAAAAGATAATGGTTATTAAATTACTATTGATTGCAGATTTGTATTTAGATTGAACAATTAATGACAGAACATTTATAAAATTGTCTAGTTATTATTTACACCGCAACACAATTTATTAATTATGGTAGTGTATTTTCATTTTTTGACATCAATGTAAATAATAATATTAATAAATAAAATATTAATATTATTTATAACAACCAACAAAAATTTTTAACCCAATTAAATTATTTTTGGGTGTAATATAACCAAATGTTTGCCGCTTGTAAAGGTTACACCCTACCTAGGGTAAACCCCACATCCTGAAACTATTGGTGATGTTAGATTTCTCATTCTACACACCATTTGAGAGAAAATAATTATTTATTATATAAAAAACATAAGAATTAATTAATTAAAAATAAAGATGGAATTATCATGTGCGAGGGTGCCAAACACGCGATGTGAATCAAGGTTATACCCTATATATTGTAAACCCGACGTTCCAAACATAACATTGGTATCATATTTCTTATACGATGTACCATTTGAGAGTTAATTCATTTTTTTGAAAAGAAACACACACGCGTATCCATAAAATAAACATAATATTTGTATTCTATCAATGCCATAGTGTCGACTATAGGAATTAAATGTTCTAATGCTCAGTTTTTAAAGTTGGTATGCCTATTTAACAGAAAATTTTTAATTCCCATCACCTTTTCATCTGGTTCCAGACACAGGATGTTAAAACCCTCCCACCTAAGAACTTCTCATCCCCGAGAAGCCATCAGGATCAACGTAACCCTCACCCGACCCATAGGGTCATGTAGCCTCATACAAAAGGTCTTATGGCGTATCTAAACACCCAATGCACGCTCAAACATTAGTTAGGAATATGACACAAAAACCATTATTATATGATCCAATGATCATTTCCAATTGAAACACTGAGACAATAATTATCCAAACACGTTCAGCTAGAGACACGACCATATCATCATCTCAACAACTTTTTACCAAAGTTACTTCCCACCTTAGGTTTTAAAGATAGATAGAGGAAAAATTACAAGTCACAACACCTTCCACCAATATAATTTCTTACAAGACACGTCCTTGAGAATTCTAGTGACGCTTCTTACTTGATTTAAAAAACAGATAAAACGGTCAATTTCTAGTCACCCTTAAAGCCCAAGATGAGCTATGTTTTTATGAAAAGACCTGGTCGACCAAAACCACACTTATCTCACCTGATTATGTGTTAGAAAAATTTCCTTTACTGACTGCTTCATTGAGAAATAGAGAGAACTAGTCAAGCCACTCCGACTGACCATTTATGAATATGCACATCTTAGACAATGAGCATTTTTTGAACAAAACTGTGATGCCTTCTTCCAAGGTGTCTCAAATTTACTACGAACACGTCCACCAAAGATCCTACCTGACCTCCGATGACATTACTTGAATTAGGCATCATCGATCCTGAAAAAAGTCTAGGGAAACCTCATATTGGCACAATAAGTGTGAAAGGAACTAACGCAAGGAAGTCTGTACTCCATGTTTATGAGTGATACATTGGTACAAGGGAAAGATACACATATCAAAATGTTGACCGAGCCCAGAGTGGCATTAGCCTAGAGGTCAAGTTAGATAGAATTCCTGGTGTACGATATTTCATCCAAAGAGTTCCAAAACAAAAATCTGAGGGTCACTCAAGACTAAACAATGCTTTGATAAGAACGACGTGTCAAGGTGAAATACTGAGAAAACCACACTAAACAAGCCCAACAACTTTTATAGTTATATCATTGCGTAAGAATAATTATCTCTTAGGGAATTATGAACTAAGGAAATATAGGGGATTTGATCGTCCCTTATAGAAGAGTACACTAAGAGGATTTTGAGATTACCATATGGAAAACATTTAAATTTTTTTTAGGAAAGCCCAACCAAACTGGCTGGTTTGTCAAAACACTGAGTCTCTTGAAGTTATCCCGATTATTGGGATGAACATGATTCCTTTAACATAGAAGTTAATTCACTCCAATGATTACCCAAAATGTATTTAACAACAAAAGTCTTGAAGGTTACACTAAACTCAACCGGTTAGTCATAATGTTAAGCACTCGATGGTACCATGTATGTGAACGTATATTACCCTGAGGTGATAGATAAGCAATATGAATTTTATCTCGGAGGACGACGTATTGAATAATTCTTCACTATAAAGAAGATATGGTCAAACAACCTATAAAGAAACTGACTATTCCTAAGGCATGCCTAAACTGATAGAAAATGAGCATTTCCCAATGCTCAAGACCGAAAAAAAGACAAGGAAAACATGACCACTCGTCCAAACAAGAGTTTCATTTTTAGGTAACGAGGTCCGACTAGGGACAAATGCATGCGAATGTTTCTCTTCCAAAACAACTGAAGAAGAAACACTAACTACACTTATACGAGGGTCTTAAATAGAGGACATCGCTACAGGTTCCATATCGAAGACCTTTATATTTAATCATATTTTATCTTTAATCATCAAAAGATTTAATAAAATCAATATGTACCATTTTTCAAAACAATACACAAGGTATTTGATTTTAACCACTACCTTAAGGAAAAAATAGGTAAGTTTTATAAAATTTTTAAAACATATTAAATTAATCGACCTTCCATCCTTAATTAGGAAATCTATCACATAAATACCTCTTATGTAGATAAGGTTACCTATAAGGGTACCTCTAAGATGACCCGAGTTCATTAGAATGAAACTTAAAAAAATTTAATTATTAAGAATCACAACACCCATACCAGGTTATCTCATAAGAAACATGAACCAACTAGCTTATATGGTCCTAGATATTAATTTAGGAAGTTAGAAAATTAATTTGAAATTATAACATGCTCAAAAACATATTATCCTAGATATATGGGTGTCTATCAACATAATAAGAATCTAAAAACTTTATAGTTTTTGGCATTTGGCTCCCATTCAAAGGCAACCAATAAATGTTTTCAAAGAAACCAATTACATAACAAACAAGATAGAAGGTCACTATAAGAAGCTAACAGAGAGAGAAATTTCGTAATCACATAAGTATAACATGTTAATCACAGAGACAAGATAATAAACACAAAATCATGATACAAGGAAAACATGGTATTAAACATGCAGCTTGGAAATAGACTAGCATGAAAAATATACCACTGAAACATGGTATCTAAAAAGGCATGCTAATGAAATAAAAGGCATGACATGCATCCAAGGAACATAATTTGAATCAATAGGGATCCTAAAATGCAACTACATGGCATGGCACTATGCATGTCATTTTAATTCATATGTGCCTATTATGATGCATACATTGCTTCATCCTTACCTTAACAGGACAAGGGTAAAATATAAAAATTTCTTTAAATTTATAAGCAAAAGAAGTTACACCAAATCACTTGAGGTGAAATCATATCAATTGTAACATCAAAAAGCATGAACAAAAATCCCAATCCTAGTCACTTGGTCATTTCCCTTACATGGGGTGATCAGTCCCAGACACGACTATTCAGCAAGCGCTACCACATTCCTAGTCTCTAGTCTACCAACACAAAACAGTAAGACAAAAGAAAAAAACCACCTCTAATACCACTCTGTAACTTCCCATCCTGGCCCACATCTAAGACAGTGGTCAGATTGGAGCATCACATGACCTGAAGCGCATCTCCCCAGATGTCAGAGGCTGCAAACTAGCAGCAAGGGCCTTTTTGTGCTTGAGGGGGAGACTATGACCTCATAGGTAATAGGAATTATCACAACAAAATTAAACATCAATTAACAATAAATACCGGAGGTATATAAATTAATAAAATTCCACAAAAGAAATATAAATAATCCAACTGAATAATATTCAAGTGCAGAGTCCCACAAAATGATGTCATGCCATGATGTATTTCTAAACTGAATGTACAAAAAATAGAACCCTAGCATGATATCAACTAAAAAAATAAACAAAGTGTGGAAATGAAATCATGAACAAGGGTTGGTCCTCAGACCCAGTCTCCATCCTAAAAAGCATCAATCAATCAAGAATCAGAAGCAGCATGCTTCCCTTTGTCAATACCTACAATCATACAATCTACTCGGGTGTCAACGACGCTCGAGCAGGGTGTGAGATAAAATCCCAATAGGCTATCACCAATGGTATATAAACCATTCCATTTCATTCATTGATAAAATGAAATGTGCCATTATATAAAGATTTCAGATAATTAAATAAGTGCAATGGAATAAATAAGTCTGCTCGGGTTCCAAACAGCACCCGTGCCTAATCTCCTACTTCAGCCTAAGCCAGTAGCCTGAAAGGGTACCTGTCAGCAGAATACACATACCCATATATATATATATAACCCAAAAAGAAATAAGGTAAAAAAGAAAGAGGTATACCCTAATCATGTTCTTTAATTTTGGGTCTAAGTCGTGTGTCAACCAGGTGAACTTCCACATGTCAAAAAAATATCTCAATCCTCAAATGAGTTAAATGGTAATAATATAAACATTATGTGCATCATTATTAATGTTCATGTGTCTGAGCCCCTCCTGAAGTTATCACTATGGAACATCCGTCAATTTATCCAATACCACTGAGCCCGTCCAAGGTAATATTTCGAAGACTAAGTATCACCTGAGGCATGGCTTTACCCTAAGTCTGTCCCGATCTCGTAAAAAGGGGTCGAGTTTCATCTGAGGCTGGCTTAGCCACATTTCCAATAGATCCATCCCGATGGGACCTTTTGGAATCAGTATCACCTATAAGAATTAGAAATCATGGGAATGTTCTGGTCTGGAAAAGGCAATGAAACTTCCCCTGACACATAGAGGTAACTACTTTGAAATAGAGGGTAAAAGTGTGGCCCTTAATACGAGACCCACCTTCGTTCCCTGCCCTGAATTTAATTAATTGTTTCACAATAGCAGATATGACATACTCAGCATATAAACTCACAGCTTGTAAACTAACTAGATACACCATTGCATCACAAGGATCAAATGAAATATTGTATTTCAATAATATTAACAAGGAAAGACACCACATTACCATAAGATGTTAAATGAACTTTTAAATAAATAAATAATTCAGCACATCCAACTACCAAGAATCCAATAATTCCCTATTTATAATTAATTAAAATTATTTATTTAAATTCAAAACCACAAAAATAGGTTTCACAACACATGCAGTAAATTAAATTAAACTCTCGGGCATGCACATTTATATAATAAAATAATTCATCACAAAAATATCAAAGATCCTACAATTGAAGTTTCATAATTATTCTAAAATAATTATTTAAATTAATCACAACAAAAATAGGTTGTTTAATACATGCAGTTAATTAAAATAAATGCATTGGCTAATAGAATTTATACAGACCATGTTGGAACACCTAAAGGTGTGTCCGACCACATTTAAAAAAACTAAAAAATAATAATTTGTGGTCAAAAGGGCTGCAACAACTAGACAAAATAAATAAATTAAAGAGTTTGGGGGAAAATACACCAAGTTGGCTGGCACCGACATACGACATAATGGTGCGTTTTTATAAATCACAATGAAACAGAGGGAAAGATAGTATACCCCAAATATTATGGTCATAGATGATCATATGATATACGAAAGGCTATGATTTGACCTAAAATGGAAGAAAATGGAAGATTTTAGAAAAAATCCCAAAATAGGGTAAAATTATTCCTCAACAAACTGCACATAGGATACAAAATGAAAACCTACGATTCCACTAGTGCAAGGTTAGCCATTCCCTATGGTTTATTGCTCACCTAACAACAAAGAAAACAGATGATAGATGGAGGATCTGCAGTCTTCCAAAGGAGGAGTAGGGGGTAGGTCTCCTAGGGGGAGAGGGAGGGGTGACGTGAGGGAGAGGAGGAGAGGAGGAGAGGAAAAAAGAAAAAAGGAAGAAAAAAAAGTAGAGAAAAAATAAAAGAAAAGGAAAAACTAAAATAAATTATGAAATAAAATAAAATAAAAAGGATAGAAATGAAAAAAAATAAAAATAAATAAAAATGGAGATTTCCCATTTTAGTTATTTTTACTTTTTTCTATAACCCCCTTCATATTTTATTTATAATTTCTTTTTACCCCTTCTTTCTCTGTTTTAATTTTTTTTTAAATATTTTTTTATCTCTTTTCAATCCTTAATTAATTATTTTAAATCTTAAACATCGCACTGAAGCACGACATAGAGTTTTTCATAAAACCTTTACAATTATTTAAATTAATTAAATATCTTCCTGGGACCTGCATCGAGGTGTGCTGGTTCATTCCCTAGGTCACTTTAAAGAATTAGGACAACGGAAACATAAATGTCTCACACCTGGATTTAAGTCGATACATTAAAATAATAATAATAATAATTATTTAATATAACTCATCAATGACACAATTAATATTTTAAAACACCAACCATAAAAAGATAATGGTTATTAAATTAATATTGATTACAGATTTGTATTTAGATGGAACAATTAATAATAGAGGATTTATTACATTACCCAGTTATTATTTACACCGTGACACAATTTATTAATTGTGGTAGTATATTTCAATTTGTTGACATCAACGAAAATAATAATAATAATAATAAAAATATTACTATTATTTCTAACGGCCAAAAAATATTTAACCCAATTAAATTCTTTTCGGGTGCAATATAACCAAACATCCACCACTCTCAAAGGTTATTCTCTACCTAGGGTAAACCCAACGTCTCAAAAATATCGGTGAGGTCCGATTTCTCATTGGACGAACCATTTATGAGAAAATGATTATTTATTATATAAAAAATGGAATAATTAATTAATTAAAAATAAATATGGAATAGTCATGTGAGTGGGTGCCAAACACTCGATGTGAATCAAGGTTATACCCTTCCTATGGTATACCCAGCATTCTGGAGGTAACCGTGGTCTCATATTTCTCATACGAAACACCGTTTGAGAGTTATTACATTTTTTTGAAAATAAAAAAACATTCTAATAAATAAAATAAAATTAATATTTTTATTCTATCAATGCTACAGTGTTGACTATCGGAATAAAAAGTTCTAACACCGGGTTTTTAAAACCGGCCTTCCTATTTAACAGAAAATATTTAATTTCCTTTTCTTTTTCATCTGGTTCAAAACATGGGACATTATATTTCTTAAGTGTATAGACTCTATATGATTATGAGGTCAATATACCCAGTGAAAAATGTAATGGGATGTCATGTCATAGAGCATTGAGTGTTGAACTGATACCGTGACTGAGACCGAGGACTTATACCAGGGTACCTCTATTGTATTGAGACCATGGGGACCCCGTGGGTTACCAATTAATAGACCAATCATGAGAGGATATTTAGATAAATTGTTAATGATGAGTGTGGGTGTTCGGCCAACCTTCTTTTCTTCATGTTAATGCTTTTTGGAACACTCCCTTGTAGAAGATGTAATAAATTTGGGATTTTATGGTTATCGAGTCGAGCACATATATGGGAAATAATGATTTGATCTAGTAAGGATGAGCTATCACAAACATGGATCATGGTTATAATTTCCCCCATGAATTTTGGGATAAGATATGATAGGATCCACCCTGAATTTGAAGCTCATATACAGTAGGGGTTTCCATAGATTTGGGTCCTAGGTTATATTGATAAGGGTTGCCATGGATTTAGAGTATTGATGATAAAAATATCATGGATTATGTCTCTAGATTCATGAAGATACTGATTGGGGCTTCAATGGATCTAGATACCAAATTATTGGAATAATATAGGTTATATATATGATGTTGGGATGATATCAATAGGTCATTCATTGGATTTATATCGCAATTGATAATACCATTACAGGATGGGTCTCTTGATTCATGAGGATTGGATAAAGATTCTGTGGATATAGATATTTTATATTAATTTTGAGGCATTTTTATCATGATGTGAGCAGAGACACCTCATCATTGGTCACAGTAGGTATGGTCCACTGGGGTCATAGACCTAAGGATTGACAATTGATGTTTATTTGTGGTTCCCTACTATGTTTTGTACTCAAGACCAACTTGGGACACCACTAAACATAGGTACATGAGAAAATGACCTCTTAGTTATATGCATATATTGAGTTGAATATCAGCGTAGAATGATCAAGAATGATATATTGGATGGTATCTAAATATTGGATAAGGTATGCTTAAATGTTTTCAAGGAGACAATGAACTTTATTTTCTTTTATTCTTATTTGTATATGTAACCATCCCAATGGGTGGTTGGTTATGTGTATGATATGGTTGTTTGGGACTTCTTTCTATTCATTTATTATTTAGTATGGTTGTATTTGTTACTTTCGATTTTATTTTACATGTGAACAAAGTTTTTTGGTTATTTATTTATGATTGTTCACATTGATTTATGTGTTATAGTATTCCTATAGTACTATCTTAGACCTATGTTGTTAGTAGAAAGCCTCTAGAATACCGTGAGGTGCACCTAAGATCATATGGTGAACCATATGGTTTCTACTATAAGAGTGAACCGTTGTAGGAATGTAGAGTTTGGTATGAGGTCTTGTATTAATTTTTGTTTTTTAGTTTTTGATGTTTTTTAAAAGTCATAGTAATGTATAATATCCTATGATGTATATCGGGTTTGGGCATCAAGAATTCTTAATCTAATAGGATGTCTAGGTTATAACAGATATGATATTTTTTTGGATTTTGATGTTATAGTTGAAGATGATTTTCAAATTTTGTGAATCACATGGATTCTATTGGTTCTTTATTTATTATGGATTTACGCCTTCATACCTTTGTTAAAAGGAAAGTGATTCAATTTTGGACACTTAAACTATTAAGGAATGTTTTTTTATTTAGAATATTACAATCCTAAGATTCAAATTAAATATAACACTTATAGTTATATTTTATTCACTAGAGATAGTGGATCTTCTTTGAAAAGTGTAAAAAAACTAATCAAATGATGTTTTCCCATATGAGTATTTGTTGTAATTATACTCAGTTGGGACAAATTATATATATATTTACCTTATTATGGTAGGTTATATGAATATATGATGAGACACTTTATGATGATGGAAGTGTGAACCTATATGTATAAGAGGTGTAGGGACCCTAATGGATCAGTGTGGCATTGGATTCCTCAGAATGGAATCCTATTAACCAGAACAATGTGTTTTCATTTCCCTTGAGACATATCAAGTAGGATGATTTTGTGTGTGTGTGTATCATTGAATTATGATATATGATCTTGAAGGGATCAATCCCATTAGTGTATTCTCATGAATATTAGTGCCATAATTTTCAGTTTCTATCAAAGTGTGACACCATCATTTGTGAGACCTTTTCAGTGGGTGTTGAGTATCTATCGTTACAAATTGATATGGGATTTTGGATGATGCCTTGTGGACTGTGAACTTTTATGATTCTTCACCATTGAGAAATATGGTTGGACCAAGTGACCCTTCTTGAGAAAACTTTGGTTGATCTGATTTGGATTCCAAGAGAACCATAGATATAAATTGGTTTTATTGATTCATATATTGAAATGATTTATGGGTACACAAGAGAGGGGTTAGATAGTGGTTTGTGTTGTCTTTAGATATGGAAGAACGAGTGGTAATTTAGGGTATTATAACAACATATAGAATGTGCTCAATGTTTTTATATGGCGATCACATTGAGTTATAGTGCATTAGGTATCAAGATTTGTTTTTGAGGGTAGCATGAAGGTTACATCTAGAACTAGGAATTTGGAAGTGTTTTAGAAATCTGTTAAGATCATAAGTACAAACTAATGTCTGAAATAGAAAAGGGTAGCGGATTAGAATGGTTATAAGGTTGATTCCCCTAAAAAAATTATGGCCACCTATAGTAAATGATGACACATATGGGCGAATGATCATAGGATGAATCATGGAATTTGTAGAGTGTATATTATTTGAATTGTAGTTCCAAGGGAGATCTTAACATGTCGATATTGACATGTTATGGTGTAAAAAATATTGTTATTGATGATGTGTGACTCATAGTAGTATTAGTTTAGTTCTATATGTCATGTGGTATAGTACTGTACACTGGATGTTCTAGGAGAGTTTGGCGAGACATGTTCCAGTTGTCAATTTCTATGAGAATGATTATGGACAATAGAAATTAATGATGATTTAAAAAGAATTTTGACCCTAGGTTGAATATAAATTTGATAAGTTACACCCCAGTAGTGGAGATGTGATTATGGGTTGGGTGCTATGGAACAATCTACCTGAGGGTTGACTATGGAACACATTTTTAGGGAGACATGATTTTAGGTGTTCATAGTAGGTGATAATGGTCATGGATGAGTGGTACTCATACGACGATGAAATATTATGAGGAATGTATTGAGGGTGGTGACCACTATTATGGATTGAAAATAGTAAGAAGTCATGCATGATGCTCCCTTGGGTTGGGAATAAGTGATGAATTAGTTTTTCAATTTGGTTCTCAACAATATGAAGGATTTTTTACACTACTCGTGTTTTCAAAGGGATAATGTACATGATGTGGTGACCCAAAACTTGTTTTGGTAATGTGAAGACAAGGATACTCCCAAGGTAAGGAATGAGATGCTAGTCGCGAGTGAACGAGCCTCACTTGAGTTGGGTCATGGGAGTAGGACTGGTCATTGGATGGATATTTTGGAATTCTTGTGATGTTGGATAAATGGACCTAAGAATTTTTAGATTCATCAATGAATGTAAGGTATAAATATGGTTATGGTTTTAGGTGGAGTCCAAGAGTGGGTTTTGGGCTTGGAATGATTTTTAGATTATCATAGTGTGATTGGATTGGTAGTGCCTCTGTTCATTGGGTGTTCCAGAGTGATAGATATGTATAGTGGATTTTTTTGGAAAAGGACTATAATTTTATGTTGGTTAATAGATTTGGTGATAAATCTTGGGGGATTTTAAGGTTCCTCAAGGGAAAGCAGATTCATTAAATTTTTTTATATAGTGGTTTCTGGAGTGGATAATTTTCTTAAAAGGCCATCAAGAGTCAGTTCAACATTAATTTTCTAATATTAATGGAAATATTAAGACATAAAATGTATCGGTAATATCATTTGGGATAGGGAGGGAGTGTTTCAGCCATTTCCCATGTGGTTTAAATGAAAAATCATTATGCTTGTGTCATGTTTATACTAGTGTTTTTAAAATATTGAGATTAGAATCGAGAAATGGTAGTGATGTTATCATGTTTTATATGGTTAATAGATGGGTAATGATGATGATAGAATATTTAGAAATATATAGATGTATTTTGAAAGAAAATTATGATCGTGGAGGAATTATTCCTTAGAATTGGACTTCATAGCGTAAATCATATGTTGAGGAGAATCCAAGGTTAGGTAATGAATTATATGAAGAAACAATAGTGTTTTGGGTTAGACAGTCTTAGATATGAATTTTATAAGTGTTTTATAAAATAATTGTATAATTTTATTTTTTTCCCTGGTGATTTTAGAACCATTCATTCCATGTTAAACATTAAAATCATGTTTTAGTTTCTTAGGTAAAACACAACCGATTGGGATTAAATTTATGAACAATATTAGTCAGGATATGTGTATGTATGTTAAATAGTACTCTTATTGGATGATAATTATTAATTTGGGGATGTTCTAAAACACTATGAAAGTACAAGATTCATTGATTTTGATAATGTTTAATTTTATAATTATTGGAGGGGACATATTTTATACCATTCATCAGAGTTATGTTTTGATTTTTTGGGAACCTCAAAAATGTTTTTTCGGCGTTAAATGGAGTTTGGGTGACATCATGGGGGATCATAAGAGCCATGAGAGTTTCCAAGGTTGTTGTTGTTTTAGGATTGGTTGTAATATGCCACTATCCATCTGATGGGTACAAATAGTAGTATGGTTGGATGTTGTTACCACTGGCTGTATAATGGTGGTATAATTGGGTAAAAATGAGCCTTTTACCTATTCAGTTATTTAGGGGGTATCACCCATTCAATGCCATATTGTCTCTCATGTGACTAAGATCAGCTCTGACTTTCCTAACAATTTCCTCCCTTTGTTATGAGGCTATTTTCGGGGTAGTTTCCCATATGTTTGGAGGTATCATTAGCTTTATTATACCTCTATTGACTCCCTAATCTTCTCATTTATAATTTTTTTCATTGGTTAGGGTTTTTTATTCCTATTGAACCAAATAATTTTGGAATTGGACACCATTGATGTGGATTACACACAACAAAGGGAGAGGACATTATGAGAATCTATTGGAATGTCATCGCTTACCATTTCGGTGTTGTTGGTTTCCATTGTAATTTTTATAATATTTATGTATAAAATAAAAATAAATTTTCAATTGGGTGTTATTTTTTTGATATTTATTTCTATTCAATTAATGATGAGGGTACGCCATGGGTTATTGACTAGAGGATGGACAAAATTCATGTGTGGCATGATGAATATGATGAGTTATTCAGAATTTTTCCATGATTCAATTAAAATATTAAATTAAGCTAAATGTTTTAATAATTAATCATTGATGTTTTATTGGAGTTAGCTTCACGAGACATTGATATCAGCCTAATTGATCATAGACGTGGATGGATATGCTTGGAAAAGACATAGAAGCTACTATAGGACCTAAGTGATTAATTAGAAGAGCTTTGTTAAATGGTAGGTGGTCTCCTGTACTTTAACCATAGATTTTATGTTTTCTATTTGGAATGTGGATGTTCACCCCACTACCAAGGGTGACATAATGGGTTAATTTAAGTTAATAATATGTTAAAAATTAATTTAATTTTCTTATTCAAAATCAATGAGAACCAAGGGTTATGAAAAAGTCTTGTGCACTCACTTATCGACTATGTCATCAATGGCTAGGGACAGAACCATGGTTGACCTATATCACTTATAATAGGTGTGACCAAACTTGATGAAATATTTTAAACCACACATTGGGGCTTGAGACACCAATAAAATAAGGGAGTGAGTTGACCTAGTTATCATTGGTTGTTTAGGAAATAGTGGACCCCTTTTATTAATTCTGACTCGTTAAGACTCATCAAGATGAGGATAGAATGAGAAACCCTCTTTTATTTGATTTTACTATGCTTAGATGGGCTGGTCTAAGTTGACCTGAGACTAGGTTGGGTAATTGGACTGACCAAGATAAACCCCAAATAATTAGATGAGTCATAGGAAATATTTTGATTGTTTCCATTATGATGATACCCATTGTATCTAGAAAGGTCGGGCTACATAGTGTATGATGTTGTGGAATTTAATTTCTTAAAGCATCAGGTATTGACCTAAGACCATGAATTAGAATAAGGATCCAAGAAAGGGTGAATCTAATATTCTAAAACCATGGAGACATGTTGGGTTTATCATCAATAGCTGAACCCTAAGAGAGTTTGTATGTAAAAGGATAGTGATGGTTGTAGGTGAAACATAAAACCCAATATGACATTCAATATTGTTTGGGATAAGATGATGATGATGGGTGTCTTAATTCATCTAACCCTGTAATTTTTACTCTTAACAGTTTATAGAGCACACCCCTGGGAAGATGCAATATGGTTGGACAATAATGGTTATGGAGCCAAATATATGGTTGGTGATCCACAATTGGTGTGAGTATGGATGAGATTCCATGAAATTTGATCTAAGTGATATGATATTCCATGGATTTTTGTCTTGGATAATATTAGATCTACAATGTAAATTGGGCTTAGATATGGTAGGGGGCCTATAGATTACGAGCCTCTGTTAAAATATTATGAGATTCCAAGGATTTGAATCCCGAATGGTAGGATTTTCTTGGGTTATTTCCAGGAAATTATGAGGACACAAATAGGTTATTCCATGTATTTATATCCTATATAATAGTAATATCATGGGTTACTTCCCTAGAGTCATAAGGGTGTTGATAGGGGTTGCCCTAGATTTGGTGCATGAATGATAGGAATCTATTGGGATGGGTAACCATAATCGTTAGTATTGATTTGGAATTATATGGATGTGAATAATTCATGTTTCTTAGGATTCATTGTCATAACTATAGGATCAAATAAAACCTTGAAATATAAAATGCACATATGATCAATCCAGTTCATAGACCTCAATATTAATGATTTCAAATTATTCATTTATCAAATGCTATTTGTTTTATTTAAGAATTTAATTTTAAAATACAAAAAATTAATATTTATTATGTGAATATTTTGGTTGTTCCTTAATGAGTTTTATACTCACACCCTACTCAAGTTTCCACTACACATAGGCCCCTGATCAGAAATTTATTGGTTGGAGGGATAGGTTGGTTGAGGACCAGGATATCGTGGTCGAGTAGGATAACTCATATTATAATGCCCCGACCCCAGCTACCCAGAGTCGGTGCATTACTTCGTAACATTGGAATGATCACAAAAGATCAAGTCTCGAAAGACCGATTAGTTTAGTAGCCTTGGAAACACTAGATACATTCATAAATGTTACATTACATCATAAAGTGAAAAACTACAATAAAAAAAGTCTCTATAGTCCACACTCATATCCTCTTCTAACTATCCCTGCAGGTCATTTATAAAATACTTCTTCACATCCTGGAAAATATTAAAACATTGAAAGGGGTGAGCTCAGATGCTCAGTAAGGATAACAATATTGCGGAAGCTTTCATAAATAAACATAAACATTTAAGGCAATGTATAACTAAAACAAAATCCTTTTAAACTTGAACATCAACATAATATGGAAAAAGTAAAATGAGATAATGCCATTTACTTCTTCACATGGATATTCTACTGGTCGAATAATCACATGCAATATCAATAACCACTTTCATAAGGAGGGAATGCATAATTCCAGACATTCTGAAACATTTTGTCAAGGCCTCGGCCAAGACGTCTAAAATGATTAAGGCCTCGGCCAAAATCATAAATCAAATTGGGAAAGGGCCTCGGCCAATTCCACATCTAGTTGTCTCATGAGACCTACCGATGACAATTTCTTTAGAATATACTTACATTTAAAATTGATCAAATATACTCCAGTGTTTTTCTAAAAACATTATGCAAGCTTCTGAAAACAAAATAACTAATTCTGAGACTACTCGACTAATTACAGGCCATGATGGGTCCACGCCCAATCCCTTCCTGTCTACCACACTCGAGAGTCGGGTTTTATGAAAACATTTTTAAGCTTGCATTAAATACGTATACATTTGCACTGGATTTTCATATATTTGAGAGAAATATCTTGTTTTTTTTAATAAATTAAAAAGCATATAATTATAAAAGAAAACCTTTTGAATAAACATAAAAGTCAAAGGGGTTTATACACCGTATAAAAGGAAAGTTGTGTATAAAACCAAATATGCCTCAATGAAAGGTGATTGAGACGAAGTCCTTACAAAGATCATTTTTAAAATAAAATAGATCTATTATGTGTATTCACTATAAGTACACATAAAGAAAGTACAAATACAAGATAGTACATAATTATATCATGACATAATTTGAAAGTAAGAGATTAACCCAAAGAATGGAAGTTGGGTTAAGAAGTTCCCTTACCTTGCGTCCTGTCCTGACTCGACCGTTCTTTAACCTCATGAATAATAAACTAGAGTTAATTTATATTTACTTAAGAACCTTTTTCATGTTCATTATTCCTTTTATATCCCTTATTACCATGTTATGAACATTATTTAATTATTTGAGTTAATAACGGTCGTTTTGTCGATCTTTGGTACTTGAGTCAAAAATAAACTTCTTATAATTACAAGTTGTTCATGTGGTGAAATATCCATTATATACAGAATTATATTCATGATTTAGATATCATATATATCATATATATACAGTATATACATTCATTCATAATGTCACGTAACATTTAGAGGTAAGAAATGAAATGCACCGTTCATGGAGACGGTAAGCCGTACGTACGCATGAACACTACTTTCATTTCTATTTCATATTTAATGGAATGAAATCATAATGATATAAATTTATAATATAATTACAGTATAATATAGTGTATAATACCATTTAATCCATCCTTTATACATCCCACATATGGAATTAACGATTCAAATCACTTTGAGGGGGCGGTAGTCCGCACTTCCTAAAATGAAATTATCGCATTTTACCCATAATGGAAATCATAAAGTATGCCATAAATGAGAAATACAGAAGCATAAGTAAAACATAAACATATTTTATATCATATATAAATATAGTGACATCTTAATGTCCACCTTTGAAGGTGTTATATGAGTGTTGAACAATCATCGTTTCGTGAGGCAGAAATTCGCCATCCACAGAAACCGTATGTTCTTTAACCATTAGATGTAGGTGTCTGTAAGTGTAGCTCTAATCCTTCTTATAAAAACATCCTAGTATATTTAGGATACTGGTGTTGTTACAAAAGAAATGAATGAAAAGAGTTTAGGGGGTTTGATAAGAAAAATAAAACAAAACAACATTAGAGAAGACATTACCTCAAAATCGGGTAACTCTTTTTGATTTGAGCCAAAGGATTCCTTGAGAAGAGTTATTCCCAAATTGAGGCTTCTAGGAGTTATAGGGGGAAGTTGGGAGAGTATTGGGGTAGAGGTTGGCCGATCCAAATGGCTTGAAGGTGTGAATAAGGTGGGAGAGGTGGGGGCCTTTTATAAGTGGAGAGGAGGGGCACTTTTGGAAAGTAATGAAATGGTATTCTATTATACAATGATTTTCGGATTATAAAGGTCCCACACTTGTGTAATTCGTGGATAAGGTGATAAAAGTTCGAAATATCCTCATCCAATAGTCTTTGGACAAGTGTAAGCCTTGGATTTTTCATTTTCTTCTCATTTTATTTAAATCGATAAATAATGAGGTCATCGCTGCATCATAATGATGTTATAAATAAATTAATTTATTTAATGTCTAAAAATTATAAAAAAAATACTATGATGTAGTAAATCCTTTTAGATTTCTAATGAATATTTATAGTCAAAATTTGGACTTGTGTAACCCCACTTAAAAACTATTTTAGTAAAACAACTCATGTTTGTGTCAATTTAATTTTAACATTAAATAAATATATATTAATGTCATTTTCCAACTAAAGCGGCTCCATGGGGTCCCCAAGTTGACCCATGGGTTGTATTGGTCTGCCACGACTCATCCAATAGGATTAGGACAAGTGTCAAGCTCATCTCATATTATTAAAACATTATTTTTACCTTAAACTACACTAGTTACCTCTAATCGTGATTAAAAACTTAAAAGTTACTTTTCACCAAAAATTATTTTAATCTCATTGAACCAAATTTTACTTCTTAATGAAAACCATGTATGTTGGATTTTTGAAAATCAAATCACAAAAGTGGTAATATTTCATTTAAACGAAAAATCAGTTATTTAACTACCACTTAGTGGTTTCACTATTCATCAAAAATTGAAGTTTTTCAGAATAATGCCAAAATTTCACCTTAAGCTATAATTGATATTCCAAATTCAAAAATTATGTCTATTTTACAAAATTACAAATATATAAGTTGAATTAATTAATTTTATAATTAATTCCCGTTGTCACAACAAATAGCGTGTTTTTAAGAAACAATTTATATCAAAAGATTGGCAATTGTTTATGTCCAATTTCAATGTTAAATTAATTCTAATGACCACCATTGGATAAAATGGTAAAAATATATTCTAATTATACTTTAAAACCACTAAATAGTATAATTTATCACAATAAATTATTTTTATTTAAAAAGTTGTTTTAAGTATTTTTCACTATTCATAAAAAATTGGAAGTTCTCAGAAAGTTACAAAAAATTCAACTTAGGATAATTTCGATATTACAAATACAAAAATGAAGTCCATTTTGAAATATAAAATTTCTATAATTTTAAAAAGTGGTTATTACTATTCATAACAGCTACTTTGATTAGTCGCGGTGTTTTAGAACTCGAAGTTGCGTACAATGCAAGCTATTGCATTATTGAATGAGAAGCGTATCGTGGAAGTTCGGGGTGTTATATTCTCCCCTCCTTCAATAAATTGCGTCCTCGCAATTTGAAATTTTTCTTTGAAAGTAAAAGGTTGAAAAGGGAAAATACCTTTGAGGAAAACCCACATCAGAAATAAGATTAATAAAATTTAGCCTTAATAAGAGGGAAAGGGAAATGAAAAATTCACCACCCAATTATGATCTCGATTATGAGAACATTGGTGGCAATTAGAGACATATAATTGGAGGAAAAACGTAAATATTTGTAGGGAGTGATTGAGGTCATCAATCACAATCAACTGTCAAATTGAGGGCCTCAAAGCCTTCAATCTATGTTGATTTAAAATATCATCAGTTCAACAAGACGTAAGGTATTAGGATAACACTTTTTTTTAATATACCTTTACTAAAGTTTAAGAATTAATTTATTCATTGAATAAGAGATAGGTATATATATATTTATGCTTGACAATTAGAGTTTCAACCTTCAACTCATCTTTCACTCAAAAAGATAATAGAACTCAAAAATATTATAATTATCCTAATTGTATAAGGTTCCAAATGTGAACACATACCATTTAGATTAGTAAAATTATTTTGTAATAACCAGGGACTTCCTGTAGGCTAGTGGTAGGAAATAAAGGCCTGTCGCACTATGATTATGGGTTTGATTCCTGCAGCTTTGTCCGACGCGACGGGTTATGACCCACTATAGTATCATAATATTCCAAAAATAATCTTCATAAATTTTTTAACCTTAAACAATACTATCCAAATATCAACTTAATCCACTCCAACCATTATAGTTATCCAAAATACCTCTGTCCAGAAAAGGTCTCTTAATTCCAAAATCAATTTATCAGATTCCCCAAACAAAGTAATGTTTCTATTATTGTCACATACTAAAAATATAATTACCTTCATCATATTAAAACCTTACTGAAATCAACAAGTACTGCAGTACAATCTTTATATATATATATCACATTATTCTAATAACCAAAATATAATCCATGAGTCCAAAAGCACCAATACATTAGTTATTCTGCTTCAACTGTAGTAACAACATAAGATTATCCTTGATCCCTTGGCCTTTTCTGAGGTAAGTTTCCTTGACGCTTAGGGCATTCATTTGCATAATGCCCCATTTCTCTACAATTGTAGCATTCAACTTTGATAGCCTCTTTCTTTCCTTTGCAATCATGCGCCTGGTGACCTTTTTCTCCACATTTATAACAAACTCCCATTCCTTTTAGGCAAGTATGAGGGTAATTCTTCCCACAATTATCACATAAAGGAAAATCCTTCGTTCCCGTTTTCCCTTTATCTGTCTCTTGTTCCACCGTTCTCTTATTCTCTTGCTTTACTTTGTTTTCATAAGACTTAGAGAATTCCTTTTCTGTCTTGATAGCACACGAGACAATATCTTCGTATGATGAGAAGGATTGTGATACTAAAGCTCGACGGAGAAATGGTTTTAACCCATAAAAGAAACGATCAATATTACTCCTTGGGTTACGTATATAATCAACAGCATGCATCGCTAACCTTGTAAAGTTAGCCTCATACTTTGCGACATTCTCATCCTCCTTCTGCCTCAAACTCAGAAATTGCCTTTCTATATCTGCTCGATGGTCACGAGGAAAGTATTTTTCTAAGAAAAGCTCTTTGAACTACCTCCATTCCATATTTGATACGTCATCATCTTACTTTGTGTTTTGAATCAGCAACCACCACTGATCGGCATCTCCAGTGAGGCGGTAAACTGCCATGACAACCTTCTCCCTTTCACTACTCCCCAAGGCATGGAATATTTTCTCTAAGGAATTTAACCATTGCTCATCTACTATAGGATTTGTACTCCCATTGAAGGTTGGTGGTTGTTGCCTCATGAAGCGGTCTAACATTGATCCTCCACGTTGCGGATCAGGGTGCTCCATACGAGTAAGGTTATTATTCATAACCGGAGTGAGTTGTCCCAGTATGTTAATAAGTTGATCAACACCAGTTGTATCTCCAGCTCCACAATAATTATCTTGAGCAGGAGGGCAATCCCTACACGGAATGCGTGCATTGATACGGTTTCCATTCCTTCCACTAGGCGCCATTTCTAAACAATGACATAAACTATATTAGTTTATAAATAGAAATACATAATTCCATACTTGTAAGATACTTAACATAAATTGAACTATTTATGGATATAATCCATAAAAATGTTTTCTTTGAGGAAGTATATACTCATAACCCTTCATAGTGGTTTATAAAGAAAATGAGAATTATCCAAAGCATATCCCCCGGGAGTGTCGTAACCAAGAGTGCAGGAAGGCCCGTTGTCGTGCACCAGTTCCCGTTCGAGTCTAGCTCAAAGCGGTGTTTTTGGGTTTTACACCTAGGTACATCTGTTCCAGAGCCGCCTCTACTTGATCGTATCCAGACAGGGATGTATTGCTCGGAAAACTCACAAAATCTATACAATAGAAAAATTCTAGGAAGTTCTTCTATACTAATCCTCAAAGTCTATCTTTGGGCTATGTGCTCTAATCAGAGTTTATCTAAATCTAGCTTCCAAGGTTAGTACTAAACTGCCTCTGATACCAACTGTAACGCCCCGACCCCAGCTATCCAGAGTCGGTGCATTACTTCGTAACATTGGCATGATCACAAAAGATCAAGTCTCGAAAGACCGATTAGTTTAGTAGCCTTGGAAACACTAGATACATTCATAAATGTTACATTACATCAAAAAGTGAAAAACTACAATAAAAAAAGTCTCCATAGTCAACACTCATATCCTCTTCTGACTATCCCTGCACGTCATTCATAAAATAATTCTTCACATCCTGGAAAATATTAAAACATTGAAAGGGGTGAGCTCAGATGCTCAGTAAGGATAAAAATATTGCGGAATCTTTCATAAATAAACATAAACATTTAAGGCAATGTATAACTAAAACAAAAGCCTTTTAAACTTTAACATCAACATAATATGGCAAAAGTAAAATGAGATAATGCCATTTACTTCTTCACATGGATATTCTACTGGTCGAATAATCACATGCAATATCAATAACCACTTTCATAAGGAGGGAATGCATAATTCCAGACATTCTGAAACATTTTGTCAAGGCCTCGGCCAAGACGTCTAAAATGATTAAGGCCTCGGCCAAAATCATAAATCAAATTGGGAAAGGGCCTCGGCCAATTCCACGTCTAGTTGTCTCATGAGACCTACTGATGACAATTTCTTTAGTATATACTTACATTTAAAATTGATCAAATATACTCCAGTGTTTTTCTAAAAACATTATGCAAGCTTCTGAAAACAAAATAACTAATTCTGAGACTGCTCGACTAATTTCAGGCCATGATGGGTCCACGCCCAATCCCTTCCTGTCTACCACACTCGAGAGTCGGGTTTTCTGAAAACATTTTTAAGCTTGCATTAAATACGTATACATTTGCACTGGATTTTCATATATTTGAGAGAAATATCTTGTTTTTTTTAATCAATTAAAAAGAATATAATTATAAAAGAAAACCTTTTGAATAAACATAAAAGTCAAAGGGGTTTATACACCGTATAAAAGGAAAGTTGTGTATAAAACCAAATATGCCTCAATGAAAGGTGATTGAGATGAAGTCCTTACAAATATCATTTTTAAAATAAAATAGATCTATTATGTGTATTCACTATAAGTACACATTAAGAAAGTACAAATACAAGATAGTACATAATAATATCATGACATAATTTGAAAGTAAGAGATTAACCCAAAGAATGGAAGTTGGGTTAAGAAGTTCCCTTACCTTGCGTCCTTTCCTGACTCGACCGTTCTTTAACCTCATGAATAATAAACTAGAGTTAATTTATATTTACTTAAGAACCTTTTTCATGTTCATTATTCCTTTTATATCCCTTATTACCATGTTATGAACATTATTTAATTATTTGAGTTAATAACGGTCGTTTTGTCGATCTTTGGTACTTGAGTCAAAAATAAACTTCTTATAATTACATGTTGTTCATGTGGTGAAATATCCATTATATCCAGAATTATATTCATGATGTATATATCATATATATCATATATATACATTATATGCATTCATTCATAATGTCACATAACATTTAGAGGTAAGAAATGAAATGCACCGTTCATGGAGACGGTAAGCCGTACGTACGCATGAACACTACTTTCATTTCGATTTCGTATTTAATGGAATGAAATAATAATGATATAAATTTATAATATAATTACAGTATAATATAGTGTATAATACCATTTAATCCATCCTTTATACATCCCACATATGGAATTAACGATTCAAATCACTTTGAGGGGGCGGTAGTCCGCACTTCCTAAAATGAAATTATCGCATTTTACCCATAATGGAAATCATAAAGTATGCCATAAATGAAAAATAAAGAAGCATAAGTAAAACATAAACATATTTTATATCATATATAAATATAGTGACATCTTAATGGCCACCTTTGAAGGTGTTATATGAGTGTTGAACAATCATCGTTTCGTGAGGCAGAAATTCGCCATCCACAGAAACCGTATGTTATTTATCCATTAGATGTAGGTGTGTGTAAGTGTAGATATAATCCTTCTTATAAAAACATCCTAGTATATTTAGGATACTGGTTTTGTTACAAAAGAAATGAATAAAAAGAGTTTAGGGGGTTGGAGAAGAAAAATAAAACAAAACAACATTAGAGAAGACATTACCTCAAAATCGGGTAACTCTTTTTGATTTGAGCCAAAGGATTCCTTGAGAAGAGTTCTTCCCAAAGTGAGCCTTCTAGGAGTAATAGGGGGAAGTTGGGAGAGTATTGGGGCAGAGGTTGGCCGAGCCAAATGGCTTGAAGGTGTGAATAAGGTGGGAGAGGTGGGGGCCTTTTATAAGTGGAGAGGAGGGGCACTTTTGGAAAGTAATGAAATGTTATTCTATTATACAATGCTTTTCGGATTCTAAAGGTCCCACACTTGTGTAATTCATGGATAAGGTGATAAGGGTTCTAAATCTCCTCATCCAATAGGATTTGGACAAGTGTAAGCCTTGTATTTTTCATTATCTTCTCATTTTATTTAAATCGTTAAATAATGAGGTCATCGCTGCATCATAATGATGTTATAAATAAATTAATTTATTTAATGTCTAAAAATTATAAAAAAATACTATGATGTAGGAAATATTTTTAGATTTCTAATGAATATTTATAGTCAAAATCTGGACTTGTGTAACCCCACTTAAAAACTGTTTTAGTAAAATAACTCATGTTTGTGTCAATTTAATTTTAACATTAAATAAATATATATTAATGTCATTTTCCAACTAATGTGGCTACATGGGGTCCCCAAGTTGACCCATGGGTTTTATTGGTCGGCCATGACTCATCCAATAGGAGTACAAAAAGTGTCAAGCTCATCTCATATTATTAAAACATTATTTTTACCTTAAACTACACTAATTACCTCTAATCGTGATTAAGAACTTAAAAGTTACTATTCACAAAAAATTATTTTAATCTCATTGAACCACATTTTACTTCTTAATGACAACCATGTATGTCGGATTTTTGAATATCAAATCACAGAAGTGGTAATATTTCATTTAAACGAAAAAATCAGTTATTTAACTACCACTTTGTGGTTTCACTATTCATCAAAAATTGAAGTTTTTCAGAATAATGCCAAAATTTCACCCTAAGATATAATTGATATTCCAAATTCAAAAATGATGTCTATTTTACAAAATTCCAAACATATAAGTTGCATTAATTAATTTTATAATTAATTCCCGCTGTCACAACAAATAGCGTGTTTTTAAGAAACAATTTATATCAAAAGATTGGCATTTGTTTATGTCCAATTTCAATGTTAAATTAATTCTAATGACCACCATTGGATAAAATGGTAAAAATATATTCTAATTATACTTTAAAACCACTAAATAGTATAATTTATCACAATAAATTATTTTGATTAAAAAAATTGTTTTAAGTATTTTTCACTATTCATAAAAAATTGGAAGTTCTCAGAAAGTTACAAAAAATTCAACTTAGGATAATTTCGATATTACGAATACAAAAATGAAGTCAATTTTGAAATATAAAATTTCTATAATTTTAAAAAGTGGTTATTACTATTTATAACGGCTACTTTGATTAGTCGCGGTGTTTTAGAACTCGAAGTTGCGTACAATGAAAGCTATTGCATTATTGAATGAGAAGCATATCGTGGAGGCTCGGGGTGTTATACATATTGTATTTAAATCATGTAAAAGTTATGTATTGGAGAATAAATGGTTTAAAAATAATTTATTCTAATTTATTGTAGTATTTTTAAGTAATTTCACTAGTTTGAGTTTGGTTCTATATATGGTATGATTGTTTGGGCCTTCACAATATTCATTTATTATTCAGTATAGTTGTATTTTACTCTTCCACTTGTAGTTTACATATGATGGATGAGGTTTGAATATTGATTTATAATTTTAAACTATAATATAATGGTATTTTCTCAAAATATTACCACCATAAAATATTTCTTATAATCAAAATCCTCTAGCGTATAGGGAGGTGTGCCATAGGTCCCATGGTGAACTGGTCAACTTACTGTTCATATACTGATCATAGGTGGGGAATTATTGGACTATTAATATTATTTTTAATCTATATTACTATAAATTTAATACATTAATAAATATTATATATATATATTAAATAAATTTATAGATCAATCCATGAATGGTTGTGGTGAAAAAGGAAATACACCATTCATAGATGTAGTTGTTTTCACATACTCATTGACTTTGTTTTCATGTTTCAATGGGTGGAAAAAAGTATGATGGATAATGATTGAAATTAATTGACTCATAAAAATTTAACACATATCATATTTATTAATTAAATTTAATCTTATATCAATCAATTTAATGTGTTTATGGTGAATAAAATTTTCTGTCCTTGAAAGTGGTTGTTCACATAGACCCATGAGCGTCATTTTTGTTTTCCATAGGGATAATGAGATGGTAAAAAATAATTGTTAAATCAATATAATTAAATTCAATAATACATAATATGATTACATATTTATACTAGTATGTATAAAATATGTTTGTATGAGTAACATAAAGAAGAAAAGCATGAGTGAGAAATTAATAGTCACATTGAGAACTTGAACTTTATACTTGTGACTTTTATAAAATGGAGGGATTAGTATAAATTATTATGACAAAAAGATTATAAATTTTGAATTGGATTCTAGGTGATGTAAAATTTTCATGGGTCCATGAATAATACTATGGATAAGGGTTTTTGAGGAGTTTCAAAGTGTTTTATCTTTTTTTGGTGAAAATAAGAACTTTTTCAATTTAATTTAATGGTATGTGAGGGGTAAGATTGAAATTACATTATAGATAAGTGAATTGGGTGTAAATGATTAGGTGAAACATGTAAGTATGACATTGAATCCTAATAATTGTATTCTATAATGTTTTTCTCAGGTAATATTAATAAAATTTTAGCCACATTTATTTACCCATTTTAACCCTAATTAACCTTCAATAAAATTTTACCTTGTTAATAATTTTTTACTTAAAATATAATATGCACCCTAGTACCTGAATATTAAATTATAATTATTAATTTGTATTAAAATTAGTATAATTTAATTTATATATATTAGAAAATATACCTCTATGTTAATATAAATAATATATATAAAAACTATTTTTTGTTTTAAAATGTGTTTTTATACCATAAGTGTTTTTTATTCATATTTTTTATGAACCACTAATTAAAATATTTTTAATGTATTTGATTATATATTTAAAAATAATACTATATTCATAATTTAAAATATAATTATTCAATTTAAATATATAAAAAATTCACCACTCTTGTGAAAATAATTAATTGAAATTAAAACATTTACCATTACCATGTTAATTAATGTCTAACCTCAGTAACATATTTTTATGCATAAAAAGAAACTATTACTTATTGAAAAATATTAAACTATTAAATAATAATAGTAAACCCATTTTATCAGAATCAATTTCTACAATTTATTAAAATTAATTTTAATGAAAATGCATATTATACATAAAAACAATTTTTAGAACAATACATTTTTAAGAAAAAAATTATTATTAGTTATTTAGAAAAACTAATTTAATTTTTTCAATAAATTGAAATAAAAAATGACTTTTTATTTTTACTCATTTATAGATTAATTTTTTTTTACTTATATATTGACCAACTAATTCTACATCTATATTATGATAGTTATATTTAAGACTTTTAATTTTATCTTACTAAAATGTATCACAATTTTTCATTGTTAGGTGTTTTGTGTAGAGTGTATATTTAAAATATTTTTTATTTAAATAAAAATTTATATTAAAATATTTGGGTGTTATATTCCACCTCCCCCTTTAGATTAAGTTTTCCTCGTAATTTTAATTATCATTTATTAGTGAAATAGTTGTGGGTGTCCATAAGATAGAAAATAATTAAGATAAAATTTATAATGAGACATGTAACTCACTATCTTAGGTATGACATGGAAACAAGTCATTTACCTGTTAATAAAAATATATATTAATTTTCATTTTTCAAAACCGTTGATGGAAAATACACGTCATTAATTGACTTGAACTACATAGGAGTTTCTTGAGAAATTCCATTCACAACATAGTTTTCATTATCCTAATAAAAACAAAATACTAAAATAAAATGATTATGATAATATAGAATAATATTCAATGTAAATTAATTATTAAAAAATTCATAAGTTGTATCATCCAGTGACACCTTCATTTCAACATATGATACTTTAGGGCTATTTTCTTATTGGGTTCTCTTACCATACCATAATAATGTTCTCAAGTACTCTATATTGGGTTTTAAATATAATGTTAATCACCAAAGAACATCCCCTAAGAGTGTAAAATAATGTTTATAGTTATGCCTCTATTTCTTGAGCAATGTGAATATTGAGTTAAAACCTAACTAACCTTTTTAGTGTACCTACCCCTAAGTTCATATATTTCATAGTCTACATCCACTTGTTTATATCTAGATTGGGTTTTTATATCTATGAAACCATAAACACTATACCTTTTTAAAATTATATGAATTTATACATTATAATAGTTATCCTAGTTTTTTCACTAAAGATCACTCATACAAATCCCTAAATTAAAAAAACATACAAATCAATATATACCTTTATATTGTACACCCCCAAAATGTAATAATATTTTCAAAAAATATGTAAAATTTTCTTAACAGTAAATAACATATCAACCCTATGGGATACTTATACAAAGATCATATAATCTCATTAACCTATAGTGTTATTTAAATCCACATTTAATACCACTAGTGATTCCTCATACCCGTAATCTCAAAATCTTGTTTGAATAAACATATTAAATTAAAAGGTTTATTAGAAAAACTGATGTGGCCCAAATTTAAATATCAACAATTACTAAATCAAAAAAATAGGTAACCTATACACAAAGTAACATTTAGTTTTAAAGGATTAGAGATATGGAAAAACTTTTATCTATCATGACACATATCTTGTAAATCAAATGTACATTTTTTCCATTATTCCAAGAATTCATTATTCTATAATAAGTCCTCAAAATAACCTTTAAAATTCTCCACAAAAGATACTATTATAGTCTTAGTAATTTTATTCCTCATCATCTTAACCTAGGAAAATGGAAAAATAATAAGGGAGATCTCAAACACTCAGTTAGGGGTACAATATATCAGAATCAATCATTTAATAAACAAGACATAAATAATATGAGAGTATTAAATAAATTTAGTAATTACAAATAACTAATAAAATGAAATGAAAATAAATCCATAGATGCAATAACTATGAAAATAATCACTTGTATTACAATAAATTATCTCATGGTGGTGGAATGAATAATGTTGAATGTCTTAATAACACTAGAAAGGCCTAATCCAAGAAATTTTTCTACCTTTAATGATTGCAGATGAGAGATTATTATTACAACCATTAATGATGATAATAAATTATTCTTATCATCATGACTATAACTTATACATTGTTCATACTATCATGAATAGAGAAAAAATTTCTTACCTACATTTCAAAAACTAGGACATTATTCCAACAATTGTGTCCACAACCATGAAATTATTCCTACTTTCATTACTGTAATTGAGATATTATTCATACCATAATTGACATATCCAATTAATTGTACTTTTATTAATGAAAACATCCATGAAAATAATCGTACCGTTATGAGTGTACAAAAGACATTATTATGAAGATCAAGAATATATCCATGAAATTATCCATAAAATCATTACCACAATGAAGAAATTATTCATACCATCATGACCACAACTAAAATATTATTCTTACCATCATTACCACATTAATTTCATTATTAGTAAATGCATAGGGTAGAAACAAATTCCAAAACTTGTTTTCCACATGAGTCCTACCAATGCATCGATGGGACATATAATTCTGAACCCCAACCATTACTTACACACATTCAAAGTATTCCTCATGTATTGAATGATAAATAAATTACATAATCAACGTGAATTAGTAATCAATAAATATATATTTTGGAATAATGAATATATGAGATACCAATACTTTGCTTAATTAATAAATGGAATCACATGACCATAATCCATCTATAGAGTGAAAGAAAATGATATTATTAGATTATATTCCTATTCAAATATATGAAAAATTATAGGATATAGACCTTGAATAAAAATACTATTACTGGAGAATTAATAATTTACATGGAGAAATTATAAAAAATACTATTTTTATTTTTCTTACCCATTTATGAAAATTATTTGTTAAATAAAGTGAATATAAATTTCATATAAAAGTAATGAAATATTGTTGAGTAATTTTATTAAATAAAATTAATAATATTTGGGTAATTTTTTATGGTATTGATATGATTAAAAGAACATTCCTCTCACATTATGTATGAAAATTCAATGTAAGTCCAAAGTGAAGACACAAGTAAATTTATTTCCAAGAATTTGACCATTTGTTTTTTTAAGCATTATTAAAAAAAGGAAAAATTAATTTTAAAATGAAATAAGGATTGAGTAAGAAAACATGAAATGGAAGATAAAATAGAAATTCATGAAAGGAAATGCATTTTTAATATTAAAAAAAACCTTTATTACAACCCACATGAAAAACCGAATTTTAAAAGATAAATTGGAATGGTGGTAATGAGAAATAATAACATAACATGCAATAATACATATTTTGTGTATCATAATAACAAATATTTTTTTAGAAATAGATAATATATATAGAAGAGAAATAACCATTAAAAAATGAGGATTTTTCTTAACCATGTTTTATTTTTATAAATAACAGAATTCATAAAAGAAGAATAATGGATGTAAATACCCATTAAAAAGGATTTTGTGAGAAATAAATGTAAATGATAAGAAACAAGGGATGAACTGAAACATAATTCACTCATAATGTATATTGTAACCAACTTATAATAATAAAATTATATAAGAGAAATCAAAACTCAAAAAACATAAATTGAGTTGTAAATAAACCATTACGGATATTGGAAACTCTAAATTGAATGTTCGTGAAAGGTAGAAATTAAGATATAACTATATATAACATATTATAGGGATGACCATGATATAATTTTTCTAATAAGTATTTTTTCCCATATAAGGGCGGACTAGAATAATGTCTTGATGGGAAGTGAGAAATCTATCCCATTTTACCTATGAAAAGGGTGACATAGTCAATGGATTTTATTTTAGGTTATTATTTCTAGATTCATATTGAGTTAATATTGTTTGGTTTTAATGAAATTTTGGGGGCAAATGATTGATTGTAGGGGTTCAATTATTTTTACACAAACATTCATGTCATGTTTATTGTTTTCATTTTTCATGGAAAATCACAACATCTCCCACATCCATAATAAGGCACATATATGATTTCCAAAGGTAGAAGTTCATTTGGTGTTTCAAACCCAGTGACACTTAGGAATTTACATTGGTTAAGAGGATGGGAGGTTTGTATCATTAGACCCTTTTTATGTGGAATAATTTCCTACTATAGGTCACTCTTATATATATAAGATATATTTTTGAATATCTTCTGAATCCGGATACAGGATTAGATACCCAAGTAAAATGATTGGGTGTTGAAGCCTTATACATTAAAGGGTGTTTTATTAATTATACCATCTTAATGTATTCAAGGTTTCTATATGTTTACTGTTATTTCATAGTAATGGGTAGTTTCTTATGTTTTTAAGCCATATAACTAGGTTCTCTAGATTTTACTACTACCTAAGAAGGATATTGGAATTTTGAAGCTGGGATTGAACCTCTAAGATGTATCTTACATGTCATTGGATAACATTGACTAAAACCCACATAGTTATGTTAGGTCTAATAAATGTAGTTTAATTTCATAAATAAATTACATATATGTGGTCACATAGGCATCATGTGTTGATCTTGAGCCTTATGAAGACGTCCTATGTATCCTATTTATAAAATAAATTAGAGTCTTCATATTAAAATTTTCCCTCAACCCATTGATGGGAAATGAAAAATGATTGGATCATGTGATGGTTATTTAACTAGGATTTACCAAAATTGGAATTCCACATGGAATTATACCAAATAGGATTACCATGTATCAATGAATTTTCATCATATCATTGAATAGGGAATATGTGATAAGGTTTATCGGATTGAGGGGATTTTATGATTCTATAGATATGATCATTGAAAATCCCTAATCCCATGAGAGATGTTTCATAGTGTGAGAATTAAGGGATATTAAGTATTTAGGATTACTATATATGTAAATGGGTATTTGGAATGGGGGATTCCCTAATGGGATGATTGATATAGAGCTCGACACATAGAAAGGCATCCTACATACCTTACATGTAGTAGGAATCATAGAAATTATAGTTCAATAAGATTCATGATCTTCTAATGGATAGGGATTAAAAATAGATCCATATTAGGTGAATCCTATAAATTATCAGGTACTTACACAAAATTGGATGGTCATATCCAAACCTTACCCTATTAGAGATATAGGGTGGTGACCTTGAGTGGCATTGGGATCTCATGATGAGTTCATAAAACTAGCCTATTATGGCCACTTTCCATATGAATGTGGATTTATCATACAATGTCACACAGTTTGGGGTTTTCATGGATTGAGGATGCATTCCATAGTGTTTACATAAGACAAGGTTGTCATATCAGAGGTGTTGTCCTAGTATGTCTATGATGTCTTCCTGAAAAGTGCATAGGTTTCTATTTTACATTTCTAGGGGACATATCATGATTTAATCTTGCATATATGAGGTTTGTTTCATGATAAATATAACATCTCTTGAGGAGATAACATTACTTGGATGACATTACAAATGGCATTGTCTGACTTGGGTGATCATTCCAAAAGGAATCATGTGACATGGATGATATGTCCACAGGGAATCTCGCAATATAACAGACATGTATTTAGGACTTTTCACGATATTATATACATGTTTGGGTCACGTTACTCATGGATAGTGCATGAAAGGTGCATGAAACCCTACACATGATAAATTAGAATATCCATCTTTTTGTAATTATTCGATCTTATCTATCATTTTTTCACAAAAATTCCTCAATGTTTTTTAGGCATGGTCCTATTAAGGCCTCATGTGATCATGTCAACATATGAAATATTATTCATGTGTTCCGGATGGCATTTTTTAAATCCTTTGTGTGATTAATGGAGTGATCACATGAGGTGTATAAACATACAATGTAAATCTTCATGTCTATCCCCATGTTTACTTGGTGGAAGACTCTGGAAATTTCATAGTCACTTACTCCTAGAAGTCCACTCTCACCTCTACTCTTATATTTGTATTTTTTTCTATGTCGGGGGGAATTTATAGGAATCACCAGCCTGGAAATATTTCAATATACATTATTATTAAATAATTTATATGGTATTATGTTATTTGAGGGAGAATCACATCATACATTTTTTATAAACACGTCAAGGGTCACCCCGGACATCATCATTGTATAATTTTATAAAGAGTGCCTCTATGATAACTCTATAATTTCAATATTTATCGAACCTATGAATTTTAAAAATAATTTTTCATAATTAAATTAAAATGTAAAAGGGCCTCTACATCATTAGGATGAAATTTCTATTGTCATTAATGAGATCAAGCTGGAATGTCTAGAGTACTTAACATGAATGTTATTATAACTCTTTTCACAGGGAGATTCCTAATCTTAAATTTTTTTGTTTTAAAAATAATATGGTGTTTCCCCATTATTTTTCTATTTGGTAATCACATGATCAAATAGACATTTCAAAATTCATTTATGTGTAAAATGTGACATTAAAAGTGGAATTTAGTTGATGAGGCTAGCATGTCCTTGGGGACTTCGCCTGATCATATGAATGGTCTTGTAAAATATACCAAGCATTCACATGAAAATCTATGTAACTCCCTTTCATATGAAGTTTCTACCTTTTCAACTTTTATTCTACAAAGGGCATGGGTGATTATCATTATTCTATAAAATACCATATCACATGTTCAAGGGAACTCATTTGGAATCATTCAAATAATCATTTTTTTTTCAACGAACATTCATGAGATTATGAGGGCTAGTTAGAGGGGATTCATGTAAACATTAAGAGATCACATGAATCTCGTGGACCAATTAGGTGATGTCCTTAGGTTGATGTGATTCATGTTACCCCTGTGTCTAATCTTTGTGTATAAATTCTACTACACTCTTCCATTTGTGAAGAAAATAATTCTTATACTTTAGGTAATTTTCCAATAATAAAATTATTTATTCTTGTTTATAAGGATTTAAAAAATTCCCCTTATAATAGATGTATAAAGGGGAAAGGAATGATTTCTAATAAAAGTAAATGCATGCATGAGTCCCTTTATCTTCTATTGGTCAGTATTCTGAGAAAATGTTGGTCTTCCTAGAGACCAATCACATTCACTGGAGTTCCCTATAAAAAAAGAGAGTGAGAGGTTTTTTATTTTACTCATGACAAAAACCTCCATATCTCTCATAATTTTCTATTTTTCATGGAAACATTGCAAGACTAATTTGTGTGAACTCACCATAAGAACCATTCACATGACTTTATCTTGCAACTAACTTGTCTCGACAACTAAAATAATAAACTTGTTAGCTAATCATTATTAATTAACATGAATTGTAATGAACATATTTCTCTTTAAGGTCACGATTCATGATATATATGTGCTATCATGTGATCTCCTGAGATTTATATGATTCATGTGAACTTAATATGGCCATGTGGTCATATTCCTTATGTTTTGGATGACTGGAGAGGCCTCATTTATAGAGACCAAAATTATGAACATTGGTATTAGGTATTTTCCAACGATGAAATTTTAAAGGGGATTCTTTCCAAAGAGCTTAAAAACTATCCTTTATCACAAAAACTCCATTTTTCAGGATTAAACCTTTTAGATGATACTTCCATCCCATCACCTGACAGTAATCTTCTCTCCCACTGGTTGTTATCCTCTCTTAACTACATTCAAATGATATTTTTTAGGATAGTTAGTTAATAATGGAACTTTTGCTGGGTAAATCTTATAAATTGGTTAATTCTCCTATATATTTGTATGATCATGATATTTCTCAAAAACTAACCAATAATAACTACATGAGCCTACTCATCTCCTCTTTGGAAAACCCAAAAATGTGGATGGATTTTGAAGTGGTATTATCACCCTAGAGTTAAATTTTGCGATAAATGGACATGGACATTCTAGGATAGGAAGAGTTTCTTATAATTCTTTGATTAGTCACATTCTATCCATCTTTTTAAGGCAACATGGATTTCAAATTTCATCATGTACCATCAATTTTAACTTTCGAGAGAGCTGATTAGTCATTGGTGTCCCACACTAACTTTTTTATTTTAACCTATAGTGAGGTAGTGATAAGACTATGGTATATTTATCATCTAAGTGGAATAACCCATCTTACGGAGATTTATGATGAATTTCTTCCTATTTAGAATGATTGGGATGACCCCTAACAAACTCCACCCTTGGAAAGGGAAATGTTCACCATTGTGAATGAGAAGTTATTAAAGAATATTAACCCACACAATATCATTTATATAAATAATTGGATTGATGTATTACATTAAAAAAGAGGGATTAGGTCTACCTCAATACACCCTCATTAATGTCCCTCTCAAATTTTTTGAAGTAGTACATTATTCTATTGAGACATTTTGGAAGCTGGGGAGTATGGAGTATGGGGATATCAAGTGAGACTAGAGGTGTCCCCACATCTTTTGTTAGAAGAATATTTTTTCTTGTTTTTAAATGGATATATTTTCATGGTTGTGGATTCATGAGTGGTCATTCAAGTTATCACATTAGTGTTGTTAGCACAATTAGAAGAAGAGATACCACATTACCTAGTTATAAAAACCCTTCATCACCTCTATTAGCTCCTTTGGTATGTTCCATTGGGAAATGTACCATACCAAATTAGTATCCCTTTTCAATTTTTCTTTAGCAGTATATTGGGCCATTTTTTGGTGTTATAAGTTTGAGAATAATACTGAAATTATTCATGCCCAATTCTATCCTTGGATTCTAAACATTTCTAGGGTTAAGGTGATTCCATTAGGTGTTTATAAGGTTATTGATATTTTTATTTGGTATAAAAATTTTAATTTCATCATATAACCTACACCCACTGACTTATTATTGATAGTGGTAGTGGTTTCTTTACCCAGATATCATATAATGACTCACTTTGGGATGAGGTTCATTCAGTATGCATACGAAACTCTTCATTTGCAATCCATATACCCCTACCAATTTCTCAATAATTTTTTTTCACTCAAATGGTTTCTATTCTTACTTTTTCTAGCATGAGGTGAGATCATAAAACAATGATTATTCTCAAATTCAAGAATATATTGGCACCTAAAGGGTTAAATACTGAAATTATTATTCCACCTATTGATTCCCCTATCTTTTTGTATTATAAACATGACCAAATGGAGATGATTTTTTTTGAATACTGAATAGGTTAGTTATTCATGTAGATAAGAATTTTTCTTTTCCAATCCACTTTTCTGTGGTCAAGATGGTGTGGATCCATGACTCAAGGGAGCCTCCATAGAAATGATCTCGCCACAATGTCAAGTCTTAAATCAACAAGACATGGTTTATTGAGGAATTTTTCACATAGATTATATTGAAATATGATGATCTGGTTAGTGAAGAAACACATGAAAATACTTTTCTTTATTCCTCGTTTTATTTGCAGATCCTTCCTTCAACTGACATGATACCTGAAAATATACCCAAACCATTATTCCTTCTAATGAACCCCATAAATCTGTACCTAATAAAATAGTTCCATGAAGGGTAATTTGGAAGAAAATTCATGAAATAATTATATATACTCCCTTTGAGAACATTCCTGACTAAGAGAAACACCTTCACAATCACTTTCATGATTTAGGAGTCAATGGATTTTCAATATTTGAAATTGTATGATATCATGCTATAGATTTTCCAAACTCTGAAATAATAGGACAACAATGTGACATAATTATAATGTTTTGATAACTGGAATCCTATAGTCAAAATAATAATAGAATCTTCAAATTTTTTTGAATAGAGACACTAGAAAATATCTTATCTGTGCAACCATATAAATGAATTGACTACACATATAGAAGAATATGAAGCAATAATTGCCCATGCAAGGTCTCGTATTTCATTGTCACCATCCCTTGTAGATATCACTAATAAATGAGGTTTATAATAATGCTCTTTTATTGAGACTCTTCATCCTCAGGTGATGTTGGAGGATGTTGAGTGAATAACACATTTTTATTCCATTGATGCCTCCGTCTAGAATATGGATGATTTAGAAAACTCATCCATCCATATTTTATCATGATCCTTCCATGAATGGTTTCTTTTTATTTTTATAATGACCCATAAAGTCTTTTTTATGTGGATATTTCTCCCTATTATTTACATTATTAATTAATAAATCTCCTAAACGTTACATTCCATTATAATTTATTCATTCATTCAACATTTTCATGTAATTTTATTGTTTATAAATCATATAGACCATAATATAAATCTTCCATTGGTATAATAACCATTAAACCAAAATTCATTAATATTAACACATGAAAGAAAAACAAATTATATTGAATATTTTCCATGAATGGTTACAAAAATATACATTCATGTATATACTTTGGTTATCCCAGGATCATTTAGTTAATAAAGAAAATTTGGGTGAATTTTTCCTAAAGAGAATCAGATCTATCTTTTTCCAAGGTTAGTCGACATAGAGAGCGTAGCTTGATTTTTTATAAGAACCGTTAATAATCCCCACATTATTTGTATCCATTTTTATATTTTCCTAAATTTTTATTATGATTCATATAGGGAAATATTATCAGGCATGGACTTGGATTTTTTTTCAAGAATCCCATTTATGGATTTAAACCTATAAAGTTTTGTACCTATTCCATTTTTTAAGTACTAAATATTTCCTAGATCTCACATAGTATGTTTTGAGTGTGTAGAGACTTAAGTTTTTCTCAGGGTTCCCATTATAGGATTTTAGATAGGCGTATATTATGTTTTCATTAAATTGGCTGTTTAGGGCCTTATGAATTATAACATTGATGAGGTATAGTGTTTTTATTTAATAAATTATATTTTTTTAGTTTAGTGTCTTCTAGCATGAAAAATCTATTGTTTTTGTTTATTAGGGTTTCTAGATCGACAATTATATTACTATAGTTTGGAGTCTAATATCCTCAATAATTAGATGATTTATTTTATTGTCTTCTAGATGAAACCATATATTTTAATAATTTAGGTACTTTTATCTTGAAAATTATATTTCTATAATTTAGGGTCTTCTAGATTTGACCTTCTGTTTCTATAATTTAGGGTCTTTTAACTAGGACCTCTTATTGTTGTAATTTAGGTTATTCTTGTCTAGACATTCGGTTGTTGATTGTGAAGGATGGGTATTCACGCGGTATTTGAGAAACCTATATCCTTGATGGGACTCTAAATAATAAGTATCCAAGAAGGGTTCTAATACCTGGATTTCTTAATTCATATTCTATTGAATGATTGTTCATGAAGGGTTCTAAATCCCTATGTTCTAGATGAAATTAAGAAGGATGAGTATCCTTGATGGGATATAAAAACATGCATCATTGATGTGGTCTAGATTCATGTATGTTGGTGTAGTAATAGGGATACAAAATCAACTTGGATGGTTTGAATATGGGTTGTGTAAGTAATTAACCAAAAAATTGAACTGAAGGTGATGAGATGGGGTATACATTCTAGGGATGATCAGAAAACATTCTGAGATATAGATTTCTACAATGATTTTTTAGGGCTCATGATAAATGTAAGTTTTGTTATGTAAGGAGGATATTCCTAAAATTAATGGGTTAAAGGAACTTATTCATGAACCCAATGGTCAACCGGATTGGTCCCTTATCCTTACCAAGGACTATGAAAGATTTTGTTAGATTAAAAAATATGGCTAATGAAGTGGGATGTGGAGAACATATCAATCCAATTATGTTTTTGGCACCATATGGTAGTTTAGTTCATCCTTTTAAATCTTGGTCCCTATACTATATGGTTTCAGGTCCCATGGTGTGGGCCATAAAAATGATCAGGAAAAGAATAATATATTACTTCTTTGAGAATGGGTATAATACATGTCAACATAACATCAAGGATGTCAAATACACTATACTATTACTCTCATGTGGACTATAATTCATGGTTTAAGAATATTTTATTCAACTAAAAATTAGTGATAATAGATATAGTTTGACCATTTTTAGTGGTATAATTCAATATCATAAACAACTTGGTTAATAGTTCATTGGTTTAAGGGTGCCGTTATTCCGGGACCAATACAACCACTAGGCACAAGCTATGAGGAATTGTGTTATTCTAAAACGAATCCTAATGGGACCCCTTAAGAGTAGTTATTCCCTATTACTAATACACTATAGATAAAAACTCAATTAAGTCACTAAAGGTCATGGGGTTCTAGGATAATTGCATCAACTCAAGGAATTTGGAAGTCTCAACTCAGGTTTAGAAGATTTTAATGTTATTTGTGGATAATTTAACATTAATTAAGGGTTTAGGTACCCTGAAATTTGTGTCAAATCCTAGTGAACACATTATAATGATGAGGATTTGTGATAAATAATCACTCTAAATTTTTCCTGTACCAAGGGGTCCATCAATCATAGATCAAATATTACTAGTGTCATAGTATTATCACCACAAGCATCAGTCCATTTTTATTTACACTCTTTCATTTCCCAATGACTTATAGATAAATATTTCTATAAGAGGAGAATTGAATTTTGATCAGACATCCCTTTGTGGGTTTTCATCTTGATATGTTTTTTGTCTATTTCCCTATTAGTTTAGTGTATTATGGTTTTTCTAATCAAAGGATAATGTTTGATTACATACAGCTTTTACCAATGTGCATGATTATTATGTTCATGATGTTCATAGAACTAATATTATGGAAGTGTTACAATGTAACCTAATTAGGATTCCCAAGGACAAAAGTTCCCCAACACCATCCTATGTGAAGGATGGGAATATTGTAAATCAATGATTGAGTTTCTTAAATCATGAGTAATTTTATTGGAAAATCATGTGAAGGATGATCACAAGTCACTATATAGTGATGAGCTCTGAAGTGATGATGTAAAGGCTCACAAGAATTAGAAGGCATTGTATTCTAGGAAAATTAACATTTTGGTTGATGGTGAGAAGGTCATATACATGAGCTAGGGGTATACATTCATAGAAAAACAAAGGGTTCCTTGAAGAGGGGTGTTCTTTCCCAAAGTCTATGGAGGTTTAAGTCAACTAAATAAACTTAAGAAACGAAGTTTAGTTTATGTATTGAGGTGCTCAAAGAGATGATGGAAGAATCCTGAATGATGATTAACCAGGATCAGGCTCTTATAGTTCTTTGATTAGGAGTGATGATGGATCATTTTCTTCATTGTTTAGTGTCATGTAGTATACACACATCTATCATGAATTTTAACACCATTTGGCAAATACATATACCTTTTATTTTAACGTCATAAAGTAAGAAAATATCCCTTTTAATTTAACATTATATGGTAAGGTTGAATTCTACGCAGTTTAACATTATATAGTACATACATATATGTAGGGAAATTGAATTTTCATATTTCAATCTAGTATGGTGGTGGAATAATCATATATATCATAGATTCTTGGATATTATGCCCCGCTCAAAGAAATTGTATATCTCATATGATGGAATACATGTCATGTTGTTTAAAATCATGTAAAAAAGGAATTTTTTTAGTTTAATGTCATGAAATTCGGATGTATCATTAAGAAGAGTGATTGGAACATAGAAATTGGGTCCTCATAGAAGCTTTATTCCTTTGGATGAAGGTGTATAAAAATATCATATTATAATATTACTTCTAAAATGGGTACGATACAATGATTTGAAACATTGAGAGTATCTAAATCTTATTGAATTGTTGTCCTATAGGAAATGTAAATCACTAACTAACAATTTCTGAGTTAATTGGATGTGAAGATCAGAGGGTATAAGTCAACCATTGATAAATGATAAAGCCTATATTCCACACATTTAGGACAATACCTTATAGGTTTAAAAGGGTCCTCTCCTCTTGGACCAACACACCCACAAGGACTAGTATCTTTGTAATTACATTATTAATTATTCAATTTCAGTAGTGTCCCATTAGACTAACCATTCCAGGTTTCTAGTTTTTTATAGGAAAAAACTAGGATTTGGGGATCTCAATGTCCCCAGGGTTACAAGAGATGAATCTTATCTTGAGTAATTGGTTGGTATCAACATATATAATAATGATATAAAGTTGGTTCATATAGAATGTAATATTGTATAAGGGTTGATCATCCTAAATGTTGTAATAATGTGTATTGAACACATTTCGTAGCGAAGGTACAAAACATGAAATTTATGAGCACTCAATAATTATTTGGGATGATCTGTTCAACGTGAAGACCAAATTTCTGGAATTTTAACATCATGTGAAAAGGACACATTCATGATGTTTAACAACATTTCACTAAGATGTGATCACCTATCTTTAAATAGAATTCTACTAGATAATTCTAGTAATAATGACTTTCCAGGATCCCTATTCTCACAAGATTCATGCTCAGTGTGAGAAATAAGAGGTAATCAGAAATCCAAGTGATCTGTATGAGAGTGCATAATAGGAAGTATGAATGGATTTTACAATTTTTATATCAGATAAAATTCCAAGATTAATTTGATTCTCATTAGTGGAATTTGTTGGTTCTAATGAGAACTCACAACATGTCTTGAAATGGAGGATCCTTGCATCGCTACACTTCCCATAGTACGATAATCTAGCCACATGTAGTTCTGGAACTGAGAGAACCCCACAAAGATCAAGATCATGTGTAAGTAAGGGTAATTTTATCATTGCATTTCATCTAGACTTGGGATTAAATACTTGGGTGTATCTATATATGATTGATGTGGCCTTTAAAACACGTGTTTTGCCACATCTTTTTACTTAATTTTTAATTATTTAATCAATTATTTAATCACTTTTTATCTAATAAATGCACTTTTGTATTTTTGTAATTAAATTTTTCAAATAATCATTTTTATAACAATTTATGTAATTATGGACCATTAAATAATTGATTTATTCCTTCTTTGTGTTTAATATAATTAATTTTTAATCTGTTTACATAATTTTTATTTGTTTATCTTATTTAAACATTTAATTTTTAATAATTATTGAGTTTCCTAATAAATTTACTTTCAAAGTTAACACATCCAGTATTTTAGTTACGGCTTTCCAGGCTACCGGTAGCTAAGCTATCATTAGCAAGGTTACCTTTGCTCATACTAGCGGTAGCAGGTTACCGATACTACCTAACAGTGACCTGATTTCCTTAAGCTCTAATGATAACTAGTTTTTTAAATGTACCGGTGACCGTTGTCACCGTTATTATTTCGTACCGGTATCTCTCATCTAAGTATAATAGTAACTTTAATTTAAACCACCAGGGAGCCTTTAAATTTATCAATAGCGGTGATCTATTTATTTTAATTTAATAATGGTTAGTATTTAGTTTGGTTAAGTTAAATCTACATTACTTTTCTGTTAGTTAATATCTATTTTAAACAATTATTTAATTGATGTAATTTTATTCAATTAAGTTAGTCTATATTTTAATATATTAATCTTTTAACTTAGTTACATTAGAAAAGGTTAATTATATTAATTAATTTGTTTAAGACGTCCTTATCATCATTTAAGTAAGTAAGATGTGTTTTAGAATTAAATAAAATGGTCCACCTTTAAATTATTTGTGTGCAAATAGTTAATTAATTAATTAATTAATAGTTTTTAAACCTTAATTATATTATTTTATGTATTTAGATTAGTTATTAATTCAGAAAATTTTGATTTTAGTCTACCATTGAGGTAGACGGGCGCTAACGGTGACTTATATGGGTCACCGTTGTTTTTCATTATCACTTGATGCTACGTTTTAATTTGCATGTTTAGGTATTCTTAAATTTAATTTATTATTAATTTAGTTTAACAAGTATTTAGTTTATAATTTAAGTATTTTTAGTTAATAAAATTATTGTTTTAATGGTTAATAAAAATCTTGTTTTGAAATAATGGTGTTTAGCATTATTTTAATTAATTATTTTAAGTCTTAATTTTTTTTAATTCTATGTTTAATTTGTGTTTATTTTTAAAAGGTCACATTTGCATAATGGTAAGCTTCTATTTTGCTGTACCGGTAACCTCTTTTTTATTTCAGTAGTGACCCTTTTATTTTTGTTGTTCAACAGTGAGTATTTAATTCTATTTGCAATGATGCACTTTTGTTTTTAAGTACCGGTGACCCTTTAATTTTTATTCTAATAGTATATTTTAATTTTAACAATAACGGTGCCTTTTTATTTTCCTATAATAGTGAACCTTGCTCCACTGATATAATTAACTGTGACTACCTCAATGTTGCACTGCTTCTCCTTTGATTTCCCTATTGACTCTTTATTTTTATAATAGTAACCTCCTCACCGTTTCAGCCTAACTAAGTCCACTGTTACCATGTTCCCTTCACCTCACCATTACTACCCCATACCCAAACCTCACCGTTCCCCTACCTCACTGTTAGCCCTTCTTCTATGTACCTCACCGTCATCCACCAATCCTCATTACTCCAACCTTACTTCACGGTTTCCTCCGCACCGCACTGGAGTTGAGGAAGAACCAGCCGCCGCTCCACTGGTACCAAAGAGCTGAAGTCTACGCATCATTCTAGAACCGAGGGAGGCCAAACCGCCATTGTCGCACGCTACTATGTGTGGTGTCGCTGTGGAGCCACGCTGCCGCCAGTGTGGGAGAGCCGCCACTGTGGATTTTCATAGGAGGAAGAGAAAACCCCCCTGCTGTGTGCCGAAATGGGGGAAGAAGATAACACTAAAAATATATAATAATAATAATAGTATAAGTAATATAAAACAAAAAGGAAAAAAGTAAAGTAAAAGTTTAATCAAAGTAAACTTTTAAAAGTCAAATAATATAATTTAATTCATAAAAGTAATTATTTAAAACAATTATAATTATAATAAATAGATAAATTATAAAATTCAATACAAAACTAACTTAATAATAAGTATTAATAATTAATTAATTTACTATTAATAGTATAAATTTATAATTAAGAATAATTATAATTAAACTATAAATTTACATAATAAATTAAAAATATTTAAAACTTAAGTATTAATTTTAATTACTAAATTAACATAAACTAATTAATAGATTAATGAAATAATTTTATTTATTAAATAATAATTACAATAATAATAATTAATGTAGTGAGTAAAAATAAATAACACAAGCTAAGTTTTTTTAATTACTTCTTTACTAATATCATAATTTTTACTAACTTAGTTGAAAATAATAAAATTAATAAATTAGTAATTATATTTATTAACTTAATTTAATTAATAACATGTTAATAACTTATGTTCTATCGTAGATAATAATTTAAAAGTTAATAATTATCAATTAACTTAAGTTAACTTGTTACAAATAATTTAACACTTAACCTAAGAAAACCCCATTTCTCATTTTTTGTGTTCTTTTTTATTTATTTGTGTTATCTAACTTTGCAGGTTAATTCAAGGGACTAAAACATGTCTCCATTCATCTAACTAACTCAGCTGGAGTTAGTTAGGAGGGAAAAATTAGCACGATGTGCTTTTCACCAAAAAACGCACATTTTGCAGTGCGTGGGTGAAGAACTCTTGAAGACGGTAGAAGTTGTGGTAGTGATGTGTAGCAGATGACTGATGATACTTAAGCAGAGCAAGCATCATTTTTTTTGGAGAGGTATTCATTCATAGAGTGACGTTCATACACTTAGACGGAGATGATCGAGAGAAATAGAGATGATGATGAGTTGTGCAGTCCAGGAACTCAAGAGTAGAGCATCCTTAGGGAGTTCTTTCTCCCCCATGTTTTAAAATTTTTTAATCTATTTCTGTAATGTTTCCTATTTCTATAGTGATAATGAATAGTATAGTTAGCTAAGTCTTCTAGTTCAGGGAGAGTTCTAGCCCTACTGGTATATTTTTCATCCTTTTAACTTATCCTTTTAATGTGTTTAGAATTGATCAGCGAGATCAGTTCTAAATACATACATCTGTTTTGCACCACAATACTGAATTTCATGCTCCTACAATATTTCAGTGAGTTTGATTATAGAACCTTTTTTATAAAAACATTAAACTCAAATTGAAAACTTTAGTACTCACGGTGAGTGTGTACTGTCGACTTTTAAAATCATTTTTATGAATTTATACTTATTTGGAGTGGAAAACTCAAATTTGTACAATTTACGAAACATAAATTTTATTGAGGGAAGTGAGTTGCCTTTATACAGTGGTATATTTCAGTATTTTTACATGAATTAGATAAATAATGTAAACCAGTGGACTGGAATAATCCCCGAGCGCTCATCCCTGTTGTCTTTTATCAACATTTTATTTTCTTTGTTTCGTCTTATTCTTAGTTTCTCTCTGTTTAGTAAAGGTTAGTACAAAATTTACAAGAAAAGTGTGGTTTTATTTTATAGTTTATAAAAGTAGAAAAAAATTATAAATTTATAAAAATCTACCTCACTGCTGACAACAGTGAGGTTTTTAGGAAAGATTTGGTTAAAAGTTCACCTTCCCTATGGGTTCGACCCTGCTCACCACAAATACAGTAGTAAGTATAAGATATATATAATTAAATTTTACCAACTTCAATTATGGTCTAGGTCAATGATCAGGACATATGTTTTTATAGTCTAAATGTTGTTCATTTTAGATTCCTGCCACAAAGAATTAGAATATGATTTCATAAACCAATATATCATTCTTGATCCCTCTTGGTCATGTAGAATGTGGATGAAATGTATCATGTCCATAGTGGTATCCATAGATATTTCAAAACTCAAGGAATTTTGGTCTTTGTTGGAGATACACAGCCAAAAAAGAAAAGGGTATAATAATGGCATGTCGTAATATTGATTTAAAAATCGGCGTGATTCACATATGTGTAACATTGAGAATACATAAACCTGATTGAATGGTTGGGATATGAGAAATCTAAATCAGGACCCAAGAATATCTGAGTTAACAATAGGTGGAAACTAGTGGGAGTTGGTCAACAATCAATAATGATGGAATCCTATATTTCATTCAGTTAGAACAATAACTCTTGTAATTAACAGGTCCCCACCTCTAAGACCAAAACACCCACTGTTTTCAAGCTATAGGGAATTGTGTTATTTATGATCGAATACTAGTGGTTTCCAATTATATTATCCATTCTATAGTACTAGTGTTCTATAGGGTATAACCTAGATAATGGAATCCCATGGACTATGGGGTTGTAATAGAATAATATCTACTTAAGGAATTGGTTGGTAACAAATCAAGTATCTAAGATATGAAGTTGGTTCATGTAAAATGTATGATTCAAGAAGGGTATGAGAACCCTAAATTCTAAAACAATAGGTATTGATAACAAATTTAAGTGGAAGGGGTAAAACATGTAATTCTTGAATATACAGTCATCATGGGATGATCGATTCTTCATGGATACCTTATTTGTGTAGTTTAACTTCATGATTCTAGAATGTTGGAATTCAGATTAAAATCATTCGATTGGGAAATTTTCATTCAGTTTAATTAAATATGACTTGGATGTTATTCCATATTCATATAATGTCTCAATTATACCATCTAAAGTGGCTTTCTAGGTTCCCTAAGATTTTACAAGTCATGATCGATGCGATAAATAAGTGATAATAGGGTAGTCGATTAAGATGCATGATAATACATATCAAGGAATGTTTTTGGGGTGTTCAAAATTATTTTTTGACAAAAAAATATTTATAGGTATGACTCTCATGTAAGGGAATGTTAAGGAGTGATGGAAACTTGTGGATGTCCTGTAATGAAGGGTCCACATGCCACTACATATCTTATAATGGATGAAATCAATCAATACAAAGTTCTAAGATGTAAAATTATGTGTTCTCCTTAAGTTCAAGTGTAAGGAAAATATATTTTTATCATACTATGGTTGGTTCTGATATTAGGGATCTAGGTGTGAATACATATCCTATGCTAATAGGAACCAAACCATACATAGTTCCAAGATGGTAACATCTCTTCAGTGGTCTAATCCATACGTAAATAGGGAGATTTTTTCATATTGCAAATAGGCCCAAGATTAGAATTCCAGTCATCACTACATATCCAATGGTTATAGAAATCAATCCACACATATTACTTTAACAAAAAAAATCCCTATGATGGTCTAACCTATACACAGGGGAAAATATTTTCTATTTATATTGTGTATGGACCCAGGATAAGAGATCTGGGTGTCACAACACATCCTATGGTAATAAGAAACAATCTATACATAGTTATTAAAAGGAAAATTCCTTATGTGGATATAACTCAAAAATATGTATAAGAGTGCATCATTTTTATTTTAAATAGATCAATATTATGTGAATTGAATCTTTTATGATGTAATTTTCTTTATTATGTATAACATCATGCTACAAGGACCTCTTTTTTATAGTTTTACATCATGCTGAAAGGACATATTCCATGAAATTGTAACATTATGTAGTAAGGACTTATTAAACATGGTTTAATGTTATTTGGTAAGGATGGAAGATGTTATACATTTTGAATACTAGTATCTAGGAAATTGAAAACCATATAGAATTTATGAATTTTTTTTAAATCATTCATTGTTAGGAGGTGAACACATTCCCCATCCATTTTTTCCAATGGATAAGGTCTATTGGAACAAATCTTATGTATGACATAAGGCCATTCAAACATGGGTCCACATTTTGAGGTTTCTTTTCTAGTATCATTTGAATTATAGGAACTTATAATAGTTTTATTTGAAAAAAGTAAAAGACATAAAACTTTTTATTAAAGTCCCACACAATCTGATTCTAGTGAACTTCGAGTTCATGTAGTGTACACAAACATTTTTCATCAAGTCATTCCAATTCATCAAGACTCTATTGAAATTTCCTATCATCAAATTTTTTTCCATACACACACATATATATATATATTCATAGTGAGTTCATCTATAATTATATGGGAAACACTACTTTGGTTCTATAAACCAGTGAATATGGTGTCAATTGTTTGGAAGTGCACATGGTGGCACAATACACCCATATATCATGATGGAGTTGTTGATTCAATAAGGATTTCCTTATGAATTTTCCATTCCTTCATTCAAGGGCGAGATTGTTAATTCATTAATGTTTCCTTATGACTTTAATATTCATTCTTGTTTTGAAAATCGCAAACACCTTATCTCAATGTAAATCTCCTTTTACCCTATGTTTTACTTCTATGAGGAAAAATTTCATTCCCTAAGGAATTTTATCCTTATCATGTTTTCTTTACTCATATCATAATTTTCCAAAGTGTAAAATTTGGTTTGAAACCACAACCCCGGAATCCTATAATTACCTAGATATGAAGAATTCTATTTTAGGATATGAATTCTCAAAATTATGGTTACAAACGCTTCTGGGTTATGACTCCAAATTCTGAAACAGAATTTTTGTTATGAACTCTTTTTAGTTCTGACTCCGAATTTGGAATATGAATTCTGGATACAAACTCTTCAATTTTCTGACTCTGAATTCTGATTACAAATTCTGGAAACGAAGTCTTTAAAGTTATGACTCCAAATTCTGAATACGAATTCTGGATAAGAACATCTCTGAGTTTTGACTCAGAGTTCTCTGAATTCAAACTCCGAACTCTTACAAGTTCTAACTCCGAATTCTCAAAATTTAGTTATTTTTACACTTTTTTTGTTATAAAACGATGTCGTGCTTTCAGTTATCAAATAATCATTGTTTGAGTGACACATGTATAGGTCCCTCTGAAATTCAAGGAAAAATATGACCGTAGGAGGAGGGAGCCGACCGTTGGAGCTATGACTATAAATAGGAGCTCATTTGAAATAGATCCCACCTTTGGAACTTTGGGAATTTTCGAAGCCCAGAACTTTCAGAAGTGATTTATAAAAAGAGAGGCTCTTATAAACTCTCCGGCTTCATGTAGAATTTTTGAACAACTTGTTCAATCCTTGCTTTATGCAGATTTTTTTTGTGCAACTCTGATTGTTGCTGTGTACAATCGGGGGATTCAGGGGATAGGAAGACAGAGGTGCCGACTACCATGAAGTTGAGGTATTCCTTGTTGGGGGATACATAGGTTCTGATTACCTTGAAGTTGAGGTCTTGCGAGGATATCAAGATAGACTCAAATATTCGTATCGAGGTCTTACCCTGGTGTAGGTACGACAAAATTTATTGAAGGTATAAATCAAGGGACCTTTAACCAAGGTTTTTGGATACCCTTCTCTTTGGGTTAATATATTTACTACGTTTTACTTGTTTTGTTACAAGTTTTCCATTGCAGTTTTATTATTGAAGAAAGTGTAACTATCTTATACTTCATTATACTTTCACTCTGATGTAGATAGATTTATACGCTTTAAGGTAGAATCATCATCTTTGAAAAAATTCATTAAGTTTCTTTTCCGAAATCACGTTTCTAGAATTGCTTTCTCAGAATCAAATTTCCTGAATCAGGCAAGTGTTTAGAACTTAGAGGTTTTGTTAATTATCATGTTTATCCTTGTTAATCATAAACATCTTCAAAAATTCCTAAGAGATTTTTAAAGTGTACAATTAACCCCCCCCCCCCACGAGCATCTCATGTTTTCATATTCAATCCTACATTTGGTAATATAGTGTATATCATACTCACATACCATCTCAACAATTAGTATCAGAGGTTGGAAACCTCATACCATGTACCAATCCAACAATTGGTATCAGAGCAGGTCACCTCTAAATTAATCTGACGATTATGTTCAGACGAGAATTCTAGGAATATAGCTTCTGGATTCACACTTTTTCGGAATCAGTTTTTCAGACTCGTATAGTTCGGATTCATTTTTGCTTAGAGATACTCTTGTTCTGTATTTTTATTTCTTAGGAATATTTTCCTTGTTTACAAACTTTTTCTATTAACATGTTTTTGTGGAAATAATATTTTTTAAGATGGAAAGAATAAATGTTGGTTCCATAGACAATCTCAATCCAAATAGACCACCAATATTTGATGGAAATGATTACGAATATTGGAGAGATCACATGAAGACATTCATTATCAATACTGGTATTGAAAAATATGTTATTCTTACTAGAAGATATAAAATCCATGACAAAGAAGTTAGTACTTTTACCAATCAAGAAAAGAATGAATTTCAACAGAATTATAAGGTACACAATACTTTTCTTTGTTCCATTACTAGAAACATATATAGACAAATTTCATCTTGTGAAGCAGAAAATTGTATATGGAATAAACTCGAAGTTACTCACTTTGGAACTTCCAATGTAATTGAAACAAGAAGAGCCATGCTCAGAGATAAATATCATGGTTTCTAATTTCCTTATGGAGAACCCATATGTAAGGTTCCATAAAGAATCATGACTATTTTGAATAGTTTACAATCCATGGGTGAGAAAGGATTAGATAATTAAGATCTTGTTGATAAGATCATAGACATCATGCCAAATTAATGGGAATCTAAAAGGACTATTATTGATGAGAACAGAAAGGTTACTCTGATTACCTTAGATGAGTTGTTTGGAACACTTCTTTAGTATGATACTAGAATGAAGAGAGATACTGATAATGTAAAGAATAATAATGAGAATTTCAGTGTTGATTTTACTACAACTCCTAATCATATGAATGCTAAGACTCTTGAGAGAGTAACTAGATCAAAATATAATAAAGTTGTTGTCCAATCTGAATCTAGTGGAAGTGAATCCTCAGAAAATGAGTTAGAAAATCTTACTCTAAGGATGAAAAAGATACCTGGGTAGAGTAAATTTCAATCCAGATATAAGAAAAAGGAAAGGAAAGATAAGAAAGATTCATAAGTCACATGTTTCGAATGCAAGAGAGATGGACACATAAGACCTGATAGTCCTATGCTTATGAGAAAAGAAAGGGAAGGCATTCAGAGAGAAACAGAATGAAGTATTACAAGGCTAAAGTTAAGAAATTCTTAAAATATAATGACACCTGTAGTTCCAGTGGTGGAGACTCTTCAGATGAATCTTCAGATTATGAATCTTATAGACAGAAGAATCTTGGTCTAATAGCCAGACTACATATTGAAAATCATTTCTTAATGGCTAAGGTACATAATGCTGAATAAATGACCAATGTTTCTCTAAATGAAAATTATAGTAATGATATTAAATATTATAACTCTTCAGATGAATAATCTTCTTTTGATGAAGATAATACATTACCTTCCTATGAAGAAGTTTCTAGGTTTTCCAAACTTCTTGAGATTGAGAATTCAAAACTCCTGAAAAAACATGATAAGGAAAATTTTAGGAATACTATTCTTACTAAGGAAATATTAGATCTTCATAAAGATCTTGATAATAAAAATTTTGATTTTGAATTTATTTAAAAAAATCTTCAGGAAGTGAATTCTGATTAGAATAAACTTTTTAAATATCTAGAAAATTTAATTTCAAAGAAAAATGTTTTCGAGCCTAAATCTAGTTAAAAATAAAATATTTTTTAATAAAAGAACTTTGTTATCAAAATCAAATCCAAAATATTTTCATTGAGGAATTTTCTGTCAAAATTTACCTTAGGTAAGGAAAATTTTGATAAAATACATTCACAAATACGACCTCAAAGGAATAGTTTTGGATTTGGTTATACTGGTTCAAATCCAATTTTTAGCAAAAAATATTTTGTTCCTCAAAGTGCTTCATTCTGTACTATGTGCCCATGTGGTGGACACTGGGAAAATAATTTTACCTTAAAAAAACCAGTTCTATAGGTTTATATAAAGGTTATTTTTCTAAGAAAATTTCGGTGCCTAAAATTTTTCTTTCTGAAATTTTCAGATCCAAGAAATTTTTGATTCCGAAAGTCTAACTCTTTTTTTGGAAAGTAGAGAAAGTACCAAAAACAATACATGGTACATGGATAGTGGGTGTTCCTGATATATGGATAGTAACCAAAACTATTTTGAAAAGATTATCAAGGAGAAAGGAGTAAAATTAACTTTCAGAGATAATTCTTAGGGAGAAATTATTGGTATAAGTAACATCGTTCTTCTTGGAAAAAAGTTGATTTCAAATGTTTTATTTTCTAAGGGTCTTAAGCACAACCTCATTAGTATAATCCAATTATGTGATGAAGGTTACCTTGTGAATTTTAGGAATGAAAAAAAATGAGATACCATTTTTCAATTTATTGGAACGCAAGATCAACATGATTATATTTTCACAAAATTTTTACCCTATAATAGATTTGAATACATTAAACATAATTTAGGAATGATAACTATAAGGTAATACTCCTCATTAACTTCTTGTCAAACCAATCTCCTAATAGTAATAAACTCCTTTTCATAGGGGGGGGGGTACACTTGTTAATGATGTTTTTTATATTTTTCATAATGTAGTTTTTCATGTTTTTCATAATGAAGTTTTTCAATTTTTCATAATGTAGTTTTTCATGTTTTTCATAATGAAGTTTTTCATATTTCTCGTACTGTAGTTTTTCATGTTTTTCATAATAATGTTTTTCATATTTTTCGTAATATAGTTTTTCATATTTTTCATAATGATACTTTTTTCATATTTTTTGTAATTAAGTTTTTCATATTTTTCGTAATGATATTTTTTCATATTTTCGTAATGAGGTTTTGTGTACTTGAAATTGTTTTAATGATGTTTTTTTCAATACTTGAAATTTTAGTAATGAAGTTTTTCATACCTGAAATTTTTCATAATGAAGTTTTTTGTACTTGAGATTTTCATAATAAATATTTTCGTAATGATGTTTTTCGTAATGAAGATCTGTGTACACTTTTTTTCATACTCAAGTTTTATTTAGAATCTATAGTGTTTTAGGAAGAATTTTCTTCAATACGAATAATTCTCCTGACAATCCAAAAGGTATGATTCTTTCTTAAGTTTTCATAATTACCTTTTACTTTCTTATAGTTTCTTTTTTTTTTTAAATTTCTCAGATTCCAGTTTCCTTAAATCAGATTTTTTTTTAAACCTCAAAAGATCGAATCCTACCGAATATTCCATGCAGCTATTACTTCAACCATCAGATCAGATCAGTAGAATTCTCAGCTATTGGATTCATATGGGAAGTTCAACCATCGCTTCAAAACCTATAAATAGGGGACCCCTGATGGTTGTCCCAAATCATTTTTCAAAGCATTTACGTGTTGAAACTCTGCCCAACATCAAAATCTCATTCCGGATTTTCAGAGTTTTCACAAGTCTGAATGTCTACTGAAATTCCTTCTCAAGAAATGTCTTCTGTAAAGCCAATTTTGGAGTGGAGAATTTACAGGGAGAGGTTGGTACATCCAAACTTAATCAATAATTATGACTTTATTATCTCCAAGAATATCAAACTTAATGGATGGGAGAGTGTAGCTATTTCTAAGACAGGAACTCAGGATGTTGTGTTTCCGGATTTGTTGATAGAGTTTTATGAGTCAGCTTGTTTCTTTAAGAAAGATGGTAGGGAGAAGTTTTCCTTCAAAATTTATGGAAAGACTTATGCACTCTCTTACACCAAATATGGTAGCTTGGTTGGGCTGTTATATGTAGGGGAACCCGAGTTCTAATCCCATAAGATGACATATGTTCAAGGTAGTTTCATGAAGGTGAAGGCTATGGAATGCCTTGGACTTACTGATGTTAAGACCGCAAAAATTTATCACTTGTCTACCAACAATCGGATCCTACAGTTATGGGTTGAGGGTCTTATCGTACCGAGAAAGGGTGATAAGGACACACTTAAGAAAATTGATATATTCATCTTGGAATTTTTTGTAAATCTAAGGAAAATTAATTTGATGAAGAACATTATCATTATGATAGAGAACATCAAGAATGGGAATATGAGAGCTCAGATATTTATGTATCCAACCATACTCTCCAAGCTCATTGTTCAGTGTCTTGAATCCTTAAACATTCTTTGCATTTCATAGCCGATGAAGTGAAAAGTGATGCTAATAAGTAATGATACCCTGAAGAGAATGAATATTGGGTTCTCTAAGGAATCAGGAGAGTTTTTTTAATCTGTCAGTGGAAGAAACTAAAGCCAATCCAAAAAATACAGAAAAGGATGGACCATCAAAGAAAGTTGGAAATAAGAGGAAACTAAAAGAAGTGGAGGAAACAGAGAAAACCCCTAAGGCCAAAGAAGCTCAATCCGCACCTCCAAATCCCAAAAAGAAAAAATACTATCCGGATGAAGTGGTTGCCAAATGGAGGGAGGATAAAAATACTCGAAAAGAAGGGGAACCATAATTTGGCCTAGATCTTGCTGAGGCCAAGGCTGTTAAGGAGCTTTAAAAGCAAGCCAAAGAGAAAATGCTTAAGAAGAATATGTTAGAGGCAGATATTGTGCAATCTCTATTGAAGGCTACTGAAATTGCATCTGAGAATATTCCCGTACCGAAAACTTTCCTAGTTGAACCATTATCTGAAACACCTAGGAAAAAGTTTATGACTCCACAAAAAGCTCAAGAGAAGGATGTTGAAAAAGAAGGCTGTAGAAGAAGTTCCGAAAGCTCAAAGCACTGAGGACACAGCTGACCTGATAAATAAAGTATATGACATTCATAAAAAGGAAAGTGTTTCAGAAAAATTGTCAACCCGGACATCTCAAGCTGGATCATCGAAACGTGGTACTTTTGGAATAGATGAGAAGGGTTTAGAGGAAGTGGGAAAGTTATCTAAAGAAGGGACTCATAATCATGAATTCATTCATCCTATAGACATTGAGGCAGGATCTGAAAAAGAGAAATTTGTTAAAGATAAGATTATACAGTTATCTAGAAGTGAGCATGAATCTCCCGATGAAGAAGCTATTCTGAAAACCAATAAGGGGAAACAAGTGGTTGTTGATAACCTAACCAAAGATATTTTGAGGAAGAAGGAACCAAGAGGATCCTCTAAGAGGAAGCTGGTACAGCTAGAAGAAGAACTATATCCAAGAAAAATGTCAGATTCAGAGTCATCAGCTTTAGGACATAATTTTTTGTTCAATACCTGAAGAAGCTAGTGGACGACATTCTGATCCTTCCAACAATTGATTCCAGATGCCAGATGCTCTAGCATAGAATGAATCAGAAATCAGACACTGTATCTATGGTGATGGATATGCCTATTAAGATTGAGTCCGAACATAATAATTTCCTTATCAACTATGAAGCCGTCATAAAATCTTGCAAGAAAATGACCAGCTGGTCGAAGAAAGTCATTGATGATTTGGGAGATATTGATCAATTTAAAGAAGATATAAATGAAGCATTTAATACCAAAGACAAAAAATCAAGGATCCTACAAATATATTTCAGGAAAATCTAAATCTTGAAAAAAAATTCTCAGATCAGGATGTCAAATATTTGAATGGGAAGTTGAATTTTGTTGTCCAAAGATGGAAAACAGAGTGGGATCATCAGATCGAGATAGAAGGAGATCTAGTGAAGCAAGATGACTTGCTGAATCCTCAAGTAAAGGTCCTGAAGGATCAAGGTGATAGAATCACAGCCTTATAAAAGCATGCATAGGAGGATCATAAAGAACTAAAGAAGTTGAAAACCATTGTGAAGAAGTTTATACCCATGGAAAATAGAAGCAAAATATATCCAAATCAGATCTTTTATTGTATCTATTTTTCCTTGTATAAATAAATCCAATCTTAATGAAATTGTGGATGCTTTTTTTGTCTAGATGTTTGTACTGTTATTTCAGGTACTATATTTGTTTCCATTCCCTCAAGCTCTCTTTGAAAATCACAAAGGGGGAGAAAGGAAAAATAATTCTAAGTAAAGAGGAAATATCCATAAGTAAGGGGGAGTTTATCTAAGGGGGAGTTCTCATTATGAAGATTTATAACCTAAATATAATGAAAATTCTCATTCTGGAAATCTAGAATACGATCCTTACAGTTCCAAATGTTAAGGGGGAGTTAGTCATATCCACCATTGTTCATATATAAAGGGAGTTTTATTTCAAAATCTAGAAAAATATTTTCTAAGTCCTTATATTCTTTTTCATAATGATGTATGTGCTTTTCAAAAAGGGGGAGATTGTTGAGTCAATAAAGTTTTCCTTATAAATTTTTCATTCCTTCATTCAAGGGGGAGATTGTTAATCCATTAAGGTTTCCTTATTACTTTACCATTCCTTATTGTTTTGAAACTCACAAACACCTTATCCCAAGGAAAATCTCCTTTTACCCTATGTTTTACTTCTATAAGTAAAAATTTCCTTCCCTAAGGAAATTTATCCTTATCATGTTTTCTTTGCTCATATCATATTTTTCCTAAGTTTAAATTTCTGTTTGAAAGCAAAACCTCAGAATCCTATAATTACCTAGATATGAAGAATTTTATTTTACGATCTGAATTCTCAGAATTTTGGTTAGGAACTCTTCTGAGTTCTGACTTCGAATTATGAATCAAAATTCTGGTTACGAACTCTTCTGAGTTCTGACTCTGAATTATGAATACGAATTCTGGATACAAACTCTTCAATGTTCTGACTCCAAATTCTGAATACGAATTCAAGATAAAAACTTCTCTAAGTTCTGACTCCGAGCTCTCTGAATTTAGACTCCGAACTCTTATGAGTTCTGACACAGAATTCTCATGAACTCTGACTCCAAACTTTGTATGTTTAGGTTCAAAAATCTTGTGAATCCAGATACTGCATTTCCGTTAAATTCAGACTCCGCAATTCTATAGAATTAAGGTTATGAATTACTACAAAATATAATCTGAATATCCTTGTATTATAGACTCCGAATTCAATTTTTTTACACTCCTAAATTTTATTTTCTTACATTAAGAATATCAGAATTTAGTTATGCTTACACTTGTTTTGTTATAAAATGATGTTTTTCTTTCAGTTATCAACTAACCATTGTCTGAGTGACACATGTACAGGTCCCTCTAAAATTAAAGGAAAAATATAACTGTTGGAGGAGGGAGCCGACTGTTGGAGTTGTGCCTATAAATTTGAGCTCATTTGAAAGAGATCAAAACTTTTGTATCTTTTTGAATTTTCGAAGCCCAGAACATTCAAATGTGATTTCTAGATAGAGAGGCTCTTATAAACTCTCAGGATTCGTGCAGAAATTTTGAACGGCTTGATCAATATTTTCTTCGTGCATATTTGCATTGTGGGACTCCAATTGTTGCTATGTACAATCGAGGGCTTCTGAGGATAGGAAGACAGAGGTGCCGACTACCTTGAATATGAGGTCTTACAAGGATAGCAAGATAGACTCTGATATTTGTATCGAGGGATTACCTTGGTGTGGGTAAGACATACTTTCATGAATGTATAAATCAAGGGACCTTTATCCATGGTTGTTGGATACCCTTTTCTTTGGGTTAAAATATTTACTACTTGTTACTTTTTTTGTTACAAGTTTTCTGCTGCATTTGTATTGTTGAGGAAAGTATAACTATATTATACTTCCTTATAATTTTACTTTTATTTAGTTAGATTCTACACGGTTTAAGGTAGAATCTTCATCTTTGTAAACTTTCATTAAGTTTCATTTTTGGAATCACTTCTCTAGAATTTCTTTCTCTGAATCAAATTTCTTGAATCAAGCAAGTGTTTAGAACTTAGAGGTTTTGTGTATTATATTTTTATCCTTGTTAAACATATCCATCTTCAAAATTTTCTTAAGTATTTTTAAGTGATACGATTCACCCCCCTATTATATTTTAACATCTCATGTTTACATATTTGATCCTAAATTTGGTATTATAGAGTACATCTTACTCACATACCATCTCAACAGGAGTTTTTTCAAATAGTACTTATTGTCCTTATCAACTATTATAGGTAGTATATTTGATAGAGTCTTATTAAATTCTTCCATAATTCGATTTTCCACTTCATAATTGAGGCTGAAATAATGAACTTTATGTTTTAATCCAGGTATAATTTATTCAATTCATAAGAACGAAAGTTGGAATCATTGTCTATCAATATAATGTGAGTGACACAAAATATTGTGATGATATTTAACTTAATGATGTTTATGATATTATTTTTCCTAACTACCTTGGGTGTTATGGAAATAGCCAATTTGGAAAAAAGTTGGAAGTAGTCATGATTTTCACAATCTTCTTAGCTATTGCTAGGGGATATATCCCCATAACATCTATTCCTCAAATGGAGAACATCCTGAAATATTCAGTTATATATAGAAACTGTTGGAGTAAATAGATGAAGTTTTAATGAATCCAACATGCATGACATTCGATGGTGAATTACACACATTCCGGTATCATTTTCATCTATTTGTAACCAAGCCACCTAATTTTATGGGATATTCTGATCTGAGTCTATTGAGAACCACGTGATTCAACATGGAATTATTCCATGATAATAGAAATATATCATTATGTAATTAAACTAAGGAGTAATCCATTAAATCCTATCTTTTAGAGGTATTTATACTAATTTATCCCATACCAAAGGGTAAAGTTAAATGCTCAGTTTAGAATATGTTCCCTTTTATCTCAATCTATTGGGAGGATCCCATTTTAGTGGTAACCGACTTTGGGATCCATCTATCCATGGGTGGATATCAGTTCATCATGATCATGGGTAGTGTTGACCTAATTTATTTCCTCCATATCACACACAATGACTGACGAGATTATCATTAGGTGCATGATACGGAAAACCCCTTCATCCTTATTGAGGATAAGAAAGATTGTAACTACATTAACCAGTCCATTGGTATGATAATTTTATGATCAATGTTCCTAGTATAAAGTTGATTGAAAAGAGTATTATTCCATCAATCCTTTGACATGTCTGGTGAGAGATGAAGATCCTTTCTTATTATGTGATACTTTTTGTTTATTTGTTTGATAACTATCTCCAAGTCCCCTTTGATGTTGAAATAAGCTATTTACTATTGTAGGATTGCTTCAAGCAAACAATAAGGGCGTGGTATTCTCCTTCATTATTAGTGTATCCCACATAAAGTTAAAAAGAGTAGAGAAAAAATATATTTTTTAGAATATTAGATCTCACTACCATTAATTGTTCTACTGAGATAATAAAGTTTTTTTTCATTCCTAACATCAGCTTTTCGTGAGGAAAGCACTAAGAGATCATTCCATGGTGTCCACATATAGAATAAGTGGGTTTTATTATACTAGAATCATCAAGGTATTTTAGTATAATAGGAACAATTTTAGATTCTTGAAATATTCTTGGATGTCCTCATCCCCTCTATAGATGACTCCCTTCTTCATTCACGTACATAATAGAGGGGGGTAAACTAGGTCGGCTATGAAATTAATAATATAAGAGAGGTTCACCTTGACCCCCCTCATCTATTTGAAATTTTAAGGGTTGGAATCTCAAGGATTACACTAGTTTTTTGGATGAACTTCGATGCTACGGTGGCATACCACTATGCAAATGAATTTTCCTAATGTTACATTAAAAACAAACATTAGAGAATTCATCTTGAAACAATTCGATGGAATATTGTGGGAGATTCATTGAAAAACCATCAAGTGATCACACCACCATCAAGATTTAGCCTCTAGGTCATCGATATAACATTCCATGATTTAAACAATTAATGGATTAAATATATGATGTATGGAGTGTTGGTAAGTAGTACCATTATTCTTTAATCTAAAGAGAATGACCTGGTAGAAAAATACCCGAAAAGATTTTCTGAAGGAAGTAGATTCTTCATCCTCACGGGACATCATTATCTGATTATACATTGAATACCCATCCATGAAAAAAAGATCTCGGAATCCATCAATTTCATCAATTAAAGTTCTTTGATTAGAAATGGGAAATCATCTTTTGTAATGTTTCAATTAAGTTCTTTAAAATAAATATAAAACCTAATATACAAGTTATTTTTCTTGATGGTGATGATTTTGGAGTTCTATTTTTGGAACTTCATTTCTTAAAAATGTTATACTTGATCATTTTTTTCAACTTTTGATTCTACATTAGTTACATGAGAGGGGTAAATTCTTCTAACTTCCTATTTGAAACCTTGAGGATCATCAGAAAAGACTTGGTATGGAGTACCAACATCATATTTTTGCCTTGATATTTCAATATAATTCTATGTGAACATGTATCAATGATGATTTTTAAAGGAATCATATATATACTTCTACTAAAAAGGCATGGAATCACAAAACAACATGGGGTGAGGGTATTTGTTTTACAACTTCACCTATATGAGTTTGTCGATGGGGTGGATGTGACTATATTAAATGTGGGAGGGTTAATCCTATAGTGACCCTATATTTTCTTGAATTAATATTAAATAATTATAAATATAATCAACATTATATTATTACACCATTAGGATCCAAAGGATTAGTTTTTTTGGAAAACTAAGACCAAACATAACATTTACAACATCATACATAAACGTTTATTTAATTCCAAATTCTCTAGATTCTTATTAGAACTTGACCTCTCTTTATTACGAGTAGTCACCTAAGGATATACATCAAAAAAGGGTGTGCTAAAAGCCTAGTAAAAGAAAAGGTAAGAAAAATATAACATGGGGTGAGAAAATTCATAACATAGAAATAGGATCATGAACATAATAAGAGTCATTAAAAAGACATGAAATGTGGCAATGCATAAAAAATGAAATATCAAGTCTTAGTAGTTAACTACCACACATACATGTGAACAATGATAGAATATTTTTCACACATAATTTCACATTAACTCATGAGATTCGTCACTTTACCCAATTCATTAGAGCTCAGTATAATTCTAGGTGCACCCATCACATTCAAACATTCGTCTTTCTTTATATAATTTTGGGTGCACCTATCACATCATAATATTGAAATTATCATGAATGCGAAATTAAAAATATATAAAACATAAAATTATCAAAAAACATTGAAATAAAGGGATATTAAATGATAAATAAAACTTTCATAAACATTTGGACCCCAAAATAAATAGGGATATCATTCTCGACAAAGAACCATTAACCACGAGTGAAGAGTGAAACAATATTAAAGAAGTACGAAATGTTCTGTTTATTTTAATTAAGTGTTCTTTTGGAAAACATTGGGTTTTTCAAGAAATCAATTAGAGAACATTTATATACTAGAAAAAGGAATATAATGATGAATAAATAATTTTTAAGGAGAACTCATACCAAACATGGAGTTAAAGAGGGAGAACCTGAAGAAAGAAGGTTGGGTTCGAGAATTTCCCCATACCTTGTATCTGAATGATTTTTCACTTTTAAGTCCAATATAACCACATTATATTCATTACATGACCATTAAAGAACCTTGTTTACATGAATATGGTTAATTATGGTTTCATTAGGTTATTTAATGAGCCTTTGGATGAGTTATAGGGTTTAAATCCATTGTTCAGGAATGTTCGTTTTTAGGGTTTTCTTGAATTGTTCACCTATATTCATAAATGAAAGTTCATGTAGAGCATGAATTAACATCCCAAAATGATATTATATGATATTAATTATATAAATGTATTTTAAATTATCTTATATTGAATTATTTTATATATTATACGGATGAATAATTAGTTAAAAATTAATAATGATTGTTTGTGTCAATTTGGGCGATTTTTCGACCAAAATGAACTTGTTTTGTTTAATCATTTAGTAATATGTAAAAAAGTTATTTAAAGAACATTAAATTGAAATAAATAAATATAATATATTTTTTTTAATTATAAAAATTATTTCATGACCATATCTTATGGAATTAAATAAAATTGAAATCACGTCGTCCACTATGTCGGTAATTCGACACATCACAGACAATGTTTTTATATCTTGAATAAGTGGAAGAGGAGAAGAAGAATGATGATGAATTTTCCATGAACATGAAAACATCTGTAATGTCATGATTTATGGATCTTTAATATCTTCTTAGATAAGAGGTGGGGAAGAGGCTATAATTAAAGTAATAGAAAGGAAAGGAAAACACCTGAAAAAGAAAGATGATTTCTTACCTCTGGATCTCGTATCCTTGAGATCCTTCCTAAGGACTTTGATTTTGGCGTTTGGGTGAGACCAGTAGGTTTAGGACGTGGTGAAGATATTTTGGAGGTGTATTGGGAAGAACATAAGTAAGGATAAAGGCTTTAGAGTTATGGGAGGAAGAGGAGAGTGAGTGTGGTATTTATTGTGGATGAGAGGAGGTATTTTAAATAATTTAAATCATTATAATAATATTTTTGCTCAAGTCTATGAATAATATTAATTAATGTGACCTAGAATAGTAATAATGGCATGTGAGTTTGAAAACCTGGTCCTTATTCACATATGATGTCATAAATTTTGTATTTAACTATTAATTTGAATATACGGTATTTACTGTATTTCACTATTCATCAAAAGTTCATGAATTTCAGAAAAATACCAAAAATTCACCATGAACATTTTTTGATGGTTAGAATTCATAAATGATCTCCACTTTTTGAAAATAATTTTCAATCTATTAATAATTTAATTTTTTAGATAAAATCATACTTAATTCAAAATTAACAATTTTAATTCTATAACTACTTTTATATGACATTGAAAAATTAACAAAGATGTCATTATATTAAAGACTTAAAAAAATAAAATAATAATAGAATTTAATATTCATTAGGGTTATATTACTATTCATACTAATATTCATAAGGGTATGATACTATTCACCAAAAAAACATGTTGGTTTTTTATACTCCAAATAACATACTGAACACAAATGTAGATGACCACTTTTCGAAATTCAAAAAATAGAAGTGGAAAAATCATGTTTAGAGATCACATAGTTTTTAGTATCATAGTATTTTATTGTTCTTACTAATGTGATTATACTATAAGGCATAATTATAAGAATGTATTTCCGTTGATGAAGAATTGGGTCGCTACATTCTTCCCCTCTTATGAAGTTTCTCCCTCAAAATTTCATTTGACACTAACAAGTGAGGGTATTTCTACTTCATCACCTCCTATGGTTCCCAAGTTGCTTCTTCAAAATTATAGTTCCTCTATAAAACTTTGACAGGATAGGTAGTATTATGGCGTAGAATCTTATCTCTCTAATCTATAATCTTTTCGGGATGCTCTTCATTAGAGAGATCATCTTCATGGTGTACCACCTATGTGTTCATTACATGTGAGGGGTCTAGTATTTACTTCCTCATGAGGGATATGTGAAACACATCATAAACATGATCCATATTCGGTTGAATTACAAGCCAATAGGCCACAGATCATATGCGACGAAGTATCTCAAAGGGGCCAATGTACCTTGGTATTATCTTCCCATTCTTTCTAAACCACATGACACTCTTACTAGGTGATATTAGAATGATACATTTATCCCCAATTTTGAACTCCATGTCCCTTCGACGATTGTCAGCATAGATCTTTTTTCGACTCTGAGTTGTTTGATGTGTCTCTGGATGACTTGAACCTTCACCACCATCTCTTTCACAATATTGGTTCTAAGTACATTTGTTTCTCTAACATCATCCCAACAGGTTGGAGTTCTACATCAATTTCCATTAAGAGCTTCATATAGAGCCATATGAATACTCAACGGAAATATATTGTTATATGAGAACTCAATTAGTAGAATATTTTGATCCCATCCACATTTGAATTCTAAATAGAGAGCTCTTAGCATGTCTTTAGGTGTATGAATAGTAATTTCAGATTGGCCACCAGTTTGGGGGTGATAGGCCAATGCTGAAATTTAATTCAGTACTCAAAGCATGATTAAGGATCCTCCAGAATTTAGATATGAAAATTGGACCACAATAAGAAAAAAATCAACAGTGGAACATCATGCACTCTCACCACTTCTATCACATATATCTTTGCAAGTTGTTCAAGCTAGAGATCTTCCCTAATAATGATAAAATGGGTAGTCTTGGTGAGTTGGTCAACCAGATCCCATATCGCATTATTTTCCTTCGACGACTTCGAGAGACTAGTGATAAAATCCATAGTGACAATCTCTCATTACCACATGGTTTTAGGAAATATCTACATCAACCCTTTGTACTTTGGTTATTCTCCTTTAACTTGCAGGCATACCAAGAAACTTGAGATATATTCTGAAATCAACTTCTTCATGTTATCCCACCAAAATTGTTCATAGAGATCTCAGTATATCTTGGTGCTACATAGATGGATAGTGAATGTTGAGCTATGTGCATTGTACAATAGCTTTTTCTTTATCCTGGAAGATGAAGGCACACAAAGTCGTGTTCCAAACCAAATCACACCTTCATCGTCAATATAGAACTCTTTCATCTTCCCTTCCTTTACTGCATTCACCTTCTTTTGTAACTATAGATCATCCCTTTATGCCTCCTTAATCATACCTTGTATTGATGGTCAGATAATAATTTGGGAAAGGTAGGATGTATCCCCTTCCCTTTTGTTTTCCAAATCCATATTTTACATATCCAATAAGATAGAGTTTTTTCTCAATCCGTAACATGGAAATAGTAGTAGGTTATTTTCTACATAGAGCATCATCTACCTTGTTCTCCTATCCAAGATGATATTGAAAGGATAAATCATAGTCATTGATTATCTCTAACCATCTCCTTTGACACATGTTGATCTCTTTTTATGTGAATATATACTTTTAGCACATATGATTGTTGTATATGTCACAATTCTCACCATAAAGGTAGTGCCACCATATTTTCAAGGAAAAAATCAAAGCTTCTATCTGTAGATCATGTATAGAGTAGTTTTTATCATGGATCTTCAGCTTCTATGTGGTGTAGGCTATAAAATTATCATTTTTCATGAGTGAAAAACCCAATAATTTTATTGAAGCATCATTTTATATCACAAAACATTCCCCACTTTTAAGTAATGTGGGTACAGGTCTAGTGATCAGCCTTATTTTTAGCTCTTTGATACATCAATAAAATTCTTCCATGTAGACATACTTTAACCCTTTCCTTGTTAAATTAGTTAGATGGTTTGACAATTATGAGAAATTTCTCCCCAAACATCAGGAGTACCTAGCTAATCCAGGAAAACTATGGATTTCTGTGACACTGGAGGGCCTGGATTATTCCCCAATCAGCTTTATTTTTGAAGGGTACAAAAAATTCCTTCACTTGTGATCACTTGTCCCAAGAACGTGACTTGCATCCTCAAAAATTCAAACTTGATGAACTTGGCATACAAATTCGCTTTCCTAATTCCGCCAACACATGTCTTAGATGTTCTTAATGTTCCTAGATGATCTTGGAGTATATCGGAATATCATCGATAAAAACTACCACAAATTTTTCTAGGTAAGATCTGAAGACTCTATTTGTCAAACCATTAAGATTGTAGGGGAATTAGTAAGTCCGATGGGCATCACAAAAAACTCATAGTTCTCATACCTTTTATGGAAGGTAGTCTTCTGAATATTTCACTTATTCTCCATTAGCATATGATATCCAAAACGAAGATCAACCATTGAGAAGTATTGATCAATTCTTAACTAATTGAACAAGTCATCAATCCTTGGAAGATGATACTTATTCTTTATGGTAATCTTGATGAGTTACCTATAATCGATGCACATCTATATTGTTCTTCTTTTTCACAATGAGCACCGATGCTCCCCAATGTGATGCACTATAGAGTATAAACCATTTTTTCAAATTCTTTTTCAACTACTTCTTTAACTGCTCCAGTTCGATAGGAGCCATCCTATAGGGAAACATTGGGATAGGAGTAGATCCGGGTATGAGTTATATAAATAAATCCACCTCATGGTCTAAGGGATTTTTGGTTAACTCTTTGGGAAACACATCACTGTATTCCCTCACAATGGGTATTTTTTTATGGTTTTCAATTTCCTTTGACTCAACCATTTGGGAGAGGTATGCTCCTTGATAGGGTATCAACACCCAAACCATTGAAGGATTGTTCAAAGGAGATTCATGACCATACTAGCATTTGTAGAGGATAATGGGATTGTTTGGAATATGAAAAGATATATCTTTTTCACAATAGTTGATATGTGCTCTATATAATGAGATACACTATATCCCCATTATAGCATCAAATCACTCAAAGGTAAGAATTACGATATTCACTGGAAGAATTTTATCACATACTCCAATAGAACAAGAGTCAAACACTTGTGTTACAATTGTTTCAAAACATGGTGTTTTTATAGATATATTAACTTCAAGTTTTTGGGGAATCAATTATATAGTACTAGAAAACTTTAAAGATATAAAGGAATGATTAGAACCATAATCAAATAATACTTTTTTCCATTCTTGAGTGAATAGAAAATGTACATGGTATGACTTATTATCTTACTCCACTTTTGCAGTAGTGATGGCATAATCCATCCCTTGTTCATTTGGCTTTGGTGGATACTAACACGGAATACCCTTGAGGGCTCTAGGTTTAGTGAACGAACTTGCATAGTGTCATTTCTCCCTATAGATATAACATTGAACCATGGGTGGTCCTCTCCTTTCTTCTACCACATTCTCATTACTTCTCATGTCTTTCTGACACTCTTGTGCATGGTGTCCTCCTTTCACACACTTGAATAATTTACCCTTCCATGTGAGGCTGTTCCTATGATGAAACTTCCCACATTTTTGGCATGTGGGTTGTTGAGTTTTCTTCCCACCTTTATCATTAGATCCTCCATCTTGAAACTCCATATTTCGTTTAATATCATCATAGCCATGGGACCATTATCCAAAATTTATCTCCACTTTCTTAGGACATTGAAAACTTCTTCACAACTCCCAATGTCTCAAATTGCAAGATCCTTTCGATGGTGTGGTGTTAATCCACAAAAGAATCTATCAATTTTTCAATCATTTTTTATAACAAAACCCTATGTGTACCTTGCAAGCCTTGTGATATTCACTTCATAGGTTATGATAGATTCTCCTTCATTTTTATTGAGCTCTATGAATTCTATGTTCATATTTATACAGATATTTCATGGGAAATACTTAATTAGAAACATGATCTTAAAGTCTTCCCATTCAATATCTTAGATTTTGTCTCTTGGCATGGTGTTCTTAATCAAAGCCCACCATTGATTAGCCTCTCCATCTAGATGATAAATGACTAGAGTCACCATCTCTATATCAGAATAGTGTAGCACAGAAAAAATATTCTCCATGGATTTGATCCATTATTCCACAACTAGTGGATTGGAAGATCCACAAAATGTCAGTGGTCATTTCTTCATAAAGCATTTGATAGCTATATTTTCTCTCTTTGGGGAAGGAGGATGTTCCCCATTATTCTGGTTATTATCCATTTCCTATGATAGTTGGGTAAGAATCTCCATGAATTTTTAAACACCACCTCCCATATCATTAGGGATGTCATTTGAGAAATCATTGCATTGGACCTCACATGAGTTGTTGGCCTAGTTTCCCATGGATCCCACTATTCTATAAAATTGAGAATGTTAGAACAATATATAATTCCACAAGTCATGAATAAATAACTTATACATTTGCAAATATTACACTAAAATCATGAATTATGGGATCCCTATATAAATCTTCTAGTGTGTATGTTTGCAATTACTCTTATACAATAGGTTTTCTCTTGGGTTCACTAATCTGAATTCCCAAATTAACTAAACCTTGCCTCTAATACCTACTATAGAGACCTTGTATGTTCTTAAATTACTATTACATCATTATAAAGATATTAAGCATAATAGTATTACACCACTAGGATCCAAAAGTTTAGTTTCATGGGAAAACTAGGACTAAACATAACATTTACAACATCATACATAAACATTTATTTAATTTCTTCTTCTCTAGATTCTTATTAGCACGTGACCTCTCCTTAGTACATGTAGTCACCTGAGGATATAAATCAAAAAGGGGTGAGATAAATGCCCAGTAAAAGGATATATAAGATCAATATAACATGGTGTGATCATAATAATAACATAGTAATAGGATCATGAATATAAATTAGAGCATTAATAAAAGACATGGAATGTTGAAATGCATAAAAAATGAAACATCATGTATTAGTGGTTAACTACCACACATAATTGTAAAAAAAACTAGAATCTTGTACAAAAATAATTTGTAATTAACTAATGATATTAATTACTTTACCCAATTAATTGGACCACTATATAATTCTGGGTGCAAACATCACATACAAACATTAATCTAGCGCACTATAATTCCAGGCACACCCATCACGTCATAATATTTACATTATCATGCATGCCACATTAAAAATATATTAAAATTAAACATAAAATAAACCACGGAATAAAATGGGTTTCACATAATAAATCATACTTTTATAAACATGTGGAACCCAAAATAAAGAGGGAATTTATTTCTTAACATAGAACCATTAACCATTAGTGAAGAGTGAAACAATAATCAGGATGTAAAAAAATGTTGTGTTTATTTGAAAAAAGTGTTATTTTGGAAAACATTAGTTTTTTTCACAAAATCAATTTTAGAACATGTATATAATAGAAAAGGGTAGATAATTAAGAAGAAATTATTTTTAATCATAACACATACCAAACATAGAGTGAAAGAGGGAGACCCCAATGAAAGAAGGTTGGGTTCAAGAATTTTTCCTTACCTTGTATCCGAATGATTTATTCACATAAATGTCCTATATAACCATATTAGATTCATTAATTAACTATTAGGGAACCTTTTTACATTATTATGGTTCATTATGGTTTCATTAAGTTATTTTATTGTCCTTCGGATGAGTTATAGGGTTTAAATCCATTTTTTGGAAATGTTTGTTTTTAGGGTTTTCTTGAATGGTTCAATTGTATTCATAAATGAAAGTTTATGTAGAACATGCATAAACATAGAGAACATATATTACATGTCATTAAATATATTCTATGAGTTTAAATGATCTTATACTGAATTATGTTATATACCATGTGGATGAATCAACAGTTAAAATTTAATGATGATCGTTTGGGTTAATTCGGGAGATTTTTCGACCACAACAAACTTGTTTTGTTTAATCATTTTGTGATATGTACATAAGTAAGTTAAAGAAAATTAAATAGGATATAATACATATAATATAATCTGGTTCAACCCTAAATTTTGTTTCATGACTAGATGTTAGGTCCACTAGGCTAGATACCCTGAGAGGGGGGGTGAATCAGGGTATGACAGATTAAAACAACTACATCTTTTGATCTTGTTTCACTGTTAGACAAAACCCTCATATCTCTACTTCCCATTATACCGTATGAATAATCATTAAAGCATGCATAAGACACATCAATTTTTACTTGGTTCACCCTCACTGGGCTATGTCCAAGGAGAATACATTGGCGGATTGTCGATGTACAAATTCCACTATCAGTGCACTGCTATTTACAAGTTCAGAGAGAACTCACTATCCCTCCTAGTTTACAACCACTCAAAATTTGAGAACACACTACTCTACCAAATAATGTGAGCTCACTGATTCTTCAGAAGAACCAAACATAGTTTATAGACCTGTAGGTCTCTTCAATATCTCTAATGAATTCTGTATCCTTAACTACTGATAAATGCTCTTTTGATGCTCAACTTTCACCCGTAGATGAATCTCACATTCCACCGGGTATACCGGGAAACCCAAATTTTTACGTGTAGACCTTACGACACTTTTCTTGTAATTCCTTTACCTTGTGCAAAATACAATTTCCGCGCAACAACTCTTTTACACACAACCTCAAAATTTCACGCGCAGCCTCTACACTTCCTTGCGTGTAATTTTCCTTCCTTGCATGAAATCCGCTTTTCACACAACACCTCATTTATGCACAACTGAATTCTTTTTCATGCAGCCACTGGTTTTATGCGCAGGCTTATCTTTTCATGTAGCACCAGACTTTACACACAGACTTATCATTTACACACAACTCCCTTGTGAACTTCAATTTCCCAAACCAAAGCTCGGGTATTTTCTATGTCTTGAACTCCACTGAATGAAGGAGGGTCACTTCATATTTATAGGAAAAATCGACCCTATGTGAAAAACCCTTCTTGAGCACATAATTATAAGGCCCCAGCCTTAAACCCTACTTAATCTTGAGTTATTACAAGATTACACATTGAGGATCTTTTCAGGTTTAGAGTTTTAGAGAATTGGATCATGAAACTTGCATTACATTCCACATTTAAACAAAGTGGTTACATAAAAGGCAGTATTCATTCTTCCCATCAACGGGAACATATTTAAAATATAACACGGATTCTTTCTTGACACATCCTTGACACTATCATCACATCATGTACCTTTCCCTTGACCTATGAAAAACATTTCAAAAACTTGGGATGAGCATAAAAAGCTCAGTAAGAGTTATAAAAATATGGAAAGGAAACATGAGTTCATATATACATAAGAATGAAATCATACTTTACCCATAAAACAAAGGCACTTTAACATACCTCATCAAACCATTAATAAATCATAGAAATCATAAGACATAAAGGTAACTTGAGGCATTCATTACATTCTTACGTAGGGAGTAACCCTCTTGGTTACGTTTGGAATACCCATCATAGTATATTCCCTAAATCTCTTCGGAGAAACCTTAACGTTTCACTCCTTCGCGTTACCCAATGCATTGGAGAGCTATATCGGGCTCACCCACCCTTAGTTTATCACGGAACCACCCGTTCTTCATAACAATGCCCAAGAACCATAACATAATCGTATCACATAAAACATGAATAAAGGAAACATAACATTTCCACATTTCAATCACAATATAACATTTTAGGATATTGAAATAATGAATCCATTCAAAAAGAAACCATTTCCAAAACCATTTAAAACATTTAATAAAGAAATTTTTGAATCAAAGTGTCCCATACCACCTTGAAGCTTTTAACATTTTAAACCATTAATATCCATATAAATAAATCCTTAAAACCATTTTGAAAACATGGATATTAATAAGAACAAATAATTAAAACATTTAAAATGATATTCTGGTAAAAAGGGTTTTACCAAAATTAGAGACACTTGAATACAATAATTGAGGAATAACATTTAGTCAGAACTTTATAATATCATGAGAATAAAATGATTCATGATATAATACTCCAAAGGACAGTATATACACCATATAAGAGTGAATTGGCGCATAACAACAATGAACCCTCAATAGAAATGTCAAATGTGATGAAATCCCTTATAAAGAAGGTATCCTTAAATTAAGGACAAATCAATCTCAAAAATATGTGTGAAAAATATAAATACACCCAATATAAGTGGATATTAAGTGTAAAAAAGGTCATTCACACATATTCAATCGATGACATATTCAATGACTACATGTTGAACCCAAAGAAATCGAAATTGGGTTAAAAAGTTCCCTTGACAGCCTAACGACATCACATCAAAATGAGTTGATGAGAGATAAAAAGTGTATCTCATCACTTGGACATAAAATTGACATCAATAAGGATATATGAGAACATGTCCCAACATAACAATATGTAAATTAAAAGACCCAACAAAAGAAGTCTTTTAAAAAAAGAGGGTGAAAGGTTCCCTTACCGATTCAAAACATACACCCCATGAAAGAAGGACAATAGATCATTGATGTAAATACTCATAAACAAAAGTATATTACACAAAGAGTAGAATAATGGACAGTACATACACCACTCAATGGAATTTGTGGAAAATGTAGCATAAATCTCACGGGAATTAAAGTGAGATGAAAAAATCCCTTACGAAAACTCAGCAGCCTAACGGCGCCACTTAAAACTTCCAAAATGGATTGATGAGATCAAATAGAGTATCCCATCATATTACAATAGAATTTACAGCAATAGGAATATAAAAGAAAATCCCCCAACATAACAAATAGGAGCTTAGAATAAGTGACACAAAGGAGAGTACTTAAAAGAAAGAGAGAGGTTAGATCTCTTACGAAAGTTCGGCAGCCTAACGGCGCCACTCAAAACTCCCAAAATGGATTGATGAGAGAGAATAGGGTCTCTCATCACATGAACATAAAATGTACAGTAAATGTAATATAAAAGATCATCCCAATAACAAGAAAGATGATCTTTAAAAGGAATGACATAAAAGTGTATACTTAAAAAGAAAGAGAGGAGTAGGATCCCTTACCTCGGGTCCGACTTGACTCGATCGTTCTTTAATCTCCTGAATAATAAACTTGAGTTAATTTATAATTCCTTAAGAACACTTTTTCAAGTTCATTATTACTTTTATACCACTTATTACCATGTCACAAACATTATGTAATCATTTAAGTTAATAATATTTGTTTTGCCGATATTTGGTTCTTAAGTCGAAAGTGGTCTTCTTACAATTACATGTTGTTCGTGTGGCCAAATGTTTATTATATACAGAATTGTATTCATTATGTAGATATCATATATGTAATATATATCCAGTAAATTCATTCATTTATAACATTACATAATCATTTAGAGGTAATAAATGAAATGCACCGTTCATGGAGACGGTAAGCCGTACGTACGCATGAACGCTACTTTCATTTCTATTTCGTATTTTATAGAATGGAATAATAATGATATAAAGGTATATTATAATTCCAGTATAATATCATATATAATATCATATTTCCATCCTTTATACATCCCACACATGGTATTTAACGAATCAAATCACTTTGAGGGGGCGGTAGTCCGCACTTCCTTAAATGAAGATATCGCGTATACCCATAATGGAAGCCATAAAGGTAAGACAAAAATGAAAAAATACAGAAGCATAAATAAAACATAAACATGTTATATATCATATATAAAAATAGTGACATCATAATGGCCACCTTTGAAGGTGTTAAATGAGTATTGAACAATCATCGTTTCGGGAGGCAGAATTTCACCATCCACGGAAACCGTATGTTCTTTAACCATTTGATGTAGTTGTGTGAGATTGTAGCTCGAATAAATCTTATAACAAAATCCTAGTATATTGAAGATACTGGTGTTGTTACAAAAGAAGTAAATAAAAAGAGTTTAGGGGGTTGGAGAAGCAAAATAAAACAAATGAACATGAGAGAATGAATTACCTTTAAAAGTGTAACTCCTTTTGATTTAAGCCTAAAGGATTCCTTTGAAAGGATTCTGCCCAAAGGGAGTCCTCTAGGATGAGGAGAGGGATGTGGAGAGAGTAAATGGTCATGGGTTGGCCGAGCCAAAGGCTTGAGGAGTGTGTTAAATGAGGTAGAGTTGGGGGCCTTTTATAAGAGGAGAGGAGGGGCACTTTTGGAAAGTAAAGAAATATTACTTTATTTGAAAATGTGTTTCGGTTTCAAGAGGTCCCACATTGATATAATTTGTGGATAAGGTGATAAGGCTTCGAAATCCACTCATCCAATAAGTTTTGGACATGTGAAGTTCATATATTTTACATTATCTTTCCATTTTATTTAAATCGTCAAATAATGATGTCATCGCTGCATCATTATTATGTCATAAATAAATTAATTTATTTAATGTCTAAAAATTATAAAAAAAATACTATGATGTAGGAAATCTTTTTAGATTTCCAATTAATATTTATAATAAAAAATATGACTTGTATAACCCCACTTAAAAATTGTTTTAGTAAAACATATCATGTTTGTGTCAATTTTACTTTTACATTAAATAAATTGTTATTTATGTCATTTCCCAACCAAAATGTCTCCATGGAGTCCCCAAGTTGACCCATGGCTTGTATTGGTCGGCCATGACACAACCAATAAGGTTGGGACATGTGTCTAGGTCATTTCATATTATTAAAGCATTATTTATACCTTAAACTACACTAATTACCACTAATCGCGATTAAAAACTTAATAAGTTACTATTCACCAAAAAATTATTTTTATCCCATTGAACCACATTTTACTTCTTAATGACAACCATGTATGTAGGATTTTCAAAATTCAATACACATTAGTGGTAAACTTTCATTTAACTGAAAAATCAGTTTGCTTGATTACCACTTAGTGGTTTCACTATTCATCAAAAATTGAAGTTTTTCAAAAAATTACCAAAAATTCACCCAAAGCTATATTTGATATTCTGAATTCAAAAATGAAGTCCGTTTTACAAAAATCAAAACATATTAGTCACATTAATTAATTTAATAATTAATTCCCACTGTCAAAGGAAATAACGTGTTTTTATAAAACAATAAGTAATAAAAGATTGACACTAGTTTAAGTCCGATTTCAAAGTGAAATTAATTCCAACGACCACTATTGGATTTAATGGTAAAAATATTTTCTAATTTCACTTTAAAACCAATTCAACAAATTATCTAATCATATAAATAAATTATATTAAAAATAGGTTTTGAATTAGAACACAACATTTTACACTATTCATTAAAAAAATGAACTTTATCAGAAAGATACCAAAAATTTACACAAAGTAAATTTTGATGTCCCGATTCTTAATAAGAGTTTTTTTGGTCCAAAAGAATGTTTAAGAGTGAACAAAACTATATTTAATGACGGTTCTCCATCAAAAGGTGATAAGTGAACCTTTAGTGAAAACTAGGGCATATACGCCAAAAATTGAATTCTTTCCGTATTTTAAGCCTTTAGATTTTATTGGATAAATGTAAAAACATTTAAAAACATATATAATCATATTTTAGTTATTTCTATCCATTCCCGCCATTACAACGGCTACATGTTAACTACCATTTAAAATAATATTATTTTATTATTAGAGTGCAACGTAAGATTCCCAAGAAACTCGTTGTTGCGTGTTGGGTACGCCATCGAGCATAGCGTCCCCTTTAAAGTCATTTAAATATTTTATTCACAAATATGGATAAATATGAAATGTCATATTCTTTATTTACCTGGGGTGTTACAATAATTCTCTTCAAACGTGAAAAACACATCTTCTATGCCACGCAATTTTTCGTGCAGTACTTTAAAATTTCGCGCACCTCATGCCTTTTCCACTTTTCAAGCTTCAGACCCTAAAACACCTCCTGCGTGAAAAACATCATCCTACTATTTCACGCATCACATTCCTTTTTCATGAACCACGCAAATATTTAGTGTAACACTTTATTTTTCCATGCACCACGTTTATTTTTCACGCACCACGCTGATTTTTCGTGTGCCACTATATTTTTCGGCGCCACCTTGTATCTTCTCTTTTTGTAATGCCTCTAGATCATCTATTCCTTTGTTGAGTTTCTTCTATCAATCATCTATTGTTAAAATCATCCCTTGAAACCAATGAATCAACATGTAAACCCTCTTTGTCAACACACTCATACATCATGGTCTGCTTTGTGAACAAACACAACACGGATGCATGTTTTGTCAACAAACACAATCACCTCAAAAAATGCTTCAATGACACATTGAGTGATTTTTTTCCCAACAAGATACCCCTTTGGGGTTATTTAAAACTCTTTTCATAATGATTCTCTTCACTTGATACCTCATTAAATATCCTTCCAACCACTACAACCATTTTCCTCTTGCGATTCTGATAACATTCAAGGATTCACTTAACACTTACTCTTAGCCAACATTAGAAAATCATAGCATGAGAAAAAGATTAAATGAAAAGATCATTAATGAAACACTACACTTCTGACGCCAACTAATGATACCAAACTGATACCAATTTCTAAACTGATAATAATTGTGGATCACTAGAAACCTTCTCTCACTATCACTCTTCTGCTTTTATAATGATCTATAGCTATCATAATATATATTCTTTGATCGATCACTTCTAGCATCGTCATATTTAATTCTACCCCATATCTCATTACTCTCCCCCTATCTCCCTACTCCACCTGTCAGCATCTCCCCGTGTCTTTGACTAAGACATTTTATCCCTTATCCATAGTTTCTCACACTAGAGGAGTCACTATTTCTCCCCATTTGTCAATGAACCCAAAGGTCAATCTTTTGTGGTCTGCAATAGAGTAGAGCAGGAATATCATCACATTTAGGAAAAACACACCACACCTCAGGGAGAGGGGAGTCCCACATTCACACTCTTTAAAGTGCGGAGAGTCGACTGAACTCCCAGAGCCAGTTGATGCATATCAAAATCTTCCTTGGGTAAGGCCTTCATCAGGATGTCTGAAACCTGTAGCTCTATAGGCACATAATCCAACTTCATGATTCCCTACTCAAATTTCTCATTTAAAAAATGATACTTTATATCAATGTGCTTTGTCCTTGAGTGATGGACGTGATTTTTGCAGAGATGTATATCACTTTATTTATCACACTGGATTCCAATCGGAGACTTCACTTCAACACCCATATCATCAGGTTGCTCTTTCATCCACAATAATTGTATGCAATTTTGAGTGGAGGCAATATACTATGCTTCTGTGGTTCTCAATGAAATACAATCTTGTTTCTTGCTTAGCCAAGAAGTACAAAGTCCACCAAGATATAATGTACCTCATAATGATTATTTCTTGTCATCAGCTGAACGGGACCAATCTACATCAGTATATCCCAATAACTATGTTTGATATTTTCCATCATACATCAAGATGAAGTCCATTGTGCCCTTGATATACTGAAGTATTCTTTTTTACTAAAAGCACATGGCTTTTCTTGGGATTTCTTTGATTTTGTGCTACATGGAAGGTGGAAAAATCAATATCTGGTCTTGTCGGTGTCAGGTATAGTAAACTCTCAATAATCTGCCTGTATTCTGTGATATTAACTACCTTTCCATTATCATCTTTTGATAATTTCATTCAAGTAGAAACTATTGTCTTCATATCCTTTTAATTTTCCATTCCAAACCTTTTCAAAATCTCCTTGGCATATTTCAATTGAGAATTGAATGTTCCATTCATTCTTTGTGTCACCTGTAGAATAAGGGAAAATGTTACCTCACCAATCATTGACATTTAGAACTCATTTTTCATGAATTCATAAAATTGTCTACACTGAGCTTTATCAGATCCACTAAATATTATTTCGTTGACATAAACCAAGACCATCATTATTTGATTACTATTGTTATTGAAATAGAGATTTTAGTCAAATCCCTCATGCTGGAAACCAAGCTTCTTCAAGTACTGATAAATCCTTGAGTACCGTTCTCTTGGTGCTTGTTTCATCCCATACAACACCTTCTTCAGTGTTCAAGCCTTGTTCTCATCCTCATGAATGAGAAAACTATCTGGTTGCTCAATATACATCTCTTCTTACAGAACCCCATTCAAAAATGCAGATTTGATGTCCATTTGGAAAACATTGAACTTATGTTGTACTGCAATGGCTAGAAATAACTTGATTGTCTCTAGTCTTGCAACCAGTGAAAATGTCTCATCAACATCTATTCCCTCTATCTGAGAGTATCGTTTTCACACCAATCATTCTTTGTTCTGAATCACTGTTCCATCTTCCATCATCTTGTTGTGATAGACCCATTTAGTCCTAATTACATTCTTGTCTGTGGGCCTTGAAACAATCTCCTAGGTCTTATTCTTTTCAATCTGATCAAGCTCTTCATTCATTTATTGAACCCAATTTTCATCTTTAGCTGCATCAACGAAGAATTTTGGCTCCACCTGAGATAGAAAAGAAATCTGCTACAGTTATTTCATTCTTATTGTCTGAACTGAAGCTGACTGATCAACAATGATATTCTGCCTATCAATTTCAGCTTAACTCCTTGGTTTTTATGCAGATACAGATTTTACTTCCGCATTCTCATCATTAGTATCTTCTTCATAATCAACATAATCTACTTCTACTCCCCCAACATTGCTTTCTTCCTCATCACTCTCATCAGGAAATTGTTCACTATTTTATTGAATGATCTCCTCATTCTCTACTACAGTGACATCATTGATCTCAACTACTTTTCCTAGCCTTTTGTTAAAGCATTTATATGCCTTACTTTTTCCTACGTAGCCAAAGAATATCCATTCATCTTCTCATGACTCATATTTCCTGTGTTTTTCTTTATTAAGGATAAAGAAATTACATAAAAATATTCAAAAGTATTTCAATGTTCGATTCATTCTATACCACAGCTCGTATGGAGTCTTTCCTTCCTCTGGACACAACATAGCCCTATTAGAAATGTAGACTGATGTTAAAACTTCTTCCTTCCAAAATTTCTCTAGTAGGTCTTTTTCAATGAGCATTGTTCTATCCATGTTGTTGTTAATTCGATTTCCCTTTTTAACCACTCGATTATATTGGGGAGTTTTTACTAAGGAAACTTTATGCCTTATCCCATGTTTCTTGAGATATACTTCTACCTAACTATTTGTGAATTCCATACCATTGTCAGTACTAAGCGTCAAAATTTTTTGTCCAGGCATCCTTTCACACTCCCTCCAGTACTGTTTTAAGTAGATGGACACATCTTACTTACAGGAAATATCAAATACCCATGATATTCTACTATATTCATCAATGAAAAGAACATAGTACCCTTTTCCATCAATTTCTCTTGGTGTGATAGGGCCACAAACATTATCATGCACCAATTCGAGCACTCTGGTTGACTTCTTTCCCTTTTCTTTATACGTCTTTATGATGATATTCCCTTGTTGGAATGCATCACACATGTGAGTATGATCATGTGATAGATTAGGGAGGTCTCTTGCTGCATCACAATTTACCAGATCTTCAAGGGATGGTTGGAAAATAAGACCAAGTTGTTTATGCCACAACTGTTTTCTTCCTCTCTGGACAGAAAACACATATCTTCTTCTCCACTTACCTAGTATAGATTTCCCTTTGTTCATTTTCCCTGTAGAACCACTACCCCATCTCATCCTTTGACGACACACATATTCTTAATAAAAATTATAGAATGTATTGAGTCACATAGTTGACTGACGCAGAGAAAATTGTGACTGAGGAATTCTACTACTAAGACATCAGCACATCTCATCTCTTTGCCCCCAAACTTGGCATTTAATGAGCTAATAATCTTTATACCTTCATTATTTCCAAGCTTTAAAACTATTTATTTGTAATATTTTATGTCTGTAACAAGATCCTAATTACCTGTCTTGTGATATGTGCAACCACTATCAAGGATCCACACACCAGAGCGATCTGATGCCTTAAGGGAAATTTCTACCACCATAGACTTCTCATCCTTCATCTTCTTTTTGGTCCATATTTTTGCCTTCACACTCGGCATGGGTTGAGACTTCAGTTCTTTATCAGTATATGATGGACCAACTTTAACTTGCAAAGGTGAAAATCTATTTTGCGTTTTTAACTCACATGTTGGTTCATTGATCAACTACTTGCGAACATTTTGGTTCTATATTGGTATGTTCCTCTGTATGGTCGAAGTGCAGTACCTAGCCATGTGGCCAAATCCTCTTCACTAAAAACAGTGTCCTTTGAAATATGTTCTGGAGTACCAATATCTGTTTGGCTGCCACCTTATTTCTTTTGCCCTTCGATATCTCTTGGCTATAGAACATACATACTGTGAGTGTTCCATCTTTCTATAACAATAACATATGATGTAAGGTGAATTCCTTTGTGTCACTTATACACTATGAGTTTCTCCTTGGGATCATTGAATATTTTGATTCTACTTTGTCCCCAAATCAACTTTCAATTTCGGCATGGTTGTTTGCGGTCTGACTTTAATTTTCATAGCTTCTTGTTTTCGATCAATCCTCCCATCACCCATAGCATGTAAACATAATTGATACTTCCTTTCAACTAAACAACTATTCTCTACTTTCATCTTCTTAGTTTTCTGGGTGATCAGCATTCCTGATTTCCCAACAGGAGTCAAGAGTTTTTCTTTGCTCTCCAAACATCTTACTCTTCAAGGACAACCTCTAAATTATCTTGCATATCAATTCTTCCTTCAACTTCTTCTTATTCATCAATTTCAGTTTCATCCTATTTCTGAGTACCGCTGACAACTTCCACCATAGCGTTTTTTCCACGGTCATTGTAGTTCTCTATCTCTTTAACATCCTCAGCCTCAGACTCATCTGAACTGTCGCAGTCTTTTGAAAGGAGATTTTTCTACATAAATAAATTTCTCTTGAATTATTTCTTACCTTTCCAATAGGATGAAGAATTCTTCATCTAAATCTCAATTTCTGCGACATCATCTTTCTCTTGGAAATTTTTGGGGCACCTTGCCGCAAGATGTCCAACCTTTCCACATTGATAACAAGCAAATGGAAGTTTCCATTCAAACATTCTTTTTCCTCTTTGATGATTTGAGGAGAGGAATGACATCACCTCTTCTGTCTCTTCTTCATCCAAATAATATTAAATATTGAGCTTCATCATGTCTTTGAATTCCACCTTTTTGGATTTCCCCTTTTCCAAAGCATTGTTATCATCATTTCTCATTTCATATGAACCAAGGGTGTTATGTAGGTTATCTTATGTCAGCTATTTCGGGTCTTTATCTTCCAAAACTGAAACATTCAGATTGAACTGAGATGGAAGTTTCCTCAAGATTCCCTTCACAATATTTATGTCTTCAATAAATTCTCCAAGACCTTGCATGTCTTCCACTAAGACATTTACCTTATCAAATATCGCATCAACAGATTCATTCGGGTTCATTTTCATAGCTTGATACTTGTTCCACAACACTTGCAGCTTCACTTCTCTGACCTTTATATCTCCTTCATATATATTTTATTTCTTTTCCCCCATGGCATGTGAGGTTTTTCATGACATAACCTTTTTATAGATATCATTGGATAGGGCTCCCACTAAAGCATTAATTCCCATTGATTCAGAATCCAATTCTCTTCACTCAGCTTTTGATAATGCCCCACTATTAATATTAGCTGTGATACCATGCATTGCTGCTGTAAACACATCCATTCCGAAAGATAGGAAGTAGTGTTGCATATGATTCTTCCATAGCTGATAATTGTTCCCATAAAATATCAGAATCCCTTTATGATTGATGATCTCCATTTGAGAGAGAAACTGACATCCATCTTCCTCTGATACCAATTTTTAGGTCCTCTAGGCTAGATAACCTGAGGGAGGAGGGGTGAATCAGGGTATGATAGATTAAAACAACTACCTCTTTTGATCTTATTTCGATGTTTGATAAAATCATCTACTCTCTCCTTCATGTTGCTGAGTATGAATAAACATTAAAGCATGAACATGACACATCAATTTTTACTTAGTTCACACTCACTGGGCTACGTCCAAGGATCATACATCGGTGGAGTGCTGATGTACCACTTCCATTATTAGTGCACTGCTATTTACAAGTTCAGAGTGGACTCACTATCCCTCTTAGTTTACAACCACTCACAATTTGAGAACACACTACTCTCTCAACTAAAGTAGCCCACCGCTTCATTATAAGAACCACTCACAGTTTATAGACCTGTAGGTCTATTCATTATCTCTATTGAATTCTACATCCCCAACTGTTGATAGATGCTCATTAGATTCTCATCTTTCACTCGTAGATTAATCTCAATTTTCACTAGGTATACCAGGTAACCCCAATTTTTACACACAGCTCTTACGACACCTTGTGTGAAATTCCTTTTCCATGTGCGAAATACAACATTTGTGTAACACCTCTTTCATGCACAACCTCCAAATATTACACGCAGCCTCCACACTGCCTTATGTTTAATTTTACTGCCTTGCATGAAATACACTTTTCACACAACACCTCTTTTACACACAACTAACTTCTTTTGCGTGCAACCACTGGTTTTACGTGCAACCTTGGCTTTTCACGCATCCCCAGACTTTACGCGCAAACATAATGTTTACAGGAAACTCCCTTGAAAACTTCAATTTCACGCACTTGGGATCACGTATTTTCTGAGTCTTGAACTCCACTGAATGAAGGGGGTCACTTCGTATTTATAGGGAAAATAGACCCTGTGTGAAAACACTTCTTGAGTGCGTAATTCTCTTCGAGTGCGAAAAAAAACATCCTTCGCACCACACCATTTTTCACGCATTGATCCAAAATTCTGTGAACCTCATGTATTTTCCACTTTTTGAGATTCGGACCTCAAAACACCTCTTGTGTGAAAAACTTCATCCTTCTATTTCGCACATCACTTTCCTTTTACCCGCACCAGACAAATATTTCATGCAAGACATTATTTTTCTACACACAATTCTGATTTTTAGCACACCACATATATTTTTCACACGCCACTATATTTTTCACACACCATGCTCATTTTTTTACACACCACATTATTTTTTGTGCACCACTCCAATTTTTCATGCACCGCCATCTTTCAAAAACACATCTCTCCATTTTCGGAGTTTCTGGCCCAAAAATTTGGTAAACACTGGAAAATGGTGCCACCATGCATCTTCTCTTTTTGTACCACCTCTAGATCATCCATTCCTTTGTAGAGGTTATTCAATCAATCATTAATTGTTGAAATCATCCCTTGAACCAAAAAATCTCCATGTAAACCCCCTTTGTCAATATACTCATACATCATGGTCTGCTTTCTGACCAAACACAACACGGAGGCCTGTTTTGTCAACAAACACAATAATCTCAAAAAATACTTGAATTATATTTTGAGAGATTTTATCCCAACACTAGATCCGAAGGAATTAATGAAAATTGAAATTAAATCATCCATGATGTCAGTAATTCGACACATCAGATACAATGTTTTTATATTTTGATTAAGTGGGAGAGGAGAAGAAGAATATTATAGAATTTTCTATGGACATGAGAAAATCAAGAATATACAATATTTTGAGAGAATTAATGCCTCTTGGATAAGAGTATGAGACGATACAATAATAAAATAAAATGAAAGGAAAGGAAAACCTATTAAAAAGAAATATGATTTCTTACCTCTTGATCTCTTCTCCTTGAGATCCACTTTAAGGCCTTTTATTTTGGACTTTGGGTGAGAAAAGAATGTCCAGGACACAGGGAAGATCCTTGGAAGGTGTATTGGGAATAACATAGGTGAGGTTCAAGGATTGAGAGGAGTGGGAAGAAGAGGACAATGAGGGTGATATTTATAGTGGATGAGAGGAGGTATTTTACATTATTTAAATCATTATTATAATATTTTTGCTAAAGACTCTGAATAATTATAATTCATGAGACCCTGAGTATTAATAATGGCATGTGAGTTCAAATCAAGTGGTCTTGAATCACTTATGATGACATAAATAGTGTATTTAACTGATAATTTGAATATACGGTATTTTACCATATTACACTATTCATAAAAAATTGAAGAATTTCAATAAAATCCCAAAAATTCACCCTAACCATTTTTCAATTTGTCAAATTAAAAAATTATCTCCATATTTTCAAACTAATTATCTATATATTATTCATTTAATTTTTAAATAAAATCATACTTTATTAAAAAATTAACAATTCTAATTCTATAACTGCTTTTATATCACATCGAAAAGTTAACCAAGATGTCATTATCTTAAATCTTTAAGAAAATTAAATAATAATAAAATTTACTATTCATTAGGGTCATATTAATATTCATATTACTATTTATAAGGGAATGTTTCTATTCACCATAAAAACAAGTTGGTTCCATCATACTCTAAATAACATAACACAAATGTAGATGATCAGTTTTCAAAATTCCAAACATAGAAGTGGAAAAATTATGTTTAGTGATCACATAGTATTTAGTATGATGATATGTTATTGTTCTTACCAATGTGATTATACTATAAGTCATAATTATAAGAAGGGATTTCTATTGATAAAACATTGGTTCATTACAATTCCGAAGGTCATCCCATTCTTCTTCCTTTTATATGTTCATGGAGGAATTTTTGGACATAGTGGGTAATCATTTGGAATATTATTCATTATCGAGATGATAAAAGTAATGAGAAGAGACATTGACATCCTAATCTTCTATAGACATCCAGAGATATTTTGTGGATTCATGTTTTCATTACACTTCTACTGGGTGTTGGAAAGATATGGACATCCTGATTTGCAGATAATTTTGTTGGGGAATATTCTTATACATTCTAATTTCATAAGAGAATTATCATATTTTGATAGGGAATTATTCTAACCTCCCTTTTATGGATCCATCTCACCTGATGTGATTTCTATCATATGAACATTATCCAGTAATTTTTTTACTTCAAAATAACTTAATTGGATTGAATCTTCTTATGTGATCAAGTTTATAGGAAACAGTTATTTTCTATCTGGAATTATCTAAGCACTTGTAGGGGTGGTCCCCAAGCCATTGGGATATCAATTAAACATATCATCATCTACCATTGATTATTTTCCTTCTTTATTATAGAAAATTTCTTCAGTGTATATGGATTTAATGACTCGAAGTGGGCATTATCACCAAGTAATAATCCAAACATTCCTTTGATGGGGAATTTCAATAATTGATGAAATTTTGAATGTACCACACTGTGGATATGAATCTATGTACTTTCAAGAAATAAAATATACATTATCTAATACTGGATAACCATGAACTCAATATTAGAGGTGTGATCCCAAAATTGAGCCTTGATCTTGGTCCTCTAAAGAGGAATTGTCTTTCTCTTGTCATGACCTTGAATGGTTAGCTTCATTAAAGATATATCGCCATCAATATTTTCCAAATTTCATGTGGTCAAGATCATTTTGAGGTTAGTCATGAAACCATTTTCAACCATGTAAATTCTAATGTCAAGATTATGGAGTTTTACTAAAAACTAAAGAGGCCAATTAGTATCTCTAGATAACTTCATACACATCCAGTTATATGAATGAGATGGTGTTACAAAAATTCTAATTACATAATCTCCACTAAGTAAACATGAGTTGTATTGAATTCTATCTTGAAATCTTGTTTCATGTATTGGGCCTCAATGAGTGCCTCTGTTATTTTATTTAAAATATGGAGAAAATCCATGGTTGAGTGTTTGGTTGGGAAAACAACCAAATATGTCATAATTTCATATTATTATTCCATTGGTTTGCAATTCCCATGGGGGTATCTCCCTATTATGTTTCTTAGGAGCTATAGTGTTTCTGGTGGATGGGGATAGTTCTTTAATAGAGGTTGAGTGAAAATATTTTTCAAGAGGAAAAGGTCATACCAACATTCTACTTTGTCTATATTAATCAAACAATTACATCCTATCTAGTTGGGCGTGTAAAATAACTAAGCTTATATAGATATTAGAGGGATATTAGGAATCTATATGATTTTATTGGGATAGATGAAGTGATCTCCCATGGTTATTGGTTTTATATATGAATTTGATGGGTATGTGAACAAAATATTAGGTTCTTCCATGTCTGTGTCATCCCCTATTCCCTCAGATTCTACATCCATAGACTCTGGATCCCTAGTCAGGTATAGGAAACTCATACATTGATGCATAATGACCATTATTTGAGGGATATTTTAGATAAACCATATTTACAAAAATAAACAATGATCTCTTCTTTCTATGAGGGTTTGATTTTCTGTGGCATCTCCCATTCTCTAGATGTAGAAATTTATAAATTTACAGGTGTCATCAATTTGGTAGGATTTGGATATGACTCTTTATACTGTATATTTTCTTATGTATGATGATTACATATACTTATGTGATGAGTATTCAATGACAAATCCCTAGGTTTTGGGATTATTTCTTGTTTGTGAAGTTCTGCACTCACAGTGTCATGAAATCAATAAACTATCTTTCATGTAATCCAATTATCAGAATTCATTCCACACCTGGTCGAAACATCTTGCCAGCCACTATATTCTTTTACTCAATTAATGGTCATATTGGTAACCTATGTCAGGACCTTCTCAAGTATCACCTATCCATAATTAATAACACTTTAAATTATGCTTTGAAGATAAAGAAGCCCTAGATGGCGTAACCCATTCTCATATGTAATGAGCAGTAGTCAGGATGGTCAGTGTTGTTGTCCTCTTTAGTTTCCTAGATTTTGGTTTCTTGAATATGTTATTTTTCATGTTTTTAAAGAAATAACCATTAAAAAAGAAATTTTGGATGTAATACAAATTATTTATCCATTCCACAAAATTTTTGTGACCCTAATCCCATTTTTTTTAACCAAGGGAAAATTTGCTGCTACTAGTGTTTAATGGGAGGCGTTGAATGATTCAGGGCCTTCCTAGGTTTTTAAATGGGAATCTTTACTCGTTTGAGGATAATAGAAGTATTCTCTTCCTTACTAGGACTTTTCCCCTATTCTAAGGGCATGGAACAAGATTTATCTCAACTCCCCTGAATGGAATCTTCTACTATTTGTGCCATATCTTTGAACTCACAAAATTATCCTTGATAAATTTTTAATAACAATGGTTTTTATAGCTATTCCTAATTATTCTCAAAAAATCCAGTAATATCTATTATGAGAAAGGAATACTAAGTGAATAGGCTAAAATTTTCAATTTATAGATGAAGTCAAAACTGTCTCATTTTCTTATTATTTTCAATTTTTGAGCTCATAAACTATTATTTTCCTTAATGTGGATCTAAAATAAAAAAGGAATTCATGTTTAAGGTATTTCATTCCCATAAAATTTCCTACTATAAGGCTATTGTACAAGATGAAAATCTTCCCTACCATATTGGATAAAAACATCAATGTTTGGTCACCACCTGCTAATCTTGAGGTCCCATCATCATGATGTATCGAGACATGAATTGCATGAGATTTTTTTATAGAACTCCCACACCATGATATTTTTATAAGATAGGATTTAAATGTTAAATAGGGCCAATATTTCATAAAACCATTTGGGATATAGATTCTTTTTGGGTTTCATGGGGGTGTTCCACCCTTCAATGGATTCCATTAGAGCATCCATGGATTCAATGGAGTTCAGTAGTTCTAGATGCATTTTTATGTGGAACACGTCCTATATATAGGGAGCATGGGATCCTTGATGAGGGAAACCCATTTTTTTATCCTGCTAATTCTCCATCCATGTCAAGATAAAATGATCACCCTCATGCATGAGAGGAAATCACCATGATTGAGGAAACTCATGATCATCCTCAAATTACTCATTTATATAGATGGATTGAATGGATCTAGGTTCATACTTAAGATCAAATTTTATTCTTGAAAACTAATTAGATCTATCATGATGTATGTGAAGAGGGATATTAATTACTATTTAAAGATGATACACAGCATGAATATATCCCCTAGGTAGTTTGTCATTATGTTATTTGATATTATATATCTCATTATCATATTATTCTAATCATTACTATATACAAATAATTTTGGCTCTTATGGGTGGTGAATAGGATGTACATACACCATTCCTTTTATCCTAGACCGAGTTGTGATGAGGGGGTTGAAATTCTTTATTCGGATGTGATAGGTTATGGATTCATGTATGCTTCAAGGTACATGTACCCTATGTTGTTTCATCTAAATCACCTAACTCTTGATGAGAACATTCCATGTTTTATTCTGCTACATTTACATCTTATTCCACATTATTTATTAGATTTATGATGTTGAATTTCACTGAGTAATATCTAGAAATGGTAGTTATCACATTAATCTCCATAAAACAGGACAAATTTTCACAACTTACTCCTCCTTCATGGGTTGCATATGGGACATTTATCTAACCTATAATCATATTTGACCATTGTGGATTATAAACCTTATAGGGTTTAACCAACTTTTTTATACGTTTCCTCTATCTTGGTTTGTAAATAGTAACCTTAAGGGAGTTTCCAATCAAACTTATTGAGCAAGACTCAAATGAAAGAGGTGTGTCTCGTGGTTGGAGGAATTTCTAGGAAACTATCTATAAATATTTACCTCATAACCTGTAGAATATCAACTTATTTTGGGGTGATGATTATGATAATAATTCACCCATACCTGTGGATTAGGATGATTGAAGGCCTCTATTTTCACATTATGATTTTTTCCAAGTATCTGAGGAATCCAATGAATGATATGTCAACTCATTGAATAAGAATTAAGATATAAATTCCCTTATATATGTAGGCTAGTGTTGATCTAGAACCAATGCATGTTTCTCCAAAACCATCTTAATGTGTGGTAAAAATAGGGTTGGTCATTGAGTTAAAAATTACCCTATCCCTATAGAATATGTTTAGTTTGAAAACCCATATGATATTTCATGGATCCACTCGGAGTTTTATTACCATAGAGATAATGGTTGTGGTAAAAGTTACCCCAACCCTATGGTCTGGGTTTGTTTCTGGATTATTTTTATGGTAGTTGACATCATGATTTAATTAATTTGGAACAATTTAATTCATGTTTGAGATGTGTGGAATGGGAACATAATATTAGAGTCACCTCTTATGGGAAGTTGATGGGTAGTCCATAACTCTGGATTCCAAGTTTGAGGCAAGTTCTCATTCTATTGAATGAATTATCTTATGAGTCTAATAGAATCCATATCTCTCTTTGTTCATGATTTCTATACAACGTAAATGTAGTGGAGTCTCCCTATATTGACCAACTGGCTCACACAATTCCTAGTCCCCTCATTTATCCCGCATTTATAACAATATAGGATACCATATCTAGGGAGATTTTCTTTTAAGGAGACATAGTGAAATGTAACGATCTATTCTTTTCCCCATCCTCAAATACATACATTTGACAGGGCTCTAGAAACCAGCCAATAAAGATATGTTATGATATAAATAAAAACACTTCCAAAGTGTTTTTCATTCTCTTCCAATCCTAGGATTAAATTTACAGATATTTTTTCCATGTACTGCTAAAAAGAGAGTGTATTTATGATTTGAATATAATCCTCATATCCTTGATAAGGGAGGATTCTATCCTTCAACCACTAATGATTCTCCCACTTTTTTTTGTGTAAGTAGTGAATGAAATCCTTCTCTAGCTCATCTATGATATCATAGTCATAGGTGGTGATGGTACATAACATTGTTGAAAGGTTGTTTCTATATAACACTCTCCATACATCCATGATGGAATCTTCTTCATCATGGTTATATGACTCCAACTCATCAAACCACATTGGTTTCATCTATGGATTTCATGTCAACCATGATGAAGTGTTTCTAATATTATATGTGGTGATATATATGGTTAACCCCAGTTTTTATAGAACCTCCAATATAATGGTGTTTGATAAGGGGTGATTTCATTTTCGAAGTGAGATATTATAATAGGGAGGTTTTCTATTGAGGGAACCGGGATTAGAGTTCCTATGATATATCTTTACAATACCATGAGGTGGAATATAGTTGTAGAAATTACCTTCTACTTCAGTTTAAGAGTTTAAAAATCCATGAGGTGTTGTAGATATACATTATATAGCTTCAAGGACACTGGAATGGAGAATATTAGAGACATGATCCTAATTATTCATTGTAGTTAGAGTATGTTGACTTGCCTTTCATGGATTAATAGGGATATGGGCCTACATCAAGATGGATTTCAGAACATGTTGATATCCATTTGGTGTTGTGAAGATATGATATGACTAATGAGAAGATTATGGAGTATGTCAGTTATATGTTGTATCATCAATAAGAATATAAGCATTCATGTGGGTGGTTGTTGTAATAAGTTGGTGAATAATTCCTGAAGTAGGGGTATGATCCCAGTTCAAATATGCATTCCTCATATAAACATGCCGATGAAATATATAACGAGATAAGGGATATGATCCTTATTATTTATATCCTTTGAATTATTATAAATCTTTTTTTCATTAGTGTAAGTAGGGATATGATCCTAGCTTCTATAAGATACTATAATATGACAATTAGTTTCATCGGTTAGGATATGATCATTACCTAAGGTTATTTCCATATTTTTCTAATGAACCTATTTGCGACTAAGGGTATAAGCCCAATCCTAATAATTTAGAGTATTCTAAGGGAATTCATTGATAGTAATGTTCCTATCATATGGCATGTACCAACTCGATTGGGGATACCCATTTGGAATGGGAATATTTTCATCGTGTTGTGCCTCAAACATTACTAAAATATACTAATAATAATAAAGGATATGATAAAGAATGTTCTCAATCAATTGAGTAGCCACATTTTCTCAAAAATCATGGTGTTATGGTACTCATATTTTTTGGATAAGAAAATGAGCATGTCCATGTATCTGTACTAGTGTTGTCATATACTGATGGAGATCATCTTGTATTTAAAGAATGTAGTGACACTTAAAAAATGAGTGTAATAAAATGCTTGATGATTCATTCTCGGTCTCCATGGTATATTATATGATCTCGTCAATCAGAGTGCTTATATAAGACAATTAATTTACTCATTGTTCCATTGGAATATAATGATCTGCTTCATGTGATGGGGGATGAATATTTGCCTCACCCATAATAGATATAGGAATATTTATTAATATATTATTTGAGTGAGTAGGGATATGAGATTTATCAATGGACACTACCGAATTTTTTTGATGGGATTCATATGTGGGATTGAGGATATATGACTGCTCCCATTTATCTATAGATTCGCATGACTAGATATAACTCCTTGGTACCTATACATGAGTGTCCTGGGTGGAAATTTATTTGGTGGTTCCCTCAGTAGGAGATTGAGGTTACTGGTGGGATAAAACTTGTGGTGACATTTGACAAGATCCCTCATATGTATCTACTAAATAGGGATAGAGTCATAGTTGATTCCTTGATCCCCCTACCTAAGGTAAGGATGGTTTTAATTGTTTTATCTAGGGATATTATTTTGATGTCGTTCATGGTGGAAACATGTGCCACTATCTTCATTAATTATTTCATTGAACAAGATAAACTTTTTGGATTCATTATCTAGAGACCTCTAGATATTTCCTAGAGGGATGAGATCATAGCATGTTAGTGGTATTCAAAAACCATCACATTCACCACCCAAATTAGAAGATCTTTGATGGGTCAAGTTTTTTGAACTCTTGGAGGTTACTACCATGATTGAGGTCCCAGAATATTCTCTTGATGAATACATGATATGATGTCATTGTGGTCTTGTGAGATAAATTTCTAGTCCTAATAAAAACAATGAATAAGGTTACTAATCAGTCATTCATCGTATGTACGAAACATTCTTAATTAACTATATATAGGTAGTAAATATTTTCATTCCTAGAAATAACTTTTATCATTTTTCTCGCATGGAATTTTTATGGTGACAATGGCCTATATCATGGGAACACTGATATATTATTGAATTATTTTACATTAGGTGCATAATTTTTGTTTTATAGGACTCTCAGAATAAAATGACATAGATTTTGATCAATCAAACATTTTTTATGTGAGATATTCTTGTCAGGTTCACCATTTTTCTTTCTCATATGAGGGTTCAACAGAATAATTTCTTCATTAGAACTAGGAAATATATGCTTTTTAACATTTTAATGGTGTGATATAGTTAAATTATTTCATATAACGTTTTTATTTTAGGATTCATATCAAGTTTACCATCTTTTTTCAGATGAAAATTTTGGGACAATGATTTATTATTAGGGGGTTAAGGTATGGTTGAAAAATCATTCACGTTGGATTTTCTGTTTCCATTTCCCATGGAACCTCTAAAAATATCTAAAATCAATAACAAGGCATCAAACTACTTTAAAAAGATATTAAATCATTTAGTTTTTCAAACCCATAGACACTTAGGAACTCACGTTGTCTAAGAGGATGTGAGGTTAGGCTCATCACACCCATGGGGGGGGGGGGTTAGAATTCAAGACTCTTTTATAAAATTAACATATATTCATAAATCTCTTCCATATCCCAATACAATATTGTTTACCCTAATAAATTTATTGGGTGTTGAATACTTCTATACGTGAAGGGTGTTATATTAATGTTACCATTTGTATGTATCTAAGGTTTTCTATCCATTTACCATTGTTTCTTAGAAATGGGTAGTAGGTTAAGTTCCTAATCCATTTAACCAAGAACTATGGAGTCCACTACCATCCCAATGTGAGATTGGTGTTTTAATGCTTATATTGAACCTCTAAGAGGCCTCTGACATATCATGTTAGAACATGAATCAAATTTTATGTGGTTTATTTGGTTCAATCCAAATAGATTAACACATTTTTGAATAGATATATATGAGGGGACATTGGAATCGACTATAGAGCATGAGCCTTATGAAGAAATATTATAAATCCTTATTATAATAATAATCAAAGCTACTGTAGATATATTTTTAATCAAACTAGTAATGGTATGGGATATATGATTTGTTCCTATAAAGGTTATTACTCAAGGTTTTACCAATATAGTAATGCCATCAGTATTTATACCAAGTTTAATTATCATGTATAAAGGAATTAGATCATGGCATTGAATGGGGTTTACACACTAAGGTTTCCATTATTAGGGAAATTTTTTGATGTTGGTGATAAGAATTCTTCAAATTCCTAATCCCATGTGAGTCTTGATAAGTGTAATAAATAATGGATAGCAAGTAATTAGAATCATTAGATATGGGTAAAAGAACTTTTCTATATAGAGGCCCGGATGGGGTATCTAATATGGAGCTCAAGCCTTGGGAAGGGATCCTACATAACCTACATATAGCAGGAATTGAATTTAGCAGAGTTTAAGAAGCTTCTCGATCCGCTGAGAAACAAGGAAGAATAATAGACACATAGGAGGTGAGCCCTATGAAATATCAGGGACATACACTATAGTGGATGCCCATATCTGACCCTTACCCTCTGATGGATAGGGGTGGAGAATATTAGTGGCTTGGGGATCCCCTAATTAATGGATATCTCTAGTTAATTATAGAAATATCCCATATGAAGGAATAATTCTCAGTCAAAGGCTCATAGTTTGGGGTTTTCACAATTCGAGGATACATTCTAAAGTACTCCAACAAGACAAGGATGTCATGCCTAGGGTTTCAATCTAACATGAATATGTGTCTATTTTATTTGTCTAGTGGGTTTCACTTGACATGTACTAAGTTATTCATATGATTTAAGTCAGCATACCTAAGGGATTTTTCATTATCAAGCCTTCATGTATAGTGGTCATCATATGACTTGAATAACATGTCCAAAGGGAGTCATATGACATGGCTGATATGTCCATAGCGCCTCATGAGACCTGGATGATATATCTAAATGGCATTGAATAACCTCACTATCATGTTCCGATGACTTAACTTGATCTTACTGACATGTTTGAGTGCCATTATGTGACTGATGAATGATTTATGAGAGGCATATAATCCTCTTTACATGAAAATTAGTGTATTTATATTAGAATAAGGTTTATGTATTATTTGTCATTTTATCACAAAAATTCATCAATATTCATTAGGAACTATTGTATTGAGGCCTAACATGACCAATTCAACATAAATAAGCTCCTTAACAAGATCTGGTCAGCATTTTGAATGTCATTTTCATGATAAAAATAGTGATCATGTGAGGAAAATGGACATACTATGTGATACCTTTGGCCATTCCCTAGTTTTTCCTAGTGAAATAATCTAGTGATATTATAGTTCTATTCATTTAGAAGTATTCTATTTACTTTTTACACTTATATGTTTGTGTTTTTTCTATGATAATGTTAATTTATAGACATCGCTATCCCAGATCTACATTGCTTCACATGGGGAATTAATTTTATTTATGAGGTTGAGTCATTGGAAAAAGTGTCATATCATGTGTGTTACATGAACCTGACAAAGGTCATCCATGATGTCATCCTTTTATTGCATGATAAACAGTGACCATGAGATCACTCTATCATTACCATATTTAATCAACTCGGGTCTTTTCAAAGGGATTTTTCATAATCAATTTTAAATTTTAAATGGACTTCTCAATATTAGGTTGAAATGCATGGGGCCCATCAGGAGTTCAAGCTGACATGTATGGATCCCTTCATTTTAATATTAGAGTAACTCTCTTCATGTGAAATTTTTTCTTTTTTAAAATTCTATTTTAAAAATATTATGGCATTCTTCCCTCAGTTTTCCATTAGGGAATCACATGAAAAAATCGAATTGTCTAAATTCTTCCACATAATGAAGATCACACATCTATCAATCTTCACATGATGAAGTCGGCATGTACCTAGGGAATATTTGTGATAAATTGACTGGTCATGAAGAATATATCATCCCTTTATATGAAAATCATAGTAAATTAGATTCTCATTATTCTTCCACCATTTTCAGATTATATATTATAAATATTTTGGTATTCACCCCCTGGTAGTACTCTAGGTAATTTCATGATCAAATGAGCATGTCTAGAGTTCTCCAAAAGATGAAGGTGAAATCTCTAAAGGAAATTCCATGAAGGCGCCTACATGTTCCTATGGACTTCACATGATCAATGGAATGGCCATGAGGAATGAATCATCCCTTCTCATAAAAACCGATGTAACTCCCATTCACATGAAGCTTCTAAAATTTTTATCTATTATTTTATAAAGGGATTGGATGATTTTCAGGCATCTATTGATCTTCATTTCTTATGATTGAGGGAACTCATCTTCTAGACTTTACATGATCATTAGTTCTTGCAAAGAAAGCTTTATGAGATTAGGAGGGATTGTCAGGGGGCTTCACATGATCATTACCAGATCACGTGAAGCCCATTACACATTCTTGTGATTTTCTTAAGGTCATGTGATTCACGTAAACCATGTGTCTAATACCCATATAGCCATGTTGCCCCTTTATTCTCATTAAAGATAAAATAATACCTATACTTCATGTATTTATCTAATATTAAATTTTTTAATTATCATTTGGAGGGTTTTAATAATATATTACACACCATTAATAATACAATAGGCTTATAATATAAATCATGTCTTAAAAATGGAAATTTTGAGATGATAAACCCTTACATCTTTTATAACTTTTGAATTGAAAGACCATGAAAGATAAAACATGAGATGGATTTTTAAATTCATTGAATTAAATGAGAAATATGATAATATAAATTGATTTTAAATAATATATGCACCACAAAAAAAATGAAACAACTGCTTAATATAATGTATCTATCATAGAAATAAAATTCTGACAAAAACACCTTACCTTAGCTCTCTAATTAATAAAAGTGATTTAAAATAATAGTAGGCAAACATAACAATATTTATAACTCTATTGAAAAAATTATTCGTATATATTATATTTTATACTCTTATATGGGACAAAAAAATAATTAGTATCTGAAAAATGGGTTAAGGGAGTCAAGAAAGTTTTCATTTCCTTAATATGTGATTAGAAGTAGATTGTTTTCATAGTGGTATATCATCTAATTGGAAATTCTGACCAGTGGTCGTCATTTATTCAAAATAAAAATAAGGAAGAAGAAATAATTAACATGGATTGTAAGACTTTTAATGAAGAATTCTTTGAAAATTGCATCCCTTGTGAGTAATGAACGAAAATGGAAAGGAAAATCATGAACCTAATGTCAATGGGTGAGGAAGTTGTATTTGGGAATTAACTTAAATTAACAAGGTTAAAATGATTATGTGCAAAAACATTGGAGAAATATTAATCAATTCTTTGATCGGTTAAAAATACATTAGATCGACACTAGTATCCCAAACATTTTTCCCACATTAGGAGATTATGATAATTGCTTTCATGACTAAAAAACTCTCCCAGAATCCAATTTTATGAGGGAATTAGGATAAGAGTAGGTTGACATAGAACTGTATTGGTAGAAATTTAGAAAAAGATATGAAATGAAAGATGGAATTTATAAAAATAAATTATTGTGAAATTTTTTAATGAAGTCATCAATGATGATTTAGTAAATGAAAATGGGTTTTAATAATTTAGGATGTATCTATTACTAGGGAATATGATTTGGTATTCCCAAAGCATATACCATAAGAAACTTTTAATATTGAAATTTAATTCACTGTTGATATTATCTCGGATGAAAAATATATATCTAACTCTCACTATATGATGACTCTTATGGAGTTATTGGAGTCTAAGAAACAACTTCCTGAATTAAGTGAAAATGGGTTTTTATGCCCTAGTAGTTTACCACGATCAAAACCTCTCAATATTTGAATAAGAAGGATATGTTCATGCGATTATGTGTTGACTATATGGGAATCAATTCCATCAATATTAATAACAATTATTCGTTACCTCATATTAATGATTTCTTTGAAGAACTTCAAGGGGTCCAATAATTTGTCAAAGATTGATCTCAGTTTTCATAACATTAAATTGATAGACAAGAAGAAATATATATCAAATATTAATTTTTTCGTAATTTATGGACAATATGAGTTCACTATAATTCATTTTTGATTAACTAATTAAATGTTTATGATTATAGATCTCTGGGAAAAAATATTAAAGGATCTTATTGATATTTTTCTTGGGGTATTCATTGATGAAATCTTAATATACTAAAATTCATATGATGATAATGAAGATCATTTATGAATCAACCTTGATACCCTAATGGAGAATTGACATTATGGGAAATTTAGTAAGTGTAAATTATGTCATAAACTAGTCACTTTTATTTGTAAACATTTCTTCAAAGATTGAATGTTTATTGACCCCAATAAGAAAAATGTTGTTAGTGAATTTCCACCACTAATATATATAACTAATATATATAGTATCTTGGTCTTAGTAGGTTACTAACATAGATTTTTGAATTTTTTTCTCAATTAGGTAATCCATTCACCAAATTGGCACATAAATTCATTAAATTCGCATGGTCTATGGATTTTGAGGAAAGATTTTGTGAACTAAGGAAAAATTAAATAAGTTCACCTGTTTTGAATTTATAATCAGAAAATGAAGGATTTTTTATATATAGTGATACACCCAAAAAAGGTATAGGGTCTATGCTCATGATTAATGATAGATTTGTTTTTTTTATATCACCAAATTTGAAACCCCATGAGGAAAACTATCCAAATCATGATATTGATATGGATTATATGATATTTTATTTGAATATATAGATACACTATCTCTGTGGTGAAAGAAGTAACATATATACTGATCATAAAAGTTTAAATAATATATTTATATAAAAATAGATTAAAATTTTGAAGAGGAAATAGATAAAATTATATAAAGACTATGATTGTTCAATACACTACCACCCTTATATGAAAACCAAGGTGGAAAATACTTTGAGTAGAAAGGATCATGGGGTACAATAACTAATAATGCTGGATAATTATCCTATATTAAAGGTATTAGTAAATCTAAACATATAACATATTAAAGAGGGGAAACATAATTTATTTTATAAGTAATTAACTAACCATATTTAATGGATAATATAAATATCTCTAGGAAATATGGAAAGTTTCCTAAGATGAAATTAATATCCATAGAAGACTGATAATTGATAGGGTTTTCCTATGAAGAAGGTTTGTTAATATTTGGAAAAATATTATGTTTGACCGAAATACCTTGTCTAAAGAGGGAGTTACTATATAATTATCATAGATCAAACTTATTTATACACCCTCGTAGTACATAGATGTATAGGTATTTAAAAGATCTCTTATGTTGAGAAAAATAATGTTTGAAATTACTGATTATGTGTCTAGATACTTGGTATGCAAACATATTATGGCAGAGAAGTAATGTCTAAATGGTCTCATGAAAACTATCTTTATATATCTGTGGAAGTGTGACAATATAAAAAATTATTTTTTTCACTAGGATACCTAAAACATTGAATAAAATTATTATATATGGGTCATTGTTCATCATTTTACAAAATATACTCATTTTATTGAAATAAGGGAAGATATACCCCTAAAATGTCAAACTCAGCTATATATTAATGGATAATTAAGTTGTGAAAATTTATGTTACACTATTATCAATTGTTTCTAATAATGATCCTAGATTAAATATAAATTTTGGAAGAGTCTCCAAAATAAATTGATGACTAAAATATATTTTAGTGCCGTACATCATCCTCAAACTGATGGGATGTCTTAAAAGGAATATCAAATCCTTATAGGATATATTAAGTCCATGATCACTAAACATACATTGAATGTTGGAACTATATATACCTTTGGTGTAATTTTCATATAATAATAAATTCTATTAAAGAATATAGATGGTTCCATATAAAGACTTGTATGGGAAACGATTTCATACTCCAACCTATTGGGATGATGTTGGAGAAGGGAAGGTAGTTTTTTCTAGAAAATTATTGAGGAGACAATAGAGATGGTGGGTGAAATGTAGAATAATATTAATGAAGCTCAAAGAAGATAACAAATCATTGTTGATAAACAATGGAAGAACTTATAATTCTAAGTCGGTGGTCATTTATTCATGAATGAAACACTATGTTAAGGGGATATAAGGTTTGGAAAAAGGGTAAAGTTAGGTTCAAAGTACATCAGGCCATTTGAGATCATAGATATAATTAGATTTTAATCTTATATATTAGGCTTCCACCCAACCTCTCTATGGTTTAAGGAGTCTTGTTTATCTAAATTATAAGGAAAAACATTCCAGACCCAACTCATGTTCTCCCCAAAGATGGGATGGTGACTAAACCTGATTTTTCATATATTGAGGAGCGTTTCAAGATTCTTTCCAATTGAGAGAGATAATTGAGGAAGAAGTAAAATGGCCTTGTGAAAGTGTAATATACAAAGAAAAGGTTATATGAGGTAACATGGGAACCCAAAGAAGTAATGATGTATAAGTACCCACTTTTTTCACCATTTGGTAAGAAATTAAATTTTGAGAATAAAATTTCCCATGGGGGAATAATGTTACAACCTAGCAATTTTAGATATATTTTAAATTTTTTCATTTAATAAATATTATTAATTTCACACTAACAAATATTTTATTTGAATTAAAATTTTTTATATTTTATTTTACTTGTATTATATTACATAGTAATTAATTTAATTGGAACCTATGAGTATTACATTAATATAATTAATTCTTATCCATTAATAAAACAATTTTTATAATTTCTATCCTAAAAATATTTTCCAATATTTATGCACATAATGGCTACATCTAGGCATGTTTTCTCTAATAACGTTTTTCTTTCACGTACTCTCTTTTCATCCTCAAAATTTCTGATCATATGGGATTGTATTTTGGGATTGATGGATGTGTCTTATAGAAAATAATTTTTTCTAGATAGAATTATTAGATTCAATATACCAAATGTAAATGTGTTTCGGATACCTTAATGGTTGAATATTTTATTTTGGGGTTCTATGTAATTTATTTACTATTTTATTATCATCCATCATATAAATTTCATCCTTTTAAAAAAATATTAAAGGATTTATGTTCGAAACATTGATGAAAATATTTCTAGCCAAGCAGATTCACTGAATCTGTAAACATTGAATTGACATGAAATTTTGACCATGATAAATTTCAAATAGGATATTCCTAAATTTTAATTAAATGAATCAAATAAATTCATCTACCATCAGAAAAAATTGTAGGAAAATACATGAACTAAAAAAATGTTATGGCCAAATTATTTTTTTAGAACCCATCTAGTTGAACCCACATCAATGTTGAATTCATGGAAACTTATCTCCCCTGAATTTGTGGATGTATATTTCATTATCTTAATGAATTTTTTTATATATTAGTTTATAATAAATAAAAAATTAATATATGTCTGAATAAAAATTTTGGAATAAAAAAAATACCAAAGTACAATTAAAAATGAAACAAAACTAGAATTCTGATTCTATTTTCAAATTTATAAATAATTATATTTGATTAATATCTATTTAATAAATTACATAAAATTAAATGGTTGGTTTATGCGTTGGATGACCTTAACCATCCTTTACAAAAACTAATTTTCAACTACTTTTTTTAATTAATACTATCCATAATTTTTTTGCCTTAATGGAAAAATAATCATTATTTTTAGCCTTAACACCACCCCTATCAAAGTAAAAATACACGCCCCTTAATTCAATTATCCAAAAAACAATTTTAATTTCTCTCATATTATACATACATAAGAGTTTATTTCATTTCTCTCTCTTGAATATTGAATTTAAATGGTCTAAAGGTTTGTCTCTAAGATAAGATGGTAAATAAAGGTAAGGGTTTCATCAATTCCACACATAAATGTCCATTTGAAATTCCTTTTTTATATTATATTTTAAGGATCATTTTTATATACATAAATCCTTATAATTACATGTTATTACCATCCTTTTAAATTATTCTATATGAGATATTAATTATTCTCTCTCATTTTTTCCTTTTTATGCCATTATATGTCTCGAACAATCTCGTAAAAATGAAACCAATCTTAAATTTTAATAATGTAATCTATGTGTGGGTTTTTAGGAAGATAAATCCATTTTATATACACTAAGTTGGTGTATATATGTTAAATTTTTAACTGAGTTTAATGATACAAAAAAGGGAACATTGGGCTTTGCCATGATCATCACCTAGAGCACAACCATGAGCCTTGTTGCACACCTTCTTTGACACTCAGTAGGGAAATGATTGGATAATCAAAATGATAAATAAAAAACACTATAAATTATTTATGTATAATTTCACTGGCATCCTATATTGAAAAATTCAAATATTTTTATTGATTCTTGGATTTGTGGAATGGAATTTTTTCATCATATAATTATTTCTTAAATATATGAAAATCTTGTACGATATACCTCATAGAGAACATGTGATATGTATTTATGTTTTTATTTCCTAGAAAATTAATACATCTAATATTTTCATATGTGATGGAATTTATTTCACTATTAATTAATGGGTGGTTCCCCGAATTATATAACCCCTCAGTACACTGGTAGCTATTATGAGACTATTATGATATGGTAATGGGACTGTCCTTACCATTTATATAAGATTTCCAAGAACAAGGACTTGATGGTATGTTTAAGATGCATGAAATTTTGAATTCTCTTCACTTTAAGAACAATTATTGTTATCTAGTAATTTATTTTCTATAATTTTTTACATTGATTTATTTATGATTTTAGTTTCATTTTATATGATATAACACAGATTATTTATTCATCCCATAAGGTATTTATTATGATTGTGTCTTTGGAATGCTATCCATTACTGAGAATTGGTGCTCAATCTTCTATAATATTTTACTTTTCCCTGGGAAACCAATAATATTACTATGTTTGATAAAATGGTTTCTAATAGAATAATAATGTTTTCTTGTTTTTAGATGAAGTATTCTTATTTTGTCATTGTAATATAAAACCCTGTTATGTATCTAGATTTTTTAGGTTATTAAACTATTGTATACTCTAAAATTTTATGGTTTTAATAAAATATCTACTGGAACCTAGGTATTGGATTTAGTGTTGTTGCATTTGGTCGTATTGGGATACTCATTGTGAGCTATCCTTTTCATGGTCATTTTATATATCTCATAAAATAACCATATGGGGAATTTCTATATTTTTATTCTTTTCTAACTTTTTTGTTTATAAATAATAGATATACCACTTCTTTTATACACATATATGATGAGAACAAGTAATTTTTATTTATTTAGGATGGTGATGGTCATGGATTATTTTGATTCAATGTTAATAGTATGAATTTTTATAGGTTTATGTTTATCTCATATTTGTGACATTAAAGTATTTTTTTACTAAATTTTTAATGTTTTATAAATCATATGTATTGATAAATCTTTTTTATAAAATAATTAGTATGTTAGAATAATAAATATCTCTTATTAAATATCTAGTATATTTTAAATTTAATTGGGATTGGTTGTTTTCCAAAATGAATTCCACCATGATTACATTGATAATATACAGGTAATATTACCATAAAAATTTTATTTTGTTTGTTTCAATTAACTACTGAAAGAAAATAATTCATCTATATAAATAAGGGTGGATATTTTAAGAAATTATTTCATATGAGAGAATTCATATAATCATGAAGTAGTCTTATTTAATATTAAGATCACATGTTTTTTATATAAAAAAGTGATATAATCTATTTTATTTTCAAAAGAACAAACCCTATATAAAATCTAATAAGTTAGGATTTTGTGAAATCACATAAGTGAAACGTTTAACCGAGTGAATATCGCTATATTGTATCATATAGACCTGTTAAATTCCCTAAGAGGGGGTGAATTATGGTTTTTTGAAATTTTATTACATTAATCCAATTTAAAACTTTTATTCATGATGGAAAAGGAATCATGAATCATTTTTTGTTAGATCATCCAAAATTTAACTACAATAAAGTGCATTGGAAGATTATTATTCTTAATTTACTCAAAACAGGGTAAATCTAATGAGAATATATCAAAGCTGTGTTGATATTACAAATAACTAAAACATCACTAGTAAGTGATTATAGTATTTATAAAAAGACCACTACTCATCCAATATTAACAACCACTTCCTCTCTTCCAGACACTAAATTATTAAGGATTTACATAAATGTAATAAAAATATATGTCACAAGAATAATATATAAATAAATATTTCAACACCAAAAAACAATGATGTTTTCAATATTTCTCTGTTCTTTAATTCTATATATTACTTTATATTGACGGGAATATTATGAATTTTATTAAGTATCATAAAAGTAATTAAATACAATCACCCTTTTATACAAATTATAAATATTTAGTAAGAATTCATTTCTGATAGATTTTTTTTATAACTTCAAAAAATACATTTTAAATTCTTATATGAGTTTTATATAGATTTTTTCTTCACATTATGCGAATTTATTTTTTATCCAATTGATTTAAAATTCCAAATCAAAATTGAAATCAATATATTATAACCTCCATGACAAATTCAATCCCTTGATTTTGGATTGATTAAAATAACAAAAAATCTAATAGGTAGTTATTATTTTAATAAAAACCCATGAAATATTAAATTATATTCAATTTTATTGGTACTATTTTAATTATTCAAAAATTAAAATGATAAACTTGCCTACTACTTCATGAAATTATGGTTTGGTTTCACCATAAGTTACTTCAACATCTAGATAATTTAGAATGCAACCCAACCCTCTTTGATGTATACTCTATTTTCAAAAGTAGGAAATTTAAATATTTAACTTTTATATACTTTTAGTATTTTTAGAGTAGAATATCATGACACATACCTTACACTCATCATGGTAAATCATTCATTCCACTGTTTTAGAAATTTAGCTCCACAAACAATAAAAACTACTCAATTATCTCTCATGACATGGACTTTCTTCCATATAATGGGGGTCAAATTTCCAAAACATTTAAAATATGATTGAACATAATTCATGGATAATTATTTTTACATATAATAAAATTCAAAATTTTAGGACCATTTAGATATTCTGGATTGTCCTTCAGGACATGAACAATTATGGTGTACTATAAGACACAAATCTCTAAATATAGAAAAGTAAAACATCTTAGAAATTTAAATAAATATCATATATACTTCCAACATAATACTAAAAAAACCCATTAAAAATGTCACTCATTAAGTCATTAAACATATAATCCTTCTAAATTTTTCTATTTAAACTTCTAAAAATACTTTATGGTATGATGTTATGTGTCTCATCATGTAGTGACCTTAAAAGTGCTCCCATAAATTATATGAAATATTAATTTATAATTTTTTTACCACAATTATCTTCAATATGTGACACTTATAGTTATAGTTGGAAATTTTATTGTTCTAAAATTTATAAAATAACTCTCTGGTCAACATCTACACACTTCAAGATGCTCCCTGTGTCTTCAAATAGACACCACATTAACAACGATCCCAATAAAACTTCAAATTTAAAATAAATCCAACCAAAAAACGTGTGGTTATAAAATATCAATTTTTTTATTTTAATTTTAACCATAACCCTAATTTATCACATAATCCATCTAAATTTGATATTTTCCATCTAACTTTGGTTATATAGTATCCTCATTGATTTTATAGTCTCACCCAACATTTTTTCTCTCCTTAATTTCCATGAGCTATTCATTATTCCCTTTAGATTCACTCTACATCCCCCATAATTCTAATTATATCCTTGAGTTATATGAGATATTAATTATCCCCATTTAGTTTCTCCTTTACCAAAACATACATGCATTCATATGTAATAATCTTCTATTAATTATCCCCCATTGACAATAAATTTTAATGGGTTTTTGTACTTCAATTAAAATCATGAAAATAATATCCTACCTTCCACAATTATTCTAAAAAAGATAAAATGGAGTTAAATTAATATTTAATATACTATTAGTTAAATCATAGGGTAATAAATAATATAAATAATGAAATGAAAAAATAGTGTTTGTAGTCCCACTGATCAATTTAATTGGATATATAATCCACATTGATGGTATCTCCCCTATCTCCTTTCTTCTAAAAAAGTAGTTTTCTGCAAACACTATGAATAAAAAATATAGATATAAATATAATTGGAATAGGGTAATGTGTACATCCTTAGTTTTAGTAGATTTTTTGAAATCTTAATTTTACCAATAAATTTCACCAACTAGTGATTTTAATGGTTTTGTGATGATATCTATCCCCAAATTATTAGTTTCAAAAAACTATAGTTCCATAATTTTTTTCTCCGACATCACTTTTTTGGAATGCTACTAGATCTCAATATGATTCATCTGGTATTGATGAGTTATATTTTTAGTCCATTTAATTGGAATTTTATTATAACATTGAATCAACATTTGGTGTTACAACACTTCATTGATCTCTTCAAAATATTACATAATCCATATAAATTATGTATGAGCTATGGTGATTGAGATATACTACTCCATTACTATGAAGAATGAAACACAATATTTTTTATTATATAATAATTGAAAAAAATTCTACCAATATAAAATACACCCCAAATTATTTATTTTTGATTCACAATGTCACCAACCCAATCAATATCCTAATAAGACAAAAAATATATTATTTATATAATTTGAAACATTAATCTATTATTTGGAGTTTCTTGAATATACCTCATGATAAATTTTACTACTTAGATGCTATTTTTTTCAAATATCATTAGAAACATGGTTCCAAGAACATGTCATAAATGTTTCATTTCATAGTAGTAGTAAGATAGAGTAAGCTCCAAATGATACTTATTTAAAAATTTGACTGCACTACAACATTTTTTTCAATCTTACCAGATTTATTCAAAATATATTATATTTCAAAATGGCATACACACATTAATTTGAATGTCTTAAATGATTATTTTTCATACTTCAATATGAGGTATATAAACTGACTTCTTTTTGATGTATGTTTTTACCCAATAACGTACATAAATTAAAAAATGAATGAAATCTCAAATTCAGAACTCATTAGTTATAAAAACATATCAACATAGTTTTTTACCTCCCAAAATGAGGTCATTTACATAAATCATTACAATAAAATACACTTATAATTAAATTTTTATATAGTGTTTGTTATTAATCCCTCCCTCTTTGAACTCTATCTTAGATAAAAATAGTGTGATTAAATTATCGTATATAAATCCTTTTCTAACCTACATACTTTTATAAAAATCATCTCTAATTATATATCCATCAAGAAACTCAATATATATTTCATCACTCAAAAATATATTAAAAAATGTTGCCTTCATGTCCATTGGAATTAATTTAAATTTACTTGGATGGACACTACTAAGAAGATTATAATGTGAATGACCCTTTAAAATAAATTTCATTAACATGTGTACATCTCTTATAAACTATATCGGTCTTATTATGAATTACCTTTCCATTATCATGAAAATTTTTAACGATAACACACATTATAAGAATCACATTACGGTCTTTTCATCTATCTAAAAGATCCAAAGTCCCATTTTTATCAATATAATTAAAATTTTCAATTTAATTTTTCAATAATGATTCATAATTTTTAGACTAATAAAATGAAGTAGGTTCTCTCTCAGATAATAGAGTAGTGTGGTCCAATCTCATTATATTCTAATTATGAGATGTAGCATATTTACCACCATTAATATTGATCGAATCAACTTGAACCATTTTCTTTCTTGATTAATCAAAATGTTGACTCATATTATTATTTTTTTATTCTATAGACCCAATTTCAAAATTATCATAATTATAAATATTCTTAGATTCTTTTAAATCAATATTTTTTTATTCTCTATTTTGAAAGACTTCTTTTGTGACACAATTTCATGAATTTTTTTGGCTTCATTATAAATTCATTTTACATAACTGCTCTCAACAATATTTTCTGGACATTTTATAAAAACCCATATAGGCCTCAGTAAATTATTGGTATCCCAAAAATATTCCTCGATCCACTATGTCAATATATTTTCTATGATTTCCTAATTTATTTCAAGTATAGCATTTTATTTTTACCACCCTGAGATGCTTTAAATAATTTTTCCTTTCGTATCACATTTTATATGGAATATTATTTATCTATAGTCTAAGCAATAATATATTATGAGTATAGAAAAACAATTAAATCCTTTATTTACAAATTTGGTGTGAGTTTCTATATTCAATAAATAAATGATTTTCTATGTTATTAACCATGAAATTTATTCTTTACAAAACCTCATTATATTGACATGTTGTCACCAAAGACACTATATGTTTAATACCATATTTTAAGCTAGTTTTCAACCTTATATGATGTATAATATATACCATTATAAAATACTAGAATATCCACATTTCTTTTAGATTTATTTTATTATATTTTTTAAAGCATTTAATATATTCCAGAATGTTCATCATTGATCATATAAACAACAGTATTTCATATTATTATAATCATAAACATATAAAATGAAATACCTCTCACTATTGGTTCAATCCTGACCAATTGGAAAATAAGAATCAATTTGAATAAAATTGGGAAAATATGTTGGTCTTCATATCTTTATAGGATATAGATTTTGAACCATACTTACTTATATATAATATTCACAAATCATTTATAAATATTTCTTCCAGCGAGGAATATCTACTCCAACTATTAATTTTAAAAATTTCTGCATAATTTTTTGATTAATGTGGATTATTATCTAATTCCACAATATATTTAATTATTAATCCATTATTTTATAATTATTTTTGTTGTTATTTTCCCAATATATATGTATATTTTTCTTATAACTATTCATTATATAATTCCTATAATTCTGTTTGATTTTTTAGCCTTTTTGAATGAATTTGAATTCCAAACCTCAGTTAAAAAGGTAACTATAACAAAATAATTTATGAATAATTGCATCAATGTAATGTATATCAACATTATTTAATTCATAACTATTGTTCTATGTCTTTACACCTCCTTAAATATTCAAAGATCCAAAATTTTGGAAACATTCTATTCCATAACTCATCTATTAGGATTTTTCAATAAATTCATATTACTTATAAAATATGATAAGCATGCACTATCAAGAAATCCAATTCTGAAATTAATTCACTATTCTAATGTAATTTCAGTAAATGTTTCCTCTATTATATTATTTATTTACATTGATGATATTTTGGAATGAGTTAAGACATTTTTTGGTCTCTTTTAATTATTTTTATCAAAATAAATCATTTCAAATTATTTTTCTTTAATATGATCAGTCATATTCATTAATAGAACTATATTGGATTTAATAATATTTATTATCCCTTGAATTTCATAAAAATACCATCCTCTATACATCCTAAAATTTATTACTATAAAACTGAAATATGTCTAATAATAATAGTATCCAAAGAAATATTTTATATTTTTATTTGAAGTAATCATTCAAACTCTCTATTATTGATTTCTAACAACATCCATTATTATATAACATTCAAATTCATTGATGTTGGACCTTTTGTTTCCACAAAATCAATAAAAGTTACACTTTATAATGGACATATCATATTGATGTTATTTCAATATAAATATCATTTTTTGAAATCATAATTTATCTTTGGTATGTTCTTGATAGCTAAGAACATTAACCCTTCAACTAATTCCATGTGATATGATTTGACATTTATGGTTTAACATCTTTGAAAATACCAGTTGTACCCACTTTACTTCATCTTTTTGAACTCAGTGTGTCTTTAAATGTTTTTGTTTCTTATTGTTCCCTTTCGTTAAAAAATTCATTTGAAAGACTCACAGAATAATGTTTATTATTTTATCCATATATTTTTATTTATAATTTAATCATTATTTCATTAAAAATATTCTTATTGAAATAATAAATCCTTATTTAATTTCTCCATGATAAAAAATTTATAATCATCAATGATCTTGTTTAGTCTTCAATATTTATTCACTGATTCATAGGTCCTTAATATTTCACTTTCCTCTTTTGATATGGTTCCACGACATTCTCTAGAAAATAAACACCAACATGGATATCAACAATATAATTTGACAATACCTTCATTAAAACATTAATTTTTAAGATCTTCTTAGTATTAAAATAAATCTCTTCTAGATAACCTTTAAAATAAAGTTGGATGGTTACATCCCCTTTTGGTTCATCATTTACTTACACTTCAATTATAATCTTCTCCACTAAATATATTATAACATCCCAAGACTTTTACAAATATAATTATATTATTTTATGTATAATTGACCATAAAATAAAAACTGAGGATCATAAAGTATACTTTCTTCTGATGATTAGGCACATAAAAATAAAAACATAGAAAATGAATAAAACATATTTATATTAATCTCCCATAATGGGATCATAACTACCTTTGATCTCTTACATCTGAATAAGAATTCCTAAGGAATACATGTAGAATAGGGATGAGAAAAAAATCCTTGTATGGGAATAATAATAGAAATATAGCATTGCACATGGGTTAGAAAGGATAACATAATGACATAAAAAGGCATAGAACATGAATAAAAATATATAAGAATAAAATATAAAATAAGAGATCATGTAATAATAGAATCATAATAATATGGAAAAAACATCTAGCATTGCATAAAAATGATTCATGTAAAAATTAAAATACTATATCACATGGGAGACAAAATCCCTTAAAGGAATCAAGTTTATTCTAGGTCTAAACATGTCTTCTCATGAGACTAAACATTAACCAAATCATTGGAGTGAAATATGGGTGCACCCATGAGAACATGTTCATGAATATGTGTACCACATGAGGAATCAAACATAAGGAATAATGATAAGGGTTACCCATGGAAATAAATGGTTATCATAATCATTTTATAGGACATAATAAATGGGCATATAATAAAAGTGTCTATGAAAGAATGGATTTATATAATACATGGAAATTCATAAGGAAAACATGAAATATATAATGTTAAATTATTTCCAAAAAAAATAAAAATATATAATAAATTTTTTTAAGAATATTTTATAAAAGATCCACTTTAATGTTGTTTAAGTGAAAATATAAAATAATCATTAAATATGATAAAGGCATAATTGTTTCCTAAATGCTGAAATGTACTAAAATATTTATTCATTATAAAAGTGTTATTTCATATAAATATTTTTAAATTAAAATTTATTATGGAGTATAGATGAAAATGGGTAAGAAATTGGGAAGTTCCCTACAATCAGTCCTTCTTATCAATAGGAATTGAAAACGGGACTTTATAAAACATGTTTTCCCCATAAAATGGAGATGAATTGATATAGATACATATGTTTACAGCATAAACATAAAATTTTGGAAGTATGCATAAGAATAATTAATGATTTAAAAATGGTAAAGATAGAGAAAGAGTAACGAGATTGGAAAATGGAGGTTCAGAGAGAATCCCTTACCTTAAGTCTAAAAGTGTTCTTCACTTGTACGTAATGTCCAATATAATAAAATTAAATAAAATAATTAATTAAATCATAATATCTTATACAAATATTTTATTTATTTTGATTTTATTAGGATAATTTATGGATATTTTAATGACATATAGTTTTTAATTTTGTCCTTTTGGGAGTGTTTGTTTCATGGTTTCAGGGTTTTATGGTTGGTTCGCTTGGGTATAATTATTATTGTTCATGTAAAATGTAATAAAAACAAAAGAAATTGAATAATATGGTATTAATTTATTTCCAAAAATTTATATGGGACCATATATAATTTTAATTTTTGACATGAGGATCATTCATTATATAAAATCATGATAAAAATGCTTTTTTTATTTTGGCGTTTTATTTACAACCATAACGAATTAGTATTATTTTATTTAATAATGTGTTTATATAATAGTTACAGAATATTAAATATGTTTTAATACATATATTATAATTTTTTTTCATTATAAAAATTTCTTATGACTAACTTTGATGGTGGAATGAAAAATATAAACTTGTTATCCAAGAAGGTAGTAAATTGACACCTCATAGATGTTGTTTTCATTTTTATAACAAAAAGTTATGAGAAGATATTTTTTTGACAAAAAAGTTTGTGAGAAGATATTTAATGATGGATATTAGAGTAAAAAAATAGAATTAAAATATATATTTATATATATATGATATTGGGGTTAACATATTACTTTTTATAGGGGAGGTGAGGGAAGGATAATAATATTTAAAAAACTAAAAGTGAAATATGGAGGGTTTTACCTCTTCAGTGACCTCTCTTTGAGAACCTCCTTATGATACTTGGAAATGTTCTTTTGGTGAGACTAGAAAGTATAGAACACAGGTAATAGAATTCAGAGATTAATTAGGAATAATTTATGAAATATTCAATGCTTATAATTTTTGAGGAGTAGAGGGGGTGATGGTGGAATGTATAGTGGGAGGAGAGATGTGTTTTGGATTATTTTATTCATTTGTTTTTTATTTTGGATCAAGAATTTCAATAGTGTTAATTATTATAACTAATTATAGTATCTAGAGAATATGAGTTAGATATAATGGCCACTTATATCATCAATGTATCAACCATGACTCTAAAATTAATTTATTTACTTATAATGATAAATGTCGTAAATTACCATATTTTACTATTCACTAAAAATTCAACAATTTTAGAAAAATCTCATACATTCACCCTAACAATCTTTCAACATTTATATTTAAAAGTCAGACTCCATTTTATGAAAAGAAGTTTTTAAATTTGAGAAATTTTATTTTTAATTTAAAAAGTCATTTATTCAAAAAATACTGATTTTAAAATTATAATATATTTTGTGACACATAATAAATATTTAAGGTCTCACAACATTAACTTATAATAATAAGATATTAAAAAATTACAAAATGAATATTTTTCATGGAAATAAAATTTCTTTTAAATCATTATATTAATTATAAAATTTTAAATAAACATATATATTTTACAAAAAATACCAATATTTAATTTACTATTCCAAAACATTAATTTACTTATTCCTTGATATAAATATATTCTATTTCATTTATTAGATACCTAAATTTTATTTATTATTTGATTGGAAAGGTTTCTATTCTATTGGATAGTTTAATATTTGTAATGGTCACAATATTATTCCAACAATAAAGTTATTATTCAATTGGTTTGGTTCCTTAATATCTATAAATACCTCTTTTTTAATTATTAATTAAGGAAAATAATGTCTGTGTTAGGTTATCTATGTTATGTACGTGTTTTATACTATATAACATAATTATAATGAGGTTCATTTGATTGATAAAAAATTTTATTTTTTACATCCATCATTATATGTCTGGATATAATGTAAATCCATTTTCAATACCTTTTTATGAATTTTCATAAAATATATTCTTTCTCATTTCTTAAAAATATTTTCCTCAAAAATTTAATTCCACTTTAATTTCTATAAATGAAATTTTTTATGGGGAAACTTCTTCTATTTTAGTGGTAAATCAAACTCATCATCTTCTTCATTATATATCATTAGATGGAAATAATATATATCTTGAATCACTACACAAGGTAAACAATCTAGAAGTTGATTTCCCTAAATAATTCATTTATATTTTTTAAACTTCATTGGGATTAGGGATAAGAAATAATCATTAGAAGCATATTTAATTTCAACCTCTTCAACTTTATTCTTCTCAAACTATTTAAATCTTAATTCATTAAATAAATATTATAATGATCTCTCTTGATTCATCATTAATGAACACACAACCATATTGATATGTAAGTGGTGAATATTCATCTATTTAAGGTTTATATATTCATGTTATAAAAATGTTTTATTATACATTATCGGTCAAATCCATTTAATCTTTTTCACAATATTATAATCAAATATCTCATTATCATGTACTCATATTACACCATCCTCTTCATTATGATTTTTAAATAATCTCTACAAAGTTTCACATGAATTATTCATCAGATCATTCAATTTATATTTTAATTTCGTCAAATTTTATTATTTGACTTTTTTTATATCCTTATAGATGACTTAGTGTTTATCTAAAACTTATACTAATATAGTAAATTCTATCAAATTCATATATATTTGGTTATACAATGAACTTAAAAATAAATTTTGATCCTTGGCATCATCCTTCGAGGAATTATTATAAATTTTTAACACTGATCATCAAATTGGACCACTTTCTTATATCCCATGAATTGATATGGCGTATATATAAAATAAGGTTAATCCCTTTTAATTCAAAGTATTTTACAAGATATTAGCATTCCATCTAAATATTCAATAAACAATCAGTTGCTCTGATACCACTTATTGTGTATTGTGGTCCTACTAAACACCTTAATAATGGGTGAATTAAGGCAATGTAATTTTTTTATTAAACCTTATTGAATCTATTATTTTTATTTTAACGTAAAACTTTATTATATTTTAGTAGGATCAACCAAGTGGAAAAAATAATAAAGAATATGGACACATGATTTTAAATGGTTATCCTTAAATAGACTAGATCAAAGGATTGCATAACAACATTTGTTTTGTTATAAAAATTACAAAACACTTCAATATCATGTGATTATATAAATTAGAAATTCATAAAATCCCATTCATGGAAAAAAAATCTTATCATCTTCCACACAATTCTGTTAATATGATTTAGATTTATTCAATCAATATCTTGGTCATTCTTAGAAGACATAAATAAATGTTTCAACACACAAAAACATGGGTGTTCTCTATAATACTATATTTATCAATTCAATATTTTAAATTATATATTGTTTATATTTTATGATTCTATCAAAGTATTTAAATTTATTTAATATACTTATCATTTTAATTATGATTACATATATTCAATAAAAGTACCCTTATAATATATTATGTTTCTAATTCTTAAAAAATACACTCTCTCATTTACTAGGATAGTTATCACCTATGTTTCTTAATGTTCACACTTATTATCCATTATCAACCAAATTTGAAATTTAAATACAAAAATTAATAAAAATATGGTAACATCAACTTCAATTACAACCCTTATATTTTTTCTCATTTTTTCATCATAAAATAAATTTTAAAAAGTAGTTATGGGTTTCAAAAATAACCACAAAAAAATTAGGAGTATTTTACATCATTATTTTAGTTATAATTATTTATGAACTAGAATCATTAAACATACTACTAATTCATGCCATGATAGTTCATTTTCACATTAAAATCCTTTAATTTAATCATAATTAATTATATAACATAAGAATTTGTAGTATATACTATATTTCAACTAATAAGACAATTTGAGATTGAAAATTCACATCCCTATCTGATATTCAGGATAGGTTGTCAGGACACAAAGAATATACCCTGTAATACATTAAATTACTTAAAAAATGAAATAACATTAACTTAAGAAACAATAAAATATACTCCAGGCGATTTCATTGTGTGGACTTCCTTCTATAGAATGCACATTACATTCCCTAATCGATTTAAATAATCTTGAACATCTTTCATCTCATGAAAGTTAATCCATATTGTGTTTATAAAAATTCAAAACCATTGAATTCTAATTGATTATCATTTAAATAATTAACTTTTATATTATGGTGTGAACCAATAATATCTAAATTGAGAAAAGTAAAACATCTTTTACATTTATAAAAATTTCATATGAATTTTAGAAATCTTATGAAAACTCTTTTCATTGTGAGAATCATGAATTCATGGTACCTAGAGACCTTAAAAACATGTCCATTTACTATTTAAGTATAATTAATTTCCTTACCTTTTGTTCCATGTCTTTTATAAACCTTAAAAAGGTATTCATTTAATCATATGAAAAATTACATTTCCATTTTTCATTATCTAAAACACCTTAAGGGTGTGAAAATTGCATTTATATAGAAACATAAATCAGTTTAAAAAATAATACTATTTATTTAGTTATCTTCCACCAACATTAAGTAAAATCATGTGTCTTTCACATAACTTCATATAACCCCCCAGAAACAAACACTCAAATCCACTGCTAATTTTTTTTATTTACATACTATATTTAACATCAACTGAAGATACCCAAACATAAAATTATATAATTAAATTTTCAAAACAAATACTAAGACTCCTATATCTCAAATATCTCATTTGTTTTTAATGTTATAGAATATGTAAGAAATCATTTACATTAAAAACCCATGTTTGTTTTATAAAATTTCCATTTCCTTCAATATAACAAGAATTAATTATTTTTTATAACTACTTCGACATATCCCAAAAATTCTCCACACATGATACCCATTAAGACACATGATAATTATTTCTTATTTTCATATCTTTGGGGAGTAGAAACATAATAACCATAAAATCAAATTCTCATTAAGGTTAAACATAACCATGAATAATCTTAGATCATAAGTGAGTATACGATGATCATATGGGTATGACAACATAATCAATGTGAATATATATAACATAAGATATTATTACCCAAAAAAATGCAATGTATATATATTTAATATTCTTATTTTAATAATTAGATTGAATAATCATATAATAAATCATAAAAGAATAATCTTGAATATTACACTGGAAAATAAGAGAACTCATTAAAGAAAAATATTTTATTTAAAGAAAAAGAACTACTCTATATAAGATCATAAAAATTACTTAATCATGAAATATTTTTTTAACAAATTATTTCCATTTTACATCACATCATCCATAGAACTAAAATATAGGTACTTTAGGATATTATCTTCAAAACACTCGTAAAATTACCCTTACAAATAGAATATCCAAATCAGTTAATTCAAAAATATATTACCTTGAGAAAAAATTATTACCCAATTTATTAGAGGGATATATTTTACCCACCTATCATTATATAAAATTTTCCTAAACTATAACATTAATAAAAAACCAATTACCATAAAAATTCTTCATAAAACTCATAAAAGCATTCACTATTACATGGTATCCAAGATAAACTATATAAAAATGGGTTTGAGTAAAATTTCCTTAAAAATATAAAATAATACATCCAAATAAATTTGGTGAATTCAATAAATATAACATATCCATAGTGAAGCAGAAAAATTATTTAAAATATGTTATCATAGATGAAAAAACATTATTAAAAGTATTAGAATAATTCTTTAAAAAATTTGTTTAAATATCCTTATTATTTTTGTAACTTTTAAAAAATATGAATTCAAAATAAAATTGGAATGGTATTTTCATTGAAAAAAACATAGAAACTTTTAAATTAATGTTGATAATGGAATTTTTTTTTGATGGATGTAAAATCATTGATATTTTATATGTCAAAAAAAATTATTTTCAAAATTATATAAAGATATTCAAAAGTGATTCATACCAAAAAATACTTAATGATTTTTCATTTAATAATTTGTAAAGAAAATGAAATTTATTAAAAAATATCTCTATAAAACATTTATGTATATTTAAGAACATTCATAAAACCATTTTAATATCATGTGTAGGAAGATAAAAAGTTTGAAACATTTAAAATAGGTTTTTAAAGAAAAAGATATCATGGAACTTAAAATAAAAACCTAATTTGTAATAAATAATGAGAGAAGAATATAAAATTACATAAGAGTAAGATATTCATGATATTATATGTAAAATTAGAATTATATGGACTATAAAATGAATATAGGTGAGTCAATTTAGAAATATCTCCAAGAAATATGATTGAGATGAAAGACCCTTACAATATTAGTAAAGCTTGAATACAAAGGAAATTGAAAGGATGAAAAAATATTTTATATAAATCCCATAATTTCCATGAAATAAGGTGTCAAAATATATTAATTTTACATTAATTATGATATATATAATAAATCAGGGTACACAACATGAAAAAAGTCCAAATAATTTGAATTGAGACCAAGAAACACTTATAATGTTCAAAAAAAGTATCTAGGAATCCACAAAAGCAAAGATTTTGTGGGAAAATCGTAATTCACATTAAAAATTTGGAAATAAAATATAAAATATCAGTAGACATATAACACATATTCTTTGAATAACATAGCCAATGATGAAGTGATATATCATTGTGAAAGTAAATTAAGTTTGAAATCCCATTAACATTGACTTACACATAGTCAAAAAAATTATAAAATTATTTATAATAAATTTATAAATTTTATAAATTTTTTAAGAGATGATTCCCTGGTCAATGACCATGACACCAATTAATATATTAAAAAAATAGGGTATTACGAAATTCTAAAAGACAGAATCTTTTTACAATCATTATCTTAAATCAAAAGATTACCATAAATAAAGAAAAATGGACATGTTATATCCTAGTTAACTCTCTAATTAGAAAAACCATCCCCCTGGATATTGGCATAAAAAAAGGTATGATAGATAATGTAACTAATATCAAGGTGTGATTGAATATACTTCATCCACCGGGTTGTAAGTAGACAAGAAAGATACACTACTCCATTCCAAATGGATTGCACAATAGTGGTTGAATCACTTTAAATGCAAATATTATTCCGACACTATTTCTTTGAAAAGTAAACATTATTGATCACAATCATCATTTCAGATTCTAGGGGATGAAGTTATTTCACAGATGCCATAGAAATGACTAAGGCATTGCCCATGGTGGTCTCTAAAGATAGAACCACAACCCGAGGGACTTAGATTTCCTTTAGAGACATATTTCACAAGAACATCAATCCATCCTAGGAACAGGGCTTGCAGGAACACTCCAAATGTATGCCTATACTTATCATAGATTCTATCAATATGTATACATTGAAGAATCTCAAAGCCTCTGACAGAGTTGTCACAATAAGGCTTCTGAATCAAGGAAAATTCTTGAATGGAAATAATGATCCGCCCTTGACCTACATTTAGACTAAATGAGAAATTCTTATTAATGAGATCATTTTTATCAGACTATATCACATACAGAATCTCATAAATATCATCTATGAAAATATTTGGGATTTGCTGAGAGGTTTTAATTTCCACAGAAAGCTTCAATTGTTGGCTGAGAGAGTCAAGAGGAATCCATCTACATTCAAAAATGTCAAAAATATAGTTCCAAGGAGTAGAATTTGTAGCATAATACATGAACCAATGGTTAGTATCTTCTATATATTGGTTACATATATTAAATTTAGAGTATTGTTTAATACCAAAATATAGAACATAAACATCAGTGGGGACTCAGTTTTGTGTAATACGCCAAACATGAGTAAAACATGAGTAAAACATGAGTGATTAATCCATGGATTATCAAAAAAAATTAACAAACTGAAATTTTTATCCAAAAATTGAAAGTAGTTATTTTAAAAAAAATTGAATCCAATAACACCATTATGATATGATTCCCGAATAAAAATTCATCTAAGTTGGAACGTGGATAATTATCAATGACATGAATAATGTTGTTAGGAAGGTTAGTGGTATGAGAATTTAACACCTCCCTGATAGTACAATTAGTTTTTTGGTAAATTATTTGGAGAAAACATGGAGATTAAATGTGTACCGGTCCAGTTGTCTACCCAAAAAATCATGTAAGAGTAATTTATAACCATCCATATAGAGTTAATCTTGATGTTGGCAGAAGCATGTCTAATGGATGTCCGAATAGAAGAGCTAATATATTTTTAATTTCTTTTCTTTTACTTGTCATGGAATCATTTTTTTAGAAATAAAATGGTGTGTGGGCCAGTGTGAAAGAGGTTCCAAGTTAGTCTGGCTTGTATGGACTCATTGAAAATCAATGTTTATGTGTTAAATATCATTTTCCAAATATGTTTTGATCATGTGGCTTCCACCATTAAAACATGGATATGGTTTCATAATTTCAAAAAAATTCATGAAGAATATATATATATATATATAATATAACTTCTATGTTCCATGGATATATAATTTAAATTAAAGTGATGATTCACATGGAGAAATTAAAAATTCAATTTTCGAAACGATTAGATTTCATAAAAAGTGGATATTAAAAACCAATACACCCACACACAGATATATATAAATAACCATAAATAGATCATTATTACCAAATATTAATATCATTTAACAATCCTATATCATTCATTACATAAGGTTTATGACAATGTTCTTGTATATGGTATAAATGACCAAAAAAAGAATAAAGCATAATGGTAAGAACATATTATTTTAAAATGATAATATCAATTTTACATCACCTTAACATTTTCATAAACATAATATATATTAATATATATAATTATAATTTAAATAAATATCCATGTATAGAATTATTGAAAAATTAAACACATCTTACATATACGTGGTACTCAACACCTATACTTTTGCATCATTTCGATTTTTCAACTGATGGGAGTGAAGGAATTTAGATAAAAAAAATTCATTATGAAATAATAATAATATACTTTATATCATATATTATTAGTAAATATATCTAGATAAATTTTGATTTTTTAAAGAGATTAAAAATTAATTATATCACTTCATGAAAGTGGTAGTCTACATGTATTCTCAAGCAATGTTTTAATTTTCAATTGGACAGAAAAGAGTTAAAAATAGTTTTTTAATCAATAAAATTAATTTAAAATATATTATAGATAATGATTTCAATATATTTTGATGTCTAGAATATATTTTAATTAGTTATAAGAATAAATAAAAATTAATGAACTTACTTAACGCTTATACCTCTTCCCTGGAAGTTTTTCATTGATAAACCCCTAAGGATTCATTGATTGGACTTTTGGGAAGAGCACAAAATCTAATACATGGATAAGGATATTTGAAAGGTATTCTTTCCAGACTTCAACTGCATAAACCCAAAGCTAATTGTTATATTACTTTACAAGTATATAATACAATAGTTATTTTATCCATATTTTTAGTAATCCTAGAAGACGATATATATATATATATATATTACAATTGAAAACATACGATACAAAAATTAAAAAATTATGTGAAAATTATTATCAATTCCATTTTATCCATAAATGATTTATATATTTCTCCTCTATGTTTAAGGGGGGAAAATAACAATATTTCTAGAAACTTAGAGTGGAGTAACATACAATGACAACTATCATAACATAAACATTAATCATGTGATGTTGTAGGAATAAATAACAAATAAAAAACCATAATCAACTAATACTAATTGAATTTTCTATCCCAAATAATAAATTAAAACATTTGTAATTATAATAATTAATATCATACTGATGTAATATATAATATAACACAAAATAACATGATATTAAGGCCTTTTGGAAAGAAACTATACTGATTTGGGGAGAGGTACACACCAAAACCAAAGTTTTTTTTGTCTAATGAGACCTGTTGATTCATTATGGGGATATATAATTATAGTCCCCACCCATAAAATTAATATTTTTAACACATTAACCATAAGAGTAAACAAAAAATTGCATGGAATTCCGTAAAGAACATTTTTTTATAAGAAAATCACTATTTATACAATGAAAAATAAGTAAATTAAATACTTACCATTAAATGGAATGATGTTGATGTCAATGAGAATATCTCTTAATTAAATTTGATGTTATATGGTATCAGAAATGTTATAGGGAATACCCTTTTAAATGAAATATTATGGGTAGTGTAATTCTACTGTGTTTGGTTATCCATAGAAGATAATAAATGGGTTTAATAGTTTTAATTGGTATGATACCAAGGAAATAGTAGTGAAAATCATCCCTTGTGGTTCCTAAATAGAATGTTAATATTCCAAATAATATAACCCATGAGTTTCTAGCCCAATGTGTGGTCTCAATGTAACTAATAATGAATCAAGGTGATAGTTGAGTCAATTATCAACCAACCATTTTTGTGGTGATTATCCCTAAGTTCATTTGAGCCATAGTCACATTAACCTTCTAGTATCTCGATAGAGATCCCATTTCTAGAAGAACAATACACTCTTTACTTTTACATATTTTATTTGGGATTATATTGGCTTATAAAAATAGTTTAATGAGAGAAAATATCATTATCAATATATAAACTGTGTGTTGATTCCATATAATTATAAAAATTATTAAATTATAATAAAGGATTGAAATTAAAAATGATGTGGTGGAATTAAAAAACGTATGTCAAAATCATAACAGCATAGGATAAAGGAAATAAATAGAGTGGTCACATAGCCTTACATTTACAAAATATAAAATGGGAGATCATCCTATGAAATTATAGTAAAATAAGTATGTGTAAATTCTATTATAACGAATTAATTTTAATTAAAAATGATAGAGATAGATTGGATAACCAAAAATTTCTATATAGATTCTTAAATCGTAAGAGGACTCCATTGAACATTATTAAAACCTTGGGAGAGATTCAATAATGTCAAGGGAATCAAGGTTCATGATAAATGCCTTTCTGGTGGAGTGTGATTCTATAATGGGCGGGGGGGGGGGGGGGGGTGCCCTCCATTTATAGGATAAAATTATACTTTTTTCATGAAAACTAATGTTGGTTAAGGGGTAGGAATGAAATCACAAGTGATTTAAGTAGGTTATGTGAGTTTGGTGATTTATGTGAATAAGTGGTAGGTTAAACATGTGGGTATGACTTTACTACCGAAAAAAGGCTCTATATATGGTTTATAATACCATTGAATTATTAAAAATTTGAGATCCTCCATTTACCCATTTTAATAATTTTTAATCATTCTTAAAATTTTACCATGGAAATTAATCAGTTACTATAAATATAATATGACCCTTATTACCACATTTTAACAATATAAATCTAAACATCCACTCAATTTAATCAAATATAATTTATAAATTTAAAAAAATGAAAATGAAAATTAATAAATAAGATATAAGAAAAACCTTTTTTATAGGAAAGTGTATTTTTATACGTTAAGTGTTTCCTATTATTATTTCCTATTAATTTTTAATCGAATGAGTTTTTCTGTATTTTTGAATATATTAAAAAAATTATATTATAGTCATAATATAAAATATATTAATTTAGTTTTTTGAAGAATTTTATAAAACTCTTATAAAATTAATTCTTTAAAAACAACAATTTTACTTTTACCATGGTAGATAATATTTAATCTGCATTATTTACCTATAAAAATAAGAAAATATTTTAAATATTATATAATTTTGCACTATTGATTAAAAATTTAAATTCCATTTTATTATATAAAATTAATATGTTTAAGGAAAATTAATTTTAAAATTAACACACATAAACCAATTTTTGAGAAAAAAATTATTTTTAAGACTAAAAATTATGTTCAGGACAAAATTATAAATGATTTCATTTTTCAAGAAATAAATTGTTTTATAATAAAATTAAAAATAATTTTAATTTTATGTTTTTCTAATTAAATCCAAAATAAAAATTTACCAAACATATATTAATTTAAAATAAAAGACCAAATAAATTTTCTTTTATTATAAAATATTACATATGTTCATAAAAAGTTATACATAAGTATTATAAATTAATAATATTATTTAAAACAAATATAATTTTACTCCTTAAACACATATTTTATCATTTAAAAAGTTTAATAATCATATTTTTCATTTTTATATATTTATAAATTCAAAAAATATTATTTTTTTGGAAAAAAATTATATTCCACTAGTCACTTAAAATCATCTATTTTGGAAAAAATAATAAATTATTCTTAATCTAATATATTTATGATGATTTTAAAAATGAATTTTATTTAATTAAAATCAAATTTAGTTTCTATAAATTGGACTTCTAAATCTACTAATGAGTAAAGTCTCATTAGAGTGTGTATTGTTAGATACTTTAGGTTATAGTGTTTACATTATATAGTAGCATCTTGGTTATTATATCCACCCCCCAAATGTTTTTGACCATGATAAATTTCAAATAGGATATTCCTAAATTTTAATTAAATGAATCAAATAAATTCATCTACCATCAGAAAAAATTGTAGGAAAATACATGAACTAAAAAAATGTTATGGCCAAATTATTTTTTTAGAACCCATCTAGTTGAACCCACATCAATGTTGAATTCATGGAAACTTATCTCCCCTGAATTTGTGGATGTATATTTCATTATCTTAATGAATTTTTTTATATATTAGTTTATAATAAATAAAAAATTAATATATGTCTGAATAAAAATTTTGGAATAAAAAAAATACCAAAGTACAATTAAAAATGAAACAAAACTAGAATTCTGATTCTATTTTCAAATTTATAAATAATTATATTTGATTAATATCTATTTAATAAATTACATAAAATTAAATGGTTGGTTTATGCGTTGGATGACCTTAACCATCCTTTACAAAAACTAATTTTCAACTACTTTTTTTAATTAATACTATCCATAATTTTTTTGCCTTAATGGAAAAATAATCATTATTTTTAGCCTTAACACCACCCCTATCAAAGTAAAAATACACGCCCCTTAATTCAATTATCCAAAAAACAATTTTAATTTCTCTCATATTATACATACATAAGAGTTTATTTCATTTCTCTCTCTTGAATATTGAATTTAAATGGTCTAAAGGTTTGTCTCTAAGATAAGATGGTAAATAAAGGTAAGGGTTTCATCAATTCCACACATAAATGTCCATTTGAAATTCCTTTTTTATATTATATTTTAAGGATAATTTTTATATACATAAATCCTTATAATTACATGTTATTACCATCCTTTTAAATTATTCTATATGAGATATTAATTATTCTCTCTCATTTTTTCCTTTTTATGCCATTATATGTCTCGAACAATCTCGTAAAAATGAAACCAATCTTAAATTTTAATAATGTAATCTATGTGTGGGTTTTTAGGAAGATAAATCCATTTTATATACACTAAGTTGGTGTATATATGTTAAATTTTTAACTGAGTTTAATGATACAAAAAAGGGAACATTGGGCTTTGCCATGATCATCACCTAGAGCACAACCATGAGCCTTGTTGCACACCTTCTTTGACACTCAGTAGGGAAATGATTGGATAATCAAAATGATAAATAAAAAACACTATAAATTATTTATGTATAATTTCACTGGCATCCTATATTGAAAAATTCAAATATTTTTATTGATTCTTGGATTTGTGGAATGGAATTTTTTCATCATATAATTATTTCTTAAATATATGAAAATCTTGTACGATATACCTCATAGAGAACATGTGATGTGTATTTATGTTTTTATTTCCTAGAAAATTAATACATCTAATATTTTCATATGTGATGGAATTTATTTCACTATTAATTAATGGGTGGTTCCCAGAATTATATAACCCCTCAGTACACTGGTAGCTATTATGAGACTATTATGATATGGTAATGGGACTGTCCTTACCATTTATATAAGATTTCCAAGAACAAGGACTTGATGGTATGTTTAAGATGCATGAAATTTTGAATTCTCTTCACTTTAAGAACAATTATTGTTATCTAGTAATTTATTTTCTATAATTTTTTACATTGATTTATTTATGATTTTAGTTTCATTTTATATGATATAACACATATTATTTATTCATCCCATAAGGTATTTATTATGATTGTGTCTTTGGAATTCTATCCATTACTGAGAATTGGTGCTCAATCTTCTATAATATTTTACTTTTCCCTGGGAAACCAATAATATTACTATGTTTGATAAAATGGTTTCTAATAGAATAATAATGTTTTCTTGTTTTTAGATGAAGTATTCTTATTTTGTCATTGTAATATAAAACCCTGTTATGTATCTAGATTTTTTAGGTTATTAAACTATTGTATACTCTAAAATTTTATGGTTTTAATAAAATATCTACTGGAACCTAGGTATTGGATTTAGTGTTGTTGCATTTGGTCGTATTGGGATACTCATTGTGAGCTATCCTTTTCATGGTCATTTTATATATCTCATAAAATAACCATATGGGGAATTTCTATATTTTTATTCTTTTCTAACTTTTTTGTTTATAAATAATAGATATACCACTTCTTTTATACACATATATGATGAGAACAAGTAATTTTTATTTATTTAGGATGGTGATGGTCATGGATAATTTTGATTCAATGTTAATAGTATGAATTTTTATAGGTTTATGTTTATCTCATATTTGTGACATTAAAGTATTTTTTTACTAAATTTTTAATGTTTTATAAATCATATGTATTGATAAATCTTTTTTATAAAATAATTAGTATGTTAGAATAATAAATATCTCTTATTAAATATCTAGTATATTTTAAATTTAATTGGGATTGGTTGTTTTCCAAAATGAATTCCACCATGATTACATTGATAATATACAGGTAATATTACCATAAAAATTTTATTTTGTTTGTTTCAATTAACTACTGAAAGAAAATAATTCATCTATATAAATAAGGGTGGATATTTTAAGAAATTATTTCATATGAGAGAATTCATATAATCATGAAGTAGTCTTATTTAATATTAAGATCACATGTTTTTTATATAAAAAAGTGATATAATCTATTTTATTTTCAAAAGAACAAACCCTATATAAAATCTAATAAGTTAGGATTTTGTGAAATCACATAAGTGAAACGTTTAACCGAGTGAATATCGCTATATTGTATCATATAGACCTGTTAAATTCCCTAAGAGGGGGTGAATTATGGTTTTTTGAAATTTTATTACATTAAACCAATTTAAAACTTTTATTCATGATGGAAAAGGAATCATGAATCATTTTTTGTTAGATCATCCAAAATTTAACTACAATAAAGTGCATTGGAAGATTATTATTCTTAATTTACTCAAAACAGGGTAAATCTAATGAGAATATATCAAAGCTGTGTTGATATTACAAATAACTAAAACATCACTAGTAAGTGATTATAGTATTTATAAAAAGACCACTACTCATCCAATATTAACAACCACTTCCTCTCTTCCAGACACTAAATTATTAAGGATTTACATAAATGTAATAAAAATATATGTCACAAGAATAATATATAAATAAATATTTCAACACCAAAAAACAATGATGTTTTCAATATTTCTCTGTTCTTTAATTCTATATATTACTTTATATTGACGGGAATATTATGAATTTTATTAAGTATCATAAAAGTAATTAAATACAATCACCCTTTTATACAAATTATAAATATTTAGTAAGAATTCATTTCTGATAGATTTTTTTTATAACTTCAAAAAATACATTTTAAATTCTTATATGAGTTTTATATAGATTTTTTCTTCACATTATGCGAATTTATTTTTTATCCAATTGATTTAAAATTCCAAATCAAAATTGAAATCAATATATTATAACCTCCATGACAAATTCAATCCCTTGATTTTGGATTGATTAAAATAACAAAAAATCTAATAGGTAGTTATTATTTTAATAAAAACCCATGAAATATTAAATTATATTCAATTTTATTGGTACTATTTTAATTATTCAAAAATTAAAATGATAAACTTGCCTACTACTTCATGAAATTATGGTTTGGTTTCACCATAAGTTACTTCAACATCTAGATAATTTAGAATGCAACCCAACCCTCTTTGATGTATACTCTATTTTCAAAAGTAGGAAATTTAAATATTTAACTTTTATATACTTTTAGTATTTTTAGAGTAGAATATCATGACACATACCTTACACTCATCATGGTAAATCATTCATTCCACTGTTTTAGAAATTTAGCTCCACAAACAATAAAAACTACTCAACTATCTCTCATGACATGGACTTTCTTCCATATAATGGGGGTCAAATTTCCAAAACATTTAAAATATGATTGAACATAATTCATGGCTAATTATTTTTACATATAATAAAATTCAAAATTTTAGGACCATTTAGATATTCTGGATTGTCCTTCAGGACATGAACAATTATGGTGTACTATAAGACACAAATCTCTAAATATAGAAAAGTAAAACATCTTAGAAATTTAAATAAATATCATATATACTTCCAACATAATACTAAAAAAACCCATTAAAAATGTCACTCATTAAGTCATTAAACATATAATCCTTCTAAATTTTTCTATTTAAACTTCTAAAAATACTTTATGGTATGATGTTATGTGTCTCATCATGTAGTGACCTTAAAAGTGCTCCCATAAATTATATGAAATATTAATTTATAATTTTTTTACCACAATTATCTTCAATATGTGACACTTATAGTTATAGTTGGAAATTTTATTGTTCTAAAATTTATAAAATAACTCTCTGGTCAACATCTACACACTTCAAGATGCTCCCTGTGTCTTCAAATAGACACCACATTAACAACGATCCCAATAAAACTTCAAATTTAAAATAAATCCAACCAAAAAACGTGTGGTTATAAAATATCAATTTTTTTATTTTAATTTTAACCATAACCCTAATTTATCACATAATCCATCTAAATTTGATATTTTCCATCTAACTTTGGTTATATAGTATCCTCATTGATTTTATAGTCTCACCCAACATTTTTTCTCTCCTTAATTTCCATGAGCTATTCATTATTCCCTTTAGATTCACTCTACATCCCCCATAATTGTAATTATATCCTTGAGTTATATGAGATATTAATTATCCCCATTTAGTTTCTCCTTTACCAAAACATACATGCATTCATATGTAATAATCTTCTATTAATTATCCCCCATTGACAATAAATTTTAATGGGTTTTTGTACTTCAATTAAAATCATGAAAATAATATCTTACCTTCCACAATTATTCTAAAAAAGATAAAATGGAGTTAAATTAATATTTAATATACTATTAGTTAAATCATAGGGTAATAAATAATATAAATAATGAATTGAAAAAATAGTGTTTGTAGTACCACTGATCAATTTAATTGGATATATAATCCACATTGATGGTATCTCCCCTATCTCCTTTCTTCTAAAAAAGTAGTTTTCTTCAAACACTATGAATAAAAAATATAGATATAAATATAATTGGAATAGGGTAATGTGTACATCCTTAGTTTTAGTAGATTTTTTGAAATCTTAATTTTACCAATAAATTTCACCAACTAGTGATTTTAATGGTTTTGTGATGATATCTATCCCCAAATTATTAGTTTCAAAAAACTATAGTTCCATAATTTTTTTCTCCGACATCACTTTTTTGGAATGCTACTAGATCTCAATATGATTCATCTGGTATTGATGAGTTATATTTTTAGTCCATTTAATTGGAATTTTATTATAACATTGAATCAACATTTGGTGTTACAACACTTCATTGATCTCTTCAAAATATTACATAATCCATATAAATTATGTATGAGCTATGGTGATTGAGATATACTACTCCATTACTATGAAGAATGAAACACAATATTTTTTATTATATAATAATTGAAAAAAATTCTACCAATATAAAATACACCCCAAATTATTTATTTTTGATTCACAATGTCACCAACCCAATCAATATCCTAATAAGACAAAAAATATATTATTTATATAATTTGAAACATTAATCCATTATTTGGAGTTTCTTGAATATACCTCATGATAAATTTTACTACTCAGATGCTATTTTTTTTCAAATATCATTAGAAACATGGTTCCAAGAACATGTCATAAATGTTTCATTTCATAGTAGTAGTAAGATAGAGTAAGCTCCAAATGATACTTATTTAAAAATTTGACTGCACTACAACATTTTTTTCAATCTTACCAGATTTATTCAAAATATATTATATTTCATAATGGCATACACACATTAATTTGAATGTCTTAAATGTTTATTTTTCATACTTCAATATGAGGTATATAAACTGACTTCTTTTTGATGTATGTTTTTACCCAATAACGTACATAAATTAAAAAATGAATGAAATCTCAAATTCAGAACTCATTAGTTATAAAAACATATCAACATAGTTTTTTACCTCCCAAAATGAGGTCATTTACATAAATCATTACAATAAAATACACTTATAATTAAATTTTTATATAGTGTTTGTTATTAATCCCTCCCTCTTTGAACTCTATCTTAGATAAAAATAGTGTGATTAAATTATCGTATATAAATCATTTTCTAACCTACATACTTTTATAAAAATCATCTCTAATTATATATCCATCAAGAAACTCAATATATATTTCATCACTCAAAAATATATTAAAAAATGTTGCCTTCATGTCCATTGGAATTAATTTAAATTTACTTGGATGGACACTACTAAGAAGATTATAATGTGAATGACCCTTTAAAATAAATTTCATTAACATGTGTACATCTCTTATAAACTATATCGGTCTTATTATGAATTACCTTTCCATTATCATGAAAATTTTTAACGATAACACACATTATAAGAATCACATTACGGTCTTTTCATCTATCTAAAAGATCCAAAGTCCCATTTTTATCAATATAATTAAAATTTTCAATTTAATTTTTCAATAATGATTCATAATTTTTAGACTAATAAAATGAAGTAGGTTCTCTCTCAGATAATAGAGTAGTGTGGTCCAATCTCATTATATTCTAATTATGAGATGTAGCATATTTACCACCATTAATATTGATCGAATCAACTTGAACCATTTTCTTTCTTGATTAATCAAAATGTTGACTCATATTATTATTTTTTTATTCTATAGACCCAATTTCAAAATTATCATAATTATAAATATTCTTAGATTCTTTTAAATCAATATTTTTTTATTCTCTATTTTGAAAGACTTCTTTTGTGACACAATTTCATGAAATTTTTTGGCTTCATTATAAATTCATTTTACATAACTGCTCTCAACAATATTTTCTGGCCATTTTATAAAAACCCATATTGGCCTCAGTAAATTATTGGTATCCCAAAAATATTCCTCAATCCACTATGTCAATATATTTTCTATGATTTCCTAATTTATTTCAAGTATAGCATTTTATTTTTACCACCCTGAGATGCTTTAAATAATTTTTCCTTTCGTATCACATTTTATATGGAATATTATTTATCTATAGTCTAAGCAATAATATATTATGAGTATAGAAAAACAATTAAATCCTTTATTTACAAATTTTGTGTGAGTTTCTATATTCAATAAATAAAGGATTTTCTATGTTATTAACCATGAAATTTATTCTTTACAAAACCTCATTATATTGACATGTTGTCACCAAAGACACTATATGTTTAATACCATATTTTAAGCTAGTTTTCAACCTTATATGATGTATAATATATACCATTATAAAATACTAGAATATCCACATTTCTTTTAGATTTATTTTATTATATTTTTTAAAGCATTTAATATATTCCAGAATGTTCATCATTGATCATATAAACAACAGTATTTCATATTATTATAATCATAAACATATAAAATGAAATACCTCTCACTATTGGTTCAATCCTGACCAATTGGAAAATAAGAATCAATTTGAATAAAATTGGGAAAATATGTTGGTCTTCATATCTTTATAGGATATAGATTTTGAAACATACTTACTTATATATAATATTCACAAATCATTTATAAATATTTCTTCCAGTGAGGAATATCTACTCCAACTATTAATTTTAAAAATTTCTGCATAATTTTTTGATTAATGTGGATTATTCTCTAATTCCACAATATATTTAATTATTAATCCATTATTTTATAATTATTTTTGTTGTTATTTTCCCAATATATATGTATATTTTTCTTATAACTATTCATTATATAATTCCTATAATTCTGTTTGATTTTTTAGCCTTTTTGAATGAATTTGAATTCCAAACCTCAGTTAAAAAGGTAACTATAACAAAATAATTTATGAATAATTGCATCAATGTAATGTATATCAACATTATTTAATTCATAACTATTGTTCTATGTCTTTACACCTCCTTAAATATTCAAAGATCCAAAATTTTGGAAACATTCTATTCCATAACTCATCTATTAGGATTTTTCAATAAATTCATATTACTTATAAAATATGATAAGCATGCACTATCAAGAAATCCAATTCTGAAATTAATTCACTATTCTAATGTAATTTCAGTAAATGTTTCCTCTATTATATTATTTATTTACATTGATGATATTTTGGAATGAGTTAAGACATTTTTTGGTCTCTTTTAATTATTTTTATCAAAATAAATCATTTCAAATTATTTTTCTTTAATATGATCAGTCATATTCATTAATAGAACTATATTGGATTTAATAATATTTATTATCCCTTGAATTTCATAAAAATACCATCCTCTATATATCCTAAAATTTATTACTATAAAACTGAAATATGTCTAATAATAATAGTATCCAAAGAAATATTTTATATTTTTATTTGAAGTAATCATTCAAACTCTCTATTATTGATTTCTAACAACATCCATTATTATATAACATTCAAATTCATTGATGTTGGACCTTTTGTTTCCACAAAATCAATAAAAGTTACAGTTTATAATGGACATATCATATTGATGTTATTTCAATATAAATATCATTTTTTGAAATCATAATTTATCTTTGGTATGTTCTTGATAGCTAAGAACATTAACCCTTCAACTAATTCTATGTGATATGATTTGACATTTATGGTTTAACATCTTTGAAAATACCAGTTGTACCCACTTTACTTCATCTTTTTGAACTCAGTGTGTCTTTAAATGTTTTTGTTTCTTATTGTTCCCTTTCGTTAAAAAATTCCTTTGAAAGACTCACAGAATAATGTTTATTATTTTATCCATATATTTTTATTTATAATTTAATCATTATTTCATTAAAAATATTCTTATTGAAATAATAAATCCTTATTTAATTTCTCCATGATAAAGAATTTATAATCATCAATGATCTTGTTTAGTCTTCAATATTTATTCACTGATTCATAGGTCCTTAATATTTCACTTTCCTCTTTTGATATGGTTCCACGACATTCTCTAGAAAATAAACACCAACATGGATATCAACAATATAATTTGACAATACCTTCATTAAAACATTAATTTTTAAGATCTTCTTAGTATTAAAATAAATCTCTTCTAGATAACCTTTAAAATAAAGTTGGATGGTTACATCCCCTTTTGGTTCATCATTTACTTACACTTCAATTATAATCTTCTCCACTAAATATATTATAACATCCCAAGACTTTTACAAATATAATTATATTATTTTATGTATAATTGACCATAAAATAAAAACTGAGGATCATAAAGTATACTTTCTTCTGATGATTAGGCACATAAAAATAAAAACATAGAAAATGAATAAAACATATTTATATTAATCTCCCATAATGGGATCATAACTACCTTTGATCTCTTACATCTGAATAAGAATTCCTAAGGAATACATGTAGAATAGGGATGAGAAAAAAATCCTTGTATGGGAATAATAATAGAAATATAGCATTGCACATGGGTTAGAAAGGATAACATAATGACATAAAAAGGCATAGAACATGAATAAAAATATATAAGAATAAAATATAAAATAAGAGATCATGTAATAATAGAATCATAATAATATGGAAAAAACATCTAGCATGGCATAAAAATGATTCATGTAAAAATTAAAATACTATATCACATGGGAGACAAAATCCCTTAAAGGAATCAAGTTTATTCTAGGTCTAAACATGTCTTCTCATGAGACTAAACATTAACCAAATCATTGGAGTGAAATATGGGTGCACCCATGAGAACATGTTCATGAATATGTGTACCACATGAGGAATCAAACATAAGGAATAATGATAAGGGTTACCCATGGAAATAAATGGTTATCATAATCATTTTATAGGACATAATAAATGGGCATATAATAAAAGTGTCTATGAAAGAATGGATTTATATAATACATGGAAATTCATAAGGAAAACATGAAATATATAATGTTAAATTATTTCCAAAAAAAATAAAAATATATAATAAATTTTTTTAAGAATATTTTATAAAAGATCCACTTTAATGTTGTTTAAGTGAAAATATAAAATAATCATTAAATATGATAAAGGCATAATTGTTTCCTAAATGCTGAAATGTACTAAAATATTTATTCATTATAAAAGTGTTATTTCATATAAATATTTTTAAATTAAAATTTATTATGGAGTATAGATGAAAATGGGTAAGAAATTGGGAAGTTCCCTACAATCAGTCCTTCTTATCAATAGGAATTGAAAACGGGACTTTATAAAACATGTTTTCCCCATAAAATGGAGATGAATTGATATAGCTACATATGTTTACAGCATAAACATAAAATTTTGGAAGTATGCATAAGAATAATTAATGATTTAAAAATGGTAAAGATAGAGAAAGAGTAACGAGATTGGAAAATGGAGGTTCAGAGAGAATCCCTTACCTTAAGTCTAAAAGTGTTCTTCACTTGTACGTAATGTCCAATATAATAAAATTAAATAAAATAATTAATTAAATCATAATATCTTATACAAATATTTTATTTATTTTGATTTTATTAGGATAATTTATGGATATTTTAATGACATATAGTTTTTAATTTTGTCCTTTTGGGAGTGTTTGTTTCATGGTTTCAGGGTTTTATGGTTGGTTCGCTTGGGTATAATTATTATTGTTCATGTAAAATGTAATAAAAACAAAAGAAATTGAATAATATGGTATTAATTTATTTCCAAAAATTTATATGGTACCATATATAATTTTAATTTTTGACATGAGGATCATTCATTATATAAAATCATGATAAAAATGCTTTTTTTATTTTGGCGTTTTATTTACAACCATAACGAATTAGTATTATTTTATTTAATAATGTGTTTATATAATAGTTACAGAATATTAAATATGTTTTAATACATATATTATAATTTTTTTTCATTATAAAAATTTCTTATGACTAACTTTGATGGTGGAATGAAAAATATAAACTTGTTATCCAAGAAGGTAGTAAATTGACAACTCATAGATGTTGTTTTCATTTTTAGAACAAAAAGTTATGAGAAGATATTTTTTTGACAAAAAAGTTTGTGAGAAGATATTTAATGATGGATATTAGAGTAAAAAAATAGAATTAAAATATATATTTATATATATATGATATTGGGGTTAACATATTACTTTTTATAGGGGAGGTGAGGGAAGGATAATAATATTTAAAAAACTAAAAGTGAAATATGGAGGGTTTTACCTCTTCAGTGACCTCTCTTTGAGAACCTCCTTATGATACTTGGAAATGTTCTTTTGGTGAGACTAGAAAGTGTAGAACACAGGTAATAGAATTCAGAGATTAATTAGGAATAATTTATGAAATATTCAATGCTTATAATTTTTGAGGAGTAGAGGGGGTGATGGTGGAATGTATAGTGGGAGGAGAGATGTGTTTTGGATTATTTTATTCATTTGTTTTTTATTTTGGATCAAGAATTTCAATAGTGTTAATTATTATAACTAATTATAGTATCTAGAGAATATGAGTTAGATATAATGGCCACTTATATCATCAATGTATCAACCATGACTCTAAAATTAATTTATTTACTTATAATGATAAATGTCGTAAATTACCATATTTTACTATTCACTAAAAATTCAACAATTTTAGAAAAATCTCATACATTCACCCTAACAATCTTTCAACATTTATATTTAAAAGTCAGACTCCATTTTATGAAAAGAAGTTTTTAAATTTGAGAAATTTTATTTTTAATTTAAATAGTCATTTATTCAAAAAATACTGATTTTAAAATTATAATATATTTTGTGACACATAATAAATATTTAAGGTCTCACAACATTAACTTATAATAATAAGATATTAAAAAATTACAAAATGAATATTTTTCATGGAAATACAATTTCTTTTAAATCATTATATTAATTATAAAATTTTAAATAAACATATATATTTTACAAAAAATACCAATATTTAATTTACTATTCCAAAACATTAATTTACTTATTCCTTGATATAAATATATTCTATTTCATTTATTAGATACCTAAATTTTATTTATTATTTGATTGTAAAGGTTTCTATTCTATTGGATAGTTTAATATTTGTAATGGTCACAATATTATTCCAACAATAAAGTTATTATTCAATTGGTTTGGTTCCTTAATATCTATAAATACCTCTTTTTTAATTATTAATTAAGGAAAATAATGTTTGTGTTAGGTTATCTATGTTATGTACGTGTTTTATACTATATAACATAATTATAATGAGGTTCATTTGATTGATAAAAAATTTTATTTTTTACATCCATCATTATATGTCTGGATATAATGTAAATCCATTTTCAATACCTTTTTATGAATTTTCATAAAATATATTCTTTCTCATTTCTTAAATATATTTTCCTCAAAAATTTAATTCCACTTTAATTTCTATAAATGAAATTTTTTATGGGGAAACTTCTTCTATTTTAGTGGTAAATCAAACTCATCATCTTCTTCATTATATATCATTAGATGGAAATAATATATATCTTGAATCACTACACAAGGTAAACAATCTAGAAGTTGATTTCCCTAAATAATTCATTTATATTTTTTAAACTTCATTGGGATTAGGGATAAGAAATAATCATTAGAAGCATATTTAATTTCAACCTCTTCAACTTTATTCTTCTCAAACTATTTAAATCTTAATTCATTAAATAAATATTATAATGATCTCTCTTGATTCATCATTAATGAACACACAACCATATTGATATGTAAGTGGTGAATATTCATCTATTTAAGGTTTATATATTCATGTTATAAAAATGTTTTATTATACATTATCGGTCAAATCCATTTAATCTTTTTCACAATATTATAATCAAATATCTCATTATCATGTACTCATATTACACCATCCTCTTCATTATGATTTTTAAATAATCTCTACAAAGTTTCACATGAATTATTCATCAGATCATTCAATTTATATTTTAATTTCGTCAAATTTTATTATTTGACTTTTTTTATATCCTTATAGATGACTTAGTGTTTATCTAAAACTTATACTAATATAGTAAATTCTATCAAATTCATATATATTTGGTTATACAATGAACTTAAAAATAAATTTTGATCCTTGGCATCATCCTTCGAGGAATTATTATAAATTTTTAACACTGATCATCAAATTGGACCACTTTCTTATATCCCATGAATTGATATGGCGTATATATAAAATAAGGTTAATCCCTTTTAATTCAAAGTATTTTACAAGATATTAGCATTCCATCTAAATATTCAATAAATAATCAGTTGCTCTGATACCACTTATTGTGTATTGTGGTCCTACTAAACACCTTAATAATGGGTGAATTAAGGCAATGTAATTTTTTTATTAAACCTTATTGAATCTATTATTTTTATTTTAACGTAAAACTTTATTATATTTTAGTAGGATCAACCAAGTGGAAAAAATAATAAAGAATATGGACACATGATTTTAAATGGTTATCCTTAAATAGACTAGATCAAAGGATTGCATAACAACATTTGTTTTGTTATAAAAATTACAAAACACTTCAATATCATGTGATTATATAAATTAGAAATTCATAAAATCCCATTCATGGAAAAAAAATCTTATCATCTTCCACACAATTCTGTTAATATGATTTAGATTTATTCAATCAATATCTTGGTCATTCTTAGAAGACATAAATAAATGTTTCAACACACAAAAACATGGGTGTTCTCTATAATACTATATTTATCAATTCAATATTTTAAATTATATATTGTTTATATTTTATGATTCTATCAAAGTATTTAAATTTATTTAATATACTTATCATTTTAATTATGATTACATATATTCAATAAAAGTACCCTTATAATATATTATGTTTCTAATTCTTAAAAAATACACTCTCTCATTTACTAGGATAGTTATCACCTATGTTTCTTAATGTTCACACTTATTATCCATTATCAACCAAATTTGAAATTTAAATACAAAAATTAATAAAAATATGGTAACATCAACTTCAATTACAACCCTTATATTTTTTCTCATTTTTTCATCATAAAATAAATTTTAAAAAGTAGTTATGGGTTTCAAAAATAACCACAAAAAAATTAGGAGTATTTTACATCATTATTTTAGTTATAATTATTTATGAACTAGAATCATTAAACATACTACTAATTCATGCCATGATAGTTCATTTTCACATTAAAATCCTTTAATTTAATCATAATTAATTATATAACATAAGAATTTGTAGTATATACTATATTTCAACTAATAAGACAATTTGAGATTGAAAATTCACATCCCTATCTGATATTCAGGATAGGTTGTCAGGACACAAAGAATATACCCTGTAATACATTAAATTACTTAAAAAATGAAATAACATTAACTTAAGAAACAATAAAATATACTCCAGGCGATTTCATTGTGTGGACTTCCTTCTATAGAATGCACATTACATTCCCTAATCGATTTAAATAATCTTGAACATCTTTCATCTCATGAAAGTTAATCCATATTGTGTTTATAAAAATTCAAAACCATTGAATTCTAATTGATTATCATTTAAATAATTAACTTTTATATTATGGTGTGAACCAATAATATCTAAATTGAGAAAAGTAAAACATCTTTTACATTTATAAAAATTTCATATGAATTTTAGAAATCTTATGAAAACTCTTTTCATTGTGAGAATCATGAATTCATGGAACCTAGAGACCTTAAAAACATGTCCATTTACTATTTAAGTATAATTAATTTCCTTACCTTTTGTTCCATGTCTTTTATAAACCTTAAAAAGGTATTCATTTAATCATATGAAAAATTACATTTCCATTTTTCATTATCTAAAACACCTTAAGGGTGTGAAAATTGCATTTATATAGAAATATAAATCAGTTTAAAAAATAATACTATTTATTTAGTTATCTTCCACCAACATTAAGTAAAATCATGTGTCTTTCACATAACTTCATATAACCCCCCAGAAACAAACACTCAAATCCACTGCTAATTTTTTTTATTTACATACTATATTTAACATCAACTGAAGATACCCAAACATAAAATTATATAATTAAATTTTCAAAACAAATACTAAGACTCCTATATCTCAAATATCTCATTTGTTTTTAATGTTATAGAATATGTAAGAAATCATTTACATTAAAAACCCATGTTTTTTTATAAAATTTCCATTTCCTTCAATATAACAAGAATTAATTATTTTTTATAACTACTTCGACATATCCCAAAAATTCTCCACACATGATACCCATTAAGACACATGATAATTATTTCTTATTTTCATATCTTTGGGGAGTAGAAACATAATAACCATAAAATCAAATTCTCATTAAGGTTAAACATAACCATGAATAATCTTAGATCATAAGTGAGTATACGATGATCATATGGGTATGACAACATAATCAATGTGAATATATATAACATAAGATATTATTACCCAAAAAAATGCAATGTATATATATTTAATATTCTTATTTTTATAATTAGATTGAATAATCATATAATAAATCATAAAAGAATAATCTTGAATATTACACTGGAAAATAAGAGAACTCATTAAAGAAAAATATTTTATTTAAAGAAAAAGAACTACTCTATATAAGATCATAAAAATTACTTAATCATGAAATATTTTTTTAACAAATTATTTCCATTTTACATCACATCATCCATAGAACTAAAATATAGGTACTTTAGGATATTATCTTCAAAACACTCGTAAAATTACCCTTACAAATAGAATATCCAAATCAGTTAATTCAAAAATATATTACCTTGAGAAAAAATTATTACCCAATTTATTAGAGGGATATATTTTACCCACCTATCATTATATAAAATTTTCCTAAACTATAACATTAATAAAAAACCAATTACCATAAAAATTCTTCATAAAACTCATAAAAGCATTCACTATTACATGGTATCCAAGATAAACTATATAAAAATGGGTTTGAGTAAAATTTCCTTAAAAATATAAAATAATACATCCAAATAAATTTGGTGAATTCAATAAATATAACATATCCATAGTGAAGCAGAAAAATTATTTAAAATATGTTATCATAGATGAAAAAACATTATTAAAAGTATTAGAATAATTCTTTAAAAAATTTGTTTAAATATCCTTATTATTTTTGTAACTTTTAAAAAATATGAATTCAAAATAAAATTGGAATGGTATTTTCATTGAAAAAAACATAGAAACTTTTAAATTAATGTTGATAATGGAATTTTTTTTTGATGGATGTAAAATCATTGATATTTTATATGTCAAAAAAAATTATTTTCAAAATTATATAAAGATATTCAAAAGTGATTCATACCAAAAAATACTTAATGATTTTTCATTTAATAATTTGTAAAGAAAATGAAATTTATTAAAAAATATCTCTATAAAACATTTATGTATATTTAAGAACATTCATAAAACCATTTTAATATCATGTGTAGGAAGATAAAAAGTTTGAAACATTTAAAATAGGTTTTTAAAGAAAAAGATATCATGGAACTTAAAATAAAAACCTAATTTGTAATAAATAATGAGAGAAGAATATAAAATTACATAAGAGTAAGATATTCATGATATTATATGTAAAATTAGAATTATATGGACTATAAAATGAATATAGGTGAGTCAATTTAGAAATATCTCCAAGAAATATGATTGAGATGAAAGACCCTTACAATATTAGTAAAGCTTGAATACAAAGGAAATTGAAAGGATGAAAAAATATTTTATATAAATCCCATAATTTCCATGAAATAAGGTGTCAAAATATATTAATTTTACATTAATTATGATATATATAATAAATCAGGGTACACAACATGAAAAAAGTCCAAATAATTTGAATTGAGACCAAGAAACACTTATAATGTTCAAAAAAAGTATCTAGGAATCCACAAAAGCAAAGATTTTGTGGGAAAATCGTAATTCACATTAAAAATTTGGAAATAAAATATAAAATATCAGTAGACATATAACACATATTCTTTGAATAACATAGCCAATGATGAAGTGATATATCATTGTGAAAGTAAATTAAGTTTGAAATCCCATTAACATTGACTTACACATAGTCAAAAAAATTATAAAATTATTTATAATAAATTTATAAATTTTATAAATTTTTTAAGAGATGATTCCCTGGTCAATGACCATGACACCAATTAATATATTAAAAAAATAGGGTATTACGAAATTCTAAAAGACAGAATCTTTTTACAATCATTATCTTAAATCAAAAGATTACCATAAATAAAGAAAAATGGACATGTTATATCCTAGTTAACTCTCTAATTAGAAAAACCATCCCCCTGGATATTGGCATAAAAAAAGGTATGATAGATAATGTAACTAATATCAAGGTGTGATTGAATATACTTCATCCACCGGGTTGTAAGTAGACAAGAAAGATACACTACTCCATTCCAAATGGATTGCACAATAGTGGTTGAATCACTTTAAATGCAAATATTATTCCGACACTATTTCTTTGAAAAGTAAACATTATTGATCACAATCATCATTTCAGATTCTAGGGGATGAAGTTATTTCACAGATGCCATAGAAATGACTAAGGCATTGCCCATGGTGGTCTCTAAAGATAGAACCACAACCCGAGGGACTTAGATTTCCTTTAGAGACATATTTCACAAGAACATCAATCCATCCTAGGAACAGGGCTTGCAGGAACACTCCAAATGTATGCCTATACTTATCATAGATTCTATCAATATGTATACATTGAAGAATCTCAAAGCCTCTGACAGAGTTGTCACAATAAGGCTTCTGAATCAAGGAAAATTCTTGAATGGAAATAATGATCCGCCCTTGACCTACATTTAGACTAAATGAGAAATTCTTATTAATGAGATCATTTTTATCAGACTATATCACATACAGAATCTCATAAATATCATCTATGAAAATATTTGGGATTTGCTGAGAGGTTTTAATTTCCACAGAAAGCTTCAATTGTTGGCTGAGAGAGTCAAGAGGAATCCATCTACATTCAAAAATGTCAAAAATATAGTTCCAAGGAGTAGAATTTGTAGCATAATACATGAACCAATGGTTAGTATCTTCTATATGTTGGTTACATATATTAAATTTAGAGTATTGTTTAATACCAAAATATAGAACATAAACATCAGTGGGGACTCAGTTTTGTGTAATACGCCAAACATGAGTAAAACATGAGTAAAACATGAGTGATTAATCCATGGATTATCAAAAAAAATTAACAAACTGAAATTTTTATCCAAAAATTGAAAGTAGTTATTTTAAAAAAAATTGAATCCAATAACACCATTATGATATGATTCCCGAATAAAAATTCATCTAAGTTGGAACGTGGATAATTATCAATGACATGAATAATGTTGTTAGGAAGGTTAGTGGTATGAGAATTTAACACCTCCCTGATAGTACAATTAGTTTTTTGGTAAATTATTTGGAGAAAACATGGAGATTAAATGTGTACCGGTCCAGTTGTCTACCCAAAAAATCATGTAAGAGTAATTTATAACCATCCATATAGAGTTAATCTTGATGTTGGCAGAAGCATGTCTAATGGATGTCCGAATAGAAGAGCTAATATATTTTTAATTTCTTTTCTTTTACTTGTCATGGAATCATTTTTTTAGAAATAAAATGGTGTGTGGGCCAGTGTGAAAGAGGTTCCAAGTTAGTCTGGCTTGTATGGACTCATTGAAAATCAATGTTTATGTGTTAAATATCATTTTCCAAATATGTTTTGATCATGTGGCTTCCACCATTAAAACATGGATATGGTTTCATAATTTCAAAAAAATTCATGAAGAATATATATATATATATATATATAATATAACTTCTATGTTCCATGGATATATAATTTAAATTAAAGTGATGATTCACATGGAGAAATTAAAAATTCAATTTTCGAAACGATTAGATTTCATAAAAAGTGGATATTAAAAACCAATACACCCACACACAGATATATATAAATAACCATAAATAGATCATTATTACCAAATATTAATATCATTTAACAATCCTATATCATTCATTACATAAGGTTTATGACAATGTTCTTGTATATGGTATAAATGACCAAAAAAAGAATAAAGCATAATGGTAAGAACATATTATTTTAAAATGATAATATCAATTTTACATCACCTTAACATTTTCATAAACATAATATATATTAATATATATAATTATAATTTAAATAAATATCCATGTATAGAATTATTGAAAAATTAAACACATCTTACATATACGTGGTACTCAACACCTATACTTTTGCATCATTTCGATTTTTCAACTGATGGGAGTGAAGGAATTTAGATAAAAAAAATTCATTATGAAATAATAATAATATACTTTATATCATATATTATTAGTAAATATATCTAGATAAATTTTGATTTTTTAAAGAGATTAAAAATTAATTATATCACTTCATGAAAGTGGTAGTCTACATGTATTCTCAAGCAATGTTTTAATTTTCAATTGGACAGAAAAGAGGTAAAAATAGTTTTTTAATCAATAAAATTAATTTAAAATATATTATAGATAATGATTTCAATATATTTTGATGTCTAGAATATATTTTAATTAGTTATAAGAATAAATAAAAATTAATGAACTTACTTAACGCTTATACCTCTTCCCTGGAAGTTTTTCATTGATAAACCCCTAAGGATTCATTGATTGGACTTTTGGGAAGAGCACAAAATCTAATACATGGATAAGGATATTTGAAAGGTATTCTTTCCAGACTTCAACTGCATAAACCCAAAGCTAATTGTTATATTACTTTACAAGTATATAATACAATAGTTATTTTATCCATATTTTTAGTAATCCTAGAAGACGATATATATATATATATATTACAATTGAAAACATACGATACAAAAATTAAAAAATTATGTGAAAATTATTATCAATTCCATTTTATCCATAAATGATTTATATATTTCTCCTCTATGTTTAAGGGGGGAAAATAACAATATTTCTAGAAACTTAGAGTGGAGTAACATACAATGACAACTATCATAACATAAACATTAATCATGTGATGTTGTAGGAATAAATAACAAATAAAAAACCATAATCAACTAATACTAATTGAATTTTCTATCCCAAATAATAAATTAAAACATTTGTAATTATAATAATTAATATCATACTGATGTAATATATAATATAACACAAAATAACATGATATTAAGGCCTTTTGGAAAGAAACTATACTGATTTGGGGAGAGGTACACACCAAAACCAAAGTTTTTTTTGTCTAATGAGACCTGTTGATTCATTATGGGGATATATAATTATAGTCCCCACCCATAAAATTAATATTTTTAACACATTAACCATAAGAGTAAACAAAAAATTGCATGGAATTCCGTAAAGAACATTTTTTTATAAGAAAATCACTATTTATACAATGAAAAATAAGTAAATTAAATACTTACCATTAAATGGAATGATGTTGATGTCAATGAGAATATCTCTTAATTAAATTTGATGTTATATGGTATCAGAAATGTTATAGGGAATACCCTTTTAAATGAAATATTATGGGTAGTGTAATTCTACTGTGTTTGGTTATCCATAGAAGATAATAAATGGGTTTAATAGTTTTAATTGGTATGATACCAAGGAAATAGTAGTGAAAATCATCCCTTGTGGTTCCTAAATAGAATGTTAATATTCCAAATAATATAACCCATGAGTTTCTAGCCCAATGTGTGGTCTCAATGTAACTAATAATGAATCAAGGTGATAGTTGAGTCAATTATCAACCAACCATTTTTGTGGTGATTATCCCTAAGTTCATTTGAGCCATAGTCACATTAACCTTCTAGTATCTCGATAGAGATCCCATTTCTAGAAGAACAATACACTCTTTACTTTTACATATTTTATTTGGGATTATATTGGCTTATAAAAATAGTTTAATGAGAGAAAATATCATTATCAATATATAAACTGTGTGTTGATTCCATATAATTATAAAAATTATTAAATTATAATAAAGGATTGAAATTAAAAATGATGTGGTGGAATTAAAAAACGTATGTCAAAATCATAACAGCATAGGATAAAGGAAATAAATAGAGTGGTCACATAGCCTTACATTTACAAAATATAAAATGGGAGATCATCCTATGAAATTATAGTAAAATAAGTATGTGTAAATTCTATTATAACGAATTAATTTTAATTAAAAATGATAGAGATAGATTGGATAACCAAAAATTTCTATATAGATTCTTAAATCGTAAGAGGACTCCATTGAACATTATTAAAACCTTGGGAGAGATTCAATAATGTCAAGGGAATCAAGGTTCATGATAAATGCCTTTCTGGTGGAGTGTGATTCTATAATGGGCGGGGGGGGGGGGGGGGGTGCCCTCCATTTATAGGATAAAATTATACTTTTTTCATGAAAACTAATGTTGGTTAAGGGGTAGGAATGAAATCACAAGTGATTTAAGTAGGTTATGTGAGTTTGGTGATTTATGTGAATAAGTGGTAGGTTAAACATGTGGGTATGACTTTACTACCGAAAAAAGGCTCTATATATGGTTTATAATACCATTGAATTATTAAAAATTTGAGATCCTCCATTTACCCATTTTAATAATTTTTAATCATTCTTAAAATTTTACCATGGAAATTAATCAGTTACTATAAATATAATATGACCCTTATTACCACATTTTAACAATATAAATCTAAACATCCACTCAATTTAATCAAATATAATTTATAAATTTAAAAAAATGAAAATGAAAATTAATAAATAAGATATAAGAAAAACCTTTTTTATAGGAAAGTGTATTTTTATACGTTAAGTGTTTCCTATTATTATTTCCTATTAATTTTTAATCGAATGAGTTTTTCTGTATTTTTGAATATATTAAAAAAATTATATTATAGTCATAATATAAAATATATTAATTTAGTTTTTTGAAGAATTTTATAAAACTCTTATAAAATTAATTCTTTAAAAACAACAATTTTACTTTTACCATGGTAGATAATATTTAATCTGCATTATTTACCTATAAAAATAAGAAAATATTTTAAATATTATATAATTTTGCACTATTGATTAAAAATTTAAATTCCATTTTATTATATAAAATTAATATGTTTAAGGAAAATTAATTTTAAAATTAACACACATAAACCAATTTTTGAGAAAAAAATTATTTTTAAGACTAAAAATTATGTTCAGGACAAAATTATAAATGATTTCATTTTTCAAGAAATAAATTGTTTTATAATAAAATTAAAAATAATTTTAATTTTATGTTTTTCTAATTAAATCCAAAATAAAAATTTACCAAACATATATTAATTTAAAATAAAAGACCAAATAAATTTTCTTTTATTATAAAATATTACATATGTTCATAAAAAGTTATACATAAGTATTATAAATTAATAATATTATTTAAAACAAATATAATTTTACTCCTTAAACACATATTTTATCATTTAAAAAGTTTAATAATCATATTTTTCATTTTTATATATTTATAAATTCAAAAAATATTAATTTTTTGGAAAAAAATTATATTCCACTAGTCACTTAAAATCATCTATTTTGGAAAAAATAATAAATTATTCTTAATCTAATATATTTATGATGATTTTAAAAATGAATTTTATTTAATTAAAATCAAATTTAGTTTCTATAAATTGGACTTCTAAATCTACTAATGAGTAAAGTCTCATTAGAGTGTGTATTGTTAGATACTTTAGGTTATAGTGTTTACATTATATAGTAGCATCTTGGTTATTATATCCACTACGGATATTCACTAATTGAGGTTTATAATTACACAATTGAGGTTTATAATTACACAACACATTCTCTATAGTTTCATGAATCTAGGAAGGCTCTTCATTATAATAAATTTTTTGCTCTAACTTTGACCTACCAAATTTGAGGACATGAAATGAATCTATAATTAACGTCCAAATTAATGAAACATAGAACTAGTTGAGAATTTTAGAACGGTTGGGAGACATAGCCAATCGGTAAGCTAAATATCAAATTATGTCTAGTATTTCTACATACCAAATTTATATTTGTTTTAATGTCTACTTTTTAAAAAAATTACTAATCTTTTTCATTAGTAAACCATTAGGATTAAAAGATCCCCTCCTTGAGATTCCATTTATTTTGGTTGATTATGAGTATATCTCTTTTGTCTTCTCTAGGTTTCTTTAATATGATCTTGAATAGTACATACATTAATAGAAATCTCCTCCATAATATTTGGTCCAATTATCTTTATTTCAGCAACTTATTCCAAACAAATTGTAGTATGACACATCTTCCCATATGATTCTTTGTATGGTTTTATATAGATGCTCAAATATAATCTATTATTGTATGAAAATTCCACCAAAGTTAGATACTAATGACACATACATTAGAAGTCAAGGGTACATGATTTCATCTTGTCTTCCAATGTTTTGAAACTCTTTTCGGACTACTCATATTTTTAGGGATGATAGGTGGTTCCTAAATGTTTCTTAATGTATATATTTCTTTTAAGAATCTCATAGAATTTTGATGTGAATCAAGTATCCTGATCAAATGCAATTGGTAGAGGTTTCTCATGAATCCTTATGATTCCATTAATATATATCAATTAAAAAAACTCAAGGGGTGGGTCTACACTTATTACTAATATATGATCTAAATTTATAATGTGATAAAAAATGGTACCTTCAATGTAATATTCCATGGAGACATCAAAATAATAATGAAAATGTTCATTATAATAATATCACACTTTAAAAAAGATATAGGTAGAGATTTCATTGCATCCTTAGGATGACATATTTTTGCCTTTACTTATTAAAATACTTTGCATCAAGACAGACAATCCACAATTTATTTCTTCATAGCATCCCACCAAAAATATTATCTTAAATACCTATATATATATATTTGTGCGACCATGCATCATAGAGAAATTTTTCCTATGTTTATGATATAATATTTCCCCATTTAACTTTGGTATGTATGGTACACATAAAATCTTTAGAAACATAAAGATTCCAAATCTATATATGAATTGTATCAATTAATGAATATTTACCACAATAATATTCCTTTGTAAGTATTTATTATCCTACAAGGACATCTATATATATTCTAGTGAGGATAGTTTAACAATTGATTTTAAAATTAATTATGTATCCCATTTCCTAAAAATCGCCATATCCATATTTACAAGATCTCTATATATAAGATCCCTGTTAATCCTTATCAAGTTAATAATTTCATGATCCCTCCAAATAATTTCATTAGGAAACATATTTTAGTTCTTGGGGTGGTAGTTTATTGAGAAATTGTTTTCCTTGACTAGTTACAAGTATCTTATTTTCCTTATGATATGTTTCTTTAATGAGAATATAAACATCAAAATCTTTTGGTCCATATATATATATCACATCATTCACCATATAGGGAGTGTCATTACATTTTCAAATGAAATATTATGTCTTCTCAATTATGTTTTGTAATGGTATTGTTTTATTCATGTATTTTTAATTTCAATGATGCATTGGAAGCCATCCTATCATTCTACATAAGGATACATCCAAGTACTCCCTACTATGCATCAAATTGTATTCAAAATAATTTTTTATTGGATGGCAATGTTAATATTGTTCAATAAATCACTATCATCTATATCTCTGCAAATCATTCCTCACATTACCTAGACCATGTGACTTTAACCCCTTTACATGTTAACTAGGTTAACTGGTTCGACCACTAGGAAGAATCTTGAAAATATCACCAATAGTAACCTATTAAACCCATGAAACTTCTGATCCCAGTTACGTTCAATGGTTTTGGATATTATTTTACTACCTTTTTCTTTATAGAGTCAATATATATTCTATCTATAACAAAAATATGGACAATGATAAGAAAATTCATTTATCCAAAATTTTGATGTACTATATTTTCTAAATAATTACTTCGTTCTATGGCTCTCCAGAATTATTTGTTGATTAATATTATGCTCTTCATAACTCTTAGATTATTTAATTTCTTCATCAATTAAAACCATGAAAAAATTATCATGATAATCAATGAATACTTTATTCATCAAATCCATAATTACAAAAGGTCCATTATTTAATCCAGAGGGTATTACTATAAACTCTTTATTTCCATACATTGCTCAAAAATCCATATTTGGAATATGTCCCTTATTTACTATTAACAAATGATAATTGAAGAAAATATTGATCATTGAAAAGTATTAGGCTCCTTGAATTTGGTAATATATGTAACATCCTTGTTCTAGAAGCCACCTAGAGGCACCCAATACCTGGTTGGTCACATGGCCTCAATCGCATTTCCCCGAATGACACAGTCTACTGACTAGTAGTGAGGGCCTTGGGTGTGATAGTGGGAAATCTATTCCCTCATTGGAAGAGTACACATCAGAAGTTAAAAGCACATACAATAGCGGAAATAGTATATATCCAACAAAAGTAAATAGTGGATGACTAAAATAATATACAACGAGAGCAAACATATATATGAAATGATGCATGATACATATGTCTAGGAAAGCAGCCAAACAGGTCACAATGCTGGTAATTCAAAAAGTGCTAAACCAAAGTACAAAAGAAAAGTAAACAAATAAACTCTCCAGCATCGCAAGCCACAGCTTGGTCCCATGCTCTCCAGATCCTCAGCAAGTCAAGTACCTAAAGTAGAAGGTCTCTTGACCTTATCTATACTTGCAATAATATAATCAATTTTGGCCCAAAATCATGACATAAATAGGTTGTGAGACTAAATCCAAGTAGGCAACCACCATGTGATATATTCCTAACAGTCAGTGAGTATATTGTAGTTAAAGTATAGTAAACAGTAAACAGTCAATAGTAAATAGTAAAGTACTCACCAGTAAACAATCCACAGTTCAATCAAGCAATAGTGAAGCAAACAGCTAACCACAAGCAGGTAACCCTCTGGGAAGTACTCAGAGACGTCCCCTCTGGTCCCAACTAAAAAGTATAGACAACCCTATGGGCAACACACTCGGTCTAACCCCTCTAGTTATATATTGTAATTTAATAAAGACTATTTGAGGAAGCACACATAGACTATCCCCTTATAGTCAAAGTAAATCAAGACTCTCTGAGGAAGCTCACAAAGTCTATTCCCTGCATAGTCTAAGGTACTCAAGGAATCTCTAAGGAAGCTCACAAGTCAATTCCCCTTATAACCCTATGGTCTTGGACTCTCTGAGGAAGCTCACTCAGTCAATTCCCCTTATATCCCATGTCGTTCAATTTAAATACAAACTCTCTAAGGAAGCTCAAGCATCCTCTCCCCTTTTAGTCTAATGCAATCAAGCACTCTCTGAGGATGCTCACTCGGTCAATCCCCCCTTATAGCCAAAAGTGCTCAAAGACTCTATGAGGAAGCACATCCGGTCAATTCCCCCTATAGTCTAATACACCATGTTCTAACGGACCTGTGTATGTCAACGAGCATAATAGAGAAATACAACCAAATTAAAACTAGAGAACTACTTGGCTAAAAAGTCTACAGCAGATCAAGCATGTCAGAAATACAAACACTCCATCCTACAGCAACAGGCAAGGAATCAGGCAAAGCAGCTAAAAGCTGAATAGGACGATACGAGCATAAACAGAACATACATGGGAAAGGCATATCCAAAGCATAACAATAAACCCTATTCTTATCCAATATCCTCTACACCGATATACAGGAATTGTAGGAAAACAATAGTGGTAAAATAATAAACACGCAATACCCTGTTCAAGGGTATTGGGAGAATTTGCACATAAAACTCAATGACATCAAAAATACAGTTTATATATAATATTTATAATATTTATAACATAGTTACCCCTTATATTCAATATATCTATATTTACTATTTTTGAATTCCATACCATAGGTGATATGATAACGTGGCTCATGTGTGCGACAAACTATCATCTTGCGAAGCTATACGAAGCATTTTTCACTAATAAGTTTCATGGAAGGTAATAAGGGTAACTATAATTAATATATATATGAAATAAATTACATATTTATACAATTAATTAAATAATTATCTTTCTTCTAATATAATATACCATTTTCTTTATACCAGTCCACACACTAAAAAAGGGATAATCTCATTCATGGATGTGTAGACTATCGCCTCCTCAAAGCGATATGATTCTTCTTATTTCCATACTGAAATAAAAAGAGTGATATAAATAAGAATATATAATGAAATAATAATTAATTTATGATGTAATTATAATTCATTGGATGTAAATTTTACTTATCTTCTTTTCATAATGATCATTTGAAAAAACACTTCCACAAAACAGGGCAAGGGAAGCACATCCTTTTATTAACGCTAAATAGAAAGTGACCATAATGGGGTGGGCATTTATTAGTGCAAGCTAAATGTACTAATAAATATAGCCTTTATCAGTGATATTAAAATTGCTGATTATGGTGTACCCTTTATCAGCACTTTTCTCACCACTAATAAAGGGTACATTTATCAATGCCATTATTATCACTGATAAAAGTTTATAATAAAAAATATTATTAATTTATATAGAATTATTATATTTATATTCAAAAATAATATTTATTTGTATAAATTAAATAAAAAAACTCAATTTTATAATTAATATATATTTCTCAATAATTCAAATATATATATATATATAATGTTTTAAATGAAAAAAGAATTTCAAAGACTATAAATAAAAAAATATATATATATGTATGTATATATATATATATAATTAAATAATTTAAATATTAGAAAAAATTACATTAAATAATAAATATATTTATTATATTTATAATATTTAATATATTTTTTAGATTTTTTACATTTATTATATTTTTTAGAGATTTTTTAGATTTATGTTTATTAGATTTATATTTATTAGATTTATATTTATTAGATTTATTTGATTAATTATTTGGATTTATTAGATTTGCTGGATTAATTTATTATATTAATTTTATTAATTATATTTATTATATTTAATACATTTATTTTTTTTATAAATATATAATACTTTTTTAATATATATATTTATAATTAAAATTATTGAATATATATATGTTTTACAATGAATTTGGTCAATGAATATATTGATCATGCTTATATGTTTTGTATCATGCATTAATGTTTATTTATAAATTACATCACATTGTCCATTGATGTGATATATCAATTAATTCATAATGTTACCTATATGAACTATATATGTTCTAAAAATGTACTTATAAAATTATATTAAATATATTTAAATAATAAATATATTTTATAATATTTTCAATCATGTATATAAATACTTTTCAAATACATTTGTAATTATAATTATTACTATATATATAAATAATTATAAAATTATACATGTAATATTATAATTATATATATATACATTAAAAATTATATAATTTTTTTTATAAATATATACTATTTATAGTTATAATTATAACTATAAATATATATATATATATATGTAAATAATTGTAAAATGATAATAAATATATTTATTATACTACTTATAATGTTATAAATATATAATTAAATAGATATATTTATAAATATATACAAATATTTATAAATAAATACAAATAAATTTATATTTATATAAATAATTATCAATTTATAAAAAATATATTTTTTATTTAAAATATAATTTGTTATATATAATTAGATTAATATATATGTATAAATATATTTAAAAATATTTATACAAATATAGTTTAATAAATACAAATGTTATTTATAGTCATAAATAAATATAGATATATTTAAATAATTTTAAAATCATAATAAATATTATATATATATATGTATTTAAAAAATTATAAATATTAGATATATAAATATGTTATAATTTTATAATTATTTAAATAAATAAATATATGTTTATTTATAATTATATTTATAAATAAATATATATTTCATATACATATTTATAAAATTAAAAAATATATATATATATATATAATATTTTAACTATATAAAATTTATATATTTATTTTTTATATTTATATGATTATAAATAAAATAATTATATTGCTTATAAATTTATAATTACTTAAATTATAATTTTATATGTTTAAATAAATTTTTTTTTGTAGTTATAATTATTAATAAATATATATATTCTAAATATCATTATAAATAAATATATAATAATATTAATAAATTATTAAAAGTATTACTTTATCTGTTCTTTTTTAACGCTAATAAATATGGCCTTTAGGAGCTCTAAAAAGAGATGACAAAAATTGCCTTTATCTGTGCTATAATTTTAGATATGATAAATATGTGTTTTATTAGTGAAGATAAAGGTATGTTTTATCAGTGCTTTTTTATTTTAGCACCGATAAAACATACCGTTATCAGAGATTGTAACTAGTACTGGAATGGTTCCAACAGGTTTTATAAATGAACCCTATAGGATCCTCCTCCCTTCGACCCTTTCAAGCCTACGAGGAAGATGACCCATGTGTCATCGAGCCCTCTTTCATCGCGACCCCTCCTCCTCCTCCTCCACCACTGCTGCCACCTCCTCCTTCTCCACTGAGGCCACTAACTCATCCTCCTCCGTCGTTGCCAATTCCTCCACTTCCTCTTCCTCCTCCTATGCCTCCTTAACCTCCTCCTCCTTGCACGACCCCCTTGTCCACCTGACATGCTCCGACGTTCCCTCTTCATCCGATGACCATCCTGATATCCTCCTCTACAATGCACAGATTCCCCTCATCGATTCTATATTGTGGTTTCCCTAGGTTCCATTGGGTGTGTAGGGTTTGGTTGAAGCCTTTTGGTTAGGGTTTATGTGTGATGGGTTTCCTTGGGTTGTTAGGGTGTGTGGAGGGTCCACAATTTCTTGTTCTCCCATCTATTGAAGTATCGTCACATTTACACACATCTTTCATAGGTGAATCCAGGTTTTCCTTTCCGATTATGTTCATTTTATGGTTGAATGTTTTTATTTAAATATTTGACCTGATTTCTAGTTTCAAAATACACTTGGTTAATCTACTAAAGTGTTTTCAAGTTATTTGGTTTTGTTAAAAATAGTTTTGAATTATTTTTCATTGGTCATGTTTATGTGTGCTTATGTAAATTGTGTTTAGTGGATGTCAAATGTTGTTTTGAAAATGTTTTCAACATGACAAGCATCATCGTATTACTCTTGAATAGCTTATTATGGTGTTTTTTATTTTGTCTAATTTGTTTTTATCCCTTTATAAAATTTTTAATAAATTGTCTGGTTTGTTTATAATAAAATTATTTATAAATTGGTTTTCCTGCTATATGAAATTGTTTATAAATTTATTTATTTTTTTATATAATTTCTAGTAAACTATTTTGGTTACTTATAGAATTATTAATTCATTTTTTGGCCTTCAATTTTTTTTTTCATAAACTGGTTAGCTTGTTATAAATTTTTTTATAAATTGGTTGTGTTATTTATAAAATTGTGTATAAATTGTTTGGTTTATTTGTACAATTGTTGATTAATTGTTTGGTTTTTTATAAATGTGTTTTCATTTTATAGGTTTGATGGGTTTTATGGAAATGATTTGGTGTGTGTTTGGAAAGGATAATGTCCCTTTTGTAAACTGTGAAATGATTAAGTGAGTGTATGTTTGAAACTCAAGGGCCCATTTGGCACATTCATATTCTATGTGTGATTTAACTTGGCTTAAAAATGAATTTCGGAACCTTTTGGTAAATCCTTGGTGTAAAGGTCTATTTAGACATGTTTATGTAAAAGTGTAATTTGTTGTATTGTAAATGGTTATGTAATGTGTTTTGTTTTTCAATAGGAATTTTGTGGGTGGGGGTGGGGCACCGCTATCAAGATTATATTTTTTTTCTTGGATTTGTATGCCTTATTGTTGTGTGTTTTTTACATTGTGTCTCAAAGAATCTATCTGATTGTGGTTATTCATTTTTCCTCACAATAACCTTGTTATTAAATGACTTTCACTAAAATTTTAATCCACTAAAGGTGAGTATACTATATTTTTTCCAATTGACTCATCAATAATGTGTTCTCTTTAGATGTATCCCTTTATAGTAAACCACGTAAAATACTTTTTGTCATTATATGTATTCATTTGTGTTTGTTTGGTCGAGTGAACCATTAAAGGTGAAGGATTTATTATGTTCATTTAAATTAGTTAAAAATATCATATAAAAGGGCTTAACATCATCAAGATATAGGTTCTAAATATGAAACACCTAGATTCACCAATCATTTCATTGAGATCATTTTCAACATGGTCTTAACATATATGAATTCAATATGTTGGATTGGAATCATATAATTTTTCATTACAATCATGAAAAAAATCACATTCTCCATACCATGATTCACTTTACCTTGATAGAACACATTTACTTTGAAACATCCCTCCACCACATAGAGCATCAAACTCATCCATGCATATTTTTATTGAAATAATACCTAAAAAATAGTAGCAATACCCATTTTTGAAATTTATTAAGAAACTTTTCATATGATGTATCAATTATGAATATAATATATATACCATGTAATAGGATAAAATTTCATTTTTATAGAACACTAATTATCAATGTAAAAACTATTTCATATTAATCTTATCACTACTGAGATCCACTTAAAAATATCCTTTGTCAAGTCATATAATGAGATACTTCTAAAAACATAAACAACCCATAAATCATCAATATATTTTCCATATCTCTAGAGACACTAAGATCTTTCATACACACCCTAGAAATGAATCTACGTCTATCATGTTGAGCCTCAAAACGAACTCACCCCAAAAGAAAAATTAATTAGATCTCTAGTTTAGAATAGATGAAATACAATCATGGATTTATATAACCATCAGTAATTCACATTACATACAAAAAAACCATGTTTTGATGAAAGATCTAATTCCTATAACTTTATATTTCATTTTTCCTATGAATGTATGACATATATTAATGAAGCTATGTTTCTTCTTCAAAGCTATATGCAGTAATGTTATAGACCCTGTGAAATCTACCACTATGAAAAGAGTAATTTCCATCATATTATGTGAATTTTAAATGTTCTTAAAACTGACATTCTTTGATATGATGGTTCATTTGATGGTTCACATAGTGAGAGAGATTAGACTCTTTGGTCCTATACATTATAGATCGATTTACCCCATTGAATGATATATGAATATTTTGAAAGTGTATGCCAAAAATCGATATCGGCCAGAGGGTTTTATTGAAGATAGATATACTGTTGAGGACGCCATTGAATTCTTTACTGAATACCTATCTAGTGTGGAAATAATTGGCCAACCAAAATCTCATCACATAGGGTGGCTTGAGTGTGAAATAATTTATTTTAAGATATGTTGTCTTGATTATCGCTCAAATTTACCCTAGAGAAGAAGGTAAGACGGTCCTTGTATTTTAGCTTGGGTTATTGAATCCTCAGAAACCTAAGAAGAAACCTATAGAAACGTACATTCTATGGACTGTTTTTGGATATGAAGTGGCCAACTTGGGTTGATTTAATATTGGTTTAAATGATAACTAATAGATTTATGTGAATTCAATTTAAAATAATTAGTTGATCCAAGGTTATCGCTCGGGGTGGATTGGATGTATTTCCTTTTCAATGATTTCAATTTATTATATTTGAGATGGATTCATTTAAGAAGATAAAACTACATCATCACTTATAGGTTTAATACCTACACCCTTTAATAATAATCATCTATACACTTGAAGGATCAATGTTTTGAGCACTTCAAGGTAAAGGTTCGTATTAGTACATAAAGTGTGTGGCCTTAAATTCAACAAGGACGATGGAGTTTAAAAATCATCAAATAAAAATCTCAATTAAAGAAGTGATTATACATTAATGGGGTGATAAATAACATCTAATCTAGCCCCTTCCTACTCCCTTGGATCAACCCATAAGTGGGTTAGCCTTCCATTGATCCCATGGTTTCAATGGAAGTGGAAAGTAGACTCATGAGGGAGGAAATGAAGAAGTAAAGAAAACAACAAAAATAAAATGATCACTCCACCGTTGTGTGAATAATTTCACAAGGTTTGGTATGAATAAATTCACACATTGAGGAAATGGTATCAAATTGAGATATATAACAATAGAATAATAGGAGAAGAAGATCTTTTATTAAGAAACTAAAGTGAATTGAACAACTTACAAGGGAAACACAAATTTGAGACAACAAAAGCGCAATATAACATTACAATTGAACCAAGCACCAAATATTCCTCAATACTCCAACACCACTACCTTAAATAGGCATTTTTAATCCCTTAGGTCGATCCTCCAATAGTCCAAGTCTCCTAAATTAATTGTGGTAGGCCATAGGTGGGTGGAAAGTAAGGGAGAGTTGATTTTTCCACCCTTGACCCGAGGTGGCATCCAGCTTTTATTCACCGAAAAAACGCGTCTGGAAGACCTTAGAGATGGATGAATCAGAGTGGGCCATAGAAGAAGAAAATGGAGCTCAGGATTACGGATAACCTTCTGTAAAATTTGGGCCCATTTTGAGTTTTGGATTCCGAGATATGATCAAATTAGTCGGATATTTTTCTGGGATGCAGAATCTAGCCCAGAATTGAATCTCTAACTTGGGATGCCTCAATGACCACCATAGAGGCCGAATTAGCATTGTATAATGCAGAGTGATTTGTTCCTATACATTACTTGTAGCATCTCAAAAATTTGGGATTCATTGGGCCTGTATGATGGGCCCCACAGTCTCATAAGTGGACTGGTTTCCAATCTGCCTTCTCTTAGAATTGCTACCATTCATCTCCAAATATCATCATCATCATTTATGAATCATCCATTGATCCCTGAATGAAAAATGATCACATTTAAGTGAATATATAGTTACCAAAATATCAAATTAAAATATTTATAATTACATTCCATAGAATCAGATGACTCATTGGGTATAAATTGGTGTATGGAGTGCACAATTGATGAGAATGGATGTTCATAATGAAAATGCACTAACTCCGGACCATAATATCAAAAATGAATATTTAATACCATTAAAATGTAATTAAAATATATGTTTTTATTGGATAATCATGTCTCAATCAATATTATAGATTAGGAGTAGGCCCACATTTACATATTTTACAATAGTTCTGATGTTGTCCCATATGTTCAAACCCAAATAGAAATTCTAGGGAATTTGAATCTATATAGGGATGAAAATGGATATCAGATACACATAGTCTATAGTTTATAGGATGGTTTTGGGATCATATTTTTATGAAGTCAGAAAAAAATACAGACACAATTTCTTAACGACGTTGATGGCTAGTAGGAAGACAATGTGTGTATGTATTATCTTAAAACTGTTATGTAGTTAATAGTTATAAATTCTATACTAATGAAATTTATGAAGACATTACCAAGAAGAATAGTGTTGTAATACTTGTGTCTAAAGAAATGCATGTTTTCAGTTCTAGGTAAAAAAACTAATTTATGCGAATATGTCATACTTTGTCATCATCATAAAAATATGGGACTTTGATTATTCAAAATTCCATGTGCCGATTTTTCAATTCATGTGGCTTGAAAACATGACTGCTGTTAAAATAGATGAATTAGGATTCCTGAAAGTTGATTTCAGTAAGGAAGGGGAGAAAGGCTATCCGTTTATAATAAAATCATAGGCTGTACTAGTATTTTATGTTCCAGATCATGAAAACTGAAAATGGTCAATTATCCTGTTATCGACCAAAAAAACTAAAGGGTTAGATGAAAATTAAATGGAGGATGAACCTTTAATTTGGACTTCACAATAATTTCACAGCAGTCCCAATATTGAAGATGTTTTGTATGTCAGAGGATATCACAATGAAGGGATTTTCATAGCCGAGAGAGGGGTCAACTCTCTTCAGCCTTTAAAAAAAGAGATTTCAAAAGTCAGATTGTTTTTTCTTGTAATATATATTGTATTAACGTATGTTATTATCTATTTGTTGCAGCTTTTATGTAATATAAATTAAATGTTAAACCACTTCTGTTGATAATGACTTTTTCTCCTGCTGATGCGCCCAATCCCGAGGTAAAATAGGTCTCTCAACCTGTTACTTCTGGACCCAGTGTAGAGGAATAACATGTTTCTCAACCTTTTGTTACTGGTCCCAGTGCTGAGGTACAATAGGTTTCTCAACCTGTAGCTGCTGGTCCCAGAACTGATGCTAGCTCTTTAGGGTAACATAATGATGAGGTTGAAACTAAGGAAATGGTTGGAAATTAAACCCTCGCAGTGAAAAAAAAAAACCATAGCACCGCAGTTTGACAGTGGTAGACAAAATTATTAAGGAAAAAGAAAATGGAATCAAATTTGAGGTGGGATGGAATAATCAAGGCCATCATGTTAACCCCCACAAAATCCATGTTTAGTAGCTACATTGGAATTGTCACTTAGAAACATGGGTCGATTTATGTACAGTCGTTGCACCATGTCATCACCAGGACTATGACACTAATGTTGGAAGATATTACAGTAACATTATAATATAATTTCATTAATTTATTAAAATAAAATAAAATACTAACCCATTGATATAATCTTCATCATCCATTTCAGATTGAATTTATACTAGATGCCTTGCAAAAGGAATATGTATTAAGAGTTACATGAAGGATTCATAGGGGCTTCCTCAAAATTTAAAAAAAATATTATCTTAAATATGCTGAAGGGAATATCAAGGCATAACCACCTCCTTTTTATATAAACATGATATCCCAAGGAGCATGAGATGCATTTAATAGTCATTGTGCAGAGCTGACATTATAGGTACATTGTGTCTGGTAATACGTTCTTTTGACATTTCTTGTATTCATCACCTTTACTGATAGTTTTTTATTTAGGAAACAACAACTGAGTGATGAAAATAAGGAACGGGCAGCAAAACCAACATACCCCTACCATAAATAAAGGATGGGGTACGTTTCACTTGACAAAAAATAGGTATATATTTTAAATCTACCTTAATACTTTTATGTGACATAAAAACACCATAATCACATTCCTCTATTTATATATAGATTGAGGAATTGAAATCCCAAGACACTTAAATCTAACTCTATGTTCTATAGAATTATTGTTGTGTAAATAAAGAGGGGATATTGATAGATGAAAACACACACAATGTGTAGAAAACAAGTGTAAGTATGGCATGATATAATTTTTTCTTTAAATCGCTATTACATATCAATGAATACTTATTTTCCTATATTTTCTATCTGACATTGTTAGAGGAATCAATAACACCCACACTAGATAAAGACATACTTTTAGCATCTTTAAAGCAGACAGATTAGTATGGCCACATCAGAGGTGTGGGTTTTGGGGTGATACGCCAAACCTATTTTCAGAAAAAAAAAATAGGATAATCAAAATGATGAAATGAAAATTATGAGAACAAGACAATTTACCCTTGAATAACGATTCCAATGTAAAAGAGAGATGATATCAAATTTTAGTCGGGAGGAGAAAAGAGGAGAAATAACTCAAGAACAACCAAATCATGAAGATCTCACCGTACCCCACTAGTATTGAAGTGATCCATTCCCATAAAAAACATGATTTATTTGAGGTAATCAATGTTCTAATTATTTTTTCTCTAAAATTTGAATAACATAGATATGGATTTCTTCCCTATACTGATATTCTACTGGGTGAAAATGATTGTGATTTATATCTATCAACTCCCACCCATCGCCTTGTAATGAGGGATATGATGTTCCATATATAGAACGACATGCTACATAATAATCCACTTCAAATAGTTCATTTCAGAGTGTCGATCAATATAGCTCATGAGTCGAGCTTTGAGATACTTATTCCAATTGATGATGACACGATTCATATAGTTGAACAATCTATTATAACAGTCATCAAATGTCCTTCAATTCTTGTAAAGAAATCATGTCAACCAGGAGGTATTCAATTCCAATTTATTTTTCAAGATGAAACATTAAAATTTAATGAAAAAAGTTTTGAACTGATGAATGTTATTAGAGAAGGAAAAAGTTAAGGAGGTGACATGAAATATTGGCTTAAAACTATCTTCAAGATCAACAAACTAATCGAAATGATCTATTGATAGCACCTTCACCACTCCTGTTTTATATTCACAATTAATATCATTGCAAGATAATGTGGATACAAAGTTGATAGACCAAAATAATCAGATGTTTGATTTTGAAAAATATATATAGAGGGGAATAATTAGATTACATTAGTGCTGACAATGTAAATGTAATCATTAAGCAAGGACCCTCAGTTGTAAATGTATACATGAGGTATGTTTTCATGATTTGATTTTAAAAAAGTTGATATACTATAATAATTATTACTAAATACATTTCATATTTTTCAGAGGTATATATATCAAAAACAATTGAAGGGATTTCCCTATGAACAAAAATTTGGACATGTTAGTCCCCACATCACCTCTCCAAAATAATAAATACAATCCAATAAAGAGGGTGAGATAATGTCATCCCTACTCAAGTCATTTGAAAAAATATTACAAATGACAGACTCTTTATAATACCAATTATGTAGGGGTAAAAAACTAAAATTTAATCATATCAACTATATTTTCAGTTCATTCATTACTTATTCCTTTTTAAGGCTGCATTGGATAATCATTACAATCAATTTTGATACTCTAAAAATTTATTTTCTGTTTTCAATGCATGGATATCCAACAAACTGACAACACATGTTGGAATTGGTCAAATTTCAATAAACTAGATACAATATTTTAGAACTAAACATCTAGTTATATAATTTATATTATCATTTAATAGGGATTATATTATGATTGGGCAGTGCATAAATTTCTTCTACTTCATGGAATGAATCTAGGGCCAAAATTAAATAATGCCGACAAGATCTACAACTGGAAGAGTATCAGGGTATATATAAAAATATTTCACTATCCAAACTCATATCAAAACAAATTATTAATTTTTTTCAATATTTCTAGAGTGTTAAAAACAAAAAATAATGAAAGGATTGTGGTTTTTATATTAGTGAATTTATGAAAGAGATCATATTTAATCAAAAAACTATCTTTCCTAAAGAGGTATTTTTGAAAATTATTAATAGTTCATTTAAAATATTTGTTAATCCTTTGTGTTTTTATATTTTCATAGTACTACCATGACTATCTAAAAAACTCATATTCAAAGGATGGTATAGATGTGTTTAGAAACGAATGGAAAACATATCTGATGGAAGACTGTACACAAATATGATAATGGTGAATTTCTACTACTTATGTTATCCTTATATGATCATTGATATCTCCCTTGTTTACACTTATTGAGAATCTATGATCACAATTTCTTATACTTCTTATCCTTAAGTTATTAATAATGGTTTTGGAAATTATTTTTCTTTCTAGTATAGAATAACTTACTGATAAACTATTTTGAACTAGTTCGTTATGTTTCCATGTTTCCAAAAGCACTAGACCTAAACTGTTATGGAATTGATCATTTATATTCTATATTTTGCTAATTTATGATGATTTTTGTACTAATGAAGTGTGTTGTAATAATATTGGTTGTTCATCATTCAAAAATTTAATAACAAAACTAAGGATTCTTCACTAATGTTGGTTAACTACCCCTTAGCAGAGTATCTCATTCGAAATTATGATCTAGTGTCACCATGATGCTCTCATCCCACACCATCTTTATGATATCATTATTCAATGTTCACTTTTCATAAATCAGTATTCACTGTTCATATAGATGGTGCCAGATGAGATCATCACGTGGAAGACATATCAAATGTTTAGATCAGATGCTATACTAAGTAGTTGTTAACCAAAAGCAGTGAAGTGAACAAAGAATCATTAGTTTTGTGTTTATCTTAAATCTGGACCAAAGAAACCCTTTGCAAATATGTAAAGGTAATGTTACGATATAATATATATATTTTAACTAAAAAATATATAATGAAATGTTGATTTTAATTTTATTAATTTTTGTAGGGTTTGTTTATTTTAGAATATTTTTGTGCATGTGACTTGCCATTGTAGGAAGAGCAATGAAATTTTGTCTACTCAATCAAAGAGGTTACATTGATGTTTTCATAGTAAAATCATTTTCTATAGAATTAATAAATTGTATCATATTTATGTTTAATTTATTTCTTTTATGTATAAAATATTAATCTACTGATATGTGATATCAATGTATTAGGTTATTATAGTTAGTATCAACGTAACCAACCTATTCAAAATAGAGAAAACACATTCAGTTGTTTTTATACATTAAGGAGATTATCCATTAGTCATTTTAAATGGGTAGGAATCAACCCCACGTAAATACGACATACGATGTGACTGGTATGACTCAATATGTCTCTTTTTATTTACAATTGACATTATTTTTAGTAAACACAACAAGTGACATACTCAAAACATAGAAAACACATTCCAATTGTTTTGATACTTTGGGGAAATGATCCATAAGTCATTTTTGACCTATAGGAATTGACCAAACTTCAATTAAATACACAATTCACCTATTATGACTCAAAGTTTCTCTTTTTATTTAAAATTGACATTAATTTTAGAAAAAAAAGTGACATACTAAAAACAATGAAAATGCATTCATATTGTTTTGATACGTTAGGAAAACGATCCATGAGTCATTTTTGATGTGGAAAAATCAACCACACCTCATACTAATGCACAATGTGACCGGTATGGATAAAAGTTTCTGTTATGAGTTTAAAATTGACATTTTATCACAAAACATGTCACTCACTAGAAACCAAGAAAACCCACTCCAATTGTCTTCATAATTTATGATAATTATTCATATGATCTTTGTGACATGTATGAAGTAGTCTCATATCAATCCAATACAGGATGCGACTATTATGACTCAAAATGTGTGTTTCCAGTTTGAAATGACATTATTGTAAAAAAACTGCTCACATAATACAAACTGAGAAAAAACATTCACATTATTTGGATACTTTATAAAAATGATCCATAAGTAATTTTTGACATGTATGAATTGGCCACACCTCAAATAAACACACAATGTAACTGGTATGACTCAAAGTATCTCTTTTCATTTAAAATTGACATTGATTTTTGAAAAAAAAACAAGTGACATTTAAAAAACTGAGCGAACACATTCAGATTGTTTTGATAATTTTGGAAAAATTAAATGAGTCATTTTTAACTTGTAAAAAATCAATCGCACCTCAATCCAATGCACAGTGTGACTGGTAAGGATAAAAGGGTCTATTATCAATTCAAAATTGACATTTTAGCTCAAAACATGTCACTCACTAAAAACCTTGAAAACCCACTCCAATTGTCTTAATAATATAGGATAATGATTCATAAGTTCTACGTGATGTGTATAATGTAGTGTAATATCAAGCCAATTCATGATGCGACTGTAATGACTCAAAATGCATGTTTCTAGTTTGAAATAACAATTTAATAAAAAAACACAACTGACATACTACAAACTGAGAAAACACATTCATATTGTTTTGATATATTAGGAAAATTATCCATATTTCATTTGTAACATGTAGGAATTGACATCACCTCAATTCAATGCAAAATGTTATTGGTATGACTCGAAGTGTCTCTTTTTATTTACAATTAACATTAATTTTAGAAAATAACACTGGTGACATACTTAAATCTATGAAAATGTATTCTGATTATTTTTATAATTTAGGAAAACAATCCATGAATCATTTTTTATGTTTATGAATCAATCGTACCTCAATACAATGCATGGTGTGACCAGTATGGCTAAAATTGACTGTTATCAGTTTAAAATAGACTTTTTAGCTAAAAACGTTCCACTCACTGAAAACCAAGATAAATCACTCCAATTATCATCATAATTTAGGATAATGATTCATAAGTTCTTTGTGATGTGTATAAAGTAGTCTCATATCAAACCAACACATGATGCGACTGGTATGACTCAAAATGTGTGTCTCCATTTTGAAGCGACATTTAGTAAAAAACCAAACTGAAATACTACAAATTGAGAAAACACATTTGGGTTGTTTTTATATTTCTGTTTAATGATCCATAAGTCATTTGTGACATGTATCAATTAACCACACCTTAATTTAATGAACAATGTGACTAGTATGCCTCAAATTGTCTCTTTTTATTTAAAATTGACATTAATTTTAGAAAAAAACCAAAAGTGACATACTAAAAACTGAGAAAACACATTTGGATTATTTATCTACTTTAGGAAAATGATAAATCAGTAATTTTTGATGTGTAGGAATCAATTGAACCTTAATCTGACACACAGTGTGACCGGTATGTCTAAAAGTGTATGTCATCAGTTTGAAATTAAAATTTATGTCAAAATGGGTCACTCACTCAAAACAAAGAATACCTGATCTAGTTTTCTTCATAATTTATTATAACTATTCACAAGTTCTTTTGGTTGTGTTTGAAGTAGTATCATATCAAACCAATGCATCATGCGGCCGATATGACTCAAAATGTGTGTTTCCATTTTGAAATGACAATTTAGTAAAAAAAACCGAACTGACATACTACAAACTGAGCAAACAAATTAGGATTGTATTGATACTTTAGGAATATGATCCATAAGTCATTTGTGACATATTCAAATCCATCGAAGATCAGTTCAATGCACAATGTGACTGGTATGACTCAAAGTGTATCTTTTTATTTAAAATTGACATTAATTTTAGAAAAAAAACAAGTGACATACTACAAACCTAGCAAACAGATTTGGATTGTTTTGATATTTGATAAAAATGATCCATCAGTAATTTGTGATGTGTAGGAATCAATTTCACCTAAATCTGTTAAATGATGTGACCGATATAAATCAATTTTTTTCATTTATATTTGATATTAATTTTAGTAAAAGAAAAAGTGGCATACTCAGAACTGAACAACCCATTCAGATTGTTTTAATATTTTAAAATAAAGATATTTGACTCATTTATGACATGTAAGAATCAACCCCACCTAAATATGATGCATGGTGTGACCGATATAACTCTATATGTGTCTTTTTTATTAAAAATTAACATTTTATTAATGTATTTTGTCATATTAATGCTTCATTTATTTTATTATTTTATTACTGACATAATATTATTTTCTAATATAGATGGAATATATTTCTTGAGATCAGATGCTTTATTCAGAAAGTAATACAATTGAAGAAAATTTTTGAGAGGGGATTACAGATGCCAAAGAATGAAACATTAATGTTTTTAACTTATTTCTGGATTATTATAAATAAAACCACATAAAATATTGTTTGAAATTTATATAGAAGTGTTTTATTTGTATTCAAGATGTCAAGTAAATGTATATAGAATTATTTTCCAAACTCTTCTATGGGTTGTTTCGTTCTTCTATTCTTTGTTCATGTGTACGTATTATTTTTTGTAGGTGTGAAGGTGTTGGGTGTGCTATTAAATAAACAACACATCACTGAGAACTAGGCCTCTATTAGTGCTCAAAATAGCTTTGTTTAAGGGTGGACCTTTATCAAATCCTTTTTTAGCAAGGATAAAGGGCCCCCTTAATCAGTGCTTTTTTTATCACTATTAATGGGGACCCCCCACCTTTATCTTCTCTGTGATTAAAAATGATTTTATAGAACTATTAAAATCAGTTTCTAGTGATTTTAAAAGCCTTATTTGTAGCAGTGAATGGAAATGTTACCCATGCGTACGTATAACATATCATGTCCAATATCGTAATGTTCGATTATTTTTCATAAAAATATTTCAAAATTTGTTTTAAAATTATAATTTATCTTTAAATATGTTATTTATTTCATGATTATTATTTTTTATTAGTATAATTAATGATCCCTTTGACAATAGTCAACCAACAAATGTCATTTTGGACAAATAATCCTAATATGGTCAAAACTTCCAACTTAAATTTAATTTACTAATTAAATGAATATAATATGGTAAAAAATAAAATAAAAGTGATAATAATTTTGAAAAATGTACTCAATTATGTAAATAATTAACTTAATTCTATTATTTAGGTTGATTAAAACACACATGATGAATGACATTCAAGGTAAGGGGCTTCATATCAATTTCATTTCATTAAAAAATTTCTTGATGTTTTGTACCATTATTCTCTTATAGGGTTTATATATAACCCATTTGAAATTTTATATCATTAACTTCTCTATTATAATGATATTTTATGATTTGATTAATTTTAAAAATTCTGAGGTTTATGATTCATGTGTTTCCCAAATGATAAGGAAATTATCTTTTAAAAAATCCCATTTTAATGTTTTTACCTCAAAATCTCTCTCTTAATTGTCTATGTTTTAAAAAATATTTTTATTATTGATTTTATGTGGATGTAAAATAATAATAAATAATATTTTATGTCTAATTAGTTTATTTCGATGGTTTTTATAAAGAAATACTTTTATCTGTTTTATAAGTAATGTTTTGACAAATTCTAAAATGGATGTTTGATTCTAATTGTACATGGTGAAAAAAAATTTCTCCCACCATAACTGTTATTTTAATGACCTAAACCACAATATCCAAGAGACAATTCCATACATTTTTATAATAGTATAGTAAACAAGGATGTCACGTTACAAAGGACTAAATATTTTTGTAGATTTGGAAAACTACAGACAAACATATTTTTTACATAACAACATGAAATTAAATAAAACACATAAAATCATTCGGAAACCTTAAAATTCATATATAGTATCCCTGAATGTAAATCATAATATAAATATTGGCATCCAGGGGAAAAATAAAACATAAGGAAGGGGTGAGCTGAGATGAATTGTAAGGGTAAACAATACAATGTAAGCTAACACAAATAAACATAAAGAATATGGAAAGGTTAATAACTAAAATAAAATTTCATTAAAAAATAAAATAGAGAATAATATTGTATGAATAAAATCTGATAAAATAACACAATATAAATAATCAAATGATAATGAAACATAAAAATAGATATTCAACTAGTCAATTAATAACATGAGTTATCAATAACTAATTTCATAATGGGGGAATGCATAATGCAGGACATCAAAAACATACCATTAAGGCTTTATCCAAGATACCATACATAAAAGGGTAAAAAATTATCCAATACCCAAAATAGTTTGTCTCATGATTCATAACGATGCATAAAGTGGATACAGTGGTCCCTAGCAGATAATTATTATGTCCAATGCATTACTCAGATAAAAGGTATGAAACATAATAAATATATAAACTCATATCAAAATTATCATATGAAATTAAATTAATTTACCCAATTAGTATATGTAATTCTAAAGAATCTATAGTAACATGGAGAATGATTTCAAGATAGTGTTTAACATGTATTTTCTCAACAATACTCTAGATTTTTATGATTATTTTAATGCACATAAGTACCCTTATTTATTATTCAAATGATTTTACTTGATGTATATTCCATGAAATTAATATTCTTTATATTCCCATTTTTTGAATAATATAAAATCATATTATTTCTGTGAAATATTTTTTAAAGTGTTTGTAATGTTATTCAGCGTGTTCTGAAAACACTGTTTATACTGTATGTTGGAGAGCATAGCAAAAAGACTATATCCTATATTTATTTTAACGGAGTTCATAAAATTATGGTTAATCAACCTTATGTTGATAAAAATTATGGTAAAATAACCTTACATTTGGAAGGAACCTTATGTTTGTTACATGAGAAAATTATGGATGAGGAACCCCATGTAAGTATGAACCCTTATGTTCGCTTCACAAAAGTATGGATCATCAACCCTACATTTTTAATGAACTTTACATTTTATCAAATAGTATAGATCATATACCTTATGTTCTGAAGCAAAGAAAATTATGGATCATATACCATACATTTTAAAGTCTATGAAAAAAGCATGGATCATCAACCTTACGTTTCTAATCAACCTTACATTTAGAACCCTATGTTTGAGTTCATCAAGAATCAGAGATTTGAATTTGAGACTTTATCATACAATGGTCTTTTATAGAATATCAGGATGATTTCAAGCTCGATTAAAATCCTAATTTTAAAGTTCATATTTGACTAATTTAAAGCCATTTATATGTGATTCAATGGATTGATTTAATTAGAGTATTTCATACTGATTATTAAGGGAAGTTACGACAACTCTGTTATTTAAACATTTGAATATCACGATCAGTTAGGCAACCTTTATGGATCTAAATTTATGAATAAGTTGCTTGTCCTTATTCTATATATTACTTTGTATCTGAATTTTTCAAAAATATATGTAACAAGATATATCTTGAATTCATGACAATTACAAAATTAAAATATGGGGATATTTTAGTTTCACAAAAATAGAGATACAATGATTCTTTAAAATGAACTTTTACAGATCTGTTGAAACCTAGAATGATGATATTCTATTTTATATTAGAAAGAGAAACATTGATGATTTAATTATTCTATATTGAATATCAATTTTAAGTCTACTTTTGATAAGTCGTTGATTTCATTTCAAGATAAAATTGCATCTAGATTGATTCAGAACTTCTCTTACTTGAAGAACATTATTTCAGAAGAAGATGATCCATCTACTATCAGTTGAGTACTACTGGAACTGTGAAGAACAAATGGAATGTATTTTAAAATAAATACTCTTTTATTTTGAGTACTAGATTCGTGTTCTAAGCTGTTTTGACCTGTTCGGTGTTTTGAACCAGAAATATCTGTTTAACCCTTAAAATGTAAAGGTGTTAACTACCTGCAATCAGTTGTGGATGGTCTTACGATAAGAGGGCTGACTAGTGAAAATCACCATGATTGTGGAGAAGAGAGTTAGTGGTGTCGAGAAGGGAATTTTTGTGCCCCGAACCACTATAAATCATTATGTACTAATATCAGTTTATTTCCAATGCATATACATTCTGATAAATATAAAAGGATAGAATTGATTGCCATAAATATTTTTCAAAGATGATTTTAAATACATAATTCCCCCCTCTTGTGACAATTCAGTATAAAACAGATCCATTAATTGGTATCAAAGTTTGGGATTTTTTAATTCTATAGATATATGAATGTAAAGGATTATACAGAGATCTCAATGGCTGATACATGAGAGGGAATGTAAATGGTTCAAGATCCGTAAATCAATGGTGAAATATATAGATGTTGGAAATCGAGGATGATTTTCTACTTGAAGAACCACGAATTCAGAGTCTACTAAAAAATTATTACTGCTTATGAAATTCCTAAGAAACCTAAAACATGGAGTGCATCTACTGAATCAGAGTATGAAATAAATTCAAAATTTTCAAATGCTATCGTCGGTAGTGTAGGACCAGATGAATTTTATCGAGTATCTCAATGCCCAACTACTTATGAGATGTCGTAGACAATTGATGTTTTCTATGAAGGAACTGAAAATGTTAGAAAAATGAGCTATGTAACAAAAAAAGGTGAAATTTGATACATTTATAATGCTTGATGGAGAAATCATCACTAAAATGAATTGAAGGATAACTGATATAATCAACAATGTCACTACCTTGGGAGATCCTATCAACCAAGAAGATCAAGCCTTGAAATTACTTAGGGTACTCCCTACAAGATGTAATGGAATATCAGCAGCCATTATCCAATCATCCCGTATTAAAAATTTAACAATGATAGAATTGATTTGAACCTTCATGATGAATGAAGCTGAGATGGAAGATGAAGCTAATGAGCATAAAGTATTGATAAAAATAGAAAATACTTCATTGAAATTTATATCTCAGAAGAAAAGAAGAAATATGGAATAAGAGATCAAAAAGGAAGAAAGTTCTAACTCATCTGATTCAAAAATGGAACTGGCACAAATGGCTAAAAAAGTTATCAAAATTTATAAGAAGATGATAAGATTCAGAAAATACTTCACTAAAGATGAGAAAGATAAAAAGGATGTTAGATAATAGGAATGTATGAAAATGGGTCACATAAGGCTTGACTATCCTCTACTAAAAAGAGAAAAGAAAAATAAGTTTTTCTACAATAATGAGTATGAGAAGAAAAGTGCAATGAAATATACATTGATTGTTTATAAAGACTCCAGCAGCTCATCAATGTCTAACTCAGAAAAAGAAGAATTAAATAAAAATCAAACATGTTCTCGTTGATGAATATAATGAGGTAATATTATTACTCTTCCAATTCTAATTCTGAATATAGTTGCACAAATGATAAACTTGTAGCATACTGCAATAGGCTGGAAGAAATATATTATTCCTTATTTAATAATCATAAATCACTAAAAAAATATTCACAGTGAAATTTTAGGAGAAATAGACACTTTTCAAAAAAAATCTTTAATTAATTGAGAAATATAACTTCTCTTACACAAACAGTGTAGATCATGAAGCTTATATGAAAAAACTAAAAGATGAAGTAGAAACCTACATAAGTGAAACACTCTTTTTTACCAAAGGAAAAAATACGTTAAATGAAATTCTTGATAACAATACTAGAAAAGAATGTTATACCAATGGTTTTACACCATTGGTATAGGCTGGAAAACCATTGGTATAGCCTATACCAACGGTTTTCCAAACCATAGGGTAGTAAGTAGTGAGGAAATCCCTATACCAATAGTTTTATCTAAACCGTTAGTATAGCCCACTGTATTTATTGATTTACCAACGGTTGTTGATTAACCGTTGGTATATGGTTGTATAACATTTTTACCAATGGTTTCAAAAAACCGTTGGTATATATTGAATAAAAAACACTATACCAACAGTTTTAAAACTGTTGGGATAGTTTTTAAATTTCTCTCAAAGTATACAAATGGTTTAAAACCATTGGTATATATTGAATAAAAAAACTATACCAACTGTTTTAAAACTGTTTGGATAGTTTTTAAATTTCTCTCAAAGTATACCAATGGTTTGAATCCGTTGGTATTGTGTTTTTCCAGACCTACTGCACAGAAGCCCCTCCAGTAGCCCCTCCAGTATGCACCTGCAAAAAAATAGCAAAAAAACAACATACAAACAGACTTAGAACAGCATAAAAAACACCTAAAATAGCACAAAAAACAAATAAAACCATCAAAATCTTCCAACCATGTCATGTAATACAATTCCCTATTTCAATATTCATCTTAAAACAATCATCCAGTAGAGTTAATAACATTTTAAATTACTCAAACATTATTTACACCCATTTCAATCTTAATATGACAACCACTCTTCTAGTAGTAATTCACCTCACCCCTGCACAACCCCCCAACCAGCACAGCCCCCACCTTGCCATCAAATTTTAATAGGATGAATTTTCTGATAAATACTTATTAGAGTTGAATAAGAGTTTGAAATTCGCTCAAATCCCAATTTTTTTCTGAACCAATATTTGGGTATGTAATGATTTGTGCTTCATTTTGCATTGAACTTGTAATTTTTATAATATATGGTGAAAAGGTATTTTCATAGAAGTCTCTTAACTTATGACCCCATTAGTGAAACTACCCAACTCATGAAAAAGAGTTTGCGACCATCGTTGATGAGTGTAAATTTCAGTTGTTGTATTCACTTAAAATGATGTCCTTTTGAAACAAATGAGAGACATCTTTAGTGGTGCCAGCCACAACGCACCTCTAATTGAGGCGGGATTGACTCATACACATCAAAAATGATGAATGGATTGTTTTCCTAATGTATCAACACAATCTGAATGTGTTTGGGCGGCTTTCTGTATGCCAGTTATCTTTACATAAAAGCGTATGCATTTTAAACAAATGAAATAAACATTGAGTTGTACCGGCCACACCGTAACTCAGATTAACGAATGGTAGAATTGTACACATCAAAAATAACCCATGCATCCTTGTCCAAATTTATCATCAGAATCTGAATTCGTTTGCTCAATTTTCTATATGTCAGTTATTATTTTCACTTAAAATGTTGTTCATTTCAAAGAAACCTGAGACACTTTGGGTGGTGCCGGCCACACCGCACCTCACATTGAGACAGGGTTGACTCGTACACATCAAAAATGACCCATGGATCATTTCCGTAATGTTTCAATAGAATCAAAATGCATTTGTTTGGTTTTCTGTATGTCAGTTGTTGTTTTCACTTAAAATGATATTCATTTTAAAAAAAAGAGAGACATTTTGAGTGGTTTCGGCCACACCGTGCCTCAGATTGAGACTAGGGTGACTCTTACACGTCAAAAATGACCCAAGGATCGTTTTCCTAAAATATCAACACAATACAAATGTGTTTGGTTAGTTTTAAGAATGTCAGTTGTTGTTTTCACATAAATTCTTGTGCATTCCAAACAAAAGAGAAACACTTTGAGTGGAACGGGCCACACTAGCACTTGGATTGAGGAGGGGTTGACTCATACATGTCACATATGACCCATGGATCATTGTACTAAAGTTTCAGGAGAATCCGAATGCATTGATCAGTTTTCCATATGTTAGTTGTTGTATTCACCTAAAATGATGTCCTTTTGAAACAAAAGAGAGACACTTTGAGTGGTGCCGGACACACCACACCTCGGATTGAGGTGGGGTTGACTCATACACATTAAAAATGACCAATGGATCGTTTTCTTAAATTATCAAAACAATAAAAATGAGTTCGGTCAGTTTCGACCACCCCACACACGCTTTTCAAGTGCGCTAAATACCTAAAAAACACATATTTAGCTGTGTCGCGCAACCCGCACGTCTGAATGACATGTCGTCTCCTCGTACACCTCATGAATAATAATTATGGTGTTTTAATGTGATTTCAAGTCATTCCGATGTTGTTCGGCATCAATTTGACATTTAAATGAATGTTTTGTCCATTTACGACATGCGAAGTGCTTTTTCGGCCAGCGCGGTCACACGACACCTTCGATTGATGTGTCGTGTGACCGACCATTTCAAAATTCACCCACCTTTTTTTTCATTCGATTTCATGTCATTATGAGGTCGTTCGGCTGGTTTTGACAACCCCACACACGCTTTTCAAGCGCCCCAAACATCTAAAAAAACATATTAAGCCGTGCCGTACAAACCGCGCATCTGAATGACATGTTGTCTCATTGTACACCTTAGTAATAATAATTAAGGTGTTTTCGAGTCATTTCAAGTCTTTCTGATGTCGTTCGGTATGCATTTGACCATTAAACAATTTTTTTGGCCATTTATGACACATGGAGTGCGTTTTCATCCACCACGGTCACACGATACTTCCTATTGATGTGTTATATGGCCGACCATTTCACAATTCAACCACCCTTTGTTTTCATCTGATTTCATGGCATTCCGAGGTCGTTCAGCCGGTTTTGAACACCCCACGTACACTTTTCAAGCATGCCAAACACCTAAAAAACACATATTTAGTCGTGCCGTGATAACCACGTGTCCGAATGACATTTCGTCTCCTCTTACACCTCAAGAATAATAATTAGGTTGTTTTAGTGCGATGTCAAGTCATTCTAACATCGTTCGCCACATATTTGACAGTTAAACGCATATTTTGGCTATTTACGACATGCATAGTGCATTTTCAGCTAGCGCGGTAACATGAAAACTCCGATTGTTGTGTCGTCCAGCTGACCATTTCACAATTCACCCACCCTTTGTTGTGGTCCAATTTAATGGAATTCTGAGGTCGTTCGATCAGTTTTGAACACCCCACGCATGCTTTTCAAGCTTTCCAAACACCTAAAAACACATATTCAGTCATGTCGTGCAAACCGCACATCTGAATGATGTGTCGTCTCCTGATAAGCCTCAAGAATAATAATTATGGTGTTTTCTTGTGATTTCAAGTCATTCTGATGTCGTTCGGCATGCATTTGAATGTAAAACCCATGTTTTGGCCATTTATGACATACAGAGTGGTGTTCGGCTAGTGTGGTCACATGACACCTCTGATTGACGTTCCGTCTATATGACCATTTCAAAATTCACCCACCCTTTATTGTCGTCTGATTTCATGGCATTCTGAGGTTGTTCGGCTGGTTTCGACCACCCCACGCATGCTTTTCAAGCGTGTCAAACACCTAAAAAACACATATTCAGTCATGTTGTGCAAACCGTCCATCCGAATGATGTGTCATCTCCTCATGCATCTCAAGAATAATAATTATGGTTTTTTCAAGTGATTTCAAGTAATTATTATTATTTAGTTCGGCATGAATTTGACCGTTAAACGCATGTTTTTGTCGTTTACGACATGCAGAGTGTGTTTTCGGCTAGCGCGGTCACACGACACCTCTGATTGACGTTCCGTCTGGCTGACCATTTCAAAATTTACCCACCCTTTGTTGTCGTCCGATTTCATGGAATTCCAGGGACGTTCGACTGGTTTCGACCACCCCACACACGCTTTTTATGCATGCCAAACACCTAAAAATCACATATTCAGTCGTGCCGTGAAAACCATGCATCTAAATAACGTGTCGTCTCCTTGTAAACACCAAGAATAAAAATTAGGGTGTTTTCATCTGATTTCAAGTCATTCTGATGTCGTTCGACATGCATTTGACCGTCAAACAAATGTTTTGGCCATTTACGACACACGGAGTGCGTTTTCGGCCAGCGCGGTCACACGAAACCTCTTATTGATGTTACGTCTGGCCGACAATTTCACAATTCACCCACCATTTGTTGTCATCCGATTTCAGGGAATTTTGAGGTCGTTCGGTCAGTTTTGACCACCCACGCACACTTTTCAAGTGCTCCAAACACCTAAAAAACACATATTCTACCGTGCTGCGTAAACCGCAGGTTCGAATGACATGACGTCTCCTCATACAACTCTAGAATAATAATTAGGGTGGTTTCGTGTGATTTTAAGTCATTCTGCTGTTGTTCGGCATGCATTTGACCGTTAAATGCATGTTTTGTCCATTTACGACACGGAGAGTGCGTTTTCAGCCAGCACGGTCACACGACACCTCCGATTGACGTGCCATATGACCGACCATTTACAATTCACCCGCCCTTTGTTTTTGTCCGATTTCATGGAATTCTGAGGTCATTCGGCTGGATTCGACCACCCCATGTATGCTTTTCAGACATGATAAACTCCTAAAAACACCTATTCAGCCGTACCGTGCAAACCACATGTCCGAATGACGTTTCGTCTCCTTGTTCACCCCAATAATATTAATTAGGGTGTTTTGGTGTGATTTCAAGTCATTCTGATGTCGTTCGACATGCATTTGACTGTTAAACGCATGTTTTGGCCATTTACCACATGGGGAGTGTGTTTTTGGCCTACGCGATCACATGACACCTCTGATTGACGTGTCGTCTAGCCGACCATTTCAAAATTCACCCACCCTTTGTTGTTGTTCAATTTCATGGCATTCAGAGGTCGTTCGGCTAGTTTCGACCACCCCACACACGGTTTTTAAGCGCACCAAACACCTAAAAAAGACATATTCAGTCATGCCGTACAATCCGCGTGTCCGAATGATGTGTCGTCTCCTCTTACACCTCCCGAATAATAATTAGGGAATTTTCGGGTGATTTCAAGTCACTATGATGTCGTTCGACATGCATTTGATTGTTAAACGCATGTTTTGGCCATTTACGACATGCAGAGTGCATTTTTGGCCAGTGCGGTGATACGACACTTCCGATTGACATGTTGTCTGACCGGACATTTCACAATTCACCCACCTTTTGTTGTCGTCCAATTTCATGGAATTCTGAGGTCGTTCGGCCGGTTTCGATGACCCCACACATACTTTTCAAACACACCAAACACCTAAAAACACATATTCAGTCATGCCATGAAAACCGTGCGTCCAAATAACGTGTCGTCTCCTCTTAAACCTCAAGAGTAATAATTAGGCTGTTTTTATGTGATTTCAAGTCATTCTGATGTTGTTTGGCATGCATTTGACCGTTAAACGCATGTTTTGGCCATTTAAAATGTGTGGAGTGCGGTTTCAGCCAGCGCAACCACATGAAAACTCCGATTGATGTGTCGTCTAACCGACCATTTCACAATTCACCCACCCTTTGTTGTCTTCCGATTTCAAGGCATTTTGAGGTCGTTTGGCTGGTTTCGACCACCTCACGCATGCTTTTCAAGTGCGCCAAACACCTAAAAAACACATATTCAGTTGTGCTGTGCAAAACGCGTGTCCGAATGACATGTCGTATCCTCGTACACCTCATGAATAATAATTAGGGTGTTTTTTCATGATTTCAAGTCATTCTGATGTCCTTGGGCATGCATTTGACCGTAAAACCCATGTTTTGGCCATTTACGACACACAGATTGCGTTTTCAGCCAGCGCGATCACACGATACCTTTGATTGACATGTATTCTGGCCGACCATTTCACAATTCACCCACAATTTATTTTCATCTGATTTCATGGCATTCAGAGGCCGTTCGGCCTGTTTTAACCACCCCACGCATGCTTTTCAAGCGCGCTAAACACTTAAAAAATAAATATTCAGCCATTCCATGCAAACTGCGAATCCAAATGATGTGTCGTCTCCTCATACACCTCATGAATAATAATTAGGGTGTTCTGTTTGTTTTCAAGTCATTCTAAGGTCCTTCGGCATGCATTTGACCTTTAAAACATGTTTTTTCCATTTACGACACACGAAGTGTGTTTTCGGCCAGAGCGGTAAGAAGACAACTCTGATTGATGTTTCGTTTAGATGATGATTTCAAAATTCACACACCCTTTGTTGTCCTCCGATTTTGTGGCATTCCGAGGTCGTTCAGCTGGTTTTGACCACCCCATGCTCACTTTTCAAGCGCACCAAACACATGAAAAAACACATATTCAGCTGTGCCGCACAAACCACGCGTCCGAATGACGTGTTCTCTCCTCGTACTCCTCAAGAATAATAATTAGGGTGTTTTCGTGTGATTTCAAGTTATATTGTTGTTTTTTGTCATGAATATGACTGTTAAATTCATGTTTTGGCCATTTACGATACGCGGAGTGTGTTTTCGGCCGACACGGTCACACGACACCTCCAATTGACGTGCCGTCTAGCCGACCATTTCACAATTCACTCACCCTTTGTTTTCATCTGATTTCATGGAATTCCAAGGTCATTAGGCCGGTTTTGACCACCCCACGCACACTTTTCAAGCGCACCAAACACCTAAAAAACACATATTCAGCCAGGCTGCACAAATCGAGCGTCTGAATGACATGTCGTCTTCTTGTACACCTCAATAATACGATTTTGGGTGTGTTTGATTGATTTCAAGTCATTATGATGTCATTAGGCATGTATTTGACCGTAAAACCCATGTTTTTGGCCACTTATGACTCGCTGAGTATGTTTTTGGCCAGCGGGGTCACACGACATTTCCGATTGACGTGCCGTCTGGCCGACCATTTCACAATTCACCCAACCTTTATTGTCGTCCGATTTCATGGAATTCCGAGGTTGTTCAGCTAGTTTTGACCACCCAATGCATGATTTTGAAGTGCGCCAAACACATATTCAGTTTTTTGCGCAAACCGTGAATCCGAATGCGTTAGGTCAGTTTTAAGTATTCTAGTTGTTGTTTTCACATAAAATCTTGTCCATTTAAAATAAAACTGAGACATTTTGAGTGATGTCAGCCACATCGGCCCTCAGATTGAGGCAGGGATGACTTGTACAGGTCACATATTACCCATGGATCATTTTCCTAAATATTAAATAGTATCCGAATTCCTTTGGTCGGTTTTATGTATGGATCATTTTAATCACTTAAAATGAGGTCCTTTTGAAACAAAAGAGAGACTTTGAGTGGTGTCAGCCACACCGCGCCTCAGATTGAGGTGAGGTTGACTCTTATACATCAAGAAATGACCCACATATCATTGTGTTGAAGTATCAACACAATAAGAATGTGTTTGGTCAGTTTTCTGTATGCCAGTTGTTGTTTTCACTTAAAATGTTTTCAATTTCAAATAAAAGTGAGACACTTTGAGTGGTGATGGAATCACCGTGCCTCAGATTGAGGTGGGTTTGACTCGTACACGTCACAAATGACCCATGGATCGTTTTCCTAATGTATCAACACAATTCGAATGTGTTTGGTTTGTCTTCCATATGAAAATTGTTTTTACTTGAAAGAGTATCCATTTTAAACAAAAGAAAGACACTTTGAGTGTCATCGACCACATAGTGCCTCAGATTGAGGCGGGTACGGGGTTGTCCGGGGTCCACAGAAGAGAGTGGGGGGGGGGATTTCTAGGGTCCATGAAGGATGGTGGGTAATGTATCAAAAACTCTATCTAGGTATCATACATCGAATTCTGACAGGACTGCAAACCACCGCAGGGTGTCATCTTGGAGCAGGGAAAAATCATGGCATTACTGCGGCGTGACCGCGGCGGGACCATGACGTGACTGCGGTGTTTTGGCCCAATCCAGCGACATCTGCGGGGCAGCATCTTCATGCCAAGATTTTAAATAAATCCTATCTAGTTTTCCTTCACATTATAGGAACTGATATTATGTTATAAAAAATAGACTCTTGATTCAGGATTGTAGTATGATAAAGATATATATTTTAAATTTTTTGTTTTTAAAAGTGGTACTAGGTAGTTGAAACTACTAATTTAGAGTCAAATTATTACACCCTAAACTATCACTGTGAGTTTTCACAGACAGTGTACCTCCATTGGAGGGGTTTTATTATAAAAACATGACTTTATTTATCAAAAGAAACAATTATATTAAAGAAAACTTATTCAAGATATGAAATTAAATATAATTAAGAAGAATTAATAAATAAGATAAATTAAATTTAAAGCATTCTTAAATTAAAGAGGCTTCCATATTTGGTAAAAAATAAAGAGTTATATTGAATTCAATAATATCCATACCAGAGTGAAAAACCAGGTTCAAAATTAAAGAGTTATATAGAATTCAAAAATGTAATGGATCAATCTGCCCCTGATCACCATCACCATCAACACTGTCATCATCGGCCTCATCCTCGCCACCTTATCTATCCTCGCCTTCATCCTCGTCATTGTCCCTATGCTCATCCCCAGTCCCATCCATGCCCTCATCCCCATCCTTTCCCTCGGCCCCATCCTCACCCTTGTCCTCATCTACATCCTCGCCCTCGTCCCCTTCAGCATCCTCGTCATCACCAAGAACTTCATCATCTCGACCGCCACAAGAATTTCCGCCTGGTGCATTAGATAATGTACCCATCGACGATATATATGTTGGACAAGCCACGCTGGTCTCTGGTGGAGGTGTTAAAGATAAAGCTTTCATCAGTTTCATAAATTCTTTGTCCCTCGTTTGAACTTGTAATTCCAAATATGTAACCCTTTTATCAGATTGTCTTTCATGCTCCTTGACCTGTTCCAACTCGGTGGTACTAGAATGGATACCTGGAAAGGACAAATACCTTGTCGAGACTGTATTCTTACTAGGTCGGTAGCGTACTCGAATAGAGTGCTCATCTCCCAAAACCTGATAAAAATGATCATGTGGCCCTAAATTGTCAGGATCCTGGGAATCAAGGGCCTCTAAAGAATCCTATTAAAAATATTAATAGAATATTAAATTTCAAAATAGATATTAAACATTGAAATAAAAAAATTAAAACTTACAAACTTTTCTTGTGTCGGTCCATTAACCGCAGTTCCATCTTTTTTCCTTCTACTCGAGAAAAATAATTTTGCTTGAGGGATACATACTTCAATATTCAATTTGTGCTTCTGTAATGATAGTGAAACAATATAAAGTTAATGTATAATCATATATTCAATTCTCAATAAATCACATAATTTAAGTAGGAAATAATAAAAAGGGAAAGCCCTAAAGAAAAATTATAAATAACTATATCGTACAAGATGCCTCTCATGATCTAACATAGTAGTGAACCCAAAGTGTGGAGGTAATGATTTAAATCAATGTTTTTTTTGTTTTTTCAGATGATTCCTAAATAATTTTTAATAATAAATTAGATAATATTAATGAAAAATATGAAAACTACCATTTAAATACCTCAAATGGGATTAATACCTTAAATTTCGCAGTCTCCCAATGGGTAATCATTTGGTGATATTGCTCTATTGGGAAGTCATACATGATAGGTAATGTCTCCAACTCCGTGCCCACTCTATCATACCATCCAACATATAGCTCATGCTTATAAGCTCTCCAAAGAACTCCAAGCTCTTTTAAACATGCTGGTTGTGCACCTTCGCTATCAGGGAAGCTATACCAAAGCTGACACCCAATAGATTAATTCATATAAATACAAAAAAATACTACATTAAATCCAATAGATTTTTTACCCATATTTTTTCCCACACAATATCCTTGACATCGTGTGGTAGATTTCTCCAAGAGAGAGGGTTGACCGGAATGATGTCGGAATATTTGGCTAGTGTTGCCAAAAAAACCCCGACATTCCTGCCCAGATTTATTAATCATCTATCCATCATCATTGTATTCAACCATGAACTATGTATGGCGGTTCCAAACCACATGAATGTGAGTACGCCCCCTCCCCCACCTTCTATCCGCAGATAAATACGTTATTAATGAAAAAAATATCAGTACATGTTATAATAGAAATAAATTTTGGTATAAAAATTTGTTAGATTTATATAAATAAACATGTGGTAGTCTGATCAATGGTCGTCACTGGATGTGCAGAAGATGAACGAATATCCTGTACAGGTGGAGTGTTCCTCAATGTACACTCCTCAGCCACATACTTTGTTGGAGCAAGAGTCGAAGAAAGTGGAATATAATAGCTCGGAGATGATGAACCAGAAGAAAAAGATGATGGCACAGACGTCTGGCCAACTGGTAGTGTAAACATCGAAGGCCTAAATATCTCGTGTGTCCCTAAAGACACACAAGGATCAAAATGGGGCGTAGAAGATACCTCTATGGTAAGGGAATAGTCTAATCGGGTATGACCAGTGGATCGTCTAACTCTCTCACCACAAGCCCTCGTACCACCGACCTCAGTACCAGGACCACCAGATGATCATCTAACTCTGACACCACCCCCTCCCACCACCAGCCTCTGTACTAGGAGCAATATCAGGGTCCTCGTTGGATATCTCTCATTTAGGGGGTGGATCCTGAAAATATGTTTAACAAAAAATTAAACACATGATATTATAATTTATTGAAATATATATATTTGAAATAAAATACTCACAATTGGAATGAGTGGAGGAACACCCATCTGTGTCATGCGATGATTACTTTCTGTCATCTTTTTCCACCACCTCTCCTAAATGGGTGTCATTTCCTGTAATGAAAACAAATATAGAAGAAATTAGAAATAGATAACTAATGTGTCACCCAAAAAACAAAATATAGAAAACCCATTATGATAAAAAACATAAAGAAACAGAATATTTATGGTTTTTTGAAGGTAAGTACTAGGATACACACTCTGAATTATGTAGGTGAAACATGTAGGTGATAACACAACTGTATGATTCTATATATTTCCCACCACAACTTCGGGATCACAATCAACTCTGAAAATTGAGCTATTGGTGTCATTATAAATAACAAACAGATTTCTTCCAATTGTAGTATAGATAGTGTCAACTTCATCATCATCATCATAAAAAACATTCCTTGGATTTACTTCAATAATTACACTGAATTTAGGATGATGATGATCTTTGACATAAAAAACATGTTTCACCATTTATGCCAATACATATGGTTCATAAGTGGAAAGAGTGTGAGTCATGTTAATTACTCGCATTCCACAATCATCAATAAAGGTGCCTTGCCTCATCATTGAATCAAACCATTGACATCTTATCATCGTGACTCAACCATCCGAGTAGTAATATACAATTTTTATTTTAACCACGACTCCATAATATGCAACATTTTTAGAACGAGGTCTATTATTCGATGAACTGGCATAACAGTCTGTTGTGGTCGATATCATAACACCACCATGTTGTGTTCTCATGTTTCTTTCTCATTCAGTGATAATAAATTTGTATCCATTGATCATAAGTGATTTACAAGCACGAACCATGGTATTAGGACCAAAATCCAAAGCTCTAATTTCCTCATAAATAGAGTATGCCAGAAAACTAAATACCTAAAATATAAAAAAATAGTAAACTTAATTCAATATTATTTTTATTTAGTTATTACAGAAATATTTTTACCTTCAATTTCAACCAAGAAGAAAACCCTTTTCTATGCAAAGTCTCTTTCCTTATCAAAGATAAATAACAATTCTTTCTATATATAAATTCTTTATGTTACCTGTAGTTAAAAATAATAATATTTTGACAAATATTTAAAATTAAAAGAGATAAGATAATAGATACATGTACAATTTACTCACTTGATATACTCATCAAACAAATCACAATTAAACAACACTGTGGGATGTTCCATCTCTCGCTCTTCAAGGCTAAATGTCGTCAATGTATATGATCTCATAATTCCTACTATATAAGGAAGTGATGGAAAACTGGGTTCAATTAGCACATACTGTTCTTCTTCATTTCTCATTGGTCTGTTTTTTCCCATAGTAAGATTAGACAAATACATTGAGAAGAAATCCATACATTCTTGAGCCAAGTAACCATTCACAATAGAACCTTAAGGATAATTCCAGTTTCAGACATATGATTCCAATGTGCACATGTTTCTTTTATCTGGATACATCCAACGGAAAGCAATGGGTCCTCCAAGAAGTATTTGGGTCAGAAGATGGACAGTCCGATGCAACATGCATGTAAAAAATCATGGAGGGAACATTTTCTCTAACTCACACAAAATTAATGGTGTCTCTGCCTATAGTTTTTGCAATAAAGGTTTAGAAAACCTCTTAGCACAAAGATTTCTATACAAATATCACAACCAAATAACTGAGACTCTTATATTATTAGACAAGAGATGATAGATTTCTATTGGAATCAACTCATGAAAAAGGACGTGATAATCATGAGTCTTCAAAGATTTCATCTTCAACTCTTTTTTGTTGACCCATTTTGATATATTTCTTGAATAGCCATCAAGAACTTAAATAGTCTCTATCACTTCCATAAATTGATTTTTATTCATCAGGTTTCATCACATAAGGAGCACATGGAACTTTCCATTTATTTTCACTGATACAGACAGGATGCAATTCTGGTCCTATCCCCCAATCTACCAAGTCACTTTAAGATCATAAATCATCTTTTGTATTCCCCTTGACATTTAGAGTAATCTAAAGCAACGTTTCACATATATTCTTTTCAATGCTCATTACATCTAATCAATAATGTAACAAGTTGGTTGACCAATAAGACAACTCAAAGAATATACTCTTCTTATTCTAATTGTAATAGGTATCATTACAAAAATTTTTCCTCTTTCTATATTCCATTACACCCTTCCCAAATGAATAACTAAAATCTTTCAATTCATGAAGCACATCAGTTCTAGACATATGCTGAGGTGTATCGTCAGTCTCCATGGTATTGTCAAATCTTCGAAGATTGTTTCTATATGGATGATTCATTGGTAAGAATCATCGATTTACCGTAAAAGTAAAACTATGATGATATTTTAGTCTTCTCGATCGAGTATTATTCATAAAAATAGGACTTGACAATTTTCTTTTTTTTTCTCCATCCAGACATCATTGCATAAGCAGGAAAATCATTGATTGTCCACATAAGTGCAACACACATCCGAAATATGTCTTTCGAACATGCATCGTATGTGGGCACACCCACATCCCAAAAAAGTTTCAAATATTTTATTTAATGTTGCATGTAAACATCTATATAATTCCCAGGATTAGAAGGGCCAGATATTAGTATACTCATGAAAGTGTAAGGATTTTCCATACACAACCAAGGGGGATGGTTATAAATGTGTATAAAAAACGACCATGTGCTGTGAGAAGTAAAAATCTACCCAAATGGATTAAAACCATCACATGAAAGACCCAGCCTCACATTACGCATGTCAGTTGAAAATTCAGGATATCAAGAATCAATTATCTGCCATGAAAATCCATCTGTTCGGTGAACCAATTCTCCATTATTCTATTTTCTCTCAGTGACATTCCATCGCATTTTTACTGATATTTCATCAAACATGGAATGGTTATGTAATCTGGGGATCAATGGAATGTTCCAAATTAATTTTTTTGGCACATGAGATGGTGTTCCATAATCTTTTGGCTTCTATCGGAAGGTTCCACATTTGGTACAATCATTTCTTTCATCAGTTTCCTCCCAAAATAAGCTGCAATCTTTTGGGCAAGCTTGAATTTTTTTTGAGAATCTATGTTCATCAACTAACTTCAATGCCATATAGTGGTTTGAGGGAATATCTGCATCATCTTGAAGTAAGTCCTTCAAAAAGGTAAGAATATAATCAATTACAGTATTTGAAATCCCATACATTGTTTTCCAATGAAAAAATAGTATTAAAAATTACAACCTTTTCATTTTACCACAATGTTGATATACTGGAGTCGTCGCAGCATCATTCAAATTTTTCACCCTATCAACATCATCATTTTCATTATACGAATCATGTGTGCTTGTATCGAAATTTATTTGGTTGGACATCCTTTCCTTCTCATGATGTCGAATAAATGGAAACCGATAATATATCAAACTCTCCAATTCAGTCCTATCATTTGGATCATCAACATTTTGAGATTCCATTTTCTCTCCATTGTGATACCACACATAATAGTTTGTTTGGACACCATATTTGATTATATGATAGATAAATGCTTCATGACTCAACCAAGGTCCTCTTACACAATTTTTACATGGGAAGTGTATGTGACCACTATCTGATGCCTTGTCAGATGAAAAATCTAAAAAGTTGTTCAAATTATTTTGAAAATCGGTTGAAATCCGACCAGTTTCGTACATCCAACTTCTATCCATTCTGTAAAAAAATTGAAATAATTCATTTCAATGAAATTCAACAATATTAAAGTTCAATCAAAAAAATATTTAGGTAAATGACGATTGTTTACTTTAAATAAAATCATAACTGACACATTACTCTATATGAGAATCATATTAAGAAATAAAAAAATACAGTGTATATAAGAAAATAAGATACAGAATTTATAATTCCTATATTCAAGGATTTCCTATTAAGATATTTGAAGTGGATCAAGGAATACATAATTCTTAAGGGTCTTGTTGGGAGTACATGATTTTTATACTTTAACTTCATCAGGAAGATCAGGATGAGGAGTAGGATGAGGATCACATCAAAATTAGTTATGGACTCATCATGTTTCACATTAAACATGGATTAAAGGATCCTAGGTTTGGTTCCATAGATCATATTTTGTCATCGTGTATTCATTTAACCAGTGTTCTAGTTTATTTTTAGGTGAGGTGAGTTAGAAACCATGTTAGGCATTTCCTTAAAACATTGGTTCTTCCATTTAACCATGTAGTCTTGAATTTCAGGGATGAAAGTATTTTGACTAAGCTAATTACTACCGAATCTATAGTATGGACAACACATCATGTGGGAATACCCATGAAACAAATCCATGTGTAAATGGGACGTTTTCAGCACCCAATTTGGTCAAACATACTTTTCACCATAAGGGATGGGCCATGTATATTTACATGGATAACCAAGTCATGTACTGTGTGTACATTCCCATGTACATTCCCAGGACACTAGATTATAGTAGACAACATTTCAACCATTACACACACCATGTGAACCCTTATACCATATCATCGCTATTACAACCATTAATAACAACTTATTAAACATCACTTTTCAAAGATAATAAAATTGAACATAAATAAATAATAATATTGGATATATCAAGTAAAATGAATCCATACTATCTTACAACCTAATTGACCACCCACAACCATGATTAATGACCACAAAGCTCCCCTTTCGGCCAAATAAAAAGTGAAAAAAACACATAGTTGCTGAACACAACTTCATTTGTGTGAGGGATAATAATCCCATGGTTCTCTTCATATTTGAACCATGCATTCATGATTTTCGAGATGAACTTTTATCCATGAAACCATATGAGAAACACCATTCAATACATGTGTTTCTCTGATTTTCCCAAGCATTTTGAGGAACCCCAAATCAGTGAAAATGGTCATTGTGTTTTAAAAAGGTTATTGAATCACTCGTGTATGATGTCTAAGGCAAAATGATTAATGGTTATATTATGAAAACTAATATTCATTAATATTGTGAATTTGACATTCTGTGAATTAGTTTCATGAAGAAGGAAGAAGTACTACATGAAAAAAGGAGAGGTCCCACCGAGAGTTCCCTTTGAAGATATTTTATTCATAAAGAATATTGTATTGTATGGTTAAGTATTTCTTATTTCTCTGGTGAAGATTAATTAGGGACCACATACTATTTTGCAAAGTTCAGTAAGATACTCTATATTTTCTATTGTGCAAAGGATAAGTGAACAGTGTGTCATTTTATATATATATAGATTTTGATAGAAACATGATACATACTTGTTATGTAATACACATACTGTACAAAAATTAAGATGAATAAGATCTTTATGTTTGACATGATCTTAATGAAAGGAGTGATTTTCATGAAATACTATGAATAAATATTACAAACAATTTCTTATGAGTTCATATACATGAAGCTGTAATATTTGAAGCATTGAGATTAAGAAAACTATGAATCATTAAAATTAGAACACAAGAAAGAGACACCATTCCCTTATAAATATATATGTCTAATGAAAAAATTAATTGGACAATGTATACACTGATGTAGTGATTAGAGTACATAATTCATAGATTTAATGATTTGAGTACACGTGGAGTAGTAAATAATAAAATTATTAAAAAATCTTAGAAATAGGGAATAACGATATCCTTGAGAATAGAAGCATATCCTTAAGAAGAGGTGGAAGGATATCCTTGAGAAGAGTTGGAAGGAGTATAACCTGGTAGATGATCTGATGGAAGAGGTGCACCTGTGCTGGGGCTTCTCAACGGCTCCTGGGAGTTGGGAATCGCTTCTTGGAGAGTCGTGCACCTTCTGCAATCTGCTTCTTAATTAGGGGGGTCACCTTCCTTAGTCGAAATTGGGGTTTTTTGCCAACAGTTATTAAAAACCATTGGTAAAACGATGAATTCCCAACAATTTGATGAAATTGTTGGGAAAAATCATCTAAAATCCATCATACCAATGGTTCTCATGAACCATCGGTAAAGAACAATTCTTTCCAATGGTTTCATAAAACCATTGGAAAAACTCATCTAAATTCCATATTTACCAACAGTTCATGAAAACCGTTGGTAATGACCACCTATAACAACGGTTCAAAAGAACCGTTGGTATAAAAGTGTTGGGAAAATAATGATTTCTAGTAGTGTAATAATTTTATTAATAAAGAATAATATGAAATATGTAGTAATGGTGAGAAACCTAAATTGTACAAAAACTTTTTCTTATAAATACAAAAGGTGTAATTTTCAATTGCTGTGGAACAAAAAGTAATAACACTAAAAACTGGTAGTTAAGAAATCCCCAAATTAGTTTAATTAAAATTTCTTTATTTCAAAAAATTTATTTGACACAAATGATTGTAGAAAAAAAAGTAAATCTACATTTTTAGTTCACTACTAGCTAACACTATTGGACCAAAGAGAATATGGGTACAAAAAAACCCATTATTTATATTCCTTTGAAGGAAGAAAGTCACAGAAGTAGAAAATATATATGGTACAAGGATAGTTGCTGCTCCAGGAATATTATTGTAAACACATCAAACATTAAAAACATAACTCAAATGGATGGTGTATTAGTCACCATTATGAAAATTCCAAAGTAAAAATTATTGGTATTGTAACTGTTGGAGATCTAGAAGCTGTCTCAATAAATAAAGAACTTTATGTAAAAATATTAAAACATAACCTGATAAGTATTTATCAACTTTATGATGATGGTTATTTTGTTGATTTTTAAAAAAACATATGATCAATTTTTAATGATAAATAGCTTACATTTAGAGAACCCAGAACTAACAGTGTTTATACCATGGACATAAATTCCTTATGTAATTAAAAATTAAATTGTTTAACTGCTAAAATAAATGAATCTTTGATCTATCTTAGAAGTCTTGGAAATTGCTATGTTTTTTCATTACATAAGTTTTCTAAGAAACTATTAGTTTCTAATGTACCTATTCTTAAATTTTATAGTGACAGATTCTATGATGCATGTCAACTTGGCCAGAAACACAAATTTTCCCTCAAATCAATTATCAAAATTTCTACATATAAACCTTTAGAACATATCCATGTGGATCTGTTGGACCATCAAGAGTAGTAAGTTTGGCTGGTAAATTATATGTATAGGTTTTAGTTGATGACTATTCTAGATTTACTTGGATATATTTTCTAAAATATAAAAATTAAGATATTACTATATATGAATTTTTTTACAAATTTGTTCAAAATGAAAAAGATTTTAAAATAATTTCATTAAGAAGTGATCCTGGTGGAAAATTTGAGAATCAAGAATTAAATTACTTTTGCTCAAATTTAGGTATTAAACACACCTTCTCTGCACCATGTACACCTCAATAGAATGGAATTATTGAATGAAGAAATAAAAATATTCATGGAATGTCTAGGACAATGCTAAATGGATACAATGTTTATACCTATTTCTAGGTAGAAGCTGTAAGAACAACCTTTTATATAATGAATAGAGTTTTAATTAGACCATTTTAAAAAATACACCTTATGAAATCTGTAATAATACAGAAACTAAAGTAAAATATTTTAATGTTTTTGGAAGCAAGGTGTACACCTTTAACCCTAAGAAAAATATTGGTAAATTTGATCAAAAATCTGATGAAGGCATTTTGTTAGGATATTCTACTACTTCCAAACCATATAGAGTTTTTAAAAAAAATCAAGGATTATGGATGAATTAGTTCATGTAAAATTTTATGAAAGAAACCCTATTGACAGAAAGAATGATCAAATTTATGAATTTGACTCTAATGATAACATTATACTTGAGAAGCTAAAAATGATTTTGAATATGATATAAACAAATTTCAGTCCAGTTCAAAATAACATGACACTGATGAACCTAATATTTTTTTATGTAGATAATCAAGAACCCTAAAGAATGAACATTTAGAAACTTTTATAGGATATATAGACACAAGAATAAAAACTAGAAGAAATATAAGAAATCTAGTTGTTTTTTCTAACTTTCTATCCCAATTAGAACCTATTTAAATAGAAGAATCATTAATTGATGAAAGTTGGATAATATCATTGTAATAAGAACTAAAACAATTCAAAATAAATGAAGTTTAGAAATTAGTTGAAAGACCAAATAACAATCCTATTATTGGAAATAAATGGGTCTTTATAAATAAACTAGATGATCAAGGGATCGTAAATATAAAAAAAAATAGTCGCCAAAGGATATAATCCAGAATAAGGTGAAGATTATGATGAGACCATTTCTCCTATAGCTAGATTAGAATCCATTAGTATCCTTTTGGCCTATGCATCTCATATGAATTTTAAATCAATTCATATGGATTTTAAGTATGCCTTTTTAAATTTTTATTTAATTGAGGATGTTTATGTTGAGAAGCCTCTTGGTTTTGAAATTTCTCAAAAATCAAATTTTTTAAAACTTACAATAACTCTTTATGGCCTTATAAAAGCACCTAGATCTTGGAATGAAAGATTAAATTCTTTTCTCCTGAAACAATAATTTTAATGTTGGTATAGGATATCCAACACTTTTCAAGAAAACTATGAATTCTAATATTTTATTGGATAAAATTTATGTTGATGATGTATTTTTTGGATCAAAAAATAAATAAATTTGTCATGATTTTTCAAATTTAACGTAAATATAATATTAAATTAGTATTATGGGAGAACTAATTTTCTTTTTAATAATTCAAATATACCAAAAAAAAATGAAATATTTTGAATCAAATAAAATAAATTATTGATTTACTAAGGAAATTTGGACTTTAAAATAGAAAGACATATAAAACTCCTATGTGTATTAATATATAACTTGATTTTGATGAAACAATAAAACTTATAGACACCAAGATAAATAGAGGTATGATTGGTATTTTATTATATCTTACTACTTGAAGGAAAGATATAATGTACTCATTATGTCTCTGTGGAATATTTCAATCAAATCATAAGGAATCTCACTTTACATATATCAAAATAATTTTTAGATATTTAAAAGGGACTATTTTTCATTCTCTTATTTATCCAAAAAGTTTTTATTTTAATTCAATTTCATATTCGGATCCATATTTTGGAAGTTTTAGATTAGATAGAAAAAAAACCTCAAGAACCTATCTCATTTTAGAAAAATAATTTGTGTCAGGGTTTAGTAAGAAACAACACTCAGTTGCTTTGTCAACAGCTGAGGCTGAATATGTATCTACGGGTAGTTGTTGTGCACATGTTCTATAGATGAAAAACACTCTTATAGACATTGAACTAAATTTTTTTAACCCACATATTTTATGTTATAACACTTGTGCTATAAATATTACAAAAAATCTTATAATTCGTTCTAGAACTGAGGATATTGATATTAGTCATCATTTTCTAGGAGATCATGTTCTTAAAAAAGATAAATTTTTAGAATCATAAGTACTAAATTTCAATTAGCTTATATTTTTACTAAACAACTTCCAAATGGATGTTTTGATTTTATTAAGGGATGGGGTTAGGTTTATTTAATTTTAATTTTAATTTTATTTAATTTTAATGTAATCATTATTTGATCATTTTATTTTTTATTTTGTAATTTTTACTGTTTAAAATAATTTAGTTACTTTTTTAAATAAGTTACATTTTTTCTTTAATAAATATTAAATACCCCAAATATAGTTTAATTTATTTGAAATTCTGAAATGATTATTATGTACGTAATGAAATGAGAATCAAGGCTCTGTCAAAGCCCGTTTTGTATTTCAAACCCGCTCATTTCCTCAAAACCATTCAAAATACTGAAATCCTTACCTCTTCCCATCTACCTTTTCTTGCACCTTCAAAACCATAGAAACTAAAAACATCAATAATTTTTGACAAAAATGGAAAAATCAAAGATAATCTAATAAGGCCAACCCAGTGATGCGAAGAGTCAGCATTCAGATAGATGGAAAATCCTTCAGGGAAAAGCCATCGATATGGAATGGTTGTATCAGAAAAACCTGGTGCAGATGAAAGTGTTATCCTTTCAAGGTATTGATAAAAAATTCAGTGAGGACTATACTGAGTTTCTGTAAGAAGTTTAGTTGAGAAGTTTCTATAAATATTTTCAATTTAGTTTGGGGGATATAGACGATTAGATTATTGCGAAAATTGAAAATAGATATTCTTTATCTCTTCTGTTGAAATAGCAAGGATTCTGAACTTACCTCACGTGGGAGTTTTTAATTTTTGATGTGATGTTAATTGGGGATAGCAACCATCAATTTGAGGATATCATGTCTTTTCTGTTTGGTTCAACTAATAATAGAAAAATGATTATAAAAGATGTAAAACCTGATCAAAAGATTTTGGTTAAATTTATCCAAACTGGGATGGACCCAAGGATGTATGAGATGGAGAAGATTTTTTTCTTTATATATATATTATGTTTTTATATTTAAGTGACATAAATATAAATTTTCCAAGATATCTCATTTGATATTTGGGTTATTATTATCACCCTAAGGCTCATATAAATTTTTATCATTATGGAAGGTTTATATTAAAGTTGTTTTTTAGGAAATATATGGTGAGGTTGATTAATGTGAGATTCAGATTTCACCATAGTAATGTGTTTAATGATGTAACATTAAGAATGCTTAGATTTTTCTGGAGCATTGCAATAGATAAAATCATGTCTGTTGGAGCTGAAGAGGACCAGGTGTCTCCTCAGGGGGAGTAACTTGAAAAATCTAAAGAAGGTATAGATGAATCCAGAATAGGGGATGTTTCAAAGAAAATAAATATACATTGATTATTAATATAAGAATCCCATACTGATGAACAAGGTCAAAGAGGACTTCAAACATCTAGTAATTGAGAAGCTCAATTGGTGGAGAACCTAGTCTTGAAAAAATTCTAATGACATGAGATATTTTATGTTATAATTTTATGAGAGGATATATTCAAGAGTAAATAAAAGAGAAAGATTCTTCTCAAGAAGAAGTGGATCTTTTACCTCAATCTGAGGTGGAGACAAGAACAGAAGAGGTACCTCAGATTGAAAAATCTTAAGGAATGAAAATTATAGATCTGTATGTGGACCAGATTGACTCTATTCAAATTTAAAATACTCATACTGAACTAGTGAAGCAAAGTCATGTTCAATAATATATTCATGAAAATATTCAAGAAGAAATTCAAGATGAAATTCAAGATGAAATTGCTCTAGAAGAGAACCTGTCTTTAGAAGTTGTGTATGAAGGAAAAACTATTCCAGAAAATCTCTTTGAAATTCATACAGAAATTCTAAATAAATCATTATATGTTGATATTTTAGATGAAAAATCAGTTGAGAAACCAATCTGGCGGGTTGAAGAAGACAGATAAGATGCTCAATCTTTACCACTAATCTTGGTAGATTAACTTGTGAATCAAGCACAGAGTGCCTGTGATTCTATGTCTGATCAGGTTGAGGAGCTTGTTAGAAAATTTAGAAGAGATCAAGTAGAGAATTATTAATTAAGAAAATAATTAGAGAAAGAGAAGCATAGATTTCAAAATATAAAATATAGCTTTGTTTCAATAAATATGTTAATGTTTTTATGGAATAATTTATGGTAGAAGTTGAAAAATTAAAATATGCAATTGTGTTGAAATCAGATTTGGAAGAACGAAAATGTTTTATTGATAAAAAATTTTCAACTATCAGAGGAAGTCAATAAAATACATCAAGTAATTTTCATTATTTAATCAAGAGATTTTAAGCTATTAAAATTGTAATGAAAAACATCAATGACAGGTTGAATAATTTACAGCGTAACTATGCTCCTTTTTCAGAACTAATGGATAATGAAAAGCATCTTGTTATGTAGATTACCTCAGGTGAACCAGGTATTTGAGAATTTCTGAACAGATCCACTTAGAAGGTCAATCGGTTTGTAGAGAAGAAAGAATGATTGCATGAGTTTTTAAGAGTAAACCACATTGAAGATCTTCATTTGACCTAGGAAGGAAGAGATCAGATAATTCAGCTGAGAGATGGTATTATGAAGAGATTAAGGTTACAGTTATTAGAGTTAAAGGATGTTGTTCAGAATCACTGAGAAACCATTTTTGAAACCTTTATCCCAGCAACCTCGATTCCTATTCATTAATGTACTTTTATATTGTTTTATTAATTAAATTTCATATTTATCATATTTGATATTTTTTACATTGATTATTTCTATGTTAGACTACCTAAAAATCCAGATTCCTTTATTGATAAATAGTTTATCATCACATTTTCTTACACGTTTAGTGCTACATTAAATGTGTTATAGTCCTTATTCTATTATTCTTTTTGATATCACAAAAGGGGGAGAAATTTGGATAAACAAAACATTTTTTAAAGGAATTGAACATTGTTTTTTAAATAGAGATTTGGGGGAGATTTTTTTAAAATAGAGAACCCTTGGAGATAAATTTGGATATACCAGTATTGTATATTTTAAAAAAGGTATTTGGAAGTAAAAAATTAAATATTGTTTTTATTCTTGAAAAATTCTAAATTATATGTAAATAATTTTATTGGAATTGTAATAATCATAAAGGGGTAGATTTTTGAGAATGTATTGTTTCAAAAATACTTTATATTTATATAATGATTTTTATACTCACAAGTACACTTATTTGTTATTCCAATGAATTTTCCTTAATTATATTCCCAGAAATTAATATTATTGTTATCCCCAATTTTGAAATAATATTAAATAATATTATTTTCATGAAATATTTTTCAAAGTTTTCATAAATTTATTCAGCGTGTTCTGAAAACACTATTCATACTGTATGTTGGAGAGAATAGAGTAAGGATTATATCCTACGTTTATTTTATGGGAGTTAGAAATTTATGGTTAATTCACCTTATGTTGATAGAAAAGTATGGTAAAAGAACCTTACATTTGGAAGGAACTTTAAGTCTATTATATGTGAAAAGTATTGATGAAGAACCCTACATAAGTATGGAACCTTATGTTTGCTTCACAAAAGTATGGATCATCAACCCTAATTTTGTAATGAACCTTACATTTTACCAAATAGTATGGATCTTTTACCTTACATTCTAAAGAAAAGAGAAATATGGATCATATACCAAACGTTTGATATTCGATGGAAAAAGTATGGATCATTAACCTTGTGTTTGTTATAAACCTTGAATTTGGAACCCTACTTTATACTTCTTCATGCATCAGACATTTCAATTTCAAACATTATCGTACAATGGTATTTTGTAGAATATAGGTTGATTTCAAGATTGATTCAATGCACAATTTTAAATTCCATCTATGATTGATTGAAATCCTTATATATTTAATTCAAAGGATCAATTTAATATGAGTATTTTGTACTAATTATTAAGGGATGTTACGACTACTCTGTTATTCAAAAATTTTAATACCGCAATCTGTCAGATAACCTTTGTTGATCTGAATTTATGAATAAATCACTCGTACTTATTCTATATATTCTTTTGTATCTAAATTTTAATAAAATAGAAGTAATAAGATATCTCTTGAATTCAAGGAAATTACAAGACTAATATCTCGAGATATTTTATTTTCAAAAAAACAGAGATACACTGATTCTTTAAAAAGATCTTTAATAGATATGCTACTACAAAGAACGATCAGATTTTGTTTTATATCAAAAAAAGAAACACTGAAGATTTAACTATTCTATATTGAAGATCAATTGTATGTCTACTGATGCTATATTTCTGATTTCATTTCAAGCTCAAATTGCACCCAGATCGATTCAGAACATATCTTACCAGAATGATATTCTTTATGAAGATGACAATCCAACTACTATCAGTTGTGTACTGCTACAACTGTGAAGAACAAGTAGAATGTATTTTAAAAAAATATGTTTTTTTGAGTATTGTCTTCTCGTTCTAAGATGTTTTGACTAGTTCTTTGATTATAACTAGAAGTCCTTATTTCAGCCTCAAATTGTAATGGTGTCAACTTCCTGCACTCTGTTGTGAATGGTCTTGTGAAAAGCGGACCGACTAGTGAAAATCACTAAGATCGTGGAGTAGAGTGTTGGTGGAGTGGACTAGTGGGTTTTTGTGCCCCGAACCACTATAAATATTTGCTTCCTGATATCTGTTTATTTCTACTACATAATCAGTTTGATAAAGATAAAAGGGAAGGATTGATTGTCATCAAGATTTCCCAAAGACGTTTTTAAATACAAAATTCACCCCCTGTTGTGACTATTCTATATAAACTTGATCCAACAAATAGTACGTCTATAACAACCCTCTGTTTTAATAAATTAAAATTATATAACATTTGTGGACAACTTAAAACATTATAAAATTATATTCCTAAAAAACACACTAGTGTAGTGCCTTTGGAAACATAAAAACTAATACATAAGTGAGATACATTATCTCTCTATAGGTTCTTCTTTATTAACACCCTCTTAGGAACATAAAACATAACACATATCTTAAAAACATGTGGAAGGAAATATAAAAAAGGGGTGTTCTCAAATGCTCAATATGGGTAATTAAGAGAGGTATGCAAACATAATCATGAAATTAAAGGTGTGAGAACATGATAATGAAAATAGAAGATCATAACCTGTATATCAAATATTATATACATGAATCATGGAATATTTCTTTCACGTTTATAAGACATGAATAATAAATAAATAAAGAACATAATCCATGAAATAATTACATAGGAATAAATCATTGAATTTTGGAATACACATATGTATACAATTTGATTCCCATAGTATCCATGGTATCTCTTCAAAGACCATCATGGTAGTATAGCTTCACTTCCCATACCATCTTGGAAGTCATGGTTCACTCTCACAGACATCTTAGTAGCATGAGTTCATTTTTCATTCAATCTTGGTAGTCCCGGTTTACTCCCATGGCTATCTTAGTAGTCAAAGTTGATTCCCAAGACTATCTAAGTATATCTCATGATATATAAATATTTACCCAATTCATTTGAGGGAGTCGTAGGTCCCACCAATCTCATAATAAAATCATACATAAATTTTCCAAAAGATAATAAATTATCATATCATCGACAATCAAATGAAATGGTTATTATATATAACTAATCATATCATAACATGTGGAAAGAAATAGGTTTCATTATCATTTCATCATAAACATAACCAATGAAAAGAATCGGGTTTGACAATCATATAACCCGTGATTAATAAATGGTTTTCCTAAATATAATGCCCACAAAAAAATCCATTCAGAGAAATAATATGAGTGGAATCATTGATTAATTTCCTCTAAAATGAATGAGTAACACCAAAAGATGTTATCTTAAATGGGAATTAATTTTTTAATATCTTTTAAAAACAATTATTGAATAAATTATCATTTCTTCCTTGAAAACTATTTTTAAAACGTAAAACAATTATGAAAAAAGTTTCTTTTAAAATATCATTAAAAACTTATAATGGAAGCATTAAAACCCATAAAATATCTTCAAAATAATTTATCGTTGAAAATGGTCCTTAAAGATATTTTGAAATCATTTTTCAAAAAAAATTTAAAAAAATGTGTTTTCAATACCCTTGATTTCCATCCAGAGAGAGAGATTGTTAGATCTTATAGAAATATATTATATTAAGTACCAAATAGTGGTAAAATGTTATTAATATATTAGTAAATTCAGAATAAATAGAGGATAGGGAAACTCATGAGTGCTCTTAAAAAATCAATACCATACACATTTAAACACACATATATATATACCATAGAATTTATAATACACATAATTAAAAACAAATGAAGCTTTAAACACAATTTTTAAGGAAAATAAATATAATCCCCTCCTAATTAGAAAATTTAAAACCATAATTTGAGAATAAGTAATTATAAAATCACCCTTAAATTAATTGTTCTGAAAATGCATATAAATAAGTATAAATATATATATATTTACATATATAAATCAATATGTATATATATTTATATAAAATAAACTTAAATTGACAAAAATATATGTAACTCTTATAGAATAATATTACAAGATAGTAAAATAAATAGACCACCAAAATAATTTTAAAAATACAGATCCATTGAAAATAAATAAATGTGGTATCACACTTAATAATTAAAATAAATAAAAATACATATGAGAAAATATATTTTTAAGGAAAACCCCTTATATCATAATATTAAAATATAATTTAAATATATAAATTCAATTACATGAATTTCACAAAAACATATTTAGTTGCTACTTCACATCATCATCAGACTACGATTTTTTTTGCAAAAACCAACTTTTTAGAACCTACAAAAAATTGATTTAAAATAGTGAATCAAGATTGTGTATAGAGATATATTATAAACCAGATAGATTTAAAACAACAATTTAAAAAGACCAAAACTGTATATACAAAATAGTATTCAAGAAAACAATGGATCATAAATAAAATAAAAATAGAATACAATTGTTGGAGCACAAATACAGAAATAAAATCACAACCTACAAAGAAAAATAAGAAACCCTCAGATCCATATCTCAAAAGGAAATATACAGAAAGAAAATTAGAACCTACAAAGGAATACATAGGCCTACCTTACTAGGTTGAAGAAAATTGAAGACACTCATATCCAGATCTCAATGTTTTCATTGGAAAACCTAACTGCAACTAAGCACCAGATTTTAGACGATTTTCGAGAAAATAGAGGCATTGGGTTTGTGTGATTCGAGTTGGTTTGTGTGATTCGAGCTTCTATTTCCTGAGGAGGAGTACTAAAAATATGTGGCTTCTATGGAAAGATTCTGATAGAATGATTGGTTCGCAACATGTTAGGTTCTTTTTAATTAGATCAAGTCACTTTTATCAGCCCTTTTTTAAGATTGATGATAATGACCTCTTTTATCATTACTTATTATTTAAATGCTGATTAAAGGCATATTTATCAGTGCTTATTACAAAAGCGATGATAAAGGATTTATCATTATACATATAATTACAAAAAATTGTAAATATATATATATACTTAATAAATATATATAAATACTAATATAGTAAATATATTCCTTATTTATATATGTTTATTATAATTTTATAATTACCTAAATATATAATTATTTATTTATAATTAAATAAATATTTTAAAAAATAATATTTATATCATTATATATATTTATATAATACTATATATATAATAAATATATATAAATATAAATATAAATAGAGTAAATATGTTCATTATTTATGTAAATTTATTATAAATTTAGTAATTATTATAATATATAAAATTATTTATTTACAATTATATATATACTTTAAAAAATATTTATTTATGTATATTTATAATTATTTAATTTAATAAATATAGTATATACATTTTTAAATATATATTTTTTATGAATATATATTATTAATAGATTTTTAATTTAATTATTTTTTATAAATATTTTTTTAATTTTTTTAACATTAATAAATAATATCTAATTTTAAGTTCACACATGATAAAATTGAGTGAAATTGAATAAATTAAAAATATATAAACTTTAATAATATTGAAAAATGGATAAGTTTTGTGTGAATGCATTTAATAATAAAATTCATTGATTATGTATATATGAAATCAATAAAACACACATTTGATCTGTGTTAAATTGAAAAATCAAACGACATTCAATTATAAATCTATTACTCTATGTTATTTGTTAGAATTTTTATTTGATATTACATTTTATTAATAAAAAATTATTCACTCAATATATAACTATTTAATGTAACGTGCATAAATATTTTTTAATATATTAAAAATATTTATATACATTAATATATATCTATATATTTAATATATAATGTTTATTAACATTATCAATAATCATCTAATTAATAAAATGTTTAACATTTTTCTCAATTTACATATTTTTATTTTTTATTGGATTAAATTTTATTTTTCATATATACATATATTTACAAAATAATATTTATTAGTATTCATAATTTATATATATTATAATCAATTAATTCATTTTCAACAGGCATTATTTAGTTCATAAATTTATTAATATTTTTTAATAAACTCGTCTTTTATTTTTTATTTATTTAGTTATTGCGTTTTATTTATTCGAGCCATTATCAATTCTAAAATGATACGATAAAGGACTCCATTTCAAAAACTAAAAATATATCACTAATAAATGGTACCCTTTATCATCACTAAAAATAAAGCACTGATAAAGGGTAGGATTTATCCGTGCTTAAAATAAATCACGGATAATGGGTATCCATTATCAGTGGTAAAAAGGCACTGATAAACAGTTTAATTTCTCACCTCATTCTTTAGAACTGATAATGATGCCATTTATAAATAATTTTTTCAGGATCAGATAATTACCAGTGCTATTAAATACCAGTGCTATTAAGAGTTGGTTTTGTAGTACTTTTCTAAGAAAACTCAATTTGGGGAATGTGTTGATATGAACCATATTTTAAATGTAGATAATAAGATTAAAACATATCCTCTAGGGTGAGAATTGTTATTTTAGAATGACCATCCGTCTTATGCTGATATGTAGTGATGAAACTCAATTAAATGTCAAGTTCATGCTGAATACATCACCAACACTTTGTGGTAAACCTCTGATCCTAATATGGCACAACGGATTGTGTTACTCCATGAATCCATAACACTTTTTCAATTTATATCCTGAAAATTTGATCTATAGAGAAGCCTTCACTGATATTGATGAATTGTGCTGACTTAGTAATACGATTGACTACCACCCATATAGAATTAAACCCTTTAGAGGTTTGGGCCGTCCCATGAAAAAATATATAGTGATGTTCTCCCATTTACATTTTGGTATGGGTAATGGATGAAACATCGTCTTTAACTTTTGTCTTTCATACTTAACTTTATGGCATACCTAGAACTAAGATAATAAATATTCGATATCTCTCTTCAATTAAACCCACCATTAGTATTCTTTGAAGTCCCTATACATCTTCGTGCTTCAAGGATGAATAAAGAATGAAGAATTATTTGCTTCCTCTAATATCTCCTTCCTCAAACCTGATAATGAAGTAAGACATACATGGTTCATGAACCTCATTATCCTATTCCGATCAAGGTAAAACTTAATAACATTTCTGACTTTCTTTGTTATCTCTCCATATTCCTTCTACACCACCTTGATCTTCACTTGGATAGAGGGTTGAACATTCATTTTCGAATGATAATATTTTTCCCCTTCCTTTTGCATTTCTAGAACCGTCCTTTGGAAATCAAAAAATATTGGATCTTTTTTTATTATCTTCATGTATATGATAACATGATCCTTTTTAATTAAAGCATCTACAACCTTGTTCGCTTTCCTAGGGTGGTAATGTATTGAGCAGTCATATTCCCTTATCAACAATAACCATCATCTCTGGCTCCTGTTCAACTCCTTCTATATGAATGTATTTTTCATAGTTTTAGGATTTGTATATATATCAATATTTTATACATAATGATAATTCCTATATATCTTTAATTCAAAAATTGATACTGCTATCTCCAAATCCTGAGTTGGGTAATTTTTCTAATGAATCTTTAGCAGCTACAAGGCATTAGCGATTACCATATTATTTTACAGATTAACACATCTCAATCACTTCTTGGATGCATCACTATATATTACGAACCCTTCTTCAGTATAGGGTAATGTAAGCACATGGGAACTAACTAACCATCCCTTTAGTTCCTTGAAAATTTTCCCACATTCATCTGTCTATATAAACATAAAACCATTCAAAATTAACATTTTTAGAGGATCAGATAGTAGTGAGAAATTATCCACAAATCTTTAGTAATATCCCGATAAACCAAGAAATATAAATATCTCATCCACTGTGTTTGGTCTATGCCAATATTCAATAGCCCCTATCATTGATAGATCTACTACTATACCATCTGTTGAGTTTATGTGACCCAAAAATGAAACCTTTTTAGACAAAGTTCACACTTTTTTAAATTTTCATATATACTCTCTTCCCTAATGGTCTTTAATACAATTTTCAATTGATCTTCATGATCTCCATTTTTATTTTAATATATATGAATATTATCTATAAATACATCCACAAACTAATCGAGGTAATATCTAAAGACTCAATGCATTCAATCCTTGAAGATAAAAGGGGAATTAGTAAGACAAAAAGTCATCAATATATATTCATAGTGTCCACCACTTGTACGTAATGTCATCCAGGGTATATCCTCTTTCTGGTCACTCAATAGATGATATCCAGAATAAAGGTCAATCTCATATTTGTATTGAGCTCTGTAAATTTGATCAAATAAGTAATCTATATGGGGAAGAGGATATTTTTTCTTGATTTTGATCTTGCTCAAACCCTGATAAACAATGTAGATTCTCATTGATCTGTATTTGTTTTAGAAAAAATAATGGTTGCACACTAGGGTGACAGACTTGGCCAAATTAATCCCATATCAAGGTTTTTTTGGATTTAATTCTTCAATTCTTATAACTCAATATGGTCCTCATATAAGTAGTCATTGAAAATGTTGAGGAACCATGTACGAGTTCTATTGAGAACTAAAATTCACATTTTGGTGGAAGGCTAGGAAACTATTTTTGGAAGATATCTAAAAATTCTAAAATTATAGGAATATCATCAATGTCAATTTTCTTCCCAACCATTGAAGATAAAAATTACTTCTTAAAGGGAATTGAGACCCATAAACAGGATGTAATCTCCATAGGTAGTCCATACTCATCATCACATTGATGTATGCCCATATGAGGGTTCGAAATATCTATTGTAAATTCCCATCAATGACAATTGATATATTATTTATGTAGAGAAAGAAAATATAGACCAAGATGACATCAAATTCAACCAAAGGAATAATGACTCGATTTGTAGGAAGCACTTTCCCAAAAACATCAACCGGACAGGAATAATAGAGTGGAGATGAAATCATCATACCATTAGAGATTTACCATATTATTCCACATATAATTATTTTGGTTTAATGCTAACATCCATAGAGAATTATTTAGAAATGAATGAGTTGGTAGATCTAGAATCATATATGACATTAGTAGTTAGAGAGTGGATAGTATGTGTACCTTTCATTATTTCATCATCACACCCATCATCATAAATAGTGATTGCATGAGATTTACCCTTTTATATTGGCTTAAGAGGATGATAATTTTGATAATCATCACCAGACCTTGGGTTTAGGCAGTGGTCATCATAATTTTTATTATCCTTACAATTGTATCACTGAATCGTGGGAGGTTCATTCTATGTGTCTTCTTGTCCATTAACATTTTGAGAAATGTTGTTTCCATAAATTTTGAAATAAAATTCCTAATAGCCTTCCCTTCAATACATAAAACATTTATTACTCCCCTTAAGAAAATTTCCTTCATACTTATTCCAACACATAGAGCATAAAGGGAAGTTCACCTTCTTTTCTTCATAGTTTTTAGATTTTTTATTAACCTCCATTTCCTTTTATTCTAAAAACCATGTGATCGATACGTGAATCCAACCTCCATTTCAACCTTTATTTCACAACACATAATCTATTCATAACTATTAAATCCTATTTTGGACTACTCTCTTCCTAGACATGCCTTTATTCCACTAAATAAAAAATCAACTTTAGTTTTAGGTTGGGTGATAATTATTGATGCATACATTGCAAGTATTTTAAAATTAGCCTTGTAGGTATAAAATGATTCATCACTCCTTTACTTCATCTCAAGGAATTATTTCCCTCTCATATTATGAATAATTAGAGGAAAATACATATTGTAAAATAAATTTTTGAATTCATCCCAATCCATGGATTCAATCTCATCTTACTTCCTTGTATTCTTGATTAGAGTCCACCACTGATCTGCTTCACCATAAAACCGATAGACGGCCATAATAACATTCTAAATCTTCACATACTGGATAATTCAGAATATATTTTCAGTAGTATAGATCCATTGTTCAGAAACAAGTTGATTATAAGACCCTCTAAATGAAGGTTGACGTTGCCTCATGAAAGACTCAACAAAAATTTTTTCCCTCCTTTTCTCATTTGGAAGTCCACCATGTTTGATTGCTTGAGAAATTCATCTGAGCATTGCAATAAGGTTTTTCATTCCATCTCCCATAAAATTTTGTTTCTCAATAGGAAAATCGTTGAATTTTCCATTGTAATCACCATTAATGGTGTTCCTTTGGGTTTTATCCATTGTCTAAAACCAAAATCATAGAGTAATAAACTATTATCATAAAGAACCACATAATCTTAAAAAGTTTCTTATAGGATGTCTAATTTATGAAACCTTCCCTAATATATGAAAACATTGTTTTATCATAGGTTATTCATGGACAAAAACTATTTAAATCCTTCATAATGGTTTGTGAAGATTTTATGAATTCTTAATGAATATGCTCTAAGAGTATCAAACAAAGTGTGCAGTAAGGCTCCTTGTAATGCACCATATTACCACAAGTTAGGAACAAAACATCTTTTCTAAGTTGTTACTCCATGGTAGATATGTTATATATCCCCATCCACTTTTATTATCTAAATAGGGAATTATTTCATAGAAACCACTCACTCTATCATCCAAATTCTTGTTCATTTTCTTATGATTTTCCTTATCATTAAAATTATCCCTAGACATGTACAAAGGGATCTCACTAATGTTTTCTCATCCTAGATTCCAAAAGATTTCTAAATTATTTCTCTAATATAAACTATAATAACCCTCAGTTTTTATACATTAACATTACTTAACATTGTGGAATACTTAAAAAATTATACAAATAGACTCCTAAAGACCGCACTAGTTTAGTTCCTGTAGATACATGGAAACATAAAAATTGAAACATAAGTGTGCAATATTATCTCTCACTACATTCTTCTTGACTAACACCCTTCTTACATGCATCAACTATAATACATATCTTCATAACCTTTAGAAGGATACATAAAAAATGGGTGATATAAAATGATTAGTAAGGGTAAAAAAGGGAGATATCTTTACATAATCAAGAGAATAAGGGTATAAGAACATGAACATGAATATAGAAGATCATAACATACATATCAAAGATCATATACATTGTAGATGCCGAAATGTTCTTAAAGCCTAAAGAGGGCCTTTGGAGATAAAACAAGGACATATTTCAACTCTACAACTAATTTCAGGAGGAACAAAAGTGGCTTGCGAAAAATCCCAAAGGTATATGAAAAACCACACTCCCGTGTGAAAAACTGTAGGATTGGAATGTGTTTTTTTCATGACGTAGAAACTTGCATGCAGCCGCCCCTGGTGTGGAAACGTGTGCCCCACAGACAGCGGGCGCATAATCTTTTGTGCGCTGACCCTGGACACTGAATATATAGTGTGGACAACACCGGGCATATAATCATTCATGTGTCCAACACCGGGACTGGATTTTTCCACACCGATCAACTTCCATGCGGACCCGGTGACCCTGAGAACCTATAAATAGAATGAATCCCCTTCGACGTCTGATGGCTGAAGAATCTGAACCCTCTCATATGCACCAAAAAACCTCTCCCATGAATAAAATATGGATTTTAGGTATGGGATATTCTATGATAGGTCTCCCAGGGGTCCTTCTTCGCACAAGACCACTTTGGCTTGACCCTCACCCAAGTCTGGAAACATTGGGTCCCTTTCGTGCAATTTGTTTCCCTTGTGAATAATCCATTTTCCATGCAAGAAATCCAGTTCCCTTGTGAGAAAAAACTCAGCCACCCCTTGCATACAGGAATCCTCAATTGCATGAAAACCAGGCCTTTTCCACAAAGCTTTTCTGGTTGTGCACTAATTGTGTGAAAAGCTCTCTTATTGAGCATAAACATCGGGGTCTGCTCACCCTGGCCTTTTACGCGAAGCTGTTCCATTTGTGTGAATGCCGCCCTACTTATGCATACCCTTTTTCATAGATGTCCCCCTTTCAGACATCATATTCGGGAAGATCTTATGCCCAAAACGTCTATGTTACACAAATGTTTCTCGTACGACCCTCTAAGATCATATGAAGTAACTTCATGTTCCCTTGGGCGGTGCTTACAATTGTGTTGCATCACCTCATGCATCTTCTCATAGGAACACTAACGGCTATTGCTTCTTCACAATGCCATGGTAACGTGGAACCCTAAATGGATCACTCCATAACACCCTCTCATTAAGGAATTATCGATGCCTTCCCTTCCCCAAGGGCAGGTGGGTATTGATTATGTATGTCCTAGGGGTACGGAGAGAACCCACCTCATCTGAGTTGCAGGACTTTAAACTTCAAAACCCATAATCCTCAACACATGACATTAAACTGTGGCCTCACCCTATAAATTATACATGGGGTTCCCTATCTCTAACATTCTCTGCACCCACTGGTCTCCACAGGAGTGATATCATTCCTCACGTGGAATGATATCCTCTTTATCAAAGTGGCGTCTGTCTATAGGGAAAGGGAAACCATCCTGATGTAAGCCCCTAGTATTTAATGAGAGAGGTAGCATCCCTACTCTTCCTATATTCTTCCTTAAAAAGGACAAAGAGGTGAGAGGTACACATGGGACTATGTTACCCTATCCCACTCTCACAAGGCTTTTTTCCCACTGGGCCTCCATCATGATGTAAGTCACAATCTTCATATCCTTGTGCTGCTAACCATATGTAAGCCTCTGTTTCTTCTTTAGGTCACTAACCACTTATAAGCCCCACTCCACTTCGCACAGGTGCAACTTTCATGACGTGATTGTTTGTTATTTTCTTCCTCTTGTTTCTCACACCTATCATTACTCATGTGGTCTTAGATTAAGCATCGACCATGACATACTCCCTGGGAATTCCTAGAGTGTAATCCCCAAACACCTCTTCCACACTACGTGGACTTTGATCCTTGCCATGGTATGGTACGTATGAAGCCTCCCTGAGGTTCAAGACCAAAAACCTATTTATTCCAAACCCGTAATGTCTGTTCATAAAACCCACTTCCAAACTACTTGGACTTTGATATTTTCCAAGGTATTGTACATAGGAATCCTCACTGAGATTCAAGCCCAAAAACATTTTTGTTCCGACCCCCTTCAAGTCAGTTCAAAAACACCACATCCAAACTACCTGGACATTGATCCTTGCCAAATTAATGTATGTAGGAAGCCTCTCTAAGGTTCAAGAACAACAACCAATTTTTTATGACCCCCTTCACATTGGTTCACAAACACATATTCTGAACTATGTGGACTTTGATCTTTCCCAAGGTATGGTACGTTGGAAGCCTCCCTAAGGTTCAAGCCAAAAAACCTATTTTTTCTAACCACCTCGGCCTTTTGATGCCTTCTGTTCCCCAAGGGAAAGTGGGTATCGATTATTTAAGTCCTAGAGGTGTGGAGAGAACCCACCTCATCCGAGCTACAGGACTTTAAACTGCCAAGAACCATCTTCCTCGACACATGATGTTGAACTGTGGCCTCACCCCATGCATTATACGCGGGGTGACCCATATCGAATAATCTCAACTCCCACTGGTCTTCCTGGGAGTGAGATCATTCCTCACATGGAATGAGATCCTTTTTATCAGAGAAACATCTATCTTCATGGAAATGGAAACCATATTGGTGTAAGCCCCTAGCCTTTCTTATGGGAGGTAGCAGCCCTGGTCCTCCTATATTTTTATTTCCAAAGACTAATAGGTGAGAGGGGCACAAGGGACAATGTTACAATGACCCTCCCCCACTGGGATTTGTCACAACCATCCCTCCACCCTAAAGTAAGTCCCTATCTCCATCTCCCAAGGATGCTAACCACACGTAAGCCCTAGTTTACTATTGGGGTTGCAGACCACTCGTAAACCTCTGTTTCCATTTTGGGATGCCAACTACATGTCGTCCCCTCTCCATTTCACATGGATTCACCTTTAGTGATGTGATCATCTGGTCCTTGCTGCATCTTGTTTCCCACACCAATCATGACTCACATGGTCTTAGAGTAAGCATCAACCATGACATCCTCTCTAGGCGTCCTAGAGTGTAATCTCTACACACCCCTCCTAAACTATGTGGACATTGATCATTGCCATGCCAAGGTATGTAGGAAGCCTCCCTGAGGTTCACTCCCAACACCCATTGGTCCCAACCATCTTCACGTCGGTTCACCAAAACCCATTATAAATTACGTGGTCTTTGATCCTTGCTAAGGCAAGGTACGTAAGAAGCCTCGCTGAGGTTCAACCCACCATCTATTGGTCCTGAATCCATTAACATCAGTCCAATTACCCCATTCTGAACTATGTAGACTTTGATCCTTTCCAAGGTAAGGAATGTAGGATTCCCCCTGAGGTTCAAGCCCAACAACCACTGGTTCCGACCCCCTTCACGTTGAACCACCTTCGTCCTGCATGACGTTAAACTGTATTCCCCCATTTCATCCTGCATGATTTTAAACTGCATCCACCATCCTAAACATCATGCGCTTTGATCCTTGTCTCTTAGATAAAGTATGTAGGAAGCCTCCATGAGGTTAATCCACGTACAGTGGTAAGAAGTTGTGACCCCATCTAGTAGAAATCCGTTGTGACCCCATCCAACAGTTTGTTGTTGTGCCCCCATCCAGTGGTAAGTCATTGTGCCTCCATCCAGTGGTAAGACATCATGCCTCCATCAAGTGGTATGTCATTTTGCTCCATCCAGTAGTAATCTGTTTCCATCCATTTAATTGGGACCTATATTGTTGGTCTGTCCTAGTGACTTAATACCAACCTTGGGCTGTTAACCATGCGTAATCCCTAATATATCCTCAAGGTTTTGTCCTCCACGCACACCCTGATTCTATAACCCCATCCTGAAATACGCGAACATTGATTCTCTACAATAAGGATTTGTAGAATGTATTTTCGAGGCTAAAGACAAATATCACCATCACCCATGAGTCGAATTCATCCCATTCTCTATTCACTTCACTTGACCATCCATTATCCATTTTGACTCTTACACGGGCTGGCACATCACGGTGAGATAATGAAAATTTACATCTTCACTGCCCCTAGTAGTAACAGGGTAACTAACCATGCGTTAGCCCAAACATTAGTATTCCCACTATGGGTTTCACCCATATGATCCACTCTAGTCAGTATTCTGATCAGTCTAATTCAACTCCGCTAAACATTAACTCGTGGAATACCTTGTGTTAAACATGAGAAGTTGAGGAAAACCTCAGATACATGCCTATGGAATATAATTCCCCTTATTTGACATGGTGTTACTCAGGCTTCCATGACCTTGAGAATCCCTATAATAAGGGGAAGAAACTAAGATGCACTAGTGTTCTAGGGTCCAGACACACCAGTGATATCCAACGTGACTAATCCCTAGACTAAAGGTTGATTCCTTCACCGGACCCCTTAAAATGTCCCAACAGATGCTATATAATTAACCATAATCCATGAAGATATGGAGTTGGGAAGAGTTTCATGAAAAAAATCTTAATCTATAAGGGAGACCTGGACTAGGTGATGAGTTCTGAGGAGGAATCCACAGAAAGAGGAACCAACATCCCATCGTCCCATTTAGATCAAGGAGAAAACATCACTAAATAAGCGACGGATGGTGCCCACCTTTGGAATGTGGGAATGTGGGGAAACAGTCAGCGCTTCCTCATCGTCCTCAATAGATGGATGTGCGCACCCTGGCGAAAGCATCAAAAAAAAAATGGCGAACCTGACGTGAATTTATTCTCCTCAAATGTGGATATTAGTAGCGCTCAAAACATCAGTGGATTAGTGTTTCACCTGATCCAGTTATCCAGCATCGGTTCACACCATGAAAATAGCAGGCACGGCATGAAACTCACTAGAATTTGGGGTTGTCAAAACATTGGACATTTCAGTCAATGATGTTGTCAATGTGGATCCTTCTTACCTACCATGGGAGAGGGAATGATGTTGGGGCATTGGATGTTGATTTCTTTGTTTCATCACTAATGGATTAATCTCCCTTCATGACATAAACCATGATGCTGCACTAGGAACCAAATCGCCACTCACCCCGTGATGCATGGGTAGGGGAAAACCCAACGTGGCAATCCCTCGTGGCACAACTACTTCTAGGACAACATCCACACCCACAATTTTTGGGCTCCCACACGCCATCTTCCCTTATGAATTTGTACAGTGAAGGGTGATCAACGAGATTATACCCCAATACGAGGAGAAAAGGATTATCTTAACTCAGGATATGGCCTGCTAGGATTTAGTGGCATTTGCGCCTCATCACCACCGCCACCCCCACGGTCCGAATAGGGAGCCACTTCTCTCCACTCCAATGTACAATCGTTTTAGGAGCCTCTCCCTAGAACGCCTCGATGACTCCCTCCCCTATGCTGACGACGTTGGGGATGTATGGGCCAACCCAATCAGGGTCCTATTCTAGGGGCCCCAAAGGAGGTCCCCCACTAGGCTGTGATAGTTCCCCCACTCATTCCCACGGGCTGAAGAGTAGGTAAGCTATGTACGAGCACCACCAGCCATGGTCTGACTGACCCGACGCCAGCGTCATGCGCAAGCCGAGGAGGATGTCTGCCAAAGGGTGTTGACGTTAGCATCTATTGTGTCCTGAGAAACCACTAACATGTATCATTGGACTTCTTTGAACACTTAGAAGGGTCAATTATATACCCGGTCTGGATCGAGGCCCCAACTGCCCCACGAGTAGGCTCGGTCGACTCTCTCGACCGCCAGTACAGGGAGCACCTACTGCAGACCGACCCACTGCAGTGACACCCAGTACATAGTTCCTCCCCATACTACCACCATGTAGAATATAGGTCCTCTCCACTTCCAAGCTCGGCATGGAGGTCTGCCTCATGCTACCTTAGATCCGGACGAGGGTCCTTCCCACAACAGTGAAAATCTGTATGGAAGCCTCTCCCGTTCTCATTACATTGGTTATGGGGTCATTCCCCCTAATAAAGACCACTGATAAGAAGATGTTATGCATTCGGTCAATCTCTAGTATGGGGGGCTTTACCATGTCCTTATAGCAGCTGGAGAAGACCCTCCTCACCTTAACAATAATAGGACTGAAGGCCGACTTCTCTTCACCAACAACCAACATGGAGGTCCTAACCATGTTTTCTTTGACCAGTACGAGGACTCTATTCATGCTGATGATTCTAGGAGAAATAATTATGGATGTCCTACCTATTCTCTTACCTTCTCCGACAGAGGTCATACCCACTCCTTTATTTCTCGCGTAGATTCCCTCTAGAAATCAGTCAGCGGGCACGATGGTCCTCCCCATGTTCCCTTTGACATATTTTCAGTTTCTACTCCCACCCTAGCTCAATCAAGCAGAAGTCCACCCTTCCCCAGCACCAGTACAACTAAAGGACCTCGTCATGCCAAAAATCTACCCGGTCTCGAAGAACCATCCCAGGATAGGAGGGAGGATCATCACCACCATAAAAATAACACTAAGAAGATTCAGACTGAGATCAAACTAGTTTTCTTCCCATATTCTGAGGTGGAATATGACTCAGCAAGGGAACCCTCACCTAGAACCTCCATGTCAAGGGTCGGGGTAGGAATGAGGTGCATCATCCCCATACTTACAGAATGTGAGGTCCATTGGATTCTTGCCACCCTTTGTTGGTACATCCATAAGGAAAAACATTTGGAATACCCCATAGGTTCCGGCCATGCAATTGCTGCCATCATCACCAGAAGTAATTTCTACCTCGATTAGAGATCACAAAGAGCTATTTTGGTGGCCAATGTTAGATGAACATCAGCATGGTCCATAATCATAATCCGTAGTCCCTATGCCAGAAATTGTGGTTGCCAGCTTGTCTTACCGTAATGTGGTGGCTAAGACACTACAGTCTTCGGAAGATTGCCCAAGATGTGGTGGGTTTTCAGATCACTCACTTTATTCTCCGCTGACCAACATTCCATTTCAGTGTTTTGCATCAGTACCACTACTGGTTCCCCACCCACCTATAGTAGATGAGTGGGGTAATGAAAGGCCAGACCCTGAATCCAGACCAAGGAGATTGTGGGATATTCTCACAGTGGACCGTTTCTTAGTCATATTCTAGACAATTGGAGCACCAAATTTTAGGGCACCAGAAGTACTAACCCAGGAGGAGCTTTGATGCTTACGCCAGACCCTCTGGGTGACCCATTTCCATCTTCATCATCAACGAGTGACCTGCCCCAAGAGTTAGGCAAACTTCGAAGTCATCATCCAACAATGTCGTTTGGTCGATTTGGCCACACTCCCCATGGCCCAGCGCCCAGAGTCACTAGGCCGCCATGAGACCCTCTAATAATGATGCATGCCGATAATTAAAGTGATCCACTGGATAATCAAAGAAGAATCTCCCCAAGTTCAAATCAATGGTTGGGGGAAGTACGCAGCCCTCCATTTTAGTTCCATCTTGCACTAGCCTGATTTTCCAAGTGACATAGATGATAGGCCTTTAGGCAGGGTCCTGGTTAACATGGTGGTCCAATCAGAGTGAGAGAATGAGCTGGAGCTCCTTGATGGGAGTATACCCCCCGAGGGAGTGCTAAAGATAGTAGATCCATGGGGAAGGGTCACTCTCCAGGAGATAAATATACTGGTTCTTCCCATGCCCACTTAGGTACTAGTCCTCACTTGGAATCCCAAAAAGGGCAAGGAACACATTCTGGCTGTCAAACCCTCTAACCAGTCTGGCATAGTGCAGAAGGTGGAGGACGATCCAGAAAAAGATGTGCAGCATCGACAACTCACCGAACACAAGAAGATGGTTGACGGTCACCTTGATGGATGCACTGCAAAGTGACAAATAGACTGTGGTGATCCATAGGGCAGGAACAAATTCCCCTTGGCGAGCTTCCCCCAGGTGACCCTGAACATCCTACCCACACCGATAGGGTTGAGGCTGGAACATATAGATAAAGGGCATGGTATGTGTCGCCAAATACTCTAGAATGACGTGAGAATCCTCAAGACCCAGATCAGGTTCCCCCAGCTGCTCCACAGGTTGTTCCACCAACCGCTCCATGAGCCGCTGAGCCTGTTTATCATGTTGAAGAACCCACAAATGCATTGGTGGTCAGGGATCCTCGTCAAGATAAGAATCCACACCCATATGATCTAATGGCAGCACTCATCATCTGTCTAAAAGCTTTAGAGACTCGACAGGTGGCAATCCCGCCTGGTGTCAAGCCATATCCGGCGTGGGTCTATGATATGACAGCACCTTCGGGTTTCAGAAATCCCACCTTTTCCCCCTTCAATGGGAAAGGGGACCCACCACAGCACTTTTCCCACTTTATCTCAAGGTGTGGACCCATGTTGGGAAACCCAACATCGTAGGAGGCTGCCAAAATCTGGTGTTTTGTGCATACATTGAATGGGCCAGCGTTCGTCTAGTATAGTCAGCTCCCCATCAGATAATAGCCAACTCGAAAGACCACTGTAGGGAATTTCTATACCAATCCACTTCTACAACTCGAAATACAAGTATCGCAGACCTCTTCATGTGCAGGAAGAGGCTTTATGAGAGCATTGTAGACTTTTTCACCCAGTGGAAAGGGCTCACGTACTCCCTTGACATGCCACCAACTTAGGAGAAACTACTAACGATGTGTGTTGGGAATGTCAAGACAGAATTGGTCCCATATCTAATCACCCTGAACTACAATAGGGGATTCTAAGACATTTCTAATAAGGACCAGTGCTTAGAGGAGGCCTTGCAGCAGGCTAATTAGGGGCATCTGTTCCCTCCTGTAATCCCCATGAGAAGGGCCGCCAGGGCTGATCCTGTCATAGTGGCTCAAATAGAGTCCAACAAGAAATTAGAGCTATTACCAGTGAATCCTCCTCCAAAGACTCACATAGGCCCTCCACCTCAGGCGTAGCCTATGGCCCAATAGTGCCCACCTCATTATCGATAGGTGCCCCTGCGCAATGCGCCTCTACCACCACGGCAAGATAACCAGGATTCGCCTCCTCGGTAGGCCCCTCCAACCATGCATCAGGGTCAGGATCCAAGGACCCCATTTTTGGATAGGAGGAACCAGACCTACTCATTCAACGAGGAACAGGTCCCCAACTACTTCCGCAGTGTCCTGGAGTAAAGGATTGTATGTTTTACTGAATGTTGGAGGCCATAAGTGGCGAACCTCAACGATCTCCCTAATTACTGTACCTATCACCAGATCCTTTAGAACACCCTCAGACAGTGTTATGGGATTAAAGACAGGCTTCCAGACCAGGTGGATAACGACATTGTTTGGTTACGCCCAGATCTGGCACATGAGACATGTGTATTCATGAGGCCAAACAGTAGCACTGACAATGAAGGTGACTGGAATTAGTTTTCTAACTATGGGCCCCAGAAGTATGATGATTAGATGGATCGTAAAGTAGTCCCCCATGAACATGCTGTTATTTGTGCATGCCTGAATCAGTTAGAGCCTTCAGATGGAACATCTACTATTTTTTCATTGTCATCTCAGCAGTCACCTTCTCAAAAGAGAAGGCACTGGTGGTGCAAGGGAAAATAAAGTCCCCTTCCAATGCTATTGTCATATCATACTCTCGGTGACTTCATGCCTCTAGAGATGTCGATTCCTCCGAGATTCCATTTTGTAGTGGATGAATATTAAAGCGATAGTTAAGGGTACCCCTCAGTTAATACCATAGAGTAGGTAAATCCCTACATGATTCCTGATGATGAGGAGCCCTAGGAAGATCCTCCCAATGTACCGAGCCATCGTCAGCATCGATAGAACCAAAACAATATGGGTTGTCATAGTTCCTTTGTTAGTAATTCCTTCCAGGATATACATGCTACCAAAACCATGTAGCAGGCTTAGTGCATAGCTCAGAAAACACAACCTTCTCACCTGGTGACATCAGGTCCTTATTTTCCACCATTTGTGTTGTTGGATTAAGCAGATCCACCTCAACTACATTGTGATCAACCACACCATGCTCAGGTTTGGTCTCAGTCATTAGTCCCTCATTTGGTAGTCACCATGTAGGCTCACTAGTGAGCAGTGAGATATTCGTAGCATCAGTAAGCTATCAGTCCAACCGATAAGGCCCACCAAACCTCTTGTCATAGAACGACATCCTGTATAGAGAAGTTCATGCCCGACATGGATGTATGATGTTCTCAAACAACTTGCATGAATTCTATCAAAGCTATCCATCCATAAGGCTGTTCACCAATCATCAGTTATGCAATAGGCCATCACTAAGGCTTTATGAATCCCTCTATAGTGTGCGATGGTGGTATTAGTAGTAGAATCCTTTCATGCTTAGGTGGTCGAGACTGCTTAATGATAGGCCATCATCTCTTTCATTAGAGAAGATGAAGGATCTACTATATAGGGGAAAATTTTCTCACTGTACATCACCATCAACTTTAATAGCATGGTGGTTCGTCATTGTCTTGTCGACATGGGATTTGGAATCAACCTAATCCAGACTCCGACACTACGAAAACTGTTATTTTTTATGATGATTTGAGTCCCTATGACCTAAGAATCCAAGGTTATGACGGGATAGAGCAGACACCTGTCGACAAGATCTATTTGAAGACCCATTTTGGTGGTCTAATTTCTAGCACTGAGTTTATGGTTATCTCCCAGGACACCGCATATAATGCATTGATGGGTAGGTCATGGATCCACTTGCATTTGGTGGTTCATTCATCATATCAATAGTGTCTTAAGTACTCCCTTAATTGTCGAGTGGGAATTCTTCAAGGTGAATCATACCCCTTTTCCTTTGGTGAAGCCTGCTATCTAGATTTCGACTATTAAAAGAGCAAGGAAAAGAAGATTCAGTCTAATGTGGTCGATCATGCAGTGGCTACGACTGACCCGTGGGAAGATCTAGATAATGCAAACGTGTTTCCAATCCATCAATTGGAGGCTACAAATCTAGACATGGGACAATTCTTCATTGTTTATAGAATGAGGGGGGAACACATTCCCAAGTCTATGTGATAGCAGAAGATCACTTCATACTCCTACACAAACCAAGCTTAGGTGATCTTGGGGCCTCCTACTCCCATAAGGTATCAGGATGTCCACCTCATTGAAATGACAATACGTCATACTTTCTTTTTTCGTTGGGATGGAATTAACTAACTCAAGCCGACATGCCACTATTGCTTCAATATCGTCATGTATATCCCTTTATGCTGAAGAATGGATGGGATCAAATTAACAACCTTCATCGCTATGGTTTCGGCCGCACAGGAGTTCCCTGATGCAGTGTCCACTGCTGCTCATGCTGGTACCAGCCTCCAATCGGGATTTGTTGACTCAGAGGAAACTCCTCCCACCGAGGATTCATCCTCCATAAGTGAATAATAGGATTTAGAGGATTCTCCCTCTGCCTTTGAAGAGGGTGTCTCTACCACGGTTGATGAATTGGTACAGGTGAACCTGGGTAGCGAGGCAGACCCGAAACCCACACTGATTAGTGGAGCTATACCCCTTGAGGAGAAACAATTGTAAATATATTTCCTTAAACAAAAAAGTGATGTATTGTCCAAGATATATGAGGAGATACCTGGAGTAGATCCTCAGGTATCCATCCACCACCTCGGTCTCCTAGAAAATCATCACGGGTTCAAGCTGCCTCCTAAAAAAATGCACCTTTCTCACAGTGCCATGGTTGTGATAGAATTTGATAGGCTCATCAGATCTAATTTCATTAAGGAGGTCCAATACCCCAAGTTTCTAGCAAACATTATGATAGTTTGGAAGAAGAACTTGCATATTAGAGTCTGCACCAACCTCCAGGATCTCAACCATCACTATCTAAAGGATGATTTTCCCCTTCTTGTGATGGAATTGCTGATCGACACTACAGCTAGGTTCTGAGACCTCTCATTCTTGGATGGGTACTCTGGGTATAACCAGATATGAATAGCCCTCAAGGATGAGGAGTCAACAGCGTTTAGGGTACCATAATTTAATATCGGTTACCAAGTCATGCCCTTCATTTTAAGGAATGCAGGTGCCACCAATCAGCAAGATATCCATCACATATTTAATCCGATCCTCGGAACATTGGTGGAATGTTACGTGGATGATATGGTGGTGAAATATCGCAAGTATTAGGACCATCTTGAAGACCATGAAAAAGTGTTCGTCTTCCTCCGTTCCTGCCACCTGAAGATGAAACTATTGAATTGTTCCTTCAAGGTTACCTATAGAAAGTTTCTTGTCTTTATGGTTAGATACAAGGGCATTGAGGTCATCCCAGAAAGGATTAAATCCATTATCCTGATGTCTCTTCCGAGAAACATTCAGAATATTTGATGCTTCCAAGGCTACTTTTTCTACATATACTGATTAATTGTAAATTTGGTTGGCAAGTGTAATCCCTTTTCTCGGCTCATGAAGAAAGGCATTGTCTACCAGTGGGATGAAGAGTGTCAGACTACTTTTTAGGAAATCAAGTAGTATCTGATCCATCCCCCTAACTTAATGCCACCTATCACCAAAAAACTATTGGTCTTTTATGTGACCACCCTAGAGAGATCTCTCAGTGCCCTTCTCACCCAGAAGAATAATGAGGGGATGGAGAATAACCTATGTCACCTTTTCCACATGCTCCTAGATACAGAGACCAGATACTCCCCTATTGAGAAGAGCTGCCTTGCCCTCGTATTCGTAGTAAAAAAATTGTGACATTACTTGTAGCACTATGAGGTACAACTAGTGTCCCGAGTAGATCCACTGAAGTACATCTTGAACCACCCCATGTTGACAATCTTTCTAGCTTGGTGGGCAGTGATTATCTAGTAGATCAACATTAGTTTTCTCCGTTAGAATGCTATTAGGGGTCTTGCATTGGAATAGTTCCTTGGTTCCCATACATCTCTTACGGATATGTCCCTAAACCTTGATTTTATTGATGAGGCAATCCTCTTGGTAGACCAAGCCATCCCTTGTTGGAAAATTAACTTTGATGGTGCTTCCTAGAGCCCCACCGACCGAAGGCTCAATGACCCCAAGCTTAATAGAGTAGGCCTGGGTATTGTCTTTATTACCCCAGCACTGGAAATTCTCCCGTACTCATTCCTGTTATCATAAGGCTGCACGAACAATGAGGTAGAGTATCAGGCTTTCATTATCAGCCTTGATTTGGCCCTCGAGATAGATGTTCCCCATTTTAATGTGAAATGGGACTCTGATCTAGTCATCAAGCAGATCAATAGTGACTATGTATTTAGAAATCCAGAGCTCATACCACTTTTGGAATGCACTCTCCAGCTAATGGCCCAGTTCCCATCTTGGCCAGAAGTTACTCATGTCCCTCGATCTAAGAATGGTTGAGATAACACCCTATCTGGCCTTTGTATCACTTGAAGATCCCGAACAAGATGATCTAATTGTCCACATCGCACACCAAAGAGTCATTAATCATGTCACACCAGATGATGATGAAAACCTGTAGGTATGAAACCTTACCACCGACGCCTCCACATTAGGACCCCCAGGTCCCTAGGATGTATTGATTAGATTGACTCTTGATTATAGAACCTCCTTTGTTGTGTACCTCTATAACGGTAATCTCCCAGCATATCAGGACGATCTCAAGAGAATCCGATGATACGTGTAACATTTCACCCTCCAGGATGGCCCTAGTTGTTAGTAGATCCTCTACAAGAACAATTTTTATGGGGTTCTCCTCTGTTGCATTCAATGAGTCTAGATTTTCTAAGTAATGAAGAAAGTTCATGATGGTTATTGTGGGGCTCATTAGACAAGGTCGAAGCTATCTCACCAGATCTAGAGATTGGGGTACTTTTGGCCCTCCATGATCCATGACTACATCAAGGATTCCAAAAGGTTTCATGCATTCCAAATTCATGAAAACATTATGCATTGGCCTCCAGAACCTCTCCACTCCACCCAGTACTCCTATCCATTTTCGGTATGGGGACACGATGTTGTGAGACCATATCCATCGGTGATAGCTCCCTAGTTAAGATTCATCCTGACTGCTACAAATTTCTTCTTTAAGTGGGAAGAGGCGGTTCCACTCAAGGAGGTCAAGGCCTATTATATCATTGAATTTGTGAGCTCCAACATCATTTACCGATTTGGAGTCCCTCATGCTGTCCTCACTAATAACGTTACGAACTTCCGAGCAGCTGAGATGAATAAACTATATGCTAAGTACAACATCTATTCTAATAATACCTCCCGCTATCATGTGCAAGAAAATGGACAGATCAAGGAGTTCAATAAAACCCAATCTAACATTATAAAAAAATGGTTAGCCAGAACAAGAAGAGTTGTCTGGACAAACACCTCAATGCCCTTTGGTCTTATCAGATGATGACTCGTAATTTCAAACAGGTGACCCTATATTCCCTAGTGTCTGAAACAGAGGTTGTCTTACCCATCAAGATCCAGTTTCCCTCACTGCGTACAACTTTCTATGATCAGAAAGAACCAAGTAATGTATATTAAATCCATCTGGTTGAGTTGGAAGATCTCGAGGAGAATAGGATTTATGCCTTGCACAATTTAGAAAGGCATCAGAACAAGATAGCTAGAGATTTCAACAATGAATTTTTTCTCTGCTCCTTCTCACAGGGTGACTTTTTGTTGGCCCTGAGAATACCAATGATACCTGGAAAGAACCACCCATGTTGGGGCTGAAATGGGAAGGACCTTATGTTCTTCACAAGGTTTACTCCAATGGCACATACTCACTGGTTACTATGAAAGGTGAGCGTATAAATCCTCCCAAAAATTCCATGTTTCTCAATAAATAATTTTCTTGACTCCCTATGGTCATGAAGGACCCCAAACTACATTAGGGTCCTACATGAGAAAATAATATCCGTTCCTATATGACCATAAAATTTGAAACACCCCGCATGAAATTAAATTTGGTGTCATCCTGAAAGACATTAAAGTAAATCTCAATAACTACGTAGGGCTTGATTCCCATCCACATGGGATACATAAGAACGCTCAGACACCTCATCCTGAGTCATTCCCCATGCTATTCTCATTTGTCTACCCCTCCTAGGTGTTGTTACCTCGAAGGATATCATGGGACGCAACATAATCTTATTTGGTCCCACTCGTGGAAAGAATATGAAGGTCAAGCCATGTGCCCCTCCTCATTCTTATAATTCTCCCATGTCCTTACTGCATGACGTTAAACTGCATTGCCCTTTTAAAACTATGTATGGATGGATTCCCATCCTTATGGGATATGTAGGAACACCTGAACATTTTTTCCGTAGGCCCAGCCCCAAACTAGGAGATCTCCCCTTGAGTGTCATCTCACACAAGTTACATGATGTGGATTTTGTGCTTCAAATCTAGTAAACAACTGTCCTTTGTCACTGTAACCACCCCCATATGTCACAAATATTGAGTGTGGTGGGTTGTTCTGCCCCATTGTCTCTTTATGCTTAGGTTGACCTCCGACATGAGTGTGATTCCATCTGTAGGACCACTAAATAATGGGGAGATCCTAGTCCCACTTCTTATTTCCTACACTGATCATTGCTCATGTGGGAATAGGATATGAGGTAAATCAATACCCATATAAGAGGTCGTTTGACTACACTTGGTTAGGACGCCTAGCTTCAGGTCCCTTGACCCTTTCGGCCACTTGGCCAGAGTTCTCATTTAGGAGTGTGTAGTGTGGTATGGACTCTTGTCCTTATTCACGTCAGGATATTTTTCCACACCGAACATCCCCCCTTTGAGACACCCCTCCATTTTTCCTTCTTTTCCGTAATCACAATACCTACTGTCCTTCGTGAGCCCCATCATTTCGGTTTCCATTATCTTCTATATCCAAAAGGACCCCAAATGGCATAGATGCTCGGCCCAAGGGATCCCCAACCATTACAGGCTAACGACCTCATGGATTGCAAGTGAAAAATTGATACATGTCCCATGTTGTTAACATGGTCAACAATAGATGCTCGATTGTTTGCCCAGAAGTATAGTCACACAAAGGGGGGAAATTTTTTGTTAAATTGGTCAAAAATTGTCCACTATCATCATTTCCACTTTCTAGTCTTCCATAGGAATGATGATTCACCCTCTCTAATCAGTTATCCCATGCACGTGACATTAAACTAGCCATCTACGTCCGAGATCTATGACCTTAAACTAATATCACCATCTTCTTAACTGAAAGATGTTAAACTACAAGTAGGTTGTGACATTCTGTCTATGGTCCAGCATCTGGTCCCCCAGCCTTCTCAGGCCCCTATCCCATGTTATCCCTTAGAATTTTATGTTGTGGCATGAGATTATTTCTTCATTCACATCGGGTTATATGTTGTGCCGTACACATCCCTCGTTGGGATATCTTTCCCTTATTTGTGTCATTGATGCATTATGATAAACTGCACAAAATCATAATTAGAACTACATATGGCTTGATTCCCATACTCATGGGATACGTAGGACCTCCTAAATTTATAGTCATTGGGTCTAGCCACATGTCTTAGAAACCTTCCTATCATCTTGGACCCTTGGTCTGCGTTCATCCAGGAGAGGGGTATACAGTGTGGTATAGACTCATGTCCTTATTCACGCCAGGTTTATAACAACCATGACACATAACTCTCCCTCCTAAGGGCCCTGTGCTTCCTATAATACATTCATCTTTTCAAGTCAGTTTCTCTTAAGTTGGGTCCCTCAGTCCTCTTCAGTGATTCACCTATTTTCCCAGGAGTACCCTGGTTCAAATCCGGGAGTGTCATATTCTACCTAGACATGCTTTCACCCATTTTTTAGGCTTCTTGTTCCCCTTCATTTGGCTTTCCATTATCATTCGCATCTGAAGGGACCCCCAAATGGCATGGATGCTCAGCCCAAGGTCTCTCCAACCATTACAGGCCAACATCCTTGATGATTTCCAAAAAAAAATGATACAAGTCCCATGTTGCAAATAAAATTAGTGGTTGAGGCTCATTTGTTGTTCCCATTTCCGGTCACACGATATGGATGTTGTGTTTCAAACACAATTAATAGTCATCCACCATTTTCATGCTAACCCAATCAGGCATTAAATGTTGGTTACATGAGTCACATCATTTTCCACCGCATCATGTCCAAATATAATTTTGACACTCTTACTACAATCCCTTAGTGCACATTTGCACATTTGGATGACAAAGCCAAATTGAGGCATCATTCAGGGCCCCACACCGACTTCCCCATTATGTGTATTCCATGTTTTTCAAAAAATTATTCCACTATTTTTCCCACACATGTTTAACTCATGTGGGATTAGGGATTGGATCGATGTCTGCGCCTACTTGGAAGATTTGATCTTCTCCATGGTTTGAGCTCTAAGACATTAAACTGAACTCTTTTTATTTTTCCCCTCTTTATAACTATGTATTGCTTGATTCTCATCCTTATGGGATACGAAAGAACACCCATACATCTATTACTTATGTCCATTTGGAGTTCTACTAATTTATATCTTTTATACTACCTTTTAGGCCCGAACTCTTATAGGGCCGTATTGTGTGGCATATGTGTGATTATGATTTCATTCATGTCAGGTTTACAATAATCGCACCACATACTCCCCTTCATAGAGCTAGTCCATACTACCTACTTTCCCATATGACATTAAACATTATGTAATCCCGCATGACGTTAAACTTTTTGTTGTCCTTCATGATGTTAAACTGCACTTTTTGTAACTATATATGGATTGATTCCCATCTTCTTGGGATACGTAGGAATGCTTGGACATCTCGTATTTGGTTCCATATCAATTGAAAGCTAGTCTCTCCTAAACCATAATCCCTAACCTTCTCTGGATCCTTATCCTAAGGTTTCTTTCATGGGATCACACGTAGTGTGATGTGGTCCTCATCCTCATACTCATTGGGTGGGATTTAAAATTATGTACACATTCCCTCTTAAAACTCACATATTCTGTATATGTATGATCTATATGACTGTAAACTATGATGCCTAGTCCCACATGACTTTAAACTGTTATGTCTATTCTACATGATGTTTAAGTGCATGTTTGGTCCCATCACATTACCCTAAACTGTGTCATTATTGTCCCAGATGCATGATGAAAAACGGCACAACATCTTGGTGTGCTCACTCAAGGGGACATCATGTTTGGTATCACTGACCCACCATACCATTTTTCAATGCTTTCATATGGCTTGATTCTTGTGGATTTTACTAGACATTCTATCATAGTTCTTTCGCTTCACCAAAAAAACACACATTCATCCTAAAGGAAAAATGAGATCTATCAAATGCCACTTCTTTTGGTGAAAGGGATTGACCCGAAAAACCTTATTATATATGGAACTAGTACCTTATAATTCCACCTTCATAATTACGTATGGATTTATTCCCATTCTCATGGGGTATGTTGGAACACCCGTTCACTTATCCTTCGGCCCAACCTAACTTTTGTTTTCGGTCCCTCAACCTAAAACCTCCCTAATAAACACATAGTGACCTAGACTACAGGTCCTCATTCACATCAGGATTCTAATTACCTCAACACGTGTCTCCCGCATTCCATACAATCTATGGTTCGAGCTCTATGACCATAAACTAGGATCACTCAGTGTCCTTGCTGCATGATGTTAAAATACATGACATCTCCCAAAAATACATTTGGCTTGATTCCTATCCTCATGGGGTATGTAGAAACACCCATACACTTTTCCTTAGGCACAACCTGACTTTCAATTTTAGTACCCTAAACTAGAAGTTTCTTGGGTAACACATTGTGGTGATACAGAATCCCATTTTCCTCTTTCAAGTCTGGTTTTATAATTAATCACCTTTTGTCTCCCTCCTTCAATTCCATATATTGACCGAACTCTATGACCATAAACTAAGACCACTCTACATACATACCACAAGTTTTTAAACTACACAAAATCTTCCAAAACTATGTATCTTATGATTCCCATCCTCATGAGATATGTAGGAGAACCCAAGAATATTGTCTCTAGGTCTATCCCCAAGAATCTAAAATCATGTCCCCTCTCTTTTAGGCCCTATGCCCGAACCCTTTTTAGAACATGTGGTGTGGTGAGTACCTCTTGAGTTTTTATTCATGACGGTTTTTGCAGAAACTGTGCCATGTTTCTTCCTTGTCTTTTCCCAATTTCATCCGAGTTATATGAATCTAAGTTAAGATCTCCCTATAGGAACTGTGTGTCATGTTTGGACATTTCGCCACCTAGTACACAATCCATTAAATCAAGCCCCATTAATAGCCCATCCTACATACATTAAGTTGGATTCATCTAGCTTCAGGACCCTTTTCTTTAGAGGGGGACTTGATTCCCACTATCTGATACGTCTTATTTTCGTACTTAGATGTGTTGTGACAAAAAGTCAGAAGTGTGGAATTTTCACAAGGACATTCCCTCATCCTACGTCCAAAATTTGTGAGCCTGTTTTTTGGATCCTCATCCTCTTTCACATCTGAAGGGACCTTCTTTTATAGCATTGTCTCATGCCACATTATTTTACTGATCGTATTAGGCCAACATCCCTGAGGAACTTAGACAAAATTTGCGATAAGTCCCGTGTTTCAAACATGGTCAGTGGTCGTCCCTCATTTTTCTATCCCCATTACAGGATAACATGAAACAAATTTTGTGTTTTGAACATGGTAAACAGTTATCCCCCATCATCACACCACCATCATTATGATCCAGATATCGAGCATCGTGATTCATTCATTTCTGCTTACTTTTATTCAAGTTGAATTCCAACTTACTCTTCTTTACCCTATCGTGCATCTAGGTGCGTCAAGTAGGCTAGTCAGAATTATTGGGACATCATTCACCTGGCATCCCATCACCCCTGACATGTGCCTTCCTTTGCTAGGAATGTCCCATCACTCCTCCTCATTTCCCACATTGAACGTGACTGACGTGGACTTAGTAGTTATGATAGGGTGTGTACTGTAACAACCTTGCCCCACTTGCCTTTCATCGTCCTGTAAGGCATTAAACTGCATTTCCCAAACTGTGTTTGGATTGATTCCCATCCTAATGGGATATGTAGGAATGTCTAGTCACCTTTCTTTGGGCCCAGCCTAACATTCACTTTTGGTCCCTCATCCTAAAAACATCCTACATGGATACATGGTGTATTGTAGACTTATTGGGATCTTATTCATGTTGGGTTTATGGCTACCACATCATGTGATACCTTCCCAAGATCTTCTCTTTCACCCCCATCCTATTGTATGACGTTAAACTGCATGAATCCATATGTTTTCAACACATGTAACTAAACTTTGGTTCTACCATGAACAAGTTCAGGATTCCCCATGTTAGTCATGGGATGCACCAGATCCCTTGCCAGAGGGGAGTTACCCTACTAACATTGGTCTTTGGCCATTCCATGCTTATGAAATACATTTTAATTGATTCTCATCCATATGGGATACATAGAGACGCCCAGGAATTTCACCTTGGGCCAAGCCCCAGGGTCATTGACCCTTCTGGCCCCTCGGGCTCGATCTCGGTCCAGCCAGTTTGACCTTTAAACTATGTGCATCGTCCTCACCTTACAATTTTTAAACTACACATCCATCATTATTATTGGTATGATGTAAAACTACAGAGCATTCTCAGTCCTTACCAGAGAGGTCCAGTTCAAAAGTAGGTATGATCCCAGATCAGAACGATGCACCTAGCTAATATGTTTTCATCATGGTGGTGTAATTTTAAGAGTGTTGGACTCCATTTGAACATCCCATCACTCCATACTCCATGCTTTGAATGCCCATTATTCGGACCCTCATCCTATTTCACATTTAAAGAAACCCATTTACAGCTTGGATTCTCGGCCTATGGCTTGCCTACTATCCTGGGATAACATTCTTGGAAGACTAATGGATGGCATTTTGAGTCAGGCCCCGTGTTTCGAACATGGTCAGCGGTTGACCCACATTTATTATTTCCATTTCAAGATAACACAATACGTATACTATGTTTCGAACACGGTCAATAGTTAAACTTCATTATCATTCCATCCGTTCAATGTTATGAATATTGGGTATCATGATTCACACTTTCCACTCTCCTATGTTCGGATCAATTCCAATGCCCCTGATGTTACACCGCCCGTGCTCTATATCACACTATGAAGGGGGTAATTCGATTGTTCTAAGTGCTTAATTCTCTAGTATGGTATTCCACTTACTCCCTAGAAATCCTAATCGTCTATTCAGAGATCCCCATTCTCCAGCTTAAACACCACTTTTAGGATGTTCCCAATGGTGATCTATGTCTTATATTAATCCCCTCACACCTTCCATTTTTTAGCACTATCATACAGGTGAATGACCTCCTATTATATCTTGTTTTCTGCACTAAGAATGGCTCAGAGGGGGTTTGAGATTTAGTTGACTATTTCATCAATGTGATTGAGATGAAATAGACCCTAGTGCATGCATTTTCTTCAGATGTTTCCTCAAAATGTGGTCCACCTCACTCTCGTCGTCCTCGATGGACCCCATTTTTAGGGGGGGATTTGTTATCACTGGAAAACACATCCATTTAATTCATTGAATGCTTCCATATATAATCCCAGAGCGTATCTCATTTCACAAGATTCAATTTGACTGGTCTTGGATCCCAAATGGAGTTATAGATCAGAAGTAATGGTTGTTCGAAGTCAGGCTACTGGAAATGGCCATCCACGACGGTTTTGGGGGAAATAATGGATTTGCGCACAAAAAATGGAATCTTGCCTGTAAAAGTGGAATCTTGAGCATAAAAAAGGAATTTTTCATGTAAAAATGGAATCTTGTGTGTAACCAAATAATCTTGTGTGCAAAATGAATTTGTGCGGAAAATTGGAACGGAATTTTACATACACTGAAATTCTAGATTTTTCCTATAAATAAAAGTTCACCCCCTTCTTCCCATAACACCCATAGAGGTTAGTCGCCGCTCTAATGAGCATAAGTCTTTATTTCCCATGTCTGTGTATAAAACCCCCCACTTGCGTGAAAAACATCACATTTTCATGCCAAATTGCCAACAGGCCCAGTTTTGTGTTCAAACCATTATGTTTTCGCACAATAATGCCATTGTGCCCAATTTTCTACATGTTAGTGTTGTACCTGTCCAATTGAGCACACACATTCCCTATTGCATTCAAAGAACCCCTACTACATGCCAACCTCCCCTATTGCGCACAATTCCTTCCCTATTGCATGCACGACTCCCTATTGCATACACATCTCCCATATTGCTCGTACACCTCCCCTATTGCACGCAATCCTTACCTCTTGCGCGCAAATCCTTCCCTATTTCATACCAACGATTCCTATTACATGCAAAAGTGCCACGATGCCCAATCCTTCATGAACCAATACTGCACAGTGCAATATTGTGTGCAACCTATCCTGCACACCATTAAATACCTTGAGCCCAAATATTTTTCTTGGTTTGTTTCTCATGTCGTGAGTTTAGATTCTCATCATCATTTCCCCAAGTACCTTGAGTCGAACCATTTCTCAAGAAACTCATCCAAACACCCATCAACTAACACCTATGCTAGGTTGAACCAGAAAGGGCCACTCTTGCATAAGTCCCAACACCAGCCATTTCTAGGCTCCTTATTCCTTATAGTCCCCTCTACATGAATTTCAATTGTAGTACACTCTATGTTACAAACATAGGATGCCTCTTCCTCTAAACTAGAGATGCCTTATGATCTAAGAATAAGATGACAATAGTCTTCTTTACATAACTTTAAATTGTAGTACACCCTATGTGCCAAATGTTGGATTCCTCTTGATCAAAATGAGGTATGCCTTATATTCCAAGCATAAGATGCCAAAAGTCCTATCTATATGAATTTAAAATATAGTACACCATATGTTCCAAACATCGAATGCCTCTTGCCCTAAATGAGAGATGCCTTATGCTCCAAGCATAAGATGCCAATAGTCCTATCTACATGACTTTAAAATATAGTACACCCTATGTTATAATCACAGGATTCCACTTTCTCCAAAAAAATATATGCCTTACGATCCAAGCATAAGATGCCAAAAGTCCACTCTACATGAATATAAATTGTAGAATGCCTTATCATTCAATAATAGTATGCCTTATCATCCAAATAAGAGTTGACTTATGTGCTAATCATATGATTCCCCGTGACATGATTACAGTGGTGTAATTACAAGAGAATTGGAATCCATTAAAACATTACATCACTACACCTCATGCTTTGCGTGTCCTTCATTAAAATATTTATCCACATTCATGTTTGAAGGGACCACCTAACTACATGGTCCCATGCCGTCTCGGAACACCTACTGTCTCAGGAAAAAATCCTTGAAGAATTTTTATGACAATATGAGTTAGTTCATGTGTTTCAAAAATGTTCAGAAGTCGACCATCATTTGTTTTTATCGATTTCAGGCTAACATGATATGGATGATGTGTTTTGAACATGGTCAATAGATATCCTCCATCATCACGCCAACCTCACCGCGTTCCGGATGTGGGGCATGTGATTCACACTTTTAATCCCCCTTTGTTCGGATTGATTCCATAACCATTGGTATTATCCCTCAAGTGCACTAGTGCATAGGTGTAGGCCTCAATCATATACCTCAAACCACCAGTATGTTGGGATTCCCTCATGGACAAACCTGAGGAAGACATTTTGGGAAACTTCTTTGTGTAAGCCCCATTTATCATTACTGCTCCTTAATGACACACATACACACTAACGACTATTTCTTCTTCACATACACACACTAACATGGACCCATCAATGAATCATTCCATAACACATCCTCATTACGCCATTGCCGATTCCTTCCCTTCCCCAAGGGAAGGTGGGTATCAGTTATGTATGTACTTGGGGTGTGGAAAGAACCCACATCATATGAGCTGTTGGATGTTAAAATTCCAAGAACCATCATCCACTATACATGGCGTTAAACTATGGACTCATCTCATGCATTATACAAGGGGTGACTTATCTCAGACATTCTATATTCCCAATAGTCTCCCTGGGAGTGAGATCATTCCTCACATGGAATGAGATCCTCTTTATCAGAGTAGCATTTGTCCACGGGTAAAGGGGAACCATCTTGGTGTAATCCCCTATCCTTTCTTGTGGGAGTTAGCATTCCTTCCCCTCATATATTCTTCATTGATAAAGAATAAGAGCTGAGAGTGGCACAGGGGACTAGGTTACCCCATCCCTCTACCACTGGGCTATGTCTCTCCTGGGCCTCTGTCTTGGTGTAAGTCACAATCTCCATCTCCTTGGGATTCTAACCACACTTAAGCCCCCGTTTTCTCTTTGGGCCACTAACCATGTGTAATTCCCAATCCACTTCCCATGGATGCACCTTTCACGATGTGATCGTCAGGTTTTCATTACCTATTGTTTCTGATACCGATCATGACTCACGTGGGAGTAGAGTAAGCATCGACCATGACATCCTCCCCTAAGAAGCCTAGAGTGTAAGCCCCAAATACCTCTTTCAAACTACATGTACTTTGATCCTTGCCAAGGTAAGTTACGTAAGAATCCTCCCTAAGGCTCAAGCCCAACAACACATATTTTCCAACCCCCTTCACATTAGTTCACAAAAACCTCTTCCGAAGTATGTAGACTTGGATCCTTGCGAAGGTAAGGTACGTAGGAAGCCTTTCTGTGGTCCAAGCCAAAAAACCTATTCGTTATGACCCCCTCACGTGAGTTCACAAACACCAATTCCAAACTTCTTGGACTTTGATCCTTTCCAAGGTAAGGTACGTAGGAAGCCTCCATGAGGTTCATGCCCAACAACGTATTTGTTCTGACCCCCTTCACATCGGTTCACAAACACCTATTTTGAACTATATGTACTTTGATGCTTGCCAAGGTAAGGTACGTTTCTAGTTCCCTCAGCGTTGCGGATGCCCTCTATTCCCCAAGGGAGGGAGGGTATTGATTATGTAAGTCCTTGGGGTGAGGAGAGAACCCACCTCACCTGAGCTGTAGGATGTTAAACATCCAAACACCATCTTCCTCAGTGCATGATGTTAAACTGTGGCATCTCCCTAAACATTATATGCGGGGAGAACCATCTCATACATTCTCTAGGACCACTGGACTCCATGGGAGTGAGATCATTCCTCACATGGAATGATATCCTCTTTATCGAAGTGGCGTCTGTCTGTGGGGAAAGGGAAACCATCTTGGTGTAAGCCCCTATAATTTCATGAAGGTGGTAGCATCTTTGATCCTCCTATATTATTCTTTGTCAATGACTAAGAGGTGAGAGGGGAACATGGGACTACTTTACCCTGACCCTCTCCCATTGGTATTTTTCGCAACCAGGCCCCACCATGGAGTAAGTCCCAATATCCATCTCCTTGGGCTACTAACCACACATAAGTCCATGTTTCCTCTTTGAGATGTGGACCACACATAAGCCCCTATTTCCATTTTGGGCCACTAACTACTTTTCAGCCCCAATCCATTTCCCAGAAATGCACCTTTTGCGATGTGATAATCAGGACATTGCTGCCTCTTGTTTTTCACACCAAGCATGACTCACATGGGATTAGAGTAAGCATCGACCATGACATACTCTCTAGGAATCCTAGAGTGTAACCCCCACACACCCCTCCTGAACAATGTGTACTTTTATCCTCACCATGGCAAGGTACATAGGAAGCCTCCTTGAGGTTCAATCCAAACACCCATTGGTCCCAGCCTTCTTCACGTTGGTTCACCAGAACCAATTCTAAACTACGTGGTATTTGATCTTTTCTAATTAAAGGTAAGTAGGAAGACTCCATAAGGTTTAAGCCCACCATCTATTGGTCCCGACCCCCTTCACGTCGGTTCACCAACCCCATTTTGAACTACATTGACTTTGATTATTTCCATGGTAAGGTACATAGGAAGCCCCCGGAGGTTTAATCCCAACAACAACTAGTACCAACAACCTTCATGCGGACCACCTAGTTCCCATAAGATGTTAAATTGCATGACCCCTTTTCATCCTGCATGACGTTAAACTACATCCACCATCCATAACTACATGGACTTTGATCCTTTCCCCAATAATGTATGTAGGAATCCTCCACGAGGTTCAATCCCAACACCCATTTGTCTCATCCACTTCATAGTGGTTCACCAACACCTCCCTCAAACTATGTGGACTTTGATATTTTCCAAAGCTTGGTACATAGAAAGCCTCCCTGAGGTTCAAGACCAACACCCATTGGTCCGGACCATCTTCAAATTGGTTTACCAAAACCCATTTTGAACTACGTGGTCTTTGATCCTTGCTAAGGCAAGGTACGTAGGAAGCCTCCCTGAGGTTCAAGCCCACCATCTCTTGGTACTGAATCCCATCACATCGGTTCACCCACCCCATTCCGAACTACGTGGTCTTTCATCCTTGCCAAGGTAAGGTATGTAGAAATCCCCCCGAGGTTCAAGCCCAACACCAGCTAGTTCCGACCCCCTTCACGTAAGACCACCTTCATCTCACATGATGTTAAACCGCATGCCCCCTTTTCATCCTACAAGATGTTAAACTTTACCCCCCATCCCAAACATCATGGGATTTGATCCTTATCTCCTTGATAGGGTACGTAGGAAGCCTCCATGAGATTTAACCCCATCCAATTGTAATAAATTGTGAATCCATCGAGTGGTAAGCCGTTGTGACCCCATCCAGCAGTAAGCCATTGTGACACCATCCAACAGTAAGCCATTGTGCCTCTGTCTAGTGGTAAGTGGTTGTGCCTCCATCTAGCGGTTATCCTTTGTGCCTCCATCCATATGTAAGCCGTTTTCATCCCTTTAATTGGGACCCATATCGCCAGTCTGTCCCAGTGATGTAAGAACAATCTCGGCCTACAAACTATGCGTAAGCCCTAGTATATCATCGGGATGTTGTCCTATTCCCACAAGCTGATTCTATACCCCCATATAGAACAACGTGGAATTTTATTCCCTACCATGGGGATACATAAGAGGTCTCGTCGAGGCTCAATACCAACATCATCATCGCCCACAAGTTGAGTCTATCTTATTCTACATTAACTTCACTTGACTATCCATTATCCATATTGATTATTACCCGGTCTTCTACATCACGGTGAGATCATGAATATTCACCACATCATTTCCCATTGTAGTAACTAGGTAACTAACCACTTGTTAGCCGTGAAATTAGTGTTCCCTCCAGGTGTTACACCTATCTGATTTACTCTAGTTAGTGTTCCAATCAGTCTGATATTTCTCCTCTAGATGTTAAACTCACGACATACCATGTTTTAAGCATGGGAAGCTGAGGAAAACCTCTGATATATGATTATGGCATATAATTTCTTATATTAAACATGCGACTCCTCGGGCTTCCATGCCCTTTAAAAGACCTATAATAAGGGGAAGAAACCATGATGCACTAGTGTTCCAGCATCCAGGCATGCCAGTGATGTCCAACGTGACTACTCCCCCGACTGAAGGTTGAATCCCTGGCCAGACCCCTTGGAATGTTCTGAAAGAAGTAATGTAATTAACCAATGTGCATGTAGATATGGAACTGGAAAGAGTTTCATGAACAACATATTATTCTATAACAGAGACCAGAACTAGGTGATGAGTACCGACGAGGAATCGACAGAAGGAGGAATTGACCCCCCATCATCTCGTTTCGATCAAGGAGAAAACATCCCTGAATAATCCATAGATGTCGCCTGCCTTTGGAAAGTGGGAATGAAACACTACAACCCGTGGATATTTGTCCTCCTTGATTGATGAATGTGCACACACCATCAAAAGTGTCAGAAACATAAATGGTGCACCAGATATGGATGTTGTACTTCGAACATAGTAAACAAATATCCTCTATATTCACACCACCCTCACTGTGTTACGAATGTTGGGCATGTGATTCACACTTTTCATCCCCCTTTGATCAAACTAATTCTAGTTACCTTTGCATTATCCTGATTATGCACTAGCGAATAGGTGTAGGCCTCAATCATATGCCTTAACCCACCAGTGATTTGGGATTCCCTCATGTCCAGACATGAGGAAGACATTACATGCATCTTCCTTGAGTATGCCCCATTCACCATTGTCGCTCGTTAATGGCACTCAGGCATGCTAAAAACTTCTAATTATTTTCATATCCAGGCTAACATGGACCCCTTAATGAATCACTCTATAACACCCCCTCATTACAGAGTTGATAATTCCTTCCCTTCCCCAAGGATGGGTGGCTATCAGTTATGTATGTCCTATGGGTGTGGAGAGTACCCACCGCGTCCAAGTTGCCGAACGTTAAACTACCAAGCACCATCATCCTCATCACATGATGTTAAACTATGGCATTGACCCATGCATATACGAGGGGTTACCCATCTTGTACATTCTCTACACCTAAATGTATCAACGGGAGTGAGATCATTCCTCACATGGAATGAGATCCTCTTTATCAGAGTGGCGTCTGTCTGCGAGGAAAGGAAAAGCATATTTGTGTAAGCCCCTAGCCTTTCTTACAGGAGGTAGCATTAATGCTCCGACTATCTTATTCCTTGCAAAATACTAAGAGGTGAGATGGTAATAGGGGACTATGTTTCCCCGTCCCTCTCCCACTGGGCCATGTCGCCACTGGGCCTCCATCATGGAGTAAGTCCCAATCCTTATCTCCTTAGGCTGCTAACCAGGCGTAAGGCCCTGTTTCCTCTTAGGGCCACTAACCACATATAATCCCCACTCCACTTCTTATGAAATCACCTTTCACGATGTGATAGTGGGGTATGTGATGCCTCTTGTATCTCACACCAAGCATGACTCACATGGGCTCAGAGTAAGCATCAACCATGAAATCCTCCCCTAGCCAGCCTAGAGTGTAAGCTCCAAAAACCTCTTCTGAACTATGTAGACATTGATCCTTTCTATTATAAGGTACATAAGAAGCCTCCCTAAGGTTCAAGCCCAACAACCTATTTGTTCCAACCACTTTCATGTCAGTTCACAAAAACCTCTTCTGATTTTTGTGGACTTTGATACATGCCAAGGTAAGGTATGTAGGACGCCTCTTCAAGGTTCATTCCCATCATCCTATTTGTTTTTACCCACTTCATGTCAGTTCACAAACACCTCTTTCGAACTACGTAGACACTGATCCTTGCCAAGGTAAGGTACATAGGAAGCCTTCCTATGGTTCAAGCCCAACAACCTTTTAGTTTGGACACATTTAGCATTGTTGATGCCTTCCCTTCCCCAAGGGTGTGTGTGTATCAGTTATGTATGTCCTAGGGGTGCGGAGAGAACCCACCTCATCCAAGATATAGGTCGTTAAACTGACAAGCACAACTATCCTCTATGCATGACTTTAAACTTTGGCCTCACCCTGTGCATTATACATGAGGTGCCCTATCTCAGACATTCTCTATGCCCACTAGTCTCTATGGGAGTGAGATCATTCCTCAAATTGTAAGATATCCTCTTTATCAGAGAGGATTTTTTCCATGGGGAAAGGGAAACCATCTTTGTGTAATCCCCTTGCCTTTCTTGCAAGAGGAACCATCCATACCCCTCCTATCTTCTTCCTTTCAAAATACTAAGAGGTGAGAGGGGAATAAGGGACTACATTACCCCAACCCTCTCCCACAGGGTTTTGTCTCAACCGGGCTTCCACCCTAGAGTAAGTCTCGATCTCCATCTCCCTGGGCTGCAAACTACATGTACAACCCTGTTTCCTCTTTGGGATATGGACAACACATAATCCTCTGTTTCCATTTTGGGGTGCTAACTACATGTCATCCCCACCCAATTTCCCTTGGATGAACCATTCACAACATGATCATCAGGTCCTTTCTACCTATTATTTCTCACACCGAGCATGACTCATGTGGGCTTAGAGTATGCATCAACTGTGAAATCCACTTTGGGAATTCTAGAGTGTAATCCCCACACACCCTTCCTAAACTATGTGGACTTTGATCCTTTCCAAGGAAAGGTAAAAAAGAAGCCTCCCCGAGGTTCAATCCCAACACCCATTGGTCCTGACCATCTTCACATTGGTACACCAAAAACCATTATGAACTACGTGGTCTTGGATCCTTGCTAAGGAAAGGAACGTATGAATCCTCCTTATGGTTCAAGACAACCATCTATTGGTCCCGACTCCCTTCACGTCAGTTCACCATCCCCATTTGGATCTACTTGGACTTTGATCCTTGCCAATGTAAGGTATGTTGGAAGCCCCCCGAGGTTCAGGCCCAACAACTACTATTTCTGATCCCCTTCACATTCGACCACCTTCGCCCCGCATGATTTTAAACTGCATTACCCCTTTTGTCCTACACGCTGCTAAAATGCATCCACCATCCTTAACGTCATGGGATTTGATCCTTGTCGCCTAGATAGAGTACATAGAAATCCTCCATGGGGGAACAACCCCATACAACTGTAAGCCATTGTGACCTCATCCAACAGTAATTTGTTATGACCTCATCTAGTGGTAATCCGTTGTGCCCCCATCCAGTGGCAGGCCATTGTGCCTCCATCCAGAGGTAAAACATTATGCCTCTATCTTGTGGTAAGCCATTGTGACGCCATCCAGTGGTAAGCTGTTGTCATCCATTTTTTGGGACCCATATCACTAGTTCTTCCTAGTGACGTTAGAACAACCTCAGGATTCTAACCACGTGAATGCCCCTATATATCATCGGTTCAATGTACTACGTGCACACCCAGTTTCTATACCCCCATTCTATACTATGTAGACTTTGATTCCATGCCACAGGGATACGTAGGAGGTCTCTTCGAGGATTAATACCAACATCACTATCACCCACGGGTCAAATCCACCTCATTCTCCATTCACTTCACTTGACCATCCATTATCCATCTTGATTCTTACCTAGGCTGCCACATCCCGGTGAGATCATGAAAATTCACCTCGTCACTACCCCTAGCAGTAACCGAGATACTAACCACGTATTAGACCTGACATCAGTGTTCTATCCTGGGGTTGTACCCATATGATCCTCTCTAGTCAGTGTTCTGATCAGTCTGATCTGTCTCCGCTAGATGCTAAACTCACGAAATACATTTTTTTAGACATGGGAAGCTGAGGAAAACCATAGATACATGCCTATGGCATATAATTCACCGCATTCGATGTGGGAATCCTCTAGCTTCTGCACCCTCGAGAATCTATATAATAATGGGAAGAAACCTAGACGCATTAGTTTTCTAGTATCCAGCCACACCAGTGATGTCCAACATGTCTAATCCCCCGATAAAAGGTTGCAGCCCTAACCGGACCCCATGGAATGTCTTGAAAAAAGCAATGTAATTAACCAGATTCCATGAAGATATGACACTGGGAAGAGTTTCATGAACAACGTCTTAATCTATAAGGGAAACCAAGACTAGGTGATGAGTTATGAGGACAAATCCATGGAAGGAGGAACTGACATCCCATCATCCCATTTCAATTAAGGAGCAAACATCCCTAAATAAGCGATGGATGCCACACGCATTTAGAAAGTGGGAATGCAGGGAAACAGTTTGCATGCCCTTATCATCCTTGATAGATTGATGCACGATCCCTGATGAAAGCATCAGAAATATACATGAATTATGGTATACAACATTCTAGTTAACAAGACATGAATCATAAGAAAATAAAGAACAAAATTACTGAAAGTGTAACAAAATAATAAAACATGGAATTGTACCAGACACATATGCATATAATATGATTTCAACAGTAGCTAAGGCACCACTACCAAGACCATATTGGAAGTTTATATTCAATCCCCATACCATCATGGTAGTAAATTTTCACTCCCATGTCCATATTAGTGTCATGATTTCACTACTCATACCATCATGGTAGTCCTGGTTTACTCCCATGACCATATTAGTAGTCAAGGTTAATAACGAAGACCAGATAGTATATATCAAGAGATATAATTCTTTACCTAATGAATTGGAGGGAGATATAGGTGCCACTCATATCATAATGAAATCATACATACAAGTTACACAAGATAATATATAATCATATCATATAATATCAAATGAAATGGGTTTTATAAACATGTTATCATATCATAAAATGTTGAAATAGATCAGTTTCATAATAATTTAATTATAAACATAACCCATAAAAAGAAGTGGGTTTCGAAATCATATAACCCGTGAAAGAGAAATGGGTTTCATTAACATAATTCCCTCAAAAAATAATTAATTGAGAGAAGGAATATGAATAGAAACATTGAATTTTCCCCCCAAAAAGGACTGAGTAACACCAAGAGATGTTATCTTATATGGGTAATAATTTTGAAAGATCCTTTCTGCATTTTTAATTATTTTTAAAGCATAAAACCTTTTAAAAATTTCTTTCATTGAAAATAGACTTGATAACATATAATGGAAGTATTAGAAAAAATAAAAAAAAAATAAAATCTTTTTTCCTTGAAAGTGGGCTTCAAATATCTTTTGGAAAACATTTTTAAAACATTTTTGAAAACATTGTTTTGGAATTTAGTGAATCTCTGACCAGAGAGAGAGACAATATGATTTTACTTAATGATATTATCTTAAGTACCAAAGAGTGAAAAATGGTACTAAAACATGAGGATGTACTGAATAAATATTGGAAATGAAAACTTATTTGTTTTCTTGAGATATTTATCATAATATTTCATTAAAGGAAGCATAAAAATAATCAATCTTGAAAAAATGATGTTATTGTCTCAATAAAATCTTATAACTTTGTAACATGAGATTATACTATCGATTCATGAAAAAAATTAAATTATTCTTAAAATATCTTTCAATAATATAAATTCATGATATAACGTGTAAAATGTAAGTATATACACCAGAAAAGATAATTTTGATTTATAAAAAACATGAGTCTCAATGAAGGAAAATTGAGACGAAACTGTTTTACCGATTTGGTAACATTTGAAACATTAACCCCATGAAAGAAAGATCATAAAATTATTATGTGAATAAAAAATAAAACTCATTATAATATACATATAATACAATCATGGGCATTATATACACTACACAAAATAAAATAGTGAAAAACATAGCATGTATCTCACAGAAATAAAAAATGAGATGAAATCTCCTTGCCTCGTGTCTGGTGTAACACCCCAAGATTTCATAGTACGTTATTTCTTCAAAGTAATTCAATAACTTGCATTACATGCAACACCAAGTTCTAGCGCACCATGACTTATCAAACTAGTTGTTCAAAAGTGGTTATGAATATTAATAACTGAATTTTGAACTATATAAAATAATTTTAATTTTAGAATCTATATTATGAGTTTCATAGACATAATGTAAGAACCAATACATTTTTTTCAAATAAAAGATGTATTTTTCAAAAAATTCAACTTTACCACCTTTTAATGGTGAGCCTTTTATAAATACAATATTTGAAACAGTTATATATTAAATTTGACATAATAACCTTCTTCTTTTGAATTGGGACATAATAATTTAGTTTTAATAAGTTTTTGGTGTTTTTCTGATCACATTCATATTTGGGTGAATAGTGAAAAATAATATATTTTAACTAAAAACAACTTTTTTAATCAAAATAATTCATAGTGATAAATTATAAATTTTAATGGTTTGAAAGTATAAATAGATTATATTATTACCATTGAATCCAATTCTATTCATTGTACATAATTTCACATTTAAACTAGACATAAACAAGTGACAATCTTTTGATAGTTATTATTTCTTAAAAACACGCTTTTTGATTGCACAATGGTAATTAATTTTAAATTAATTTCTGCCACTGATGTGTTCCAAACATAGAAAAATGGATTCCATATTTGGAATCACGAGGTCCAAATTGTTTAAAAAGGTATCTTTTATTTTTATACATTAAGAATATTTACTTCAGAAAATATTTTATTTACCGTGGTTAAAAGGGTAAATCCAGTAAATAAGGTTAAAAAATAATATTATAATAATCTTAATTACCTTAACACTTGTCCTAACATTATTGGATGAGTCATGGATTACCATGGGAATTCTTGGATCGATTTGGTGACCCCATGGAGCCACCTAGAAGTGACAATGACATTATATATTAAATAATTTAAAGTAGAGACAAAAATAACAAAAGCAAATATTTTTTAGTAAAACAATTTTTATATGAGGTTATAAAATTAATATATTCGACTATAAATAGTCATTATAAAGCTAAAAACATTTCATACCTCATGATGTTATATTTATAATTTTCATACATAAAATTAATATATTTATTTATGACACAATGATGATGCAATATTTTATTCATTAATGAAAGTATCAAATAAATGGTATTATAGAGGTTGAAATAATTATAATTTGAAAGTTTTGATACCCTAAAATAATTTTATTGGTTAATGTGACCGATTAGGATTTAGTAGATTAATTTGTTTCGAAGTAATAATGCTGTTATTAATTTATAAAAAACAAAATACCTAATAGTGTCAAAATTTACATAAAAAAGTTTTTTAAACAAATATTATATTATTAATTGATATTCTATTCTTAACAATATAAGGATCTCCCAAATGAATTATATAATTATAGGTGTACTATAAACGAACCACATGCGGTTCTATTGGAAGTATATATTATGTTTATTAACAATATAATATAAAAATACAAAGAATCATGGTAAATGTAAAACTATTTAACTAAGAGTTAAATATAGAATATTAAGTTAATATAGTGACCCAAACCTATCTAAAACATATTGGATCTTTGGTTTTAGACCCATAACCACCTTATACTTTAAATAATACATTTTTGTGCTATTATAAACTGAAAATTATTTTATGATAAAATAATATTTCTAGCTTTTCCTAAGATGCCCCTCACCCCTCTTATATAAGGGAACTCCCCCTTCTCACTAATTCACACCATCAAAGCCATTTGGATTAGAGAACCTCTGCCCAAGTACCCTATAAATTGTCCTAAATTCATCCTAGAGGCATTAATTTAATCAGAAAGCCAATCTATGGAGATCTTTTGATCAAATCCAAAGGAAGAACCCGAAGAAGGGGTAAATATATCTCACCACATCTTTCAAGTTCCTTTTTTCTTCCACTTAATTTTTATTTGTTGTTTCCATTATAAAATAATAAATAAAGTATCTTATATATACTGTGATGTTATTATAAATATTTTACAACCAAATTCATTATTCTATCCATCCTTTGAATGACATGTCACCATATGTGCTTACATATGGCTTACCGTCTCCACGTCGTGGTGTAATTGTTATTCAATACATTATTATTTGGAAGGGTATAATAATGATGTGTAATTGATGTAAATAATAAATATAAAATGATAAGTCTTATTTATATATTATATATCGTCCAATTACATACCTTTATGGAAATGATATTATCGCTCATGCGTACGTACGGATTACCATCTCCACGATGCGAAGAGATTCATTTCCAAGTTCACCATACATCGAAGATTATAAAAATATATTACTAATAAGAATTTATTATATGACATAATAATGATACTGTAGATATATATATTTATATATGTATGTATTTATGTACTTACATATAACTTATTCACTTACTTCCATTTAATATGATATGAAAATGGAAACAGCGTTTATGCGTACGTACGGACTACCGTCTCCATAAATGGTGTTTTCCATTTCATATATATGTGTATTATACATATTTACATTCTAAATATATATGATATATAAATCATGTTTTATATTTTGGAAGTATTTAAATCTTGATAAAAGTGATACAATCAAGAGTAAGAAGTTAAAACACGTATGATAAAGAAAGTGATTAATACCCGAAATGTTAATTTAACATGGAAATTATTATTAAATGTGTAGTATAAAGTCATAAATAAATAATGTATGATATCATAAATAATAATTTGGTTCTGGTATAATTTAATAACATACTACGGTATTTATACATGAGGTTAAACATACCCTCATCTAAAGGAATGTTCTAGGTAAGGGTTTATTTCACAACCTCTTGATTATCCAAGGTTGTTTATACGTAATTATCTACATGGACCTCTTTATCATCCACATCATTGTTTCTTTAAAATTTATTTCTAAACATTCTTACTATTTTATTGACTATAGGTTAAATTCATTTATTCTCCTATTTTACTTTTTATAAGATGTTTATAGAGGAATCTTTCAATCATTTTCCAAACAAGGTCCTTTTTAACCTTTTTGAAAAAATTGAGGTAAGAATGTTTTTTTAACTTATATGATGTGTGCGGCTATTTTCTGCCATTATAAAATCATCGAAGCTTACCATAGAAGATTATAAGAATAATTTCAAATTAAATTTTTACTTTTATAATTATTCAACTTTTAAATGATTTAAAAAAATATATTTCTCTCAAATAGTTTTGGTTTCATCTATGTCAACATCCTTTGATGGATTTTAAACTTATTTGAATTTGATTTATTATGAAACAAAACTCCCATATTGTATTGAAGGTTTTGTGATATGTTTGAATGTGGATGTGTTATTTTTATACCATTCATGGTGTTTGGAGAAAGTATTGAAATTTCATATGCTAGTTTTAATAAGAATGTTTATGTTATGTTTAAACTTGTTCATATGAGGAACGCATTGGACATAGTAAGTGACGGGTGGTGCCCACTATAGCTCCTCCATGCATCGGTAGGTCTCATGAGACAAACTAGTGTTTTGGCACAAGGCCTTGAAAAAGTCTTATTTGTAGTCTTGGCACAAGGCCTAGACTATGTGGTTATGATAGTCTGGAATTATGCATTCCATCACAATGAAAGTGGTTATTGATATTTCATGTGATTATTCTACTAATAGAATATTCATGTGAGTAAGTAAATGACATTATTTCATTTTATTTTTGACATATTATGTTGAATTTCAAGTTTAAAAGGCTTTTGTTTTAGTTATACATTTCCTTAAATGTTTATTCTTATTTATGAATATTTCCACTGTATTGTTATCCTTACCGAGAATCTGAGCTCCCCCATTTCTATGTTTTATTTTTCCCAGGATGTGAAGAAGTATTTTATGACTGACCTCCAGGGATAGTCTAAGGGGAATTAGTGTGGACTATAGAGAATATGTTGTTTTAGTTTTTCTCTTTATCATGTAATGTAAGACTTATGAATGTATCTGGTGTTTCTAAGGCTACTAAACTAATCAGTTTTTTGAGACTTGATCTTTTGTGATCATTCCCATGTTAAGTAATAATTCACCGACTTTGGGTAACTGGGGTCGGGGCATTATAGTTCGTATCAGATAAATTTTAGTACAAACTTTATAAGCTAGATTTAGATAAACTCTGAATAGAGCACATATATCTAAGATAGAATTTGAGGATTAGTATAGAAGAACTTCCTAAAATTTTGGTATTGTAGAGATTTTTGTGAGTTTTATGAGAAATACATCCATGTCTAGATACAAGCAGGCAGAGGTGGCTCTGGCATAGATGTACATAGGGGTAAAACCCAAAAACACCACTTTTAGCTAGAGTCGAAGGGGAAATGGTGCACGACAACGGGCCTTGCTTCACTCTTGGTCATGGCACTCCTGTGGGACATGCATAGGATAATTCTCATTTTCATTACAAGCCATTATGAATTATTTAGAAGAAAATACTTCCTAAAAGAAAACATTTTTATTATTATACATTATATCCATAAACTGTTCAATTTTGGTAAGATATTTTACAATTTTGGAATTATTCATTGTGATTCATAAAATTACTTACTGTATGACATTGTTAAGAAATGGTTCCTAGTAGAAGGAATGAGAACTCTGACAATACGTATGATCCAAATAGTAAGAAGGATCTTATCATTCATTGTATTAATCCAACATTTAGAATGGAAATAGTCTCCCAGGTATTCTCATCAAATATGGAAATAATATCATTTGTTAATAAGATAAGAAAATAATTCTATGAGTCCTATGGATTTGAAGGGAAGTAAGAAAAGAAAAGGATGGTAGAGATAATGATGGATAAATAGATGAGGGGAAAGAAGGATTTTCCCATATGTGATAAATGTGGAAAGAATCACCTTGGTAAATGCTTGAAGGAAATGTGAGTTTGTTATAAGTGTGGAGAAAAAGGACACCGAGTACATGATTGCAAGGGTAATAAAAAGGTTTCAAATGTAAAATTCTAATACTGCAAGACATTGGGACACTATGTGAATCAATTTCCCTATCATCAGAGTATACCGAAAATGATGCTATTGAATAATAATCAATTTATGATACTACCTCACATGGGGAGTAATGAATAGTGTGATTATGTTGTTATTAAATAATTATTTCATTTGAGTGTTGTATCAACTATATACTGGTTATATGAATTATGGAGATAAATAAGTATTGTTCTACAGTACTATTTTATTGAGGATCTGAGATGATATGGTTCTAAGAAATGTGACTTAATAGTAAGCTACACATTTTGGAAAATAAATGGTTGATGGAAAGGTAATCCTTAATATGGTCCTGATAATGAGGTAGTGATTTTGGAATAAGAGATGGTTGATTTGGATAAATTATATTAGATATTCTTGACTATCTTGAAACTGATTAATTATTTGTATATTCCATCATTGTTGGATGTTACAACATTTTTGGATAAAAGGAGTATATCCAGTATTGTATAAGGAATACGGTAGCATGAATTTAAAAAATAAGGTTTTATGATAATTCTGGATGTTATAGTGTTTTAAAAGAATAAATGATGAATGAGTTCACATGTTATTACCCGACAAAAAGGATCTTCATTGTGTTTAACTTCCTTATACATTTTGGATTGAGAGTTTTGATAGAAGTATTTTGGATAAGTTTAATGGTTGGAATGTATTATGTTTGAGATTGGATACTATTTTTAAGGTTATTTTTGGATTGTTATAAAAAGTACAACTTGCAGACTATGTGGCAATCCATCACGTTAGACAAGCTGCAAGAATAAAACCCGCAACCATAGTGTGATTGAGATTTATTGCCTACCACTGGACTACATGAAGTCCTTGGATTGTATAATCTAGTTTTTTTAAAGGGTCTGATAGGTGAATTATAAATTCATTATTTTTGGAACCCTATACGATTAGGATAAATAGAACATTTTTTTAGAAATCTTTCGGAGTGAAAGATGAGTTTGTGGTAGGAATTATTTAAAGCATGAAACTCAACTTCTCAAGTATATATATATATATATATAATTTTTACCTCTTATTCTATGGTTAAATTATTTCTTAAACTTTAGGGAAGGGATTATAAAACCAAAAAATGTGTTATCCTAATACCTTATGTTTTGTTGAACTGATGGTATTTCAAATAATCATGGATTGATGAATTTAAGGCCCTAAATTTTACACTTGTTTGTGATTGATGACCTCAATCACTACCTATAAATATTTAAATTTTCCTCTAATTATATGTCTCTAATTTCCACTAATTTTCTCTTAATTAATATCGTAATTTGGTGGTGACCCTTTCATTTCCCTTTTCCTATTATTAAGACAAAATTTCATTAACATAATTTCTTATGTGGGTTTTCCAAAAGGTATTTTCTATTTTCAACCATTTATTTTCAAAAAAAAATTTCAAATTGCAAGGATTCAATTTATTGAAGGAGGGAAGAATGTAACACCCCAATATTTCACAGTACGTTATTTATTCAATGTAATTCAATAAATTTCACTACACGCAACACCGAGTTCTGGCACACCATGACTTACCAAACTAGTTGTTCAAAAGTTGTTATGAATAGTATTAACTGAATTTTGAACTATATATAATCCTTATAATTTTATAATCAATATTATGAGTTTCTTAGTAATAATTTAATATCAAATTCATTTTTTCAGATAAAAGAAGTATTTTTCAAAAATTGCAATTTTACCGCCTTTTAATGGAGAAAATTTTTTAAATAAAATATTTGAAACTTTTATATATTCAATTTGAAAAAATAAACTTTTTTCTTTAGAATAAGGAAATAAGAATTTAGTTTCAATAAATTTTTGGTGTTTTCCGATACATTCATATTAGGGTGAATAGTAAAAACTACAATATATTAAATAAAAACAACTTTTTTAATTAAAATATTTTATAGTGATAAATTATAAATTTTAATGGTTTGGAAGTATAAATATATTATATTTTTACTATTTAAGAAAATTCTATTCATTTTACATAATTTCACATTTAAACTAGAAATAAGAAAGTGTCAATCTTTTGATAGTTATTATTTCTTAAAAACACGCTTTTTAGTTTTGACAATGAAAATTAATTTTAAATTAATTTCTTTAACTTATGTGTTTTGAATTTAATAAATGGATTCCATATTTGGAATCAAGAGGTACCAATTTTTTAAATAGGTAAATTTTATATTTAGACACTAGAAATATTTACTTTAGTAAATATTTCATTTACCGTGGTTAAAAGGGTAAAATTAGTATATAAGGTTACAAACTAATATTATAATAATACAGAATTACCTTAATATTTGTCCTAACCTTATTGGAGGAGTCATGACCAACCTTGGGATTCCTTATATATATTTTGGGAGCCCATGGATCCACTTCTATGTGATAATGATATTATATATTAAATAATTTAAAGTAGATACAAAAATAACAAAAGCAAATATCTTTTAGTAATATAATTATTATATGTGGTTATATAATTTATATATTCGACAATAAGCAGTCATTATAAATATAAAAATATTTCGTATCTCAGGATGTTTTATTTATAATTTTTATACTTAAATTAAATATATTTATTTATGACACAACGATGATGCAGTATTTTCCTCATTAATGAAAGAATCAATTAAATGGTATTATAGATGTTATAATAAATATGCATTGAATGTTTTTATGACATATAATAATTTTATAGGTTAATGTGATGTGTTAGTATTTATTATATGATTTTTTTCTAAGTAATAATGCTGTTATGAATTTAGGAAAAACAAAATTCCAAACAGTTTCAAAATTGACATAATAGAGTTTTAAAAAAAATATTATATTATTAATTGATATGCTATTACTAAAAATATAAGGATCGGAAAAAGGACTTATATAATGATAGTCTTATTATTAATTAACCACTTGGTTTTCTCTTTGAAGTATATATTAGGTTTATGAACCATATAATATAAAAATACAAAGAGACATGGTAAATGTCAAACTGTTTAACTAAGAGTTAAATCTAAAAGATAATGTTAATATAGTGACCCAAACAGGTCTAAAACTTATTATTTGAGTGATTTTCTATCCATCCCCACATTATCCTTTAAATAATCCATTTTTTATCCATTATAAACCGAAAATTATTTTATTATAAAATAATATTTTTAGATTTTTCCTAGGTGCCCCTCACCCCTCTTATAAAAGGTCACTCCCCCTTCTCTCTAATTCACACCTTAAAAGCCATTTGGATCGGACAACATCTACCCAAATACCCTCTCAACTTTCCTCCCTTAATCTAGAGGCCTTCCATTAGTCATAAAGAAAACCTATGGATCCTTTTTCATCAAATCAAAAGGAAGAACCCGAAGTAGAGGTAAATATAACTCACCACCTCTTTCAAGTTCCTTTCTTCTTCTACTTCCTTTTTCTTTGTTGTTTCCATTATAAAATAGTTACTCTAGTATATTCTATATAAAATGATGTTATTATAAATATTTTACAACCAAATTCATTATTCTATCCGTACTTTGAATGACATGTCCGTATACGTGCGTACGTACGGCTTACCGTCTCCACATCGTGGTGTAATTGTTATTCAATACATTATTTTTTGGATGGGTGTAATAATTATTTTTAATTGATGTAAATAATAAATATAACATGATAATGATTCTTTATATATGATATAACAACCAATTCCACACCTTTAAGGAAATGATATTCCTACTCATGCGTACGTATTGATTACAGTCTCCACGACGCGATGAGATTCATTTCCAAGTTCACCATTCATCAACGATTATAAATATATATTATTAATAAGTATGTAATATATGAAATAATATTGATACTATATATATATGTATGTATTTATGTATTTATGTTCTTACATATGTCTTATTCACTCACTTCCATTCAATATGATATGAAAACGGAAACATCGTTTATGCGTATGTACGGACTACCGTCTCTATAAATATTATTTTCCCTTTCATATATATGTCTATTACACATATTTATATTCTTAATATATATGATATATAAATCATGTTTTATATTCTGGATGTATTTAAATCATGATCTAAGTGATACAATCAAGATTAAAAAGTTAAAACACGTACGATAAAGAAAGTGATTATTACCCGAAATACTAATTTAACATTGAAATTTTTATTAAATGGGTAGTATAAAGTCATAAATAAATAATGTATGATATCATAAATATTAATATGGTTCTGGTATAATTTAATAACATACTACGGTCTTCATACAGAAGGTTAAACGTACTCTCAACTAAAGTAAATTTCATGGTAAGGGTTTATTTCACAATCTCTTCATTATCTGAGGTTTTTTATATGTAATTATCCACTGGGACATCTTTATCATCCACATCCATTTTTCTTAAAAATTTATATCAAAACATTCTTATTGTTTTTTAGATTAGGTGTTAAAGTAATTTATACCATTTTTTGAATTTTTATAAGATATTTATAAAGGAATCTTTCCATCATTTTCCAAACAAGGTCCTTTTTAACTTTTTGAGAAAATTAAGGTAAGAATGTTTTTTTAACTTATACAGTGGGTGCGGCTATTTTCTGCCATTATAAAATCCTTGAATCTTCTATTACAATCTTATAAGAATATTTTCAATGTAAATATTTTCTTTTATAATTATGTGACTTTTAAATTATTTCAAAAAAAGATATTTCTGTCAAAAAGTTTGGGTTTCATCTATGTCAACATCCTTTGATTGATTTTAATTTTATTTGAAGTTGATTTATTATGATACAAAACTTCCATTTTTTATTGATGTTTTTGTGATATGTTTGACTGTGGATGTGTCATTTTTATACCATTCATGGTTTATGGAGAAATTATCGACATTTCGTATTATAGATTTAATATGAATGTTTATGTTATGTTTAAACCTTTTTATATGAGGAATGCATTGGACTTAGTAGGTGGCGGGTGGTGCCCGCTATAGCTCCTCGATGCATCATTAGGTCTCATGAGACAAACTAGTGTCTTTTCACAAGACCTTGACAAAATCGTATTTGTAGTCTTCGCACAATGCCTTGACTATGTGGTTATGATAGTCTGACATTATGCATTCTATCATTATAAAAGTGGTTATTGATATTGCATGTGATTATTTGACAAGTAGAGTATCTATGTGAATAAGTAAATGGCATTATTTAATTTTATTTTTTACATATTATTATTAAGTTCATGTTTAAAAAGATTTTGTTTTAGTTATACATTGCCTTAAATTTTATGCTTATTTATGAAATTTTCTACTATATTGTTATCCTTATTGAGCATCTGAGCTCACCACATTCTATGTTTTATTTTTCCCAGGATATGAAGAATTATTTTATGACTGAACTATAGAGATAGTATGTTGGGATATGAGTGTGGACTATAGAGACTATTTTGTTTTAGTTTTTCACTTTATCATGTAATTTAAGAATTATGAATGTATCTGGGGTTTCCAAGGCAACTAAACTAATCGGTCGTTCGAGACTTGATCTTTTGTGATCACGAAAATGTTAAGTAGTAATGCACCTACTCTGGGTAACTGGGGTCGGGGCGTTACATCTGGACTCTCGTCATACCTTTTCAAACAACCTATATAAAAAATATAAATTTATTATAAATATATTACAAAACCATATTAATATATATATGGTTTTCTTACGACTTTATTGTAATCACTTGTTAACAATCCTATGTTAAGGTTTCACTTTAGGTAATATTCACTATATTATTTAGATGTAATGTCTCGGATTACTCTATATTTTATTTTTAATATTATGTGGGAATTATTTTGAGACTAGGCTCTAAGACGGTATGTAGTTCCGAGGCCCGGTGAGCTGGGTACAAATATTCAAATTTAATTAAATAATTAAATTACATGTGTGTGGTTTTCCAAAAAAAAGTTGAATAACTCCCGAATGGGTGCTCGGATCAAAAATCCAAGTGTACTATTGCATTCAGAACATCGATTTTACCATAGGCGAGGTCTAACATCAGCTGGCGTAGGTCGGTGGTGAAATCTAGATTTTAGACATAACTGTAATAAAATATTTAATAAAAATATTTTATTAAATCTTGTTGAAGTGGATAAATTTAATCTTTTTAAATAGAGATTTGTGTAGGGGTTGAGGGTTACAAACCTCATAATCCTAAAACACTTGGAGGATCTGGAGGCTCTGAAGGAAACCCCCCCAACACGGCGATGCCGTTTTTGACGAATTTCGCTGGGGACAACGACACGATGACCAGAACGTCACCAACGAAGGCCACAGATATAGGTAGGATGTTTTATTTTGGTTTCATTTCCCCATTATTGATTCTTAAGACGAACACAGACTAATCCATGAACAAATTAGCCCATGGATCGATCGTATTTGCGGGATGGGATTTTGCGGGGATTTTGGGGATTTGATTCTTGAAGTTTATTTGGTTTTGTTCAAACTTATAACAGTGATGAACCAATATCGACATGAACATAGATCGAGGTTCGCCCATCTCAATTTGTTGTGCCATTCTTCCCTGATTTCTCACGTTCTTTGTGTGCATTCTATGCGATCTTCACGGAGGTATGAACGATGGATCGTTGAGCATCTATTTCACGACGTAACGATCCCAAATTGAAGATCTAACATTGAAACAATTCTACAGAGGTGCGACGACAGTTTCGACAGACGGATCGAAGCGGATCAGAAGATATCATTATTTGAACGATTTCCGCACGGGTGGATGGAATCGGATTTCAGAGCTGATTGAAGGCCCAAAGCCTGTGGATTCGACATCAATACATCAAGAAAACCCCCAACCTTGAGTTTTCGTGGAAAACGAACCATAGAAACAGGAACAGAAATATCGGCTGAGGTACCGAGGAAGAAGACAGTTCTAAAAATTTTCCCAACTACATGACATGTAGTATGGGCTACACAATGTGTATTCATCGGCAGGCCACCTGGAGTTTACTCTGAGAGTATAGGGACATAGGTTGGGTACACGGCCAAAGACATGGCATGTATACTCTTCCCCGGCCAGATACACAGGGTACCCCGTGTACTGGTACACGGGCAGGAGACACGGAACGAGACCATGTACGGGCAGATGACTAGCGTCCACGGAGCGAACCCCAGGTGCTCGGACATGGTGTGTAACTCTACTACACTCCATGTAGTTTCTTTTTATATGGTAAGCCCAATGACATGGTTCGTTTACATGGGCAGTACCTGGAGTCAAGGAACATGACTTGTGCTCCTTCTACACACTGTGTAGTTGAGTTTTACACAGCTTGTACGAATTTCACTGGTTGTTTACATGGGCAGTACCCTGAGTCAAGGAACACGACGTGAAACCATACTACATGTCGTGTAACCTGTTTTACATGGATTGATCCTTCTGTTTTCTAGGACATGGACTAGATTTCTTAGGGATCGTACCCCTGGTCTTTCCCATAAAGGTTCTAGTATAATTTCCTACGTACAGGAGTATGATTCCTTCCACAAGACTTCTTGAATAGAGTTTTTGTAATCCCCTCTGTTAGAAATAGTTCCGGATCCTCTATTCATTCCTGGAACCCTAAGTAAAGTTCTTGGTATCGACGTGACCTACTTTACCAGGGCACCGATCCTCTACATAGGAGATTAGTTCAGACCGAGTTGTTGGAAACACCCCAAACCTATTGGTTGTGATCCACATCTGAGCATCATATTCTCAAGTACTTGTGGAGTGTATTCTACTAAAACAAGTACTTTGTAACTCTCTCTTCAGTCCTAGGAGTGTGTTCTTCTTGTTACGTACTCAGTGGAATATTCGAGCTGGATCTTAGTAGTGGTTTCGTGATGGTCGATCGTGTATGAGTATATCTGGATATTCTTGTTATATGTCTTGTAAACGTATACTGTGTAGAGATTATTGTATCTTTACTTTGTGGTATTTCCCTTGTTTTATTCCTTTGTGGTTTAGGGGTGTCCTACTGGGTATTGTTATACTCACCCATGCACGGGCTTTGCCCGCATGTGTCATGTCTTGTGCAGATGAGTGAGCCTTTGACCAGATTCTAGGCAGACCAGGATTAGATGGTGCTCAGTGAGATCAGACAGGACATGTGTGTTCCTATAGCTACGGATTGCAGTCTCAGTACTTTTCTTTATAGGATGGACTTAGTTACAGACTCTCTTTTGATGGGATTTTACTTTTGGACAAGGGTTTTACATTATTGTACTTTACTTTCCTGTCGTACTCTGTTGGTTGGAATTTTAGTGTATGCATGAATTTCATTTTTTAATAGTTTTTTATTTTTATCTTTGTGGGCTTGGGGATGTGTGAATGTGTGTACAGGTTTATAGGCAATGCCTCCCATGTTAGTAGAATGCCTACTCGGTGCTAGTAACCAACCCCTGGCCTATTGGAGGCGGGCTTGGGGAGTTGCAGCTCGGGCCCAATTGGGATAGGTCATGAAAGAGTGGTATCAGAGGCTGGTCGGTTCTACCTTAGGACCGAGAGTCCGTGAGTTGGTTTGGGGCAATGGTGTTTAGTGTTTCGAGTTTGGATTTCAGGCTAAAGACCCCAGTGTTGGTACGGGCGGCTGACATATCCATACACCAGGACTCTAATAACTTGATTTTTGACTCGGAACATGAGAACACTATTTGAAGGGGAAAATAATGGTACATGAATCATATCGGAATGGGTTGTGGTTTCCATGTCCTTCATGTTTCAGCTCTCCAGATATACTCACTGACTACGATACATCTTGCAACTTTACAAGATGCCTCTGCAACACGCACCCGCTAGTATCTAGCAGCTCAATCAAGAGGATGACCCCCTCAGTGATAAAGCTTCGATACAGGGACTAGATCCCCCAGTTTTACCATAATGTGGTGTTCTAATTATTCCACCACCTTTGGAGCAGTGTTTAGTGCCTGCTGTACCAGTAGAGGAGGAGTGCTCACTGAGCGTACTCCACAATTTTTAGAGACAGAGACCCCTCCGGTTTTCTAGGTGAGCCTGCAGCTCAGGTAGCAGAGGACTAGCTTGAGGCATTGACCATAATATTTCATTTGGTCAGGACACCGGTAGACAAGATGGTGATCCTAGCGGCGATCCTTCTGTAGGGCTCGGTAGGGAGATGGTGGTGTTTGGTTATCCAGACTCACGACAAGGTGACTCTTGCATGGTCAGAGTTTGAGCATCTCTTCAGAGAGGAGTTTTCACCGGTTACTCTGAGAGTGGTATGTATACAAGAGCTTCTTTATCTCTAGCATGGAACCATGACGGTGGATAACTATTCATCTAGCTTTACTGACCTCTCACTATACTCGATGGATATGGTTAGGGATCAGTACTTCAGTGCTCGGACTTTTGAGCGGGGCTTGCGCAAAGACATATGAGATAACATCATCCCTATGAGCATTCTTAATTTTTTTGGGGTGCTCGAGTGGGCTTTGGTGGTCGAGAGATTCTTGGAAGAGCAATGACAGCTGACAGTTGTCAGTTGTGAGCGAGTTGGAGAAGATACCTCGGCATCATAGAGCCGACATCATGGATCCAGGCATGGGAGACGTTTTCAGAGGATATCCTAGGTTAAAAGATCTGCCATACAGGGTTCACAGGGCGCATCCATCCAACCTCGAGAGAGGTGATTCTACTCTTGTGATGGAAGGGGACATCTCACTTGAGAGTTTATGACCTACCATAATACTAACATGGGAGCGGTGGATGGACCACCGAGGTAGAGGCAACGTGTGGAGCAGATAGATCCGCACTGTGGTGGACGTGGTAGAGGAGCTGGGAGAGTAGGTGGAGGTGGTCGGCATTTTTACCATTTACCACCACCACCCCTAGGAGGTCCACCCTAGGTTTAGGGAGCTGGTGGATATAGGGAGGGATAGCTGAAGGCAGCAGAGGCTTATGACCCAGGTACTCCAAGAATGATTAGTGGTACAATCTTTGTCTTTTTTAATTTGGCTGCCGTACTGATAGACACAGGTACTAGTCATTATTTTATGGTCGCTTATCTTTTTATAGACCTTGGGATTCCAGTTGAGCCGTTGACTCGACCCTTACGCTTAGAAACACTGACTGGAGAAGATTCAGAGATCACACACCTTTGCAGACAGTGTGACCTGGCCCTTGGAGGCGAGAGGTTTGGTTGGAACCTCTTGGTGGTAGTGTCGGGGCCTTACGATGTCATTATTAGTATAGATTTTCTATCCACAGTTCATGCCCGGATTGACTATTTTAGGAAAAGTGTGTGGTGTACCCGTAGTGATGGAACAAGGTTCTCCATTGTCGGTGAAAATGAGACCTAAGCAGCACAGGATGGACTCGTGCATAGGAATGTACAGCTGATTTCACATCAATTGGCTATCCTAGCCCTTGGCGCAGCAGATGTTACAAGCTTCCAGTTTCCAGTAGTAGTGGCTGAGTACGAGGAAGTCTTCCCGGAGGATTTCCTCGTACTACCTTCCCATTGGGAGATATATTTCTGCATTGAGTTGCAACCTGGGATGACACCAATATCAGCATCAGCAAATCGGATGGCTCCTGTAGAGATTTGCGAGCTGGGAGTGCACCTGGAAGACTTCCAGAGGAAGGGCTTCGTGAGACCCAGTGTTTCACCCAGGGCGGCCCCTATGTTGTTTTCCAAGAAGGTAGATGGGAGAATGAGGCTGTGTGTGGATTACCGGTGCTTGAATCAGGTGACCGTGAAGAGCCAGTATCCACCACCAAGGATCGATGAACTCTTCGACCAATTAAGAGGGGAACAATGGTTCTTGAAGGTTGATCTAAGATCTGCATATCACCCATTGCGTGTACGAGATTAGATATATTGAAGATGGATTTCAGATGTCTCTACGGTCACTATGAGTTCTTTGTGATGCCCTTCGGTGTGACGAACGCCCCGACAGTGTTTATGGGACTCATGAAAAAGATCTTTCAGCCCTATCTATATCGGTTCGTAGGGGTCTTCTGTGATGATATCCTTGTGTACTCTGCATCCAAGGAGGAGCACACGAGGCACCTAAGGATGGTTCTGGACACTCTCCAAGAGCACCAATTGTACGGGAAACTCTCGAAGTGTCAATTCTGGTTATAGGAGGTCCAATTTTTGGGGCACGTTATCTCCGTAGATGGTATAGTAGTGGACCCAGCCAAGGTAGAGTTAGTGATAGCATGGGAGCCACCCAAAAGCATGACGAAGGTGCAGAGTTTCCTTGGGTTGGCATGCTACAATCGGAGATTCATTCTTGATTTCTCCTAGAATTCAGCACCCTTGACAGCTTTGACCCGAAATGGGTAGCCTTTCATATGGACCGAGATATGCCAGCAGGCTTTTTAGCAGTTGAGATAGAGTCTGATGAGTGCCCCAATATTGAGACTACCAGAAGAGGGTGTAGAGCATGTGGTGTTCTGTGATTCATCAGGAACCGGGCTTAGTTGTGTCCTCATGCAGAGGTAAGAAGTGATTGCCTATGGCTCACATCAGTTGAGGCCACACAAGAAGAACTACGTGAACCAAGATCTTGAGTTGGTAGTGGTAGTAATTATGTTGAAGATGTGGTAGTAGTACCTAATGGGCGATTGGTTTACCGTCTACTCTAATCACAATAGTCTCATATATATCTTTTATCATACGGATATGAATTTGAGATAGAGGCGACAACATGAGTTCCTCCAGGATTATGACTTTGAGATCGTTTATAATCCTAGGAAGGGGAACGTTGTGGAAGATGCCCGCAGCAGGAAATCCAGTTCACAGTTGCTGGATGAGGCGACGAGACATTTGGCCTCTTTACAGTTATCCTTCCTGGATAGTGATGAGGGAGCTTACCTTCAGTCGATGGTTGTCACCCCTCCACTGTTATAGCGAGTTAGGGAAGAAAAACACGAGGATGATAGCTGTGAGACTTTATAGGCTTAGATATTCACATGCGATGCTGCTGATGGATATTCAAATGGTGGGGAGCACATTGTTCTTTTCTAAGGGTGCACAGTAGTACCAGTTACACTGTGGGAAAAGGTTCTGAGGGAGTTCCATACATCTCCTTTGGTGGTGCATCCAGGAATGGAAAAGATGTACCAGGACCTCCGACATCAGTTCTGGTGGCTAGGAATGAAGAAGAGTGTGGCAGAGTTTGTTTCTTGGTGCCTTACTTGTCATCAAGTAAAGGCTGAGCACCAGGTTCCAGCAGGTTTGACATAGCCCCTTGAGGTGAAAGAGTGGAAGTGGGATGGGATATCCATGGACTTCATGATAGGTTTACCACGTACGTCTATGGGACACGATGCCATTGGGGTGATCATTGACTGACTCACCAAGTCGTCCCACTTCCTATCCATATAAGAGAAGAGTTCAGTAGATAGCTTTGGACTCCTCTATGTGTAGAATATAGTTCGACTTCATGGAGTTCCCTCAATAATCGTCTCAGATCGTGATGATCATTTCACGTCTTGTTTGTGGAGGGGATTGCTGGAAGATTTTTGGAATCAGTTATGCTTGAGCACAACATTTCATCCTCAGACTGATGGTCAGACAGAGCGAACCATCCAGGTTCTGGAGGATATGCTACGAGCATTCATGCTTGACTTCGGTCGTAGCTGGGAGGATCACCTTCAATTGGTGGAATTTTCTTATAACAACAATTATAATTACACTATTGGTATGGTACCATTCGAGTCTTTTTACGGGCGACCTTGCAGGTCACCACTTTCCTAGACTGACCTAGGAGAGTTAGAACTCATGGTCCCAAAGATGGTGCGATCTACTACAGAGAAGGTGCAGGTCATCCAGGAGAGGATGAAGACTGGACAAAGTTGGAAAAAGTCTTATTCCGATAAGAGGCGGAGGCCCTTGGAGTTCGAGGATAGATACCATGTGTTCCTTTGGGTCTCACCTTGATGGGGACTATGGAGTTTTGGCCGAGGTGGCAAGCTATATTCATGGTTCATTGGTCCCTTTCAGATTTTTAGTAGAGTTGGAAAGGGGGAGTATCGCTTAGATATACCTCCTCAGATGGACTAGGTACACAATATCTTCCATGTGTTGCAACTAAAGAGGTACGTTCATGATCCATCACACGTTATCAACTGGGGTGAGTTGGACATCGATGATTGAGAGAACATTGCTAAGTAACCAGTGGAGATCGAGGATCGTCAGGAGAAGATCCTTCATGGGCGAGCTATTCCCTTAGTCCCTGTCCGGTGGCAGCACTGGAATATCTTGGAGAACACATGGGAGAGGGAGGCTCAGATTCTGGTGTAGTACCCACATCTTTTTGAGTAGCCTTTGTTTTGGATTTTCAGGGATGTAAAGCCCTAAGGTGGGTGTTATGTAATGTCACAGATTTCTCCGTATTTTATTTTTAATATTATGTGTGAATTATTTTGAGACCAGGAACTGAGACGACGTGAAGTTCTGAGGCCCTACAATCCCAGAACAAATGTTTGAATATAAGTAAATAATTAAATTATACGCGTGTGTGGTTTTCTTGAAAAATGTGGAATAACTCTCAAATGGGTGCTCAGATCAGAAATCTGAGGGCACCGTTGCATTCATAATAGTGATTTTGCCTTAGGCGAGGCCTAACATCGGCTGGCATAGGTTGGTGGTGAAATCTAGTTTTTGGACGTAGCCATAATAAAATATTTAATAAAAATATTTTATTAAATCTTGTCGCAGTGGATATATTTTATCTTTCTAAATAATGATTTACACAGGGGTCGAGGCTTACAAACCTCATTACCCTGAAACCCTTGGAGGCTCTGGATGCACTGGAGGAAACCCCCCGAACACGGCGATGACGTTCTTGATGAATTTAACCACCGACAATGATGTGGCGGTTAGATCTTTGCCATGGAACACTATGGATCTAGGTAAGACATTTGATTTTAGTTTCCTTTCCCTGTTCCTGATTCCTAAGACGAACGCGAACTAATCCACGAACATATTAGCCAGTGGATCAATCGTATTTGTGGAATGGGATTTTGTGGATTTGATTCTTGAAGTTTATTTGGTTCTGTTCAACCTTCTAATGGTGACGAACCAATATCGACACGAACATTGATCGAGGTTCATCCCTCTCAATTTGTTGTGCCTTTCTTCTCCGATTTCTCGCATTCTTCATGTGCATTCGATGCGTTCTTCAAGGAGGTATGAACGATGGATTATTGCGCATCCGTTTTGTGACGCAATGATCCCAAATTAAATATCTAGCATCGGAACAACCCCCGGAGGTGTGACGTCGATTTCAGCGGATGTATCGAAGCGGATTAGAAGATACCGTTCTTTGAACAATTTCCGCATGGGTGGCCGGAATCGGATTTTAGAGCCGATCAAAGGCCTGAAACCTGCGGATTCGGAATCATGATGATGAGATGACCTCCAACCTTGAGTTTTGCGTTAACAGACCATGGAAATGGAAACCGGAAGATAGTCCAAGGCGCGGAGGAAGAAGACAGTTCTATAAAATTTCTCGATTACATGGTGTGTAGTATGGGATACACGACATGTGTTAATCAGCGGGCCAACTGGCATGTACTTCGAGAGTACACGGACACGGTTTGGGTACATGGCCAAGGAAACGATGTGTATACCCTTCCCTAGCCAGATACACGGGGTACCCCATGTACTGGTACACGAGAAAGCGACACAGAGAGAGACCGTGTACTGGAAAATGGCCAGCGTACATGGAGCGAACCCCAGGTGCTCAGACATGGCATGTAATACTACTACATGCCATGTAGTTTCTTTTTATAGGGAAAGCCTAATGACATGGGCCATTTACATGGGTAGTACCCAGAGTCAAGAAAGACAACGTGTGATCCTTCTACATACCATGTAGTTGAGTTTTACACAGCTTTGACGGATGACATGGGCCGTTTACACGGGTACTACCCAGAGTCAAGGAATAGGGCGTGTAACCATACTACACATCATGTAACCTATTTTACATGGATTGATCCTTTTTTTTCGTGACTTGGACTATCTTTCTTAGGGTTCGTACCCCTGTTATTTCCCCTAAAAATTCTGGTATCACGTCCTACATACAAGATTATGATCCCTTCAACAGAAATTCTTGAATAGAGTTGATGGAATCTCCTCTGTTAGACTTAGAGCTGGATCCTCTATTCATTCCTAGAACCCTAAGTTGTGTTTTTGGTATCGATGTGACTAACTTTACCCTGGCTTCGATCCTCTGCTTAACGGATTAGTTCAAATAGAGTTATTGGAATCACCCCATAGTTATTGGTTGTGATCCTCATCTGAGCATCATATTCTCATGTACTTATGGATTGTGTTATCTTGAAACGAGTACTTTGTATATCTCTCTTCAGACCTAGGAGTGTGTTCTCTTTGTTACGTGCTTAGTGAAATCTTCGAGCTAGATCGTAGTGGTGGTTTCATGATGGTCGACCATGTATGAGTGTATCTGAGTATTCTTATTATATGTATTGTAAACAAATACTGTGTAGAGCTGACTATATCTTCACTTTGTGTTATTTTCCTTAACGTATTCCTTTGTGGTTTCAGAGTGTCCTACTGGGTATTTTTATACTCACCCCTGCACGGGCTTTGCCCGCACGTGTCGTGTCTTGTGCAGACAAGCGATCTTTTGATAGGATTCTAGGCGGACCAGGACAGTACTGTGCTCAGTGAGATCAAACAGGCCGAGGTTTGTTCCTATGGATATGGATTGCAGTCCCAATACATTTCTTTATAGGATGGAATTTTTTACAGCATCTCTTTTGGTGGTCTTGTACTTTTGGCCCAGGTTTTTACATTATTGTACTTTACTTTACTGTAGTAGTTGGTTGGGATTTTAGTGTATTCATGCATTTCCTTTTTCATTATTTTTTACTTTTGACCTTTATGGTCTTGGGGAAGTGTGTGTGTGTATAGGTTTATAAGAAATTCCTCTCATGTTAGAAGCATTCCTACTCGGTGCTAGTCACCAGCCACTGGCCTATTGAAGGCGGGCTTGGGGAGTTACATCTTTTGTATTTATAATTTATATTATGATTTACAGAATATAAACCATGATATAAATATCATTTCTATAAATATTATTTTTATTAGAATAATCTATGAAATATATATTTATGAAACAGAATACACCGTTCATTGAGATGGTAGGTCGTACATATGCATGAAAGCTATTTCCTTTTAATTACCGTGTTGAAAAAAAAAGTAAAACACACACATATATTTGTATGTATATATATAATTGTTAAAGTTGATTTATGATATCATATATATCATATATATTCACTTAAACCATATTTAATACAATCAATGCAGTGTTTAAATGAATTATGTCACTTTGAGGGGGCGGCAATCCACTCATCCTCAAATGAAATTATTGTGCTAAAAACAAATGGAAATTAAATAAATATTTGTTGTAAAATGTAATAAATACGATTAATGAAATAATAAATATAATATATTACATATATAAATATATTTTCCATCATAATGTACACTATGAGAGTCGGTATGGAAAAATGAACAATCATTTTTAGTGAGGTGGTAGTTCACCATACACGTAAATAATATGTTTGTTCCCCATTATATGTAGGTGTATATAAGTGTACATTGAAACATTATCTTAAAAAGATACTAGTATATTTAATATTATGTATCTATTATAAAATCATGGAATAAATAAAGTGGAGGTGGTGGATAAATAAAATAAAAGAAAGGACTTGAGAGAAGATGTTACATCTAAATAGGGTAACTCGTTTTGGTTTGTGCCAAATGGATTCCTTGGATTGGATTATGCACAAATGAAGGAATATTGGCGGAATGAAGGATTGATGGTAATTTTATTTGGTACATCTTGTCCAAACATAAGATTCTTGAGAGGTGTGAATAATTGGGCGAAGTGGTGACCTTTTATAGGGATGGAAAATGACTCACTTAGTGTTTTTGGAAACAAGTTAGGTGTACACATGTTATTTCCTTAATAAAGATGTAAAAACCAACATAAATAAATAAATGTTAGTTTTATGGCCAAATAATGGCCAGAAAATGGGGGTTTTCACAAGTTTATAGGTCATTTGGCCCCCTAATATTATGGTTTAGTCCTTAATTAATCTTAATTTGACCTTAATTACTGTGATTAATTTTAATTACTTTTATTAATAATTTTGGTAAAAAAGTAAACATGATCTAATTAGACTCTAATTATTATAATTATTATATTATATTATTTTTTTTCAAAAATTTAATTCATAAAAGTGGAACAATTAAGATTAATTCTAATCCCGCAGATGGGAGGAAATTATAGGCTTTTAAAGTGCAAAAAAGTTCAAATGTTTATTATGTTTTTATAATCAATTTCAATGTGAAGTTGATTCTAATGAACTAAATTGTATTATTTGATTTATAATTTATTTAAATTGAACTTAAAAATATTTAAAATATAATTTATCATTAATAATTATTTAAATGAAAAGACATTTTTTAACTAAAAACAGTAGTTATCACTATTCATCAAAACATGAGGTTTCTTATAAATATCCCAAAACATTACACTGTGATAATTTAAAAATTATAAATTCAAAAATAAAGTTTATTTTATAAAATTAATATAATAAATGTGTCTAAAAATAATTTTATTATAAAAGTGTGTCATTCGAGGAAACTGTATTTTTAAACCTAAATGGGACTTTACCAAAAATCACACTCTTCATTATCAAAATGTTTTATCCATATAAAATAATTATAAAATAAAATTTTAAAACTATTTATTAATATTAATCTTACAATTTTTAATGTATATGTTATAAATATCTCATTTAAATAATTATAAGAGTAATATCATGTTTCATAGAAACATCAGTGTTTTGTGTAATGTACACCAAGTCATTGTTTCATGTAATGTACACCAAGTCGGTGTTGATTGTGACTAATTCAGAGTCAATTTTTTGTGTCAAATAAATTTTTAATTTAGTTTATTTCAATAAATATATTAAAATTTAATTTATTAGAAAAAGTTCCAAAAAAACTCGGGGTTTTAAAACATCCCCAATCAAAATGATCATAATCAATTCAATAGAATATAGTAGATGGTATCATGAGAGATCAATGTAAATTAATAATAAGATTAAATATAGAGTATAGAAATATATAAAAGTACTCTAATAATATAATTGATAATTTTTTGAGAGAAATACCACTTTTATACTTTGCAAAATAAGAGTTCTACTGGAAAATCATTTGTATTTTCATAAAATAAAATTGTAAACTTTTATTTCAAGGAAAAGAAGAGGGAAAGAAAATAAAATTATATTTGAGAAGTATTAAAAGAACATTAAATCTGAAAATTTTCATATATTACAATAATTTATGTCCAAGTGAAATTAAAACATGTTAAAATAATGTTTAAGAAACTTTATAAATGTTCCACTTTAGTGAGGTTTAAGGGTGAATATAAAGGAGTCTATAAAGTAGAAAAGACATAATTGTTTTCATAAAAGTAGAAATGAAGTAAGATAAACATTAATGATAAAAAGGTTGATTTTATAAAACTATTTTTGGCTTAAAAACATTATAGAGTGTTTTTGAAAATGGTAATGAAGTTAGAATGTTCCCTTAAATCGTGCTTACTTATCGTGGGGAATTGAAAAATGAACCTTATAAAACATGTATTTCCCCATTAAAGAAATAATAATTGAGATATATAAATATATTTGGAATATAATCATATAATTTATAATGAGTATATAATAATAAATAATAATTACACTGGGTTAAATAGAGGGAAACTGTAACCTGAAGGAAAAAATGGAGGTTTAAAAAGAAACCCTTATAATATGTTCGAAAGTTTTCTGCAGTTTCACATAATGTCTTGGATGATGAAATTTGATTCATTAATAATTTAATTCATAAACAAATAAACATTTTATTTATTTAGTATAATTTTATAATATTCATTTATGGCCTTTTTTATGTCTATAAAAATCATTATCATCATTTGGGAGCATTTTTTCATTGGTTTTCATGTTTAGTTCACTTGTGTACATGTCTGAAAGATCATGTAAAATGGAAATAGTTATCCAGAATTTGAATTAATTGTTATTAATAAAAATATATAATATTAAATTTTCTTGTATTCCACACATATATATATATATAAGGATGATTTATTAGATAAAATGATAATGATAACCATTTATATTATTTTAGAATTTTTTTATTTTGATATAGTAGTTTTGGGTTTTTAATTAATATTATTGTTATATATGGGTTTAAAAACATGAATAAGTTCTAATAAAAATTTTAAAATCATTTTTCATAAGTATAATTTTTAATGACCCCCCTTAAATAAATCATTATAAAACAAAAAAACCATCATCCACGAAGGTGGTGAACCGACACCTCACAGATGATGTTTTCAATTTTTGGAAAACATTGGAATATAAGAGAATTGATGGTGTATATAGAATTAAAATAATAAAATATAACTATATATATTATATTGGTGTTATTATTTTACTTTATATAGGGTATGTAAGGAAAGTATGATAAAATAAAAGAAACTAAGAGAGAAATATGCGGTTTTTCCCTTTTGAGCGTTGACTCCTTGAGAACCTCCTTAGGGATGTAGAACTGAAATTTTGGTGAGAAAATTAAGAATAGAAAATCAATAATATGTTTAAGATAGTAATTAGGGATAATTTTAACATGAACTAAATCTTAAAATTCTTGAAGATAAGGGGTCGTTTGGGGTGGTATTTATAGTGGAAGAGAGGGGTGTTTTTTATTATTTTTTTCATTATTTTATTATTTTGGATCAAGAATATCAATTGTATTGATTTGTTGACTAAATATAATAACTGGAGAATTTTATTTCTGTAAACTGTGTGCTTAATCATCCAAAAATAATTCATGACTCAATTAATTGCTTTATTTACTTATAATGTAAATTAGATAAATTTCCATATTTCACTATTTCTCAAAAAATTCTATTATTTTAGAAAAATATGAAAAATTCAACCGAAATATTTATAGATGTTTAGATTTTTAAAATGGATTCTATTTTAATAAAATAATTATCTAAATATTAGAAATTTAATATTTTAAGAAAATTATCATTTATTCAAAAAATTCTGATTTTGATATTATAAATGATTTTATATAGGTTTGAAAAATTAATTAATGTCTCATAAAATAATTTTATAATATATATATATATAATTAATTTATCTATAAGTTTTTTTAAAATAATGTTTCAGTTAAATAATTATATTAGTTATAAAATTGTAAATAAACATTTTTCTTTTATAAAAATATGAATACTTAATTTATCATTTTTAAAACATTTATTTTCTTATTAGATGATATATATATTATTTTTTCATTCATAAGAAACATAAATTTTAATTATAATTTATTGAGTGATATGAATATTTTCTTAGCTGGGTTATTATTCCTAATGGTAATATTACTATTTCAATGGTCATGTTAATATTTTATAGGATATTGTGGTTTTAAACATAGTGTTGTTTGAAACCTATGCTATCTAATATGTTAAAATGAAAAGAGACCTATAATAAATTCTTGGGGTGATACTTTTATTTTATTTCTATCTTCCCTTTCTATCTTAAATATTTTTCTTAAATAGAAAACCCTATTTCCCTTTTTAGGTTATTTGGTATTAAAGATGGGTTTTCAACAAAATGATGCTTTTGTATTAAAAATGTGTTTTTAATAGAAAATGAAAATTTTAACTAAAAGTGTTTTTTATATAGGTTAAAAAATTCAAAAGGGTTTTATGGTTAATGTATTTTATTCATGATATGGTAATTGATAATTAGATAAAATAGGTATGCCCGATACTGGTTATGCAAAGGGTTGATCTCCATTATAGGCCATTGTTGAGCCTGATATTGATTATATGAATCTTTAAGACCCATTATAGCTCATGTGAAATAAGAGATCCTTATATAGATTATAGAAAGGGTTGATCCCCATTATAGCTTACGAGTGAGACTGATATAAATTAGAATAAGGGTGGTCCCCATTATAGATCTCCATTGTATTGGGTAATTATTATATTGGAATTAATGCGTGTGGTTATTCCAATTAAAAGTGTTCCGAAAGGGTTTTATGGACATAATTCTCCAGTCACTAAAAGTGGGTTTTAAATGCATACTATGTGTTTTTTAGGATTTATGTGCTCAAAATGTGTGTTTTTTTCTTGTGAAAATGTTTTATTTATTTCTATTAAGGAAAAGTGATGTAAAGATTAATATTTCATGGGTTTTCATGTATTTAATAAACCAAATGATTTGATTTATTTTATCTATTTATGATATTTTTATTCTCATCTCATGTTTATAAAAACAATTCAAAGGATTTTACGTATGTGTAAGGGAAAGAAATGAGTATAGTTGAAATTCAGGGATATTTTCTATTAAATGATATAATCATTTATTATAAATATTTTATATAATGGAAAAAATTAATAAGAATCAGAAGTGTACACTTTTTATTTTTGGTTTTGTTATATATGAGTTATGGCCTAATTATCTAAATCAATAAACCTAAAAAGAGCCTAAAATACATTGTAATAAATTCTTGAAAAAAATTCAGGATTATTTAATGTTTAAGGATTGGTCTATAAAAGAAATATCATTTTAAAAATAGCAATGTCTAGAAAACTAATAACATTGTACTTTATAGGTAAGTGTGATTATTTTAGGGATGATGTTTCAAAAGTTTGAGTATTAAACCCCCATGAGGCCCACTATTTTTAAATTAAACGTATGTTTTCTAATATTCTTGATTTGTAATATCATTAAAAGTATAACCATTAATGAATTTAGGGTGACTAAAGGCATTATTTCAGGGATGTATTTTTGAACCTTAGATGTAAATTATGTCCATGAATATTAGTGATGTTAAAATTTTAATATATAATTTAATTTTTTTTCAATATATATTTATATATTAGTAAATAATTAAAATAATTCAAATATAATGACAAGGGGAATGAAAATTAGTTTTTCTAGAGAAACATTTACTCGTCCTACCGATAATGTTAAAATTGAGTCTTGGTATTGGAGTAATCAGTGATCTGGATCCCAAATGAATTAGGATACTATAAAGTCACCCCCATTACTAAAAAATATGGGTAATCAGAATGACTGTAATAGTTTAAAAATATTAGAGGTTATACATACTTTTTATCTAAAATAACAAACTATAAAATTTCTTTCAAAAACCTGAACATCATCTTATGAATCTATGTATTATGACTATCCCATATAAGACTATTTCAATGTGTTAAGTCATTGAAATACCTAGGATTTAAATATTGTAAGTACATAGATCCATAAGCATGGAAAAATTAAATGGGAACAAGGTTTTTTATATTCTAAAACACTTTTATTTTAAAAAATGATTCCCCAATCACGTTTCCAAGAGTTTAAAAATATTGAAGAGATTTTTTGGTTATGGATTGACATATGAAAGGTTTCTTGAGTTCTCTAGTGGATGGAGAAGTGACACTGGGTGAAACTATATCCATTTTAGTTACAAGTTCCCCACCAAATGGAGTACAAAAAATGGATCTTCCCATTGTTTAGGTATTAAAACATAGCAAGAGACCATTTATGGAATGGGTGGGGTGTGGTGTAAGGGAGTTTCCTTTATGAGAATTCATTGGATAATCCATGATATGGTTATGTTATTCATGATAATAAAAAGGTTATAAAGACCACACCATGTTATGGAGATCAGTCATTGTGTATATGAAGATATCAACATTTTAAATGGAAAGGTACCACTACACTATGGTCCACCACAGAATGTGTTAGGCCATTTTTGGAAACACCACAGGGAGCCTAATTCCATGGATCTCCCTAGGGAATGTTGGGAATCACACCTTCATGATATGGTGAAGCCATACCATTTCATGTTGAGCCATTATTCATAGTATTGGTTATGGTTCCTACCTATCCAAAATGGACTTCCAATACATAAGTTTGCAGAACCTATGGTCATTTCTTTAACTAGGTATCCCACTATTCCCAAATAGTTGAGCTAAACCATTCATTATTGTGACTAGAGTCTCTATTTTCACTATCACATGAAAAGGAAACCATGTTGTGGAAATAGTAATCCACACCATGTGGTGTCCAATACAATTCTTTTAAAAAAAATATGGTAGGCTCATATTTATATAGGTGGACCCATTTATTTTGAGTTGGGTTTTCACAAGAAGTATTCATTCTAAGATGGTCTTCCCCCTCCCTTTCCGATCTAGATTCACCCTCTATATGAGTAATTTTGGATTAATTTTATGGTATTTTATCCCTCTATTAATTTTTGGTTGTTTTTATATAATAATTTATAATTTTGATACAAACCTTCTAGAATTATTGAGATGATTCAACTAGAACATGGTTGAATTGTCCCGATATGATTGGGCATCATGTGTAACTGGTATAAGAGGTCTCATTATGATGTAATCAAACTCTCTTTCATTATTATCCAAGTGTTATGTTGTGTCAAAGATTTATTTAAGGTTTTATCATAATCTAAATGGTATTGACCAACAATTTTATGTCAAGTGTTTGGTATTGTTTTCAAAATGGTGTCAGGAGTGCTCTACATACCTTCTAAGTGAGTTTGGTCATGATTTTGGTCCACCTAGGTGACTCAGTTAGATGATAGGAATTTAATAAAAATTGAGTTATTTTTATTAATCTTTTTATTTATTGTGAATAATTATAAATTAATTAAATAATTAACTATATGTTGTTTATAATTAATTATAGGATGTTATGGTTCGAGATAGGTTGATAGGAATTATGGCGGTTCTTAGATATGCCTAGGTAGTGATTCACAATATTGGTTTTTAAGGGATTGAAATTTTGTATGATAGGTATCCTTTAAATTATTTGATTCTATTATTTTATTATATATCTTATTTTTTATATCTTTAATATAATTTTGTACATATTGTGTAAATTGGGTGATCTCATCCATAAATTGGGATAGGGTCACATCAACCAAAAAGTAAATATAGACAATATAGATTGCTAAAAAAGATCAATGGTTTATCCTTGTTCTAAGGAGTTTAAATTTTCATATTTTATGGTTTTATTAGTGGTGTGATTTATAATTCAATAGAATGTTGGTTTTAACCATTTTAAATTTTAGAGTACAAAGAAAATGATTCTAATTGTAATTTATAAGGGAACATGGTGGTTTGTGAAAGGGTCATGAAATATAATTTTAAAATAGAAATAGGGTTTTTTATGGATTATTTCAATTGGATTTCTCATTGTTCATTGTGTCAGAATGATGACATAAGACTCCTATTGAAATGGTTTTATAATGGGATCCTGATTAAAATTTCAAATGAAATTTATGATGAATTATATGATTTGTTTTGGTATGTTTGACCTCATGAGTGTGATAACCTATTTTCTAATGATTGATTAATTGTGTATGTTCCCCATACTATAATATTCATGTGTACTACTTATAAGAAGATCATACAAGTTATATGTGTTGGTGGATAATGGTTTCTCATGGTAACATAATGTTAGGTTGATCCAAATGAATATTACAAACCTTATAGAGGGTAATTATGAGTATGAAGGACCCTAACATAGGTTAAGAAATGTTATGACCAGAATGAAATATTGGGGAAAAGTTATTAAATGTGACAAAAGAACCATTTTTTGAGTTTATTCTATGATGTTTTTTAGGGGACCTGGGTGGGATCCAAATTATCATTTTACCTTTAAGAGAGTTGGTGAAAGATACAGATAATGATGATTTAAGGTGTCACTTTAGAACCCAAATCATTGTTGTGATCCTAATATGACTATAATGAAAAGAATAGGATTGTGATTTGATAACCAAGCATTTTTTTGTGAGACCTTTTTGGTTAGATAACTAGCCTTTGTGAGATATTTTTTATGAGAAAATATTGTTATGCCTCATTTCCCACTAAGTGTTTTGATTATTAGGTGAATTGGATCGACACACATACCTACAAGTACATATTTGTGGAATAACAAGGTGGTTAACTATTATTTGGAATATAATTCTATAGAAATGTTTTTATAAAACCCCTTGGATTATACCTTGGAGTTTATATTGATTTTTCATGAAGTTGAGATTCATCATTTGTTTTTATATGAATACCTTGGGAAATCCATTGGTATTTGTCCTTCTAGTTTATATGGACTTACTAGGAGACTGATTAGGATTTTTACATCAATTATATATAAATTATATGGGTGGATACATATGAATTGATTATATTATTGACATTGAAATAACTTCAACTATCTCTATGGAATCATCATTATAAATCAGATTATAGGATGCCATGGACATGATCCTTCGATCTGGACAAATTCCTATTATGCTTAGAGTAATTTAGTAACGGACAATGAAAGTATGATATTGGGTATGGGTTCTCAGGATGGATAAAATTCCCCCAGATAGTTTGTGTGACAATTTTAGAGACACTCTAGAGCATGCATAAGTAGGTATTGTCAGGGCTATGGGTGGCATACTGGGAACTCTATGACTCAACATGTATTTTAATTATGTCATTGTGTTACTTTTATAAGTTGGTGTTTAAAGAGAATTATTTAACCATATATTATTTATTGTTTGAACATCCACTTGATCATAGTAGAACTTATTATTTTCATGGAATTTGGAATTTTCTATTGGGTATTTAGAATCATCCCCGACTTGCATACACATAATATGTTTGGATGAATATAGGTAGACCTTAATTTTTTCACAACAAGTGTTCATTCTCCTTTTTCTATCTTTCAAAACATGCTTCATGAAAATACTCTCATTCTTCCTTTATTTATATTTTCTATTATATTAGGAATTAATTGGATTTATCTACATAAATAAAAAATTAATTATTGAGAATTGTAATTCATGTTTTATATTCAAAACCAACATATAATTTTCTATTAGTGCGATGAATATTATAAAATTTCATTGGATATAACATCCATTATATGGATTTTTATTCCTATTCAAGTGGGTAATTTATCTGATATGTTTAGAGTGAAACTCAACATCGATAATTTTCATAATTTATTTGATTTTTATGAAGTATTTACAGAAAATTTACCAAGACGTCCACCAAAACATAAAGATCAGTTCTCAATAGAAATCATACTTCATGTCACACCTATTTTATAGACTCAATATAGAATGGCCCCATTTGAGATCAATAATTAAGTAATAAACTCCAGGAGAACATCTAAGAGAGATTGATTTGGCTAAGTGTGTCACCTGAGGGTGAACTAAGTGAATTTTGTTAATATATATATATATATATATGAAACTCTTCGTTGATTATCTAGAGATGAAGAAGATCATGACTAATAACATGTATCCTCTACCTTGTATTCATGACTTGTTTGATCAACTATGTATAGATCAATACATTTCTAACATTGATATTTGTTCTAGATATCATTAATTGAGGGTCAAGAAGGAAGATATACCAAAAAAAAAATTCTATATATGTTATGGACACTATGAATATAAAGTTATTACATTCACTATTACTAATACATCCAATATCTTCAATTATTTAATGAATAGATTATTTAAAGATTACCTTGATCATTGTATGGTAGTATTTATAGATTATATTTTTATTTATTCAAACAATATAGAAGAGAATGAAGTTCACTTGATAATTGTACTAAATAACTAAATGAAGGAGGAAATATTTGAAAATTTTATAAAGTGTGAATTTTGGATAAATATTGGATCATCTTTTGGGTCATATAATCACATGATAGTGTATATTAGTAGTTCCATACCATATGTGGGCTAATTATGTTTTCAAAGACCAACCATGGTGAAAAAATGTTTAGATTTAAGGGTTGATCTGGATATTTTTGACAATTTGTGAAGAATTGCTCAGGACTACATAATCCACTCACTAGGTTAAATCAGAATTGAACCAAGTTCTTCTGGATAGAATAATGTGAGAAATTTATAAAGGAATTGAAGAAAATATTAGTTAGAATATATGTTTTTACAATACCCTAAAGTCGATATGGTCTTCTAATCTATAGTGATTCATCCCAGAATGGATTAGGATGAGTTCTTATAAAAAATTACATGGTTATAGCATATGTCACATGAAAACAAATGTTTTATAAGAACAATTACCCAAATTATGATTTGGAGTCAGTTGTGGAATTTTTTTAATGATAGTGATTAATTATCTTTATGGAGAAAAGTGTCATATATTTACTTACCAAAAAATTTGAAAGTATATATTCATATCGATGGAGTATAATTTGTGTTAGAGAAGATAGTTAAATCTGATTAAATGTTTTGAATTCTTAATACATTAACACCATGAGAAAATGAATAAGGGGATCAATACATTGAGTCAAAAGTATAATGAAATATTATCCAAAATGAGGATCACAAAATATCCAATATTTATAAATTTTCAAAGGATTGATATGGAAAACATGATGGCATGGTGACATCTTTTTTTTTCATAAATGAATGTTCAACCATCCATCCAAGTGAATATTATAGAGGTACAAAACGAATAAGTAGATATAAAAAACTGGTTTGAAATGTTCTTGAGTTTAACCTTGATCTTGGTGGAATAATAAGGTTCAGGATCAATGTAAGTGTTCCATCTATACCAGATTTATATAACGATTTGTTATAATAATCACATATTTCACCGTTCTCTATTCATCTTGGAAGCATGAAGACATATATATATTTTAAAGAGTACTTCTGGTGGGATGGAATAAAGAGAGATATTACAGAGTTTGTATATCAGGGATTGGTAAATTATCATGTTAAGGCATAAATACGAAAGTAAAAGCGTATGTTACATCTATTACACATACTAGGAATAGAAATAGGATGAAATCCCCATAGATTTTCTTCATCGAACTACCCAAAACATCTAAAGAGAATATTGTTATATGGGTTGTAGTTAATATCCATAAAAATTCAAATAACTTCATTACTATTAGGGAATATTTCTCTCAGTACCAGATTTCCATGATATAAATAATTAAATTGGTAAGGTTTTATGGATTACCACAATAAATTATATCCAATCAGGATATGAGATTCACCTTGAATTTATATTTAAGTATTTAGGAATATCTTGATTAAAAGTTGAGTTTTAGCATAATGTATCATCCTCAAAAAGATATTTTTTTAAGATTACAATTCAGAACATAGAGGATATATCTATAACTTGTTCTTTGGATTTTATAATTGGTTGGTATCAACACCTTCCTCTAGTTGAGTTTTCATACAATAATATCTTTCCATTTGTGCATTTAGATGACTTCTTATGAATCCATTTATGGAAGAATTGTAGAGATACAACATGATGTCATGAAGTAGAATAAATAAATATATTGGGGCCTGAGATATCAGAAGAAATGTAATAGAAGGCTAGATCCATTCAACATCACATGATTGCGGTATAAAACTTGTTGAACTGTTAAGGTAAAAATTGCTAGCATGATTTTTAATTTGAAGTTCATGACAAGGGGGTTTATAAGAATTTATACACTAATAAAGTTAATAAAATTTTAAAATAATTGAAATCTAATCCCCATGTATATTGGTCACTTTTAAAAACTTGATTGTATCTGTATGATAGCCAATTAGTTTGCATTTCCACTAAACCTCTCACATATTCACGATGTGTTCTATTTATCCCTCGTGAGGAAGTACATACCTGATCCATCACATGTACTGAACTCAAAGGTATTTCAACTTTAAAAGATCTTTATTATGAGGAATAAATAGTGGATATTCTAGAAAAAATACAGAAATTATTATGAAACAAGACCACTCACCTAGTAAATGTGTTATAGAGAAACCACTAATCTGATGAAGCTACGTGGGAACCTGAGGATATGATGAGGTGGAAGTATCCTAATATATTTCTATTATATTTTTTTAATTTCAACGGATAAATTAATTATAAGTGGGATAGAATGTAATAAACCTATATTTTGTGAAATATTTTTTTAAAAAATTTAATTTTCTCGATATCATGCGTTATAGACAACCCCGAGTTTTAACCAACCATTACGAGCTATTAATAATATTATTAAAAAACAACTATTATTACCTAGACATTATACTTTGGGGAATTAATAGGAATATTTTTTTAAAATATTTATGATTATTTTTTATAATAAATAAAAAATAATTATTAAAATGTATATTATTTTCAGTATATTCATTATGTCTCAAAAATACTATTTTATAAAAAATATGTTTTTTGATTTATTTTTTTGAACAATAATAAAATTAATTTATTAAAATTTTAGAAAATAAATTATATATAATAAAATTCATTTTTTAAATTATCATATCAATATTATCTTTGGGTAAATCTATGGAACTTTTACTAAAATATTAATTGTTTGATGAATAGTGAAAATACTAGTTTTTATTGAAAACATAATTTTCCTTCAAAGAATTAATAAGTGATTTAAAATGTGTTTAAAATTAAAATTATTTCAAATATATGTCTATTAATCCAATATAGGTCATTTGAATAATTTACATATATAATTTTGACATAAAAATATTTTAAACACTTGCATATGTTTTCTTTGGAAAATCTTTTTCTCATCATGTCTGAGCATTTCATTTTAAATTAAAAAAATTCACTTATGAATGTAATTTTTAAATAAGTATACTGAATTTAAAATAAAAATTATTTTAATATTTAAAATGTTTAAATTATGTTTTGGTCAAAATTAACAGTAAAAAAAGAAAACAATATTTACCATTGTTAAGGTTAAAACTTGTTTATTGGGATTTAAAATTAATATATAAGGCTTAAGATAACCCAAAAACATGTTAAAATACCATTGGATTATATATTTATACCATATAAACTCTAATTTTTGTGAATTCCCCATTTTGAATATTATTTCATGATAAAAATTGAGGTACACTTTATTCTTTTCAAAAATTTCATGTGTGTCCTCTCCCCCACATATAAAAAGCCACCCCATATTTTCCCCACTTCACACATACAATAAAAATTGGTTCTGAACGTACCTACTCAAATATATTACTTAAATCCTCTTCTACATTATAGATTACATGGTGAGATCATAAATCCAATCTAGAATGGATTTAGGTTAAACCCAATGAATTTTTTCGACGAACAAGTATATTGTTTAGCTATATAATTTTTTTTACATCTTATTATAACTCATTAAAATATTCTTAAAATATAATGATATAATAACACCATTATATAAAATATAATTATATATAATTATATTAATTTAATAACTTATATCTATCTCTACCACCATAAAATTGGATTGGAATTGTCTTTTATGTGTACGATGTACTACCACCTCTTGAACTGATGTTATTTGTTTTCCATCACCACCTCTCATAGCTATATATCATGATAAATTAAATATTTCTATATTATATTTATTATATAATCATACTTATGGAGTTAGTATATCTCACATACCTTCTTAGTTTACATTTTATGAGAATATGTTAACGTCACTTGTGCGTACATCTAGCTACCACCTCATGAAGCAATGTGATTCGTTCATTATTTTCATAGAATGTAATAACAAGGATGGGTTTAATAAAAATATTTTATATATATGACATAAAAATTATTATATAATGTTAATAAAATCTTTACCTTTCATTCATTCAATAATTCAATAAAATGGAAACATCGATCCTACGTTAGTATGAGATACTGTCTCCATGAATAACATATTTCATTTTCTATCTCTGAATATTACGGATTTCTATAAGTAAATATATAATTAAAAAATATGATATTTATACCATTTTTAATATTAATTATATTATTTATGCATGATAAATTTAAGATTAATGAAAATAAAAAATCAAAACATACATAAAAAGCAATGTAGTTTTTTCTCGAAATGTGATTTTAACATAAATTTTTTAATAAATGGATAATAATATATAATAAAAAATAATATATGATAATATATATATATATAATAATGGTTGTGTAACAGATATATAATAATCTAATATTCATTATTCTTGAGGTTTTAATGTGTACAAAGGAATCAGTATAAGAGGTAAGGGATTTTTGTCTCAATCTGCCTTCTTTGGGGCATAGATTATGTTTTGAACAATCTTCTTTTATCAGGTGTATATACAAACACAATAAAATGTAATATAATGAATTTATTTATTATCATGATATTATAAGTTTTATTTAATTTTATTCTTTTTTTGGGATTACGATTCAATGTTACCAATTTGGTAATGGTTTTATAATATAATCTCAGCATTTATAAGGATTGTTTATAATTATGAATCGAGTGATGAGATCATATGATATATCTCCCAATAAAGTCATTATTTTTTTATCATATAGTAATTTTATGAGAATAAATATTTTTCCATCATTCTCCTCTCTTTATGTACTCAATATTTTAAAATAATTATTTTAAGAATAATCATCTATATTTTTATCTTCAGTCAAAAATCTTTTTTTTTATTCAAAAACCATGTTCTGTAAAAAGGTTTTAAAAATGTTTTTCACATTATGAAAATTATTAATTAAAATTTTTTTTACCCTTATTTGAAATTTTAATTTTTTAAAATAAATCTTCATGTCATTTTCCAAACATGGAATGTTTGGATTTTAACTAAATAATGAAAGGAATTTTTTTAACAAGGTCTATATGAATTAAATTTCTAAATGTCATTAATATTTTTCTTTGAAGATCCATTTTAAAGTTTCCAAATTTATTTTCAAATAAAAAATTTTTTAAATTTTTTTATAAATCTTTAGTTTTAAAATGTTATTTTCAAAGTAAAAAGGGAAATTTCTCTAAGAAATTATATAAGTGATCTTCCAAAATCACTTTAAAAAGTACATTACAACTTTGGATATTACATAATCTTTACTGTGGATATGATCGAATGATACCATCTTTATTATTTATCTGTATTTATTTTTAGGATTAAAAAATGATTAAAAAAAATATTTCTCTCTCTTTGGTTATATCATGATGAAATTATTATAATACCCACTTATTTTTGTGGGGTTATATTTTTATAAAATTATTATGAAACCCTCTTCATTTTACAAGGGTTATGATTGAAATGTTTATGAAACCCCATTCTCTTTAAAGTCTCTAATGTGATTAATGTTTTATGATCTTATGACACACATATGTATGTTTTTTATGTAATTGGTAGGACATTATAACATCTCATTACCTTCATTTAGCTATTTATCATCTACATTTTCTTTTTACACATTTTTTGGTGTGATTTGTGACCTTTGAGTATGGATAACCTTTATTGGGGGAAAATGGACCACTTTTTGGGGATGTATGATTGTTTTAAATAATGGATTGTGGTAATAAATGTGAAAAAAGATTATTATAATGTACACTAGTGTCTAGGTTATCCTAGGAGATCTTATTTAGTGATTATAGAGAATCTACCAACTAAATGGTTTCACAAAGTGAAGTACTTACACAAAATGAATATATTTTAGGACTGATTCCATGAACTAGTTAAAAGTGGGAAATCATTACACATTTTGAGATTGGTTAACATCAAGTAAATGTCTACTAGATTTATATTTAATAAATGGTCATGAATTTTTTATATTATCCTAAAAATCAAGGATTTCACATTGTGAAATGGTTTCAAGTCTTGTATGTTTCATAATTTTTTGTTTAAACAAATTTTCCTGTATTATTTTATTTTCTTTATGTTTCAGCCTTCTCTCATGAATCCTAGGAGCTCTCCCATGTGATTTTGTGGATCCCTATTATTTCAAGATCATTCCATTAATTTATTGATCTTTATTGTGGTTGTGTTTCATCTCTCCAGGTAATTGATATTTATACTTCCTTATTTTTGTTGGTCATAATAGTGTTTTTGCACTATATTTTCAGATATTTTAGTTTTGTGGTGATTATTCTCTTAATACTTTCTAGATAAATCGTGTGATCTTTCTTTAGATACTGAACTTTGTGTTGGTTAAGTTTTCTCATGTCAGTTTCTTGAGGTGCGTGTTGTTTTATCTTCTTCATTCACTATTTTCATGTTAAATTGATTATGATATATAAAGATTGATTCTATAGCCTCTTTTATAGACTTTTTGATCATCCGTATTGGTGGGTCCTAATGCTGGTGTGTGCGGCTTGTGTTTGAGGTATTTGGTTCCATATTTATCCTATGTTTGATGAACTGTATTGGTATAATTTTTATACAAAAGATTATAAATGACCTAGCATGATTTAATTTTGTGTCTGGATACAGTTTTTTGAGTAGAGGATGGATTTCCCCATGTTTTCATAAATATAATTTTTTTAAAAATTATTTTGAAATGTTTTTTTTCAATTCATGGCTTTGATGAAATGGTTTGAAAAATGTATCACATGGGAAGACTTCGGAACTTATTTAGAAGGTGTAGTAATATACCTCAACTATTAATACTTTTAGGGGTCTCACACATGTGTTGTTACTCTGATCCGTAGACCCATTGTTCTTGAGACTTATAATACTTTTTGGGAGGTTCACATTCTATGTTCTTCTACATATCTATTGATTCAATGCATATATCTAGAGACTTCATGTTTATGATTATCTAGGTTTGGGTTCGAGTCTCTAAGCTAGCCTAACAATATAGGTTCCTTGGTGTGAGTTTATTTGTACTTTGGTTTGAACTAATTAGTATATAATATGATATGTGATACATTATTTTATTAATATTCTTTGATATTTGAGATATGATTTGAAACTATTTTACCTAGGATATATTGAGGTGTGGAAAGGGGGTATTTATTGACCATGTTATTGATATTAAAAACTGTTAACTAATTATCACGGCTTTTTATAAAGTTGAGAATATTTAGATTCTTATATAAAGACATGATATAGAACACCTAAGTGGGATCCTACTAATCTTATTTAGCTAAAAAATTGTGTACCCCTTCAGTAGTGCGTAGTCCTTATTGTGTATTTAAATGAATGGAAAGAAAAGGAGTCATATTAAGGTGAAGAGGTTTCTAAAAACTGTGTTTGGGTATATGGTGGTGATATCGTAGGAATTTTTCCCTGTTATCTTATGGAGTAGTTGTTTCATTTGTTTCCTTTTTTATTCAATTATACATTAGATATTCTTTATCTACTCTTGAGTTGTATTGTTTCTATTGTTTTTTATTTTCAATGACATATATTTACTATTTTACTATTCTGTTGTTTATTCTCATTATGTATATATGTATATATGTCAAGTTGTATACATTAGGTTAGGTGAAATATTTACATTTGTTTTTAGTCATTCTCATATGCTAATTGTTATCCCATGAGGATTAGGAATGCCCTTCGGGTATGTGGAAATTCTGTTTGGGTACCCGTTTGAGAGGGTATCTTGGTTGGGTTAGTCATAGTTTGGTATCATGGGATGTTATGTTAAATTTTTATTAGCTGGTAGACTAGGTATATGATTTTTTAAGAATTTTGCTATAGGTTAAGGTGATTTCCTAGGTATCTATTTCTTCAATGAGGCCTAAGTTACCATGACATATTGGAATGTGTATCTTCTATTTTTATTACCTGACCATAGTATGAGTTTCATCATATTGTTTTTTGGTTTTAAATGAGATTATCATGTTGCATGATTGTTTATTCTTTTTCAGTGTGTAATGGAATTCCTCTAATAGATCTTCCACAGGTTTTTCAAAAGGGTGAAATGGATTATCTTCTTAGTAATTTATTTTTAGGTGAGTATCATATCATGGGGATCATGTGGAAATATCATGTTATCAACTAAAACACACAAAAAGTTTAGAACATAGATTTCATGGTACATATAGGAATTGTTGGATAAAGGGGTCGATCAAGAGAGTTAATACACAATAATCCACTATCATTTAAGGGTATAAATGATACTTAATAGGTTTAGAAATGCATTTAAATGATTGAAAATATCTTATACCTCCTGGATACACCTGAGAATATCAAGGTGATGTTTGTGGCATTTAAAATCAAGAGTCCCAGTAAGTGATGGTGGGAATCCATGGTACAATCAGATAGACATATGGAATTATACTATAAGGGTTTTAAGACACCATAATTTTGTAATTATTGTCTAGAGACTCTGATTATGGACAAATCTCTAGAGTTTCTCTCCTTGTATAAGATAAAGAATTCACTGTTTGCATGAACCAATAAGTTCATGGAGTTTGTTTGTATTTTTCCAAAGGTAGTAAATATTCACCAGGATAAGGATCATAAGTACCTAGAGGGATTTTGGATAGATATTTAACCAATGGTATTTATACTGAACCTTTTTACCTATATGAATTTGATAGACAGAAAAATGATGACCAAGATAGATATAGTAGTTATGGTTAATTATTCTACCCAATCACTTCCTCCCAGTAGAATCTTCATTTGAAGATGGGGGATATAAAGTGGAATAATAATCACTGGAGTGTTAGGGGTGGTTCTTTGTAATAGTTCTCTTCTATACATTTAGTTGTATCCAATGGTGTAGCCCTGAATTTCTATTAGCAGAGAATGGTTGGGCCCACCTAATGTTCTTTCTCAACACCTACTAAGATGTGTAATATTTGTGTGCACTATGGTAATATGAAGAATTTATGTAAGTTTATTATTAAACCCTATTATCGTCAAGGATCATCATCTCAAAATTCTACTATGGAAAAATAAGATGCTTTAAAGACTACATGGCTCCATCCCTAGAACTTAAGACTGAATCACATTCATAGAGTGTATGATTTTCTGGTGGAGGTTGATTTAGGTCCAATGATAGTAAAATTTACCATATTTATTTCATCTTTAGTTGTTACTTTTTTTAGGATCCTCCACCACATTATTATGTGGTTGTTTTTTAGATATTCTTAAACATCGAATGGAACTCAGGTCCTTTGTTATTGAATTAGAGGAACCTCTTATAAAAAGGAAAGATTAGGGGTTTTGGTGTCCATTTTTCTATCAATAGACAATGAGCAGTTGTTTATTTGTTTCATCATTATAAATATTAGATCTATTTATTTCACCATCAAGATGTATTTTCTTATCTCCCATCATGTTGATTTTGATTGTTATTGTCAGTGTGTCTTATTTCTTGTGGGTAATGGGAGCTCTTGGGTATTTTATTAAGAGAGAAATATGTGGTATATATGTGAAGGAAATTCTTGATATATCTCAATAGCTTTCTGTCTACTATTGTAGTTTGGCCCAATGATTTTTATTTTATGGGTATTTTCCCATGGGTTTTAGGGATTTTTTTTGATGTTTTCTCAAATTATTTATCTGGTCCTCCTCCTAAAAGAGGGGTAGAGTTTAATATATATATAGTGGTAGTCACATATCCAATTTTGATACACTCTTATCATATGAATCTAGAAGAGATGGAAGATATCAATATTCAGTTGGATGATCTAATAGAAAAAGCCTTTGTTCCCCCTTATGATTCACCTTTAATAACCCCTATGTGCTTTTCCAAGAAAGAATGTTGATCAGTACAATTTTTTTGGACCATCAGAAGTTAAAATGATTATTGGTTAAGAATAAGTATCATTTTCCCCTTGTGGATGAATTTTTTATCATGTTAAGGGGATAAAATTAAATATAGAAGATCTATATTTTGTTAGGTTATCATCATCTTATATTTCAAAAGTGTGATATATCAAAGATGGATTTTAAGAGAATTTATAGCCATGATTAATATCTCATTATGTAATTTTTTTAAAATGATCATAATGATTTAATTTATTTGATGAATCAGATATTCCATTAGTATCTATAAACTTTTTTGGTTTTGTTTGTGGTTGATATTTTAGTTATTCAAGATATGAAAGCAATGAAAACCATTTGATATTGGATATAGTGATCCTAATGAGTCACTTTTTTATGGAATTGTATCAAAATTAAATTTATGGATCCAATAAGTAACATTATTGGGGAATGTGATTTATGATATTGGATTATTATTTTATCCTTAGATTGTGAAGGCCATATTTCCATGGGAAGATCCACGAATGTTATTTGAGATTTAAAGTTTTCTTGGTTTTATTGGATACAAATTAAGGTTCTTCAAGTATTTATCAAAGTTGGAATCACAATTTGCTACACTTACAATTAAATGGTTGAAATTGCTATGGGATTAAAATCGTTAATTTTATTTCATCTAGATGATGAAACTTCTGACATCTGCTCCTATTTTGATCTTACATAAGCCTAATAAAAGTTATGTGGTTTTCTATGATGCTTCTAGTGTTGGTTTAAGTTTAATGGTTGTGTATGAAGATAATGTGGTGTCTTATGGTTAATTAAAACTTATATAAACTGAGAATAATAACCCCACTAATTATTTAGAGATCTGTGTAGTTTTAAATGTAGTTATATATCAATAGAACTATCTTTTTGGGGAGATGGTAATAGTATTTTATAACCCTAATAGTCTCATATGTATCTGTTTTCAAATGTAATTAAATATCAAAAAATGGTGTTTGTTAAAATAAAATCATATATTTTACTTCAACATCTCCTACACCCTAGAGAAGGGGAATGTCATTGTAGATTCTCTATGCATGAAAATATCAATGTAGACAATTTTGGAATCAAAGGAGGGGAAGAACCTTAGTGGAATCATCACTCAATTGAACCTGGATTATCAATAGGATGTTTCTAGTATAAAAATAACTAGTATTTAGTTATCATAATCTCTCCTTGAGTATATTATGTAGGATCAATATTTGTATAATGAGTCATTTTCAATTTGATAAACCTTATGTGATAGGAATACAATTTCTGGTCAGTCACTCTCTTCAGAATGTATTATCTATTTTGGGGATTCTTTTTCCATCATAATATCTATGTGGGTATTAGTTTTGTTTTTTTATCAATATAATTTATATTTAATTCATATAGGAACAATGAAGACATATTATTACTTGATAATGCGATTTTAGTGGCTGGGCATATAGTGGGACATTACAGATTATGTGTCATGCAACAACACCTACCCAAAGATAAATACCGATCATTTAAAACCTTATAAATTTCTATAGACTCTTCCAATTCCAGTTTTGAAATGGAAATTGGTGTCCATGGAAATTTTATTAGATTAAATAAACTCCCTGAGAGATTAATTCTATATGGGAGGTTATTAATCAGTTGACAATGTTTTCTCACATCATTTTGATTAGGGATACCCCTAAAGAAGAAGTACTGTGTATAATATATGTATAGGAGTTTATGAAGATACATGGGGTTCCCTCTATCATTATTTTGTATAGGGATCCTAGATTTAACTAATGATTTTTAAAGTGTATCTGAAATATGAGGGGGAATTAGGCCAGGTTGAGCATAATTTACCAATAAAAAATAAACGCCTAGATAGATCATACTATTCAAATCTAGGGGTATATGATCTATTAGTGCATTATGGATTTTTGGGATCATAAGATAGTCATCTAGGTTTTTTTGAGTTTTCTTATATTAATAATAATCAGTTTTTAGTCAGAATGGATACTTTCATGGAATTAAATGGTCACCTATGAAGATCACCACTTTATTTAGTATATGTGGGAGATGACTCTATTGTAGGTCCATGTATCATTTAATATACATTGGTGAGGATTAAAGATATTCATTGACATTTGGTTATAGTTTAGTGCTAGAATAAATCATATGTGGCTTGTTGGTGTTGTCCTTTGGAGTTTTCCATTGGTGACTGCATTTTCATGAATGTTTGTCCTCGATCGGGTTACCATCAACTTAAAAAATAGCAAGAGTTGAATCTGAGATATGTTTGATCATTTTAGTTAGTTGAGAGGATTTTTCAGGTTTCTTATTGGTTTGAATTTTACGTTTAGTTGGTAGGTATGCATGATGTTTTCAACATATCTCTTATTAGGAATTAACATCAGGGTCACTATAATATTCTAAGTTGGGGAGAGATCGAGTGGGATCTATAAATTTCTATTATAGAGAAACTAATAAATATCATTGAATATCAGGTAATGGTATTCCATTGGAAGTTAATTATATTGGTCATATTATTATGATCGCACAAATTATCTTCTTATGTGACATGGGAGCGGAAGTTTTTTATGAGGGAGTTGTGGCCTAACTTATTTCTATACATCATGGTTCCATTTAAAATCATTGGGATGGAGATTTTAATAGAGGGGAGATTGTAACTTACCATTACCCACATTTATTATTTTCTCATCTCTCTTTTCATTGACTTTTTTCTTTGGGAGTGTTTTGGGACTTTTGTGGATGGATATCCTTTTTGGGAAAAATTACTTAATGTTCAAGGATGTATGTTTGTTTGAATTAATGGAGTATGGATATAAATCTGAAAAGGGTTTAAGAGAATATCTACTGGGGTTTTGGTTGACCTAGGTGTTTTTCAAAGTGTTTATATCGAATTGTCTTATAGAATGTTTTCAAGTTAGGAATAGGTTACACGATATGAATATATTGTTATGTTGAAGTCATGAATTAGTTCAATGATTGAAATGTTTACACATCATGAGATTGGTTCACATCATGTAAAGTTAAATCAGACTTATTTTTAATCCATGGATACATTTTTTCTATCATATCTCAAAAATCTAGGAATTCACATCATGAAAGAGTTTCATATCATTTGTGATTTGGGAATTTTGTTTTTAACCACACCACACATATGATATTATTTTCATTTGGTTGCATCCTTGTATATTGAAAAATTAGAGTTTTACAACGATATCTTGGGGATTTTAATTCCTTCATAATCATTTTTTGAGCAGTTGATGTTCATTTTGGTTGCACTACATCCTTCTAGGTATGTAATTATTCATATTCCTCATTTTCATTGGTCCCAGTAGTGTCTTTGCACTATGTTTTCAGATATGTTTATCATATGGTGCTAATTCTATGGATCCATTCTAGATCCATTATGCAATATCCTCACAGATTCTAACCTTTATGGTTATTATGGTGTGGCATGTGAGTTTCTTAAGGTACATATTGTTTTATCTTCTCTAGATACCATTTTTCTTGTTAAATTGATTTTGAGATGTAAGGATTTATTATATGGACAACATTGTTGTATTTTCATTATATTGTGTTATTGGATCAGGTTGTGTATGTGTGCGACTCAGGTTTGAGGTAAGTGGTTTTATATATATATCGTTTATTGGATGAATTGTATTTCTTTAGTTTTTATAAATTATTTTCTAACTGAACCTTCATGATTGAATTGTCTGTATCGAAACTGGTTTTTGAAAAAATATAGTCCCCCCTTGATTTGGAAAACTAAAAGGTATTCTCAATTATTTTTTTTAATGTATTTATGAAATGTTTTTAAAGGAATGTTTTTAATGAAATGGTTTAGATTTTTTTTCACATTGTAAGAATGTGGTACTTGGGTGTAAGGTGTAGTAATAGTCCTCATTCATTGACAATGTCTGAGGGTTTACTCCTGGGGTGACCCTCTACTCCCTATGCTAGTTTTTCTATGGACTTTTTATAACAATAGAGAGGCTCAGTTGTTGGTGAGATTTTCTACTCTCTATATTCATATCATATATATAGAGACTTGATTCACAAGATTGTCTAGGTTTAGATATGAGTGTCCCAGCTATCCTCACCAAGTGTGATCCTTGGTGTGATGTAACCTATGCTTTGGTTTCAACTACTCTAGATATTATTTGATATGTGATACATGTTTTTCTTTGTCTTCTATGAAACTCTTTTACTTTTCTTATTTTGAAATGTCAAAAATGGGGGAATTATTTACCATTATTTGGATATAAAAAATATTAAATGATTACCATATCTTTTTTTTCATTATTATTGAGAATTTTCATATTGTTTTATTTAGTCTTGATATTAAAAACCTATGTGGGAGCCTGTTGAGCCTATTTAGCTCACACCCTATATACCCCTTCAGTGGTTTATAGATCTTATTATGTCCTTCATTATAGGGAGAGGTATGGCCTTGTATTTGGAGTGTTAAGGTTTCTTTCAGCAATGTCAAGGTAGATGGGAGTGAGATGATGGGAGTATTCCCACAAAATCACATATAGTAGATATTTTTATTTTTTCCTTTGTTTTTGGACTTGTACCTTATAGACTATTTAGATACATTAGATTTTTATTACTTCTATTGTTTTTGTTGTTCAATGACATATATTTCTTGGTTTAATATTCCGTTGTTTCTTCCCATTAGGACTATAAATATGTAATGTTTCATACTTCAGGTTGGGATAAATCATTCCCTCTATTTGTTTTTGTAGGCCAAGTGATAATCACCAACCCATGGGGATTGTGAATTACCTTTAGGTATTCGATGGGTTGGGTTAGTTATTGATGTGAGAGGGTATTTGGGTTGGGTTCATCATAGAAATATATCTCCCTCTAATTAATTGGGTAAATATTAATGTACTAGGGGATAAAAAATATTATAATGTGGATTGAACTAAATTTAGTAGGGTACATTGTCCACTATGATTGTATTTAGAGTAAACCTTGACTACTACAATGGTCTAGGGAGAGAACTAATTCCATTATGATAGTCTTGGAAAAGACCCTTATTCTTCTAAGGAAATTATTTTCTATAATTATGTGTATGGTATAAATATATTCCTTATATAAATGTTATGTTCTCATGGTTTATTTTATTTGATTATATTACGATTTCTTTCTTATTAAAAACCATGATTTATTCCATGACTCATGTTTATGATCAATGATATGAAAGGTATGGTTCTCAAACATCACACTCATGTTATCATATTTTTATAATCAAGATATAATGATATATTTCTTTTTTACCCTTACTGAGTATATGTTCTTACCCGTTATTATGTTTCCATTCCCTAGATTATGATGAAAGGTATTATGTATGATATATATAAGAATGCTATTGGTTATGAAGAACATATTGGGAGATGACTTATATCACTTATGGACCCATTTTTTATGTGTCTAATTTTAAAAAGGCATTAGACCTAAATGATTATGGTGTGGATCATTATTTTATGTATTGGATATTCATCTATTATGATTTAATACTTATGTATGAGATATTTGGTCCTTTATTAACATAAATATTATATTTCAATATCATATTATTATAATTTATGAATATTTTCTATAGATCAATATGACTTGGAATTCGTAAAGTGTTTATTTTTTGAGTATGATGGTTTAGATTGGATACTTGGGTACTATTTTGGAAATCATGGATGAGTTATATATGTGTTCTTCCGCTTTTTCATGCCCCTATTCATGATTTATATCTCAATAGGGTGTTGTTTCCTAGTGATTCTAGGACGGTATGTCAAGGTAAATATCTATAGATTATGCTATTATCTATAAAGTCCTTCTATTAATAAATTAATTAGTTGTCCATAATAGGTTTGAGGTTATATCTCTTTTTATGTTTACCTTTATTAAGGTTTTTTTACTATGATTCTTTCATACTTTATGTTTTCATTATTATGTATGTTTTGTAATTCTTTTCTCAGTAGTATTGTGGTGTTTATATTTATTTGGTTTTTTAGAATTTTTATTTTCTTGTTCCATGCATGCATTTATTTCAAAGGGAAATATGGGATTTATTAATAAAATAAATTTGATTATTTAATTCATAAATTAATTTAATTTTCAAAATTTATTTTAAACTATCATTTTGATAGTGATAAGTAAAAGGAGTTGAATATATTTCTGGTTTGTATATAGATATGTATTGCCATGATTTTTTTTAGTATGTTAGTAAATGTTGGTCTTAGGGGTATAAAATTAGCTTAGATGATGTGTATTATAGGTGGTAGAATATATATTATTACATTCCATATGAAGATATTTGAGTAATTTTCTTGTTTTTTCATAGACATTGTATTCTAGTTGTTATCTTTGTTTGTGTTTGATATTTTTTTTGTGACTTAAATATTATATGATTTTATTTTTCATTACCCATTAGGGTTTTAGCCATATATAGTATTTATAATAAAGAAATGGTATATTTTTCTTGTATTATACATGAGATACCCTTGGGAAATTAATCCATCTTATGTTATTTGGTAATATCCCTTAGTTTTGTGGTATACTATTCTCACTAAAATAAAAAAGTGAAAGATTTTATTTATGATTATAGTTTTCACTGATTAATAAAATTTATAGTGTATTATTCTATTTATCTGTTATGTTTTATGATCAATATATATTAAAAGAGAAACTATAGTTTTTGGGAAAATAATTCACCCAATTATTGATGAATCGTGATGAACAAAGGGTTTTTAGAGAAAAATTAGTTGAGCCTGGAGTTTGTTTAAAGATCCATATAAATTTAATTCCAAAAAACATCTCAAAAAATATATAATTTCTAAATAAGGGCTATATAAGATTATATAAAAATATTTTTCTCACCATGATCATGTATACCATACTATAGTGCCATTACATTACAACAAAAAGACAAATAAAGAAATGTGTATATTATTAAATAGAAATTTTTTCTGGTCATATAAGAGTGAATCAAAGAGGTTTATACATATGTAAGACTAAAATAATTTTTTAGAGATATGGGTAAGAATCCATTAAATTTTTAAAAAATTACCCCATAATGAAGTTGTCGATGAATAATTTTATAGTTTTATAGAAGATTCACTTAGTGGAGTAGTGATAGATTAACCTGAATAAGTTGTAGATGAATAATATGTTGAAGATATATAATAATAATTTGATATATTAGATTTGATTATACATATTTATGGATGTGTACACCCCATGATTCTTTCCAATAATAAAATATACTTTGTGAGAGATATGTACGATCATGTCATGATTGACAGTCATTGTATCTACATCAGATGAAGGCCTGAAGATATTAAAATACATATATATCATAAAAAATAAAATTTTCATCTTATGTAATTATTCTTCTTTGATATTCATAGGAATATCATTTTCTAGTATGTGTGTTTAGATTTTTGTTTCATGATATCCATGGTATTAGAATTTTGAAGGATAAAATAAATGAATCATGTCAGAATGGAACCTTTTCACTAAATAGTGGATTTAGTGGGAAAAAATATATAGGAATTATATATTAATTTTTATCTTTTCATTACAAGATTAATTTTATTGATATGGGATTATTAAGTAGTCTATATATAAATCATTCTTTTGAATTTTAACTTTTTTTGACAATTTAGTCTTTTGGAATTTTATTTTCAGATTTGAATTCATTTTTCTAAAAAGAAATTAGTTCAAGTGAGTTATTATATTTATAAATTGATTTTTGTTTCTTAAATGACCCCCAATCCATATTTAAGATGATTACGTTGAGTATGTGTGTGTTATTCTCAACCATGAGTTTCCAGTCTCTCAATGGGTGGGTGATTGAGAGTATAAAGATGAGTGATTAATTTATTTTATCAATTTATATCTTAAATAATACCTTAATTAGTCATTTACTTTATTTTTAATTTGTTTCTCATTCATTAGTGTATATTTTACCAAAATATCTATTTAGGGAGGAACCCTAATTTTATTGAGAAAATTAAACTATGACTGGTAGTTTTGATTTTTTTCTTCTTATATGATCAATATTAATGTGATAATGATAAATTATTTCTATACTAAAGAGATCTAGATCAGTCTATATAAATTCCATAATATTGACTATAGATGATTTAATGAACTTTTAACGATATCATTGCCAATTAATTTCAGTAATTCATGAATGAATGATGTAGTAATATTTTTATAATCATCCTTTCAAACTGAACCATTACACATATTTTTATTTGTTGTTTTAATTAACATTTAAAATTTTGTTTTTAGATTTGATTCAATATTTGTTATTTACAAACAATCAAGAATCATCTTAGTTATTAATCATATTTATTTTGGTTCTTCCCTTAGAAAAGAAAAATTCTATGTTTTAGTGTTATATTAATGGATCAAGCATATCTGAATATTATAAGATCGATTTGATAGCTTTTGGAAAATTAAAATTTTAATTTGATATATTTAGGAAAATTATAAGATTTATTTGTAGACATTGATTTGATATCTTTTGAAAAAAATAAACATAGATCAAAAGTTATATTGTAATATTATGATGGTCTTTTTTTCATGTCCAAACTTGTGCATATCCTCACCTTGCCTTCCATGTGTGTACCCTTCCTCATTCACCATGTCACTTCTTGCCCAACCTCTTGTGACACCCCATGCACCCTAACCCATACCTAGGAATATGAGGATTTAATTTCCCATAATAAGGAACATAATACTCAGTTTGATTAAACAGAACCCATTAAATCCTATTTCATGTAAGTACGTGACACCTGAAGTATACATGAACACTAAACAGATTAAATGCAAGAATCATTCTCTAAGTAATTTAAAATTCCAAACCTAGAGAGAAGGAATAGAAACGTTTATACCTATTTAATGATACTTAGTGTCTTACCCTAATCACTAGACCACCTAGTCACTATATAACACCCTGAAATTTAAAAATTACCCTATATTTTATTACGTATACAACAAGTAACACTGAGTCTAAATGAATAAAAAAAATATTATTATTTAAATATGACCATTAAAAGCTAGACATTTAATTGAAGGTCATGAATAATATCAAACTAATTATGAAATATATATTAAAATTACATAATAAATAAAAATATATTAATTAATTACTAGAAAATAAATATACAATTTTTAGTAAATTTATTTTATGCCTCAGAAATAAATTTTCACCAAAAATGATTGTCATTCATTTTTACGAGAATTTTTTCTAATTAAAATTTCATAATTTTATAAATTTTTATGTATAAAAAACATTTGTAAAATTATCATATCAAAATTTTATTATGGTTAAATTTTTAGATTTTTTAAAAATATTTATTTTCCATTGAATAGTAAAAATAACAATTTTTATTAAATGCTGTATTTTTTTAAGAATTTACAAATTTAAATTATTAAAAAAATTATTTCAAAGTAAAATTAGTTCTATTTTTATTAAAATTTCAATTAAGTTTATTTGAATCAATTTTATGGTTGAATTTGGTAAAAAATTATTAATATATATATATATATAAGGGAAAATCTAAAAAAAATTCTTCATTTCCTTTTGAGTTTTGATATTAAATTTATTATTTAATATTATATAAATTTAATCTTGAAAAATAGATTACATATTTTGAATCATGGGTTTATAATTTGGTAAATAAGTCCTTTTTATTTTTTTCATTTTGAATAATACTCATAGTAACTAATTATCTCCATGGGAAGGGTACATCAACTAATTATGGTTAAGTATAATATGATAAGGACTAGGAAATAACCCTCACAATTTATTTAAATTCTTTAGATTAACATATTTCATCCATACTCATAAAATATTCAAATATATGAGCTTGTTTTAAATTTATATGTGATTTTTACCTTATTTTATTTTATTAAATGAAAATTCATAAATTTAATTCTTTTTGTTTTATTATCATTCATTTTTTATACATAAGAATAACAAGAGTATATGTTTACTTATAAATTATTATTGGAAAGATAAATATTTTTTCATCATGTGAAATTATTTCAATTTTATAGATGAAATAATTGCCTAAAATTATTATGCAACGCCATCACAATATTTATTCAATAAAAATAAAAATAAAAATAAATAATTTTAAAAATATTAAAAGTGGAATAATTTGAATGGATTATGTGTCCCATGAATTTTTAGATCTATATCACATGTTAGTGTGGTTAAAAAGTGGGTAATATAATGTCATAATCAAACCACATATCATATTAGATAAAAGAATATGGTTATGTAAAATATGTATAATAAATTTATATTTATTATATAGGTGGTTTGTGTGAGTACATCGAGAGTCAATACACAAGGCAAGGGGTTTTCATCTCACTTTTTTATTTATGTGATATTCAAACTATGTTTTCCACTCTTTCCTTTGGTGTGGTGTATGTACTTACCTGATTTTATTATATGTATCTTTTACATAAGTTTAGGGGTGTTCAAATATCCATTTTATGATCATTATTTCATGTGTTTTATGTTTCAAATGTTATCAAATCAGTGAAATAGTGTGGTCTCAATTCCCCTTCTTAGAGACTCATGTTTTGTTTTGTACCTAAATTATCTTTTGAGGTGTATATACTTCCATTTTACATGTTATATGATTAATTTAATTTTTGTTCATGATATTTATTATTCCATGTAATTTTATTTTCCTACATGGATATTTGGATCCCATGTTACCAATTTATAAGAAGTCATTGAGACAATATCATCACTTTTAAAGATTAATTATGTTTATTATTTCTTTGATGAAATCTTATGATCCATCTCTGAAGAACATTAATTTTTTTTACTATACTCTAGTTAATAATTATTTATTCATATATTGGTACCATTTCTTCCACTCTTAAATACATAATGTAGTTAATAAAATGTTTTTAAGAAAGAACGACTTTACCCTTTCATAGGTCAAAAACTTATAATCCTTAAGAATTGTGTTTTAAAAAAGGATTTCCAAGAATATTCTACCATTCAATTTTTATATTTAAAAATAATTTTTACTGATGTTTTCTTTTAATAATATCTTTAAAAAATTCTTTTCACTTTTCAAAAAAATTATTTTTCTATCTTTTTCTCTGTACAGAAAGAATTCTCTTTTTATCTCATATTGGTATGTAGTAACTTATCTTCCAGAATGTTTTTGAAGATTAATTTTCATTTTTAAAATTTTAGTTTTTAGAAAAATGTTTTAAAATTTCTTTTAAAGGAATGTTTTCCCAATTTTTTTAACCTTCGTCCTTATGTTTTCAAGAAAAATTATTTTCAATATTTTTCAAGCCTTGTTTATATGTTTTCAGATTATAATCAATGAAATTATTTTTAAAAATTTTTCAAGATCCTTTATTTTTTTGATTAAATTGTTTTCAAATCATTTTAATGCTTAATTTATATTTTTCCAATGTTTTTCCAGTGAAAACTATTTAAATATTTTTAAATATTATTTTATAATTTTTAATTAAAAAAGGTTTCTAAATGATTTCAAGTCTTCTTCATAAATTTTCATGGTATTTTTTAAGAAAATTATTTTCAAATGGTTTTTTGTATTAAAAATCATTTTTCAAAGAGGAAATGATATTTTATTTAAGAATGGTTTTTGAAAAATATTTCATAATTATTTTCCATATAAGATAACATCTATTGATGTTACTCCTTCCCTTTTAGGAATTGATATAAATGTTATATTCATATTCTTTCAATGAATGGGTTATGCATAAGGTCATGGTCTTTATGAAACCCATTTCAATTGTATTGGTTATATGTTTATGAAATTTGATTCTCTTTCATGGTTTATGCTTTTGATGAGGTGATTATGTAACCTATATTTTTTCATGGGTTATAATATGATTTAATGTTTAAAATACCAATTTCATTTCATGGGCTATAATATGATTATTTACAATCATATCTACTTGAATTTATTATTTCATTATGAGATGTACGAGACCAATATCTACATCACATGCATTGGTTAATGATTTTTATCTCATTAAATAGAGTAATATGATCTTGGGAATAAACCTCACCAACTAAGATGGCCATGGGAGTGCACCAAGACTACTATAATGGTATGAGGTGTGAAATAATACTACTATAATGGCCATGAGAGTGAAATATTACTCCCAAGATGGTATGGGGAGTGAACCCATATTACTAAGATGTTCTTGGTGGAAATTCCTTAGCTAATATAGAAATCATATTATATTATCACGTGTCTACCATAATTCAATGTTTTATTCTAATTTTATGTTTTCATGACTTATTATATTTATTATATTATGATCCTTATATTATGAATTTATAATATTTATTATGATCTCAAATATGAATGGTTTTATCAATAAATGTTTTGATAAGGTTCTATACCCTTTGTTCATGTTATTATTATAAATTTCTTTTATTTACCCTTACTGATCATCTTACCTCACCCCTTCTTAGGTTTCCTTTCCGTTGGTTATGAATAAATATTTTAGGTAGAAGTAATAAAGGTGGAGATCTTTATGGGATATATTGAAGATCTTCCACCAGGATAGAATATTTATTTCCATGTTTCCAAAGACACTAAACTATTACTATCCTCAAGCCTGTATTATATTAATGTCCTGAATATTCATCTAAAATAGTGTAATATACATTAATGTTTAGCCTGCATCTCTATAAGAATGAAAGTAAATTCAAAAATGGAAAGTAGAACATAAATGAACCATTAATGATAGTATAAAATTTTTAACAAAAATATGACTTTATATTGTAATTTTTATGATTTTAAAATGATTATAAAATAATTTTTGAACATTAAATACCATTTAAATTAAATTTTCTAGATATTCATAAAATTTTAATGCAATTTCTCCAAGTAATTTTTTTATTTGAATTTAAACTCATTAAATAAAAAATATACATTACAATTATCCAATAAATTCACAGTGCATTAAAATTAATAAAAGAAAAACAAATTTTATTGTTTTAAAAATTATTTAATTTTTTCATTTACATTCACAAGCCCTATATTGGCATCGCATAAGAATTCATGGTAATTATAAAATCACCATAAGTTTTCAACGTAATATAATAAAAATAATTTATTAAAAATAAAAATAAAAATTTATAACCATTTATAAAATATTTTTATTTTCATAAAAATATGTTAGAGATATAAAAAGAAATAGAGTGACATTTTTTACTTATTAATTACATAAAATAATATAAAGGTAAATATAATAAAAAATGAACCAAGTTTCATTTATCATATAAGGTGATAAGGTTTATATCATATCATACAATAAGGATAAAGATAATATTTTGGGACATTATCACTTAGTTTCAACCTTAATTAACCAATTTTACATTTTTTACACGGTGAAAACATTTTTACCATGGTTATTATTCATTATGTGAAAAATATGATAACATAATCATTAACAAATTTAAACAACCCAATTATAAATTTTAAATACAATTTGCATTATTCAATCCATATGATTTATAGAAATTAATTTTAATAATAACAAAAAACACAACCAAAACATTTTTTCCCAAAACACGTTTTTTAAACCAAAAAATAAACTAATATCGAAGTAAAATATAACAATTATTAATATATAAATAATAATATTATATTAATGAAAAGTTATATTATGTCACATTACAACTAAATATGAAATATAATTTCTCTTTGAAATTAAATTATATGAATAAAAAATAGAATGTTTTTCAAAAATCGACATTTTTTTTATTTACTCAAAAAAGAAATATTTTCAACAAAATACCAAAAGAATTATTTATAGAATTTTTTTACAGGTTTATTTAAAAAATTATTTCTATTTTATAAAATAAAAACTATTTTTGATGGAAAAATATTTTTTGAAACATAAAATTACTATATTCTCATTACATTACTTATAGAAAAAATATTAAATGATTTATAATTATTTTTATTAGATATATATCATAAAAAATTAATTTTAATAGTTTATCAAATAGTTATAAATTTAATCCATTAAAATTAAAATACATCACATGCATAAAAAATTTCATTGATGATTTCTATTTTTCCTTTAAAAGGTTTTATCGTCACTCCTAAAAAATTGATAGTGAATGCAATATTTATTATTAATTTTATGAAGGAAAAATTTCTTATAAATATTTCATAATATAGTTTTCCCTATTTATACCCATCAAAAGATAAGTCATAACCATCGTAACTAAATAATAATATTTTGGTATTGTATTTTGGTTCATTTAAGATTAGTGTTGCACATGTTACATAAAATAAAACATAGTGTAATATTTAAAAAATATAAAATAAAATATCATGGTGGTACATTTATTTATTATGAAATCATTATGATATTACCAACTTCTCTATGGTTATGTCCATTGATTCTAACTAGGTCAATATAGATCTCTTGATCAAATAAATAAACTAGTATAAGTGGTTGAAGATTAATCCAGTAAGAGAAAAGAAAAATAACTACTGGTAATAATCTTTCTTTTTTAACCAAATTACATCTCATCCCTTAATAAATCATTTTGTCAAAGAAGTATTAATTATTGAAATAAAATTAAGTTATAATGAAATTAATATTTTAAATCATTATTCATTAATGAAATTGAGGAATGAAATTAATCACTTAACCTTATAATATCAATTGCATGCCCCTTAAGTGACTAAACACACATGGTTAGGAAGATCAAAACCATGGATGATATTATCATATTATGGATAGTTAGAGTGTGAAATAAATAAAATATAATAAATTTAAAAATAAAAAACTCAATTAAATAAATATATATGATGAAAAAGGAATTCAAAACCAAAAACAAAATTATAGATTTATAAATTCTTCAAATATATTAAAAAATTCACTAACATGACTTATATATCCACTACATACGAATCTCCACTCAATAATAAAAATCATTGAATGAACCGAAAAATTAAAAAAAAATGTAAGCTCTCTGATGTACTCTATCATGACATAAAAGGTGACATTTGTTCATAATTAATTTAATTTATTCTTCAAAATCTATATCCCCCATATATAATTTCACTTCACTCTGAATATTCCGTCTATTAAATAAAATTCCTCTATAAATACATTTTAAACAATAATATGAAAAATATAAATAATTATGGTATAATTAATAAGGATGTTTCTATATCCCAATCTTTAAAATATTATAGTGAAACAACAACCAACCATAAGGTTTTAAAATTTGGAACCTTAAATGTATATTTGGGTTTAAGAAATCATCGAAAGAAAATTTATCAATCATGGAATAGTATATTCTAAACTCTTTTATGTTTTTTTCATGTCTCTATATTGTTTTAATCTTCCACCACTTATTCTATTTATTATATCATGTCTCAATTGAGTTAATCTTCATCAACTCTATTAACTAAATCTTTTACGGCATCAATGGAACACATTATCATTTTTCATGGTGTAGTGATTCCTTTATAGATACATGAAAAAGTATATGAGTATTATTTATATGTATCTAACATGATTTTACTCTTATATACCATATATAAATCCAAATATTAATATGTAATAACATTCTTTATTCCATATTTGACTTTCATTAAAAGTAAAATTAGTGTGGAATAGGGTCTTGTAGTGTAAAAACTATTTTTATAAAATCATGTGTATATCTTATTGGGATTTTAATTAGCATTAAAGATATTTATACAACATGAAAAACCTATAGATATTTTAAAATAACATCCAGTTCAACTTATCACGCTATGAAAAACCATTGATGTGGAAGGATTTTTTAAATATCACTGTTCAAATTTTAAAAAATATTCAATTTATATTTCAATGATCATTATTAAAACAATCATAAAAAATTTCAGGAATTGGGTTATATTATCTCACAATAAGTGAAAATAATTATTAAAATAATAATAGAAATAACATATATTAAATTACCCCACACATTAAAATTTTCTTGGTCTTCAATAGGTACATCTTAATAAAGATTTTAAGGGAAAAAAGAATCAATAAGAGAAATTTTTTCCAAATATTTCAATAAAAAAATGATTAAAAAAAACAATAAAATTTATTATATAAATCCTTCATTGTTATCCAATCATGAATCAATATTTAATTCACAAAATTAATCAAAATCCATTCCATTATTATTTACCAACCATTCCATAAATATTCATGCCCATATTATGACATACTATTACAAAAACAAATCACTCATCAATCAATAATAAGGTAAAATTAGAGTTATTATCAATGTTATGGCCATCCACTAAATACATAGTTGTGGATAATTTCTTCATATCTTATATAGAAAAATCAAACCACCCCAATGAAGAGGGATTTTTCAATAATGTTTTAATGACTCTGAGGATAAACATGGGTAGTTTATGTTGTAATCATTGAAAATGATGGCATAAAATGGTTTTTAATTCATTAATCATCATGAATGATATTCAATTTAATCATAATAAAAAACTTTCCTCCTTCCTTCCTTCCATATTTAAATTCTCCCATAATATTATCCTCTCGTAAATGATTCATAGGTTAAGTATCTACTAAAGATGATATAATTTTGTATCCTCTATTTTATTATTTTTATTCAATGAAAATTACACAAATAACAAACGTCACACCTATAAAAATGACCTTTTGTGATCTTATCATGGAATTGATTCTATTAAAATGAGATCATAAGTCAAGTGTGAGTGGTTATCAAAATTTTTAAATCACACCCCCTTACTGAAATGATTCATTAAATCGATTTATTAATAACTTGAGAGTGGTGTATATGTTTATTGAATCAGAACCCCAATCTCTTATGGAAAATTCATATCTTCTATTATATATAATTCACACCCAATTGTTTATTTTTATAACTATTATCTCACATAAATATCAATAGATAAATCGTGAAATAATTTAAAACAATTAGGGTTCATAGGATACATTAAACTGTAATATGGAATCCTATTATAGTATTTCATGTCTAATAATGGAATAAAGGGGTTACATTTCAGGTGGGTACAAAGGTAAACAGGTTAAAAAGAAATAAATTCCATTATATCAATTTTTTGAAAAAAACATTCTTTTTCAATGATATTGAAGTTCATGTTCACTTATAGATACACATTCTAAGTTCTTTAAAGAGATATAGTGTTATAATGAATATGAAAAATGTATTATAAATCATCTCATAAATGGGATTTAAAAATAGTGTCAATTACATAATACATGTTAGTTATGTAATAAAAAAAAAATTATTTTAAACAATTAAGACCCGAGGAAAAAATAATATTAATAACTATTTCATATTTATACCTAAAAATGGCAACATTGTTTCTTTTCAATGAACTGAACATAATGTTTTCCCTTTTTTCCATAGTTTTTCTAAATTTCTCAATTTAGAAGACATTTCCTATTAAAAATTTCTAATAGATCTCCCATTATTAAAATATGATTTTTTTCTAGGAATCTTGGAAGTTATTGAGGTTTCTTAGTGAGTTGTAATGATGAAATTTGAATCTGGCCAAAATTTTGAATTCAATCTTTTAAAAAACGTTATTGATAAATAATACAACTATATAATATAAGAAATAATTTATAACCAAAACTATGTTTCATTTTTTTTTCAAAATACTATAATAAATATGTATTTGAATCTCATAAAATATAATAAAACTTGAAATGTGAAAAAATATATGTAGAATTATGGGCCAAAAAATAGAAAAATTAAGAGGTGAAATTACTTAAACAATGTGGTGTGATCATTCATCTCTTTATGAGTCTTATCTTGCTATGGTAAAAAATTTTATGGTAAACCTTGTAGTGTATTGAAAATATATATTTCCATATCCCCTTACCCTATCATTCATGTTAATGTGGAAATGGAATTGAGGGAAGGAATAGTTATTACTGTGTAACTACTAAAATAATGAAATCATAGATAATGTTCATGCTATAGATTGTATCTATTTAGAATATGGGTCATAAATTTATACTATGTATGGGGAAATCACTACTCTTTATCCCTATATAGTAATTGTGGTATGAAACCCTTCCCTAGTCTGATCTATATGAACAAAAATAGTCATATTATCAGTAATAGTTCCTACTATACATAGTATATGATCAGTGGTATGTGGGGACTAATCAGTATCATGTGATCTAGGTGTACCATTTAAATTTTTGTAGGACATATGGTGAGCTACCAAATCTATATAGGATTTTTTTTTCTAGGGATTCAATCACTAATCTATAACCCTTTTGTGGGCCTCAATTTCAAATTAACACAAAATATCTAAATCTATATGAATGCTTGATATATCATGGGGTGTAATTATGAATGCATGAAGATAAATATTTTATATATACTCTAGATATGGTGAATATATATATATAATTATTGCTGGGGTCCATAAATAATATTGGTATGGAGTGAAGATAAACTCAGAGTCTTCCCACTAGGATAGTTTTAGTTGAAAAAAATGAGTGTATAGTCAAGGAAATTGGTGGAATTAGTTGTATCATGAATATAAACCCTAGTAATTGGGACATATTTTATTAATTATTAATTATATTATATTATCTAGCACCAAACATTCAATTCCACTCCTCTTGAGTAATAATGGGTTGTGATACTTGAGTTGGCGTAGTGGCTTATCATCCTAGTGGTGCAAAGGATGACTCGAAAGTATATGTAATTTGGGAGTGCTACTTGGTTTCCCACTAATACTATATGTTATATGAATACTCATTAATCCACTCATACATTCTTTTCTCTACCTATAATATACCCATCTTAGATAATAACTGTATTTTTATAAGATTCATCTACCTCAATGAATAAAAAGGAAATGAGGAGTCGTGTAATTTTAAATATTTTTCTAGATATTTGAGGATATTTCATCTAATAATATTGATTTTATGAAACATTAATATCCATTTAATATAAAGTGTGCAATCTTTGTCCATATTGAGTGCTAGATCCTATATGAAAAGAATGTAGAGTATGAGAAAATCTAACTGACTCACAAAACCTTGTTATAATCTTTTATCCAACAATGCATGAGTGATGGATCCATGAAAGATCCTCTGTGGGGAAATCTTTTGATGAGTGGTGTTTTTATTTTCATTGTCACATAAACTCAATGGTTTAGTATTAATTGTTATCAATTACTAATGAAAAATATTTTTATTATGCTCTAGACTAAGATACACATACATTGGGAACTCCATGAAATCCTAGCTATACAAGAGAAAACCAACATAAAATTATTCTAAATTAAGGGACTAAAATTTATTTCTTAGCTTGAAATTGACACACACAAGTTTCAAATCCCAAGTAGATTAAAATTCTATTGAAAACTCTTTGTAAGCCTATTCTCTACCCTTAAATTTTTCTCTATATGCATAGCTTTCAAGACCTCCAAAACTAGAAAATCCATATAAATATGATACATGATATACATTTATATCATGTTTTTTATATTTTTAGACATCATATATAATATTCCTTAACTCTATTGATACTCATGATCAATGATCTATATGTATTATTGAAGGGTTTTTTGGGTGGAACCCCCTTTGGAGACGATTTAGTGTTTTTTTGGATGACATGGTGTAGGTTTAATATATGATATTGAAAATTATGATTAAACTATTAGGATTGTGGAATGACAACGTGATGATATAGGTACATTGGTTTTATATTTTTAGTTTGTTTTATAGGTATATTCTCTAATTATTAGGCAAGTGAGTGTATGGTATTATATTTATAGTTAATTATTTAATTTTATTATATTATTGAGTTGATAGACAATAGTAAATTTTTTTATAAATATATTTAATTGTGTTTTATGGATAGTTGAGAAAATTAATTTTTTATTTAAATGGCTTTGGGAACATTTAATGATTTTAGATTGAAAATAAATAAACATATAGATTTTTGTGGGAATCAGATTGGTGTGGAAATCAAAAAAAACTAGATCAATAAGTGTTGCCTTTCTTTTATAATATTATTGGATAGAGAGTTTTCCCTCAAGATTACTAGTTGAGAGAGCTATGAAAGAGGGGAAGATGAATTATCATGTATATATAAAGACTTATTGTTGAAATATTTATATGACTCAAATATTTTATGGTGTAACCCTCTTATATATATCATGATCAATTTATTTAAATTTTTTAACATTCTATAATTTCATTCTTCTAGAAAAATTATTTTTGGGTGATTTCCATCATATCATATTCATATCATATTTTATTATTAATTTATCATATGGTGATGTTGTGAGACTCCTACCTTGTGATAGCTAATATTTCCACAATTATGCACATATAAAATATTTTCGTGTGATATACTAATGTGAATTCATGACTAAAATTTCCAATTCTAAATGAAAATCACATGGTGTAGGGTAGTGACGTGGTGCCCACCTCATGAATGTTGTATTTTCCCTGATTTAGGGATATGTCTTTCATTGATGTCTGGCAAGTACTTATAAATTGTTATTTTAGTTTTTCATATTTATTTCATTACATGATTATTATGGCTATATCATGGGTTTTTTCCTTTGATCAAAATTCATTTATTCCTAATTTTTATCCTTGGAGCTCCCATAAAATGTAAAATAAATAACCGTAGAGACATTATACTACTATTTCTAATTAGTCATACCTTATCCTAAATATGATGTAAAAAATAATACAAAAACATATCTATGATACCTACCAACTAGTTATTGATTTAATTTTAAGTGATATTCATACCTTTGAAACATTAATCAAATTTAAAAGTGAGAATGTGTCACTATTTAGATATTTCCCTACAGTGCTTCAATAATTTTCCATTTTCATTGAAAAATGTTTTATTCTCTCATTTTATCATAATAACTCCATGCGGAAAGTTTTTTTATAACAACAGATGTTTCCAACCCGGGCATCAATATTTTACCTGGAAACAATCACAAATGTGATTTTAACAGGAGTACCTTATCTCCATGTCCGAATATTCTCTAACTAATTATTCTTCCAACCACTTCTTTGTAATATATTTTTATATCTTTTTATTCTCATACTAATATATTTGTATCTATTTTAACTCAAAAATATATAAAAATATATAGGTCTTAGATTATTGTAAATATATGCTGAATTCCCTCACTACCCAATATGAGTGATTCTCGAGCACAAAAAAATGTTCTCCTTCCCATAGATAGGAAAAAATATATTAATACTAATTAGTTCTTTTGAATCTATTAGTTATTCCCATAAATAGTCTTCTAAATTATTTTTCTAATGCATCCATCAAAAAATCAATATTCACTATAAATATATCTTGAAATATTAATAGTAAAAATCCATATTCCCATGAGTTTTGGGGTGATAAGGGTTTCTAATGTCTTATAAAAAATTTTATCTATTGATAAATTCCCTAAATAATGGATTTTTAAAATTCATACCCTGATTATTGATGAGTAATTTTTAATGAAATGAAATATAAATTTTCTCAAGAATTTGATCATGAAATTGGTTGGGTTTATTGAAGTAGCTTCAGCTTCTACCCATTTATGTATACAATCTGTACACACTAGACTATACATAATCCCAAAAGTTTTCAAGAAGGATCACATCAAAATGATTCCCCACATGTTGAATACTTCAACTTGGTATTTTTCTATTGTGGAATCTATTGATTCTTCCCAAAATAATGAGTTTCTCCATCCCATAAATAATATATTCATGAACATATAAGAAGTAAATTTATGATTTTAGAGTAATGATTCATCTAATACTCTTAATTGGGTTTTTATAGCTTGTATTGAATGATCTTAGACTAAAATTTTTATCACTTGAACTTGTGTGTCTTTCAATGAAGTACACTTGAGGAACTCTATATGATTTCTTTTTTAAGTTGGAAAATATAAAACATCCCAATAACTTTTTGATCATTAAGATGGATTAATAGGGAGAATTTACCATTATTATTATTATTCTTATTATGCCATTCATAGACATTGTAAAATCATTTATCGATGCCAACCAAGGAAGGATTATTTTCTAAATCTATGGTGAACAAGTCACCCTGGATCAAACAAACATTATGAAGCATGAAAATGAGCTTGATTAATTTCGTGATATTTTATTTATTTAATAATACATGTCCATTATAGTTTATCAAAATATTAATTGGAAAAAATGTTTTATCTCATTCATGAAATTGTAGATAATAAGTTGGAGGGAATTAAATTTCAAGATTCATAAGAAATATATTCTATAAAGTGGAAATAGTAGTTATCATGGGATTCTTACGTAAAATTGTTCATTTACATTATAATTGGTGGTTATAAGAGTTTCTTGAAATTTTAATGGAATATCTTATAAGTTATACTTATATAATCATAATTTGGAACTCAAATAATGTGATGAAAAACCTGTAGTTTTCAACTGGGAAAAGTTCCACTTCAAGTTTATGAAAGGGATTATCCCTATACATATAATAATTAATAATGGAATTTTAATTTATGTAGAAATGATAAAAATTATATATAAGTTACCTAAGGAAACTATATTAATGGTTATTCATAGATTTATGGGACATGAGATATTATATCACCACTTTATAAAGTATTTATACTATATAGAGAGGTAGATAAAACCACATCTGGTAAAAGTAATTTTTATTAAATTTCAGTGAATCATGGAAGGAATACTTCACTACTCAATAGGGTTTTGGTGGTCACCCTGTTCATAATCTCCCCTAATTAGGAGAGCACTTTTTAGTTTATGGGAAATTCAAGTTATTTCACTATAGGGGATTCTCTTGTAAAATGGTTGTATCATATCTTTTTGAATTATTAATTTTAAAATCTACAATATAAAGAAACAAAAAAATTAATTACGTTATTATTGAGAAGAAACTTTTAACAATGGTATTTTATTGTGATATATTTAGATAATATTTTTTACACTCCATTGAAATTTTCTACACCAATCATGCTACTTTAGGGTAATTAATGAATAAAAATGATGCAAGGATATGACTAATTTAGTGGATCTTATTACTCCAAGAATTTGATATAATGATAAAAGAAAAAAAGGTATTGGTTAATTTAGTTCATAATCACTTATTAAGGGTACAACTAAAGAATGTGTATGGAGAGGAGAAAATATATATTTATGATGAATTCATGGATGAAAAACAATTTTATACTAAGGGTTTATTGCTAAAATATTTACAAGATTGAAATATATCATGGAGAAACCCACTTCTTTATATCATTATAAATATATTTAAATTTTCTAATATAATATAATTTCATGCTTCTAGAATAATTATTTTGTTGTGATTTCCATCATAACATAGCCATATAGTTTTTTATAGGTAATGTATCATAGGGTGTAGTTGTGTGACACCAACCTCATGATATATATTATTTCTACTCTTTTAAACACTTAAAGATTTTAAATGTGATACATTGATGTGACTTCATGACTGAAATTTTCAATTCCTAAATAAAATCACATAGTGTTGGGATGTGTTGTGGAACCCACCTCAAGAAAGATAGATTATCCATGATTTAGGGATATATCCATTGAGGTATGGTATGTACTTATAAATTGTGATTCTAGTTTTTGATCTTTTTTTCATTTCAATATGCTTAGGGATACCTAATGGGTTATTTCCTTTAATCAGAATTCCTTTATTACTATATATTACCCTTGGAGCTCCCATAAAAAGTAAATGAAAAAACTCTAGAGTCTCAACACTACTTTTCCTAATATGTCTTAACTTATCCAAAATGTGATATAGAAATTAAAACGAAAACAAATCTATGTTACCTACCAAATGGATACTAGTTTAAATTGAATATTAATACATACCACTGATTAATTAATCAAATTTTAAATATAGAATATGTCCATGTTTAATGATTTCCTTATAGTGCTTCAATAATTATCCATTTATATTAAAAAAGGTTTTATTCTCTATTTTTATCTTCACAATTCCATGTGAATTTTTTTTATTACTATGGATAGTACCAACTATCACATCAGTAATTTACCTAAAAATAATCAAAAATATGATTTTAAGAAGAGTACCTTATCTCCACGTCTAAATTTTCTTTAACTGATTCTTCTTCCAACCACTTCATTTTATTCTCTTTATATATATTTTCATTTTTATACTAATATATTTGGATCTATTGTAACTCAAAGTTATATAACAATATATTAATCCGAGATTATTGAAAATACATGTTGAATTCACTCACAACCCAATACGAGTGATACTTGAGCTCAATAACTAAATGGTTTTTCTTCCCACATATGAGGGAAAATAGATTAATACTAATTTATCCTTTAAAATCTATCAATTATTACCATAAATAATAATTTAACTAATTTTTCTAATCCATCCATATTGAACTCACTATTTTTTCTAATGTTTTCTTGATCAGTGGATAGTAAAATTCCACTTTACTATGTATTATTTGGTGATAAGGGTTTCTAATGTTATATAAAATGCCGTATCTCTTGATAAATTCCCTTAAAATGGGGTTTTTAAAATTCGTACCCTGATTACTGTTGATTAATTGAGGAATTTCAAATCGAGAAAATATATATTTTCTCAATAATTTGACCACCAAATTGGTTGTGCTTATTGAAGTAGCATTTACTTCTACCCATATATATATATATATTCTACACATACTAGACTGTATTTATTTCCAAAAGTGATTAAGTAGGATATCATAAAATTGATTCCCCACTTGTTGAATACTTTAATATTCACCACCATCAAATAACTATAATTAAATAACCCAAAAGAAATATTCATATTCAAAGAAAATAATGGGGAAACATAAATCTTGATAGAACCCATCAGAATGTGAGATAAAGAAACACTCCCATATATATTAAAACTAGATGTAGAGAAGTGAATCTAAATTATTTATATTATAATAATGTTATTAGATAATGGAAATATCCTAAGAAAAATATTCCCCAAAATATTATTGTTTCGTTGTTCTACATTTCTAGATGTTATATACACTTTTAAAACTAAATTATTTTTTTTAAAAAAGTATTACCTCCCTTCCAGTAAAATGTAATCAACTTTTTCTAATTCTCATACACATAAATCTAATAAATTATTTGTTTTTATACTAACATTTTATTTTAATTAAAAAAATTAGTCCATCCCTAAATAGATATAAATCTTTATCACTATGAATTGTGACCTCTATTGGCCAGGGTTTATTCATGTATAATGTAACTATAGTTTTTAAAGGATAGAATAGTTTTTAAATGAATTATTCAAATTCTATTTAACTCAAATGAATTCATATTAATTAACGAAATAGAAATTTCAATATCTATCTAAAAATTTAAAAGAATAATTTTATATCGATACCCAATTATTATCAGCAACTTGAACTGCTTTGATTAAGTTATCAATAAAGGGGTTATTTAAAATATTAAAACATCAATATGAACAAAATAAACTATTTCTCCCATAATAACTTCATCATTATTCGAATTATTTCCCATAGCCTGATATTTAGTTTACTTTTTTAATTATTTTCAAATAGGTATTTTTATTGAATAAAAAAATGTTGAACCCTGTATATATTTCTTCCCATTATCTCTCAAATTCTCCCATATTCTCTTCCCCTCCCCTCGAGTGCTTGTTTCTATTGAATTTCTTCCATAGTTATCTTGTTTTTTCCATCGAAGGTTTTTGTTTTGGTTACACTCTATTTCCTTTACCTGCTCTGGTCTTAAATTTCTTTTATGATCCTTGTTTCAGGGTTGTTGTAGAGTTATTCAGAGACATTAGGATTGTGGTTTGGTTGTATTTGGGTTTCCAGATTCTTCTTGAGTTGGTCATTGTTCCTCAGCCACCCAAATCTATTATGACCTAGGGTTCCACCACTTGTCTCTATGTCAGAGTTAGAAAAATGGCTACACATGGTTTATGGTCATATTGTTTGTGGTCTTTGAGGTTACTTTTTGGGTTTCATCCCTAGCCTTCTTCAGGGTTCAATTCTCAACATTTTTTAGGGTTTATCTCTAGTTTCTTATTTTTCATCATTGTTATTGGTGGTTTTTTATGATCATTAGTGGTCTAATTTTCTGGTACTAGTTTTTTCTGGTGATATGTCATGATTGTGGTCTCTATAGATGGGTTTTTTATTATAGTGGGATGTTTGTAAAACAACAATTGTGATATTGGTGGATTGGAGTCAGTGATGTGTTTGAAACAAATTATTATATTTGGTGTTGTTCATATCATTTATGAAATCAATTTTGTGATGATCTAGATGTTTTAATGATAGAGAAGGAGTAGCGATAGTATTAAGGAGCATAGGTCCGCAGGGACTATGTGTGGTTTTTCCTGTTTTTGTTTTTGATGAACTAAGATGTATGGTCAAGGAATTTCTATGGAAGTGACAGTGTTGTGTATTTCAGTGATGAGGTGAATAATTTATGAATGATTGAAGGTGTTATAGGAATTTTAATCATTAGTGGGACATGGTCTGGTGGGTTCTCTCTAGTAGTCATTGTAGTAGAATAATCGAGGTAGCTCACACCTCAAGATAGGACCCTATGGTTGATGGCTCATGATTTTTGTTGATTGCGTTGGGAAGATGGTATGTGATATAGGTGGATGTGATGATAGATTTTGGTTTTTTTGAATTCTAAATTTTGAAACATTTATCTTGTTAATTTAATAGTTTCCACTCATCCATAAATAGGATTACAAAAATAAAATAAAAAATTCTATCAAAAAGTAGAAAAGGAATAAAAATCATGGTTTCAAGAAGAATCATATAAATACCTTGATTATATTTATTTCAGTGCATCTTTGCTAAGAAAAATATATGTATTGTTGACCACAATTGATCTATATAGATACAATACCATGAAATATAACCTAATATCATATACATCAAATAAAAATATTTTTTTCTACATATTCTTATGATGAAGGGATGATAAAATTTATTTATTATTTTGTAAAGATTCAATAGATGTTTTATTCATTTTCTTTATATAATAAAGAATCTTAACCTAGCAGTCTTATCAGAATAATCTAGACAAATTCAATAAGAGAATATTAATCTCTGAATATAAATGACAACCATAATCACATAGACATCATGAATCTATAAAAATTTAATTTCATATTTAATAATCCTTAATAGTATTCTTCTTCATTTTTATTTAAAATAGGACCATTTATTTTTTAATTAATACAATCAATGGTACCTAAAAAACAATGGGATTTATTATATTTAATAGAGATTCTATGTTTGGATTTCTATAATTAAATATCCCCTACTATGTAGTTATTATTTTATAATATGTATGTAATTAACTTTCTTGAGACATTATTATTTTAATTAAAATTTAGAAATGATCTTAAACTCTCATAGAAGCTAAGGTTAGCCATTCCAAGATCAATATAAGGGGATTTCATGGTGGGGGATTCATTATTTATTTTTAAATATACATTTATAGTAGAAAATAGGTGATCATTATAAAAACATAAATAAATATCAATAATAAAAGATAATTTTTAGAGTATCACATATGTTTATTGAGATTGAGGAAAGAATTTTTGATTTGAATTCCCCTCTTAGAGTTTCCATTATTTTATTAATTAGAAATTATTACTATAGTTTCAAGGATATACATATATATTTTCCCAATTAAGAATATAGATAGCCATTAATTTTGATTTCTATCAAGAATATTATTTTAACCAATATCCTTTTATTATGGGAGTTAGTCTCCCATTTATTGCTTTCATTATAAAAAACATAACTGAAAAATAATTATAAAATGAAATATCAAAAAAATGGAGGGATTTTATTGGTCTTCCTCTCTAATTAAAATTTCAAATTTTATTAAAAATTTTGCTAATGAATTTTTAGTTTATTAAATATATTTCCTCAAAAAAATTGAATTATCACTTAAATATACATTAATATGACATGAAGTGATATATATAGTGATTGGAACAATTATAAAAAATGATAAGTGTTATAATGACACTCATTATATCCATGGTACATTGGCATCATGAATCAAGTCCTTCATAATTAACAAAATCAATAACAAAAAACATATCATAATATCATAGATATCTATGACATATTTTCAAATTGGCCCATGAAAACCTAAGATTTTCACAAATATTACTCACAAAAAGCAACCTGAACTTGCTAAATGAGTAGTACACATTCTCAAAACTACATGAAATCATTTATAAGATAAATTTTATTATCTATTTTTCATAACAATGATAAATGTTCTTCTTCTTTAAACCTAGAAATGTTACTTTTTTATTCACATATTCTTCCTTTGTTTGTTTTTTCTAATCTATTTATCTAATATGTTTCTTTTCATTAAATTATCATCAATTTAATTATAAAAATCAATATTAAATATATTTTAAATGTTTTCAAATTATTTTTTATGCTATTGGTGTATTTTTTTATTAAAATCATTCATTTTTTATTCTTTCCTTGATCTTCTTATATGGTATGTCTTATTTGAAGCTAAAATATATATTATACACACACATATATTCATATGTGTTATATATATATATTCAAAAATACAAACAGAAACACACATCTATATAGATATATATTTTTTCTCATGGTTTCCATTCCCCATGGGCTCGTTTTGGTTTGTTAAAGTCTCATAGGGCTCCCTTGCCTTCCAAAGGCTAGTAGCCTTTCAACCACAATTTTTTATGATGATGGAATCATTTCTTTAATAATATGATTTTATATCAGATCATCCCTTAAGGGACCTTATTTCCTTGTCTAATAATATCTCATTAATTTAAGAAATGTTCATGAAATCCTTCCCAGTAAGAATATCACAAAAAGTGATTGGATAAAAATATGAATTAAAGAGAAAACTAAAAATGTGAATTAGGTTGTTAGTAATTTTATTGAATTATTTTGTTAAACTATATTATAAATACATATAGGTAGGAACTCCATAATTTTTCACCATCCCTGGAGGATTTTGACTCTTGTAAAAGGATTGGGAGGTGTTATAGTTTTTGGTTCAATCCCATTAATGGATATTCCAATATATATCTGTAAGGAAAATAAAAACTAATTTTCTTCAATGTTGTATAAAATGATATGATACACCTTTTATATTAATGTGACAAGTACCATAGTTATTAAAGATATATATTGATGATTTTTTGATAAGAAATGATATTATCATAATAAAATAAACTTTCCAATATGTTTTTGGAAGGTTGAGAATATATAATGAATCATATACTTTTGTATAAATGTTAAAATTACTTATTTTCTATATTTTAATAACATGTATGGATAGATTCAAGTAAAAACCTATACATGTGATTATTGTTGAGTTTTTTGTAATGTTCAAGGAAATTACTCAAGATGAGTGTTTTTTATATACATTTTTGAATTATTTTGTATATTAACATCTAGTGGGAGTGATTGAGGACCAAATATTGAAGTATTGATATTATGGAAGAAGGAAGAAAGTTATATTCTTGAAAAACCATTCAATGTAATTTTCAAGTCACATATATTATTAATTTAGCTATATAATATTTTTATTTGGATTTTAAGTAAAACATGAGAATATTGAGAAGTATTGGAAGGGGATTGAATGTAATCTTGCTCTAATTAAGTGGAGTCTAGAAATACAATGTTTAGAAGGACTTGTGTGAAATGTGGAAATGACATATGAGTCATCTAGTGACATTGAATATTGAAAATATGAAAATTTATTAAATGGTGTTATAGTCATCTAGAACAAGGTATGAATAATTTTTCATGTGTTGAATAATTCATGTTAAAGCATTATACATGTAATTTTACTCTAGGATGAAAAATTTAAAAGGGTCCAGATATGCATATGAGTCAATCCATACTCAATATAAGTTTTTTTAAAATATTATCATATCTATGTCAGAGTCATATAGGTTCTGTAAAAGTGTTTTTTCACATCCATTTATATTTCATATACACATCCTTGTATGAGTCATTGGAATGTTTATAAGCCACTATAGAGACTCTATTTGAGTTTGTGAAAACCTGGGTACAATTCATTACAAAAGATCAATCTTTTTTTTCTAGGAGAACCTCAAAACTCTATATATGTTATTTTTTTGAATTTATTACTTATTTAGAATATTGGATTTTGAGAAGTTTCTAGAATTTATATTTCGAAGAAATAAAGAATAAAATTATATGATTCCTTGAAGCTACACTTCATGATTAAAACATCATAATTAATAAAGATTAAATTTTATCTATAATAAAATCAAAATAAAAATCCATGAGGTTTTAATAAGATGATTTATCTTCCATAAGATACACATCTACTATGTATTTCATGCATATGTGGATGAATATTTTAAAAAATAAAAAATATAGTCATTCTGGAGATTTAGAAGATGTGATATTCAAAAATTCCATGAGGAATGAAAGTTATTAAAAAAAATCCTATACTACTACTAATTTAGAATAACTACATGTTGATGGAAGAACCTGATGTATCCAAGATCCCATGTGCATTAAAAAAAGAATAGGATGGGGGATATTGAAATATGGTTTTATCAATAATGTCAATTCAAAAGTGTTTATCATTAAAACATCTTCATGTGATATATAATATCATCATATCATAAAAATAAGTTGTTAAAATGGTTTATTTATCCTATTAGACATATAAACAAGTGGACATGAAATATAATGAGGTTGACATAGATTTTACTAAGAGATAGGGGCATTGGAAGTCATATTCAAGGAAATAGTTCAAGATTACCCTTGAATAACTATCTTGAGGCCGTAAAAAGTACTCATATGGAGATGAATCAAATATTTTAGTAAGATAGATTAAATATTCAAGTGACACTATAAAAAACACTTCTGAAGGAAATTGGTGTATTTCCTTAGGAACCAGGAATCACATGATATTTTATATCACACTTTTTTCAAGGGATATATTTTACTTGTACTTGCAATTATTTATATCGGAGAAACCAGGCCTTGGAAATCAAACTGAACCCGGAAAATAGTAGGTTTACAAGGTATAACCTTGTAAATCACATGTGTTACATTCTTTATTTTTTTGTATAAAATGAGTAAGGTTGAGATTATTGAGAAAAAACATAGAGAAACTCAAATATCATCCTTATATTATAACAATATATGTGAAAACAAATCACAAACACAACCCATAAATATAATATTATTATATATTTTGGAACCTAGTAATGAAATATATCAAATTAAATACAAGATAAATCATAATTATTTTCGTATAAATAAATTTAACCTATATTTATTTGTAATTTTTTAACTACGAAGGATAACCTAGGAATTTATAGAAAAAATCAGAAGGGGTGATATGCAATCATAGTAAGGGAGAAAACATTGTAGGGTTGAAATATAAATGTAGATTCTCAATAATAGGAGGGGGTGAGGGTGAATTTTAAGTTTAAAAACTATCTTTTTTAACCTTAAGTAAAACTATGTTTAACAAGGTTAAACAAGGTAAGTTCACAATACATCTTTTAGTTCTACAAACCTGCTAGGTTCCAAAAATGTGGTTCCAGAAATGAAACATAAGGAATGTTTACAAGGAAAAGAGTCTACCTTAAAGCATATAGAATATTACTTATTATAGTTTAATAAAGAACAAGAAAGTATAATAAGGTTATAATTTCTTCCATTATCAAAATAGTGCCAAAATATACATGAAACCAAACAAGATACAAATACAAAATCTTTTAAACAAAAGATTAGGGTATCAAAAAACCTTTGATAAAGGTCCCTGGATTTATACTTTCAAGAAAGTATTTCTTACCCACACTAGGGTAATCTCTCTATAAGTATATTAGAATCTATCTTGTTATCCCCAAAAGCCCTCTAACTTTATGGTTGTCGGAACCTCTATATTCATATCAATAGATGCCCTCAAACTTTGAGGTAGTCGTCACCTCTATCTTATTATCCCCATAATTCCTTGATTGTACACATAAACCATTGGAGTCGCACGAATAAAGCTAAAAAATATGTTCATAATGCAAAAGGAATGAGATTCTCTCTCTAGAAATTACTTCAAATGGATGCAATATCTAAAGTGATCAACTGGTTTTGAGATCATTCAAATGAGATCCTATTTATAGGCACATCACCAATGGTCGACTCCCTCCTCCAATAATCATATTTTTCCTTTAATTTTGGAGGGACCTGTAAACATGACACTCAAATCATAGTTAGTTAGAAATATAATATATGACATCATTTAATAACTATAAAAGAAGTAAGAAAAATAAGGTTTCTTAACCAAATATAATTTTTCAGAGTCTAATGAAAATATAAAGTTCAGAGTCTAACCAAATAATTATTTGGATACAATAAATCATGGATATTTAGTTCCTATTTTTATAAAAAAATATGAACCTAAATTCTATAGATTTTAGAGTTTTAATTCAAATGAATGTTGAGTCTGAATTATGAAAAATTAGGTGTGTGAATTCTGAGAAATTTGAAGTCTGAATTCTGAGTAATTCAGTGTCAAATTTTGAGGAATTTGGAGTCTGAATTTTGAGGAATTCGGAGTTGGAATTATGAGGAATTCAGAGTCCTAATTCTGAGGAATTCAGAGTCTGAATTATGAGGAATTCAGAGTCTGAATTCTATGTAATTTGGAGTCCGAATTCTGAGAAATTTAGTGATTTAATTTCAGAGAATTCAAAACCTGAATTTCACAGAATTCAGAACCTGAATTTCAGAGAATTCAGAGTCTGTATTTTAGAGAATTAGGTGTCTTAATTTCAGAGAATTTGGATTCTAAATTTCAGAGAATCCAGTGTTGTAATTTAATAGAATTCAAAGTCATAATTTCATAGAATTCAGTGTCTGGATTTAGAACCTAAAAACAAACTACTCGATATCTAAGAATTTATAGTTTTCCACAGTTTTATATGTGAAAACATTTTTTATTCTTAAGAATAAAATTAGTTATATTTAGATAAACCATAAAATGGACAATAAAAACAAAGGTAAGGGTAAATTTCTTTGGGGAAGGAAAAATTTTCTTATAAAGATAATTCTTAGAAAAAAATATAATTTTCTTTAAGATATAGTGTTTTTGATTTTCAAAACATACAGGAATGAAAAATTCAAAAGGAAAAATTATTGAATAAAAAATATCCCCCTTTTTGGAATGCATAAACATCATTATGAAAAAGAATATAAGTCTTTAGAGTTTTTATTTATGGACTTGAAAATAAAAATATATCACAATTTTTTTATGAAATATAGTGAATATGAATAACTCCCCCATATGTTTTGAAATCCCTAAGGATCATATTCTTGTTTTCTTTAAATATATTTTTCTTTATCCTAAATAGGAAAATCTTCTTTGATGAAACTCTCCCTTAGATAGAGTCCAATTTACTTAGGGAATTTACTTCTTTACTTAGTATTATTTTTATCAATATTTTCTCGCCTTTTTCTAGAAAGTAATAAAGATAATAGAAAAAAAATATTGTACCTGAAACATTAGTACTATACAACAAAAACACAAAATGAACATCCAAAATTTCATTATTATAGGAAATATTTGTACAAAGAATGAAAAATAAAACAATAGATTGGATTGCTAAAAAATTATCCTTCTTTATTCTTTGGATTTATTTTCTTTATGATGGTTTTCAGCTTCTTTATATCCTTGTGATCCTGTTTCACATGCTTGAGCAGCTGATCATGTTTTTCATTTTTATTCTTTAAGGATTTAATATTTTCTTTTGAAGAATAAAGAATGTCTTCTTGATCCTTCATAACTTTTCTTTATTATCAAAATTTTCTTAAAAATATATTATGAGATCCCTTTATGTCTTCTAATTCATAGCCACTGAATTAAGCTTCCCATTCAGATCTTTGACTTCATGCTTCTAAGTTGTTTGTTCAAGAGTTACCGATTCCTCAAAACTTTTAGTAATATCATTAAACTTCCTATCTTTTGTGTTAAATGAATCCTTCACAATTTCTTGTAAATCATCAATGATTATAATCTCTTCAATTTTATTCCTTTACCACTTAGTGATTTCCATGAATTATCTTATTTGAGCTTCATATCTAATGATTTTTTTTTGAAATTAGCCTCAAGCTTGGAAAACTTATCTAAAATCATGGTAAGTTACTCTGATTTCTAATTAAACAAACACAGAAGTAACTAACACCTTGAGTCAATACAAAGAAACAAGGGAATGGTATCAACCAACTTCTTCATAGATTTAACAACAAAATAATGCCCAAGTGAGGTTGATTCCGAATCAGACTATTTGGTTGGTGAGGATTGTTTTACTATCTCTTTAGTTTTTCCCTTTGATGACCCACCGACATATTTCTTTGCTACAACTTCATTCCAAGGTGTATTAACCAACACATAATTTCTAATATCATATCTCTGAATGATGTATTCTTCTTTGGGTGATTCGTGCTCACTATCTAATAATTGAGAATTATTATCATCCAAAAAAATTTATTTCTCGACACCTGCCACAAGATCCTCTATCTAAAAAAACAGATGGTTGCTACTCTCTTATTCAGATAGTTTATTCACCTCTTTTAAACCCATTTATTCTTTTCCTTGTGTAGCAAGTTTTGAATATTCTTCTTTAGAATTTTGGATTGATTGTTTTTTAGAAGGACACTTCTTCTTATAATATACCTTTAAATGCCTTATTTTGTCGTTAGTATCACCACTTCTATATTCTTCTATTTCCACTTCTTTGACTTTCTCAATTTCTTCTTCTTGTTCTAGTTCTGAAATCACCTTCTTCTTTCTCAGAGTCACGGGAAGTGATTCTTACAAAAATGATTCTTGTACATGAATTTGTTCAGATTATTTCATAGCATCCTTGAGAAGTTATTGAACTATATCAATTTCAGACATATTCTTCTTCTGATTCTTTTTTTTCACCTTATGATCTTCACCAACCTTCAACTTCAAAGATTTTACCTCAGCATGGTCCAAGCCTAAACAAGGCTCCCCTTCTTTATTATTCTTCTTGTCCTATCTCTTAAAAAGAACCACTTCCTTTGGATAAGTCTTTTTCCTATTTGGCACAGATGGTTTGGATTGGGTTTCTGTAGCCACAAGAGGTTTTTTCTCTTCTAGTTCCATCGTGTTCCTTTTCATTCCATACTTCATGAATGTTTCATCTAGTTTTCGTTTCTTTGATAGAGCTTAGATTTCTGATTCAGATAAGTCATAAAATTCTCTAGAATCATTAAATAAGCCAACCTTATTTCTTCTCAGAGTATCATCACTAAGAAACATTACAATGTAATTTCTTGGCTTCAAACTCCATGGGATTTTCAAAATATTCTAGACTAAGAACTATGATTTTGGAAAGAGTTTCTGGATACCTAATGATTTGAGATATGAGAGTTCCATTTTTTATGTTCTTAGTTTTAACCAAGATACACTTGACCAAGTTTACCTTCTTGAGGTTCACCAAATAATCCATATTATAGATGTCACTTTTCATCAGGTTTTTCTTATCCCCTTTTCTTGGAATGATAAAACCTTGAACAGATAATTAAAAAATCTGAATGTTTGTAGGGAGATGAATAATCTTCGGAGTCATCAACACTAAAATACAAAGAAATTATAAAGATTTTTCCTTATCAAAATATCATGCTACATCTTGTAGCTTCTGGTTACAAAACTCTATTTCTCCCTCACACACATTTCCAATCAGATAGGAAGCCTTACTATAGTAAAGGGAGTAGGTATTTAATTAGCTCTTGAAGGAAAATTTTTATCTCTATCCTTCATTATTTAAAATTAATAATTATTATAATTTAATCAATAACTCCAGATAAACTAGATCTTATGCCATCAGTTTATATACAAAAAGTCACTCCTAGCCATTCAGCCTGATATTCTTTGATATAATATAATCATAATTAGTAATGAGTTTCATATAGAATAAATATTCACATTATATCTTCTATTCAGAGATTTCATTTACTAAAAACATTTCTTTCTGAGGAAAAGCTTGCACAGACATTTGAATTCGAGGAAATCGTGATGATTTAGAACAACCTTAATTAGAGGAGCAGTACTTCAGCACGCCAAAGAGTTGAAGATCGATGTGGGACAACCATTAGTGGGGGTCCTTATATAGGTCTTTGGGGTGACGGTTCATGTTCCTTGATGGATCCAATGGTTGGAAAACCTGTTGATCAAATCTGACGATTGAGATGATAGATGATGAAGAAATTTTGTAGGATCTGATCTTTTGAGGGTTTTGGAAAAAAAATATGGATTTAATAAAAATTGAATCTGAATAGTTTTCTATAAAATGAAAATATCAACATGTAAAAATATTATTACCTAAATTTATGAAAGGAAACATACCTTCCAGATTTCTAGGAGAATTATATGTAATGAGGATAATTCATCTTCAATAACTTTAGATTTTGAAAAAAAATCTGGTTAAGAAAATTTAGATTAAGAAAATTTAGATTAAAAAAATATAATAACTACAAAAATTTGGAATATTAAATTATATAGATAACAAGAAATTTTACTCCACCTATGAAAAATATTTTCTTACTGTATGGATATAGGTTTCAACAAGAAGTTAAAATAGAAGATTACATTATTATTATCATTCCTAACTTCTGTTTAATGTATTCAAATATATTGGAGGGTAAATATTTTGTGAAAATATAATCATGTTGATCTTGTGTTAGGATAAATTAAATAATTATATCTCAATTTTGTGTGTGATCCCTATGAAATTGATGTCTAATATCTATGTGTTTTGCATGAGGGTAATGCGCAGGTTTTTTGCTTAAGGTAATGACACTGGTATTATCACACAATATCTGTGATTTGGAAAAACTTATACCATAGTCTGTGAGTGTGTGTTGAGTCCACTACACTTGGGCCCAGTAACTTCCAACTTCTACATATTCATCTTCACTAGTGGAAAGTAATATTAAGTGTTGATTTTTGCATGAATGAGAAACTAATGAATCTCCTAAGAAATCACATGTTCCATATGTAATTTTCATATCCATTCTACATCCACCATAATAATCATCCTAAAATCTTTTTAAAAAAAAATAATTTCTAGATGTATAAAAGAGTCCTAAATCCATGGTTCCCTTTAAATAATGAAAAACTATTTTCACTTATTTTAAATAGGATTCCTTCGTATTAGTTTGATATCTTGCACATAAGTATACTAGAAATATTATGCCTAGATGAATTGTTGTCCAGTATAGTAAACTTCCAATCATACCTCTGAATGATATTTGATCTACTGGTTTCCATTCTTCATCAAGACCAACAGAATTCGAGGTACCAATGGGAGTACTTATACTCTTAGTGTTTTCATATCCATACATTTTAAAAATATCCTTAATATACACATGTTGAGATATATAAGTCCATTCTAGTTTTTGAGAAATTGAAAAACCTAGGAAAAATGTTAACTCACCCATCATACTCATTTCAAACTCAAATTTCATTATATTTTCAAATTAATTAGTTAAATATTGTTAATTTGAACCAAATATAACGTCGTCATCATAAATTTGAACAATAAAATAACTTATCTTATCTTTCTTTATAAATTGGTTTGGATCATCTTATCCCTTAACATAACAATTTTTTAACAAAAATCATGTGAGTCTATCATGATAAGCTTTAAGTGCTAGTTTAAGTCCATATAAAGCTTTAATATGTTTGAAAACATGTTCAAGATGTTTTGTGTCTTCAAAACCTGAAGTTTGTTACACAAAAACATTGTCTTGAACTTGTCTATTAAGGAAATCACATTTAACATCCATTTGAAAAAGATTAAAGTTGAAATTTTTTCTAAAGGCATGTAGAATACAGATAGATTCATGCCTAGATACTGGATCATAGGTTTTTTCATATTCTATTCCTTCTTTTTGATTATAGCGTTTAGAAAATAATATAGCTTTATTTATTACTATGATTTTATTTTCATCAAACTTATTTTTGAAGACCCATTTAACTCTAATAACAGATGTTTCCTTAGGTCTTTCAACCACGGTCTAGAATTTATTCCTTTCAAATTAATTTATATCATCCTGTATGGCTTCAATCCAATCATCATCACCTAAAGATTCATTAGTTATTTTTTGTTCTAATTGAGAAAGGAATGCTAGATATTCAACTTCATTTCTTAAAGAACTTCTAGTCCTTACTGGTTGATTTACACATTCAATGATACAATCCCTGGGATGATTCTTAAGAAACCATTGATTTGGATTTTTTAAAACCAATTCATTAATATATGGTAGGAAATATTCTAGGTTAAATGCTTCAGAAAAATTTTCTTGACCATTTTACTTATTATAAGGATCTTATATCAAGGGTTGATAATCAGTTTTTGAAAACACATATAAGGATGTTGGTTGAGGTTCTTTAGAAACAAAAGGACCAGTTTCATCAAATTTAACACATACTATTTATTCAATAGTAAAGTATTTTTTATTAAAAACTATATAAGCCTCAGATGTTGTGGATTAGCCTAAGAAATTTCCTTCATCATATTTAGGTGAAATTTTTTGTAAATTATCTTTAGTATTCAAAATGAATAATTTTCAATAAAATAATTTGAAATAGGAATGTCTAGGTTTTATTCCATTACATTGTTCGTAAGGGTTTTTTTTTTGAAGAACATTTCTAATCAAAAATCAAATTATAGTATAAAAAACAGTACTTACAGCTTTATCCCAAAAGTTTTTAGATATCGAATATTCACTAAACATTATTATAGTTATTTATTAAAGAATTCTATTTCTTCTATAAATAATACCATTTTTTGAGTAGTTCTTCATGGTGAGAAGTTAAGAGTAATGCCCTTTTAACTACAAAAAGTTTCAAAATAAAAATTTTGATATTATCATCCATGATCACTATGAATAGTTATCAATGGAAGGTTTTTCTCATTTTTTACTTGGCCTCTAACAATTTTCAAATAAGAAAAACCTTCAGATTTGTTTTCCAAAAAATAGGCCAATGTAAATTTAGTGTAATCATCAACAAAGACAATGACATAAAATTTTACTCCAATTATACTAGTTTGTATTGGACCAAAAATGTCCATATGTACATATTATAATGCATCAGTAATGGAGACTTCACTGATTGATTTAAAACATGATTTATGTTTCTTTCCATATTAAAAAGGATCAAAAAAATTGAAGAATCATACATAAACTCTAGAGGATCCTTAAAAAGTCATTTCATAGAGAGTTTACATAGGTTCCTAAGGATAAAATATCTCTACCTTCAATGTTATAACCAAGATTGATCTTTCATTACACTAAGGCATGGTAGATCTTGACTCCTAAGGTCTTTTATGTTTAGTGTGTATACATTCTCTTGTCTATGGGAAGAAAGAATAAACTCTTCCTTGGAATTGTGTACATAACACTTATTATTCTTAAAATTCACAAGGTAACCTTTTACCCATAATTGACTTATGATAATGATGTTGTGTTTAAGACCCTTAAAAAAAACATTTGAAAGTAATATTTTTCCACAAATAAAAATGTTACATGTAATAATAGTTTCACCATGAGAATTATCTCTGAATGATTATTTTCCACCTTTTTTATTCATAATATTTTAAAATATTTTTTTTGTTACCATTAATATTCCCGGAACATACATTATCCATGTAACATGTATTGCTAATGGTAAATTCTATATTTTTCTAAAAATAAGAGTATTAGACTTTTAGAATCCAAAATTTCTTAGATTCAGAAATTTCAGAAAGCAAGATTTTAGGAATCCACATTTTGGTGAAAAAATAATCTTTATGAAAACCCAAAGAATATGTTTTATTTAAAGAATAATTTTTTCATAATATCCACCAAACTGATATTTAATGCAGAATAGACAACTTTGAGGAACAAAATAGTTATTATTGAAAACTACTTTACAATGAGTATAACCAAATCCATAACTATTCCTTAGAGGTAAAATTTTGGAATAAATCTTGTAAAATCGTTCCTTATTAGAGGTATTTATTGACAAAAACTTACTAAAGGAAAATATTTCTGACTTTAGTTTAATAAAAAAAATTATCCTCAATAACATTTGTTTTAGAACTAGAGTTTGTCTCTAAAATATTTTTTTTAGAAACTACATTTTCAAGATCCTTATAAATTTTATCTCTCTCAGAATTAACATCCAAAAGGTTTTTGGAAATAATTTTAAAATAAATCAATTTCCTATCAAGATCTTTAGAAAGAGATGATACAACTTTAGTTAAAATAGAAATTCTTGAATTTTCTTTATGAAGGTTTTTCTTGAGTTTAGAATTTTCATTCTCAAAAATTTTATCAAACCTAGATACTTATTCATAAGTAGGTAAAATATTATCTCCATGAAAAGAATATTTTTCATTTGAAGACATATAGTATTTATCATTAGTATAATTTTCATTCAAGGACACATTTGTGGTAGATTCAGAATTATGTACCTTTGTTATTAGAAAAGGATTTTTAATGGGTTGTATGGATAGTAGACCAAGATTCTTTTGATCAAAAGATTCATACTATGAGGATTCTTCAAGATAGATATCACTACTGAAACTCCTGGTGTCATTGGATTTCAAAACATTCTTCTATTTATCCTTGTGATACTTCTTTATTATCCACTCATAATGCTTTTCCTTTCAATCCTTTTTCTTAAGCATAAGAAAATTTGTCCTGATATGCCCCGATCTTTTTCATTCATAACAAGTGACATCCAAGTCTTTATTTTATTGTATTTATTTCTTTATATATATATATATATACTAAAAGCCTTTATTTATAACTATCTTGTTCATCGTTTTAGAAATACTAGATAGTTCATTCTCACTATGTTCACTTTTACTAGATTTAAATAAACTAATGACTATATTAAACTTAGATATTGTAACCCTTTAAGAGTATTGAATTTAGTATTAGTAAAGCCTATACTTACATTGAAGTTTTTCTTCTTATTCATATCAGAATATATTTTATTTTTTGTCTCATGTTGATGAAGAGTTCAAAAAATCAAATCAAGTGTAATTTGAGATACTTTCCTACTTTTATTAATAGATGTTCTATTGGATTACCACTCATTAGGCATGATATCTATAATCTTGTCCACTAGTGCCTCATTGTCTAAACCTTTCTCACCAATTGACTGTAAAATGTTAACAATTGTCATAAACATTTATTGTACCTTGCTTAGTGGCCCTCTATAAGGAAATAGAAATCCAGGATATTCTACTCTAAACATAGATCTTCTAGTTTCTATAATTATGGATGTACCAAAATGAGTAACCTCAAATTTCTTCTTGATACATTTAGTATATTCATAGGATGAAATATGACTATATATATTCTTAGTCATGGTACACAATAAATTATTGCGTACCTTGTATTTTAGTTGATATTTTGACTTTTCTTGTTTTGTGAATGTTATGACTTCCTTATCAAGAATCTTGTAATCTCATGTAAGAATAAAAAAACCTTCCACTCTAGTATTAATAAAAAAATCCTTCATAAGATCTCTCCAATATTCATTTTCATTCCCATCAAATATATGTGTTCTGGTAGGATATAGATTGTCAATCGAACCAAAATTCATTCCAAACATCTTAAAAAATATTTCCATAGAAATATGTAAGTAGTAATGATTTTTAAACATGGATAAAAATTCTTAAGAAAGGAAAATATTTAGAACAACGAAATATTGAGAATGAAAACTTATATGTGTATATATGTATTTCAGAGACCTACTCTAATACCAATTGTAGGATAAAAATGTGAATGAAGAAGCTCAATTACAAGACGGAGTGAATTGTATGTTGAAAACATTCGTTTCTAACCATAAGGAAAACTATGTTTAACAAGGATAAATATGGTAAATTCACAAAACCACATTTAGTTCTACAAACATGCTAGGGTATGGAAATGTGGTTCTAGAAATGAAACATAAGGAATGTTTACAAGGAAAATATTCTACCTTAAAGCATATAGAATCATAATTATCAGAGTATACTAAAGAAGAATAAAGTATAACAAGGTTATACTTTCTTCATTTATCAAAATATTGCGGAAATAAACGTGAAACAAAACAAGAAACTAGTATGAAATCTTTTAACCCAAAGTGTAGGGTGTCCAACAACCTTGGATAAAGGTCCTATGATTTATACATTCAAGAAAGTCTGTCCTACCCACACTAGTGTAAGCCCTCAATAGGAATATCATAATCAGTATTGCTATCCCTGAAAGCCCTAAAACCTTAAGGTTGTCGGAATCTCTATCTTCCTATACACAGAAGACCTTGAACTTTAAGGCAGTTTACACCTCTATCTTCCAATCACCAGAAGTCCTTTATTGTACACAGCAACAATCGGTGTCGTATGAAGTAAGCTGAACAAGATGTTCAGTATGCATAAGACATGACATTATCTATCTCTAGAAATCACTTCAGAAGCATGAAATCTCTAGAGTGATCAAAATTTTTTGAGCTCCTTCAATTTATCTCATATTTATAGGCACTTCTCCAACAGTCACCTCCCTCATCGAATTGTCATATTTTTAATTTAATTTTGATGGGCCTGTACATGTGTCACTGAAACAATTGTTAGTTAGAAACAAAATATACAACATCATTTCATAATTATAATAGGTTTATGAAAAATAATTTCTATTAACCAAATATAATTTGTTGGAGTCTAAGGAAAAATATCGTTAGGAGTCTAAAAAAATAATTATTTGGGGACTTTAAAATCATGGATATTCAAGTTTTGTTTTCCAATGATTTTGGAATCTGAATTCTATAGATTTCGGAGTATAAATTAAATGGAATTTGGGGTCGGAATTCCTCAGAATTTAGAGTCATAATTTTGAGAAATTTAGAGTCTAAATTCTGATGAATTCGGAGTATGAATTCGGAGGAATTAAGAATCCGAAATTTATATAATTTGGAACTTGATTTTTAGAGAATTCGGAACATGAATTTCAGAGAATCCGGGGTCTGTGTTTCAGAGAATTTGGAGTCTGAATTTCAGAGAATTTGGAGTCTGAATTTCAAAAAATCCAGAGTCCGAATTTCATAAAATTTCTAGTCTGAATTTTAGATAATTCAGATTCTGAATTCAGAACCTGAAAACATAACACTCGATATCTAAGGATTTATAGGTTTTTGAGGTTTTATATGTGAAACCAATTTTTTTTACTTACGAATAAAATTAGTTATATTTATAGAAACTATAAAATTAACAATGAAAAAAAGGTAAGGATAAATTTCCTAGTGGATGTAAATTTTTCCTTATTTAGACAATTCTTAGGAAAAATATAATTTTCCTTAATAAAGAGTGTTTTTTATTTTAAAAACATATAAGAATGGAAAAGTCATAAGGATACCTTATTGAATCAAAAATCATAATAGTTAAATATAATTTAATATATAAGATACATATCATGGTATTCTAAAGAGGAGGATAAAATATCAGAAAATGGAAGTATTATATGAGAAAAATAATTTCAAATGATCATGGAATCATAATAATGTAGAAACTATATAAAACCATGACATCATAATTATAATTCAAGGATCTTGTTGAAGAATTTATAACATAGTGTTCTAGGACAACTTCTAACACACTATACATGGTATCTAATGATTTTAAAACATTACCTGATACATTTTAGTGTTATATAATTTTAGGATCACCAATTAAATCATACTATATACATGAATATTTTCACCACATAAATAATTCATACATAAAGGTTAATTAAAAAATTCCCCTGATAAAGAAATGTGTTATATAATATTTCTCCTAAGCATAATATAATTATGCTTCATAAAGATTATTGTGATCATGAATTTAGTATTTTGAAAATGAATAATTAAAATAAGAATAATGGGTATTGAGTATTAATTCCCTGTGAATAATAATTCATATAAAAGTGTGTAAAAGTATGTATATAAACAAAATAGTTAAAGGCTATTTTAAAAAATTGTTAGATAACTATTAAGGAAAGTGAGAACATAATATTATCCATTAAACTAGATATTAACAAGAATTTTTTTCTCTAAAATAGTAAATATATTCATATATCATATAACGGATTAAACTTATAAAAGTATTACATTTAAATTGGAGTAATGGATAGATATGTTCCCTTGAATCAGGTTTTCTTAAGAGAGTGAAATGAAAATTGAAATTAAAATAATATATAACCCTAGTAATAAAGTTAATGTAAAATAGGAATATATATAATCGAAATAAGTTACAAATATATAATAATGTTATTAGAATAATATATAATTAATGTGAGGAAAATAAAGATAAATCATAACCCAAAAGTAATGAGGGTGGTTTGGCGGTACCCTTAACATAGGTCGCAAAATTCTCGGTACACGAATCTATCCCCATGAATAATAAAATTAAGGCAATTAAATACTTTATTCAGAAAATTATTAATATATATTCAATTTTAAATTTAAATTTACTATCAAAATGCATTCATGTATTTTATATTATTTTATAAGATTGACTACTTTTGGGTGTTTGGTTAATTGTCAATAAAACTTATTTTTTAAGTTGATCATGGTAAAGGTTTTTCCAAATAGTTTCATAATCAACATAATTTTGTATTTATTTATCATTTAATATTCTAGTAGAACAATGGTTATACTTTTTAATATATTTCCAAAATATATTCAAATACTAAAAAATTTCCCGACATTGTCTTTTTATCTATTTAAATCTACTGTGACTATATATTTAGAAATATCAGTAATATAATTCCAATTATACCTTTATAAATAATTATTAATGTTATAAATTTTATATTTATTACTAAATTTCATCCTCAAAATCCTCAATTTAAGTGGGTGAGGAAAAATAGAACACACTATATAGGAAATTAGTGAACTAACGACAACAAAAGCAACGTTTTAATTATATAATTGATAGGTGGAAGGAAGATAATGGTTATATCATATAAATAATAACATTTAAGTATAATAATTATTCACATGCCATTATATTAGAATGGTTTTTATATATTTATATTAAATATAATAAAAAACATAAATACCTTAGTAATGATAATTACCACTTACTTGGATATCCTCCTTTACACTACTCCACAGGCCTTTATAGATTAGTCTACGAAAGAGACCAAACCCTTTAGGATGTGATATCTAATATTGGGGATTCCATTGTAAAAATTTTAGTGGCCATAAAAAGATTAAATTTAGGTTATATGATAAGTTGTGTGGGTGGCCTTTATAAGAGGGGAGATGGGTGTTTTAGGGTCAAAATATTGATTATTTTATCATTTAGGACACACAATTTATTATGATGAAACTAATTGGATTATTTTCAAAAATAAGTTGTAATTTAAATTAGAATCATTGTAAAACCAAATTTAATATTTCAACCACTCAATAAAATTCCATGAACCAAATAAAAATTTTTATTAGAATAAAATCAAATTCATATCCCAAAAATTTAAATATAGGTTTTCAAATACAAAATATTATTTTTAAATTCATAATTATACTCTTCAAATCCATTTTAAGATACAGATCATATTTTAAAAAAATATTCTATATTTATATATTGATGATTTCATAATGGTTATCATATTTTGAAAAATCATATTTTTATATTCACCCAAAAAATAAACTTTTTCAAGAAAAAAAATTCACCATAAGATAATTTTATTGTGATAATTCAAACAATTACACCCACTTTATTAAAATAATTATACAATTCTAATAAATTTAATTCAAAATTAATATACTGTTTATTGAAAAATAATAATTTATATGATATGATCAAATTTTTTACCATTGTGAAAATATTTCAGATTTCTTAAAATTATATGATCAAATAAATATTTTTTTGATAAAACCAATTTTTGAAAATAAATTTTACTTCTAAATAATAAAATTTTATTTTAATCAAAATAAATCTTATATGTTTAAAAAAAAGTACATGTATTCTTACATTGGTCCAACCATTTGTTTCATCATATTTAACACTTCTATATAATTTAAGTCTCTTTTATTTTTATTTATTAAGATACCCAAATATTATTTTACAATTCCTTCCAAAAAAATCCATATTTCACCCATAGATAATGTTGCTCTACTAAATCCAAATATGTAATCAAATTAGTCTACACATTAAAATATACAGTTTTAGAGTAAACACCATTTTGTTTCTTAAATAATTTAAACATTATTAATAAATATACCCTAGATATGTAACCCCTTATCACACCATCATATGATCTTAGCGGGAGGTCTGCAATTGTGGTACCTTCATGGGATGGTTCATCCCAAATTGATCTTGTGGTGATTTACACTTACTTGATGTTCTCTCAAAAGAGATACAACTAAAACCATAATTTTTGATGTTATACTTGTGCTAGGTCAAGAGTAAACCCTAGTGATGCAACCTCCCTCAAATAAAGGAGCTTTTTACGATATATTCTTACAAGTTGAGGCCAAGTTTCCTCACTTGTACATAAATTATCTCTCATTATTCCCCTTAATATGCATTAATTCTGATAGTTAGTTTATAATGTCTACATTTCCAATGTTAAAAATTCACAATTGTAATAATTACTGTAACTATAAATTCATTCAAATACTTCCACCAAATAATCCTTATTATTTTTAGTTCAATTAATATGTTGATTATTTTTCTTGTATTTGTTTTATTTTCAATTATTATTATTAAATATATGATGTTTATTTTGGAATATAAAGCAGGATTCATTTTCATTGATCTAATATTATTTATTTTTATCAATAGTCTATTTTTATTCATATCATTTTTAGTGATTCATTAACTTTGACATTTTCTTTATAAAACATGTTTAGTCATTACTATGGTATTATCATCTATTATATTATTTATGTTCGATTTTATAAATTGACTTAATAATGTGTTTTTATTTTTAATATATTAGGTGTATGTATTCATACAACAATATATTCATATTTTTGACACACACGTTTATTTATCATGAAAATAATATATAAAAGGCTGGGTCATTAAATTCTTCCACATTTAAATAAATTGGGTCTTTTAAATTTTCTATATCACTCACTATATTAACATATTTGACACACATGTTTGTTATTTTTTGAATAAATTATAATTAAAATTATTTTAAAATATACGGATATTAATCATATGAGAAGATAGTCTAAAAAGTTTTAATGAATTTATTACATTTTTTATTGACTATGAATGAACGCCATCAAAAATTATTTGAGTGTGTATAAATTTTTATTATTCAAATATAATTTTTAAATTATAATATAATAAAAGTTTAACTATGATAAAATTTATTGGAGTTGTAAATATTTGACCAAACTTGTTGAATAAGTAAATATATCTAAACAATGGGATGAAAAAACATGTTATAAATCATCGGATACAAAAAAATTGAATTTCATAATGTTTATCATATTGATGAATTATTATGTCTATTAAAGGTGGTATTATATATTTTCTAAAAAAATTATAAATTAATTACTTTTTAAGAGATTTCGTCATGTAATGGTTGTATGAAATATAATACACAGTCAGCAGAACTAAAACAATATAACCTGAAAGAGAGAAATTGACAGAGTGATGTAAATTTCATAAATATTATTTCTTTGTTAAAGTAAATTATTCTAGATAATAAGGAACTTCCTTTCTTAGAATACAAAGCTAAACAAATCTAATGATCTATGGGTATGAGAAATAATAGAAATACATGCATATCCAAACTATGAAAACCCTTATTTTTTTACACCTTATTTCAGGATATATTTCATAAGGATACCCTTAATAAAATAACATAAGGTCTTTAGGCCTAGTGGTTTTGATAAATTAGGCACATTGCATAGTAGCATGAAAATACTTACCAAATTCTTAAAAAACATTGTAACATGACCTTATTTTCCTTTTATCTTCTAAAATTGTATGAGATAACCTAAGTATGTACATAAGAAAGGGGTGATATTTAAATTACATTAAAGGAATAAAAAATAATAGCATAATTTAAAGTATTATATTTGAGATTATAGTGATATAAATATTACCAAATAGGAGTGGGAATTGTAATCATGATCAATGTTTCAAGATATAAAATGATAGCATAAAAGAAACATGGGAATGTGAAAAAACATAAAACATGATGTCATTAACATAATTAAAGGTTAATCAATAAGAAAACATAAATTTGATTCTCATAATAAGCGTTTTTACATCATATATGGAATCACATGATATTGAAACATCTCACAATGCATTGGAGGGTTCTATAATCTAGGTCCCACTCGTCACTTTCATATCATGTACATATATAAGTGTTCCACATTGATCATAAAAATAAGGATGTATATCAAAAAACATGGGCCCATTATTAATTTTTTGTGTTACATTAATGTAAATACACAATCAATTAAGTATATTTACAATAAGTTGAATATACTTGAGTAGAAATGGATGTGGGTATTCACTAAACAAATTTTTTCCCTAGAAAATTGTTGGATAATTTTGGAAATAGAAAGGGTGTACATAAAGATATATAATGATATGAATGATTGATAAAGGTTTATATCATTAATTTTGTAACATATGGATAGTATGGTGGTTGTATAAAAACATATCACAAATTAGAGAATTGGAAATTTAAGAGCATGGCATAAATAATGTTCTTGAATAAAGAAGAAAATGATAGGATCCATTACCTTTAGAGGGTGACTCTTAAAGCTTGGGAGTAGAATATTAAGAGAATAAAGAAACATGAAAAGGCTCTAGTAAAGAAAGGGATGATTAATTTCATAATATAAGGGATTTCAGTGAAGAGTAATGGGATCCTGGGTGGGTTTGTATAGAAAAGAGAGGAGAGTACTTTATAAATTTCCAAACTGAGGTTTTGAACTTAATATGATAATTTAATAAAAACAAAAAACATTAACTAGTTTATTCCCATGGATTTTTATAGAGATGAGTGGATTTAATTATTTTATAAGTATATGTAAAAAAGGCATTAAAATAATACTCTTGGTAATGTAGAAGTGGGCCATGTTTATAAAGAGTTGATTTTAAAACTGTAAAATATGATATAGGTTTTGGGGGATTCATTAAAGGTATTATAAGATTAATCAAATAACTTAAATAAAACTTATTTTAAAGGGAAAATATATATTTTTTTATTGATAATTTTTATGTCATATATTACATCATTTTTGGTTCATTATGATGTCATAATAACTATCATATATTTAGAGAGTATTTAATTTTTACCTGAGAATTCGAATGCAAAACAAATTGTGAAAAAATAACATTGGATAATTTTGAAATTAAGATTTCAAAAACAATATTTATTTTATCAAAATAATTCTCTAAATATGTGAATTAAATATTTTAAATAAAAAAATTTTAATTAAAAAATAATTCTCTTTTTACAATAAGAGTTTTCTAACCCTTAAAAAAATATTTTTAACTTCAAAAATTTATATTATAAGTTATATTTAATTAATATAATTTGTTAATAATACTTTTTAAAAAATAATTTATATAAATTTTCTTAAATTTATTAGAAAGGTTATCTTTATTGAAACAATATATTTCCCAAAAATATAATTTGTATTTCATCATATCAAAAACTAATTTTTATCAATTTTATTATTTAATAATTTAAAAATATAATATTAAAAATGGATAAAAATAAGCATTGTTTTATTAAAAAAATATAAAAATTTATAACATTATGGTCTAGATACATATACATTTATTATACTAGTGAACGCCCTAAGGGTAAGGTGTACGATGGGGAGATTTTCCTAGGGTGTTTTGGAATATATGGTTTTGTTTGTGATCTGAATAAAATTGAACTTATCCTATAAATGGTTTAAATAATTATTTAATTATTGAATCTCATTTTGTTCTTGGACTTTGGAAAATCCCACTGATCTATCTCCCTTAGAAGCTCTGATAAATGGGCTTCATTCGCAAAGATCCTATTGGTTGAGGTCATCTCTTCTTCCAAATATTCCAAATAGAATTTATCATAATTTTTATTATACTAATATTAATGTTCACTAGTAAATGTATATATTTTCAATTATTCTAATCCTTAATAGTCTTATAAATCCAAACAATAATAAATTTCCAAAATATCCAAAGTAGCACATTTTTTTTCCATAACTTGATTACATGAAATGAAATTTATTCATTCAAAAAGGTAATTTCATTTAAAAATTATTGGGCCATTACATTCCTACCCCCTCAAAAATTTTATCCTCAAAATTTTCATTTCAGACACTAAAATTGATGAGGGTACTTTTATTTCATTTCCTACTATGATTCCCTTGTTACTTCCTCGAACTTTTTGTTCTGCCAAAATACTTTGACCAGGTGTGTTGTCTTGTTTCATATAATGTTTTATCTACAATCTATGATCCTCACTCACTACTCATATTAGTAATGATCATTCTATAATGGTACCACATATATATTCATCACATTTGATAGTAATTCTATATAATTTCTAAATATATATATAAGAAACACACCACGTACTTGATATAGGATTGGTGGGAGTGTAGTTAATAGGACACCACATTAATTTGATCAGGGATCTCATAGGGGCCAATATATCTAGGAATAATGTTTCCCATTTTCCCCAGCCTCTTTAATTTTTTCCATGGTGATATTTGAAGCAACACTTTATATTATATCTCAATCTCCTGGTCTCATTGGGGATGTTATATATAGCTTTTCCACTAAATTTGTGCATATTTCATATTTCACTAAACAGTATGAATCTTTGATGTAATATATTGGATAAGATTATTTCCCATCATCTTCCTCTCTCTAACATTATCCGAACATGTCATATCCTAATACCATTTCACATTCAATGCTTCTTAAGTATAAATTTTAACAATATACTGGAAACTATTGTTATAAAAGAACTCAAATAGTGGAAATAGTTGGTCCCAACATCATTAAAAATCCATTAAAAAAGATCTCAACATATTCTATTGGGTTTGAATGGTTCATTCAAAAAAAATATAACTATAGAGGTGATAAGAAGTGTTGAAGATCAGTTCTATATCCAATTATTAATGAAGGATTCTCTAAAACCTCATGTTAAACCATAGATCATGATCAGATATAATAGAGAGTGGAACTCCATGTATTCTTAACAAATCCCTTATATATATCATGTATATTTTTTCAATGGATAAATTGTACTTGATATCAATGAAATGTGATGACTTGATTAGGTGATCAACTACTACCTAGACTGAATTAGTTCTTTTAGGGATTCTGGGGAATCCATCAATAAAATCCATTTTTAACTTTTCCCATTTCAATACTATCACAAGAAATGTTTTAATTATTCTTATAGCCTTCTATAATTCATCCTTTACTTGTTATCATACCAATAATAATGACACAAACTCCACGATCTCTCACTTCATGTTATAACACCCTAATTTTAGCTTCAAATCTATGTTCATGTTAGTGATTCTTGAAAAAATATAGAATTATGAGTTATGTGCCTTATCCAGAAGTTCCCGCTTTAGTTCTGGTTTTTATAGGAAACATATATGGGTCCCAAGACTTATAAATCAAGCTTTTAAAAATTTCAACTCCATAATATTCACTACCATATTTTCTTATAAAATCATCATCTTTATAGTTATCCCTGATCTTATCAAGAATATATGGTTAATAGGTTATTTGAGAAAGGATGAATTAAGATCCATTTATTATTCCCATGTAAATCCTTTTAATTTTTAAGAATTTTGGATCCATTTGAATCCTCATTGTTGATATGGTTGAAAGATAATTTCTACTCAAATCATCTGTCAAATTTTTTCTACCCAATATGTAGATTGATTAAAAAATCATGATCACCTCTAACAACCTTCCTTGAAACATATTGATAACAATTTTTGAATAAATAATTTAGTATTTTATGATCCATATATTTGTCTCACTTTTCCCTAAAGATATAATTTCACCAAATCTTTACCGTGATTATATCTACTACAAAATCTAGATCATGGGTTGGGTATTTCTGATCATGGATCATTAATTGGTGGGAGGAATAGGCCATCACTGAGTTATATTTCATGAGTCACAACTAAATACCTTTTTGTATTCATCACTATTTATAACAAATCTTTCCCAAATGGTGGTATATTTTATAACATGTGCAGTGCTTAGCCTCTTATTCAATTTTTAAAAGATATATTTTCATTCCTCGGTCAAGAAAAATCCATCTTCTTTCTATGTAATATTGGTTAGTGGGAATGAAAATCATGATAATTTTCTCTTGATTCAATTATATTACCCAACTAATCCAAGGAAAATATAGATTTCCATCACAAATATTTGAATGGGAAATACTTTGAATGCATTTTTTAAGGATCCATTGATATCCCTTTAGTGTTGACAATATTCCCCAAGAAGGTTACGTTCTCCAACCAAAACACAAATTTACTACACATTTTATGTTACTTTTCCTTTAGAAAGATATTCAGTATAGAATTCAAATTATACTCATTTTCATAATTTCTTTTTTATTAGATAATAATATCATTTATAAATACTATAATTTTTAGGTAATCCTTAAGGAATCTATTCATTAACTCTAGTAACATTTCAAGAGAATTAGTGAGTCCAAATGGAATTAATATGAACTAATAGATCCCATATCTTGTATAAAAATCTATTTTTTGGGATATCCTACTTATTCACCTTTAGGTACATGAGATAATAACTATCAAAATCAATTAAACATCATTAAATAAAAACTATGAAGCATGCAGTTATTTTCATTAGATATTTGAAAAATGTTTGGGATAACTTTGGGACATACAATAGAAAGTGGTGATATATGAAGACAAGTAAGGGAATAAAAAGTAGAATAATATAAATCATTACATTTTATCCAATAGTAATTTCATGAAAATATAATAGGGGAGATAATCATAATATTTAACAGTGGGGTGGGATATAACATGATAGAATAAAGGCAACATGGTATTGTGGCAACAACCTAAAAGATGACATCATAAACATAAGTTTGGGATAACCACTAAGAAAAAAATAACATATTATTCTTATGATAATGTATCATGAAGCATACATGGAATCTCAATAGGTTAAAACATTTCCGAATTCATTGGATGGATATATAATTTTGTACCAACCCGTAACTTTCATATTGTGTACATGCATAATCATGCAACAAATATCATACTAAATAAGGATATATTTCATAAATTTTAACCCCACTATTTAGAATTTTAGGTTACATACATGTAAATACAAAATAAAATAAAAATATATACAACTTGTTAAATACCCTTGAGTGAAAATGTAGATGGTAATTCACAACACAAATGTTTGGCATGGAAAATCACATGATATTTTCAGCAGCATAATGGATGTATATAAATATTTATAAAAGAGGTGAATGAGAGATAAATTGATATATTGTTACATTTTAATCATAAGTAAATAAAGTTTTGTGTATAAAAATCATATCCCAACTTTAAAAATTGTTAGTCAAAAGGAATGACATAAAGAAGTTTCTAGAATAAAAGGGAAACATAAACTATCCCATACCCTGATAAGGTACTTCTTAAAGCTCGAGATGATCTTATAAAAACCTTGTGATAATATTAAAAGGGATATAGGGAAGTAAGGTAAGATTAATTACATTATACAGGGTTTGTAGTTAATATTAATGTGATTTGGGAGGGTTTATATATAAATCGAATTGAGAGTTCTTTATTAATTTCCAATCATTGGTTTTGGACTCCATATGATAAAGTAATCCTAACCACAATCCATAACATTGTTTTTTCCATAGTTTCTAAAAAATTAGAGATTTTTATTATTATTTTATAATTATAATAACCAAACACATTAATGTAATACACTTGGATATGTGGAAGTGAGTATTGTTTATAAAGAAATTATTTAAAAAACATATAATAATATTAGTTTTGGAGGATTCATTAAGTGTTCATAAAAATAATAAAATAACATAAAATAAAATGATTTTAATGGAGAATTATATATTTGTTCATGGATACCTTTTATGTCATACAATAGATAACTTTTGTTTCATTATAATGTCATAAGAAAAACATTATATTTATACAGTATTTATTTTTTACTCGAAAATTGGAATACCTTATAAAATTATGAAAAATTAATGATGGATATTTTATGCATTATAATTTCAAAAATAATTTTACTTTTATAAAAATAAATATCTATATATTATAATTTACACATTAAAATAAAAATACCCATTTAATGAAAAAATGGTTTTTTTATCAATAATAATTTTCACACCCCTATATTTCTTTTGGCTTCCTAAATTAATAAAATAATACATATTTAATAAATTTTATTTAAAAATTATATATTTTTGAAATATAATTTATTTCAAAAATTCTTGATTTCATTAAAATAGTGTCTTTATTAGAAATATATATTTCCAAAATAAATTATTTTTCATTATATCAAAATCTAAATTTTATCAAACCGATTATTTAATTATATTAAAAGGTAATACTAAAAACCAATAAATATAACAATTTTTATTAAAAATGAAATATTCAAATTCATAATATTAGGTTCTAGATACACAACCCTTCATTACCCCAGTGAATTCCCTAAGGGTAATGTGGGTGATGGTGATAGTTTAATGGGGTGGTTCACCATACATGGTTTGGGTTGTGATCCTGATGATCTTGAAATTCTCCCATAAACAATTTCAATCATGATTTAGTTTTTTGAATCTCATATTGGTATTGGTCAAGTCCAAATCATAGTGATATTATCTACCTCAAAGATCTAATAAAATTGTGTCATATGGTTGAATCCAACATGTCGAGGTCATCACTTATTTAATTTATACTAATTAAATTTTATCATAAACCTTAATATACAAACCATAATGGTCACTATTAAATCACTATATTTTCAATGTCTATGATTCATAATGTTATTTTAATTACAACATGCTATAACTACCCAAAATAACGAAATTAGTTCATTTTTTATATAACTTTAATAGATGATATGGAAATTATTAATTCAAAAATAGAATTTCATTTTTAAAATTCTAGGTCACTACACTAAAAAAACTTCCATTTAAAAAAATCATGAGTATCTATAAAAATTTATAGGCTTTGTGTATATTGATATAATAAATATTAATCAAGTTTTTCAAAAGGACAAGTTTTCTATATAAATGTTATATTTTAGTTTAAATGTGAATTACATCCTCAAAATAAAGAAAAATATATTTTATTTCCATCAAACTATAGTAAAAAATCATTGATTCATTTTTAACATGTTGTAATTTACTCCCAGTGATTATAATGTGTGGTGCATTTGGTATTATTGAAAGAGTGTGTTTTCAATTTAAAAGTGATGATTTTGATCAAAACATGTGTCACATGCCCAAAAATTGAGAAAACAAACTTTAATTAGAATTAATGTATAGACAAATTATTAGTGACTCATGTGTGACCCACAATAGTGAAGAACAAATAATCCTACTATGAAATGTGTTCATAATAAGAAAAAGAGGATTTTACCGTTATAAGATTTAATTAAGTGTAAAATATGTGTAACATGATCAAATGTAATAAAAAATATTGGATTATCATGAAAATCTATTATATTGATTTTTGATTCATTTTTTGACATATATGAATGAATCACCATTATTATTACAAATTGTGTGGTTGATATCACTGAAAGTGTATATTTTAAATTTTAAAGTGTAGTTTCAGTTCAAAATATATATCAAAAAATCAAACTAATAAAATTATCATCAATTTTAATTCAACTCTAGAAAAATTATATATAATCCATTTGTGAATGTAGGAATAAACTACCTATTATTTTGAATCTCAGTGTGGTTAAAATGACCTAAAGATTTTTTTCTATTATAATTGTTAAATAAGATCAAAATAATTTTCAAATACTCTAAAGTAATAAATTAGTTCATATTTTTTAAATTATAGGTCAAATTTCAATGACTCGTTTTTCTCTTGAATGAATTAACTTCATGTCATTCCTTGATGTGGTATAGTCAAAATGACTAAAAGTGTTTATTTTTTTTATTGAAATGATATATTTTTTTCAAAATGTGTGTGAAAAGATCACAAATTATTAAATTATATCGGATTATCATGAAACTCCAAGGAAATTATTTTTTATTTATTTGTAACCTATAAAAATAGAGCGAAAATCATTCAGGTCTGTGGTGTGTAAAATATGACTGAAAGTGTTTGTTTTCCATTTAAAAGATACATTCCAATTAAAAATGTTTTTATTATTCTCCAAGAATGAGAAATTTTTTTAATATTTTTCTGAAAGTATAAAAATAATCATTGATTAATTTTTTACCTGTAAGAATAAACGACACATCATTAGGAAACATAGTATGATTCTAATGTCAATAACTATATTATTTTCAATATAAATCCTAAAAAAGTTCTAATAATTTATCCCATGGTCAAAAAAGAATAAAATATATTTGTTTTTTCATGAAAATTTAATTCAATTAACATTGATTCATTTATGAAATATAAGAATAAACAAAATATAATTATATTATGTGATTTGGTCAGTTTGGTAGAAAGTATGTTTTATCAACTTGAAAACAATAATTTAGTTTAAAATGTGTGTCACATTCTCAAAAACCAAAATATTATCTCAGGTTATCATGAAACACTAAAAAATATATATATTATTATGTTTTATATATAGGAATGAACCACACATCATTTAATTATATAGAGTGATCGACATGACCTAAAAAAATTATATTTTAATACTTAAAAAATTAAAATTTTCATATCACAAAATAAAAAGCAATAAAATCCACTTGAATTATTGTGTTATACTAGTAAAATGATCATTAACTCTTTTTTAACAAGTAGGAATAAAAAATAACTCATTCTAACTATGATATGTGCTAGGGTAAAAATTACATCTTGTATATTTTTTATATGTAACTAGTTTAAAATTTGTTAATTTTTATTAAAAAAATAATTTATTATTTTTAATAAAGTATTAACCATTTCAATTATAGGTTAACATATTTTCTAGATTAAAATTTAAAGGATTTTTTATTCACAAACAAACTCTTTATAATTTTTTTCTTGTAATGTTTTTATTTATAAATTTTAAAATAATAAATAATAAGTTTAATATAAAATAATGTCATAAAATAATGAAATTAATTTTATTATTTACATTTTAATGATTATAGACAACATTAGGATGATTATAGTAATAATTTTCTTATATATCTATACTTTCATATATTTACGTTTCAAAAACACCAAAAAATTCACTGTACTAATTGATAAAAGTTATTCACAATGTTGGCTTTCTAAACCCATTTTAAACACTGAGAAACCCCATTTTAATATTGATAAAGGGGTATTTTGTTATATTATAACAGTATTTCGTTTTTCGGCACTATAGCCTATGAATATTTGAAATTATTTACGAAATCACAATGAATTTAATTAATCCATGTAATCACCAGCCACTTTCTTAAAATATCGAAGTATTATCATTATGTCTTGAGTTATTTTTGTATGGTAATAGAGAACTATATTTCATTTTAACCTTCACCAATACATTTTTAAATAATAATATAATATTTTCATGGTCATAATATATTTTTTCATGATTCTTCATCAACAAGAAATGCTTTTATTATAAATATATTTATAAAATTAATTAAACATGTTAAATACATTAATTTTTTTAAATCATAAAAAATTTATTTCTATACATTTAAAAGAAAAATCTATAATTTTAATGATTACAAATCTTTTATATTTTTTAATGACTCATTTTTTTCATTGGAAGTACTTTTTTTATTTTATAAATTTATCTTTATTTTTCCCCCATTAGATTTATGACTATTGTTTCACTTAATAGTGATCTTAGAGTATTTAATGAATAAAAAGGGTAATTTTAAATAAAAAAATTAAATTTTCATTTACAAATTCCCTTAATTAAAAGTTAAAAATAAATTTTAGGACAGTTCAACATTTTCCAATATGGAATTACTCAAGATAATGTGATGCATTAAGGGTTGAAGATTTATAATTTTAGGTTCCAAACCCCTAGTGGTCCAATTTTATATATAAATAAATGGATCCTTCCAAATAATATTTACTATCTCCCAATCAATGAAAAATGAAGGGCAGTATATCAAATAATTTTTTTATGGAGTGTTTATGGGAAGATTTTGAGGATAGATTATTAAACCTCACTCATTCATTAATTTATGCATGACAGTTAATTTTAAAGGATATGATATTATATTATTTAATATAGTATTAATTTTTTTTAATTATTATTAATAATTTTATCATTAATTTTATTCCATAATTTGGTAATGGTAAACCACCACACCTTCTATCAACATTGTGGGCTTCTTCCCTATTAAAGTCATAAACACCTATATTGGAGACCCAACAACCCTAAAATATAATCTTAGTTTGGCCCTAAATTCATGATGTATGTTGGAACCATAAAATTAATTCGACACACTTTTCTAAAAATCCTATGATTCTATCCTCACTTAGATAACAAATGTCACATTTGGGTATAATTAAGTTTCAATGTCAAAATAAGAAGTGGATTAGATTTCCATCTGTGGTAAGACCACTCACACATATAATGATGAATATTACTTAAAAAAATTTCCTGACCTGATGACCTAGTGGTAAAAATATACCTATGGTATTAGTCCATGGATTTTAAAAACTATTGATAAAAATGTCTCGACACCATAAAACACATTTTTAAAGGACTTTTTGGAAATTTATTCCATCAACAAAATACTTATTGGGTTTATACACCATATAAAAGTTCATAGATTACATCACAATATTAAATTTTAAGACTCGTAGATCCCAAAAATTATTATAGAACATAATTCTTGATCATTATAAGTCAAGTTTTATTTTATCCGAAATGAAAATCTAGTAGTCAAAAAATATTTATAGAAAATTATTGCCTATCTAAACTAAAAGTTTTGTGAAAATCAGAGGTGGTACTTTGTTACCCCACATAATTATTTTTTCTAACCATATGGGACTTCACACTATTTTACAAACACTCATCCCAATAACTAATGTATTTTTTAGTCTATGTTAGTGAATTTCTACCTCCCGCAAACTAAACTCATTTGTAGTCTGGGTTGTGAAATATTTCATCCCACATACAAGAACAAATTTTTTTGCAACCACAAGTTTATATATATATTTATATTTTCAACTAGCCAAATAATTTTTTAGTGTAGTTATTCACCTTTTCCATTAAATATTAACACTCGCTTTTGGAATTATGAGTAGAGGGATCTCAAAGGATGAAGATGAAAACACAAATGGATTATGATTCTCAAACCAAACTATCTCTCCCTAACCAATGAAGTAAAATTCCCAAGATTCAAACATGAGATGGACCTTTTTGATGTAATCTCATATAGGCCCTCAACAAATAAATATCTCTCCAATTATTCCCTCCAAAAGGATTATTTATGAAACACTATATAAATATTTCTATTTGAGTTATGTTATGAGAATATCCTTTTTTTTCAATGGTATGAGGTTTTCCTTTTGTGAAGTGATATATAGGGATCCCTCATGAAAGTTTATATAGCTAATGTTATGTGAAAATATTTAGGTAAAGTGTTATACAAGGCTCCCTTGTGAAGCCCTATATGGAAAATTCTATATGGAAATCCCTATCCATAGCTCATACGATCCTTTAGGAATTTCATCTTGAGCCTCCGGTTTGGTTCTAGATCCACCCATGAAAATAATACTTCTTTTCCTTGTTACTTGTGTATGGGGAGAATTTATAGAAATCCTCCTTGTTGTAAGCCCCATATAAAACTTCTATTGCCTTTTAATTGAGATACTCCTCTTGGATTACTAAAATAATATTTAGTCGGGATACTTCTCATAGTTCTAAATATAAGGAAAACTTTCTTTGTTTTAGCCCTGACCAAACCGTCAACAACCATTGAGTTGAGATAGTACTCATGGAACTAATTATTCACATCATGTCAAGGTACTCGACATGGTTTTAGATACATGGACTTCCTCCTAGGTGAATGCCTCAAAATAAAACTTCAATTACTCTTGAGTAATGTTAATATTCATGGATTCATAAAACACCATTAATCCAAGATACAATTCATGCTTCTAGACACACTGGGATCCTCATATTCTTAATCATTGAATAAATCATCAACCACCATTGAGTTGAGATACTCCGCATAATATTAATTATTCACCTTGATTCGATATACTCCTCTTTGTTCTAAATACACTTGAATGCTTCTTGGTGTAAGCCTAGACTAAACCATCAATTATAATTGAGGGGAGACAATCCTCAAGGCTACCTAGAAGACTATTGTGTTGAGATAATCCACGTGGTTTCATATACATAAGAACCCCCAAGGATTAATCCCTCATTATACCACCAATAACCATTGGGTGAGAAACATCTCATGGTTCTAATTATTCACCTTGAGTCATGATACAACTCTTGGATCCAGATACACAGTAATCCTCCTTAGTGTATTCCCTCACAAAACATCCAATTACCATTCATTTTAGATACACTTCATCGATTCCTAAAACACCATTGAGTCAAGATCCTTTTTATTTTTCTAGATACACCTTTATCCTTCTAGGTCGTACACCTGACCAAAACATAAAAAAAAATTAAGTTGAGATAGTACTCAGTGTTTTAATTATAAACGTCAATTTTAGATATGCCTCTTAGTTTCAGATACATGGGTTTCTTCCCAAGTGTAACACCTCACCAAATATTTGATTACCATTGATTAAATATTATCCTCAAAGGTTCCTAAAACACCATTGAGTTAAGATACTCCTCCTGGTTCTATATACCCAGGAATCCTCCTAGGTTTTATACCCAACCAAACCATCAACCACTATTGAGTTGTGATAACCCTCATGTTTTTAATTTTCCATCATGAGTAGAGATACTTCTATTTTTTCCAGATGCATGGGGATCCACCTTGGTATAAGCCCCAACCAATTCTCAATTTCAATTTAGTTGGAATACTCATCATGGTATTAATTATTCAACATGAGATGAGATAATACTATTGGTTTCAGATAAATGGCCCTACACCTAGGTGTATGACCATAAAATAGACTCTCTCTTTACCCAAATACTATGTTATGTATCTCTAGGAAACTCAGGTATATTCCCCACCACCTATTTCCTATTTTATCTCCTCTCAAGACATAATAATCTTCTTAGGGAAAATCATACATAATCCCCACATTAAAATATTTTAACACCCCAGTATTTTAAGATAAGGTAATTATTTTGTATATCATGTGTGGAACACACACAAAGCTTATAAGAAAATTTAACACCTGAGAATTTATGAAATATTTCTTTTAAAATAAATTTATTCTCATCAATAGGTTTTTGAACACGAAACCCCAATTAAAAATGAACCATAATATAATATAAAATTATATCATAGATGTACCATTGGTGTGTATTAATAGTACTAAATAAATTATGAAAATTATGATTATCTATTTATTATAAACAAAATAAGAATAATTTAAAATAAAGTAAAATGTTTTATGATAACTATATTTTTTCGAAAAGATAGTTTAGTTACGCTTTGATCATAAAATTTAAAATTATTTTTTACCACATTTATAAACTTTAATTGAAAATATTTAATTCCTTTTTTGAATTATAATGTCCAAATTATATTAGGTTTAATTTGTGAGATTTTTTGAAATATTTTATCCTTCAATGAATTGTAAAAAAAATACTAAATTTTAATTGAATACCAACTTTCTTTTAATTTATTTACCAAGTTAGGTAATATTTTTACTTTTTTATAATGAAATTAGTTAAATTATATATCTATTAATACAATCTAGGTTATTGAAATCATTTTCATATTAAATTTTGATATAAAAACTTTGTAATGTTTTGAACATTTTCACTTTTAAAACCCCATTTCTCGCCACGTTTGCTGGATTAATATTAAATTCAATTTTAACACTTCTATGTATGTACTTTGGAAAAATGGATTAAATTTTTTGAATATTAATATTATTTATTTTATAATAAATTCAAATTAATATTTTTCTAAAATTATTATTGAAAATATGAAAAAATTATTTATTGTGGTTATGGTACAAATAGATTTATCAAGGCAGTTAAACTAAAAAGGGAAGGGTTAAATAGACCTAAAAAATTATTTAAAATAAATTTTATGTTCTTATTTAAACCCTATTATATATATGTATTGAATAAACACTCTTCTTAATCCATTTTACATGTCAAAAATTTGAGTATACCTTTTTCATTTAAAAAATTTCAAGTGTGCAACTCGCCTCACTTATAAAAGGGAACCTCATATCAACAATTATTGACACCATAAAAACCCTATAGATCATCCAATACCAACCCAAATAACTTACCATGATTCATAATATCTTCCTATAATCCTTATTGTTGTCATAAATCTTACCTATAAATTATTTTGGTGTGAAGATAAGTTGGTTACCCCAAGAAGAGGTAACATTCTTCAATGAGCATTTTCATTTTATTTATTCTTCCATATCATTAAATTTTAATTAAAAAATTATTATATAAATAAAATTATTATATTACAGATAATGATATTTTTTAAGTTAATTTCATGAAAAATAACCATCCTCACTTCCATCAAATGGTTTACGAAATCTTCATTCATGTAACCTATGAAATTAATATTTCCATTGCAACCACTAAAGGATGGGTATAATGATATATATAAATTAAAGATATGATATTTATAATATAAATATAACTAAAAATTTATCATATCATATATAACCATTTACTTTCCATTAAATTGGTTATATGATAACATCGCTCGTGTGTACAACAGACTACCGCCTCATGAAACGATGTGATTTGTTCTCCACTTTCACTTTACATTGAATGTAACGAAGAAACTTTTATTAAATATTTTTAATTTAAATAAAATAATATTAATATTAAATAAGTATTTATCATTATTAAATGGTTATGTATCATTTTTTACACTATAAAAGAATAACATTATTCATGTATGTGTGGACTAACGCCTTCATGAACTAATAAGACTCTCTTTCATCACAACACTAGATAGATGATATATATTAGTATATTTAAAGAAATAACATGGAATATATGATATTAGAATAATTATTTAATGATGAAATATTTATTAACTTATTCTATTAATGATGATTTAAAAATAGAAATGTTGCATATGTTTATGTATGATCTACCATCTTCGTGATTACAACATGGTTCATTTTTCATAACCATCATTCATGATTAATTTAATTATTATAAACAATTTATAAATATGATAATTATTCCATTATTATTATTTTTTAGATCATTTAACTATATAATATGTGAAATAATCAGATCTTTCATATGATAACATGCATGATAAAACATGATAATTAACACTTGAAATAATGACAATAATGAAATATTATTAATGAATTGGTTATATGATGTCCTAAAAAGATCATATTTGATATTATAAAAATTAATATGGTCTTGGAATTTGTTTATAACATTATTAAAGGAAATATACTATAGTTTAACATATTTTCAACAAAAAAGAAGTGTGAGGTAATGGTTTCTCATCTCACTTATACTTTTATGAGACATATTACATATACAACACTTATTTATTTTATGAGGTTTATAAAATTTCATTTTTGTATGTTGTATAATGAGTTAATTAATATCCATGGTATTTAATGTTTCTTTTATAATTATTTATTTCAATGGGGATTATGATTCAAAAGTTACCAAAGTTTTAAGGGTTTACATCACAATATCATCATTATTAGATATTTTTTTATTTAAGTATGCATTAGTGGAATTACCTGATATTTCTATATTAAAATAAAACACCTTTATTATTCTATGGATATTCATGATATTTTTAAATTATTAGTAGAATTTCTCATCACCATGGTACTGAAAATGATTATGAAATTTTTTTTTAGATAATCCCACTTTTTTCTCTCTTCGGTTGAAAACCATTTTTCTTCCAAAACCAGGTTTTCTAAATATGTTTTCAAAAATGTTTCATTATTCTGAAAATTATTTATTAAATATATTTTTATCTATATTTTTCTTTTAATTTTTTTTTTAAAATAAATCATCTTGCTTTTTCTAAATGAGAAACTTTTTTAATCATTTTATAGTGAAAATGTATTTTTATCTTTAACATATACAACATCTGAAAAATTTCCCATGATCATCCCCATAATTTATTTGAATATTAGTTTGAGATTATAATATTTTAATTTAAAATAATGTTTTTTTCTTAATATTCAAGAAATTATTAGGCTATAAATGTTATTGTAAAAGAAAAATATTTTGATAATAATTTATGAATTCTCTATCTTTAAAACAAAAAATGTGATTCTAAATGAATAATTATTTTCCTCATGATATGTTTAAAGGGAAATTTCAAATTAATTTACCTTCTAAGAAGACATTTCTTTATGTTACTTATTAATTAATGTGGATATACTCCAATGATACCATCCTTATTATTCATATGAATAGTTTATGATCATTTAGATTAGTAATTTAAAATATTGATGTCATTAATTTTATTATGGATGGTTTATGATTATGTTTATTGATTGAGAAAAGTATCATCATTTAATATGATAGTTTAATTATGTTTTTATTTGGATTATGTTTCAACCCTTTCATACGAGGAAAGCATTGGACTTTGTATATAATGGGCTATCTTGTTATAACCCCTCGATACATTAGAAGGTCTCATGAGACAAACTGAATATAGTTTTGGGTGAGGACATACACATTTATGTATAAGTCTTGGAATACAACATACAAATATTATATGTCTTGGAACAATTCACAACAATATTAGTTTCCTTAGTAGAATCCCTAAGAATATGTTTAAGATGTCAAGAATTTTACATTACATCATTATAAAATCAGTTATTGTTATTCCATGTGATTTTTCAACTAGTTAAAATATCCATGGTCAGGTTTCAATATCATGTGATTATTTATATTTTATTATTTGATCTTATTTTATTTGTACCATATCATACTCTTGTTATTGATAAAATTGAATGTGTTTCCTTTATTTACCTTTCCAAATTTATTATGAATAAATTTAGTCATAGCTTATACTATATTCTTACCATTACAGAGCATATGAGATCGCTACTTAATTATGTTTTATTTTTCCCATGATACTAGGAAGAATCTTTTATTAATATGAAGAGATATCCTATATAGAATAATAGAATACTCAATGAAAATTATTTTCCTATTTTATTGTTTAAAATGTAACATGAATTTCAAGTATATATCTAGTTTACAAATAATAATAAACTATTCAATCATTCGGGATATAATTCTTTGTATCTTATGTCAATCTATTAATGTAGACACCATATCTAGACTAGTAGGGATTTTATTTCTACATTTGGTATTATGTGATGTTTAATAATAACCTTGGTAAATTGATTTAAAAAAATATAGATTATGGAACATTACCCTATGATAAGACTTTGGAGACAAGTATATCCTTATGTTTTTTATAAGTAACATATTATGTGTATTTTTATAGAAATACATCCTTGTCTAGATACTGAAAGTGTACATGGTTTTGGAATATATGTTCTTTTGGTTAATATCTCCAAAAGGGAACATTGTCCTTGACCCAATCATCACCAAGTGAAAAAAGGGTCCTTATTATGCAACTAGTTTTCAAAAATTGTGGGATATGATTAGGATAATTCAAATTTTCATTTTAAACAATTATATAGGATTTGAAAATAAATACACCACCAAAGAAAAAATGTTTATTATTATAATATTATCTATGAATAAAATTTTCTAATTATGTATAGTGTTTCAATAGTTTTGGGATTGTAGGTTTTGTTTCATAATGACATGATATAATCTAGTGTATTAATGTTTTTATAAATAGAATCTATTAGAAGGAATGGGAACCACATAAATACACAAGATCCAAAGAGTAAGAGTGATCATTAATTTGGACATATTAAGACAATATGTCAATGGGAACTAGTATTGTAAACATTCACATCATATGATTATATAGTATCATATAATAATAAGATAGAGAAATAATTCCATATGTATTATGGTTTCTAAGGGAAGGAAGAAAAGAAGAGGATGACAAAAAAATGGTAAATAGAATAAGGGAAAGATGGATTTTTCAAATGTAATAATTGTGGAAGGAAACACCTCAGTACATGATTAACTGAAAAAAGATTTTGATTAATGTGTAGAGAAAAATTAAACCATTACCATGATTTTAATGTAATGATATAACATTATATTGTTAAATTATTTCATTTTAAATATATGGAGAACTACTAAAATGAATACTCTAAAGATCATTTGAAAAAACATAAAAAGGATCTAAGGATTCACGGTCAATCTTTTTCAATTACTACAGATTAAGTGGAATGAATACATTCATTATTTATTTTGATCCAAGAAATATTTTTAAATTCATGAAATTTATAAGGCATTTACTATAATATTTTTTCATTAAATATTTGAAAGTGTATGTGTAATGGTACTGATGACCAAGATAAATGATTCATCAGAAAGATAAACATCATAAAAACCACATGATTGAGGTAAATATCACCATTAATATATTCTTAATATTAAGATAATGGTTTTGGGATAATGAGATGATTAATATGGATAATTTAAATTGGATATTACTAACTAGCTTGGAACTGATTAATCATAAGTTCATTTTGGAAGTTCAGTAACCTTATTTCTAAAGTTATGGATATTAATATTTAAGAAGGGACTTAATCTGAACCATTTATGAAATGGTGTATGTAATTTTTTTTAGTTATTTTGTTATTAATGTATTACATCACCATATAGATATTATTTCCTATCAGATAACCTTTGATAATTTTTTTAATAAAAACTAAAGATTAAAGGAATAAATTATAATCCTATTATGGATATTATGATCTATTAAATGTGAATTTTAATGCTTTAGGAATGAACATAAATTTTTGGATATTCATTTCTTAGAGTAAGTGATGAATTTAAAATAAAGAAAATAAAAACCAAAGATGAAATTGTTCTTATAAAAAAAACATATCATGTAAGTGTATTTATTTATAATCATAGATACTCAAATAATTACCCAAATTTCAAATAAGGGTCTTGAAATTTTTTTTTATCCAATTAACATTATATTTTTTTGAATCATATGGTATTTTAAATCATCACACATTTATGGTTTTTAGGTCCTTAATATTCCATTTATCATTCACATTTTTTTGATCCATGACCTCTATCACTCTTTGTAAATATTTACAGTTTTCTTCCATGTCTATATTTTCATTTACCACCTATGTTATCTTACATAGAATTCTAGTTATGTGTTATTAAAAATGACCCTCATACTTCTTTTCCCCTATTATTAATAGGATGTTTTATGAAATCTTTTACGATGTGGTTTTTTTAGTAATGATAATTCCAAATGTCAAACACTTGATCACCGAGATCATGTTTAAATTGCAAGGATTCAATTTAAATACTTTTAAGATAACTTAACTCTTTAATATTTTAATTGAATAAATTTTTTGTAAAGTGTGTATATCATAGAAAATGAGGCTTTTAATAAAATATAACACCTGATAATTTATGATGTATTTATTTTTAAATATATTTGATCTCTTCGATGGTTTGTGCAACATGATACCCTGAATCGAAATAAACAAAAATATAGTAGACAATTATAACATAGCTATAAAGTTGATAGGAATGAATAGTAATAATTATATTGTAAAAATTATTTTCATCTATTGATTAGAAATAAAAAATAATATTTTAAATGAAAAGAAAATGTTTTCTAGAAATTGTATTTTTCTAAAATACGGTTTAATCACGATTTATGAATAAAATTTAAAATTCATTTTTAAAAAATAAAAAAATTATTTGAAAAAATATAATTAGTTTTTGAAATCACAATATAAAAATTTATAAAGGTAAATTTGTGGGAGTTTTCTAAGAGGTTTCATTTTTCAATGAATAGTCTAAAATACAGAATTTTAATTAAAAATTTATATTTCGTTTAAATTATTTACAATTTTATATTATATATTTATCTATATTCATTTTAATATATGTTTAATTATATAGATATATATATTAAAAAAATTTATTTCACATTAATTATTTTAAAGTTGAATTTTGATATAAAACATTTTAATCTATTAAACATTTTCTCTATAAAAACATGATTTCTTATCACATCAACTGGATTAATTTTCAATTAATATTTCCCACTAGTTGGAATAGAGTTTTCAACATTAGATTTAATTTTTTTAATTATATTTTTTTATATTTTATGATTAGTTCAAATTAATTTTTTCCCATAAGTAATACTGAAAACAGTAAAAATTCATTATCATGGCTAATGTAAAAAAAGGATTCAAAAAATGTTAAACTAAAAATATAAGGGGTAAATTAACCTAATAACCTATATATAAAATATTTTATTGAGGTATTTAGATCATATAATGTATAAGTCTCTATAATACTCTATTTTGGATTCTTTTGGAATGTGAATAACTTGAGTAAACTTTTTTCTTTGTTAAAATTATATGTGTTCCACAATCCTCACTTATAATAGGTCACTCCATCCCCACAGTTCTTTACACATTCACACCCTATTGGTTTATAAAATCCCAGAAAAAATACATTCCAAAATTACCTTCTATATTTCTAGAAGCCTTATTTTTTCATAAATCCCACTAATAAATGCTTTTGGTTCAAACCAAAGACAGTTACCTAAATAAGAGGTAACATTCTTCAATCAGTGTTATTATTTTATTTCTTTTTTCACCTTCTTAAATTATTATTAAACTATGAATATATAATTATATAAATATATTAATTACATTATGATATTGTTATGTTATTTTTGTAACCTAAAACCATCCAAACTTCCATCAAATGGGTTATCAAATCATCATTAATTAGTTCGACGGACTACCACCTCACAAACCGATGTCATTCATTTTTCTATTACCGACGATCATGGTATGGTATGATGATGTATATAAAGTATATATATTATATTTATAACATAATTATACCACGGGAGTCATTATATCATATGTACCTTTTTAATTTTCATTATGTAGGGAATGTGATAACATCGCTTATGTGTACGGAACACGACCGCCTCGCGAAGCATTGTGACTCATTTTTCATTAACACAATACAGGGAATGTAATAATGAAAATTTTAGTGAATATATTTCATATAAATAAAATTCTATTTATATTCATAAAATATTTTTTATTATTAAAAGTTAATATATCTTTTTTTACACTGAATAAGGATAACATCATTCATACACATGCGAATTACTGCCTTCACTAAGTAATGAGACTCTCTTTCATCACTAAAACACATGGATGATATAAATAAGTACATTTGACCAAATAATATGGTATATTTTAATTTAATTTAATTATATATAAAAAAAATATTATATAACTTCTCCCCTTAATTATCAATGAATAATAAAAATGTTACGCATTCGTAAGTATGGACTACCATCTTTATGATTGTAACACAGTTAATTTTTCCTAACCAAAATTCATTATTGGTTTTAAAATTATAATTGATGTATAAATATGATAATTATTTCATTATAATTATTATGGATATAATTTAACTATATAATATGTTCAAGAAACATATTTTCATGAAAACACGTGAAAGAGAAAACAAGATAATTAACACCCGGAACATAGAGAATAATAAACTATTAATAATGAACAGGTGATAAGATATAATTAAAGAATCATGTATGTTAATATAAATATTAAATTGGTACTATAAAAATGTAATAATATCTTTAATACCACTATACATGAGTTCAAATTATGTTTAATAAAAAGGAATCATGTGGTAAGGGTTTATCATCTTACTTTTACTTTTGTGACACATATTCCATATTCATGAATTATTTATTTTGGGTGGTGTATATATAAATCATTTATTATTCTATATCATGAATTAATATATCTTCATGGTGTTTATTATTTCATTTGAAATTATATCTCCCATTGGGCTTATAATCCAAAAATTTTCTATGTGGTAAGGGATTATTCCACATTCTCATTTTTATTCTAGATTGTTTTGTTTCAGACCCCCTCAGGAGAATTATAGGTTATTTATATTTTAGAATAAATATATTTAATTATCATATGGTTATTAATTATTTTTTCAATTAATAGCTCCATTTTACATCACCTTGGTTCTTAAAATGACTAATAAAATGTTTTTATGATAATTGGACATTGTTTCTATCTTCTGTCGATATAATATTTTTTTCCAAAACCATGTTTTATAAAAATGTTTTAAAAATGATTAATCATTATCAAAATGAATTTTTTATTCATTGATACCCAAATATTGACAGCAAAAAAATTGGTTTAAATGTATCTTCTTATTTTTTTATGAATTAGTAACTTTTCTATCCTATTTATAGTGGAAAAGTAATGTTTATTTTAACTTAAGAAGTTTGTAAGAAATCACCTATCATCATGACAATCATTTATTTGAAGAAAAATTATCATATTTACATGGTTATTTTTAAATAAAATTCTTTTCATATTATTCAGGAAATACTTATTTTATAGAAGTGATTTTCAAAGAAAAGTATTTTTATAATATTTTACGATTTTTTTGTATTAAAATAAAAAGGTTTATTTTAAAAGAATGGTTATTTTCCCCAAGAAATGTTCCAATGGTTATTTTAAAACAATTTTCCATATAATAAGACATTCATTTACATGAATTATTCTTTAATGGGGATATACTCCAATGATAATTTTATTATTATATCCATTTTTTTAAAAAGGTTGGGGCTGAAGCATCATTTTATTATTAAATCAAAGACCTATTTTAATTACCTAGCTTGAAGGCCCAAGACCAAGTGGCATGAATACAAGGTTTGAAAGCCTATTTTTTGGCCCAAAGGACCCCTCGATTAATAGTACTGCTATAGTACACACCATTATTATTATTCCTATGAATTGTTTATGATTAGTTTTACTAGGGGTGTACTATATTGATACAAATAATTTTACTCTTGATGGATTATGATTATGTTTATTAATTAGGAAAATTATTTACATTTAGAATGATATTTAAAATATGAATGATTATGTTGATTAAGTTTCAACCCTTTTATATGATAAATTAACTATTAATTTTATTTGACGGTTAGGGACCATTATAGACTCTTGATGCATCGGTAGGATGCATGAGACAAACATGATATTGTTTTAGCATATGACTCAGCCATTTATATATATTTCTTAGCATAATACTCGATGGTAATAGATGTATCAAAACAATCCCTAATGGTATTATATTCCTTAGATCAAACCTCTACTATATGTTTTATATGTCTATCATCATGTATTCCATCATTCTCAGTTCAGTTATTGATATTCTATTTGATTATTTGATTAGTTTTAATATTAGTTGTCATGTTTTGAGATCATGTGAATATTAATATGTCATGATTAGTTCGTTATTAATCCATTCCATATTATTCTCAACATATTGACTAAATGACACGTGTCTAAGTTATTTACCTCTATGTGATGATTATTCCTTGTTTATTCCTTGCTTCTGTTGTCTGTATACCCTTATTGAGTATCTGAGATCACCCCTTTCTTATGTTTCATATTCATTAGCATAAAGGATGTCTTTTTTGATTGATTGATAAGGATATAATAAGGTGAATAATGGAATTCCAAGTAAAATTATTTTTGTATTTTATGTTTTAAAATGTATTGTAAATTTCAAATATGTATCTTCTTTTCCAAGAATAATAAATATTTAGTCATTTGGGACGCGATTATTGGTATCTTATACCATTTAATAAATAAGACACCATCTCTGAGCTATGAGGGTCATGGTTTCTACAAATATAAGGATATACAATCAGGAAATGTGATTGATCTTCTATTGTCTATAATTTTTGTAACGACCCAAAGTTTCATTAATGAAAATCCCTCTTGATATAAATAAATGTCTCTCTATGTAAAATGGCTACAAAAAATTTCAACTTCTATGGTTATTTGTTTTTGGATTTTAAAATACCGTTATGAATTGAGACTATTGGTAACATAGCCATTGAACGGTGATCACATGATTAGTATAAATATTGGGCTTTAACAAATCCAAATTACTCAGACAAAGGAAGCGATGGCCTCATCCAGTATACTTTCCCCGTACGAAGCCCATTTGTCAGAGCTCAGAAAGGAGGTTGCATCTTGGGGCTTAAATATTGACAAAGACCATGTTAATCTTGAATAAGTTAAGCTCAAGCAGAACCGCCTACGAGAGAAGTGGAAGTTGATAGAGATTACCACCCGAGCAATGTTATCCGATCCACCCCAAGAGTCTGTCACCATCGCATACCTTAATCTTCGGTCTGAAGCGGGTGTTATAAGAGGTTATGTAACAAGACCTTAGCACTATGGCTAGGTACATTATTTTTTTTATATAATATTGAATATACTTTCATTTTTTTATTGTTACCTTGTAAATCGTTTTTAAATCACAAATAATATTTTTAGTTAATGTTCAACTAAAAAATCTATTTTGATGAATTAATGGTTTTTTGAATTAAATAATATTTTAATAAAATAATAATAATATTATTAAAATAATTTTTTTATATATAAATGATCTTATAATTTTATGAATACAATTATAATTTTTATTAAGGTTTGAAAGCCATTTTTTTCAAAACCCATGATTTTTTTATAAATGTTGGTTTTTATTTTAAATGTGAAAATTAACATATTTAGAAAATTATTGAGATAAAATTAATATTATTTTGGGAATCAAGGCATCAAAATTATCCGATGGTGAATTTTGCATAATTTTCTAAGATAGTCAAATTTTAGGGTAACAATTAAATACCATTTAAATTTATAATGTGTTTTATGACATCATAATGACCCAATAGTTATGTAATAAAATACTATAAACTTAATTTTCAGCCAATATATGTTTTACCATTAAAATAATTTTTTTGTTTGATTTATTTTACAATGCTTTAGTGGACCATTCAAGACTTATTAAACATTTGGCCTTTTTAATTTGTTTTCCTTGGGAGTGTGACTCACCTCCACATAAGAAACCTCATTATTCTAAGAAGTTCGTACTTTGGAATTATAAAATATTTTTTTCCACTTCTCTTTTCCAAATTCCATTATCAAAACCCATTGGTTGGAGTGTGATTTGGATTAGTTTAATGTGAGGTGTCCCAAACATAAATAATAAATAATTCCCTTAACTTTCCTATATAAACCCACCTAAGATTTCACTTCCTCCTCACTCAAAGCCTTTGGAGTTCATACAAATTCTTCCTTGCTACCTCTAGAATCCTCCAAAGGCACCCCAAGCTTCCCAGAAGACTCTTTTAGACCTCTATCAAGCCTTTGGAAGCACACTTCTAAGTAAGGGTTTTTCTTCCTTTTTCATTTATGTCCAATATTCTATAAATTTTTATGCCCTTTTTATTTTAAATAATAAATATTAGGGTATGGTTTTTCACCTCTCCCATACTTACCTACTTATGTTTAAATGATGGTAGACCCCTTTGTCTCTCATTAAATCTCTCCCATGTACACTTGTTATTATGCTGAAATTCAGAATGGAATTTCTCTCTCCTCTTTTACATTCAAGAAATTATTTTGTATCATGAATCTAAATTCCAATACATTTGTTAGGACATGTATCTATATTAATCATTACTATCCATGTAATTTAAATATGATGAGACACCCTTTTCACTCTCATCAAAAATTTTATGAGTTCTTATGTCACGTTGTTATGCTGCTAAGATTTCATCATGCTTTTCCAAGAAAAAGTCATTGTGTAGTGAATACCTTTCCAATTTATCTATCAAGGTTATTCACCTTTATGCACATTTACATATTTTTTAAATAGTTTATTGTATTTATTACACTTTTGTTTATTGTGTAATAAAATATTACGTTGAATGATCCAATGTTTTATGATCCATGTGGCACACTTATGTATGAAATGAAATGTTTAAGAAAGGTGCACCCTTATAGCACTCGAATGCATTGGGTAAAGTATTTTATCGTGATGCGTCATATACAATGGGTGTTTACTCATTCTAATTCAAGTGCAACGTGGGTTTACACATGCTTCATGTTCAATGAGGATTTACTCATTCTCCAAGTACAATGATCCTTGGCTCTTGCTGATTCTATATTAAGTGTTATTGCCACATTTCCATGTTGTGATTATCATTATTTATCATTCCTTTATGTTTATGCTTCTCTTTTTCTCTATTGATATGTCTATTTCCTAACATTTATTGTATTCCTCTTATTATTCCCTGATTATTCCTTTACTACTATATATATCTCACCCTTTTCTTATGCATGTCCTCCGGTTATCCCAAGCAATGCTATGTACGAGGGAATGTAGTCTTCATGTAAAGGAATTTTTCAATAAAGATGTTGTATTTCATGTTTTGAGTTTTTATGTAATGATCCTAATCCCAAAAGACACTATAAATCTCATTCTTATATGTTGTATCAAGTAAATATAATGTAATAAATTATTTTTAATTGTGTATTAAAAAGAGAAGGGTTGTCATAGTTGGTATCAGAGGATAGGTTTTGTTAATTTTGTGATTAGGATTAGAAAACCCTAGTAAAGCCTTAGAGATAAGACTAATTATAATAAAAACATCCCTATGTTTTTGTGAGTATTGAGTAAGTAGATTATTAAGAAAATACATTCCAGTCTGGATACGAGTAGGTAGAGGTGGCTCTGACACAAAAATATCTTAGGGGTAAAACCTGAAAACACCGCTTTGAGATAGAATCGAATGAGAACTGGTTCATTACAACTGGAATTGATGTAATCTTTGTTATGACACTCCTAGGGGATATGCTTTGGTAAATTCACAAGCATATTATGAACCATTATTCAGGGACAAAAAAATTCCCTATGAATATATGTTCGAAAGTAGATCAAGGATAACATAGAATGATTCCAATAGATTCATATGTTAAGGAAATAAAAGTTATTTATAAGTCATTATATTTTTCCTTGGATTACCATTTATGTGTTACCCCTAACTTTTATTTTATTTCAGCCAATGACCGGTAATATGAGGACTCTGGCTAATAACCAATGTGAAGATCAATGTGATGACTATACTAATGAGATTCCCAATCCAATGGGAGTGGTAATTGTGAACATTGTCAAGATTCTCTCTCAGCTAACTCAAGATTTGAATAGAAACATGGGTCAATAAGAATGTTCAACCACCCCTAAGAAAGAACAAGTCGTTATCGAGAGCGTCATGAGACAAAGGCCTACTACTTTTAACGGATCATCTTATCCCTCAATCATTGAATAATAGATCAACTCCATTGAAAACATGTTCTCCATACTTCAATGTTCTTAACTAGAGAAGGTTCTCTTGGATTCTTATCGTATAGAGGTTTAAGCTGATCAATGTTAGACATTGATAAAAAATATGATCCCTGAGGAGGATATAGAGGCGTTGTAATGGAAGGATTTCCGGAAGTTGTTTTTCGATAAATATTTTCTGTGCACCCTCCGACTTAATATGGAAAGGGACTTTCTTGCCATCAAGAAAAGAGAATAAGAACATGTCAGCGCGTGTGAGGAAAACTTTACAAGGATTTCACAATATGCCTTCGTCTTTGTCATTACCCCCAATTGCATGGTTGACCGCTTCTTTGGTGGGCTTAAACCTAGCCTGTGGAAAGTGCTGGCTATCTGTGACTTTGACAGCTATAAATAAATTTTCTAATGTGCCCTCAAGGTTGAAATAGAGATCAGATAATCTCAGGGGTATCAAGGGGAAAATAAGATTAAGGTGGGCTTCAATGCGGGCAGTCCGATGGACAAATCCAATAGTTCAAAGAAGATCGAGCACCCCACTTTCCAAAGGTACAGAATGAAGCACCCCAGAAATTTCCTGAAGGGGGTGAGGAAATGCATTAGGTGTGGAAGATAAGGGCACCTGGCTATTAACTATCGGAACGAAAAACCCACTACCGTGACATAAGAGATAAATGCTCCATTTGAACCTCAACCCGTGGTTTATTGCTACAACTCCAAAGAACCAGGGAATATTTCTAATCAGTTCCCCTAAGATAAGGGTTTTCAGAGGCAACCAAAAACCTCAAGGCCATAAGGGAGATCTTTTTCCATCACTTCTACCGAAGTGAACCCCAAAAACGAAGTGCTGATAGGTACGCTAGTTATTCATTCAAGAATACTGAACATACATTTTGATTCAGGTTCAAAATATTCTTTTATTTCTCGAAAGTTTATTAGAACAATCACAACACCACCACAAATCATGTAAGTGAAGACATTGGTGAGTACGACAAATGGGGAAATCTTTTCATCCCATTAATATAACATTTCTTATGTCATAATATATTGATTGAACATCATGGAAATCTTCATCATACTCCCTCTGGTGGAATTTGATGCAATTCTTGTCATTGATTGGATTTCCTTATATAGATCTTACATAAATTTCCGTGAGAAGGAAACCACTATCCATATATAGAATCGACCCCCCGATTCATAAAAAGTGTGAGGAGGAAGATGAATCTTCTTTAGCTCCATCATCTCAAGTGTGGATATTAATACCCTATGAGAACGCGTATTCGGATCAGAGGATTGAGTCTAAGAAAGAAACCATCCTTGAAGACATGCCTATTGTGACAGAATTATCTGAAGTGTTTCCCGAGGAATTTCTTGGTCTTCATCCTAGAAGAGATAATGAATTCCCAATTGATCTTATACCTAGTGCATTGCCAATATCCAAGACTCGGTATAGAATGGCTATTATGGTGCTTTAGGAGCTTAATAAACAACTTCAAGAGAATATGGATAAAGGTTGTATACACCCAAGTGCTTCACTGTGGGGTGCACCGGTCCTCTTCATCAAGAAGAAGGATGGGTATATATGCCTTTGCATAGATTATCATCAGTTTAAAAAAATCACGATAAAGAAAAAGTATCCTCTCCCACTAATTGATTACTTTTTCGATCAGATGCATGGAGAACAATACTTCACCAAGGTGGATATGCGGTAGATATATTATCAAGTAAGGATGATGAGGTAATATATCCTCAAGACTGCTTTTTGTACAAGATATGGGCACTATGAAATCATAATAATGCCTTTCAGACTCACTAATTCTTCATAAATTTTTATGGACTTGATGAATAGATTCTGTATGGATTACCTCGACAAATTTGTGGTAGTCTTTATAGATGATATTATGATATACTTAAACCCCAAGGAGGATCATGAGGTGAATATAAAAACTGTACTAGAGACCTTACAGAAGGATAATCTCTATGAAAAGTAAAAAAAGTGTGAGTTCTGGTTGAAGGAGGTCTCATTATTGGGCCACATCATCACAAACAATGGGATGACTCTGGATCCCTCCAAAACAGATACAATTGAGGGATGGATGAGGCCAACATCAATAACAGATATCCGTAGCTTCTTTGGGTTAGCTGGATATTATCGACGATTTGTGAAAAATTTCTCACGATTGTCCAACCATCTTACCAAGATAACTCATAAGGGAGTAATGTTTTCACTGAGTGATGAATGTGAAGGAATCTTCAAGTATTAGAAAAGGAGGATTATCACTATTCCCGTTCTCAAAATACCCACAAGTGGAGAACCTTTTGTGGTATTCAATGATGCTTCGAAGAAGGGCCTGTGATGTGTGTTGATGCAAAATGACAAATTCATTGCCTATGCATCAAGGAAATTGAATGTTCTTGAACAGAACTATATAACACATGAACTTGAGTTGGATGTAGTGATATTTGCTTTGAAAATTTGGTGGAATTATTTATTTGGGGAGATTTGTGAAATATATACGGACCACAAAAGCCTCAAGTATATATTTACACAAAAAGAGTTGAACATGCGCCAAAGAAGATGGTTAGAGCTTATCAAACACTGTGACTGCTTAATCCATTACCACCCTGGGAAAGCAAACAAGGTGGCAGATGCCCTATGTTGAAAGGTCCTAGCGATTCTATCTTTGATGAGAATTGAAAAGGATCCAAACTTCTTATATTTGATGAAGATGGACATGGGAATCATAAATAAGGGAATATCAACAATCATTTCACAAATTATTACTCAACCGTTAATTTTGGAAAGGGTAAAGGATTCTCAAAAGGATGATTTGGGAATTTAGTATAAAATGGAAGCTTTCGGAAAATGTAAATCCTCAGAGATTAATGTTAATGAAGAAGGAATTGTGAGATTTGGGAAAATACTATGTGTTCCATCAAGTATAGATCTAAAGAACGAACTTTTGGATGATGCACATAGTTCAAATTTCTCTATTCACCCAAGAAACCAAAAGATGTATTGAGATCTCTGAGAGCATTATTGGTGGGATAATATGAAGAAGGAGATCGCTGAATATACATCAAAGTGCCTGGTATGCCAGAAAGTGAAGGAAGAGAGGTAGAAGTCCAAGGGGATGATACAACTATTTCCCATACAAAAATTGAAATGGGAGAACATCACCGTAGACAGTGTCACTGGACTTCCAATTACATCCAAAGGCAACAATGTAATCTGGGTTGTTGTGGATCGTCTTATAAAGGATGCAAACTTCATTGATATTTGAGAGGATTTCTCATTGGATCTACTAGCACGAATATATATCATAGAAGTGGTAAGGCTTCATGGAGTACCATTATCAATTGTGTCTGATCAAGATCCAATATTCACCTCTACGTTTTGGAAGAGTCTTCATAATTCTCTTAATACTGAACTGAACATCAGTATGGCTTATCATCCTCAAACTAATGGCCAATCCGAGTAGACTATCCAAAAACATGAGGACATGTTGAGAGCGTGGTCAGTGAACTTTAAAGTAGTATGGGATCAACATCTTCCTCTAGTTGAGTTCTCTTATAATTATAGATTCCACACGAGCATCCAAATGGACCCATATGAAGCCCTTTATGATAAAAGGTGAAAAAAACCGACTTGTTGGGATGAGGTCAGTGAGTGTAAGCCTTTTGGACTAAAAATGGTTGAAGGATTGGTTTAGAAGGTGAAAACCATTCAGTATCATATCAATGCAGCATAGAGTCAACAGAAGAGTTATGTAGATAACTATTGATGATACCTTGAGATTAATGTTCGAGACAGGGTATTTCTATGCATATCTACATGGAATACGGTAGTGAGGTTTGGAATGAAATGGAAGTTAAGTCCAAGGTACATCGACCCCTTCGAGATTCTTGATCGTGTCGGGGAAGTGGCCTATCGACTAGCACTTCCACCTACCATAGACAAAGTACAATATGTCCTTCATGTATCCCTCTTGAGGAAGTACATACTGGGCCCTTCACATGTACTCTCTTCAGAGGTGGTATAGTTAGAGGATGATCTTTCTCATGAGAAGAAACCAGTAAAGATCTTAGAATGTATAGAAAAGGTTATGTGAAATAAGACAATGCCCCTCGTCATGGTGATGTGGAAAAACCATAAGTTTGAAGAAGTGATGTGGGAATCAGAGGAGATGATTAAGTAGAGATACCCACATCTGTTTTACTATGGGAAAAGGAAATTTTTATGGAGAAATTTCTTAAGGGGGGGGGGGAGATGGTAACGACACAAACATTCATTAACGAAAATACTCCTTGATCTAATTAAATGTCTCTGTATGTAAAATGTTTAAAAAAATGTCACCTTTTTTCGTTTTATTTTTTCAGATTTTAAAATAACTTTATGAATTTTGACCATTGAAGATATAGTTGTTGAACAGTGATCACACGATTAAAATAAATATAGGGCTTTAACAAATCCAATTTACTCAGAAAAAGGAAGTGATGGCCTCATCTAGTAGACTTGCCTCGTACGAATCCCATTTTTCAAAGCTCAGAAATGAGGTTGCATCTTTGGGATTCACTCTTGACCAAGCCACAACCAAGATTGAATATGTTAAGCTCGAGCGGGACTGCCTACGAGTGAAGTGGAAGTTGATAGAGATTACCTCCCGAACAATGTTATTCGAGCCACCCCAAGAGTCTATCACCATCGTGCACCTTACACTTCAATCTTATGTGGGTGTTATAAAGGGTTATGTAACAAGACCTAGGCACTATGGTTATGTACATTATTTTTGTATACAATAATTAATATAGTTTCATTTTTTTATTCTAACCTTGTAAATTGTTTTTAAAGCACAAGTAGTATTTTTAGTTAATGTTTAACTGAGAAATATATTTTAATGAATTAATGGATTTCAGAATTAAATAATATTTTCATAAAATATTATTATTATTATTAAATTAATTTTCATTAAATACAAATTATTGTATAATTTTATGAATGCAGTTTTAATTTTTATTAAGGTTTGAAATCCATTTTTGTGAAAACCCATGAATTTTCAATAAATGTTGCTTTTTGTTTTAAAATTAAAAATTAACATATTTATAAAATTATTTAGATAAAATTAATATTATTTATTGAATCAGGATGTCTAAATTAAACAATAGTTAATTTTTCATAATTTTCTGAGATAGTCAAAATTTTGGGTAAAAATTAAATACAGTTTAAAAATATAATGTGTTTTATGACAACATAATGACCAAATAGTGATGTAATAAAATACTATAAACATTATTTTTCGACAATATTTGATTTAACATTAAAATAATGTGATTTTGGGATTGTTTTTTTATTTTACAAAGATTTAGTGGACCCTTCAAGACTTATTAAACATTTGGAATTTTTAAATTGTTTTCCTTGGGAGTGTGAGTCACCTCCACATAATGAACCCCATTATTCTAAGAAGTTTGGACTTTGGCCATCTAAAATATTATTTTCCACTTCCCTTCTCCAAAAAACATTGGAAAAAACCATGGGCTTATTTGTGGTTTGGATAAGTTTAATGTGAGGGGTCCCAAACCTAAATAATAATGAATTCCCTCACATTTCCTATATAAACCCACCCAAGCTTCTACGTCCTCCTCACATGAATCCTTTGGAGTTAATCCAAACTCTAACCTACTCTTTCTATATTCCTACCAAGTTTCCCCAAGATCCCATGAATCCTCTCTCAAACCTCTCTCAAGCCTTTGAATGCACACTTCCAAGTAAGGGTTTTTCTTTCTTTCTCATTTTTGTCAAATATTCTTTAAATTGTTATGACCTTTTTATTTCAATTATAAATTCTGGGGTATGGTTTCAAAACTCCCCGATACATATTTCTTTATGTTTAAATTATGGGAGTTTTCTTTCTCCTTCATTAAATTCCTCCCATGTACACCCGTTACTATGCCGAAATTCTGAAAGGAATTTCTTTCTTCTCATTTACATTCAAGAAATTCATTTGTATCATAAATCTAAATTCTATTACATTTGTTGGGACATGTATCTATATAAACCCTTACTATATATGTCATTTAAATATTATGAGACACCCATTTTTCTCTCATCAACCATTTTTATGAGTTCTTATGTCACGCCATTATGCTACCGAAATTGCTTCGCGCTTTTCCAAACCAAAGTCATTGTGTAGTGAATATCAATCCCATTTCTCTATCAAGGGTATTCAACTTTATGAAAATTTACTTATTTTTTAAAGAGTTTCATATATTTTTTCCAAATTTATTTATTGTGGAATAAAAGATTATGTTTATTGATCAAATGTTTTTTGATCTATGTGGCACACTTATGCATGAAATGAATTGTTTAAGAAGGGTGAAACCTTATAGCCCTCCAATGCATTGGGTAAAATATAGTATCCTGATATGTCATGTGAAATGGGTTTTTATTCATGATAATTAAATTGTAACAAGGGTTTACTCATGCTTCATGTGCAATGAGGTTTTACACATACTCCATGTTCAATGAGACTTGGCCCATGATAATTCCATGTTAAGTGTTGTTTCCACATTTCCATGTTATGATTATCATGCTTTATCATACCTTTATTATTATTCTTCTCTTGTGATCTGTTGATGTGTTTATTGTATAACTAGAATTGTATTACTCATGTTATTCAATGATTATTTCCTTACTGGAATTATATCTCACCCTTTTCTTATGCATGTCCTCATATTGTCCCTTGTAATGCTAAGTATGAGGGAATGTAGTGGTCATGTAAAATAATTTTTCAATAAAGATGTTGTATTTCATGTTTTAAGTTGTTATGTAATGATCTAAATCTCCAAAGACACTAGAACTCTTCATCTTCTATGTTGTATCAATTGATGTTTTTAAATAAATTGTGTTTAATTGTGTAATAAAAAGAGAAGGGTTGTCATAATTTCTCACATCGAGCATGACTCACATGGGATTACAGATCTATTATCAATATCCCATTAATGTGATGAAGGTTCCTCCATTGTGGGCCTTCTTTTAATCTGTAAGACATAAATATTCAACTTACCTATGTTGGCTTTGATTCCTATTCATATTAGAATACATAGGATGCCTCTTTAAGGTTCGAACCAAATGTTATTTCTCTCTTACCTGTTCAATCATATGACAGGGGTTTTGATTCTGGTTTTCAAATGATACATAAGATACCTTTTTAAGGTTTAACCCAAACATCAAAGCACAAACCACCTCTTTAGAAGATAATAAACTCAAGATATTATAAATAATTGTATTTGAAACAAATAATAATTAATTAGAGATTGAAATTTAGATAACCTCTAATATGTATAGAGGTTTAAATCAAGAACATGATATTCAATATATCATTGGTACAAGAGTATCTAGTCTTGCACTGGGATGTTGGAATGATTCATGATTATGAATTAAATATATAAGAGGGTCCTAGAGTAGTCAATAATCTTCTATAAATTGTTTTATTGAGCTCGACTACCTTACCCTTGACCAATGTGAGTCTGAGGGGTCACCGTAAAAATGTCTATGTATCCACCTTCCATTGGAAAGTAGGCATGTAGCCAATCAATAATGTGGAACTAATAGTGTTTTTCTATCAAAAATAAAAATAGTGAACCCAGTATTGATGATTGTGGAACTATCCTCAATCCCTTGTATTCATGTTTTATCCCACATGTGTTTTGTCATAAAAAAATTCCACTACAATTGTAGTGGTGGTTGAAATAAAATAACACTTAGGGATAAACCCCTAGTGCCCAATACACCATACCTCAAAGCCCTTGATCTACCCATTACAGATAAATCACTTTAAATAATGTTCAAATATAAATTCCTTATGGAGAAAAAAATTTAAATTATATCCCTTAAAAGTATCATATACATCCGATGAGAAAATTTAGTGGCGGGGTTTTTTCCAAGAAGCATGTGATCACATGTAATATTTTTTGGTGAAAGGAGAGACAATTATTGGAGAAACGACAAGAAATATTTGATTATCCCACTATTTTACCCTAATAAGATCAATAGAATAATCAACTAACTATGTAATTAATGTAAAACTAGACATGGAAACTCTTGAACTCTTTGGGTTGAGATTTTTATATCATCGTGAGGATTGAGACCAATGATAGAGGCATAAATATTAATATTTAACATATTTTAAGTATCAGGTCTCATAACTAAGAATTTCATTACATGGTCTTGGCACCTGTAAGGTAGACTAAACCCATGCGTCATAAGGTGAAAGTCCAGAACATTTGTTGAGTAGAAAAACTTATTAATCTGATCCATTAGTATTAATATGAAATTAAATTGGTGTATATTAACCACATATACATGTATCATGGGTTATGATTATATTTATCATGGCATTCCATTTGATACACTCATGTAATACCATATGGTTCTGTTAGTCAAAAAATTAAAAAATATGTCCAGTTTTTCTCAAGATTATATTCAAGACCCATAAAGAGTCAACTATATCGGTGTTTCCATGTTTATCAGAATGATGATATTATTAAATCCATTTAAAATTATACGAAGTTATTTTTTCAAATATTAAATATTTATACATCTGATTAGTAATAATATTATCCATGAAAATTCAAAGAATATGGTTATGTTCAATTTTATGATTAAATTAGAATTATAAATTGAATAAATAAATTTTCAATCCATTTGAAAATTTTAATAAAAAAACTATTATTTATGTGCACATACATGGATTAAATATAGTGATATTTAATAGAGATAATAGTTTATGAAGTGTTCCAAGTGGGACCCATGAGCCAGGTGTATACTATGTTGATACCTTGAGATCAATAACTCAGTTTGAAGTTAAAATTCAATGACTTTCTCTAATTTAACTATTATATGTGGGTTGTTTTTATTAAGATGGGTTTTGTGATCTCTTTGGAATTTTCTCATGAACATATATTTTTTGAGTAGATTATGAGTGGGAAAATTTGATGGATTATAGTAACTTACTCAAACTATTATATGGTAATTAACTATATGAGATTATGTGGAGCTTTATTTTCTTCTATATTATTATATAGATTCTGGGTTATAGTCACTTAATCCTTTTACACATTTTATTGCATGATTTTTAACATAAATAGTAAACAAATGAAAGCTATGAATCGGGAGGTCTAGTGTCTTTGGAATACGAGTTCAGTAACAAATAAACATGAAACTAAAAAAAATTATTTATTTTAAACCCTATAATGTGATCATAAATAAATTTAAACTCATAAACTTTATAGGATAACCTAGGTAAATACATAAACAAAGGGATGTGTTAAGAATCCTAGTTAGGGAATCAACATGATAACAAAGCATATCATGTGAGTAAAACGACATAACGTGGTGTCATAAAAAATAATGATGGTGATTAATCACATGGTAGAATAATATAAAGAACATGTCATTATATGATCATGTAAATATTCCAAATTTATAGATACATAATAAATGGCATACACATAAGTTAAGGATAACTGTCAATACAACCTCAAATGGTGGATAGTGTCCCATCATGGATTATGTTCACTCCCAAATCCCATAAATACCTCCTCAGGAGACTAAAACATAACCCAATAAAGTAGAGTTCAATCTAGGTGCACACATTATATAATTTACAAGCATATTTTTGACATAAAAAAGAAAACAAATCTTCTGGTATAAACATAAGAATTTCTCATGGAAATAAATGAGTTTTATAATCTTTCATCAAATCATAATCAATTAATATTTCATAATGATTAGAAATAGAATAAGGAATTATTTATTTTTGAAATTGATTCCTAATTACATAATAATATTTCTCAATCTATTTTGATAATTTGGAAATAAAAACATTATATGATATTTATATAAAATTATTAAGTTATAGAAAATTTCCCCTTAATCGGGTTTGGTTTTAAAGGCATTTGAGAAATGAACTAAGCATGTATTAACCCATTAAAGAAAGGAATAGTAATATTAGAATATTATATATATATATATAATGTAGATTAATTATGTAATATCAATGATATATATAAATAAATTTAGAAAGAGTAATATTATAACCCAAATAAAATGGGGGGGGGGGGTTAGAGTGAACTCTTACCTTCTCTTCTAGAATTATTATACACTTTCAAATAATTTCTTGAATAATGGAATTAAATTATTTAATCACTTGAATCAAAATATAATTCATCTATTTTTTATGATGTTCATTTAATACCATTTTCTAGAGATACAGAGACTAATTTCATTATTAAAAGATAATTCCTTTCATGGTTCCATGGTTAGATCACTTATGGATAATAATTGATGTTTTTTTTAAAATGGGAATAAAAATATAGAAGTGAAATGAAAAAGTATTAGTTTACTAGAAATAGTTCAACTGGTCCCAAACACCTATATGTTTTTCTCTATAGGGATGATTATTTTACTGAAAATTTTGACGTTATATGTTTAGTTCATTTTACTGACCATCATGAAATATAAACATTTTATTTAAATAATTAAATATAAAAAGTCTAATGAACTTGAAATAAGTAATGGAAAACATATTAAAATCTTATATAACCATAATTATGTTTTTATAACTATCCTTGAAGGAGGTATTAAAAAATTATGTACATCATTCATGGATGGAATGAATCAACCATATTATAAATAATGATTTCAGTTAAGAATCAAATGAAGAGAGGGTAGAATATAAATATCCAGTTATCATAATATAATTATAGTATATTTATGATACGATGGTCACTAGGTATTTTTATATGAGTGGGTTAGGGAGAAGATAGAGTGATAAATGAATTTAAAATAGGTAAATCAATATTATTACGTCTTAAATGTTGTCTCCCTAAAATACACCCCAAGGCACATGGAATTAGAATGTGGGTGAGAAGAAGTACTAAGAAATGTGGGAGATAATTGGGAAGTAAATTGGGTAAATATTTTTCAAGATCTAAGACATATAATGTGTGAGTAGAATTAGTGGTGAGGGGTGGTATTTATAAGTGGTGGATTGGAGTGTTTACAATATTATATTCATTAGTTTATTATTTTAGATTAATACAACCAATAGTATTGATTCATAAAAATATATATAGTAAACGGTGTATGTATGTTATAACTAATACGCAATTACATCCTCCATAATATAAAAACTCATATATTTAGATTAAAATAATAAATATCATATTTTACCGTATTTCAGAATTCCATAAAAATTTGACTATTCTATAAAAATATATAAAAATTAAACCTAACATTTTTTGATGTTTATATTCAAAACAATAAATTAAATTTTATGTAAATAATTTTCTAAATATTAAAATTTAAATTTTTCAATAAAATCCTCATTTATTTTAAAATTACCAATTTTAATATTATGAGTCATTTTCTGGCCTTTTAAAAAATTACATAAGCTCTAATTTAATAATATTGTCATTATAATACAAAATAATATAAATTTATAAACCCATTTTTTTAAAATATATTTTCTTTATTAATAAAATAATTATAACAAAACATATATGTTTTACAAAAATAAAAACACATAATTTATCATTTCCAAAACATTTATTTACTTATAAAATGATATATATATAAATTATTTTAATTTCATAAGATTCATAAATATTATTTCACACTTTCACAGGATTGGATATTATTCTAACAACCAATTTTTAATTCCCAATTATCTGATTACTAATCCAATGGTCTGGTTTTTAACACACATATAAGTTCCCTATAAATACATAATATTTCATTCATTCATAATTCACATATATTTGTCTCATGGTTATATATTTTCATTTTATAAATTAATATTGAATTACTAATATTCAACTTAATTTATACAATATTTTTTGCGAGTGTAGTTATTCTGGTGGATAGAGAATATCTATATTTCTATATTTTAGTTAACCTATTTTCTACTTTTTATCCCATTATAACATTTTCAGTTATTATATACATTTTTTATTATAGAAAATAAATGTTAAAATTAGTATGACAGAAATAATTGGTTCTATCATGTGGAGTATGTTCATTACTAAATATGACACATCTAAAATGAAATATCATTGAAAAAAATTGGGTCATTGAATTCTTACCCTCTTAAAACATTTATCTTTAATATTTCCATTTTACATACAATGGTGAGAATGAGTGAGGGTACATCGGCTTCATTTCTTACTTCATTTCTCTTGTATCCTCCTAATATTTATCGTTTATACATGTTACTTTGACTAGGTTAGTTGTCTTGTTATGTAGAAATTTATATGAATAGTCTAAGATATTCACTAAATAATCCTCATAAGAGATATATTTTTTCTTAACTATACCAAATATGAATTTAGTACATGTGAGGGACCTAATATGTACATCCTCAAATGGGACACATGGAATATGTCATGTACTTGAGAAAGGGTTTTTGAGAGTACTATTTGATAGTCCACAACACCGATGTGATCAAGAATCTCAAATTGATAGATGTAATCGAGACTTAGATTTCTCTTCTTCAAAAATATCATGACTCTCTTCCATAAGTATATGTGGAGGAAAACATTATCTCTAACCAAATGTTCCAGGTATTATCAATTATTATCTATATATCTCGTATATCAATTTTAAGAAGCCCAAATGTGTTGTTGAATGGTCTTGACATCTTCTACCATTTCATTTACCATCTAATTTCCCAGTAGATTGTGTTTAACCAATTCATGCCAAAAATCATTAGTTCTACATATCATCCAATAAAAATCATCATATGGATCCCATTGGATTAATTATTGGAAACTATTGTCACACAATTAACTGAATAAAGGAATATTTTCATCCCATAATCCTTTGATGTCCATCGTGTATGTTCTAAAAATTTACTTCTTTGTATAGATAGTATAATCATATTAGACATTTGTTTGGGTGTGATAAGACATAAGGATGTTAGACATTGTTTTCAGAGCATGTTGGAGACTTCCAATACATTGAGTGAAATCTCTTATCTCAAAATGATAAAATCGATAATGGTGTTCAATGAAGCCTTTTTATATCCTTATTGTATATCCTTACATGTTAGTATAATGTTAATTCCTATTAAATTGAAATGAAATTAGAAGTATTTGTATGATAATCCATTAAATATCATATAGAATTATTTCCTTTGGACATTTTCAGAAGACCATTGATGTAACACCCCGATATTTTATGAGATATATTCCTTTTAATTTCCTTGATGTATTTTGTTGTAAGATACACCAAGATTAGATTTCACAATACATAACACCATATTATCTTTTATTATATGAAACACTATACTTGCTTTCATTAAACGTAAGAGAGACCATCCTCGATAACTTGTGTTGTATGCAATATTGAGTTTCAATTAAAAACAATATATTGTTAAAATATATTTATTTAATGGGATATAAAATAGCTAGTATGAATAGTAATAACCACATTTTGAATTTTATATAAAATTAAAATTCATCTTATGTATTTTCCCAAACATGATATAAGAACAAATTCAATTTTTCAGATAAAAGAAGTATTTTTCAAAAATGCAGTTTTGCTGCCTTTTGATGGCGCACTCATTTTAAATATAGATTTTAACACTTTTATATATTATATATGAATAAATAATATTATTATTTGTAATTGGGGAATCAAAATTTTCTTTGGTTTAATTTCAGTTATTTTTCGGTTAAAATTAATATTTTAATTAATAGTGAAAAACATTTTAGTTTAATTCAAAATAGCCTTTTATTCTAATTTATTTATAATATTAGATTATATTTTTAATTTGTTTTGAAGAGTAATTGGATTATATTTTTATCATTTAATACAATTTGGGTCATTGGAAGTAATTTCACTTTTAAATTTGATATAAACACATGTCAATCATTGGATAGTTTTTTCTTTTTAAAAACCCGCTCTCTAGTTTTGACATCAAAAATTAATTTTAAATTAATTTCTGAAAATTATGGGTTTTAAATTTAGAAAAATGGATTCCATATTTTAAATAATAATTTCCAAATTTTTTAAATAGGTACCTTGTAACACCCCACCCCTACCTCATTGGCTTGAGGAGGCGGTGCGGGATACATGGCCTTAAGCGACGTTCCCAAGACGCCAAAGGCTGGCAATAAATGTTGAGGGCTTCAAGATCAAGTTGGGGAACGATTTTCCCTTAGGAAAAAACCAACAAAACCATCCACTAACAGCCACTATATAATGCATGTCAATTTAACATTCAAGTATGTATTCTCAAAGGACAACCAGGTTGTTCCAAAATACATCCCAAAACCAATTCAACTAGACATGTCCACACAACATCAGATTACACTGAAGAAACTAAACAACCAAACACCACACAATCCATGACACCACCATATATCCACACCAAGATCCACACTCCATGCTCCACCAAGGGATCACAATGATCCACTGAAGGTGGGTGATTCCTTACCTTTTCCCACGTCACAATACACAACATCTGGATAGACACCAACTTACCAAAGTAGGGAGTGAGTAATAAAACTCAGTAGGTTTTCCCCAAATGAATTTCCTACACATGCCACAAGGATAAAACTGTTAGCACATTTATATAAAACAATTTATATAAAATAGTCACAAGAGAGAACATTTTCATAAGCCAAACATGCCCTTTCCTGGCCATCACACCCAAACCAAGCAACCCAGGGAAAGCCAAACAAACATGCCAGACACCATATCATCATGTACACATTAGCACAACAATTTAAACCTTTCAAATCAATGCACAAAAAAACATCCATAACAACCAAATGGTGGATCTTCCGTCCAACCTGTTTACCCATTCGCACCAAGTGTCACTTCCCGTCCACTTATCCTTGATGGTGTCCCTTTCGTCCACTATCCATCCCCTTTTTATAGCGGTACTTCTCGCCACTTCCACACAACATTCAAAAAAATACAATGCCAATCATATAACCTACCAATGTCACAACCACATGTAATCAACCAATTCCATTTCATATCAATCCACTTCAATAAATCACACATTTATTAAAAACCATTTTCCATGCCAAACTAAATTTCAATAAAGCAACCCTTTTATTGAAAACCATTTCCATCAATCATTTTCACGATTCAACCATAACATCCCATTATAAAATATCCATTTTAAAATCCCCAATATTAGCATTTCACCATAAATCTCCCTTTTTCCCTAAAATCCCAAAAACATCACCCAAGGGATTTCTAACCAATTTTTGAAATCAAAACACAATTAATTTCAAGAACAAAAAAAAATAACTATAACCAAAACCATTAGCTCTAACCAAGTGGAGTTGAGAGAGAATACACCTACCTTTAGGGTTCCTAAGAAATCGACCCCCAAACAAACGCGCCTCAAATCCGGAGAACGCACCACCGAAATCTCACTAGATCCCCTTACCTAACATTCAAAATCATTACAAACATCATCCAAGGAAACCAAAACCCTAGATCTATACACAACAGGTGTAGATCTAGAAAACCAAGAAAAATAGGGATGTAGATCTTGAGGAAAACACACGGAAACCAAGAGGAGAGACTTACCCGGGAGAAATCACCTTCAAAACACCAAGAACCCTCTTCAAAATGCTTCCAAAATGAGTGGGAAAGCTCCTCCACCCCCTAAGAACTGAAGAACCTATGTGAGAAATGAGTGATAGGAAGTTTGTAGTGAAATAAGTTAAGCCTGAGGGAGCCCATAACATATAACCCTATTTTTAAGTGGCCGCACGGTTAGTCCGCACGGTTTGGAAAACTGTGCACTAACCATGCGCACCCTACTGCCTTGGGAGAAAGGGTTTGCACAGTTTCCTCGCATGGTTTGAAAAACCATGCAAAGGGCGTGCAAAGCCTACTATCTCCCCCTGCACAGTTTCCTGGGGAATCCGCACGGTTTCCACTAACCATGCTCAAACCGTGAACCCATAGAAAAGCCTCCAAACTCATCAAAAACCATTCCAAACTCTACCAACCTCTTCCCAACTCATCCCATGCACTAAAAAACATAAACAATCATAAAAAATGCCACATACTTCAATCTCGGGGTTCTACATTCTCCCCACCATTGGACTTTCCGTCCTCAGAAAGTAGTGAACCCGCCATTTGCCTAAAGAGATCGAGCCACTACTCAACCATCTCTTTATCCCACACCCAAGTCTCCTATTGAATCAGACCATGTTTCCACAAAACACGAACTAAACCGATGATATTACCATGCAATACTTTACCTTGTATATCAACAACCTACACTAGCACGTGCACCAATGAAGCATCCGGTTCTAGCTCAACATTATCCCATCAAATCACATGGTCATGATCCGGCTAATACTTTTTCAACTGTGACACATGAAACACATTGTGCACCGCAATTAACCTAGGTGGCAAAGACAAAAGATAAGACACCTCACCAACCCGCTCAAGAATTTCAAAAGGTCCAATATACCTCTGAGATAACATTCCCTGCTTCCCAAACCGATGATGTCCTAGCCTAGGAGAGATCCTCAAGAAAACATGATCACTCACCTTGAATTACAATATCCATCGATGATGATCTGCATACGATTTCTGATGACTCTGAGAAATCTCCATTCTCTTCCTAATCAACTTGATCTTCTACGTAATCTCTTGTACAAGGCTCGGTCCAACCATCAAGGACTCACCCGTTTCCACCCAACATAGTGGAGAACGACATGGTCGCCCATACAATGATTCAAACGGATCCATCTATATGGATGCCTGATAACTATTTTTGTACGAGAACTCAACCAACGACAAGTGCTCCTCCCACGAGCCACCAAAATCCATGACACAATCCTACAACATATCCTCCAGAGTTTGTATTGTCCTCTCAGATTGACTATCTGTCTGAGGGTGATACACCGTGCTCATAGTCAACTGTGTCCTAAGGGCTTGATGTAAGGATTTCTTCAAACAAGATGTAAACCTTGGATCTCTATCTAATACAATTCAAACTCGAACACCATGCAACTTTACCACCTCCCAGATATAGATTTTGGAAAGATCCTACACAGTATGAGATTCATGAATTTGAATGAAATGGGCCTACTTCGTTAACTGATCCACTATCACCCAAATAGAATCGTTCTTTCTGACCGTTCATGGGAGACCAGTAAAAAAATACATCTTTATTTTCTCCTACTTCCAAACATGGATTGGTAAAGACTAAAACATTCCCACTAGCCTCTGATGCTCTGCCTTGACCTGCTAGAAAGTCAAGCATCTTGAAACAAACTCAACCACTCTTATTTTCATTCCAGCCCACCAGAACTACTCTTTTAACACTTTATACATTTTCTAATGTCTAGGATGACCAGTCCACTTGGAATGATGATACACTTTGAGAAGATCCTCCTAACAAGCAACTATTACAACCATCTGATTCTGAAAACAAAAAACCGAATCTTTATTCAGTTGTCAACACTCAATGGTCTCCCCACCATTGAGTCTCGACCCCATGGCCACACACTCATAATTAGATATATGTTCCTCTTTAACTAGGCCAACCAAGTCAGGAATGAACAAAACTAGAAAGAAGACTGCCCTATCACCCTGGTCCTCATATTCCAACCACATGTCACCTATAACTGATATCAACTGCCACTGGTCTGATGACCATTTTACCGCCCGAGCATATGATTTTCTACTTAATGCATCTTCCACTGAATTTCCCTTACCCGGTGTGTACATCAAGTAAAAATCAAACATCTGAAGATATTTCATCCATCTCCTTTTCCTCATGTTCAATTATATTTGTGAGAAAATGTGCTTCAAGCTCTAATGATCTGTATATAATGTGAATTTCTCACCCAAGAGATAATGACGCCATACTTTCAAAGCATGGACCACTACAACCAACTCCAAATCCTGAGTTGGGTAGTTCTTCTCATGCACCCTCAACTGTTGTGAGTCATACGCAAACAAATGATTCCTTTACATGAGAACACACCCCATCCCTAATCCTGATGCATCGCAATACACCACAAACTCTTATCCTAGTTCTGTCAATTCTAAGATTAGTGCTAATGTAAGGCGAACCTTTAGCTCTTTGAAACACTACTGACACTATTCATTCCGCTAAAATGGAACATCCTTTTTTGTCAAAGATGTCATCGACAAATCAAAATGTGAAAAATCACGAAAAAAATGTTGATAATACCCAGCTAGACAAGAAAATTCTGTATCTCAAACAAAATCTTTGGTGTTTGCCACAAGATAACAGCCCCAATCTTCTCCAGATCCACTGAAACAACTCTTTCATAAATCACATGGCCAAGAAAACAAACTTCCCGTATCCAAAAGTTAAACTTTGACAAGTTGGCATACATCCAATGATCCCTCAAGATCCCCAGAACTGTCGCCCAGTGCTGCTCATGCTCCACCCTTGTATTTGAATATACCAGAATATCGTCTACAAACACCACCAAAAATGAATCCAGATACCTTTGAAATATCTGATTCAGTATTGCCATAATCATCAATGGTGCTTTTGTTAGACCAAAGGGCATAACCTCATATTCATAATGGCCATATCTACTTCTGAAAGATGTTTTATGAATATTGTACATCCTCACCTACAATTGGTGATATCTCGACCTTAGGTCGATCTTGGAGAACCACTGGGCTCCCCTAAACTGGTCGAAGAAATCATCAATTCATGGAAGTGGATATCTATTATGTATTGTTACTTGGTTAAGTCTACAATAATCAACACATGGCCTGAAAGTTCCATCCGCATTTTTCACGAACGACACCAGTGCAACCCATGGAGACGTAATAGTCTAGAAGAACCCTTTGTTTTCTAACTCTTCCAACTAGACTTTCAATTCCCTTAAATCAAATGGTGTAATCTGATAAGATAGAAGTGAGATAGTACTGGTCCCCAGAAGGAGATCAATCATAAACTCCACTTCTCTTATAGGAGGTAACCCAAATAATTCTTCAGAAAAAACATCCATGAACTGATCTACCACTGTTGGAAGATCAGTCTGCATAATACCGTCTACTGATTCTAAGGAAAACACTACCAACTGATACAATAACGTACCCACTACTATTGCCAATAAACCCGTTGAACCCTGCCTTTCAGGATTCTCTCCTCTAAAGAGATGTCTAACGCCATCATGTGTCGTAAAAGCCACTTTCCACGCATTGTAGTCTATGTGGGCTTTAAATTCCACTAGCCATTCCATTCCTAGGATTACATCATACCCATCCATCTCAAGCACTGAGAAATTCCATGTTGTCTCAACCTCACCCACAACAATACAACATGCTCTACAAAAGAAGGCTCGACACTCTCTTCAACCCATAAGATTTTCAAGTTTCAAAACCAAGGGAATAATTTCTACCCTTAAACCAAATAAATCAATCACATGTGCAGCAATAAAAGAGTGTGAAGAACCCATATCAAACAGTACTTTCATGATGGTAGAATTTAAAAGAATAGTACATCGCACCATAGATGGTCCTAATTGATCATCCACCACAACCTTCTCATCTCCAAACACATTTTTTCTTTCCACGCTCTGCTCTTTATTGCCCTGCTGAGGCGTCGTGGTATTCTGAGAATCACCATGAACCACTTTACTCTACTGATGAGGGGTGTGATGATGTCTTCATCCCGTCAAAGCATTCAACATCTATGATCTCTGAGGAGTGTCACGCGCACCCAACCTTAGATCATTCCAACAATAACGCTACAGGTGCCCCATTTTCTTACAATTATGACATGCTCGAGGTTGTGTCATACAATTCTTCTTGATGTGGATCGATGAACAAGAATGAAATCACAACTTTCTCTAGGGATTCATAGGAAGATTTACCAATCCTTTTCTCGGATTATATTCCATATTCCTACGCTAGGAATAAGTGTCCCTCATTTTCTTGAACCCATCATTAGACTTCCCACTATTCCCCAAGGGTACCACCATGCTTCCTCCACCCGGAGCACCCAACAAATCCTGCGCAGCCACTGAGGCTCTATTCACCATCTCTGTGTAATCATCTATACACAGCACCGCTATCTTTGAACGGATTTATTTACTTAATCCCTCTTAAAAAATAATTGCCTTCAACAACTTGATACCTGCCACCTCGGGTGCAAAACACACTAAGTTCATAAACATAGCTTCATACTTCGTCAAAGACATAAGGTCTTGCTTCAAACTGAAGAAATTAGTCGTACGCTGAATTCTAAATGTATGTGGGTAGAATTATTTATTAAACAATTCCTCGATGCCTTCCCAAATCACACCCTAGTCCGTCCCCGCTTGGACGACCAACTCCCACCACTGAAGGGAAAGATATTCCAACATATAGGTGGCCAACTTCACTTTCAAATCAAGCGGTGTCATCTACTTTGTTCCCACTTTCCACAGCTTGGAAAGCATTCACTATACTTTGCACCAGCTGCTGGATCACCTAAGGCTTAGGTGCTACCACATTCTTAGCAGCCTCCTCCGGTTGGTATCTATGACGCCTACCCGATTCCATTTCTATAAACAGAAATCAACCAATAATGAGTCTAACTTCTGTAGAAATCACGAAATCCCATTTCAAATCACATTACACAACACTATCGCACAAGGGTTTCCACAAGTTCACATTTTCCATGTTTCACAATTTTGAAAACCAAACCATTTTCAAAATACAAATTTATTCAAATTACAATTTCAAAAATTCATATTAAATCATAAATCATTATACCTCAATCAAATATGCATCCTAGTGGGAAGTCATTTCTACTATTCATGGCAGGCTCATCTCATTAGCTACACCCACGACAATAAGATATCCATTGCCTATAAGTTCCTCCAAAACACATATGTACCCAACTCCCTGGTAACTTGAATTTTAGCAAAAAACGGGTTATCTATGTCTTTTTATGCTATACATTCCAAGTTCTGACATTCCTACACCTTTCTACCATCCTGACTCAAGGAATATACCACAATGAATGTCAACACCAATGGACCGAACAAGATGATACCACTTGTAACACCCCACCCCTACCTCATTGGCTTGAGGAGGCGGTGAGGGCTACTTGGCCTTAAGTGACGTTCCCAAGATGCCAAAGGCGAGCAATAAATGTCGAGGGCTTCAAGATCAAGTTGGGGAACAATTTTCCCTTAAGAAAAAACCAACCAAACCATCCACTTATAGCCACTATATAATGCATGTCAATTAAACATTCAAGCATGTATTCTCAAAGGAAAACCAAGTTGTTCCACAATACATCCCAAAACCAAAACAACTAGACATGTAAAAACAACATTAGAGTACACTATGGAAACTAAACAACAAAACACCCCACAATCCATGACACCACCACCGCTCCACACCAAGCTCCACGCTCTAAGATGCACCAAGGGATCACAAAGCTCCACTAAAGGAGGGTGATTCCTTACCTTTTCCCACGTCACGATACACATCATCTGCAAAGACACCAACATGACAAAGCAGAGGGTGAGTACTAAAATTCAGAAGGTTTTCCCCAAATGACTTCCCTACACATGACACTAGGATAAAATGGTTCAAACATTTATATAAAACAATTTTTATAAAATTGTCAAAAGTGAGAATATTTCCATAAGCCAAACATGACCTTGTCAGGCCTTCACACCCAAAAAAAGAAACCAAGGGAAAGCCAAAAAAACATGCCACATGCCATATCATCATGTACACATTATCACAATAATTTCAACCTTGCAAAGCAATGCACAACAAAACAACCATAACAACCAAACGGTGGAACTTCCGTCCAACCCATTAACCCATTCACATCAAGTGGCACTTTTCGTCCACTTATCCTTAATGGTGGCCCTTCCATCCACTATCAATCCCATTTTTATAGTGGTACTTCTCTCCACTTCCACACCACATTCAAAAAAATCCAATGCCAAGAATATAACCCACCAATGTCACAACCACGTGCAATTAACCAATTCCATTGCATATCAATCCACTTTAATAATTCACCCATTTATGGATAACCACTTTCTATGAAAAAAAAATTTCGATAAAACAATCCTTTTATTGAAAACCATTTACATCAACCATTTTCACGATTCTACCATAGCATACCATTTTAAAATCTCCATTTTAAAATCCAAAAGATTAGCATTTCACCATAAAACCCCCTTTTCCCAAAAATCCCCAAAACATCACCGAATGGATTTCTACCCAATTTCGCACATCAAAACACAATTAATTTCAAGCATAAAAAATTAATTGCAACCAAAACCATTATGTATAACCATGTGGAGTCGAGATAAAATCCACCTACCTTTAGGGTTCCTCAGAAATCGACCAAAAAACAACCGTGCCTCAAATCCGGTGAACGCAGCGTTGAAACCTCTCTAGATCCCCTTCCCTAACATTCACATGCCTAAAAAACATCATCCACGACAAACCAAAACCCTATATCTACACACAAAAAGTGTAGATATAGAAAAACAATAAAGACATGGATGTAGATCTAGATGAAAATATAAGTAAACCAAGAGGAGAGACTTACCCAGGAGAAATCACCTTCAAAAAACCAAGAACCCTCTTCAAAATGCTTCCAAAATGAGTGAGAAATCTCTTAAACCCACTTAGAACCGAATAACCCGAGTGAGACATGAGTGGGAGAAAGTTTGGAGTGTAATAGGTTAAGCCCTTGGGAGCCCGGAACTTATAACCCTATTTTTAAGAGGTTGCACGGTTAGTCCACACAATTTTTCAAACTATGCACTAACCGTGCGCACACTACTACCTCAAGAGCAAGGGTCTGCACAGTTGCATCGCACAGTTTGGAAAACTGTGTATAGGACATGTAAATCCTATTCTCTACCCCCTACACGGTTTTATGGGGAATTCGCACGGTTTCCACTTACCATGCTCAAACTGTGCACCCATTGAAAAACCTCCAAACTCTTCCAAAACCATTCCAAACTCTCCGAACCTCTTCCCAACTCATCCCATGCACTTTAAACACATAAAAAAGCATAAAAAATTCCACATACCTCAAATTGGGGTTTCTACATACCTATTATTTTTTGATATTATGAATAATAACTACCGTAATTTTTTTTACCATAGTTAATGATAGATCATGTAAATAAGGGTAACAAACAATATGATAAAGATAATAAAATTACAGTAACACCTGCGAAAATCATATTGGATGAATTAAAGTTGACCAATATCACCTAAGGGTCAGAATTAATTCATTTAATAGACTTTTTTACATGAAAGTGATGTAATTATAATTAAAAAAATAAAGAGATAACATGTCAATCTCTTATATCTTATAAGTATAAAAATTTTAATATAGTGATAAACTTCATAAAACATAAAAAATCAATAGTATACAAAAACCTAATAAAAATATCTACTTCATGTGAATTTAATTATAATATTTAGGGAGCAAATAATTACCATTAATGATGAACCAGTAGTGATGTATAAATTATTGTATTTATAGAAATATAAAATATATGGTTTTAAAAATATTTAAATAAATATAATATGAACTAATTAATTTATTTCATGAATTTTCTAGTTTACTATGAAATTTTACAAGTGTATTAAATATTTTTTTGAATTTATCTTTTGTGTGTATTTTATTTAATGTCAAATAAATGAAAAGTGTCAAAATTGACACTATTGAAATTTTATAAAAACAACATATTATTCCATTATTTAAAACACATAAATATTTATAAATAAAAAATTAAAAATTAGATTGTCTAATTTTTTCCAATGAATCAAATTATAAACAATTTACAATACATAAGTAAATATTTATAACCATTTAATATTTAGATTGTTATTACCACAAATAAAATTAAATAGATTAAATAAGATAAATAATAATTATAGGGTTTAAAATAAAATCAAAACATATCGAAATTTTAATTTCTAGGGTATTCTGACCCATACTCTTCTAATCATATAAATAAACGATTTTGGGACTATTATAAATAGAAAATAAATTTATAATAAGTTAATATTTTAATACATTTTTAATGTGCCCCCTCCTCCCTCTTATAAAAGGACAACACCTCTACCCACATACCCACACCTTTTATGCCCTATGTCTCATCCAGAATCTTCCCAAATAATCTCCCAACATCACTAAATTTATTTTAGGGGCCACACCTTGGGAGTAATGACAACCTAGGGATACCTTTTGGGAAAATAAAAAAGGGATACCCTAAAAATAGGTAATTGTTTATCACATTTTTCAAAATTCTTTTCTTCTTCTACTTACTCTTCTTATGATGTTTCCATACTAAAGAAATAACTCCAGTGTCTTATAAATTCTAATGTTTTTTTATGGGTGAGCAATATACCTCTTTTTATCCATCTTACTAATAAAAATACCACCATTCATGTGTACGTACGACTTACTGTCTCAACGATGTGGTGTAATTTCTTATTCAACAATACATAAATTGGATGGGTATAATGATGAGCATAATGGATTTAAATAATTAATACCACCTGAAAATTATTCTATATAATTAATATACTATCCAATTACATACCATTTAACCATTAAGTGAATAATATCATCAATCGTGCGTATGTGGGACCTACTGTCTCCACGATGGGATGAGATTCGTTCTACACATTAACCATTAAAGAATTATTAAAAAGTATATATAATAAATAATAATAAAATATATGACATAATAATTCTATTGTATTTATGTTTAAATATATATATATATGATTCATTTAATTTCTTCTATTCAATTCAACAAGGAAACATAAACAACATTCATGCAGACGTATGACCTTCTGCCTCCATGAACGATGTCTTCCATTTCATTTATCTATCTATTATATATATTTCTTGTACTGAATATTTATGATATATAAATCATTATTTTCATTTTTTTATTATGTAAATCATTATATAATTAATAAGAGCAAGAATAACATTTCCAAACACATATGATAAGTAAAACTATTTTTAGCCAAAACATTGCTCTTATAAGGAATTGATAAATGAATGGGTAGTATAAAGTCATAAGTGAATCATATATGATATCATAATTATTATTATGATTCTTGTTACATGTTAATAATATTTTTAAACCAACTATACAGGTGTTTTAGATACACACAATGCATATTCGACCTAAGGTGGGGGATAATTTTTCAAATCTTGTTTTTATCCAAGAATCTTTATACATAAGTATTAAAAAGGGATATATTTATCATCAATATCCATGTTTTCTAAAAAAAACTCTCATAAAATTTTTACTATTCATATATGTATATTTAAATTTATTTTTACGTATTTTTATGTTTACTATATGTTTTGGAATTAATGTTTATTTCATTTACCATATGAGGTACTTTTTTACTTTTCTTATTAATGTTAGAGGAGAATGTTTCTTTATCTTATATTATATGAACGAGTTTTTATATAATCATAATTTCTTACTTCCATGAACTTCTTCTACAATATAACATGTTTAATTTCATTTAGATACTTTTATTTTAAAATTTCACAACATTTTTAGAAAATAAAACTTTTTTTAGGAAACAAAAGATATTTTCATCAAGACTTATGTTCAAGTACTTTATCAAAATTAATTTCCATCTAAGATGAGATATGATTTTGTTTATATCTCTATTATTAATCTTTTTTATTTTATTTATTATGGAAATATTTTTTATGAAATAAATTTAATTTATATTGATTATGATGGAATTATATTTAAGAAACAAGTTTATTTCATGGGTTATGCTATGATGAATGATTTTTTTGTGGAACGTGTAAAAATGATTTCACTATGACATTGGTGGAACTTATATTTCCCTCCAATTCATGGGGTAATGATTTATATCTCATGATTGAGACATTATTTGAATGTAAAATAAATCTAGTTTAGTAATATAGTGCTGGAATGGCATATAAATTTGATTTAGTAATATATGGCTGGAATGGAAAGTAAACCTGGTTAAGTAATGGACTTTGTCCATAATGATGGCCTTGGAACAATTCCATAGCAACTGTAAAAATAATATAATGGAATTATTTGTTTTCCATAATTCCTTGTTTTGTCACAATGATATTTTATCATGGTTAATATTGCTTTATGATCTATTCAATTAATATTGCTATGATTTATTTCATGACTCATGATTTTGATATTTAAACTTTATGTTCATGTTTTTAAATTATTATATTTATGGTTTGTTTTACATTCTCCATATTTACACTTACTAAGAATTTGATCCCATCCTTTTTATGTTTTCTTTTCACCAAGATATAAAAAAAGTTTTTATGTAGGAAAAAAAGGTGAAGTTATTTACAAGAGATATTGATGATCTTTCACCATGTTATAATATTATGTTACAATTTTTCAATGACACAAAACTAATATTGTCTTTAGGAATAAATTTTTATAATGTATTAAGTATTCAAAAATAGAAATGTAATTTCTATGTACATGAATCATTAGTCGTTATAGTTGGTATCAGAGCAAAGGTATAGTCATTCTTTGGAAACTATGATAAAAAAAATATTAGTGATATCCCTAGTGATGTTTCTATGGTATTTCTTGTAATTTCACTAAGGATATGTATAACTATAGGTTACAATACTATAATTATGTTAATGATAATGAATAACCTAGAATTAGACCTAATATGTTATATATTGAAAGTACTCCCATGTGATTATGCTGTTTTCATAGTGTGAGTTTTTCATCTCACACTATTATTTATGGTTTTTAAATAATGGATTAAACCCGAAAAAATCTTGTTAATGATCAATGCACTAGTGATTGAAATGATTGTCTTCCTGAATAACAAAATTTTATGGGACATGGAATGAAAAGTCTTATTGATATACTTACACATGATATGAATCATTCTGGACATCCAACTGAGTATAGAAGGGATCAACATTCAATTGAGTCCTTCATGAGGAAACATCCACCTTCATTAAGGGGGTCTTCTGATCCACTTTTTGCTGAACAATAGATCACTACCTTTGAAAAGATATTTTCCAACATTCAGTCTTTGGAACATGAAAAATAAATTTTGGATATTTATCGTTTATAATGTGAATAAGCCCAGTGGTGGACTCTAATCAAGAATGAAAGGTAGCAAGATGAAATTGAATCCATGTAATGGGATGAGTTAGAGAACATATTTTTCAATAAGTTCTTCCATCTTATTATTTGAAAAAATATGTAAAAGAAGTTACTTGAGCTTAAGAAAAAGGATTATGAATCTATTGGTGCATACAATAAATTTTTTAGAAGACTTACAAGGTAAGATTCTAGTTTTATCATCCAACATGAAGGTAATTTTGATTGATTCTTCAATGGTGTAAAACCAAGCCTTTTAAGGGAATTAACTATAATAAACATTACATTATATTAAGAGAGTTTTTTTTCTATCAAATTATCAATGGAAGTTGGTGTTACATATCAATATCATGTTTTTGTTAAGAAATAAATGATGGCGTTCAAGGGAAAATCTCAAAACAATGGTGAAATAAAGATGAATGTTTCCTTATTCTCAATGTGTGGAAATCAGCATAGTAGATATTGTCTTCAAGGGTCTAGAAAATTTTTTATGTTTGGAAAAAATGTCATGAAGTAGTTGAGTATAGGATTAATGGGAAAAATATTATTAATCATATGAATTGAGAAAAGATTATAGAGAATGAATCGCCCATACTTTAATGCTACAAGTGCAAGGAAATGGGTAATTATGCTAACCAATGACAAAATCCAATGGTTAACGATGATTATCAACATAAACAACTTCTTGAGGCAAAAGAAAACAAAAAACCACATGTGATCACAATTGGTGATGTTGAGTATGGAAGTAAAGTGGTGGAATGTTTACGTTTTTATGTAATGGGATTGCAAAATAGTGTTGTTGAATATATTTTATAGTATTATAGAATATTAGAATATCTATGTATTGTTCCATTATGGGTTTTTAAAATTATATGGTATCGGTAACCATAAAAAGTGATTGAAATAATTTTGGAAACCACATGATATGCGCATAATGAATGGATAAGGAAATAATGAGATGTTTGATAGTATTAATGATCTAATTACTAATATAAGGATAAAGTGATTTATAGGTTTGAGTGTATATAATTTGTGGTATTTTTGGTGGGTGGAAAGATTTAATTTTTTCAGAATACATTTTTTTACTAAGTTTTGACGATAATTCATGTTATTACCATGTTTCATAAGAATACATGATTAATGTATTCTCATGTTTGTAATGTGATAACCAAAAACTAACTTATGAGATATTGGAAAAAAGGTTATGACGATTTAGTTCATATCCTTCTAATGTTTTTTATTATCATTTTTATCGAAGGATTGTAATGTTATCCATTTATGGATAGTATTAGTTATATTATATTTTGAATATTTTTAGATTAATTTTTTATCTCAATATAGGTGGACATATGAATATTTAATTACTTATGCTAACCATTTTGTTGATACATATTGAATGATCTATCATACTATTTCATGATCTGTTAACGCATCAACAATGAAAAATTCAACTTCATTCCCCTAAATAAGAGATTATGTGGAAATTGATCATGGAACTAACTACAATGAGATTTTACTAAAATCATTTAAGTATTTATTCTCATGGGAAATTTATCAAATTTAGAGAAAGGATCTTCAAAATCAAAAATGATATCTAGTACCCTCATATCCAATGAATCATATGGTCCTTTAAATCATCACAAATTTATGCAATTTTTATTATTAACTTTATCTAAACCTTATTCTCTATCACTCTCCATAAAAACATGATAGTTATATTTTATCTTCCATATCCATGTTTTCACTTCCCACATATGTTCTTCTTTGTAGAAACCCAGTGATGAGTTACTTTGGGTAACCGTTATATTTATAGAATTATTTTTTAAAAGGAAGTTTTAATATTTCTTTATTTGATGTGATTTTATATAAAAGAAACTTTCATGTAGTAAAACATTTATAACCCCAAAAATATTTTATGGGGAAATTCTTTTTAAGGGGGATATAATGTAACACTCTGAGATTATATGATATAGATTATTTATAAGTTATTTGATGTCTTGTGTTGTACACTACACCAATATTATCTTAAACTATATACAACACCATATTATATTGTACTATACACAACACTATACTTGTCTTGCATTTCATGCAAGAGTGACCTTCCTCGATAGGTTGTGTTTTATATAATACCGAGTTTCATTAAACAATGATATATTATTAAAATATTATTACTTAATTGGATATAAACTATCCATTATGAATATTATTAACCAAATTCATAATTTTATATAACATTAAAATTAATCTTATTTATTTTCTTGAACATTATATAAAAACAAATTCAATTTTTCAGATAAAAGAAGTACTTTTTATAAAAATGCAGTTTTGACACCTTATGATGGTCCACCTATTTAAAATATAGTTTTTTTAAATATTAATATATTATATGTGAAAAATTAAAATTCTTATTTGGAAATGGGTTGTACAATTTTACTTTGGTTTAATTTTTCTTACTTTTATGAGAAAATTCATATTTTAATGAATAGTGAAAAATATTGCATTTTATTTCAAAACAACATTTTGGTATAATTTATTTATATAGTTATATTATATTTTTAATTTGTTTTAAAGTATAACTGGATTATATTTTTAACATTTAATCTAATATTTTTCATTGGAAGTAATTTTACATTTAATGTTTAAATAAACACATGTCAGTCTTTTGATAATTTTTACTTTTTAAAAACCCGATTTTTGGTTTTGACCACGAGAAGTAATTTTAAATTAATTTCTTCCAATTTTTAGTTTTGAATTTAGAAAAATGGATTCCATATTTTAAATCATAAGGTTCAAATTGTTTAAATAGGTACCTTTTTGGATATTATAAATAGTAACTACAGTAATTTTTATTTTCCTTAGTTAAAGGTAAATCAGGTAAATTATGGTTACAAACAATATGGTAATGATAATAAAATTACCATAACACATTCCAAAATACTATTGGATGAAAGTTGGAATATATCACCTAGGTATCATAATTTATTCATTTAATGGACTTATGTCTATGAAAGTGAAGTAAATATAATTTATAAAATGAATGTGACTACCTATCACTCGCTTATATCTTATAAGTATAATAATTTTAATATATTGATAAACTTCATAAAATGTCAAAAATAAATAGTCTCTAAAAATAAAATTAAAATATCTATATCATGTAAATTTATTTATAGATTTTAGATTTTATATAATTACCATTAATGGTGAAATAATAGTGAATTAGAACATATTTTATAGAAATAAATTTCAAATAAATGGTTTTAAAAATATGAAAATAAATATAATGTGAACTAATTAATGTACGCCAAGAATTTTATATGTGACTATGACTCGTTATGAATGTTTTAAATATTTTGGTATTAATTTACCTTATGTGTGAATTTTATTTAATGTCAATTTAATGAATACTATCAAAATTGACACTATTAATATTTTAAAAAATAACAAATTATAAAATTTCTTAAAACCCACAAAAATATTTAAAACTTATAAAGTTATAATTATATGATATATAATTTTATAAAATATACAATAATGGATAATTTACAACACATAATTAAATAGTTATAACCATTTAATTTTAATAATATTAATACCATAAAAAAAATTAAATAGATTAAATAACGATATGTCAAAATGATAAGGTTTAAAATAAAATAAAAACCTGTCTAAATTTTATTTTTTAGTTGATTTCGACCCATATTCATTTTATCTTCTAAATAAATGAGTTTTGGGAAATTATAAAAATAAATTTAATTTATAATAAACTAATATTTAAAGACATTCCTAATGTGCCCCTCCTCTATCTTATAAAAGGCCACCACATCTACCAACTTACGCACACCATTAAATCCCTTTTGGTCATCCATTATATTCCCAAATATTCTCAAAAAAATCATACCTACATCCTAGAGGCCACACATTTGGTTGAAATTCACCCTAGGGAGTCCTTTTGGTCAAATCAAAAGGAGATACTAGAAAAAAAGGTAATTTTTTATCACCTCTTTCAAAATTCTACTCTTCTTCTACTTTATCTTGTTATGTTGTTTACATAATAAAGTGATTACTACCATATCTTATACATGTTATTATTTTATTATGTTACTACATTATATCTCCTTTTATCCATCCTATGAATAACAATATCACTATGTGTTTGTACGTATAGCTTACTGTCTCCACGTAGTGGTGTAATTTGTTATTAAACAATACTTAAATTGGATAGGTATAATGATGAGTATAATTGAGTTAAATAATCAATATAACCTACTATAATATGTTCTTTATTTCAAAAGAAACCCTATTTTTTGTTGATTCTCCAATGAAGCTGGATATTCCTAACTTTTCTCTTAAAACAAGTGTATCTGAGGGCCCAAAGTGTGTGGGTACTCTTGTTGACTTGGAATTTTAAGAAGGAGGTGACAAAGAGGAGGTGGAAAAAGAAATAATCCAATATATTATCCATATTAAAAATGAATAGATTCTTTAGGAGTAATTTTTTATCAATATCTTAGAGTAATATTCCCACAGAATGTTCAAAACACCACTGAGAGTGGATTTGAATGAATAACATATTGCTTGGATCGATAAAATGAATCCTATTTTGATATTTGGTTTCAATAAGGGGAAAAAGGAATATAAGAACATGTTCAATGTTGGAGAAAATGACATACATCTTGGAGGACCATATCAAATAAAGTCTATAATTGAAGGTTGACTCCATCGAGTGATGTTTATATAGGTTATACAATTCCAACTCCTTTAAATGTTTTTGTAATGGTCAGTTTATCTCATATGTAGTTCGAATTCAACTTGATTTCGTGATGTTTTTGGTTTACCACTTCCCCATAAAAGTTATTGGAATAAAAATATTTATTTTTCAGAATATAACCTGATAATTATTCTGTATAATTAATATACCATCCAATTCCATACCATTTAACTATTTAGTGAATGATATCATCAATCGTGCATACGTATGGCCTACCATCTCCACGACGCGATGAGATCCATTTTCTACGTTAACCATTCAAAAATGATTATAAAGTATATATAATAAAGAAGCATGAAATATATGATATATTAATGATATAGGGTTTATATATATATATCTGTGTGTGTGTGTGTATTTCATTTATTTTCTTCCATTCAATTCAATAAGGAAACAAAAACTTCATTCATGAGTATGTACGATCTACCGTCTTCAAGAATAGTGTATTCCATTACATTTATCTATATATTATATATATTTATATACTGAATATATCTGATATATAAATCATGATTTACATTCTGGAAGTAAGAAAATTATGAAATATGTAATAAGATCAATAATAACAAGTCAAAACACATATAATAAATAAAACAAATATTACCCAAAATGTTGCTTTAAAATGGGATTGATAAATAAACAGGTAATATAAAGTCATAAGTGAATCATATATGGTATCATAAATATTATTATAGTTATATTAAATGATAAAAATATGTTTAAACCCATTAAACAAGAGTTTCAAATACATTCAAATAATATCATACCTAAGGGATGAGATAATTCTTCAAATCCCATTTTTATCCTAGATTGATTATACATAAGTATTTACTAGGAAGATATTTATCACTCATGTCCATGATTTCAAAAAACTATTCTCATAAAATTATTAATATTCTTCTATATCTCTTTAAATTATTTTTTTACCAATTCTCAATTTTTCTATAAGAATTGGATGGAATATTTCTTTTATTTACCATCAAAGGTACTTTTGGAATTTTTGGCAAAATTACGAGAAGATTTTTTTTAAATTATACGGAATGAATTTTTTTACATCTTCATGATGTCTTATTTCTATGATGATTTCTCTAAACTATTTCTGGTATATATTCAACTAAACACTTTTCATTTAAAATTTCATGACATATTGAGAAAAGAAATAATTTTTTAATAAGAAAATGGTATTTTCCTTTAGAATTAAGTTCATGTTTTTTCTCAAAATTATTTTCAATCTAAGAAGAATTAGGATTTTGTTTCTATCACTATTATTACATGCATTTGATTTTGTTTATAACTTAATTATATTTAATAAAATCCATTTATTTTATATGGATTATGATGGAATGATTTTTAAGAAACCCATTTTATTTCATGGGTTATGCTATGATGATTGATTTATGTTGTTGTGGAAAATGTAGGAATGATTTCACTACGTGATGGGTGGAACATATATCTATTTCCAATGAATTGGATAAATATTTATATCTCTTATGATATACATGACTGGAATAACAACTAAACCCTATTCAGTAATAAATAGATGGAATGAAATGTAAATCTGGTTCAGTAATACATGGTAAAAATATTAAGAAACCCATGTTTAGTAATGGAAATTGTCCAATATGATGGTCTTGGAAGCAATGCCTTAGCTACTATGGAAATAATTTTATGTTATTATATATATTACACAATTCCAGGTTTTATGCTAATGCTATTTTATCATTGTTAATGTTCCCTTATGATCTATGCCTTATATACTACCACAATTTATTGCTTGATTAATGATTTTGATATTTAAACTTTTTCTTAATGTTTTCACATTCTTATAATTATGGTTTGTTATACGTCTCCATTTTTACCCTTACTGATTATTTTAGCTCACCATTTTTATGTTTTCTATTCCCCAACATATAAACAAAGGTTTTAGGTAGGAAAAAAAGGGGAAGATCATTATGGGAGATGTTCAAGATCATTCACCAAGTTAAATTATTATGTTCCATGTTTTCAATGACAATAAATTAATATGGTATTTTGGCATAAATTTGGGCAATGTATTATGTATTACACTAAATAAATGAAATTTCAATGTTGATCAAACATGGTTCCTTATAATTGAAAAAGTTCATTGTGATATTTTCAAATTTCTATGTAGGTATGGGTAATGATAGAATTATCCCCTTCGGAATTTTGTTTTTCTTTCGGCTTTCACCTACTAACATATTAGAACATATTATGCATATTTTACGATCTACTTCTTCTTATTGTCCCTTAAATAGTGCTATTATAAATATAAACACATCTTCATGATTGCTAGGAAGATAGAGAAGGTAGATCTATATGAATCATTAAACAAATCCTTATTTATCTCAGTATTTTATATTACACATAGTCATGACTAAAATCTAATAAATCCTTCATTAATTTTGAACTCAATGTATTTCCCTTTTCTCATAGCTTCCTCCTTATTCTTAATTTCCATATATTCTATTTAAAAATCATTTTTATTCTATATATAGGATTTTTTAGAAAACATTCGATAAATGAATGATTGTGTTCTATCCTTTATAATTCCCATTTTTATGTTTTTTAAATCAAAGAAGATTGGATCTATAGAAATTATCTATATAGATAAATTTTTACTATCCTTTCCACTTAGAGCATTTGCTACATTATTTTTTCCCCTATGTTTCTAGTGTATTAATTACTCATAAACCATGATTATATATAAACATATAAATTGAAATATATTAATCCCCTTTTATCTAAATATATATTTGACACACTTATTATCCATATATATTTCACACTTCTTCCCTTTAAGATAGTGTCACCAAGTCTTTAATTCAAAGGTCACTACAGTCAGCTTTAGATCATGAGTTAGGGTGTTCTTTTCATTAATATTCATTGGACATGATACATAGTCTATCAATTTTTTATTATACATTTGTACACATCCAAATAATTTATTTTATGGATCATTTTATACCAAAAAAGTTCCCCATTTTCGGGAAGATTAAGGAGTAGTTCAGTTATAAAACAATTTTTCAATTCATTGAATCATTATTGGCATTAATTTATATAAAAATACATTACTCCATTTTGTGTCAACATGGTTATCTTATTTCAAAATCATGATATGTTTCTCACAAATCATCTGCAATACTCAAATAGTACATAGTGACCAAGTATTGTAATTATAGATATTGTTAAATACCAATCCTTGGTTTCCTTCATCTTAGAAGAGTCTAAAGATATCCCTTTTCTAGTGATAACATTCCCAAATAATGATACTTATTTGATACATAACTCGCATTTAAATTAATTTTCATATAGCTTCTCTTTTAATAAAGTATTTCTCATAATATTTAGCTAATCCCAATGCACCTACTTTCTGAAGGAGTGTAAAAAATCTAATCTATAAAGACTACAAAAAATATACCAATATAAAATCACAATAATCTATTAATTATGTCCAAAATTTTTATTGTGTCATTAGTAAATCTGAAGAGTATCAATATGAACTCATTGGGTCTATACATTGTTTGAAAGATAGTCTTGATAATATCTTCTTTCTTCACCTTTAATTGTTGATATCCCAACTGGAGCTCCACTGTAGATAAATAATAGGCCCACGGGGTTGATTGAATAATTAATCAATATATTTAAGGGGTAATTTTTCTTTATCATTACTTTTTTGAGTATATAATAATCAATGAAGAGAAACTTTGGCTGATCCTTCTTTGTGATGAAGAGTACCAGAACACTCAATGGTGAAGAACAGATCCATATAAAACCATTTTCTAGATTCTCTTGTAACTTATTTTTTATTTATTATAACTCAGTGTTGGATATTATATAAGGTGTCATGGATATGTGTAAAAATCTAGGTATAAGTTCAAATGAGAACTCAACCTCTCGAATAGGATGAATACTTGGTAATTATTCAGGGAACACAGCTCTAAAGACTCAGAAATTTCAAGGAAATTTTTTTTCTTAATTCGTTGGAATATTACGAGTATGTGGTTTCTGACGGCACTTGAATCTGAGGCCCGGTGTGCCCGAAATCATTTTCTGGAGTTTTGTTCGGGTACATTCAGTAAAAGTACGTGTGGGTTTTTCTATCTTTTGAACCAATGCTCAGAATTGAAATCTGAGGACACCGATGAATTCACAGTGCTGGTATTCGCTTAAGGGAACCTTTACAGCTGTTGTGCTTTATGCGGGTTGAGAGTTAATTTTAGCGATTTAGAATAAAAAAAATAAAATTGATGCGCATAATTTTATTTAAAGATGTTGGTGTATTTCTACAATGGGGAGTTAGAGGTGGGACCCACGCCCACATAACCTACCATGAGAGTAATTAGTGTGGTGGGTCCCACATGATCCCTAATCCTTCATCTCCCCTTTAACATCCCCTTTATTTAATTTTTGTCAACCCTCTTTAAACATTTGGACATTCACATAAATGTAGAGCGTCTCTATCTCCCATCCATTAATATTACCAACTCAATACCTTAATTAATTCAATTTACATTTTGAATTAATTTGAAAATACATGGTAATGAAATATTATGGGAGGGCCATATTATTATTTTGGATGGAAATTTTTTTTGGGGAGATTTAGAAAGAGATATTTCTTCCCCGAAGAATGTGAAGAATGCTCCCCAACTTAAAGGACATGAAGTAACTTACCCAACCATCTTCTTCCTCTGTGACAAGGGAGGAGACACCGCCGTGGGGAACGTCGCCAACGACCATGGTTTTTTCTCCGACATTGATGGAGCAACATCGTTTTCCGTGACTATGATGAACAATCCTTGATCGAGGTAGGGGGATTATGTTCAATTTTAATTGATTAAAATTGTTCTTGTTCTTCGTTGAAAATTATGGTTTGTCTTTGGCCATGTGATACCGCCTAATGCGGAGGGCGCGGGCCGAACAAACACGGTCCCGACGAACCACTGTTGATCATCATTTTTTATTGGTGAACGAGGCGTGTTTGAAGAGGTGGTGATGAATGAAGGCGACGGCCGCGCGCCATCCGCATGCGGAAGAACCGCATCCCGTAACCATGGGTCGCTTGGTCAAAGAAGAATTGACCGGAAAAAGCCGGTCGGGCCGAAGGAAGACCACAGGGAGACAAGGTGTGGCACCCTATGGAGAACTGCAACCCGCGCTCCGCGGGCTGCTTCGTTGGTCGAACCAGCCGACTCGTCGGCCGACTGGGTTAGAGGAGGTCGCAGCACCACTTGGCGACACGTGTAGAAGACAGCGGCCCGCCCAAGCAGGCCGCTCGAGCTGGAAAAGACGACTGGCTTTGGCTGACCAGATAAGACGACGGCGCCGCTGGTTTGGGAAAGCGCCCCCCCCCCCCCCCGGATCGCTCGGCCACCTGAGCCACGCGATTCATAGGGCCAGTTCGACCCTCGGCTGGGTCGGACCTGCCAAAACCAGGTTAACCCGACTCGCCAGCACACCGGGCTTAACGGGTCAGGCCCATTTTCACTTAAACGTGAATAACATAAAGACATCGTTTCCAATCAACGCACTGTCTATGGAACTGGGACCCTTGTGAAGAGATGGTCATTTCTCAATACTCTAAGTGAGTTTTGTAAGACATTGGAAAATGGCCGGGTTAGGAATAAGTGTAATTTCAACTGGGCCCCTGGAATAGAAAATAAAATATCTCTCAGACCGGGCATTTGATTGATGCGCCATCTGTCGCATTGGGTTTATTTTGATGATACATAACTTCAAGATACAAAAACTCTAGACATCATGATAGTTTATGTATCAACCCCTTGACTTGAGGAGTGTACCCTCCTGAAATCGAGCATGCTATGTGCGGGAACCCTAGAGATGGATGTGACTGCGACGACTACCGTACTGGGATCCTCTATGGGGTTGACGACGATGAATACTATACATGGATCCTTTTTGGGTTTGACGATGATGAATACTATACTTGGATCCTCCGTGGGTTCGACAGTGATCACTATTGTACTTGGATCCTCAGTGGGTTCAGCAGCAATGACTACTGTACTTGTATCCTCCGTGGGATTGGCAGCGATGATTACTGTACACGGATCCTCCGTGGGTTCGGTAGTGATGACTTATTTACTAGGATCCTATGTGGGTTCGGCAGAGGAGATGATTCTGAGACTACATCTAATCATCTCCACCCCTATTCATGAGTTGAATACCTGTTTGAGCTGAGTCTTTACTTTAAATCATTATCATTGATGTGATTGACTTTACATCCTGTGTGGACTGGGTTGTGCTTGGGGTTGAGAGTTTGATCTGAACCGATATTGTTAACTTAGGTATATGTATGGGAATATACCTAAGTAGAGTTGGTTGATATTTCGTGATTGTATCTTTCCTTTTTGGTTTATCCTTTGTGGATTCTGGGAGACCATCGGGGGACTCGGGGTCCCTATTGAGTATCGTATACTCACCCCTGCAAGGGCTATGCCCACACTATGTTGTGTTGGATGCAGACGACGAACAGAACTGATCGAGGTGGATAATTATAGAGTTGGATGGTACCCAGAGGTGGACCACTCGACAAGACGTACATGGAGCAGACGGATAGACCTGAGGTGCTGAGGAGACCATCTTTACCCACCCATCAGGGGGGATTCCTGGAGGACGACACGATGGTTGTTGTTTTACATTACTGTAGTTGTACTATCTTTTCAGTTGTACTGTACTTATTGTTGGGATTTTATTTTCGGCCCCTTTCATTTCAACACTTACTTTTTATTCATTTTTACATAGTGCTTACTTCTGTTGCATACTCTGTTGTGTTTTTTACTTTTATAAAGAAAATGACTTCACTTTTAATGGGATTTATTCTTTTGGTGGTAGTCACCAGCCCCTGACCTATAGTACGCGGGCATGGGGTATTTACGGTACGGGCCCCGAGGACGGGTCGTGATAAATTGGTATCACATGAGTCGGTTTGACCGTAGAACATAGGACATTGATCTATCTTACTGTGAAGTAATATTGTTAAGAGTATTGAGTGTGGTTTTCAGTCCAGAGAGTCCAGTGTTGGTGTAGAGGATGACGTATCCATACACCAAGACCCTGACCTCTGATTACTAACTCAGTGCACGAAAGCTCTGATTAAGTGTGTGTTTCCTTTGAAAAGTTTTCTTTGTGATTACTTTGTGTCATCTTACCAGGTATACTGTTTAAACCATGGCGCACTATGAGATGGTAGCCCACCAAGAGATGAGGCCTCAGTGCAGGGCCCCATCACAACGGAGGCACCAGCAGTACCACTACCTGCTGGGCCACCGATACCACCAACCTCAACAGTTGAGAGTGAACGCTGCCTGAGTGCGTTGAAAGAGTTCAATCGATAGAGGCCGCCCATGTTCCGTGGAGAGACGGACCCTATGGAAGCCAAGGATTGGCTGGAGGCTATCATCAGAGTCTTCGTATTGGTAGGTACACCAGTCGACCTTATGGTGATTCTTATCATGAGTCTCCGGCACGTTGTAGTAGGTAGATGGTGGAGCCTGATGCTCCAGGTGCATGATGAGGCATCACTACTCTGGACATACTTTGAGAGATTGTTTTGGGTAGAGTTTGTACCAGCCACCCTTCGTGCGGTGAGGATTTAGGAGTTACTACAACTTCGGTAGGGCAGCATGACAGTTGTTCAGTATTCAGCGAGGTTCACTGACCTATCGCGATACTCCACGGATATGTTACGAGAACCATTCTTCAAGGCCCAGACATTTGAGTAGGGAGTCAAGCATGAGATTAGGGCCTTGATGATCTCCCTCAACATCCCGATGCAGGCAGGGGTGCTAGAGATAGCCCTTCTAGTGGAGAGTTTTCTCACTGAGCAATCACCAGTAGCAAGATCCTCCGCAGGATGACATGTAGCAGAGTCTTCTATAGCAAAAAGTAGACAGTTTACATAGAAGTCTAAGAGGACTAGGACAAAAGGTGGGCACCTCAGGATATAGGTTCGGTTTTGCAGGGCACACGAAACAGAGCCAGCTATACGAGGAGCAGGAAGTGCTATACAAGCAGGGGGTAGGGTCACATGGCTCGAGACTGCCCGACCCATCCAGTAGATGAGCATCAAGTAGTAGAGTAACCTTCCAGTCAGAGGAAGAGGTTCAACTGTGGAGGTCTACCGAGAGCGGGCAGATGTGGAAGAAAAGATGATCGAGCAGCAAGTGGAAAAGAGCGGGACTAGCTTCATTGTTGACGTTGTATTTGGATGCACTGTTTCTTTGTACATTGAGCTGCAGTTATAAAAGACACTTGTCCTTGTCACATTTTCTTCCCTGTCCTTTTTGTATGGTTGATACTGAGAGGTTCTAGTTTAAACTATTGACTTGACCCTCACATTCGAGATTCTTACTGGAGGAGACCCTGTGACCACACACTTCTACAGACAGTGTGACTCGACCCTTGGAGGCGAGATTAATGGTTGATCTCTTGGTAGTAGCTTTTAGTCCTTATGACGTCGACTATGGCATGAAATAGTTCCATTCATGTCAGGATTGACTTTATTTGATAAAGGATGTGGTTCATCCATGGGATGAGACTTGATTTAACTTTTCGGAAAAGGAGAAATCTTATCAGCTCTTGTAGGATGTAAACGAAATGGGGTGTAGTCGAGTTCTATACAAAATGGTTAGTCACACCCGTAGTTCGTAGAGAGAACAATTTCTAGTTTACTCTGATCTCAAAATTCTCAGGTGTGTCTTTTCATAGAAGGACCTGGACCTGAGATGGTCACATTGGCTTGAGTTCCACTGGGACTATGACTTTGAGATTTTCTATACTCTTGGGATGGAAAAAATAGTAGCAGAGTTTGTCTCACGATGCCTAACTTGTAACCAACAGGCTTGGTACAACCCTTAGAGGTCCCAGAGTGGAAGTGGGATGGGATATTCTTGGACTTCGTGACGGGGCTTCCATGTACATCCAGAGGTCATAACTTTATCTGGGAGATTGTCGGCCGACTCACCATGTCGGCCCACTTCCTACCAATCAGAGAGCAGGGATTAGTAGAGAGCATGGGACGCCTCTACATTTGTAAGATCATACGGCTTCATGGTGTGCCATCATCTGTCATTTATGATCGGGATTATCAAATCACATCCCGGCTATGGAAGGTGTTACTAAAGGATTTTGGGACGTAGCTACATCTGAGCACTGCCTTCCATCCTCAGACGGACGAATAGACTGAGAGGACCATTCAATCTCTCGAGGACATGCTTCGTGCATATGTCCATGACTTTTTTCATTGATGGGAGGATCACCTACCCTTGGTGGAGTTTGCGTATAACAACAACTACCACTCCACCATCGGGATGACACCTTACAAGGCACTGTATGATCGAACTTTCAGATCAGCTCTGTGCTGGACTGACCCTGAGGAGTGAACACTTGTAGGACCAGAGATGGTTTAGGATACGACGGAGAAGGTACAGATCATCCAATAGAAGATGAAGACTACACAGAGCAGACAGAAGTCCTATACTGATAGAAGAAGGAGACCACTGTAGTTCAAGGATGGCGACCACGTCTTCCTAAGGGTCACACCTCAATGAAGACTATGGATATTTTGCTGGGGCAGCAAGTTATTTCTTCGTTTAATCAGAAATTTCTAGGTCCTCAGCCGATTAGGAGAGGTGGATCACCGCCTGGACCTTCCACCTCAGTTGCACCAGTTGCATGACATCTTCCACGTATCTCAGCTGAGAAGATACGTGCACAACCTGACCCACATCATCGACCATGGGGAGCTGGACATCGATGACAGGGAGATATTCTCGGAGTTCCCGTTGGAAATCGAGGATCGACAGGAGTGGGTCCTATGTGGACGGTCGATTCCTCTGGTGCGCATTCGCTGGCAACACAGGAACGTCCAGGAGAGAACTTGGGAGCGGGAGGCTCATATGCAAGTTCAGTACCCCCATTTGTTTCTCTAGTGTGTGTTGTAGATTTATGGGGACGTTAAACCCTAAGGTGAGAGTAATTTAAAGTCTTTAAAATTTCAAGGAAATTTTTTTCCTAATTCTTTGGAATTTTACAAGTCTGTGGTTTCTGACAGCACTTGATTCCGAGGCCTGGTTTGCCCGGAATCATTTTCTAATGTTTTGTTTGGGTACATTTAGTAAACTTACAAGCGGGTATTTCTATCTTTTGAACTGGTGCTCTGAATTGAAATCCTAGCTCACCGATGAACTTTAGGCGCCCTTATTCGCTTAAGGGGACCATTAATGTAGTTGTGTTTTATGAATGTTTATTGTTAATTTTATGGGATTTAGAATAAAATAAATAAAATCACTCAATTTTATTTAAAGATGTTGGTTAATTCCTACAATGGGGAGTCAGAGGTAAGGCCCACACCCACATAACCTCCCATGAGAGAAATTAGTAAGTTAGGGCCCACACGAGCCCTAATCCTTTAATCTCACCTTTTACATACCCATTATTTAATTTTTGACCACCCTATTTAAACCTTTCGACTTCCACTTAAATGTGGAGCCTCTCCATCTCCCATCCATTAATGTTTCCAACTCAATGCCTTAATTATTACAATTTACATTCTGAATTAATTTGAAAATACATGACAATGTTATATTATCGGAGGGCCTTATTATTATATTGGGTGGAAAATATTTGTGGGGAGATTTAGAAACGGAGAGTTCTTCCACGAAAAATGCGAAGAATGCTCCCCGACATGAAGGACGCGATGTAAATCCTCCAGCCTTCTTCTTCATCCCCGACAAGGGAGGAGACACCTTCGCGGGGAACGTCACCAACGACGATGGGTCTTTCTCCGACGTTGATGAAGCAACATCATTTTCCGTGATAACAATGAAAAAGCCTTGATTGAGGTAGGGGGATTATGTTCAATTTTAATTGATTAAAATTGTTCTTGTTATTCGTTGAAAATTATGGTTTGTCTTTGGCCATGTGATACCGCCTAACTCGGAGGGCACGGGCTGAACGAACACGGCTTAACGACAATCCGTTGATCATCCTTTTTTATTTGGGAATGAGTTGTGTTGGATGAGGTGGCGATGAACGAAGGAGGCGTCCGCATGCTGGATGCATGTGTAAGAACTACGGACCACAACTGCGGGCCGCTCAGCCGAAGAAGAATCAGCCGGAAAAAGCTCGCTGGGCCGAAGGAAGACCACGGTGCCACAAGGGGCGCCATGCTACGAAGAACCGTAGCCCGAGCTCCGTGGGCCACTTATGTTGGCGAACCGGCCTGCTCGTCGGCCGGCCGGGTTGGAGGAGGCCACAGCACCACTTGGCACTACGTGCGGAAGACAGTGGACCATCCAAGCGGGCCGCTTGTGCTGGAGAAGCTGGCCGGCTTTGGCCAGCCAGATAGGAGGGCGGCGCGACTCGGCTCCGCCCGTTCCTGAAAGCGGACCCCCCCCCGTACCGATCAGCCTCTAGGGCCGATCCACTCGGCCAAGAGGCCGAGCAGCGACCCACTAAGCCACTCCCTCCCATGCCGGGCCGCGCCCCGCTAGGCTGGGCCACACCCTGCCGGGCCGCTAGCCCATTGGGCTTAACGAGCCGGGCACATTTTTACTTACACGTGAATAACTTAAGGACTGCACGTCCAATCGACGCGCCGTCTACGACACTGGGAACCTTGTGATGAGGCGGTATTTTTTTGATACTCTGAGTGAGTTTTGTTCGACTTTGGAAAATAGCTAGGTTTGGAATGAGTGCAATTCCAACTGGGCCCCTAGAACGGAAAAGAAAATATCTCTCTGTCTGGGCGTCTGATTGACGCGCTGTCTGTCACTTTGGGTCTCTTTTGACGAGATGGAACTTCGAGATACATCAACTCTTGACTTCATGATAGTTGATGTATATACCCCTTGACTCGAGGAGAGAACCCTCCCGGAATCGAGAATGATGTGTGCGAGAACCCTAGAGATGGCTGCGATTGTGACGACTACCGTACTGGGATCCTCCGTGGGTTTGACGATGATGACTACTGTATGTGGATCTTCTGTGGGTTCAACGACGATGACTACTATACTTGGATCCTCCTTGGGTTAGACAATGATGACTATTGTACTTGGATCCTCTATGGGTTCAAAGAAATAACTACTATACTTGGATTCTCTGGGGATTCAACCGCGATGATTACTGTACTTGGATCCTCTGTGGGATTGGCAATGACGACTTCTGTACTAGGATCCTACGTGGGTTCGGGAGAGGAGATGATTCAGAGGCTACATCTAATCATCTCCACCCCTCTTCGTGAGTTGATTACCTGTGTGATATGAGTCTTGACTTTCAATCATTATCATCGATGGGATTGACTTTACTTCTTGTGTGGACTGGGTTGTGCTTGGGCTCGAGAGTTAGAGCCAAACCGAGATTGTTAACTTAGGTATATGTATGGGCATATACGTAAGTAGAGTTGGTTGATATTTTTTGATTATATATTTCCTTTGTGCTATATCATTCATTGATTCTAGGAGACCTTCAGGGGTCTTGGGGTCCCTACTAAATATTGTATACTCACCCCTACATGGGCTATGCCTGCTCTACGTTGTGTTGGATGCAGGCGACAGACATCACTGATCGAGGTGGAGACTTGTGGAGATGTATGGTACCTGGAGGTGGACGACTCGATGAGATGTACAAGGAGAAGACGGATGGACCTGAGGTGCTGAGAAAACCATATGTACCCACCCTTCAGGTGGGATTCCCAGAGGACAACTCGATGGTTGCTGTTTTACTTTACTGTAGTTGTACTAGCTTTTCAGTTGGACTGTACTTACTGTTGGGCTTGCATTTCCGGCGCCTTTCCTTTCAACACTTACTTTTTATTTATTTTTACATAGTGATTTCTTTTGTTGCGTACTATTTTGTGTTTTTTACTTTTATAAAGGCAATACCTTCACTTTTAACGGGATTTACGCCTTTGATGCTAGTCTCCAGCACCTGGCCTATGGAAGGCGGGCTTGGGGTAGTCACAGTATTGGCCCCAAGGATGGGTCGTGATAACATCAGTATAGTCTTTTAGAGTGGGACTAGCTTCAAGCACAATTCACTCATTTTTCTCAATCATTTGAGATAAATATTATTTCTCAAAGAAAATTATATCCATGCTTGAGAATAATATTCATATGGTGGTTCATCCACCTCCATACACTTGTGTAGAATTAGAGAATAAATATGGATGTGAATAGTGATATTCCCTCATGATTGATAGTGTTAACTTTATATAAGGATATGAAATACATTCCCAATATAGTATCAAACTACACTAAAAGAATTAAGATAATATTTTATTGGAGGTTCGGTCTAAAATAATTGATCCTGGAGGAGTTATATACTTGGGATGAAGTTATTTCTCTATATTATGTTATCACAATCAACTTAACCACTATTTTATGAGGTGGTTTTGGGATATTTCTACTAAACATTTAAGATATGAAATAATTTTTATAAACAGAGTAGCATTGAACTTTTAAAGTTCAGGAATAAATAATGGTAACACATTTAACTATTTTATTCTAGTTCCATACATTTTCTATATCGAAAATGATATTTTTCTCAGAATACTCTAACTAAAAAACTTATAAAAGTAAAATTGTGAACTTTTAGGGGATAAAATATAAATGAAAAGTAAATCCTTACTTATGAGTCTCTAGGTTTCAATATATCATATCCATAGTAATTTTACTATTTATTTTTCTAGCCCAATAATTTATTCAATTTTTTTATAATAGTTTATAAAGTTTTTATGAATTTCCAAAGAATATCTCTTATGAGTATCGAACTAGATGTATAGTAATGACACTTTATTAGGAACTAGGTTGATGATAAAGTTTATAACTAATGCAATATTGTTAGGGTTATTATGCTTAGGTACAACATTTTCAGATCCATATCCACTTTTAGTATCCAGACGTGGATGTAATTTCTTATAATCTTCTTGCTCTATAATTCACCAACATGCAAGGATACTATACTATACTTATATTTATCACTAAGGTTATAACTAATTTATTTTATTCCTAATATCCAAAAAATTACAATATTATCCCTTGCTTCCATATATAGTTACCTAAGCCTTTTCCACATATTATTACAATATTTTTAACAGAAATTTATAATTAATAGAACCAAAAGGATTGAAAGGAATATTGTCTTAGGAAGGATAATTTCATTAAACATAAAATTGATACTAAAATTAAATACTTTAATTTATGAAGTTCAATAATCTCATATATCATTTTAAATTCCCAAAAATACAAAGAATAACCAAGGGAAATACATAAAGAAAGGGTTGACCTGAAATGAAAAATAAGGTAATAAACATGATAAAGAAGCATAACATGTGAGTCAAATGATATAATATGAAACACTACTGGAAAACTGACCTATACCAATGGTTTGGAACCGTTGGTATAGTCCTCCAAACTGTTGGTATAGCCTATACCAACGGTTTGGAGAACCGTGGCGAAGTAAGCCGTTGGGATACGTCTATACCAACGGTTTTGGGAAAACCGTTGGTATAGACCTATCCCAACAGTTTTGAAAACCGTTGGCACAGGTAATATGAAAATCTATTCCAACGGTTATAAAACCGTTGGTATATGTATTTCAAAAAAAAAATACATTCGGTGTGATTTGATCCCTGAACCCCTCGTTTATAATAGAACGACTTAACCACTAACCTAATATGACTTTTTTAAACATAATTTCATAAATATATATATGTATTAGAATAATTATTTAAAATATAAATTTATATAATGTTCTCAGGCAGTAGACCTGGAAAAAAAATCGAAGAACCTATCCCAACGGTTGGCAAAACCGTTGGGATAGGTGCAAATTTTTATTCGGGGTGAATTCTGGATTTTGGGGCACCCTTTCCCAACGGTTTTGGAGAACCGTTGGGAAAGGGTTGGGTCTTTCCCAACGGTTCTCCAAAACCTTTGGGAAAGGGGTGTTTTGAGCTCCCTTTCCCAACGGTTTGGGGGAACGGTTAAGAAAGACCCACCCCTTTCCCAACGGTTCTCCAAAACCATTCTGAAAGGGGTGTTTTGAGCTCCCTTTCCCAATGGTTTGGGGGAACCGTTGGGAAAGACCCACCCCTTTCCCAACGGTTCTCCAAAACCGTTGGGAAAGGGGTGTTTTGAGCTCCCTTTCCCAACGGTTTGGGGGAACTGTTGGGAAAGACCCAACCCTTTCCCAATGGTTCTCCCAAACCGTTGAGAAAGGGGTTTTTTGACCTCCCTTTCCCAACGGTTTGGGAGAACCGTTGGGAAAGGGTGCCTATACCAACGGTTTTTACAAACCGTTGGTATAGAAGTGTTGGGAAAGATCCGATTTCCAGTAGTGAAATAATAAAAGATAAGTATAATAATTAATCACACGGTATAACTAAATAATGAAAATATTATCATAAGATCGTATAAAAAAAGGAATGTGGTAGTAACATAAAACGTGATGTAAGTATAAGTTAATGATAACCACTAATAAAACATTAAATAGTGGATAGAGTCCGATCATGGATTAGGTTCACTCCCTAATATCATACATATAGTATCATAATAAAAAAACATTATAAAATGAACTGGAGAACTATATGGGTGAACCCATTATAAATTGTACATGCTTATGTGTTCCATATAAAATAAAACAATCATTGTTCATAAACATAATAATCGCATATGGAAATAAATGGGTCTTATAATACTGTCTCATTTCATAATCGAAGGATATTTTATAAAAATTAAAAATAAAATAAGGAATTAAATAGTTTGTATATAAGTTTTTTATTAAAAAAATAATAGGGCCCCAAATATGTTTCTTATTTGGGAATAAAAAATTCAAATCAGCATTACATAAAAGGATTGAGGGATATAAAACATCCCATTAACCAAGTTTGATTTTAAATAAGGTGTTTAATAAATGAACTTAAGGAACATATTAAACCATCAATGGAAGGATGAATAAGATAGGTATATATGTAAGATACATATATAAAGAATTTAGAGTTATTAAATAAAATCCAAAAGAGTGATAAATTCAATTAGAGAGAAGAATATCAAAAATCAAAGAAAATGAGGGGTCTAGAGAGATCCCCTACCTTATTTTATAGAGTCGTTTTGTAATTCCTTTTAATGTTATGGGTAATCAGATTAATTTCATTCATAACTTAATTAAGAACCATTTTAATTGATAATATATTTTCTATAATTTAATTACATTCATTTAAAAACATTTCAATGAGATATACAGACTAATTTTGTTTTTTCTAGAGCATTCGTTTCATGGTACCATGGTCAGATCACTAGTGGATAATTATTGTATTTATATTAAAAATGGTATAAAAATATAGAAGTGAAATGAAATGGTATTCATGTAGATAAATAAATTAAAAAATTTTCAAATACCAATATATTTTCTATAATTGGGATGATTCTATTAGTAAAAACATTAAGGTTTTATTATTAGTTCATTTTGGATATTTGGCCAACCATCACAAACAAGATTAATTTTATTTAATTAAACAATTATTAAAAATTTATTGGAATTTAAATAAGTTATAAAATAACTATTATAATCATATTAAATTATAAAAATATTTTATAACCTTCCATGAAGGTTTTAGTGAAAAATAAAGTATGTTTTTCTTAGAGGAGAGTGGTGTCTTTTAATATTGTATTCATTAGCTAAATAGTTTTTCACAAGATAACCAATAATATGTATTTTGGTAAATAAATATAGTAAATGATTTATGTGACTCTTAAATAATAGATTATTAAATAATCCATTACTCAACAATTCATTTATTTGGAATGTAATTTTAAAAATAATATTTTATCATATTTTACTATTCACCATAAATTCATTTATTTTAAAAAAAATTAAAAATATGAAACCGTAAATTTTTTTGATATATAGATTCTAAAAATGATTTAAATTTTATTAAAATAATTTCTAAACATAAATAATTAAATTTTCAAATAAAATCCTTTCTTATTTAAAAAATACCAATTTTATTATTTTAATTACTTTAATGACCTATTGAAAAATTAATTAAGGTCTCATTAAATTATATTAACATTATAATACAGTACAATATAAATTTTAAAACCAATTTTTTAAAAATAAACATTATTTGAAATGAAAAAAATGAAAATAATTCATATAATTTATTTATAAAAATAAAAACACATAATTTATCATTTTAAAACATTTATTTCTACGTAATAGGATATAAATATATCATATTTTTATTTTATATGATACTTAAATATTATTTCACACATTCATAGGTGTGGATACTATAATGATGGACATGTTACTATTACCAAAGGGTATATTACCATTCTAATGGGCAGGTTAGTAACAATCATATGGGTTCCCTACCTTCAATAAATACTACATATTTTATTCATTCATCATTCATTTACCTTTCTCCCAGGGTTATATATTATCATATTAATAATTCAAATTTCATTAATAATATTCATATTTATTTCTATAGTATTGTTCATGAATGTGGTTATTATGTTGGACCAGGAATATCCAAATATTTATATTTTAGTTATCTTATTTTATATTTTTTATCACATTGAAACATTATAAAGCCATATAGTAGTTTTTTATATAAATTTAATGTTAAAATTAATATAATAATTTTTTCGGTTTTGTAATGTGGTGTATCTGATTAACTAAACATGCCACATCATAAGGGAAATTAAATTGATTAAATTATACGTCGTTATACTAAGAGATTCCCTTTCAATTGACTACTGTCTCAGTTCTTATTAGAAAGATCCTGTCATTTATTTTTTATGTATACTATCTATAAATGGATTCTTATTTATCATTGATTTGGGTAATTAATATGGAAAAAATATGTCCAACATTGTATTTTCCTCTACTATCTGACAATTTGAGTTAATTCAGTCTTATACCTACACCGTCATAGGATCTTCATGATCCTCCATGATGGAATTGTGGAATTATTTAATCAAGCATAGATAATCAATTTTTTTGTTCGCAAGGTTATTAAATGGAATTATATTATAGAAATATATTTGTTTTTAGACCACTATTTCAATATGAGTTTCTACATATACATTTTTTATTTGAGGAATGATCTTTTTTTCATCCATGGGTTTCTTTTAGTACTCATAGTTTTAATTTGACTAAAATGACCACAGGTGATTAATGTAATGTTTGGTAACATAAACATATTATAACTTTTTCTTCATTGATTATTATGTATACATGAGAATAATACTGGTATTTATCGCACATGATATGACTTATTAGGCTATTACACCCACCAAAGCATGTAAAATTTTGTAGAAAAGTACTTATGGTTATGTGGAAGACTGGGAAATTATAGGTGGCTAGGGTGATGTGGTATTAGTAATGTTATTTTAAATAATTAAGCTAAGGAGTAAAATATAAAATTTCTTGAATAGAGTCTACATCATCATTAAAAAATTGTTTTATGTTTATTTTATTTAAATATATTTAAAAAAAATAGGACATGTGATGTACTTGTTTCCTCATTTAAGTTATATCATGGGTGAATTCATTTTCAATATAATAATTTTATATTTGTTTTATATATTATTCTAATAGTTGTATAATATTATATGATTATAGATTTTATAGGTGAATTAAACCCATTTTTTAATTAACCCCACATTGGTTCTAGTTAATTGAATAAGGACTATTAGAGATGTTCTTATAGAGGAACTCTTGGCCATGTTGTCAGCCCAGCTAGTGTATTTCTAGGGTTTGGTCAGATTTGAGAGGTATTGAATTAGGTTGTTCATAGGATCATTCTTTAAAAAATAACATGTGAGATTTGGATTTTTTGAATTGGGAAAATATGTTTAATTATTTTTCATTAAGGTTTTCAGGAGAAATAAATCATATATGGGGTGTAATGATCAACAAATTTCCACACAAGTTCATAGATGAACTACTAAATAACATTAATTCTTATTTAATTACTTATGGTGTCAAATATGGTTGGTTCATGAATTATATAGTGTTATTTTCATAGTTGTTTAAAATGATTTCTTATGATAGAGGAATTAATCTATGTTTGATAGTTAAGATAATTTTCTTCAAAATAACATAAATATTAATTACCTTATATTATGAAAATGAAAAATTGAATATATGAAAATATATTTTAATATTTCATTAGTTAACTGCATCGTTAAAAAATTATTATTATATCATTTTTAATATAGACCATAAAAATAATATAATGTATAATTTAAATGATTGGTATCATGGAATTATTGTATTCATAAAACATAATCATAGATAGAAAAATGTAGTTTATTTAATTTCTCAATAAAAGTGAACTTATTAACTTTCATATTCTCTTTAGAAATTGTAATCACTTTTAGACATACATCCTGGAAAGCATGAGCTAAATTCCATATAAATGGAGGAATGAAAGAAATGGAACATTATAAATGAATCAAAATAGTACATGGGAAAACATAATCATAATTATAATATCATATAAAACATATCATCATCATAAATAGGATGGAATCATTTTAGATGGGAATTGAATCATTCAAGTTCATAATAATGGAACTTCTTAAAATTGTGTTCAAATCTCATACATAAATTGTCAATAAATCTTGCATCATGTTCATGCATAATATATTGGTACAAATCATTATTTCATAAAATATGAACAATGATAGGATCATTTACATGAATAATACACATAATATAATGAGATATGTTTAGTTACCAATAAATTTTGGGGTATATAGAATTCTGAGACTAAAAATAATATTATAAATTGAAAATGATAATTCACGGATCATATAATGACAATATATATATATATATCAAATATAATTAGGTAATAAACCCGTGTAAAAATAATGGGTTTAATAAAGATGTCCCCAAGAACATGTTAATGAATAACTATGGATGATTCAAAAATAATAATACATATATTAGTTTTAGGGAATTAAATATTATTACAAAATATAATAATCCATGGATTGAGGAATAGAAACTCAATAAGACTCAATAAGATGTTTGGAAAATAAAGTATTTTTCAAAACAAATAATATAAGTATCCTAAAATCATCTTAATAAATTGTAAATATGAATATTCCCAATTAAATAACATATAATTAAATGTAAAAGTAAATTTATAATGTATTATAAAAGAACCTTTTTAAAATATAGATAGAAGAGAATAATCCTAGAGTAGTTGGGTTTAACAGTCCCTTCACCTTAGGTTCTATTTTATTTTTCCACATTCAAACCTCTTATATAATTAACAACTATTCATTAAAATAAAAATATTTAAGTATACTATATTATTTTTATTATTATTTATCTATTATAAACATTGAAATTTACTTATTACTATTTAATTTGAAGATAGAATGGTTGAATTTCATGTTTACTTTTAAATTTTCCTTTTTTATTTCATAATTTTAATTCAATAAAATTTATATATTAATAGAAATAATTCCATATTATTAAGAATACTTATGCTTATAAATTCATATATTATATATAATTTATTATAACTATCCATGAAGGTAATGATACGCAATGATTTCACAATGTCCTGGTTAGAAGTTAATCAACCATTAACAGGACACTATCAAAAGAGAATGGAGATATATAATATATAATTATATTGAAAATAAATTTTTTTTGGAGATAAATTTCATTAACTATATGTTAACATACTATTTATTTAAATTTAGAATGTTTGTATTAGAATGGAATAAAACTATATAAGTATAGTAGAGGAAAATTAATGAACCTTAGGTCTTTCATATTGTTGTTCCTTTTCTATGACCCTTAACACCATGATGTTTTTGAGTAGGATGACACCAAAACAAATTTAGGGATTTAATTATAATTGGGAGGAGGGAACTGGTCAAATATTATAATTTATTAAGTGTGTGGAATGTGGGTTTTTAGGGTAAGGTAGAGGGGGTATTTATAATTTAGGGGAGGGGTATTTTTTTGTTAAAATATTAAAATAATTATTTATTTTAGAAATTTATGTGTTAAAAGTGGTAAAGTCACCCTATAATCCTATATCAGACCCAGTTTCAAATTTAGGCAACCCCCATTAAAGAATTTTCAAGGGTATTTATAGATGATGATTTAGGATGGGGAGAATATTCAAGTTTACAATGACCAGAGCATTATAGGTTATAGGTAGGGGCTTTAGGATAGGATAAAGGGACGTTTAGTCCATCAAATAGTGGGCCTTCAAGCTTTAAAATTTTTAATGGGATAGTTATGGATTATGTCAACCCTTATAAGGATTTATGAACTTAAATTTAATTTATATGGTTTTGTGAGTTATTTCATTTTCATATAAACTTATATACATTAATAAATAATAATTTTACACAAAAATAAAGGAGAAAAGTTAAATAAATGAAATATGATACATTTTTAAACTATTGAAATTAATTCTTTAACATTAGATGTTTAGTTTATTATTTTTAATAGAGTGATTTATCTTGTAAAATATATTTTTGGTTTAATCTCCCATATTTTTATTTATTAAATCATTATTACACCATGAATAATGTCATTAAAATATATCATTTTTGTTAAAATTGTATTTTATACTATTAAAATAAAAATTGAGTTTCTCCAAAAAATTACCAAAAAAATACCATTAGAAAATTTTCATGCTAAGATGAAAAAAATAAAATTTATTTTATGAAAATAAATTTCTATCATGGGTGATTTTATTTATTAATATTAAAAATAAGATTTTTACAAAAAATATATTTAAATACACTTTTTCAAAAAATTCACTTATACTCTCTTTGAAATTTTAATTAGAAAATCTATTTTGTAGAATTATAATATTTATATTTACTTTATTTATTCATGTCAAATATCATTTACATTTCATTTAACTATTTTATTGGTTAGGTTACTATTCTACATATCTGGTTATTTTTCACATTGGTCCGGTTACTTTTTCTAATGGCCAGTTTCACTATTCCAATAGTCATATATTTTTTCTACTTATGATAAATATTTCTAAATTTATTAAGTAATCATCAAATTTAATTTTATATTGTTTTTTTTAATTTGATTATAGTACTATTTTTCATTCTTTTTACAATTATCTTTGTGGGTATTAGAATTCTATTTGATTAAAATGATCCAAATTATTTTATTCATGTTTTTATATTTTTTTTATTTATGTTTACTCTCATAATGTTATAATTAAATTTTATTAGCTATATTTTTTTCTATATATAATTATAAAAATTAAAAATGTTTTTACTATTTTATTTTTTGGGGAATGCATTTTATAACATAAAATACTCATAATTGTAACACTTTTTAATTTAAAATGAAATATATATATATATAAAAGGTATAGGTCATTTCATTTTCCTTCATTTAGAAATTTCAACCTTTAAATTTTAATTCATATCCATGGTCCATAATATATGAAGGTATTTTTATTTCATTACATCCCTAGGTTTGCATGTCCCTTCATCATAATTATGTTTCTTCCAATATATTATGACACAGTGTGTAATATTGTTACATAGAAAATTTCATCTATAGCCCAAGATTGTTACTATATTACAATAATAAGATAAATCAATTTCTAGTTTTTACCATATATAGATTCAGTACCTCTAAGGGATAATATTTGGACTTCCTCAAGTGAGATATGTGGAACACATCATGTAGTTGAACTAGGTTTGGTTGATGTGATAGCTTATAAGACATAGATCCAATGAGATCAAGGATATCAATGCATCTAATGTACCTAGTAACGAGAATTAACTTATTTCTAAACCATATTACTCTCATCCATGGAGATATTTGATGGAATAGTTCATCTATAACATAAAAAAACTATCTTCAATAATTTTATTTACAACTCATGTTCAAAATTTGAACATCTTTAATGTGTTGCTGAATGTCTTAAAATTTTTATGTTATCTGTTGTGAAATTTTGGTTCTAAGAAAATTATTTGAAAAAAAATTATCCCAACATGTACTAATTTTACATATCTTCCCATACATATATATTTATAGCTCCATATAAATATTTGAGTAGAAACAGTTTTTACGTGAGAACTCAACCAATAGAAGATGTTTGTCTAAGACTCTTTTAAATTTCATCAAAAAATTTCTATAAATTTATTTTCACGTCTTGATGATTATTTCATACTGGTCATCAGTCTATGGGTGATAAGTTATATTAAATTTTTATAGATTATTCAGGGCATGTCGAAGTCTCGTCCTGAACATAGTGGTGAACATTGGATCTCCATCATACAAGATCAAAATTGTTTCCCTATATTGCCTAACCAGTTCCTTTATATGTGACATGTAAAGTTGATTATGATATAAATATTACTGAATGTATATGAAGTAATATTGCTTTGATAGTTAATCCACAACAATCCCTATGGAATTATTTCTTTTATATATCTTTAGAAGACCAATGAAAATTATATGGTGATGTTATCCCATTTCCATGTTAGTATGCATAATTTTTAAATCATTCATTTATAATTATGACATTCTGATTTTAATTTTTGACATAAAAATCACTTTTAGGTGTACTCAGTAATCTTATTCTTCATCTGCCCCCCCCCACCAAAGTGATTTCACAGATCATAAAAAATCTCATTAATTCTTGGATAAAATGTAAAAGATAAGATGTGTTCATTTTTGAATAGATCTTTCTTTATCTCTAGTGCTGATGGAACACAAAGTCTAGTTCAAAACTAAATTAATTAATTTTTATTAATATATAATTGATTAATCTTCCTAACCATTTTTTCTCTCACCTTCTTTTAAATCTCTATATCATCACTTTGTACCTCCATGATCTTCACTTAGATGGATGGTTGGGAAATCATTTTTAAAAGGTAAGATGTATTCCATGACTTTATACTTTCTAAATCAATTATTTGAATAAACTTGAATATATGGTATTTATCAATCCCCTCCATTGATAAGGTAGTAGGTTCATTTATACTAAGATAATTAACAAAATTATTTAAATTTGTACAATATTATTTATTTTGGAACCCATTACCTTGATTAACTTTAACCACTTTTGTTGACACATGTTCATCTCCATCTCTATGACTACATACTGTTAAATATTATGATCATTATATATGTCACACTTATCTCAATAGAGGTAATTTATTAAAATTTAGAATTAAAATATCCTAATGGTTATATCTAAATCTTAAATTAGGTAGTTGTATTCATGTATCTTTAATTTTCATGAGGAATAGGCTATCACTTTATAATTTTTCATTATTATAAAACCAAATAATTTTTATAATGAATCACTACACATCATAAACCTTTATCTATATAAGGGTAGTTTGAGTAAAAATTATATAGTAAGACTATTATTAAAATCCTTAATTATTTCCACACATTATTATATCTAAACATACTATACTCATTTTTTAGAATCATTAGTTAGTGTGTTGGACAATGGTGTGAATTCTCTTAATGAAAATTGATAGTACCCTATTAAATCTAATAAAACTAAAAATATCTATTACACTAATAGTTCTAGCCTATATTTCTATTTAATATATCTTTTATGGATCTATAAAAATTCCCCTTTTTTGGATGATATTCTATAATAATGTAACTTTTTCAATAAAAAATTCACAATTTTTTAACATAGTATAAAACATACCCTTACTTAAAGTCTTTTCCATAAAACTTAGATTCTCTTAATGTTCATCCATTCTCTGGGAGTATATGAAAAAATAATTAATAAATACCACTAAAAATTTATTTAGGTTTCCACTAAAGAATATATTCATTAATCCCTTGAATGTTGAATTTAAATTTGCAAGTCTAAATTGTATTACTATGAATATATAGGGTTTATATCTCATATAGAATGATATAATTTGAATGTATTATCTCTTCAACTTTAGCTGATGGTATCAAGAAAAAAGATACAATTTTGACAGTAATTTTTCTCTTTGAGGATGATCAAATAATTCATTGGTCCTTGGTAATGGATACTTAATCTTTATAATGATCTTTTTTAAATCCATGTAATTGATGAAAATCTATATTTCCCCATCCTTACTTCTTGAAAAAAGTGTTTTCGAACCTAAATGTAATGAACTAGGGCATATAAACCCTTTTCCAACATGCTCTTATATTTTATTCTTGACTACTCTAGTTATATTTAGGCTATCCTATAATGACTCTTGTATATAGGTGCACCTTTGAATATCAGATATATTAAGAACTCTACTTCATAGTCATGGATAATTATAGGAAATTATTCATGAAATACATTAGTATACACCCCCATAATGGGAATTTACTCAAGGTTAATTATTTCTATTAACTAAGGCTTTTAAAAATACATACTTTTTATTGGGTATCAACAACCACATAATTGAAGGATTTGATAAAGAGGATTCATATTCATCCTTGTATTGATATAATAACATGGGTTCATTTGAGATACTTAAAGATATTTCCTTTTCCATTATAATTTATGTGATTTATATATAATTAAAGACTATCCATGCCAAATATAGAATAAAATTCTACCAAAGGATTGATTATGAGATTAATTTAAATAATATTATCTTGGATATTAATCCATAAGAGTCCAACAATTAGGATGAAATGATTTCACCACTGAGTGATTTATTATATATATTTATTTCATGATATCTGGTATGTGATTCAATAGTGTCAGTAAAAATTAATGATATAAAGAAATGAGGTAAATAGTAATTAAATAAAGAGTCAACTAGAAATTATTTAATATTATGTGTACCTTTCACCATTTAATTTTGTTGTCTTCAGTTTCCATCATTATCGTAATAATAAAAAGTTATAATAATACATAGTCAATAAATCATGGATAAATAACATATTCACATGTGAGAATAAATTATTAAGTCCTCACCTATGGTATCATTATATTTTTATATATATATATCTCTATATTTTATTGACCTAATTCAAAAATTAACTAAACTATTTTATGATACCTAATATAGTGATCCTTATCATTCATACATGATTATTACACATTTTTATGATAAATAACATAATAAAAAAATTTCTAATAAAATTTTTAATTATCTGGGGAAAATTAGGTTTGTACAATATAATCATATATAAAAAAAATATTTAATTCATTTAGTATTTTAATCTTTAATATTTTGTATTATTTTTTTATATATAATCACTTGAGGATATAAATCAAGTGAAGGGTGAGCTAAAATCATAGTTAGGGAAGGAATAAAATGAATGGAATGTGATAAATTAATCAGAATAGTACATGGTTGAGAATAATCATAATAATCATATCATTTTTAAGGATAATCCTCACAAAATAGATTGAATTTATTGAAAGAGGGATATAAAGTTTAATATGTATAATAATGAAACTGTATAACATTTCATATACATAAATTGTGAACAAATCTACGAGCATGATCGTGTATAACATATGTGTAAAAATAATCACTTTAATAAATATGAACAATTCTTGAATTATGTTCATGAATAACACACGTAATCCAAAGAGATATATCACATTACCCAAATAATTGGAGATATATTTATTTTTAGGCCCACCCATCATAGCATAAAATTATCATTATCATACATGTCACATAAAAAAGGGAATATATATCAATTGTAATTATGAAATAAACCCCTGATAAAATAATTTGTTTTAAAAATATATCATAAAGTGTATGTAAATTAATAACCTTGGTTATTAACAAATTCATCAGGGGATAATATTTTTTTACATTAAATATTTTCATAAAATATCATAGGTTATACAGAGAATAAAAACAACTCAAGAGAAACTAATGAGAAGTTTTGAAAAAAAGAATACCTTTTCCAAAATATTTATAAGTATCTTATAATTCATAACAAAAAATTATAAACATGAATATCCTCATATATAATAATATTAAATTTATTAAAACACTAATAAATTATAATATTATATTAATTTTTATCATTAATTATCAATTATAGTCATTTGAATTTATAAATTACTATTCAATTCTATGAGAGAATACTTCAATGTTATATTTTTTTTCTAAATTATACTATTTTATTTTGATTCCACAAAATAGATTTAATTAAATTTATATTTTAGTTAAATTTATCATATAAGGATAAAAAACATAGAAATAACTATTTATATATTATATATATTTCATGATAACAAAACATGAATGCACTGATAAAGAAATAGTTGACAATGTCCTCAGTTACAGTTAACCAACCATTAATGGGACATTTTCAAAAATTAATGAGAAAAATATATGACATATAAATATTTTTTGTAAATAAATTTTTTAAAAGATATTAGTATCATTAATGGAATTCTAACATACTATTTTATTGATTTTCAAATATTTGGATTAGGAAAAAAAATAAAACTAGAATAATATAAGGGGAAAATAATGGAACCTTTTTTCTCTATTGATGTTGTTCCATTCAAACAACCCTTAACACCATGAATGATTGGAATAGAATAAAATTGCAATGTTTGTAAGGTTATATATATACTTAGGGGAGATAATTTGGTAGATATTAGGCTTTCTTATGTTTGTAATATATGGTTTTTTGAGGATATGGAGGGTTATTTATAATTTAGGGTAGGGATATTTTTTGAGTTTAAGTATTAAATAAATAATTATTTCTAAAAAAATATTGTAATAGTGAAATTTTTTAAATTATGAATTATATTTAATCAAAAATATATGTTCTTAGGAGTTTTTAATCACATATACACTAAATATATTTGTTAACACAAAACAAAATAAGAATAATGAAAAAATATTTTTTAATGGAATTAAATTCATTTTTGGACATTAGAAATTAATATTTTTTATTGGGAACTTACTTTATTATTTTTAAATTAGAAAATTATATTATTAAAATATTTTTGATTAACTAAAAAATAATATAATTTATTACATCGTTACTATATCATGAATGACATGATAAAAACATATCACTAAATACTATATTATTAATATTCAACTAAATTTTTACTTTTTCATAAATTTACCAAAAAGACTCTTTTAGAAATTTTTGAAGTGGTTATAAAAAAATCAGTTTTATCAAAATAATTTTAAAAAATAGTTTACATAATTTTTTAATATAAAAATTAATATTATTAAAAAATTTCTTAAAATACAATTTATCAAATATTAATCTTATACTATCTTTGTTCTTATAATTCAACCACTAATTTTACTTCCAATATTATATTTAAATTTAATTAATTTATTCATGTTAAGTAACATGCACATTTTCTTTTACTATTGTATTGGTTATTTTACTCTTCTAATTGACATATTATTATAAATGAGTGGGTTACTATTCTTAATGCCTGATTTTACTACTCCAATGGTCATATTGGTTTTATAATTCTTATAAATACCTTTTTTTTCTTTAAAAAGTATTCACTTCAGTTTTATAACATTCATTTTCAAAATATTGAATTCATTGATAATGATTTATTTCTTTTTTACAGTTTTTCACTTGGGAGTGAAAATTCTCATTGGTAAAATTGATATATATGTTTTCTATTTATGTATATTTATTTCTATATTGTTATTTTATTATCTTGTTGAACTAATTTCAATTGTATTTGGTATATTTATTCTTAATATGGAATCTATGAAATTAATAAATTATTATTTATTTTTCTTATGTATTGTTTGTGTTCTATACTATACGATATTTGTAACACCCTTAAATTTTAAGAGAATGAAATTATATTTGATAGCCTCATGGAGATAAAATGCTGATTTTAACTTTCATTACATGAAAAATTCAGATTATTTTTGGGTGCATGCAGCCCTATGATATTTATTTTTGATAGCATATTCAACATAAAACTCCAACCTTAAATGAATCATGATATATGTTACCATTATAACTTATTCATTAAAAAGGATGGTATGAAAAATATTAACTTAATTATGAAAATATGGTTTACGCATATAAATATATTGATTTATGTAGTAAAAAATTAATTAGAAATTAAAATAAAACCCTTTTGAAAATAAAAGGTAATTTTTTTATAAAGATGATTTAAATTAAAATAAGATTGTTTTAGACCAATAAATAAACAAATCAATCTTGTTGGATTATATTAATTAAATTTCTATGAAATATATTCAATATAATTTTTAACATTAATATTTTGTGTTTTTTACAACATAAAAAACTAATAATTTTTTTTTAAAAAATCTCTATTATTCTTAAAATATGTTTTGACTCCTTTTTATGGAGAACTTATTTAAAAACTAATTTTTGAGAATTTTATAATTTTCATTTTAATAAATAAATTATTTTTAAAATTAATACTAAAATTAACTTATTGTGAATTTTTGGTATTTTTATGAAACGTGTCATTTTTTAATGAATAGTTAAAATATTGAATTTTAATTGAAAATTATATTTTTGCATAAATTATTTCAAAGATTAATTTATAATTATAATTATTTATAAAGTAAAAAAATTTATATTATAAATAAATTAATACAATATAGGTCAATTGAATAATTTTAGTATTGAATATTAATATAAAAACATTGTAAAATTTCTAACATTTACACATTAAAAACCTGTTTTCTCATCATGTCTACAGGTTTAATTTTAAATTAAAATATAACAATTTTTTGAATTTAATTCCAAAAAATGGATTAAATATTAAGAATAATTATAATTTATATTTTATAATAAGGTAAATTAATTTTTTTACCTATGTGATTAGTGATAACAATTAAACTCAATTAAAATAATTAAGGAAAAAAATGAGTTTTGTTAGTGGTTAAACGTTAAATATATGGTTTATAAATTACCCAAAACGTGTCCAAAACCTATTTTGTTGAGAAAAATATAACATTATGACCTTATTATCTACATTTATTTTATATTGGGACACTTTTCACGAATGTGATGTGTATAATATGTTAAGAAAAGAAATAAACAAAAAAATGTACCTTCCTTTCTCCAAATTTATATAAAGCATCGATGATAGTGAAAGACAAACTAGGTTTAGGTATGGCTATTATTTTTATATAAAAATGATTTTATTTACAATAATAATTTATATATTATTTTTAAATATGATATAATTATATTAAATTCTTAAGAAATGCCAACACATGGATTAATTTAATAATAATTATATACAATAAATGATAGTAAAAATATTAAAAATTATATAAAATGATTGGATTTTTGAGTTCAATTAACATGATAGATTAATATATCATGATACACATTTGAGATATATATATATTTATTAAATACATTATTTTTTTGATATTTTATAAATTCCAATTAAATAATTAATGACAAAATTGACATTAATGTTATTTTTTAATAAATGATATTTTTTTAAATGATTTAAAATAACAAAACATAATATATTATGTAAAATTATATTAAAATGTTAATAAAAATTAAATATGGTCCATTAATGTATCACTTTTAATATTTATAATGATCATATTAACACCTAAATAGTAAAAACATGTTGGCATGTTAAAGGTTAATGTAATGTTTTTGCTTGTTGCATACACTTTTGTTAATTTTAATTTCCAAAACCTTAGGGATTTTAATTTTGTAATTTTGATTTAATACTTAAAATAAGTGGGTTTAAAAATAAAAAAATTTCCCACCTTAATTTAGACTTAATGGATGAATTTAAAAGGTTACAAAACAAGTTACCATAATGGAAACCCATAATAAAATAATAAGGAGGCTCATGAGTTAAGGAAAAAATATTTTAAAAAATATTTAGTTTTTATGTTGGAGGTGTTTCTCAACCAAATAATCCCTCCCATCCATTATTATTCAAATTTTTTAGAACCTATGGTTTATTATATATCCTAATAGTGAATAATTTTTGGTATTTACAAGAATGTCACTTGTCCTCAACTATAAAAGGCTCTCACTATCACCACGTCTACACATATCTCAAGCCTTTTTGATCATCCAAAAACTACCCAAATAACCTAAAAACATTCCTTAACTCATTCTATAATCCTTATTTTTGGTTGAAATTAAACCTTTATAGGTTTTAGTATATACCATAGGAGGCTACTCAAATAAGAGGTAATATTCTTCTAAAAGAGTTTTTTTACTTCCTTCCTTACCTCTTTAACTTTTTTTATATCATAAATAAATAATAAAATTAGTATATTTCATATAAATATAAGTTTTTATGTTATTGTTATTATGTATAACTACACAGGAATTTATCAAAAGGGTTATGAAATCATTATTCGTGTGTACGGTGGACTACCACCACGTGAACCGATGTAGTTCGTTTATTCCATTTCACCTTTCAAGGATAGGAATACTGATGGTCATAATAAATATATATGATATATGTTATTTTTATTATTTAATTATTATTATTTAATTTTTATATAAAACATACCTACATGCATTCCATTTTTTTAGTATACTTTAATGTCATTCTAATTTACGTCAAAATACAACTTCGTGAAGCGATGTGATTCGTTCACACATTACAAGGAATGTAATAAGGATAGTATTAATAAAAATTTGGGATATATATAAAATAAAAATGCAACTGTAATGATAATATATATATATATAATTTAAATTTCATTATTTTTATATCTCATTAAAATTGAAACAACATTCATGTGTACGTACGACCTACCATCTCCATGAATGGTATATTTCATTTCTTATCACTAAATTTTCTAGATTGCTCTAAATAAAAATATAATGAATATGTATGATATTTATATCATGGTTTAAATTATTTCTATTATGAATCAATTATTGAATTAATCGGATCAAAAATATAAAGTTAAAACATATTCATAGAACAGAGGTTATTACCTAAAACATAACTTAAACATGGAATCATTAATAAGTAGATAATAAAAGGATATAATCAATCATATATGATTTTAAAAATATTATTATGTTTCATTAATTATTTAATAACTTGTTTAAATCCACTATAATGGATGTTAATGAACGTTTGATCAAAAGCAAGAATTAGGTAAGAAATTTTCTTATCTCACATCTATTTATATGAAATATATGCCTTATTTACCACTTATTTTTTATGTGTGGTGTATATAATAAAAATGAATGTATTTATTTAATATTATAAGTAAATTTATGTGGATTTAAATATCTATTTTATGATCTGTATTTCATGGGGGTTACAGTTTCAATGTTACCAAATGAGTAATGAATTGTTGTCACAATTTTCTTTCTTTGAGACCGATGTCATGTTATAGACCTATATTCTTTTATGATGTATATATAGATCCCATTTTAAAATTAATATAATGAATATATTTTTTATAATGGTTTTTTACGTTTCATTTAATGTAAAAATTTCATGGGTATTACATTTATAAGTTACCAATGTGGTAAGAGTTTGATATTACAATCTGAACGATTATCATGATTATTTATAATTAAGTCTCCAATATTGAAATTTTTTAATATAACAAGAAAAAAAAGTCATGACAATTATTATCCCTTATTTATGTCATGGTAATTAATTTCTACCATTAATTTTTCTCTTTTTATGTACTCAATATTTCGGATGAATGTTTTTATGAAAATTTACATTTTTACTCGAAAATGTTTTTTTATCCAAGACCAAGTTGTAAAGAAATATTTTATAAACATTTTAAATTTTTTTTCTAAAATATGGATAGATATTTTTCTTCATGATAATTTTAAAATTATTTTTAAGATATTCCTTTTTAATATTTCAAGGTAATTTTAAAATAAAAGGACTTTTAAAGTGTTTTTTGTTTTAAAAAGATATTTTCAAAATGAAAATGATTTTTTATAAAAAAGCAATTATTAATTTTTTAAAGAAATTTCTATTATTAAACATCAAATAACATTTTTTAATTATCCTTCAATGGATATAGTTTGTAATGATATCATCCTCATTTTTTCTATATATGGATTAATATTGTATCAAATATATTTTCATGTTACCCGTTTCTTTTCCACATGTCAATAATGTTTCCAAAATATTTTTATGTAACCAATTTCGTTTAACTATGCTAATAATGTTCCAAATAGGTTGCTATGAAAATAATTTTCTTTCCATGGGTTAATCATGTTTTAAATATATTTTTATGTAACCCATTTCTTTGGCATGGTTTAATGACGTTTCATTGATATTTCCATGATACCCATTTCCTTTACATTGGTTAATCATGTTTTACTGTGATTATTATGGAACCCTTTTATTTTCCATGGTTTAATCATGTTTTAAATATAAATTTTTGGAACCCATTTCCTTTCCATGAGAATTTAATGTTCTAAAAAGAATAATGGTTTTTAAATGACTTGGGATGAAAAAAATTCTCTATGTTCTTTATTCATTATTCAGTTCTAAGAAATTATAAGTTATTGGTGTTTCTAGTTAGTGTTGGCTGAGCCCATTATATATCATACTATAGGTTCCCTAGTTAGTGATCCAATATATTGTTTAATGATTATATTCTCTAAAGTATTAAAGTAAAAGTTCATAGTGTGGTTATTCTACTTTGTAAGGTTTCTATAAGGGTTATAGGAGAAGATGTTCCCGGATACTAGTATGTTTTATCTCTTATTGATATAGGTTCATGATGTCTTATTTTATCAATATTTATATCACTTTTATGTTTTCGATGGAAAAATTCGAGTCATAATTATAAAAATCAAAGCCTGAAATTTAAAGGATACAATTTCAACACAGGATCTTGGAGTGTGGGTCCTTGGTTGTTATAGTTAGTATCAAAGTTTTGTATAAATAAATTTATAGATTAAGATGATTTCTTGTGTGTTTATCTTAAGAGTTATGGATATCACCATAGGTTGATAAGCTTAAGTATGACTATAAGTTAATAGTATAGATACCCCATTGATGTTTTAAGAGATTGTATATTTAGTTAATTAGTGAAATTTTTTGAGAAGATTTTTTGTGTTAATGTATTTTGAACCATAAGTATAAACATGAAGTTTTATTTTGGGATGAATTCATTTTTATTTTATAATGAAAAAAGGGACAACCCCAAGAATGGGTGAAACATTATTCTATCCAAAAAGTTTTTTAGGATTGAACCAATGATGGAAGGATGCTATGGTTTTCACACCTACCACTAGCCTATTGATTTCCCCATTAGTATGATATTTTTTAAGGTTAATATTACATTTATTTCAGAAATATATGGGATTTATTTGAGGAATAGTGATTGATTTATTTTAGAAGAAAACATGATCAAACCCATCTAATAATCAGGTTATTGACTTAATCTGTAAATGTTATAAGAATTTCTTGGATAATTATTTAGGGAATAATTTTTTATTACATCGAGGTTTAAGTATTTAATTTTCAATATTAATGTATCATATTATGGTTATTCATTTTTTTAATTATCTCACCAGGTGCAAACTATTTTCATTTTGGTAAATGTTTACATAAAAATGGAATATCTAGTTATGATTTTAGGGATTTTTTGGACCCTTAAAATATTATTTTAGTGTATAAATCATTAAAAATACAAACCAAATACACATAGTTTGGAAAAAAATATTAGTTTATGTTGGAAAAAATTAAATAATGAAATTTTACACATCATATAAGTATATTTCCATATTCTCTTAGTCTATATTGTATGATAAATTTCTTAACTCTAGTAAAAGGGTCTTCAAACCAAAACATTATCCTAGTACACTTGATTCTGATAAAATAATTTTATATTATATCATTACATATATATGGTTTTTAGTAACTTAATATTCCATTGAATATTAATTTTTTAGTGATCAATTACTTCAATCACCCTCTATAATTATTTACGCATTTACTTCATTTCCACATTTGCTCTCTTATTTAGAAACCCAGTTATGTGCCATTTCATATGACCATTGTACTTCCATTTTTATTTTATTATGATTTTTTTTATTAACCCTTTTCAAAAAGTGGGTTTATAACAACAATATTTTCAAATTTCCAACCTTCATTTTGAGAGAAAAATTTTAAATTGCAAGGATGTAATTTTTTAAAGTATTGAGGATGTAAAACCTTGAGATTTTAAAAGGGAAAAAATTATATTTAATGAAAAAATGTCCTAAAATATTGATTCTTTTTACACTCAACACTCAGTTTATCTTAAGGTGCACCCAACCCATAGATTTTAATGTATGATAGTGTATTTAACATGTAACTCCAATCTTAGATGACCTATTATATATATTATTGTTATGGCATAATTTTTAGAATGAAAGGTAAGAAAAAGATTAACAAAATTATGAAAATATAATTTTCACATGCTTATATAATGGATTCATTGGTGACCAATGAATTATAAATAAAAATAAAACTCTTTTGAATATAAATGGAAATCTTTTTCAGAAAAACTATTTAAATGCGCACAAGGATGTTTTAAATCAATAAAATTAAATATTAAATATTTTTGGATTATATTAACTAAATATCTATGTGATATATTAAATATAATTTTTAATATTAATCCTATGTTTTTTCCGGAAAATAGATAAAAATAAATCCAATTTTGCACTAAAAACAAGTATTTTTTCTAAAAACTTGTTTTTTAGCCTTTAATGGAAAAATTATTAAAAAAAACGATAATTTTATAATTTATATTTGAAAAAATAAACAAAATATTATTTATAGGAATACAAAAATTATGTTATGGTTAATTTTTAGTATTTTTATGAAAATTTTCAATTTTTTTGTGAATAGTGAAAAATACTTAATTTTAATTGAAAATTGCCTTTTCACCTATATTTTTTACAAACTATATATATAGTATTAACTAGTTTTAAGTTAACAATAATTTAATTATACATATATTAATCCAATATATTTAATTTGATTAATTTTTATATTTAATTTTGATATAAAAACATTGTTCACTTTTATCATTTTCACCTTAAAAACGTGTTTTCTCATCAATTATGCATGATTAATTTTAAAATAAATTCAATAATTTTAATCAATTTCCTTTGTAAAAATGTATTTTATATTTTGAATAATAATAATTTATATTATATAAAATGCTAAAATTAATTATTTACTAAAGATATTATTGAAAGCTTTGAAAATTATTTACAACTATTAAGGTGAAATTGAGTTTACCTAGTTGTAAAACATAGAATATAAAATGTAGAAATAACCCAAAACTTATCAAAAAATATTTTATGGAAAACCTTAGACCATTATTACATTATTCACGAAACTTTATTAGTTTATAAAACACTAATACTAAAAATTTTCTAATATAATAAGTTAATAAAAGAAAAACATTAAAATTATACCTTTCATAATATTAATTTCTATAATGATTTGGGGATAAGAAAAAACAATATATGTTAGGTTATAGAAAATATTTTTAAATAGAATTGAACTTATCTTATCATAATAATTTATATTTAATTTTTATAGGTGATTAAATTATATTTAATTATTAAGAAACATCAACATATGTATTATTTATCTAATAATAAAATAAAATAATTTATACTAAAAATATTAAAATTGAGGTAAAAAAGAATTAATTTTTGTTTTCATTATATTTTTAGATGAATATATAATTATTAAAATCAATGAAATTAATATATTTTAATTCTATTATTTCTTTTATTTTTCTTAAATTCTAATTAAATAAATATTATAAAAAATGACAATAAACATATTTTATAAAAATGATATTTTATTAAATGATTTAAAATAAATAAAAAAATATTCATCTATAAAGTAATTTTTAAATTTTAAAAAATATCAAATATGAACCATTCATGATACAAGTGATATTTTATAATGAACATATTGACTCATAAATAGTAAAAACATCATCGGCACGATTAAGGTTAAAGTTGTGTTTGACGCATGATAAGTAATTCTATTAAATTAAATTCCCCAAATATAATGGATTTTAATTTTATAATTTCGATTTAATATTTAAAATCATTGGGTAAAAATTTTATAATAATTAAAACGTTAATTTTTTAAATGGATGAATTAAATATGTTAGAAAACATCTTACCTTAAACAAAAATAAAAAATTAGGAATCATAGGAGTAAAGGAATTTAAAAAATATATATATTTATATCGTTTGGTAGAGGTGTGTATAAACCAAATAATCTCTCAAATACATTATTATTCCATTTTTGTGGAAGATTTGGTAAATAATACCTCTCAACAGTAAATACTCTTTGGTATTTATAAGAATATAACTCCTCCTCAACTATATAAATGCACTCACTCCCCCTACTTCTTTACACCTCTAAAGATATTTGGAACATCCAAAAAATACAAAAAATACATCAAAAAATACATCCACTAATACTAGAATAAAATTTTGTGTATAATGGAATCATTTCATGGTTTTATAGAAATCTTAACGAGGATACACGAAGATTATGTAATGTTCTTACCAAAGATTCTAAATTTTACTTCCTTCTCTACCTATTTCAATTATTATTATATAAAAATTATATAATAACCAAAATATATTCCTTATAATAAGATTTTTTTATGTTAAGGTCACATCTATAACTAAATAGACATATATAAAATCAGTTATGAAATCATCATTCGTGTGTATAGTGGACTACTGCCTCATGAACTGATATCGTTTGTTTCTCTGTTGCCACCTTTTCATGTTGTGAATAATGATGTAAATTATGTTTATATAAGATAAATATTATTTTTATGATGTAATTCGTATTATATAATTATTATCTGACACATCCCTTAATGATTTTTTTGGAATATGATAATTTCGTTCATTTTTACAGAGGAATACCACCTCATGAAGTAATGTGATTCTTTCATACATTACATAGAATGTATTATGGATGATTTTTATAAAAATATGTGGTATTTATGAAATAAGAATTATAATATGATGATAATATTTATATTTATATTTATATATATCATTTAATTTTCTTTCTTTTAATATGCCATGAAAATGGAAACATCGTTCATATGTATGTAAGACATGCCATTTCCATGAATGGTGTATTTCATTTCTAATCACTAATATTTATTAATTACTATAAATAAATATATAATGAATATATATTATATTTATATATTGGTTTACATTATGTATATTATTAAATAATTATTTAACTAAGAATAAAAAAAATAATGTCAAAACAGATATGAAAAACAAAGTGGTTATTACCCAAAACATAACAAAAAACGGAATTGTTAATAAATGAGTAATATATGGTCATAAGAAAATAATATATGACATTAAAAATATTATTATAGTTCTATAATAATTTAATAACATGTTTAAATCCAAAATACTCATTTTTAAACCATATTTGACCAAAATGAAGCATGAGGTAAGGGTCTTTCTCATCTCACATTCATTTTGGTGAGATATATGCCATATTCACAAATTATTTTGGTTTTGTAGTGTATATAATGAATAAAATTGTATTTAATGGTTCTTATACTTATTTTTCTTGGATTTAAATATCTTTATTAATATCTCTCTTTCCTGAATTTTATAGTTTCATGGTTTCCAAAGAGGTAATGGATTTTGGTCATAATTTTCCTTCTTTGAGATTATGGCATGTTATACACCAACCGTATTTTGTGAAGAACATATACAAACTAGTTAAAAATTAATATCATTAATTTATTTATTATAATGGTTCTTTTATATTTTATTTAGTGTAATTATTTCATGGGGATATATACTCAATGTTTCTGAAGAGGTAAGAGTCTGATATTAAAATCTTATCGATTATTAGGATTGTCTGTAACTATGTATCCAATGTAGAAATATTATGATCTACCTCTAATGAGTTATTATGAATTTTATTATCATATACTTATTTCTTCAGAATATATTTTTACCTTTATTTTCTCTTAATTATGTAATCATGATTTCAAAATAATTGTTTCTATGAAAAACAGTATTTCAGGATGAAAATTATTTTCCTTCCAACACCATATTTTTAAAAAAAGATTTCATAAAATGTTTTCATATTTTTTTTCAAATATGGAAGGATAATTTCCTCATTAAATTTTTGAAATTAATATTAAAATATTAATTTATACGTATTTTATGGTTGTTTTAAAATAAAATGATTCTCAAAATGATTTATGTTTTAAATAATGATCTTCAAAACGAAAAGGTTATTTAATTCAAAAACGTTTTTAAGTAATTTTTTAATGGTATTTCCATTCATCAACGTCAAAAATCCTTATTGATACTTATAATTTAATGGGGATATTTTTTATGATATTATCTTAATTCATTTGCATGATTAATTAAGATTATTTCAAATATATTTTCACTCTACTCATTTCTTTTCTATGAGTTAATAATTCTTTAAAGAGATTGTTATAGAACCTATTTTTTTCAAGGGTTCAAAATGTTTCAAAGATATTTCCATGGAAGTATTTTCTTTTCTGTTGGTTAATCTTGTTTCAATGATATTTTTATGGAAATGATTTCATTTCTATGAATTAATAATGTTTTAAATAGATTTTCATGGTACCCCTCTTGTTTCTATTAGTTAATTCTATTTCAATGATAATATTATGGAAATATTTTCTTTTCTATGGGTTTGTCATGTTTCAAAGAGGTTACTATGGAACCCATTTAATTTCCAAACATTAATCATGTTATGTTTAAAATAAAATTTTTCAATTAGTTATGATGAAATTAATTCTTAATTTCATTATTAATTATTCAGTTCTATGATATTATAAATTTTCAGTGAACCTAGATAGTACTAGGTGAGCCCATCATAGCTTATAATATGGGAACACCTTGATAATGCTATAATGCATTGGGTAAATACTGTAAAAACCCAAAATATTATTAAAGAAAATTGTCCATTATTATAATTATGTTATATGGTATAAAACACATACACATAATAGAGAAAAAAATTCTTATTTGTGACGATTGATGTAACTGATATTTATAGAAATTTCAAAACATATACCGATGGAATAATAACATGACACGTGGGATAGTTGCAAGGCAATTATGAATAGTAATCTAAACCATATAATTTTAACATAACCTATTAATGTATTAGTAAAATTTTGGTATCTTATAAATGAAAATATGTTATATATATATCATAATTTATGTAAATAAATTTTCTAAAAATGATAAATTATATAATTTAAATTTTGTTAACATATCTGTTTATTTTAAATTTAATAATAATATAATGATTTACAAAAAATTTATTTTCCAAAATATATAAAAATATTAATATTTTGATGTATTATTATTATTATATAATTTAATAAGTCCTTAATTAAATTTTAAAAGTGTTGTAAAGTCTATTATTATATTAAAATTGATATTTTTTGAATAAATGATGATTTTATTTAAAAATTAAAATTCTAATATTTAAAAAATTATTTTTAGAAAATATATTCTTATTTTTAATTCTACACAACAAAAAATGGATAGGGTTATTTTTTTTGAATTTATTGAAAATAGTTAAATTTTTGGGTAATAGTGAAATATGATAATTTATGAAATAATCTAAATACATAAATTTTTGAGTCATGATTGATGTATTATTGAGGTAAGAACCAATATATCTAACTATCCTTCTATGTTTACAATGTTTAGTCATAGGAATCAAAACAATTCACAGACTTGAGCCAATATAATAATGTATTGAATAATATAATCAAAAAACCCCTCTCCCCTATAAATACCACCCCTTATCACCTCTTCTCCTCACTCCTCAAAATCTATTAAGCCAACAAAAATTTATTACAATCCCATACCAAGACTCTCCCACATGTCCAAAATCATATTCTTTAAAAAAATACAAAACCCAAACTCTCTAAGGAGGTTCTCAAGGAGAAGGAATTTAAGAGGTTCTCTTTCATTTTCTTTTAATTTATTTTCAATTTATTTTTCTTTTTACCCCATATTTACCTCCAATTATCTAAGAGACATGATAACTCCATAATATCATATATACTGGGATTATATTGTGTTAATTGATGATCCATTATCATACCTCTTCTCCACTCTCTTTTATTCTACAAATGAAAATATCATCCATGATGTGCCAATTTACCACCATCGTGGATGATGCCTTTTAATTTTACATTAACATCTTATGCGATAGACTTAAAACCATTATAATGGTTAAATAATATTTTATTATACATATTATAAGTTATACAATACTCTTGAACCAAGATATAAAAAGGATGTTAAATAAACTCACATAACTTCGTGATGGTTGGAAAACCCCACAATAAATTAAATCATTTTCATTAAAATTTTATCAAATAAATCATCCTCATTACATATAGTACAATAATTTATAATTCCAATTACATTTATTTATTTTCCTTAATAACATATAATTTTAATTCTGGTGAATAATTCACTTTTTACGTGAACATCTGTAATTATATACAAGAGAACCAATCATGAATCCAAGAAAACAAACACATATGAACAATGAAAGAGAATAATATAACTTACATAAAAAACCATAAATTAAATTAATAAAACTAAAATTAAAAAAATTAATGTCTATGTGAATTTGGATTTAGTAATAATTTAATCTAAGTTTAATATCCATGATATTAAAGTGAATAAATCTTTTATTCATATGGTAAGGGGATTTCTTGAACCCAACTAATTTTCTTTGGGTCATTTCTATTTAATTCCAAATTTCAGGGTGGATTCTATTTTAATATTTCTCAAACATAATTTAATTATCATTATCTTCTCTTTTCTTGGATATAAAATTTTACAATCTTATTTAATGATAAAAAAATAGTTTTCCAAAATAAATATTCTTTTCAAAACCATCCTGACTCCTCTTAAGATTTGTTTCTCCCAAACTCATGTTCGAGGATTCCTATAGAAAATATTTTTTCCTTTTCTCATTTGGGAACCCCAATGTTTATAAATTAATCCTTTATTTGTGAAATTAAACCCATTCCTTTCAATGGGTTATTTTATTCCTATGATTAATAAACTTTATAAAAAGATATAACGATTATGTAAATGTTATGATGTGATGTGTGTGCATGGAATTACATAACACTCTAATGAATTGGTTAATATGATGTATCACTAGATATAATGTTAAATATGTTTTAACCTGATTCTAGATTTTTCACAATGATGATGTTATGATTATGAACATATGTTACGTATAAACATGATGCTGGATTTTTTTAAAACTATATGTGGTATTTGACCACTAAGATATGATGTTTCATTTTTATTCATAACCATATTCCATAAATTTATATAATTCTACCTATAATTATTATGATGATGATTCAATTCTTAGGTCATAGTGATGATGATTATGCTTACCATTGAAATATAGATTTGTGTCTCTTATTCATCCTCTTACAGGGCTTTTAGATCACCCATTTATTTGATGTATATACTTAATTGATTATATGTACTATGGAGAATACAAGTTCCACTTATAATCTAGATAATAGGAATTTAATTAATGATTATTTTTTATTATGCATATGTGATTTAGGATACCAATTTATCAAATATACTAAACCTTTAGATCATGGTTTTGTAACACTATTATGTTTTTTACCTTTAAAATGATATAATATTTAATTAAAAAAGTAGGGTCAGTATAGTAGGTATTAGGAGATGGTTTGATTAATTTGGGAATTAGGATTATAGAATATCAATGTAAACCCTTAGTATGAGAATAATTATTTGTAAGCAGACAAGAAACATTGTTTTAGAAAAATATTAAATACATAAACACAATAAGATATTAATTTAATGTTAATTAAATGAAGATGTTTTTTTTGAATAATTAACTTATGTTTTGTTTAAAACTATTCTATTTTAGAAAATTGTGAAAACCTAGAAAAACTAGGCCAACAAATCATGTGAGAGACAAAACATCGATTGCTTGAACATCCTCACTGCCTTGGGAGATCGAGTTCAAAATTTCATAAAAATTATTACCCATATGTATCCGGATATGAATAATAACCCAAATAATGTGGAACATCCACCTTCACCTAGGATGAAGTAACTAGCCATAAAATATTTTATGTGTCAACAAGCACTGGCATTTAGTAGGTATTCTAATCTAACTTTCATGGAATAGTGGTTCAACTCAATGGAGAATATATTTTATTTTATTTATAATTCTAATTATGTGAAGGTGACTCTATTAATCTATCATTTAGATGGAGAGGATGATCAATGGTGGGAATTAAATAATAACAACAAGATGAAGGATGAATTTAATGTTTTGGAGTGGGAATAATTTAATAAAATATTAATTAACAAGTATTTCATTAAAAATATTCACACAACGATGGAGTGATAATTCATAAAGGTGAATAAAGAGTAGGGTGAATCTATCATGGAATACGAAGAAAACATTACAATAACTTCTTGACATTCCTCAAGTTTCTTTATCAATAATGATAGGAAAATATAAATATTTCTTAGTGGTTTAAAACAATACCTTCAAAAGTCTCTATCAATTTAAGACTATGGGGTTATAAAAAAAATTCAATATTCTCTCATTGGGGATATGGAGTTTTGATAATGGTCCCATGGATATAGAGATAATAAATTAAAGATAGAGTTACAAGATAGAGGATCTAATGAAAAAGGTAAAAAAAACTACAACATACTTGTAAAAAATTTGGGAAGAAGAATCATGGTAATTTTATCAAATGGATTGTGAAATGTTTTATGTGTGGGAGATAATGTCACTAAGTTCATGAATGTTAGCAGGAAATGATAAATCTGTCCAATATGATGGATTAAAAGAGATAACCAACCATGGTTCAATTATTCAACTATAGGGAGCAAGGTAACTACACAATCCATTGCACTAAATGTCAAGTCCTCAAGGGTAATCGGTGTTATCAGCCACCAAAACCCAATAATAAAGGGAAATATTATGAAAACCTTACTGCTAAATTAGAGAAAGAAAATAAAGTCAAATAAGGTACGCTTCGTTTCACTCATGAATGGAAAAAAAATTATTTTTTTCTATGAATTTCACTATATCTTGCATTTTTTCTAGAACTATTAAATCGAATCCTTAAATTCATGAAGTAAATATATCTATAAAAACATGGAGTGGTGTGATCATTGAATCCCAAGAGTTGGACTCTTCTTTTGTTGGTGTATGTAGGATGATTCTTCTAGTGAATCTCATTATACTTCCTTAGGTATAATTCAGTTCTATATAGGACATAGATTAGCTCTCATTATATAAAGAACATATCAATTATCTAGAAAAGTAAATATATTTTCAAATTATAAACCATATTATTCACCTCTACAAATGAATGTAAGGCCATGAATCTCCTTTGGAAAATAACTCAATGGTGTGGGTGTTGACTCCATATAAATAATAATACCTTTCTCTAATGTATGAGTCAATGGACGATGTCAATATAGAGGAGATTATCATTTTGAGGGAGTACAATGATGTATTTCATAAAGGGTTACACAGAATTACCCTAGATTTTGGGGTTGATTTCTCAAAATACAACTCATAACTAAAGAAACTACTATCTGAAAATGTCAATATATGATGTCCTCCATAGAACTAGAAGAGTTAAAGTAAGAGCTACAAAATACTTTGGAAAAATGGTTCATACACCTGAGTTCATCACCTTAGGGTGTTCCAGTTCACATTGACTAGAAAAATAATGGGTCAATGTGGTTTTGAATCAATTATTAGGAACTCAAAAACTTCACAATAATGAAAAAGTATCCTCTTCTAAAGACAAATTACTTCTTCGATCAAATATGAGGGGCACAATACTTCTCAAATGTGGATCTTTTTTCTGAATATTATCAACTAAAGGTAATGAAGAGAGACATTTAGAAGAAATCCATCTATATAATGTATGGGATCTATGTATTTCTTATGATGCCCTTAAGAAATAATAATTCACTTTAAATCCTCATGGATTTGATGAATAAGTTTTTTTAGACACTACCTTGAAAAAATTGTGGTAGTGTTTATCAATGATATTCTGAACTACTCCTTGATAAAATAGAACATGAAGAACATAATAGTATTATGCTGGAGGTATTAAAGAAAGATAAATTATACACCAGGTTTAACAAGTATATCTTTTTGACACAATATATCACATTCATAAAACAGGTGATCATAAGTAAAGAATTTCTGTGGAACCTTAAAAACAATGGCAATTGAAGAATGACACAGACCAAATAGTGTCATAGAAATATATAATTTTCATATATTAGAAAGGTTCTAAAAATGTTTTGTGAGAAATTTCTTATGATTGTTGAGCCCACTAACTAGGTATACAAGGAAAGTGGTAAAGTACATAGAGATGGAATAATGTGAGGAAAACTTCAAGGAGATAATGAATAGGATAATAACTATACCTATGCTAAAATTACCAACAAGTAGAGAATGTGTTGTGATATATAGTGGTTATTCAAATAAGGTATTTGGTTGTGTACTTAATGAGAATAAAAACCTGATATCATACACCTCATGGAAGTTTAAGATTCGTGAGAAGAACTAAATTACAATCTAGAGTTAGAAGATGTGATTTTTATGATTGAAAATCTTGTGGTACAAACTCTATGGAGAAAAGTGTAACATTTATAATAATCAAACAACTTTAAATTATATATTCACATAGAAGGATATCAACATGCATCAAAGGATATGGTTAGAGCTAATCAAGGACTATGATTTATCTATTCACTATCTTCATGGGAAGGAAAATAGTGTAGTTAATTATCATTACCGAAATAAATATGCTACTCAATCTATGATGTTGATTAAGAAAGGATGTATCTTTATGGATATTCAAAGGATGGATTCGGAAAATCATAACAACGAGGAACACATAATACCATACAAAAATGATTTCTCTACTATCTATTCAAGATAATATTAAGGAGGCACAAAGAGGTGATCTTATGCTTCAAAACAATATGAAGGAAATAAATTCCATGAATATTCAAGAGTTCAATATTGATGATATTGGTTTGATTTTGTTTGGAATGAGGATTTGTGTTCCTTCATCACTGGAGAAAAATAAGGATCTATTGGATAATTCATATAACTTATCTTTCTCTTTCTATCCTGGATGTACCAATATGTATTGTGATTACTAATAACACCTATGGTGGTATAACATAAATAATTAGATTTCAGAGTATATATCAACGTACATGATATGTCTGCAAGTTAATGTGGAAAGACAGAAGTCTAAAAGGATGTTTCAATATTTTTATATACCCATGATGAAATTGGATAATGTCATTAAGGAAATTTTCACTGGTGTTCTAAATACATTCAAAGGAAACAATGTGATATGAATTATGGGTGATCAACTGACCAATACTACCGACATTATTGCTATTTGGGAAGATTTCAGTCTTGAACAAAATTACATGATATATGTGAAATATGTGGTGAGGATTAATGGGGTTATCCTTTCAATCAAATCTTTTCATGATCCATGGTTCACATCTAAATTCTAGAGAATTAATTTATATGCTTTAAGTATTGAATTGATTTTCAACATGACCTATCACCCCCAAATTGATAGCCAATATGAAAGTACTACTCATATGCTTGAAGGATTGATAATATCCTTATCAATGTAATTCAATGGTGGATGTGATCAGTATCTCTGATTGGTTATGTTCTTTTATAACAACAACATCCCCGTTAGTACTCGGACGGTTCAATATGAATCTCTTTCGAGAAAGTGATGTAGAACTCTAACATGTAGTGATGATGTTGAACAAAAATCTACATGGACCTGATCTCATGAAATAAATGATTGACAATGTTCAATAAATCTAGTAATGTATCAAATATTCTCATAGTTGGAAACAAATATACATGTACAATCGTCAAAGGGACTCGGAGTTTGATGATGGTGTAAAATTATTCCTTGGAATATCACCATGGAAAAGAGTCATACTATTTAGAAATAAAGGGAAGCTTAACCAAAGGTACATTGTATATTTTAAGATCCTTAATCACATATGAGAAGTGTCCTATAATATTTCACTTCAACCTAATTTGGATCAATTTCGTGATGTATTCCACATATCAATCTTGAAGAAGTACATACCTAACCCCTCACATGTACTGAATCCGAAGGTGGTGAAACTGGAGATTGACCTCTCACATGTAGAGCAGGTAGTAAATATCTTAGACATAAGAGAAAAAATCCTATGAAACAAGACAACTCACTTTATCAATGTGTTATGGAGGAATCATAAGTATAAATAAGTGACATGGGAACTAGAATAATAAATGAAAGATAAGTATCCTCACTAGTTTTCATCATAGTATGTAACTTGAAATTTTGAGGAAGAAATTTTAATGGGGGGGGGGATAATGTAATGAACCAAACTATTATCAATGGAATTTTCCCATCATATAATGATGTTATATGGTATCAAACACATACATGGCATATAGAGAACAATAAAAATAGTATTCTCATTTTTTTATAATGAAATCAGTGATATTTAAAGAAATTATGAATCTTATACCCAGGGAATAGTAACTTGATCATTGGGATAGTAACATGACCATTAAGAATAGAAATTCAGAAAATAGAATAGTAAAATAACCTATTAAAGTATAAATAATATTTAAGAATCCTCTCATTGAAAATGAGATATAATTTTATCATAGTTTAAGTAAATAAATTATTAAAAATGTTAAATTAATTATTGGTATTTGGTGCAACCTAAATGCTTGTTTACAATTTTATAATAATATAATTTTATTTTAAAAAAAACTTATTTTCATAAAATATATTCATAAATTAATATTTTCATGTTTATGATTATAAAATATATTTATGGGACATTATTTAATTTTTCAAAGTGTCGTAAAATCGATTCTAATATTAAAATATGTATTTTTCAAATAATTCATGAATTTATTTTAAAATTAAATTTGTATTATTTATAATATTTTTTTAATAAAATTATTTCCATTTTAAATTATATACACTCAAAAATGGTTTTGGTTAATATTTTGGTTTTTTATAAAATTGTGGAATTTTTGTTGAATAATAAAATATTATAATTTACATAATAAGATAAAAATATGATTATTTTAGTAATTGTTGATGTATTTATGATGTTAGAACCAATTCCTTGAACTATAATTATCTCATTACTATATTTATTCATTTCAATCAAAACTATTCATATTCTTATGCCAAAATAAAAAACTAATTAAAAAAATAATCAAAATAATCCCCACTCCTCCCCTATAAATACAACCCCTCATCACCTCTTATCCTCACACCTCCAAATCATTAAAAATTTTCAAAATGATTCCCAATATACTTCCTAGAATACCCCCATGTCCATGAGTTTATAGTAACAACAATAGTTGAAACCCAACTTTTTTAAGGAGGTTCTCAAGGAGAAAAAATTCACGAGGTAAAATCCTCTTTTGTTTTGTTTTAATTTATTTTAAATTTATTTTATTTTATTATGAAATCCGCACCTACACTTATCCAAGTGACATGATAACTACAGTATATTATAAATACAAAAAATTTATTCTGTTAATGTATTATGCATAATCACACCTCTTCTCCAATCCATTTTATTCTATAAATAAAAACATCTTCTCTGATGTGTCAATTTATTCATATCATAAACAATACATTTTCATTTTACATTATCTACATAAATTTTTGCCACAAAACATTTATTTTATTTAAATAAGACTATATTATACATATTATAAATTATATTATTTTTTGGTAGCAATATATAAACATTAAGTTAAATAAAAATATTTAAGTTCATGATGCTTGGGAAACTACCAAAATTAATTAAATCATTTTTATTAATGTTCTCTAACAGATGTCCGACCTCTTTTAAGTGTTTTATATTGGATGGAAGACCACGTTTTAGTAGTGTGAATGGAGGACGATTTGATTGGAAGGCTCTAGTGAATGGTTGGCCTTTGTTAGGGTGGCATGACTAGCGGTTGTATAGAAAATTGGGGCGGCCTAGTTGACGGGTTCACCTTGGGTAATGTGAATGGCCAGGCTATATGGAATGTAATGAGATGTCTAGTGTGATTCATTTTGTTTGTATCATTATGAGGTTGGATGCTGAATTTTAAGGTATATTGAGTTATGGGTGTTTTGGATGTAATAATTTTTGGGTTTTCCATGTGTTTGGGTTTCTTTTGGGTCTTTTATTGTCCCATTTTTAGGATTTGTGGCACTTTTCCACATGACTTGTACTGTGCTTTGTTGTATTTTCTTTTTTATTAAATAATTTTTTTAAGAGTGATATCCTGAACTTTACTGGTATTAAATGATGTTAATTTTATAATCCATGATGATTAAGAGAACAAAGAATTGGAATAAAAGGTAAGGGGATTTATCAAACCTAACTCCTTTTAATTGGGTTATTCCTCTATCATTCTAAATTTCAATGTGTTTGAACCTTCAATATTTCAAAAGCATAATTTAATTGTTCATAGATTTAATTTTATGGTATTTACAAGTATCTAATATTATTTTATGAAAAATAATAATATTTTCTAAAAGAACTCTTCTTTTCAAAACCATCTTGAATCATCTTATGATTTGTTTCTTCTTCATTCAAGTGTGATGATTCTTATAAAAAACAAGTTTTAACTTTTTCATTTGGGAGCCCTAATGTTTATTCATGAATTTATTATTTATTAAATGTATCCCATTCCATTCCATCGGTTATTTTATCTCTCTAATTGATATATGTTCTATGTGAAAAGCATGATTATGTAAATGTGAAGATGTGACGGGTAGACCAAAAATTATATATCACTCTAATGCATTGGGTAATATGATGTATCTCATGAGATAATATAAAATATGAGTGAAAATAATTATATTTTTTTTTCATAATGATGATTTTATGATAATGAACATATGTTATGCATGAACATGATGTTATCTTTGTTCACAACTATGTATGGAATTTGACTACAAAGACCTGATGTTTTTTAGCATTTCAACATTCCATGATTTTATATAATGCATAATATCATGATTATGATTATGATCCTATTATTATGCTATCATAAGGATGATTATACTCACCCATGTTATATTGATTGATGTTTCTTATTCCTCCTCTTATTGTAATTTTAACTCATCCATTCTTAGATGTATATCCTTAGGTGATTACTTTTACGAATGAGAATTAGAGGTACACTATGAATCTAGGGAAGAAGGAATTGAATTAGTGATTATGTTTTATTATTCATATATAATGCATGGTCCTGATTTAAAAAATATACTAAACCATTAAATCATGTTTTTGTAATAGTATTTTGTTTTTAACATTGAAATGATGTAATATATATATGTAAGAAAATTAGGTTCATTATAATTATTATGTTCTATAATGAATTATATTTCAATTTGGACTCATGGTTATTACATTCATAAGGGTTTTATAAGTGTTTTATGAGATGATATTCTAATATACAAATATGTTTTATCTATTCATTCTATAGTTTTATGATGTTTCATATAATCTAGATTTATATCACATAGCTAATGATTATTGATTATGATGACTCTTTCATTTTTAATATTTTCATATTTTATGATCCAGATATTGATAGGTTTTAGTTCCAATATGATTTTATTATTGTCTTTGATTATTTCATTATATCGTTATGCACTCTTATGATCATTGATAAAATTCAATTGTTAATGCTTATTTTTATCCTGACTGATCATTTGAACTCAACCTTTTTATGTTTCATATTCCCCAGGTTATAAAGATCAGGTTTTAATAATTTATGTCCATAAAGGATTCAATATGGATGATGTTTATGAATTAATGTTAAATAAGAAAATATGGGTTAAATATGAGAAGCTTTCATTTCATAACTTGGGTATTTTTTTATATGGTACTTATCCTAATTCTCTAAATACCTAAACCTAAAAGTCATAAATAATATAAGTGATCGAAGTTTTCCTTTTGATATTATTCATAGTATGAAACTAATAAGATCACTTCAATAAGTGAAGGATTCAAATATTTATATTGTATATAGGGAGATTAATAATTCTTTAAAGGATCCATGTGAGTTATGGTGTTAATGAACCCAAGATTCAAGAAAATGCTGGACCTATGAGATAAAAATGACTTAGTAGAGGGTTGTATTATAGTCTTCAAACATTTGGTGTCACTAGAGGATTAGAAGGTGACTATCGAAGTTCGTAATTATATGGGTTCAATGGCCCACTTATGTAATATAAAAAAATATTTAATCAGAAACAACCACTTTTTTATATTTTATTCCTAAATAAAAAAATTATTTTTTTGTTTCTTTATTCCTTCATCTATTCTAGTTGAATAAATGTATTAAGTTTTATTTTTTGGACATAAATTGATATTATGTACAATAAATTAGAAAATCCCAATTTTAAAAATATTTTTTTATTTTTTAAATAAATTTTCATTTTTTTATTATTTGAAAATATAATTTTATTTTAAAAAAATTATAGTGATTTATTAAACATGGAAATGAGTAAATATTTTTTAAAAATTATTTTTTTAGAAAATGATATAATTTTTTGGGGAATATATAGGCTACTTATGTTCATTATTTAAATTTAGTGTCATTTATTTTCCTAATAACATAATTTATTTTACATGATAAATTATTTTTTATTTTATGTTTGGTAAATATTTTTTATAAAATGAAAATATATGTGTTAGTTTGTATTTATCCTATTGGAATTAAACTATAAGTGTATGTATTTCCAAAAATATGTTTTTCTTTTAGTTATGAACAAGTGGTATACATTGACTAATCAATATTTATATTAATATTTTTAACTTGATTTTAGTTACTACTAATATTATTAATTTTTGTATGTGTTTTATTGAAATCAAATTTTGTAAAAAATATAGTTTAGTTTTATGACTTATCCCACTTGTTCGGGGCTAGTGAATTTACCGTCCCCAATTGAAAAGATGATGGTAAATTCAACTTTGGCCACTTTCCACCTGAGATGAGCTTTCCTAAGTTCAATATATTTTCTACTACTAACATAAAACATGTTCTAGGCTTATTTCAACCCAAATATGAGATATATTTAAGATTTTGCTAACATTGAATGATTTATTCTCCATATTGTTCAATTGGAAACACTACTTCTAAATTTAAAGGAAGTTTGATGCTCATTATTACTACCACTCTAGTTTCTTTAGTGGTAATAAATAAAGTATCTCATAAATTTTAAATGTTTCTTTTATTGATTAAAGTTATTAACATAACCTAATTGTTTGTGAGTTTTATTATTTATGTAATTTTAGACCGTGTGGATTATTTTTGAATATTTTTTGAAAAATAAAAGAAATTTGTGCAAAACTGATACCACAATGTAGTCAATCATGTCATAATGGGGATTTAATAAATATAATAAATGGATGACTTAGAAGAATTAAACTACAAGTAGACCCCCTCACACCATAAGAGAGTTGTTGTGGTGATATATAACATTTAAAAAATAAATTCATAAAAACAAAACACTATGAGTTAATGTGTTTCATAGAAATAAATAAGTAAGAATGAGAAGGAAAATGGAGAAGGAAAAGTAAAAAAATTTACCATTTACTCCTCTTATATATACTTACACACCTAATACACTAAATATATCAAAATCCATCCAAAAATCATAGTTGAATGGTACATATCAATAGAAATAGTAAAAATTTAGGGTGTAATAGTAACATTATAGGAGGATAAAAGGTGAACACCTTAGTATGGGGTGGTTCCTTGAAAAAACCAATGATCTAGAAATAGTGTCTGCATAAATAAAGGATAAAAATTCCATTTATAAAATATGATGTTCTATATGAAGAATGAATCATTTCACAATATTCACCTTACTCGTTTCATGATTTTCTAGTATGTGATTTCCTTTATAAGATCTAAATATTCACATCAGGACCCATGCCTTATGTTATAAACTGTAAAAGAAAATGTTTTTTAGAATATGTCTAAAAATTCATGTCATAGAAACATCTCCATTAATTCCTCAGGGAATGTTTTCAGAGGATATAAAACATTAATAACATCTAAAATGATATGTTATTATATCATTATTCTCCAGATATATGATATTTATTGAGAAGATATATTTTTCCCACACCATAAACACCACATTACATTATGAAGTATGAATACCAAGGATAATAGAAAGGAATTTTTTAGAATATATATAACTCATCTTGTTGTAACGATTATTATTGTATTGTGATGATGTAAAATCTTATAAATAGGTATCATCATCATTATAATTTATTTATTAAAGGAAAAGAAAACACAAAACAATCCAAAACATGAGGACAGAAGACATGTAGGGTCTAAGGGGGTCTAAAGTAATGTAAATCGAGGGCATCCCCTCTAACACGTTCATCTCCCTCTAAAAACATTTTTTTTATAATTTTTTATTTAATTAAAGTAATTTAATTAATTTTTATATTTATTCCTATTTTTACTAACATTTTTTTACAGAACTACATCAAAAGATGACAATTTATTTATGATTTAATTCTCTTGTATTATGAGAGTCTAGTCACTTAAGGAGTTAAATATCATGTGATGAATAATTGGTATATAATTTCTATATCGTCATTAAAAAAAGATAGTATTTTTATCAATAAGAACATTTAGATTAACTATCACATATTTTTGTGAATAAAAATATCATAAAGAGGTTTATTATGGGTGGAAAGAAAAGGTGGTTGAGTGGACTAAACCATGAATAGTGTTTTGTATTTACCCATTCCATTTACGAATGAAATTAAAAAGAATTATTTTATTTATTTTTATTACATGATATTAAATTTGGATTGTGTTGAATTAAAAGGTTCAACCATAAATAGGAAAATTACATACAAATAATATTTCACCCAGTCAATTTAATTAATTTGTAAACAAATTAAATAATTTTATTTTATAAAAACCATCCTTTGAAATTGAACACTCTATTATACTATTAACTGATTTCCTTTAACAATTTATATTTTTACATGATATTTTTATTTCATAAATTTTTTAACAATAAATTCATGAATACTACATATGAATCACATGTTTTCCTCATGGGACCAACCTCATATTTTCACTATTCTACGACCTAGTAGTTTAGTTGGGATCGACCACATAAAAATTCCTAACATTTATATCATGTTATAGGTAATGATTCTAATAATAATGTCACATTTTTGGCATCATGTTTGGGGTGAATGGTAAAATTATCATCCAAATACAATTTTATTTGTTATCCCATACACTTTTCACATCCAATTTAGGAATTATTTTCATTATTTGTCATATAAATTTTTGGTTGTACTTTTTATATTAAATATGGTGCATGAGAAGAATGTTGAAATTTTAATAAAGGAATATTTATTTAATAGTATAATATTTATTCAACCCCATTATTTATAGGTTCATTTTCACTCTCTAGAGATCCACCATAGAAGAAAACATTCACCCTCCTTCACTCAATGAAGTGAATGAATAGTTTTCCTAAGAAAATCATTATGATGAAGAATAAAAAAATCCCTCAAGATCAACTCAAAATAGAGTAATGTATTTTATATATTGATGGGTTAGCTTAAAGAATTATTCTTCCTCTTATTCAAGAAAAAAATGGAGATAAATACAGGTCTTCTAAATATAATACAGAATATTAGAAAATTTAGTGACTCGAAATATGAACATCCACTTGGCTCTTTGTCCATATTTTTAAATATTTGTAATAAAATCAGGAATTAAAGTGTGAAATTTAATTCCATAAATCTACGATCCTTTCCTTTAAAACCCATATACTAATAAAGGGACTAGATGAAGAGTCCATGGGCACATTCCATCACTATAGTGTAAATTTTAGTGAAGATATTTATTAAAAAAAATACTTTCTTCTAGTTGGAATGGTGAAGCTATAAAAAAACCCCAAAATAAATATAATAGGATATATAATACATATCAAATTAATGTTGTATATTTAAGATGTTTTTTAAGAACTTACCATATTAAAATCTTTAGGTTTTTATCCTAGTGAAAATGATTTATTATAGTTCATAGCCTACATCTTGAGTTTTGATTATTTTTTTAGGTTATGATGGTTATATATTTAAGAATCTAAAGATTCATGACATTTTCATTATGAAATAACTCAATTTTATATTTTATATAAATGTTATAGGAGTATACTGAGGAGATAAATCCATCATTTTGAAGAAACTAACCACTGAGATAACCATATTGACACTCTTTCTAAAGTGATTGATAATTCACAATTCAGGGAATAACCTTAGGCTAGTATTCAAAACTCTAAAAACCACAAACATATAAAAATATTATGATATTGGTGGAGGGACACAAGTTTAAAATGATTAATTTTCATGATTTCAATAAAATAAGACATTATATTATAATTATATGAGCCCCAAAACTGCCCCTTAACAATTCCAGAATTCTTATAATTTGGGGAATTTTATTTCACTGGATGCAAACCCAAATAATGGATGGGATAGATATTTGAGAAGAAATAATTTCTACCTAAATCATCTTTCACTTGGGTATACATCACAACTATATGATTTGAGACCATTACATCATTTTCCAGGCCCTTAAAATGAAACCAATCATCCATTAAAGAAATTCAAGTGACAATCATCCTTCTAAACCATAAAAATAAATCAAGGATATGTTTAATTAATTTTTCCAAAATCAATATAATCAAATTAAAAAGAAAAATAATTACTTGAAAAATTAGTATTATGTAATCCCTATCCTCCTGTATCATGTAGGAAAAATTAATAAAACATTATTAAATAGATTACGAGGAACCGTAACTGCAAACAATAATAAATATAAAATGGAGGAGGTAATGGTTTTGAAAATATGCAGTTGGAAAGAGCTCTAGGAAGTGAAAAAAAGGATGAGAAATATCTAGAAAGGGTAGATAAATAAAAAAGGAGAAATGAAAAGATAAAGTGAAAGAGTAAGAGAATAAGAAGAAAAATAATGAGAATGAAAACATGGAAAATTATGTAATATAAGTTCAAGTGGAAATAAAGCGGAGTATAAAAATTTGGGACCTTATAAGCCCCATATATCATTTACATATATGAATAATGGAAAATTTGAAGTATAATAAAATAATTAACTATAATTTTATAACAAGTTCATATTAATAAACCATTCACTAAATAAATTTCTCATATGTCAATGTTAGTAATATTTATAAAGGGGTTACTTTAAAATAAAAATAATCTATAGAATATTGTTTTTATTTCTTTAAAATATGAATTTTTAGTGGTCATTCAAAAGAAAATTCCTCCAATGATGAGATATATAGGAATTTTTCCCATTATATTTATCCTTGTATCATTCACATTTATGAAATAACATTGGGAATATGATCTATTGTCATAAACACACACTTATATGTGTTATAAAATATAGTATTGGATGATCATATTATAAAATGGGTATCACTCCCTATTTCTGATGGATTAGTGAAGTACGCCAGATGAAATATTCAATACGTTTTTATAATGGTGGGAAAATTTATTTTTTTAAGGCTTTATAATTTTGGAGATAGGGTATGTTCCCATTATCCTTGAAAGACAATTAATTGTAATTAAAAAAATTAGGATATATTTGGACAATAAAATACTCATATTCCCTATTAATGATGCAAAATTCACCTTTGGTCACTTGATCGTTATCACAACGGAATATAATCAGAGGACATACATTTTATTTTTAAAATTAATGATCCTTATAAATCAGTATTAAATTAAATTAGTTGGATAAGAATACGATTCAACTACTTAATTATATAATATAAATCAAGGAAGTGAAGCACAATTACAAGGATTAAGAGGTATTAGTAGTTATACAGTGGAAAGAACATTTTTGAAGGGATTACTATATAAAATCGATCCCTTCAACCCACATTATACCAATTATTGAACTACGTTCACTACTAAAATCACTAAGGGTAATAATCAAGGGGTAAAAATACACTTTATTTATGATTACTAATTTAGAATTTATAAAATAACAAGATTAAAATAGTTACAAGTCTTGAAGAGAAAAAAATAATAAATAACATGGGGTATTAATAACATCAAAGTCATTAACAAAGCCATTTGTACACATATATTACAACTAAAATAAGGTATTGAATAATTGTACTAACAAAAAAGTAAACTCATAAAACATATTAAGGGATGGGTTATGAAGAAAATTTTCAAAATACACGGTTGTGAATTATATTTTCAACTTTCTATAGTGAATGGATAATTCCATTTCTAGTTATTCTAAATAATAAAGGCATGATAGTTATAAATAATGTAGATAATGAGATAATACCAATATGAATAGTTATATCATATATATTATATGTAGTCCATTGGAAATTGAATTTGAACACAAAGAATGAACACTTTATATTATCTTGTGTAGATCAAAATATTGAATAATTAGTTTCACATGAGTATTATTATATTTAGATAGATATTGTATTTAAAAAATGATGTATCTAGATGAACAATAAAAGGGGATGTTTACTATCCTACATAGAACAATATCTTATTTCTCATGTCATTTCTATTGTGTAATGCATTAGTGACTTTTCAATTGGGTATGACACATATTTGTTATGACATATTGGAATGCTTTATTGAAATTCTTGGGGATTATTTGTCAGTTTAGGTGAGATTATTTTAATTATTAATTCTTGAATTTTTCTTGTATTAATAATATGTGATGAAAAATCCCTAAATCGCAATTGTAAAAATTTCCACTTCATGGTTCAAAAGGTATCTTCCTTGGGAATAGAATATCCACATTGGGAATAGAGTTTGAACCAAAGTTGATAAATGTAACACATTATATTCATGACCCTACTATTGTTAAAGGGATTTGAATCATATTAGGACATGTGGGATTATACCCTCAATTTTTTATTATTTATCAAAGATATCTCATAATCTTACCAATACTTTATTGAACTAATTTATATTTAATTTTTTGAACCTTGAAAATAAGCCTTAGATAATTTAAAAATAACTTACTTATTACCTCAATCAATATTTCACTCAATTAGGAGAATAATATCTATATAATATGTAATTCAAGTGATATTTTTATTAGATATCCTCAGGTATTGATTTTTCAAAAAACAATTGAATGGTTTAAATACATTTATTTTCAAGGTAATTCCTAGATAATTGTTATAAATTCATTTTATTACATTATATGTCATGGTTGAATAATTATCATACTTAAATAAGATGATAATTTTCTGATTTTTATTTTATAAATATCATATGTTTTTTGGATAAAATTTTATGCCTCTCATATGAAGGAAAGGGAGTGAAAAAGTTATTCTAATTTTTTGTTTTTTTATTGGAAGTAAATATTTTTTGGAAGATTGGTATGCTATAAATCATTCCTAGGTAAATTCGGTGATGCTCAAGGTGGTTAATAAATGGTTAAATATCATGTTAGATGGGGTTTGCGATTAAATAAATCCAGTAGTTTTGAATTGAAGTGCACTTTGGTAGAATATGGATAAAGCAGTAATTGTGTATCAATTTATGTTTTTTTTACTAGTCCTTATGAACATGAATTAGTATGATTGTGTTTCCAAAGTATATATTTAAAGTGGGTAAGTTTCCTAGTGTTTTGAAAATGTTTGTCCCTAAAAATAAAGATTTTGTTTTATGTAATATGATGTTTTTATACAAATAAGTTCATGGAGTGCATCTCACAAACCACAAAGAACACTTTGTAGACCAAAAATAGGTATAAATAACTGTGAAAGAAAATAGGAAAGGGAATATTCCAACATAGCAGTGTTATACTAACCACAAATCACAGTACACGGACCTCGTAGCAAAAAAAATTTTGTGGGAGGATCATACTTCACAAGAGTTATGAAGTTCACAAAAGGAATGTCGTTTTTATAATGAGGTAGTGATGATGAAATCCACTAAGTAATTTTTTTTGCAGATGATGTCATCTGCTACAAAAATGAAAGGTGGTATATAGACAACATAGTTGTTCAGAGTGAAGGTTGTACCACATTTATGTTTTAGGTAAATTGGATTAACGTGTTTTTCAATCTATATTATATTATAAATAATCCTAACCATATCATTAGTGATAGGTAATTTTCATTGATGATATCATCACTTTTGAAAGAATTATTATAATTTAGAAAGAGTTCGCGAGGGAGAATTCCATGAAGGAGAATAAGATCTTGATGGAGAATTCGATGAAGGATAGTTGAATGTGGGGAATCATTTTTGTGAAGAAGAAAGTTGCCCATGAAATTATTTGTAGGGATTGATATATTTTCCATGGAAGATAATTTTGGAGTTATATTTCATGAAAATTAAAAGGAGCCACAAATCATTAGTAGTCTACAAATAATTAGCTGCCTGTGAAGCTGAGGTGGTCCGTAGAAGAATAAGGTTGTCCATGAAGAAGATGTGGTACATGAAGCACTCGCACCACATGGTGAAATGTACTATGTTGAGTATTTGAAGACACTTTTGGAGGATTCATAACATTTTGTGAAGGATAAATAATGTGTACACATGTTAGGTGTTTACACCGTCATCATGCTTTATGGATAAGATGATATATGGACACTCAACACATTTTAAACTCACATGATTATAGTTATTGTGGAAAAACAATTATGTGAACTACTGAATTGGTATAATACCCCCACTATATTTCCAAAGGTAAAACTGTGTGTGTACCCAATTGATTCACAAAGGAAATATAAGAGAAACCACACATAGTTTTTTTGTTTAATGAAGAACAATACATGTACCTAAGTTTAGGTTTTCAAAAGGAATAAGAGAAGTAAAATAATACACTCATGTGATGGTATTGACTATTGAAGAAGCCTAATAAGACATTTATATATAATAACACATTATTTTGTGTCCAAGAATAATAGAATGTTCCCTCATAATAATTCATTATTATTCAGGGATGATTAATTGCGATGATTTTGTATTGAGATTATCCTTATTTTTTTAATAATAAAAAAGGAGTTTTGTGACTCTAGGATCATTAGAAGAAGGTGATTCAGTGTAGTTTGTTTTTTCACTAAACATGAAATAGAGATCAAGACACAACTATAAACAATTGCATATATTTCTGTGTAATATATCAATGGGAGAAGAGGACGTGACTGCCAAATTGATATTAGTTTATCATCATTTGGGTCATGGAGAATTACGTTCATCAATATATTGTTTCTATATTATTGTGATTTTCATAGGAAGAGGAGATAGAAGCTATCCTATTTCTACTATGAAGATATAAGATGATATTCATTCATTTTTCTGTGTAATTAAAAACGTGAAGAAGATGGTTGTGGAAGAACAAAAAAAATTTATGACATTAGATATGACTCTACAGGTGGAGGAATTTCTTATTGTTACATACCCTTATCAACAAGGAGAATTCTATCTTGTGAAGAAGTAAAAAGATCCATCCAAGTACTATAAAACACACACTATTGGATCATTTAGATAGTGATACACAAACTCACTATTGTATAACATTCATAGTTATACATGAGTATAAGGGAATGTCCTACTCATTTTAAACACATTCAAAGGATTGTTTTCTAGTTGTTGTATGGTCATGATTATTTCTTGAAAATTCCAAGGAATATATACTCTTATTGAGTAGTGAACCTTATAAAAATATCAGGTTTTACCTCTACTTATTTAATATAAATTCATGCAATTGGGAAAAGATAATAATAGAATCAAGATCCTGACAGGTTTAAGAGGTACAAGGATAAAAATTTGGAATTACATTAAAAAGTCCCCAGCACTGATTCCCCACCGCGTCATAGTATTAATCATAACCCAAACTGGTCCTTTCATAAATGACATATTTTTTATATATATTATGTTACACTCAATGATGGATAAATAAACTACACCACCATGGAGAATGAACTTATAGTAGTGGACTTGTTTCTAATATGTTTAGATCTTTTTTTAATCTCAATGGTATTTTTATAAACCTATAATACATCTTTGAGATATATTCTAAATAAAATAGATTCTAATACAGGGCTAATATGGTGCATCATGGCACTTCAAGAATTTTATATCATTATAAAAGTTAAGAAGAGCTCTGAAAATGTGATGGATACTCAATTTTCAATATAAAAACTTTGGAATCTTGAAGAAGAGAATAATATATAAAATTCATGATTAGTTTTTAGATTAAAATTATATACTAGTTTCCAAACTCATCCATAGTATTCACACATATAAAATTATTTTTAAAATATTAAAGCATTACCTATGTTTACCTATAAAAAATATATTTCTATAAAAAACAACACATTATTTTTAGTATTATAACAAATTTTTCTACAAAAGTATAATTTGATAAAATTAAAGATAAGTTCCTCAATATAAGGATAAAATTGTTCTAGAATTATTTCATTCATCACCCATTAGAGGATATCACAGAACCAAAATAAAAATGGACAATATTTTAGCAATTATATTATTTTATCCTATGATATTATAATTTTTAAAAGATTTAATCAAAATTCATTATAAATTGTCAAAAATTGGTTATATTATAAAGTGAAATAAGATAGAATAACAACCAATTTTTAAAGATGGTGTTTTTTATATATGGGGAATTGATTTCATGGTAACTTTATCAAAATCCTTCAATAAAACATAAATTCTAGTGTGTGAGGAAAATGTGTCAAATGGGTGGAATATAAAAGAAATTCTAAAGAACAGATGATGTACTAATCAATTTTTTTTGAATAAAATGTTTTCTTAATTTGAAATCCCCCATTTTTTCATCAGTGATCTACATAGTCTTTTTAAAAATATATTATTGATATTATTTCTATATAAATATTGTTTTAAATGTAATACCAGAACCAAGTATCACTAGAAACCAATTGGAAAGTTGGAATATTAAATTTAAATTTAAAAAAAATACTTGAGTGAATTTTAAATTCAAGCCAAAATTATTAGAGAAAAATATAGATGATTATTTATTGGTGTACGTAAAAATTTAATGTTTCTAATTGGAAAAAAATCATTCTTTTTAATATATGAAAATCTATTCAATTTATTGGTAGAGATAAAACATCAATCATATTGTGATGTGAGAAAGATGAATATGGATTTAAATTAATATAAGAAAATAAATTTTTTTGGATTCTTTAGAATATATCTAGTTGGATTCACATGAGAATGAAAATATTAACATATATATGATCAAGTATAATAATGAGAAATGAATCTACCGATAAAACGTCACACATGAAGACATTATAATTTTTCAAAATAATGTTTGAAATTTTCTCCTAGAAAACTAATTTCACTTTGGTTGGGAAACATCATCTTGATTAATGAATATTCAAATGGATCTATTGATATCCATAGTGTTCATGAACATTTATTCAAGGAAAATGATAAAGGGTTAAATCTAAAAATAGATATTTGATAGGTTCAATTAATTATCTCTTTAATTTTTTATTAAAACTTTTGGTATATACATCCTCAAACATTAAATAATATTCTAACTAATAGAAATTACATACACATTCACTTTTTTCCAGTCTACTCTAATGTAGGTATGGAATTATTAGGAATATATTATAATAGAGACTCATAGGTGATCTCTCTTAATATCGTACTAGATATTTAATATGACAAAAATAATGTGAGAAGAATATTTCGTAAATTGTTCAAAGTATACAAAATCACAACACTGCCAAATGGATGTCCGCATAATGGCATGTTTCTCAAAATATGAAAATAATGCTCATTGTGAAAATAGTAATGTCAAGCTGTATAGAAGGATAAGTGCACTCAAAAAACCTAACACCAATTTTATATACTTAATACATCATTCGACAAATATATACCATAATTCATCATTAAGGAAAAGAAAAATTCAATTTTTTAATGGAAGAAAAATAATTTCACATTCCAAAATTTATGAGGAAATAAAAAAGCTCTGATTTATCACAATGATAGGTTCACACTACAATATCACCCAATAAAACAGAAACCCTACTAATAAACTTCTTATATAAGTATTATGTCCAAGCCCATTGTGAAAAAAACCGATTGTTTTGAATATAAAATATTTTAATGGTCCAATATTGGGAGTATTCACAAAAAAATCTATGGATTGTATTGAAAGGATTTTAATTATTATAAATACCCAATTTAAAACTCTAACTCTGATCATGATGCTTCTGGTTCCCATCTTTCAGTTTACACAAAAATCAGGTCTCATGCCAGCCATACCAATTCTAATCAACTCCAATCATCTAGGTAACCCATATTAATCCAATTATAATTTATTTTCTCACCCCTAACAAATATTCTAACCCATCCATTACTTTTTCCCTATTTTTTACCTTATAACTTTCTTGTACCTAATAAAACTAATACTCCCCTTCTAAAAAAACTTAAAACCCATTAAAACCCCATCTTAACCCAATTTATCCTTCAATTCCCATTAATATCCATGGAAAAGAAGAAACTAGACACTTTTCCCTACAAATAGATTCCACCCCACCATGTACCATGAAATTACCAGTTATAAAAACTAGAATGAAAAAATGTTAAGAAAATACTTCAACACTCACTTAACCCCTGAACAAGAATAATCTCGTCTACATTTCTCTTCCCCATATTGAAAAAACCATAAACCCCATCATTTTTTTGAGTGATGTATCATCTCATAAAATCCTCTACTCATTCCTTAAATTTTTTATCCTAAATACAGGGAGAAATGAGGAAAATTTTAGATGGATCCGATAAGGTTAGAAAAAACCATTACATGATTTCAATACATCAAATTAATATGTTAGATAATATTATGGATCCCTTGAAGATTACATATTTTTATAAAATTATTTAGATTGGAAAGGAATATTATAGGGAGTAGACCTGAAAATATTTCTCTATAATTGAACATACATAGTAGAATATCAATTTTAGGCTAGAAAAGAGATATTACAACATGAATATTGATGATTTAAGGGTGGTTATTTTTATTTAATGAATAGAATTTTTTCGAACACATGAACCTGTAAATTTGATTTTAGTTATAAGTTTGTATATAGATTATCAGTGGTGGCTGACAATAACTATTGACCCATAAATAAAGCTTGATTCGACCCAAAAAAAACATAAAACTTCTCTTTTAAGGATTCTTTAAAGATCCATTACTGACACATTACTTGGAAATGTATAATATCATGGATTATTAATCCAAATAGGTTTTAGTATACTTACTACCAATTTTATTCATGTATTGGTCATCAATAAGGACTATTTGTTCACATTATATTTCATGTTTTAGTAGAAGAGAATTAAAGGAACAATTTTTTATTGTAACTTTTTCCAACATGTGGCTCTAAATTTAGATGTATTCAATGACATGTTACTTCTTGATTCATTAGAGAACCTATTGTTGATTGAATTTACCTTAATAGAAACGAATTATCATTTAAAAAATAATATAGGAACTATTTATGGGTGGAATAGAACATGAATTTCATAAATGAGGATGAGGATAATAAATGATACTCCCAAAATTTCCCCCATGTTATAGATGGTCCTACACAAAGAGTCCCTCATTTACCTTCACCTATTGATAAATAACCATCCTCTATTTCTTATGAGGATACTGGTTTTTATTATTTAGATTCCTTGTGGTTCATTATTGAGTTAAAATAGTGGATTATATCATCACTATGCATAATATTTAGAACACATCCAATAATTCCTACTATACTAGTTCTCATACCATCACAATTGGGGTCATTATCACAATTCATTTTTACTCCATATTTTGATGCCACATACCCATTAAATTCCATTTACCACTTCATCGCACCTCAAAAATACTTATGAATACTTATAAAAGACACAATAAACCATATAGGTCTTCAACCCATGCAATAAATGATATTTTGGAGGAAGTTAAAGCTTACTAATAGCTAGAGTTATGGTCTTAAATGAAATAATATATGATCCTCATTGAGACCACTAAGGATATATCATTCATTAATCCAGTATCCTATCATGAAAACATTTACTCAATTATAGAAATTCATGCATATGAATTTATTGAGAAACTCCACCACCAACCTTTAATACTCCAACTACCCACCCCTTACTATTTCCCATCCTAATTTGACACCAACCACCGATACTATTTTCATGTAGATCACATGTGTTAACATTAAGACTAAAACAAATTTACCAAAAAATACTACTACTCAATCCCATTTACCATAGAGGCTCCAACATTATCCCTTCATACCTCTAACACTATCATAAACATAGTAGAGAATCTATCTTAATCGTAGACCTATTTTGTCTTGTTGTTATACTGAGTATCCTAGGCACACATTGAGGGGCTTATCCAAATATTCCTATCTATAAGATAGTAACTTGATATGATTCTATTGATATTTTGTGCTATTAATATTATTCTATTAATTATTTATCATCATCCGTCACTGTAACCCTATAATAAAAGGATCCTAGTAAAGATATGATTGTGTGACTTGTTGTATTTTGTGCATTTTTCTCATATTTTGAAATTTTCTGGTATTTCTATTCTAAATGAGATTATCTTTTTAACATTTGTATCATCTTCTTTTATAATAAATGGAGTTATATTTTTTTGAGAAGAAATATCTATTTTTCATTTATTACTATATTATTTTTAGATAATTTATTTTTATGTGTAAAAATTCCATTTTTACCACAAATGAAAATAAACCATCAATGCATGGAACATCAATGGAATCTGAACACCATGAGTAAAATGGAATTAAATTTTCCTCAAATAAAGTAAGATATCATTTTTTAAATTTATATCCATTTAATTTATATCATTTACATGATTATTAAATTGCACCTATATTTCCTTGACATTGAAACTTGAAGAAAAAAAATAGATATATTTTGGGTAAACGATATTTTTATTCACTTGATATTTTTCTTGATATAATTGTTCTATAATATATTTTTCTTTATAAATATCTCATCTATTAAGAAAATTCCCAAAAATCATGGAAATAAAATTTGGCATTTTTATGCTTTAGTCATTATAAATCAATTACTTTTTCATTATTAGATTGAAATAATATATGATTGGTGAATTTTTTCTATTGATTTTATATATTTATTATTGATTAATATATTAATTACCTTTCATATCATGAGTGATTGAAAAAAATCAATATCCTATTATAGAATGTTATTCAATTTTTTTTAAAAAAATTCTTTATAATAACTTTAGAGAGCTCGAGACATGCATATCTACCCGAACATTTAATTTCATCTTGTTCAAAGTATGAATATTTTCAATACCATGTTAATATAATAAACGCCATTTCTAATCCTTTTATCTTTGGATCTAACCTATAAATAGCCCTCTTTTAATCCAGTATCAACCCTGAAAACTTTTATTTAGGGATCTAGATTGTAATTCAATATCAACATCCTACCATACATCCTTTTGTATAATCACACAATTTTTCTATTGTGTTATATGAGGTAAATTACTGACGGATGTGACAATTAGGTGATAATTTAATATAATAGAAATATTTGGAGTTTCAATTGTTGATTTTGAAATTGGTCCCAAGCCAGATTACCTTATTCTTACTTAGTTTATCTATTATTTAGGAATAAAAATTAAAATAATTTAACATTCCTTGGACATTATATCTATCACCAATACTTAACGAATAATCGTTTCTAACTATTATTAATTATTTTGGTTGGATATAATACAACAATTTATTTATAGTTGTGGAACTCATTAGGTTATAATTCTAATTAAATATGGAATAAAAATTGAAATGTTATGAGGAATAATATAGTAATTTTTTTTGAATGGTCAGCTAACAATCATTAACAAACATAGATAATGATGAGAGTTAAAATATTTTTAATTATAAAAGTAATACTGTTTTCCATTAAATGAAAATTCATGCATTATAATTAAATAATTTACCCCCTTTTAAGCCTTAATTTGTAATTATTACTTCATGAACTACCCACATTTAACGTCATAGATATCAGAAACTTATTTAAAATTTTCTCTTAACTTGTGTGTTTTAATATCCCTTAAGTATAGATTGAGATATTTTACAATCTTATAGATATAACATATGAACATAATCCAAAGCATGCCTCTAGTTTTAAAGTATTATTTAATTTTCAGTGAAATTTTTTATAAAAAATGTAGATCAAAATATATTCTTTGATGTTTAAGGAATGGATGAAAAAAGATAATGGATACGAAGTGGAATTGGGCTATAAATTCATTTTAGAGGTATGATTTAATACCTAAGGGAATGAATATGTTACAATTTGATAATTTTTAGTTAAAATTTTATTTTTTGAAGTATTTTTTCGTGATATTACGTTTTTAAAGGATTTATATTCCATTGAATATTCACAAAGTTGTTTTTCTTCATGAAAATAAAATGTTCATGTGTGAGGGTATTTGATAAATAAAATTTGTGTATAAATTTTTTCATGTTTTAAATTGATTAATAGTATTAATAGTACATAGTGTGTTATATTTTTTTTTAAATTATAGAATTTTATATCCTAAGGATTATTTTTTAATATTTTTTTACAGGTCTATATAAACTATAGGAAACTCACGCATCAACTAATAAATCATAGAACAAAAGGTCTTGACAAAAACTGAGAAATGGATAACTTGGAAGCATTATGTTGAAACTAGATACCCTCACCCAAAAATAGAGTTGGATTGTTGATATATAATTTTCTTTATAATAGACCAAACCTAATCCAAACACACCATGCCACAATGAATTTTAGATAATTTAATAACAAATAATGGGAAGGGAAAAGTAATGAAGTTGGAAAATAAAAAATCCATCACTCATTTGTGCGAGACACACCAAATCCATAGATAATCACTATTTTAATATTTTAATCATGGATAAGTAATATATCTTTAAAAATATATCTATATAATAGGGTGTCAATATAACTTTAATGGAGTATTAGAGGAAAATTCCCTTCCACATGACAACACCATGTGATGAACCATAATTAGGAATTGATCATCCTTGTAATTAATGTATATAAATTCCAATACTAAACTCTAACATTGGTCAAAAGACTAATTTTTTATTCTATTTATACCTAACTCACTTTGTATCTGTCTTATTTTTGAGGGATTTTGTAGGAGCTAGTGTTATTAAGTCCATGACCCATGCCCTACACCATGAACCATGAAGGAGTGAGTTTTCGTAAGTAACACTAATTATTCGTTCCCTAGCCCATGAATCATCCACACAAATATTCACATAAGGAGGGTATTTATAACTTAAATAATAAACAAAATGATTGGGGTTAGACCATGATTCGTTGGAGATCCAGAATTTGAAGACAAGTGATATACACCACATGCCACAATATACAACATTGAATCATGATGGAATTATCCCAAGGAGAATATATATGAATTTTTAGAATAAACATGACTCATTAAACTCTAATAGGTATAATTTTTATATTATAATATCCCATTTCAAAAGTAGGTTTTTTTAATTATTGAAGAATAGAATTATGTTTTAAGCATAATTTTGATTTTCATTGAATATTTTAAGACATATTTTTCATATATATATTCTGAAAACATGTTTTCCCCATTCATTAGTAAATTCAAGTAAGTTAATTCATTTTATAATTTCATTTATGTTTTACTACCATTATTTAATTTTATATACTCTTTTCTTGATAATAATAAGATATTCCAGATTGAATTTTATTCTTTCACGAGTGTATGGTCAATTAAGAAGTGAGGGATTATGATTATAATTAAGTGTATCTAATTTATATAAAAAATTTATTTATAAAAATACCATTTTCAATTAGGAATTACTTGAGGATTTAATTTATCATTTCATTCATTAATAAACCATTGAAAAAGGGGTTTGTTAATGGAGGGCTTCTAAAGTGGATAAGTGAGTTAAAACATAAACAATAGTTTACATTTCAATTTCCAATTTAATATTAAAATTAATAAAAAATATTATATATAATTAAATGATCAATATATTTTAGTTTCATTAATAATAATTAATTTATTTGTTCATATGTAATTCATTTAATTTTAAAAAAATTTATTCCCAATCGATTCGATTAACTTGTGAATAATGGTGACAATTTTATTTTGAAAAAATAATACATTTAATTTAATCATTTACTTAAGTTTTTTATTTTTTATATCTTAAAATTTAGATATTATTATTTTATTAATCTATTTTATTTAACACCTTTAGAGTTAAAAATTAATTTCAAAAAATATCTTAGTGATCACACATTTCCCTCATGGGACAAAATTCACAATTAACACTTATATAGGTATGAGATTAAACCATTTTCCACCCAGTATAGGATTTACATGACCAATCAAGAGATAGTGGTCTCCTCATTAACACCCCTTTCAGAGGGATATGTACACCTGGTAGTCTTATATTTTTCTCACAATAGTTCTCAAAAACTTATCACTAACTTGAACTCAAATCACCATCCTCTTATTTTAGAAATTTCATTATTCACTATTGTTCAAAATATTTTTAATAGAGTCACATCTCTTCCAATTTCTATGTAATATTTCCCAAAGTTATCATCCCTTCTATAAATTTCTTTTATTGTTTGATATGGTAACCTATATCCCCCCATTGATGTGTTTGATGGGATTTTTAACGAATTGTGAAGAATACAAAGTTATAGAATTGTTGAGTTATAGAAGTATGGTCACATATAAATTCAATTTTATGATGAATATGACATGGTTTGTGTGTGGATCAGAAAACCAAACTTCATTAAATCATCTTATTTAAAAAAAAATTATGATTTCATTCAATTTTTACATGAATAAAGACCCACCAACTTTAGTGATTTGAGTCTCTCCTTATAGACTTCTATTTCTATTTAAAATCTAATATATCTTAAAAATTATTGTAAAATTAGTTGGTTTATTTTTATGTATGAGTAAACTAAAAAAAAATTTCCACCCCAAACCCCACCCATATTTGGGATGATATTGGTGCTTCAAATAAACACTTGGAATGTATTTTTGTTAGGACCAATAGGGGCCTATATACCCTGAGAGGGGGGGGGGGGTGAATCAGGGTATGGATATTATTTTTTGAAGTTCTTCCTACCCCACTAGATCATTACCTATTTATTACAAGGGTCACTTCATTTGCACTTGTGTGTTTGTTATGATCACTTATTTTCTTCTTTATCTGGTGATGATGCTTTAAATGCAATGCAGGGAAGTAAGCAGGGAGACACAAAGATTTTTACATGGTTCACCCTCAATGGGCTACGTCCAAGGAGCATATGCCGAAAAGTTTCCGGTCATACCTAATTCCACTATTCTTCACTAGATGTGGATAAAATGGTTCAGGCTAGATCACTTATATTCCCAGGCTCACTGCCTTTAAAAAGTTTAGGGTCAACTCACTGCTTTCCCAAGGGTCACTCCATGCTTCTCTCTCTCTGGCTCACTGCCGGTGGAGAGGATAACCTTCTTCTTCTTCCTTTGCTCACTACTCTGGAAAGGATACACTCACAGTTTATAGACCAGTAGGTTTCTTCATTTGCATGAAAGAATGCATCTTCCTCTGAATGTAGATTCTCTGTTGAAGTATAACTTTTACCCGTAGATGAATATCTCTTTGCACCGAAGATATCGGGAAAACTTCCAGCTTCCACGCCGCCCAAAAATCAATGGTGGAAATAAATCTTTCTTAGAGCACAAGTCAATCTTAGTGCGCAAGTATCGACACGCAAGTCACAACTAGTGTGCAATTCTTCCTCAACTACTTGCCCGAATCAGGCTTCTGTAACTCCAAACCTATGCGACTCACTTCCTTCCTCTCCTAAACCACCTCAGGTGTGCAACTAACACTTGGCGCGAAACTTCCAATACTGGCGTGAAAGTCCCACTTACGCGACACACCACCACCTGCGTGATCACCACACCTGCGCAACAGGTGCTCTGAATCTTCAAAGTGTTGAACTCTGGTGCAGAATGAAGAGGGGTGGTCCAGTATTTATAGGCATTTGGTCACCCCTGTGCGACGACACGCAAGTCTCTCCTTGGCGTGCAAGTCTCGGCGTGCAGGTCTCTTCCCCTGCATGTCACTTGCGCGACCCAATTCCAAATATGCTCGAACCTCTTTCCTTTGCCATATTTTGATCTTATGATCTTGAAAAACAATAGGCGTGTATGTTCTCAAGCTTCCAAGGCATCGGCGCGCAAGTATCTTTCACGGCATGCAAGTCACCTACACGACCTCACCAAAACTTGCATGACCCTTATCCCTTTTCCATATTTTGATGATCTGATCATGAATAATTTATGGTGTGCATGTTTCCAAGCCTTCATGTACTCGGCATGCAAGTCCCTTTGCCAAAAACCACTTTTCTTCATTTTTCGATTTTCAGGCCCAAAAATTTGGCAAACACTGGAAAACAACACCACCTTGTATCTATTCTTTTTATGCCGCCTCCAGATAATTCATTCCTTTATCGACATTCTTGAATCAAACATGTATCGTTGACCATAGATCTTGAACTCAATATTCCACTATGAAATCCTCTTTTTCAACAAATTTGTATGTCATGGTTTGTATTTTCAACAATCACCACACAGATGTTCACTTTGTCAACAAACACAATCACCTCAAAAAATGATTCAATGATGCCTTGAGGGATTTTTGCCCAAAAATTTTGATTAAAAGAATATCCTCAATAATTCAAATAATTGTTTTGTGATGAATATTGTTATGTATTATACTTATCTTCTATTATATAAGTGAATATAGTCTATCATTGTTACTAAATTAGTTTTAGAATCCAAAAAGGTAAATATAAATATTTTTATCTAGATTTGACCAAATATTATAGGATAAGGACCTAGAATGTTTTATTATAGTGAAATTTCTATTTGGAACATTATCAGTGCTAAGGAAGGATGAAAATACTATATTTTTGTGGGAAAATATAAATTCTTCATCTTAAAAAGAACTTATAACCACTAATGAATCTATATTGAAATTGTTGTGTATGGTATGTGTTCCTTAGTATGAGATCTTTATTTTTGTGAAGGATGATCATATTCATTGGATGTATCCCAACTATGTGTTATAGGGGATTTTATAATATATCATTAGAATATTTTTTTCAAAAATTATTATTATTAAAAATGATATAGAAAAAGAACATATTTTCTAGATCACATTTCTAATGTATTTTTATGTTATATAGTATTATATTTTATTGTATTACTGTTAATATTTCTTAGGAGAATGATTTGAGATTAAAATGATAATAAAATTTAATATGTGGTTAAGTGAGTCTTGTTTCATCTAAAACAATTTGTCAAATTTATCTATCTACTTCAACTATTAGGTGTTCTATGAATTTAGTTGGTGATAATGTTTAAAAGGTTCTTAAGAGGGGATCATGAATGGTCATTCAAATAATAGAAACTTTTACTATATTAATAATTTTTTAGTAGTCTACAAAGATGATATATTGTAATATATATTTGAAAATATATCAGACCTTAAAACACCATATTACATTCAATCAATATATAAAAAAGGTGGAAATAGTTAAGTTGAAATAGAAGGGATATATATTGGTTCTAGCGAAGAAATAAATATTGGTTCTAGCGAAGAAATAAATATATTAAAAGGGTCACTCATAAATAAATAAGCTAATGAATAAATGGTTGGGTGTAGATGGAAGTGTTAATAAAATATAGAAAAGGGATTATAATGTTCCTAAGTATCCCCATTTTCTCCCTAATTAAGGAGAAATAATATACCGTATGAATGGATATGTACAATGAAGAGACTCGTACCCCCTACACTTCTCTATGATGATTATTGATACTTTGAAATTTTTTTAAAAGGCTTCGGGTGAGGAATGGATTTATTTATGTATATTAACATTGAGGTCACACCTTATAGTCATGAAATTGTGGAATCAAAAATGATTTCACTCGATCTTAGTGATAAACAAATGATGTGGTCTTATTCCAAAGATTAATTTATTATCGTTGATGTTAATACTAATCTTTTTTCCCAAAATGTGTGTATGTTTTTATATTTTTATCATCACATTAATTGAATAAAAACACCATATTAATTAATATATTTATAATAAAAACTATCATGAAATCATTGGGATGATTTTATTGCCACTAGTACAGATGATGTTTGTTTATGTTTTATTTATTTTTGATATTTTTCTCTAATATTTGGGTGAATTTTTATATTAAGTTCATTTATTATTAAAATAGTTTAAAGGTTCCCAATAAATACATTAAATTTGTTATTTAATTACAAATAAAAAAAATTTGAGAGTGTATTTTAGTACAGATTGAGTACACACATAATTCAAAACATTTACAACCTATTATAGTTATACATTAGGGGAAGTATATTCTTGGTGTCATTTTCAAGGAGTAAAAATAACCTCAGAACCTTTTTGTTATCAAAAAAATTATCTCACCACATTTCTATTATTTGTATTCTTTTGATATGTGAATGTTATAATTTTATAAATTATCTAGTGATTGGGTAGATCAGTAAATACAATCTAGGATCTTTAATTAAAGTGAATATAATTACAATTAGAGACTAAAATGTTCCTTTTTTATAAAAAAAAATATCCATCATAGAATAAAATGTTCACCCTACTACACCCGATAATGAGAATTCCCAATTTACCCAAGAGAAAAATTAATATTTAGAAAAACATTCCATGTGCTAAAACCATCATGGATTATAGGTTACTATTAATTGATGGAGCTAGCCAAAAAATTGTATGACATATGATTTATGAGAACAACTTTGATAACAATCCATGACTTCTCTAGATTATACAATACCTGAGAGAGTTTTAGATGAAAGTAATTATATGATCTACAGGAACATATGTCAAACATTTTATAGATGTATTAAATATTAAAGCTTAACATAGTGACCGCATATTCTATAAGGTTGAAATAATTATCCTTCTCCCTCAATGATCGATCAAAGATCTAGCTGAATAGTTCTTATAAATATGGGAAATGAGGATTGAGAAGAGCCTATATATGTATAAGAAAACTATTACTATGGAATATCATCGAGATATAATAGTGTTGTGAAGGGTTTGGATTCATCACTTTATTGGGATGGTTTATAAAAACAATTCTTGAATTAGAAATTGAAAAAACCAGTTTCTATCATTCAGGGGATGGATTATTCTAGTTAATTTTGTTCTATACTTGCTTCCCATAAATGTATTTTCTATGCTCAATAGTCCAATGGAGGTTTTTAATATCATTGAAAAAAGGAATTTAGGGTTCATTTGGGACTCGCATTCTGATTGAAGATGTCACTGGACCTCATAAGACAAAATTACTAAAGGGTTGTGGATGAAGGTCATATTAATATTAAGAGTTTCAGGTATAGATTTAAGAGGATGCAGGAAAAACATTTGTAGGATTTATTAGAAAATAAATCATTGTGGATATATTTATAACTAACTGGAATGGAAAAAAAATGGAAAACATAATGGTGGAAGCTTCCCGACTTTGGATCGTGATTTCCAAACATGTACTTGTACTCTAAAGAAACTACAAATGGCTTGTGGGTTTGGAAAATATAATTTATGGAGCGATAATTAGGTGGGCTCACTGACTAATTTCCCTTGATGTCTAACCCTAGAGATAAACATTTACCATGCTAGAATATTAAATCACTTCATTCAGGTCATCATAAATTGACACCAACTTGATGAATACAATTGTATTATTATGAATGAAGAACCAGGAAAACTAATCTTCCTAGGTTTGACATCTAGTTCATTCTCGTGTAAAGCCTTCATTTTAGTGTCTTAATGTCAGGATATTTGTGATGGGTGGAATGCCAAGATATAGTGCAATGCCATACCCATGATTTATAGATTCCTCATGTGGAGTCACTAAAATCAATCCATCCCAATGGATATCCAGGTGAGAAAAAAGGGAATTACAATGGCCTTTAAATTATTATGTTTCAAGAACTAGAGATAAGATATTTACAATCATCTTGTCTCTAATTGCGAGTGGTTGGAAATAGTTTGGAGGTTCTAGGAGGAGAACATTATGATATAAGATATATTTTACAACCTAATTGGTTTTCTTCAAGAATGGTTCATGACTATAGAAACAAATGAATATAAATAGAAGGTGAGGGAAATTTTTCTGGTGGTTCACTGTTGTAATATTTAGATCATGACGAACCATTTCCCTCATAATGGTACATCATGAATATGACCTAGTATGATGTTATAAACCATGTGTATAGTGTCCAAATTAGAACCTCTCATTAAAATGTGGGAGGGATCACTATCATTGATAAACCTCTTGTTTTACACTCCTACACCATAAAATTTGTCGATCCACGTTAGATAGGGGAGTTAGGTGACATATAAGCCTATGAGTAATGGACTCAAAATTAATTTTTATGGATAATGAATCTTTGGGATAATATAGGGTGATGTGTGGTTCATGACAGCCAAATAGAAGTGCTTTTGGCCTTCAATTATGGATTTGGATTGGGTGTCTCTCTTATGGGAGAGGATTGTTTGATGATAAAAGGAATTGAGTTGTGCCAAGATCATGACATCTGGCTAGAGTCTGTGGAAACATGATCGACTGTTATATAATGTTCAATATTTCCAAATCTTTAAGTATTCTTGAATATTAGTTACATTATCTACAAATTTAAAAGTATTCTTGAATCGTGGGTGGACATTAGTCATACGTGGTGAGAGGGGAATAAGGTAGAACATAGTTTGGCTTCAAGAGAAGCTAATAAAGATCAGAGCCTTCTATTTCCCATGTTAGGTTCCCTTCTCCATACATGTAGTAGTTTTTCTAGAGAATATTCTCTTAGAATTCATTATTTTAAACCTCATTAAGGTTGTTTTATTGAAGGCACTTCCCATACCAAAATTAAAAAGTTCAACGCTGGTAATAGTATGTAAGGGATTGATCCAAAGATCAATAAAGGAAGTGTATAAATAACTATTTTGTTGTTTGGATCCAAATAAAAAAAATTATTATATTTTATAACATATATTGCATGTGTGATCAATGAATCTTTGGATGGTGGGCTGATATTGAAGACATTTAAAGTTGTATGACACCGTCTTGATGAGATATCATATAGTGATGTTCTATATAAAATTATTTAAATTCTACCAAGATGAAGCATCCTTCAGGTGTAATAAACTACTAGCATGGATGAAATAGTGAAGGATATTTTGAATAATCTTCATGATTTCCAATTCATGTAACCATGTTAGAAAAATAGCCACAACCGCTAATACCCACAACCATTTCAAACTCATTTCAAATTTTTAGAGGGAAATATGTTTATCAAAAATGTAAGTCTTGGTCAGAATAAAATCTATAATGAAAAGTATCATAATAAACCCAAGATTTCATGATTTATAACAAGGGTTTCACTTTAAAAAATTTGGAACATATTTTTGGGTTTAGAGTTTTAGATAATTAGTTAAACCATTACATAAAAAGTGGATATTTCTAGTGTGTTTATATTTTTTATTAAAAAAACATTATAAATTAAGACCCTTTTTCATTCGAGATGCTTATTCATATATTAAGATGAGTCACTATATAAAAATTATTGAACATCATACAGTTCCTACTCATCCTTATATCCAATGAATTTTTTTTAATGTGAGATAAGAAAAATAAATCTCAATAGGGGATATAAAAATAATGGAAACTCATTAGTAAAGTAAAAAAACCAGAAAAACATTAAAAATATTTAGAGTTTACATAATAAAACATTAATCATGTCAACAGAACTTATCAACATGATAAAATCAACCATTTCAAAAAGAAAATATTTGAATCCCATTAGTAGAATAGAAAAACATGATGTTAACATGGGGTATATGAGATCACCTGAAATCGTTCCTAAAAAACATTTTATTTTAGAAGTATATTAACTTTTTGTTCCACATAAATTCAAAATATATTCATAAAAGCCATTAGAAATCATGAAATCGTTATCATAGAGAGTCATATTCATAACTCATTTTTACTCATGATTAACCCATGTTGAAAATATGCGAGGCCTATTTAACTATTGTAAATATTATTTAAGTTCAAGAAAAATAATTTTCTTGAATTAATAATATTAAAAAATTATATTTTAGAAACATAATGTTATTATAATAATATTAGGAAATTTTTCATTCAAAAATAAAAAATCATTATTTCTAACAAAATTGGGCTTCCATGTATTATATGTTTTTATTTAAAATCCTAGTTTTTAAATTTCATAATTTTAATTTGAAAAAATTAATTTCATTTTTCAATTCACATTTTCAAAATTATCTTAGTTTTGATTTTTTTTTAAATCTTCTAAAATGTTTGATTTTTCAATGAATAGTGAAAATACATATTTTTATGGGAAACTATATTTTCTTTTAAATTATCTACACAATATTATTTTATTATAGATTAGTTTTAAAATTTTATTCATATTTCGTATTTAAAATAATCCAATTATAGTACATGTGATTAATTTTATACTTTTATTTGGAAAAAACATTTATGTACATAAAATACATTTATCATAAAAACCTCTCCTTGTCACATTTTATAAGTTTAATTTTAATTTTAATTATTCAAATTATGTTAATAGAATATTTTCAAATTGATTAACTATTTTTAATAAGGTTTCCAAAATTTATTAAATAGTTCTCTTTTATTTTTTCATTATGAATAATAAATGTGGTAAAACAATTTCTCCTATTTAAGGGTAAATTGATTAATTAAGGTTAAAAATATAATGATAAGGACTAAAATATGACCCTAACACTTTATTTATCCAATTAGTTGAGTTTAGTTTATTAATTTTCATCCAAGTCTTGAACATATGGATACATGGTGTCATGTTCTTTCATTTTGAACTTTATAATATTTAAGTAAATTATAAAGTCAAAAATGTTACTCTCTTATCTTTAATATCAATAATACTTTGTGAAAGTGATGAAAAACCATTATGTTAAGTTATAATTTCTTATTAAAAATTTAAATAATTTATATCATGGTATTTTTTTATAATTTTTAGTTATGAAATAACAAACATAAATTATTACACAACATTAATACATTATTAATTCCATTAATAGAAAAATAAAATAAATTATTTTTTAAAAAATAAAAGTAATATAGTTTGAAATAATAATTATTTTTAACAAATTGTTTAGATAATTATGACATATTATTTTGTTAATGTTTTATATTAAAATTGAATCTTTTTCTTGAAGTGTTTTTAGTAAAATTAAATGATTTGTTTCAAAAATGACATTAATGATATTTAATAATAAAAAAATATTTAATTAAATGACTAAAATTTCATAAAAACATATCTTTATAAATTTCAATTGTATATGTTTATATTTATAATACACATTTAATTAATTATTCAATTAGTCATATATAGTGTTTATCATTACTCTTATAGAGTAAAAAACATTGTTATTTCTAAAATTACTAAAAAGGAAAATGGTGAATTAAAACAAAACTATAAGGGAGAACAGGTTTATACCCTTTTGAACCAATCCAGCGGATGGCCCTATATGTCAGGAGTTGGAGTTCTTGGCTCCGGTAGCCTCATCAGTGGCCCAGGTGGTCTTTGGTCACTTCAGCATGGAAAGCCAGTTCCTTTCAAGAGGGATCCTGCTGGAAAGAATACTAGGTCGCCCCATAAGGCTCTCAGTGGCTCTAAGGCTTCCCTCACCAATTGCTAAAAGACCAATGAGTGCTACTGGATGGAAAAAGAATAACATTTCAGTGCTTTGTCTTCCTCCATTGATTGATGTCAATGTGCAACAAGATGACAGTGTGGCCCAGTTGGATAGCGTGGAGCCTAGGGTCCAGTGACCAGAACCTCCATCCCCTCCTAGTGTCGTGAGATGTAAGACCATCAGGATTGACCCCGCTTCGGCCCTAGCTGAAACTATTCACCATACTTCTAGTCTAAGAGTTTGTACTCATTTCAAACTGAGGTAGATGAGGGAAACCTCTTCCTCCCAACTCCGAGAGACCGAGGGGCCTGGGGTTAAAGCCATGATTTTTCATGTTTAATGTTCTCCCTAATCATATGGAATGCTCGTGGCCTCGGATCCTAGGTGAAATCAAACTTCATTTCTATAAAGGAAAGGAAGAACAAAGCTGATGTGGTTGCTGTCTTGGAACATAAGCAGAAGCCTTCTAAAATCCAGGAGTTCTGTCGCAAGATCAAGCTGCTTGGTGCTATGCAATCGGATTCAGTTAACAAGAACATTTTGATATTCGGGTCCAAGGAAGTCTCCTTTGATCTATTTTGTTCAGGTGACCAATTTATTACCCCGAATATATCGAAGAGTGGTGAAATTATGTTGGTCTCTTCCATGTATGGCAACTGCGGCGCCCACAGACATGAACGATTGTGGAAATATCTTAGTTCTATTGATCCAAGGGACTCTCCCTAGATCATGGGAGGTGACTTCAACGTCATATCTAATCCCACAGATAATAAGGGAAAAGGGGCATTCCCCATGAGGTCCAGCCTGGATTTCACCCACTTCATGGCTGAGAATGGTTTAATGGACTTAGGATTCTCCAGAAATCCCTTCAAGTGGTGTAATAATCAGAAAGGAGGCCGAAGGTGTTGGAGCCAGCTTGATCGAGGCCTTTTAAATATCAATTCTATTTTCATGTTCCCCAATGCCAAAGTCAAGCACCTTGTCCGTGGTATTTCATACCACTCGCCTATGTTGGTTTCCCTATCCCCCAGGCCAGAGTCTTCGGAGGGCTTCAGGTACTAACACTAATAGACCCGCATCCCTGGCTACAAACAGATTATTAGTGAGTTTTGGGGGGAACCGACGCAGGGGGATTTGTGGGTTACGGTCCACAAAAAGCTATGTCAGCTAAAATATGGGTTGAAAGTGTGGGCCAAGGATCTCCCTCCCCATGCCTAGAACATGGGGACAATGAAACTGAGTAGCATGAATCTAGAATCTAGTCTGGAAGAGAGCTGGAGCGATGTGCTGTTTGAGGGGCTCTCGGACAGAAAGAACGTATGGGCGGAGATGATCCTCAAGCATGAACGTGTGGAACTCGAAAGATCTATGATCAAGTGGTTGCATGAGGGTAATAGAAACTTGGCCTTCTTCCATGACTGTTTGAAGGAAAGAAGGTGACCCATGTAATCAAACATTATACTTGATGATGGGACTTACACAACTGATAGAGACAAGGTGGGAACCATGGCACACTCTTTCTTCATGGACCTCCTGGATAGCCCCAACCCAAGGATGCTCATGGGGTACCCAAGTGGAAATGCGGCCATATGGGAGACAGTAAACAAATCTGTCTCTGGAAAAGACAACACTTATCTTGAAGGGACCCCTTATGAGGAAGAAATCCACTTGGCTTTGATCAACCTCAATCCGGAGAGCGCCCCTAGGCCTGATGGCTTCCTTGTATCTTTTTACAAGGATTCATGGGAGGTGGTTAAGTATGATATCAATGCTACGGGACATGATTTATTTCGGGGTGGTAGCCTTCTGAGGGTCGCATGTTCCACAACCTTAGTGCTCATACCGAAGGTTAGATACCCCTCTGCTCTCTCACACTATAGACCGGTGAGTATGTGTAACTTTCCCTACAAATTCATGGCTAGTATCATCAACTTGAGGCTATCAAAACTCCTTCCCCAGTGGAATTGTATTGAACAACATGGCTTTCTTAAAGGTCAGTCAATACAAGGGGCCATTGGAATGGCCCAAGAACTTATGAGAGATATTAACACAAATATTCATTGCTCGAATATGGCCATAAAATTGGATATGAATAAGACCTCTTAAAGAATGGAGTGGGGATTCATTAACAGAGTTTTTTAGTGATGGGCCTCTCTCATAAGGCCTCAGACCTCATTTTCATATGTTTTATCTCCTCCTGGATGACTGTATCCATCATGGGAAATACTCATGGATTTTTCAAGGCCACCCGAGGGCTTTGACAGGGAGATTTAATCTCACCCATCATCTTCATTCTTGCTCAGGACACAGTTAGCCGTCTCATTAATAGGGGTTTATCCAATGGTGAATTATACCCATATCGCAGAAAGTTGAACCTCCCACCAATTTCCCATCTGATGTTCATAGATGATACATTGATTTTCATCAATGGTGGAAAGAAATATATTAATGGAATTAGAAAAATTCTTGAGGAATACTGTTATTGGAGTGGGAAGGTTTTAAAAAACGCTAAATTAACCTTTATATCTCAAATAAGTGCCTACCTAGCAGAGATTATTCTCTTTATATAATGATTGACATGCACGATGGGTCCTTTCCCATGTATTACTTTGGAATCCCAATTTATTCCGGGAGACTCAGGATTTGAGACTTCAACCACATTGTGAGGAATATCATAGGGAGGGTCCTTAACTGTAATAATTGTTTCCTTTCCTTTGAGGGACGGATATCTTTGGTTAATAGTGTTCTAAGGTCCATCCCCATTCATAAAACGGACTCCACTAATATACCAAAAGGAGTCATCAGGACCATAGATAAGCTCCCAAATCGCTTTGTGTGGGATGCTCTTTCTGAGGGGAAGCGTCACTGGGTTTCGTGGAAAAGAATGGAAAAGCCAATCCAGGAGGGGGGAGTTGAAGTGAGGAGCCTTGAATATATGCTGAACTGTATGCATGCCATTTTGGTATGGGAAGTTATTGAAGGTAAAAATATATGGGGGATGTCTGTGTCATACAGTTGGGTGGGGAAGAGGAGTACACTGGTGGTAATGGTTCCCCGTTCTAGTCCAGAATTTATCCTATCATCAACACCCAGAAACAACACTCCTGCTAGATTGTGAGGGAGGGAAAGATCCTCTTTTAGAGGCATAATTGGGTTGGCTCTTTCCTGGGATTTCTAGGCTGCCCAGCTACCTTGATAGCCATTAAAGAAGCCAGTATCCACCCCTCATTTACCAAAGATGTGCTGGACAAAGAGCAGCAAGAGATACTAGACACAATTGGAATTAACGCAGACCCTAACACATGCATATTCACTGGTGCCTCCTTGGGGAGCTTCTCTTCCAAGGATTATCGAAGGATCTCGGTTTCGCAGGACCCTTGCGATCTTAAGAACACCACTGTTTGGTTCAAGAAGATCCCTTCTGATTATAATTTCCTGACATGGAGAATCTGGAACTATGCAGTGGCTACGGACGAGCAGGTTAAGAAAACATGTATCTGTCTGGCCTCCAAATGCCAGTGTTATTGTAGCAAGCGTGAAGAGATTACGACCCACCTTTTCTTCGAGAGTGAGTGGGCACATAGTGTATGGTCATTTTTTGGATCCTTCATAGTGTACTCCTCTTGTTTTCAAGACAACATGACTTTTCTGGATAGGTGGTTCCATGGGATGGCTTGTTCGGATCCAGAAAGGATTTCACTGTCTCTTATTTTCAGTCCCGGGTGCTGGAGTTTGTGGCTTGCAAGGAACCAGGCCCACATCGAAGGAGCCACCCATACTGCATGGTCCGTTATAGCGAGCATGTGAATCCTGTTGCTGGACCTGGTCACACTCATACACAATTGGCGGGACGCTCCCTCATTAAAGTTGTTGTAGGTAAGTTCCCCTTCGGTTAGTCCTTCCTACAACTGGTCGTTAGGGCAGTGGATAAGCTGGCGCCCTCCGACCTCACGCTACAAACTCAACTAGGATGGTTCCTACCTGCTAGGCGATATGAGAGGAGGGGGTGTCGTTCGGGATAGTTGTGGTAGTGTTTTGATGGAAATATATGCTTTTTATGGGAAAGGCACCCCGCTTCAGGAAAAGGCCATAGCCCATATCACCGAACAATCCATTTACGATCAGATGGAAGTTATGATTACTCAAGCGGAGACAGATTCTCTCATTCTTTATAAGTCTCTGAATGGAAAAGGACACACACCTTGGTCAATATCTTACATGGTTAGGAAATGTCACACTTTCTTCCACAATGTCAGAGTGACCCACACATGGTGGGAGGGGAACAGAGTTGCGGATCATCTTACGTAATTAGTCAGCCCGGGCTCTAATATCACTTGCCTCACTTCGACCAATCTCATGAAACCTGAAGGGGTTAATTTGATAAGAGGAGACACTCATGGTTTACATTACTTTAGACCCCCTAGTTCCTGGGCTCCTTGGTGATTATCTTTTGTTTTGTTTTGTTTTTTTGTTTTTTCTTTCCGTCTTCTTTGCTTCTTCCCTTTGCATTCCGTATAAAAATTTGACGATGATGATGATGATAAGGGAGAAAAAAATTCCTAAACATGACCCAATTTTATTTAATTGGATTTTTTAAAATAAAATTCATTGTATATTATAATTATATTTTTTTATCCATTTTAGGATGAAAATAAATTTATATAATTTTAATACTTTTATAAATTCCAGGAGTTCCCCTCACCTCATTTATAAAAGGGAACACCCTATCCTCTTTTTATAACACTTAAAAAGACATATTTGTTTGAAAAATAACTAACCAAATCCATTACATATATCCCTCAACTCATTCTATAGTTCTTTTATCATAAAACAAAACTACGAAAACATTTTCTGTTAACCTTTAAAGGTTGTCTGAAAAAGTGGTATTGTTCTTAAAAAATAATTTTCATTTTATTTATTCTTATACATTCTTCAAAACATCTTCTAAAATTCTGAAACAATAACACTACTATATTAAATATAATTAAATTTTATTATGTTTAATTCAAATATTATATCCATCTCTTCTTCCATCATCAGAAATGAATCCATCATTCATGTGTTTGGGGGAACAGTACGTAACGATCCAGTGTAATTTGTTTTCCATCCCCACCTCAGACATCGATTTATAATGATATATTTAAATTAAATTGATTATATTAAATAAATATAATTAATTATTTAAAATTAACATATCATATATTTTATTAACCTTCCATTCATTGAAAAATTATAATGTTGTTTCTGCGTATGTGTGGATTACCACATCCATCAAGCGATGTGACACATTCTTCATACCCATGTCAAATTTATAGTGTATATAATTGTATTTAAATAAATAATATTGTATTTATGATATAATTATAATTATTTAATGATAAAATAATTTTTAACCTTTTCCATAATGATCATTGACGTATTGAATCATTACTTCTATGTACTCACCACAAACCCTCTCCATGATTGTAACATGGTTAATTTTTCATAACAATAATTCAAGGTTGATTTTAAAAGTATAATTTATATATAAAAAGAAAATTATATCATGATTAATATTATTTAAATGATTAAATTATGATCTATTTGACCATTTTCAACCTACCATAGTCATTTTGGATATATGTTCTGAATATCGTCAAAACATTCGATGTAAACTTAATTGATTAAGTAGTTGAATATAATAACTATTTAAATTAAGATAAATAATAATAAACTTGAAATTTTTTATTAATCAAGTAAATTAATAATATAATTTTATTATTTAGGAATATAAGGAATGTACTTGATGAGTCAGACTCAAGGTAAGGGACACCTTACTTTAAAAACCTCATTTTAAATGTTTTAATGATATATTTTACAAAAAAATTCTTCAATGTAAATGTTTTTAAAAATATTTTATCAATGGATTTATTTGGAAATAAATTATTTATAAATGTAATTTTATACAATATTTAAATTATTTAATAGTTTTTAAAAAATTAATCTGTTTACATATTTTATACAAAACTGTTTAAATTTATTTATAAAAAACAAAAATAATGTTTTATTTTAATATATACAATATAAATGGTTTTTTATTCCACCATAAAAATTATTTTATTTTTTGATTCATTTATAATTTCACATTTTTTCTTCTAAGAAAAAATCTCCTTCTATTTTTTCTAGGTATTTTCAGAAAGGTTTTTAAATGCAATAGATATTTAAATATCATGAAATGTTATATTATGGGTGAAAACAATAATTTATTGAGTGTAATGTTGAAAAATGAAATCTTTTTTATCCTGATTATGTTTTGGTTGTCAATAATATTTTTTCATGATGTCATGTTCTATTATAAACCAATTATATACGGTTCAATTATAAAGTAGGGACATGTGGTTCTGTTATAAACCAAGGACTGGTGGGTTTGTGGTATCCCTCTAATGTATTATGAATGTATTTTATTATAATTATACCATTTTGGTTATTACATAAGTAATAGTGATGTTAAGATTGATATGAAATTTATATACAAAGTTAGATACATGATTATTATATTCTTTCTTAAAACTTTTCATGTAAATTATTTTATTTCAAAATTTAAGGTTCTGATCATTTGATTTAAAGTAATGATTATTCCCTTTTAGGGTAAAAAGTTATGTTTTTTAGAAAATATGTTACATGGGTTATAATATTTTATTTGAAACCCTAAAGATTATGAATTTTACTTTATATTTTCTTAAATATTATTTTATGAAATAACTTGTATAGTAATTTATATTTCATTAGTATGTAAATTATTATTTGATCTAGTGTTTATTATGTTAAAGGAAAACTTTATTTTATGGTATTTTAATTTCAAAATAAAAAATGTGATTATTTTTTATTGTATACTAATGAAATTTTTATCCTCATCCCATGTTTTGAAATATTTTTTAATGGGTTTTATGTTTTATTAATGAAAATAATGATGTCAAGTTAAAAATTGTGAAGTTATTTTTTGAAAAGAAAATTTGTTATATCAAAAAATATTTTTTGTGGGAAAATAGATAAAAAATGTAAGTTTATAATTTAATATATACAATTTACTTTTTTAATGTTGATGTACTAATTTTATAGAACTATATAACATATATATCCACAAATATAAGAGAAAAAATTATTGATTTAAAACTCACGGTTATGTAGTGTTTATGGTATGGGCTTTATAGTTGGTTTCATATGATTGGGTTAGATGACATTATAGTTCATTATATTGTTAATAGAATTCCCTTAAAATATTGTACTTTATGTTTAATTTGAAATGATATATAATTTTAGTATTATTATTTTGCTTCATCTAATCAATTTCTTTTTAGAATGGTTTTCCTCTTAGGAAACAAGGATGCTAGAGTATGAATGCATCAAGAGGACAATATCCTTTTAAATCAGTGTCCTTGAATGGTTGGAATTGGAAATAAGTATTTTTTTTCATTTATAAATTACTTTACACAATCTATAAATTTTAGTGGAATCAATGTTATATAGAAAATATATTTACTACTGAGGATTATGTAGATAGTTTAGAATTTCATGAAACCACACCCTCTGGATATTGGTGGAACTTCATATCCAATGGTAGTTGAAGAAAGATCAATGATCTGGAAAATATATTTGAAATCATGAGGTATTCAAAATTTTAAATCTAAACTATTTCCATTTATTTTTTTTAATGTTGATATGATTAATGATGGACTTTGGTTAATAATACCAGATAGAAATATGATCTTGATTCCATGTAATAGAACACATTTAACAATATTTTCCATATGAAATATTTTCATAAGGTTGTTAAAAATAGGATAAATAAATTACTCTTGGAATTTTTGAAAAATGATGTGGATTAATTAGGAATATATAAAGCAAATTTTAAAAGTTTTTCCAGTAATGTAATATATTTTATTCAGAACATTAATAATACAATTAACAGATTTTACTCATCATTAAACCCATGTTTAAAAATCTCTTTAGCCTCATGAGAATTTAAAAGTTATGAGAAATTTTTTATTTGTACTAAAAAAGTTGAGATAAATTTTTTTAAAACATATTCCCTCGAGATAAAAAAATTTAATAAATAGTCGAAATGGATAAAATGGGGAACCATACATTAAATAAATCTGAATATTAGAAAATAAAATTTCTAATTTTTGATAGGTGTGGTAAAAATAACATTTTGGGAATGTCTTATGAAATAAGTCATGTAATTATAATATTATAATTTTGGGTGTATGGTTCAAGATTGTAAAGAAAATTATCTTATTATTATTCAGACCAATTTTTACAAGTAGGTAGTGAGATGTTTTAATTGTAATTATTTGGATGATTATACTAATATGGGTCTGAATTTAGTTACTCGTAGGATATCATAAAGATATAAGTCATAAAAGGAGTGGAAATACCATTTAATGCAATTCTGGTTAATGTTGGGACATTTAATGATGTGGTGATAGGTATGTCACTTGTTTATTCGAATTATAACAGTGCCCTATTTGACTCTGGATATTCACATTCCTTCATTTTTGTAAATTGACAAGTAAAATTAGAATATAACCTCATAATGATAAGATAGTACTTTTAGTTAAAACTCATGGTGGAAATATTAAATCTACTAAGATTTTGGGGGATATTCATATTATTGTATTATTATTGAATTTCATAAAAATCTTGGTGAACTACTCATAGAATCGTTTGATATTATATTGGGTATGTATTAGATTTCATTTTATCATGATATAACATATTATATAGATAATAATATTTTATTTAATGTTTTTATAACTTTTATATACTACCATGTAGCTGAAAAACTCATTAGGGATAGTCATTAATGTTACGTAACTTAGGTTTTTAAAAAGAAATAAACTATTTAGATTAGTGATTACTCAATAGTGAATGAATTTATTGGTTTATTTCCTGATGATTTTTCATTATTTGATTTATTATTTAGAGTTTTAATTTATTGTTTTTTTAGTGCCTGATTCTAAGACTATTTCTTTCTTGAATGGCCTGGATGCCTTCTTTTCTTATTGATTTTTTATAAACCCTTTTCAAGGGATGAGTGGGTACCCTTACAAGTCTCTTAGGCTTATATATTACATTTCCCATAGGTTTGGAGACATTACAAGACTGAGGTCTTAAGGAAATCATAAAGAATAAGACTATATTAACATCACCTTATCATATGGTTCAAATAGTAATTTTGGAGTTGAAAAGGGAGTTGCAATAGTTTCTAGATAAATATTCCATTCATCCAATAACATCAATATGGGTTTGTACTATTTTTTTCTAAAATGAAAAATGTTTCAATGATAATTTTCTTTGATTATAGAACCTTCAATAACATCACCATTAAGAATTAGTATCATTTTTCTCATATCAAGGATTTCTTTGATTATCTCCTAGGTTCATGGTATTTCTCAAATATTGATCTTGGTTCGAGGTGTCCTCATATTCATGTGATCGAGAAATATATTTTAAATACATAATTTCAAACTAGATATAGTCATTAAAGTTTTTATTTAATCCCTTTGGGTTTTCTATTGCACCATCTGTATTCATGGATCTTATGAATATATTTTTCCATGACTATTTAGACAAGTTTTTTATTTTGTTTATTGATGATATATTTTCATATTATAAAATTTAGGAGGATTATGAATCGCACCTAAGGATTGTTTTTTTAAACCATAAAAAAATAAACAGTATTGTAAAATTATTATGTGTGAATTGTGGTTGAAAAAAATTTGTTTATTTGGGAATATTGTTTCTAAAGGTAGAGGAAATTTCGACCATTATGAAACTAAAGTTGTTGTTGTAAGAACAAAAACGAATAAATTTACATATATTACTATTTTTATTTGATTATTAGGTTAGTAACAAACTTTTTTTGAAAACATTTCTCTGTTATCTAGACTATAGACTAAATTAACTCAAAAAAAAGTTAAATCTATTTAGATGAAATAATGTGATGAATTTTTTAGGAATAAAAATAATATTGGTGAATGCTACATCTTTGACCTTTCCCCTTATAAATATTTTATATTTCATTTACATTGATGTATAATTGAAGGGACTTTGTTGTTTTCGTATGTATATTTATCATGTAATTTTTTATGCAGCATGTCAACTCCAACCTCCAAAGTTAAATTATCCTACACATGATCTTGATTTATCTATGGTGATTTTTTCTTTAAAAATATAGAGGCATCATTTATATGGAGTAAAGTGTGAAATATGTAGTGATTATAAATTTTTTTAGTACATATTAACTCAAAAAAAATTGAACATATGATAGATAATATTTCATGAACGAATTAAGGATTATGACAACATGTTTTATTATCATCTTGAAAAGGAAAATAAATTATTCAAATATTTGTGCCAAAAAAATAATGTTACATTAACAATGTTCAAATTGGAACATGAATAATTGGTTAATGATTTGATTAACATTTTCTTATATTTTTTTCATATAAGAACTTCCTCTATTTTGTTTAAGGTTTTGATACAATCTACACTATCAGAAATTATTAAACAAGCTCATAATAATGATTATGTTTTATAGGAAAGGATTAAAATGTTTAGAAGGGAAAATTTCTCGTGTTCAATGTTGTTTATTAAGTTTTTTTCATTTTTGGTAAATTATTATGTGTTTCTTATGATTCCAAATTGAAGATATAATTATTGAGTGAATCTTATAACTCCCTATTTTTCATTCATCCTTGTAGCACTAATATTTATAGAGAATATCATTAGTATTATTTGTGGGATGAAAAGATATACTATTGAATTTACAATGAAATGTTTGAATTTATAATTGGTTAAATTAGAACAAAAATTATCAAAGGGTTTGCTTCATCCTTTTCCAATTCCACATAATAAATGGGAAAATATATCCATTTATTTCATGGTGATATATACAAGGAAATCTCATAGTAATAATGAAATTTGTTTTTTTGTTGATTAATAAACTAAATCTACACATTTCTTTACCATTCATGATATTTGGTCTTTATATCAAATTTATTAATTGTATCACTATCATATAGTAAAGATACAGGGAGTTCCTCGCTCTATTGTATCTGATCAAGATCAGGAATTCAACTTCAATTTCTAGAAAGGACATCAGAACTCATTAAGTACTGAATTGAATTTCAAAATATATTTTTATCCTCAGTCTAATGTAGAGTATGAGTGAATTATTCAATCCTTAGAAGACATAATTTTTTTATTTCAATGCATTTCCATTGAATCTGGGATCATCACCTTCATTGGTTGAATTTTCTTATAATATTAGTTTTCATTCTAGTATATATATTTCAACTTTTGAGGCATTACTTGGAAAGTGGTGTTAGACTCAAGTTATTTGGGATAATGTGGGTGAAATAATGTTATTGGGACTAGAATGGGTAAATTAAATAGTTGAGAAGGTGAATATGATTCACAAACAAATGAGTATGACTGGGGGAAGGAATAATAGTTATGAAGATTACTGAAGGTATAATCATTCTTTCAAGATAAGTGATTATGTTTATCTTAAATTATCTCCACGGAAAAGTTTTTTTAATTTTGGAAAAAAGGGGAAGCTGAGTCCATGATTAATTGGAGTGTATGAAATCCTTTTTAAAATTGGATTATCTTTTTACCAAGTGTACTTGCATTAGATTCTATCTAATGGATACACTATATTTAAAGTTTCAATGTGAATATATTAGATATTTGATTAATCTCATGTTTTGAGCCCTATGGTAGTTCAGTTGGAAGAGAATATATTTTATATAGAACAGATTGTTTATATTCCTAACCATAGAGATCAATTATTGTGGAATAAGTTAATTCATCAAGTGATGGTTTTTTTTGAAAAACCATATGGTTGAAGAAACAACATGAGATTCAGAAAACGAAAAGAGGGAAAGATATCCCAACTTGATTAATAAGTGAGTAAAACTGATTGGATGCAATTACTGACATGGTAATGAATGTAAAAACTAAACTAAGTTAAATATAAATAATTTTCATGTGTTATTAAAATTAATTATTTATATTTTATGGATTTATAATTATTATAATAATTTTAGGTAATGTTTCAGTCATTAATGAAGAAGGCTTTCTTTCAAAATTTGATTTTCATGCATTGTATGGTTCTATTTAAATTAGTAATTTAAAAATTATTGAATTTTAATTTTAAAAAATAAATTTTATTTTTGAATTCTTGATTTTAAAATTATATTAAGACTAATTTTTTAGAACTTTCTAAGCAGTTTTATTTTTCAATGAATAGTAAAAAATGTTGATTTTTATTGGAAACTGTATTTTATTTTAAAATATTTTGAAAGACATATATTATTTTATATTAGTTTTAAAATTTAATTATTTACCTACTAATTAATTTAATTCAATTATAATCCATGGAATGAATATTATAATTTATTTTGGAATAAAAAACAATTTTTATACTTAAAAATGAATTTATATAAAAAATTATTCTTCATCATGTTTCCCATGATTAATTTTATATTAAATTACACCACTTATGTGAATTATATTGTAAGAACCTGGTTCTTATTTTTGAGGTATGGGATTCTTCTATTTCTATTTCCATAAGTGTTTTTGAGAAAATATGGAAAATTGGGAAAAATTATAAATTTTGGAACTACACGTTGTGTACTTTTGCACACGTCGTGTACTTTTGGCCTTGTTGGGATGAGTACACGGGGCGTGTAGCCATCTCGGCAACGCGGGGTGTAGGAATTGACTACACACCATGTGGTGGTACTTACACGCTGTATAGTCAGTCGGCAGGACTAAATAATAAGGCGGTAGAGCAGCCGAGAGCTGGCCGACAGTACACGCCGTGTACTTTAGAGTATATGTCGTGTACTCATGTCGATGGTTGAAGAGTGTGGTAGGGTCGCCAAATTGAATAGTTAAATGAAATAAGTACACGTCGTGTACTCAGAAGTACATGTCGTGTACTTTGTTTTTTCAGCTTAAAACAGGCAGTAGCCTCCTCATTTGGTAGAGGAGACACTTGAGCCGATTTGGAGCCAAAGGAGGAGGCCAGACCATTGAAGCTCCACCAGGTATTTGTCTAGAATCGGTTTCCACCTCGGATGATCCCGTTGGAACCGCACAGGTAAGGGCTTCCACCTCTTTTGCTGGTTCTTACCAATTCTTCTCCTAATAGGAGTTATTTAGGTTTGAATGGGTTTTTTTCTTCATCATATCTACGTCTTTCATGGATGTTTCTGGAGTCGTAGTTCAGGTATAACGTTCATTGGCATATAAGGTAGGTGGCTTTGTGTAAATTTCCAACTATTGTGCGTTTTTTTGCATTTTTGTGCCACGAACCCATGTTGTGGTGTCGTGAGGCTGAGACAGTTGATATATTTAATTCCTATAATTGCATAGGTGATTAAATTGTGTTGATAAAATGCAGGTTGGGATCGTTTCTTGGATCTGGAACCACCTCAGGGGGTGTGTTTCACTATTTAGCCGTTTTTCCAGGATACCCGAGGGTATGCCTTTAATGTAGTAATTGTAGAATTGCCTTGAGAGGAATTGCTTATTTACTACATTTTGATATGTTGGGCATGGTCCGGTTACTTGTTTAGCCAGAGGGAGTTGTTGTGATTAGCGTGTGGGCACTGCACTGTTTAGCCCGATGGCTGTAGTTAATTCGGCCTGAGGGAAACATCTTTCGCGCCTGAGGGCCATAGACTCTGTGCCTGAGGGTGACACTACCTACTCCTAAGGGAAAAATTTTGTTACGCCTGAGGACAATTACTTGCGGGTTGGGTTCTGCTTAACTGAGGGTAAGATTTTGCTTGTCTGAGGACGTGGACTGTTTACGTAGAAATGCACTGTGGTGATTTCTAATATTTAATGGATTAAATTAATAATAAGATGGCAATATAGCTAGTAATTAGTGAATTTTGAGTACTACTTACTTTATGGCATTTTACTACTGCACACTACTGTTTCATGCTTACACGCAGTTGGGCACGGGCCTTTGGTGGGTGCCTACTGAGACATATTTCTCACACCCTGTTTGGGTCATGCTTTTCGGCCCAAACAGATTACGTTTCTGCAGGTGTAGATAGGGGAAAGAGTCCTTATACATGTACTTGACTGTTGCTGAGGAGTAGAAGGGCATGGGACCGAGCCTAGGATCGCGATGCCGCTGCCATCTATTTTTCTTGTTTTGTTGTACTCTGTATTTTGTTGTATTGTATTGATGTATAACATGTTCTGGCTGTTTTCTTAGAACTTGAAACATGTAGCATCATCACTTCTATATTGTTTGTTATATCCACTGCTGTAGTTTATTTCAGTTGTGTATGTTTACTTCTTCCGCTGTCGTTGTATGGTTATTTTGTATTCTACTGCGCTACATTTTGACAAATCAGGGCATAGTTTCCCCACTATCAGACTTGGGCCCTCGTTGCTAGTCGGCAGCCTCTGGCGTTTGGGGAAATGCGCTTGAGGTCACGTGGCGAACCGGGCTCGGGGAACCCATTGTGTGGCACCCGGGTCTGGGACGTTACAATGTGGTATCAGAGGGGTTCTTTTCTTTAACCTACTATTTGGAGCCATTGTTGGGGATAGGATGAATGGTAGTTGGTAATAAGCTGTGCCCGAGCATAGCTAACCCGTGAATAGGGAAAATCCAGTCTACCTCGTATTTTGCATTCTTTTCATTTTGCAAATTTTACGATTGATATGTTTTCACCAGTCGGTGACGCACTTTGAGATTTTGAAGTTTATATTTTATCTATGGGTTCTATTTAGTTGCAACCCGATAAGATGAGGGTATTCCATATCATGTATCATGTAGGCACATTCTAGATATCACATGCCATGCATAGTTTCCATTCCATGTAGGTGCATTAGAATTTTCAGGTTGTTGTGATAGTTGTTGTGCTAATAATGCATGTTGTTGTGATAGCTACTTGATAAATACATATATTGTGATATGGTATGTTTGTTTGAGCTTGTTTATTCAATGGACGCCAATATTTGGTTTTTGGGGAGTATAGGCCCCCATTGATCGGAATTTGGTGGATCATTGACTGCTTATTTTTTTATAACACAGATAAGATGTCAAACATTGATTTGTGTGGAGTATGGGCCCCCACAGGTCGGAATTTGATAGTTAGGTGTTGTTTTACGGTATTTTCTGGGTTACTTAGAAGTTTTTGAGGCATACTGTCCGAAAACCCAGTATACACGCCGTGTAGTATTTATCTACACGTCGTGTATGTTATTCTGTTCGGGAAGAAAAATAAACTTTTGAGTACACAACGTGTACCCTAAGTACACGCCGTGTAGTCTCTTCCTGTGTCACAAACCATGTGGGTGGCGACACGGGGTAGGGAAATGCTTGGGTAAACCACGCCGTGTACCGAATGAACACGCCATGTAGTGTGACCCGGAGTCCGGCCATGTAACTAACAACACGGGTCGGTGAACTCTTGTACAGAGCACGCCATGTCAATGATGAACATGTCGTGTATTGTGACCTGGGGACTCGGCCGTGTAACGAAAAACACGGGCCGATGTAACCTTCCCCTGAACATGCCGTGTACCCTTGGGGACACGCCATGTAGTCTTCTTTGAGGACAGACCGTGTGGTGTAAGCTGGGTGGCTCGGAAATGGGGATGTTTACACGCCACGTACTGGTGTGACACACCATGTGGAGTTAAGCCAAGTAGCCGGCCATGTCACATATGATATGGGAAGTTGGAATATAACACCATACATGCCGTGTAGATAATTTACACGCCGTGTAGTTTTTTTTCAACAAAATCTGTGTGGCATAGCCGTGTATAAGGACCCGGGCAGGGGAAAGAAAGTCAAGTACATGCTATGTAGTCATGGTACATGTCGTGTAGTCTTGTTTTTCAAATTTTGCATGCCTTCTTCCTCTTGTTTCCTTTGTGGTTCCTTCTCTTTTCGGTCATAATAATCTTAAATCTAAGGCGTGATTTTGAACCTGTTGTGACATGCCGCCAAGATGACCACGAGTTGTTCGCCAGGAGAGCGGCAACGATTATACTCCGGAGATGGTGGGAAATGGGCTACCAGTTGATCCTCCAGTAGAGCCAGATACGACGCTAGATACTATACCGGACACAGGTGCGGAGGGGCAGTTCCGTGAAGTCTTTATGTGATTCATGCAGACCATTCAGGGAGCACCACAGGCTGCTACATCTACGACTGAGCTGACTCGTATCTTCGAGCCCCAACATCCGACTATGGTTTCAGGGGATGGTAGACTGCAGGCTGCGCAGTCTTTTCTAGGATCGATGCAGACTATTTTCGAGCATCTTCAGACGCCTCTAGGGAGGAGGGTTAAGTTCGCGACTTACATGATGCGTGATTCCGCCAAGACGTGGTGGAATGTTACCACCCATTCAGAGAATCATAGAGACATGGAGTGGAAAGATTTTCAGGCAGTATTCTATGAATTTTTCTTTCCCGAGGCGCTGAGGGAAGATAGAGCTCGAGTGTTCATGAATCTGCAGTAGGGAGCCATGTCGGTGATGGACTATTCTTCTCGTTTTACAGAGCATCAGCTTTTTTCACCTGTGCTAGTGGGTGATGAGACGTTGAGAGCCATAAATTTTGAGGATGGTATTCATTATGACATCCAAGCACTGGTAAATGTTTTTAGGTTGCCTACTATACACACGATTGTGAATCAAGTGCTGATTATAGAGAGAAACCTATGGGAATCTCTTGGTGTGGTCCAGTGCAGTTCATCACCAGTTACTGGTATTATTTCTGATGGAAAGAGGAAGAGACAGATGGAATTCTCTAAGGGTGGCAGTTCCAGCCAGGCAGCTTCTTCAGGTGGCCAGTCAGTTGCTACCAGTGTGGCAGAGAGGGGCACAAGAGACCGCAGTGTCCACGAGACCCAGTGGAGTGCCGGGATTGCGGCAAGATGGATCATCTGGAGTGCTTTTGTAGGGAGCTTCCACCAGTGGCTAGTGGGAGGGGTTCGGTCTAGACTCCGCATGCGGGAGTAGGACCAGTGGCTTCTTACCAGTCAGGGAACTGGAATACGTCAGGGCGTGAAGGCCGAAATGGTGGTCGGGGCGATGGTAGCTAGACACCAGGATCGCAGAGGCAGCACAGCAGGGTAGCTCAGGGTAGCCAGGCTATGTCGTAGGGCCACGACACGGTGCAGGCATATGCAGTGCAACAGACCCCGCAGGAGTAGGATCCCAGACCATCGATAGTCAGAGGTACTATTCTAGTAGCTTCTTTCTTATCTTCAGTACTTTTTGATATGGGTGCTACGCATAGTTTCATATCTGTACCCATTGTAGAGAGCCTTGGGCTCAGTGTTTCTTCTTCTTCTGATATCTTGATGTTAGACACTCTGTTGGGTACTAGGACAGCTGGTGTTCGTCAGTTCAAGGAGTTCCCCATTGAGGTTGGTGGGTGTCACTTTCCTTGGGACCTCTATGTCTTGGAGATGACGAGCTATGATGTTATTCTCAGGGTGGAATGGTTGGTTCCCTTATGAGCCTTCGTAGACTGCTACCATCGCAGGGATTGATTCACGTCACCAGAGGGCGGGGAGTTTCTATACAAGGGATAATGGGATGTTTAGATGAGTCGAGCTGGACCAGAGCATCATGGGCGAGGTAGAGTCATAGCCCAGATAGCGAGCTAATATCTGGATGATCAGGGGACTTGTTAGACGGATTTCCCTCTAGTGGTTGATCGTTTCAGGGATGTCTTCCCAGGCTACTTTTCAGGTCTACTTCTAGTGCATGAGGTGGATTTCTCTATTGAGCTTGTGCCAGGAGTAGCACCAGTGTCCATTCCTCCTTATTGGATGGCCACACCGGAGTTGCAGGAGCTCAAGAGGCAGTTAGAGGAGCTACAGGTGAATGGTTTTATCTGACCAAGTACTTCTCCTTGGGGTTCTCTAGTCCTTTTTGTGAAGAAGGAGGATAGTACCCTTACACTTTGCGTGGATTATTGGATACTGAACCAGTTGACGGTTAAGAACTGATATCCCTTGCAGAGGATTGATGATCTGTTTGATCAGCTTTGTGGAGATCTGGTGTTCTCAAAGATTGACATGAGATTCATATATCATCAGCTGCGCATTAGACCATCTGATATACATCTCACAACTTTCAGGAGTTGGTATGGTCTATATGAGTATATGATTATGCCGTTGGAACTGACGAACATGCCAGTAGTTTTCATGGCTCTGATGAATCGTTTGTTTCATTTGTATCTTGATTCTTTTGTGGTAGTATTCGTGGATAACATCTTGGTGTACTCTCACACTCGACATGACCATGCCACCCATCTTGAGATCGTATTGAGTACACAGAGAGAGCATCGGCTATATGCTAAGCTCTCAAAGTGCCACTTTTGGATAGACCAGATTCACTTCCTAGGTAACATTATCTCAGAGGCAGGAGTTGCAGTAGACCCAGAGAAGGTGAGAGCAGTAGTTTTCTGGGAGCAGCCTAAGAACGTGTTTGAGATACAGAGTTTCTTAGGGCTAGCTAGTTACTACAGACGATTCATACAATACTTATCCCTCTTAGCAGCATCGTTGACGGGTCAGACTAAGAAGGGTGTGAAGTTCGTTTGGTGAAAATCATGCGAGACATATTTTCAAGACCTGAAGGTAAGGTTGACATCAACACTGATCCTGATACTCCTAGAGCAAGGGAAGAGCTATACAGTTTACTGTGATGCATCAGGGATTGGGCTGGGAGCCGTTTTGATGCAGGGCAACCGAGTTGTTATGTACGGGTCTAGGAATTTGAGGCTACATGAGAGGAATTACCTGATGCATGATCTCTAGTTGGATGGAGTTGTTCATGTGTTGTGCTATTGGAGACACTATCTGTTGGGAGAGAATTTTGTGGTTTTCACCGACCAAAAAATCCTTAAGTATATATTTACTCAGCGTGACCTGAATTTGAGTCAGAGAAGGTGGGTTGAGTACCTACAGTCCTTCGATTATGAGCTTGCCTATACACCTGGAAAAGGTAATGCAGTAGCCGATGCACTAAGACAAAAGACTCAGATACAGGTAGTGCAGGAGGCCAGTGGTGAGTGGAAGATCATGGCTTTATTCTCTGAGATGCATCTGGAGGTGCACGACAGTCAAGGGCAGGCTTATCTTTCATCTTTGGCTGTGACATCTACCCTCCTGGACAGAGTGAGGATAAGACTACTATATGATTTAGAAGGCCTAGTTCTATGGCAGTCGGTGGCATGTGAGGGCCCTCCTCCCGGTTTGACAATAGTCGATGATGAGGTTTTGTATTTCCATGGACGTGTATGGGTTCTAGGGGATATATGCGAGGAGCTTATGCGGGAGTTTCATGATTCATCTTGGGAAGTTCATCCCGGGGTTACCAAGATGTACCCATACATGAGACGTCAGTACTGGTGGCCGGGTATTAGAGAGAGATCACTGGTTTTGTTACTAGTTGTTCCACCTGTCAGCAGGTGAAGGCAGAGCAGTAGAGGCCAACTGGGCTGTTACAGTAGTTTCCCATTCCAGAGTGGAAATGGGATGTTGTCGTGATGGATTTCGTGACTGGATTTCGAAGGTCACCTCTAGGCAATGATGCCGTGTGGATTGTTGTGGACAGAATCATGAAGGTAGCTCACTTCTTGCCGATCAAGGGGACCTTTAGTGTGGACGATCTCAGAAGGCTGTATATCTGAGAGATCATAGGTCTTCATGGGGTCCCTCGTTCTATCATTTCAGATAGGGACGCCCACTTTATGTCTCGTTTCTGGCAGTGTTTTCTGAGTGCGTTGGGTACACATGTGATCTAAGCACAACTTACCACTCTCAGACAGATGGCCAGTTAGAGGAGACGATACAGGTGCTATAGGACATGCTGCATGCATGCGTCCTAGACTTTGGGGGCTCTTGGGAGAAGCATATACCCTTAGTCGAGTTTTCCTATAACAATAGTTTTTACGCAACTATTGAGATAGCACAATACGAGGCTTTATATGGTAGGCCATGCTGATCACCTTTGTATGGGTTAGAGGCAGGTGAGGTAGCTTTAATGGGGCCACAGCTCGTACAGGAGACATCTGAGCAGGTCCAGTTGATTCAGAAGCAGATCGCTACCGCGTAGTCTCATTAGAAGTCTCATGATGATCGTCATAGATGACCTTTGGAGTTAGTGGATAGGGATTAAGTTTTATTGCATGTTTCGCCGAGGCTGGGACACAAGCGGATCAGAAGACAGGGTAAGCTTTCACCACGGTATGTGGGACCTTTTGAGATTCTGGAGAGAGTCGGGTTGGTTTCCTATCGGTTGCCGTTACCGCAGCGGTACAGAGCCATGAACGACGTCTTCCACGTGTCTCAGTTGCGTCGCTACCATTCAGACCAGTCTCACACCATTCATCTAGAGGAGGTTGATCTTTAGCATGATGCGTCCTTTGAGGAGCATCTGATCTGTATCATTGACAGGAGCACGAAGGTTCTCTGAGGCCAGTCAGTTCCTCTCGTACGGGTACTATGGAATCATGGACGAGTGCAGGATGAGACCTGGGATCGGGAGGCTGATGTACGTGCTCAGTGGCCAGAGCTGTTCTGATCTTATTCTTCACCACCCTAGGAATGGAAATTTGGGGGCGGATTGCTATAAGGGTGGAAGTTTGTAAGAACCTGGTTCTTATTTTTGTGGTACGAGCTTCTTCTTTTTCCTTTTCCTTTAGTGTTTTTGAGAGAATATGGAAAATGGGGAAAAATCCTAAATTTTGGAACTACACACCCTGTAATTTTCTACACATTGTGTTCTTTTGGCCGTGTTGGGATAAGTACACGGGGCGTATAGCCATGTCGGCAATGCGGGGTGTAGGAACCGACTACACGCCATGTGGTGGTACTTATACGCCGTGTAGTCAGTCGGCAGACCTAAACAGTAAGGTGGTGGAACAGCCGATAGCTGGCCGACAGTACATTCCATGTACTTTAGAGTACATGCCGTGTACTCATGTTTATGGTTGAACAGTGTGGCAGTGCCGCCAAATGAATAGTCAAATGAAAGATGTACAAATCGTGTACTTAGAAGTACATGCTGTGTACTTTGTTTTTTAGGCTTAAAATAGGCAGTAGCCTCCTCATTTGTTAGAGGAGACACTTAAGCCGATTTGGAGCTAAAGGAGGAGGCCAGACCCTTTGAAGCTCCACTGGGTGTTCGTCTGGAATCGGTTTCTGCCTCGGACGATCCCGTTGGAACCACACAGGTAAGGGCATCCACCTCTTTGTCTGGTTCTTACCAATTCTTCTCCTAACAAGAGTTATTTACGTTTGAATGGGTTTTGTTCTTCGTCAGATCTATGTTGTTCTTGGGTGTTTCTGGAGTCTTCATTCGGGTATAACTTTTGTTGGCATATAAGGTTGGTGGCTTGGTGTAAATTTCCAACTGTTGTAAGATTTTGTGGTTTTGTGCCATGAACCCATGTTGGGGTGTCGTGAGGCTGAGTCCGTTGATATATTTAATGCCAAGAATTGAATAGGTGATTAAATTGTGTTGATAAAATGCTGGTTGGGATCGTTTCTTGGATCCGGAACCACCCGGGGGGTGTGTTTCACTGTTTAGACGTTTGGCCAGGATACCCAAGGGTATGCCTTTAATGTAGTAATTGTAGAATTTCCTTGAGATTAATTACTTTTTTACTGCATTTTGATGTGTTGGGCATGGCTCGGTTACCTGTTTAGCCTGAGGGTGTTGTTGTGATTAGCCTGTGGGCACTGCATTGTTTAGCGTAAGGGATGTAGTGAATTCGGCCTGAGGGCAACATCTTTCATGCCTGAGGGCCATAGACTATGTGCCTGAGGAAGACACTACCTACGTATGAGGGAAAATTTCCATTATGCCTGAGGGCAATTACCTCTGGGTTGGGTTCTGCTTACCTAAGGGTAAGTTTTTGCTTTTCTGAGGACGTGGACTGTTTACGTAAAAATGCACTGGGGTGATTTCTAATATTTAATGTATTAAATGAATAATAAAATAGCAATATAACTGGTAATTAGTGAATTTTGAGTACTGCTTACTTTATTGCATTTTACAACTGAAAACTATCTTTGTATGCTTACACGCAGTTGGGCACGGGCCTTTGGTGGCTGCCTACTGAGATATATTTCTCACACCCTATTTGGGTCATGCTTTTCGGCCCAAAAAGATTACATTTCTGCAGGTGTAGATAGGGGAAAGAGTCCCTATACAGGTACTTGAATGTTGATGAGAAGTAGGAGGGAATGGGACCGAGCCTAGGCTTGCGATGTCGCTGCCAGCTATTTTTCTTGTTTTTTTGTACACTGTATTTTTTGTACTGTATTGATGTATAACATGTTCTAGTTTTTTTAGAACTTGAAACATGTAGCATCATCACTTCTATAATGTTGGTTATATCCATTGCTGTAGTTTATTTCAGTTGTGTAAGTTTTCTGCTTCCACTGTCATTGTATGTTTATTCTGCATTCCGCTGCGCTACACTTTGACAAATGAGGGCATAGTTTCCCCACTATCAGACCTGGGCCCTCACTGCTAGTCAGTAGCCTCTGGCATTTAGGGAAATGTGCTTGAGGTCACATGGCGAACCAGGATCGGGGCACCCGTTGCGTGGCACCTGGGTCCAGGATGTTACGTAAATATTGAAAAATGAATTTTATTTTTGGGTCTAGGAGTTCTAAAAAATTTAAGTAGGTCTCTTTTATTTTTTTCCTTGTGAATATTGTCCATGATAGATATTTTTCACCTCTATAAGGGTAAATAAAATTATTAAGGTTAAATTTAAAATTCAAGATACTATAAAATAACCCCAATATATTTATTTATCCTATTTTACGTGTTTACTTCAAATATTTCCTTCCAAGATTCAAACATATGGAAACTTTGTGCCATATTTCTTTGATTTTGACCTTATAATATTTAATTAAATGGTAAAGTCACAAATGTTACTATCTTATCTTTAATATATGTAATATTTTTTAAAACAGATAAAAAAAAATGTTTTATTATAAATTTTTATTTGAAATATAAATATATTTTTATTTTGGTAATTTATTTCTAATTTTTTGTGAAGAAATAATTAACTAATGTGCTTCCATTACACCGATGTTATATTTATTAAAAAAAGAGAAATATAAAATGATTGATTTTTAAATCGTTAAAACTAATATAATATGAATTTGTTATTGTGTTACCTGAATTTTTAGATAATTTTTACATGTTTTTTGTTTGAAAGGTTTATATTAAATTTAAATATTTTTATTGATGTCTTTAATGTCAAATTAAATGAACACTTACTAAAATTTAATTAATAAAATTTTATACTAAAAAATATTCAATATAATGACCCAACATTAAAAAATTACATAATATTGAGTTTTATATAATAAAATACATTCTTACACTTTGATTATCATTGCAGGTTTAGAGTTTTAGATAAATCTACACATAAACCATACATAAGATCCCATAATCATACATGAAATTGTATCAAAATTTTCCAAAATATTAAACATAAATAAAACATAAATTCATAGAAAAATATTCATAACATTTCAATATTTTTGTTTTTTTCTCTTACACATCCTTATAACCTGTGAAAAATGATTATAAACATCGAATGTGCACAAAAATCTCAATAAGGGATATTAGGAATGAAATCGATAATCATAAAACCAAATAAAACCCATTTTATAAAAACACATTAACATGAATGGAAACATCATGTAGTTTTCTTGGGAAATATTTACCATATCACTCTTACAATCACCCTTACACAAAGAATAACCATTTGGTCAAATTCCATCTCTGAGGTACCTAATGCATTAGATAGTTATAATGGGGCTCACCCATCATATCTTGAGATGTAATGGGCTCAATCCAATATATCATGAGCTTTAATGGGATAAACCCAACATAACTATGTCCAAGAAACATATCATGGTAATATAGTATCATTAAATCAAGAGAAACCACTCATTATATATATATATATATGAAAGATAATCTTTTTTAAATTTATGAAAGTGACATTTAAAAGGATATTTAAAGGAATGTCCCTTACAAATATAGTTGGTGTGATAATTAATATAACGGAATATATTTGTGTATACACTTTAAATAAACATAATAAAACATAATATTAAAAAATCATCACACAAATAATCTTAATGAAACTAACGAATAAAGTAGAAGGTTAACCCAAAGATTAGAAATTGGGCTAAGAATTCCCTTACCTTGGGTTATTCTTATGTGAAACATATTCAAACCAACTACATAATGGTTAAAAGAGTGTTATTAATATCTTAATGAAACATATTCATGTTTATAACACCTTATATGATCACTTATTAAAATCATTTCACCCTTTAATTATTAGTATTTTTTTCTATCATTGTTTCAGGTGAGTTCATTACATGATTTCCATGGTCGGATTGAATTTGATTTTCTTGTTGTATGGAAATTAAATAATGAAAGTGTAATGAAATTGTATTCATATGTTTTTATAATATTAAATGATTCCCTAACTCATTTTTTATATGGTATGAGGTTGAATCATTAGATAAATCTTTTGTGATATCTGTTTAGATCATTTTGGTGGTTCTTTGATTATTACAAACTTGTTTCATAATATAACATCGTATTATTTATATATGTTAACCCCATAATTTTAAGAGGATATATATAACAATTCTAATCTCTTTCAACCATTAAAATGGTTTTATAACCAATTTTGTAGGATGTATTGAATCATGCAAACACGTCTTGAACAATTTTGTTTAAATAACACATCATGAATGATGTTTTTATTTTTAGAATAAGAGGAACATAATAGGAAGAATGATGATTAATTTTTACCTAAACATGATAAAAATGTAGAATATATATAATAATTCATCTTTCAATACTCTTGGATAATGGTAGGTGAAGAGAGTATAATAAAACAAATGAATTGAAAATAAAACACAATAAAATGGAAGAGGATCATTACCTCTTGATCTCTTCCCCTTGAGATCTTCCTTGAGGCCTTTGGTTTTGGACTTTTGGTGATATCGGAAAATCATGGACATGAGTAAGATCATTTTTAAAGGTATTGGGATGAACATAGACAATGCACAAGGCTATATAGGTGTTAGAGGAATAGGGGGTGAGGGTGTTATTTATAGTTAATGTGAGGGAGATTTTATTTATTTTCAAAGTACACCTCATTAGTGGTATTTGAAAACCCATGAGCTTTCCCCTAGTTTTTACCATCGTATTTTCCACTCGGGACACATAATATAATATTTTAATCCTTAAGAACCAAATATTATGATTACATCATTATGATGTCATAAAACACCCAAAAACATAAAAATCTATTTTTTTATTCGTTGAAAATTCATTTGTCTTAAAAAATTCCCAAAAAAACTCCCTAACAAATTTTTAATGTGTAGAATTAAAAAATGAAGTTCAGTTTTTTAAAAATAATTTTATAAATATATTTAATTTTAATTTTTAAATAAGATCATAATTTATTATAAAAATAAAATTTTTAGAACTATATCTCATTTTATATCACCATAAAAAATTAGTCAAGATATCATTATCTTATAACCATAAAAAATAAAATAATAATTAAATTGACAATTCATAATGGTCATATTACTATTTATAGTACTATTCATAAGCATATGTTATTATTCACCAAGAATACAAGTTGGTTCTATTCGACACCAAATAACATAATAATCACAACAATAGATGTTTGTTTCTCAAAATTCAAATCCTGGAAGTGAAAAAAAATATGTTTAATGGATAGATTTTAAATATCTCCTAGAATCAAGGATTCATTTTGCTGAGAATTAGTTTTTCATGAATTTCAATTTATTTTAAAAAAACCTTAGGGTGTTACATTCTACCCACCTTCTAGAAATTGTGTCCCAACAATTTTATTTTCTAATTAAACAAGGGAGGGTACATTTCCCTCATATTGTTTTAAGATTCCAATGTTTCTTATTCTACCATGTCGTTTCTACATAATACCTTTATCTAGTGTATTAACTTATTTTTTAATACATTCTCTCTATGATCAAGAATCTAAACAAGTCTCTTTTCATAAGTAAGGTTCTCTTTTAACTGAACTACATCTGGGCTCAAAAAATGAGTTGAATCTAGCACCTACTTACTCAAAATTGTAACATGAAAAACATTGTGTAGCTGAGATAAATTTGGAGGCAATTCTACAAGGTATGAAATTGGTATAACCTTCTCTAGGATTTTGATAAGGTCCAATGAACTGTGGACTAATCTTCCATTTCTTACCAAAACAAATAACACTTTTTCAGGGTGAGATTCTTAGAAAAAAAATGATCACTTACCTCAAAAAAAAGTATTTCTTCATATTATCTGCATAATTGTTCTGTCTACAATAAGTTTTCCTCATGTGTTGGTATATCATCTTCACTTTCTCAGCCACTTCCTCTATTATTCTGGTCTTATCAACTTTCATTCCCCAACTTCATCTCATAAAGAATGAGTTCAACACTTCTTCCCATATAATGCCTCAAAAGGTTCTATATGTATACTGAAATGAACATTTTTATTATAAAAAACTCATCTAATAAAATATGGTTATCACAACTCCCATGGTAGTCTATTAAACAAGATCTAAGCATATCCTAGAAATTCTGAATTGTCTGTTCTGACTGCCCATCTAATTGAGAATGAAAAACTATACTAAAATTTAATTTTGTTCCCATCAACTTTTCAAGGACTTTAAAAAAGTAAGAAGTGAACATGGGACCATGGTCAGATACAATGGAAAGAGGAAAACCATGGAACCTAGAAATATATTTTTTGTACAGTTGAAAATTATAATCCAAATGTATGGTATTTCAAATAGGTAAGAAATGTGAATATTTAGTTATTCAATAAAAAATAATCCATACTGTATTGATACCTTGATAAGCCTTAGGTAGTCCCCCAACTATGTCCATGGATATATTTTCTCATTTCCACTCTGGCACTGGTGAAGGTTAAAGAATCCCCTTTTGTAACTAAAACTATACTTTAACCTGTTTTCATGTCTAATAATTCATAGTAAAATAATTAACATCTCTTTTCATTACATCCCACCAGTAATACTATCAAAGATCATTTTACATCTTTGTACTACCAGGATCAACTAAAAACAGAGAACTATTAACTTCACATAACAATTCTTTATTCAATTGAGAATCACCAGGAACACATAATACCTTCCCAATCCTCAAAACACAATATTTATCATGGATAAATTCTGGTAGCATACCTATTTTAACCAATTCTACCTTTTTCTATAACTCACTATTTTCTTTCTATACTTGCTAAATTCTATTTGACAGAGATGAAGACATTGAAACCTACAAAAATATATAAATTTTTTACACCAATAACATCCAAGAAATAGTTTATCAAATCCTTCACTAAAGGTTCATGTTATAAATGTATCATGGTAGATGTAGCATTACATTCCTAACTCAATGAATCAACCCACTAATTTCTTTTCTGGGATGGTAATTAATCATGAAATCAAAATCCCTGATTTGTTCCAGCCATCTTCTCAATCTCATGTTTAATTATTTCATAGTAAATATAAACTTAAAGATTTTATAATAAGTATATATTTCACATTTCACTTCATAAATATGATGCCACAAAATTTTTAATTCCAAAAAACTGCAGATAAGTCTAAATCATGTATAGGGTAATTTAACTCAAGAGTTTTAAACTGATGTGAAGCATAAGAAATTAAAAGATCCTTCTGCATAAGAACACAACCAAGTCCCTTTAAAGAAGCATCATGATAGATGAAAAATTAACCACTTATGGAAGGTAGGATCTGGACTTCAACATTAGAAAATCATCTTTTCAATTCATAAAAACAATTATGAAATTATTTTTTCCAGTTGAATTTAACTCCGTTTTGACTTAACATAGTTAGTGGACTAGATAACCATACAAATTTTTCAACAAACCTCTAGTAATATCATAAAAAACCAAGAAAACTATAAATCTACATTATATTAGGGGGTCTTCGACATTAATTAAAAACATTCATTTTAGTAGGATAAACAATTATGCCATATTTAGAAACAATGTGACCATGGAAAGAAAATTTTTTCCACCAAATTCATAGTTTCTTAATTTTCTATATAATTTCTTTTCTCTTCAAGTTTTAAAAACAACCCTTAGATACTTTACACCCCACTCTTTACTTCTCGAATATACCAAAATGTCATAAATAAACAAATCTAAAAACATATCCAAGAACTCCTGAAATATTCAATTCAAAAGTTCTAGTAATATAACATGTGAATTAGTTAACCCAAAAGCCATAACAAAAAATTCATAATTACTATATATAGTGTAAAACATAGTCTTCTGGATGTCTACATCATTTACTTTCTACTTATCGTACCCCAACCATGGGTAAAACATTGAAAAATGCTATACTCCCATGAGCTGATCAAAAAAATCATAGATAAAAGGAAAAGTATAATTTTTTTCTTAACGGTGATGTTATTGAAGGCTATATAATCAATGATAAGTATAATTGAACCATATTTCTTTTTAACAAATAAGATAGGATTTCCCCATGGTGAAGTGCAAGGTCAGATGAATACTTTATCCAATAATTCTTGTAACTGATTTTTTTAATTCTGTAAGTTCTATTTGACCCATATGATATGAGGGTATAGAAATTGGCTTAGCATCAGGAACTATGTAAATAGTAAACTCAACCTCTCCATCAGGATTAACACTAGGAAAATCAATAGGAAAAACATTTAGGTATTCATTTACCACTGGTATAGCATTAATCTTGATAGTTCCTTTATCTTAAATAATATGAACATGATAACTTTCATTTATATATTTTTTTAGTTTCATAGCTTCTGGATATGTTATAAATGGTTTGGGTTAATTATTATACAAAAACAAAAAGTTTTTCTGAGAAAAAACTTCTTTTTCTCTACAATCTATCTTAGCTTGATTAAAATAAAGGCATTACATACCTTAAATAACATAAAACTTTACTAGAGAAAATACAATAGTGTTTGCAGTTAAACTTTTTCTATAAAATGATATTTAGATTCTTATAATTTAAATTTGCTATAATATTTCCTCTAGGTATTTTTACCTTGAGTTCTAGTTTCATTTCATGATGTGGAATTCCCAATTTTGTTGAGAATTTATCATAAATAAAAGAATGTGTAGAGCTTTGAATAAAACAAATCATTTTCAAAGTCTATAAAAATAAGAAATATACCTTATACCAAATCATTTGATGGCCCAAAATCTTCTAAAGTGGTTTAAATGAATTTTTCACACCCTTTTTCTTCTAATCATACATATTTCTTTCCTTGGTGACTATCTTCAGATACATATTAGCAAAATGACTTAATTATTTACAGTTAAATAATATCACCATGTCCTTATCGTTATATTTTGGATCATTTTCCTTACACTAAAGGAATATGTGGAAAAACATTCCACATTAGTATCATTTCTCATAATTTACAAGACATTTACCAGGAAATGTTTTACCACACTTTTCACAAGAAGGTAAATTGATTTTCTTACCTCTAGATTTCATTAATGAATTATTTCCCACTGAATGAAAACCAAACTGCTTCTTATTCTAGTTATCTCAAGGAACATATGTGTCATCAAAATTGATATCAAAATTTTCATCATAACGAAAAATTTTCTCATAGCTTTTAAAAACTTGGGAAGCCAATGATCATCGTAAAAATGGTCCCAATCCATACTAAAATAAATTAATTCTACTATCAAAATCCATAGAAAAATCTGATTTATATTAAGCCACTCTTTTAAAATTGGCATCTTATGCTACCATAGAATCATCATCTTTCTAATTCAGTTACAAAAATTTTTTCTCCATTCTAAGATGAACAGTTTTAAGAAAATATTTTTCCAAAAAAGGAATCTTAAAATCATCCCATTCCAGACTATAAATAATATCCCTTTCTCTGTAATTCTTAACTAGATACCACCATTGATCAGATTCACCTTCAAAAAAATAAATGGCTAGTATTACCTTTTTATTTTCCAAATTTTCCATAATATCAAATAATATTTCTAGATCATTGATTCATCCATCAGTAATCATTGGATTTGTGGTTCACCTGAATGATGGTAAATGTTTCCCCATAAAATGATCAAAAAAATACATTTTTCTTCATGGTATATCATTTTCCTCTCTAGAATGGATACCCCAATAATTTATCACCTGAGTCAATAGATCCATTGTTGACAAAAACTACTTGGTTTGGATTCCCACCATTCCTAGCTACAGATTTTGATAGACATCATCCTCTTAGTGCATTCATACATCAGTTTTCTTGTTTCTTATGTAGAAACATAATCTGAATTAAAATATCTTAGACAAAGAAACATGGTAATATTTATATTATATATCATTTCAAATAAACCATAAATTAAAAATTATTTATGGTTTTCAATTAACATCATCCTGACCCCTAATTTTCTCTAAACCATCCATTGATACCAATTATAAGGACCCAAACTTAAAAAATTACATTATTTTGAGTTTTATAAAATAAAATACATTATTACACTTTGAGGATCTTTTTAGGTTTATATTTTTAGGAAAATTTGGACATAAAACATACATAACATCCAATAAACATACATGAGGATACTACTAAAATATTATCCACCTTTCCCAAAATATAAAACATCAATAAAAAATAATTTATCTGAAAAATCTTCATAACATTTAAATTGTCTTACTTATTTCTCTTAAACAACCTTATAATCCGTGAAAAAATTTAAAAACATAGGATAAGTACCAAAATCCCATTAAAATATATAAAGAAATAAACCATTAATCATAAAATCCAATAAAACCCATTTCATAAAAACATGTTCACATGAATGGAAATATCATGTAGTTTCCTTGAGAAATATTTACTATATCACTCTTACAATCACCCTTACACATGGAATAACCATTTGGTCCAATCTCGTCTCTAGAGTACCCAGTGCATTGGAGAGCTATAATAGTTCTCACCCATCATATCTTGAGGTACAATGGGATCAATCCAAGATAACATTAGCTATAATGGGAAAAACCCAACATAACTATTTCTTAGGTATATATCAAAGAAATAAATTATCATGAAATTAGAAGAAACCACTAATTCCATATATAAAAAACAATCTTTTTAATATTTATTAAGGAGACTTTTAAAAAGATTTTAAATGGAAAGTACCTTACAAATATAATTGGAGTGATAATTAATAGAATGGAATGGATATATTAAAATACTAAAAATAAAAATAATACAACATGATATAAACAAAAATTCATCCCACAAACATTCTTAATAACACATAATGAATAATATATAAGGTTAACCCAAAGATTGGAAATTGGGTTAAGAATTCCTTTACCTTGGGTTCATCCTACTTCAAATAAGTTTAAACCTCATGTATAATGGTTAAAACAGTGTTATAATTTCTTATAGAAAAATATTCATGTTTATAAAATCTTATATAATCATTTCCTAGTATCATTTCTCCCTTTAATTATTAGTATTTTTTTCTTTCCATTGTTTTGGTGTGTTATTTACATGATTTCAATGGTTAGGGTCTATTTTATATTCTTGTCATATGGAAATGAAATTCCATAAGTGGTATGAAATATAATCCATATGTATCCGTAATATTAAATTATTCCATAACTAATTTTTATTATAGTATTAGGATGAATCATTAGATAAATCTTTAGTGATATTCGTTTATATTATTTTGGCACTTATTTGATAATCAAAAACCAATTTCATTATATAACATAATATTATATATAAATGTTAACTCCAGAACATGAAAGAGGTTATATCATAAAAATTACAATATTTTTCCACCATTATAATGGTTTTGTAACCAGTTCTAAAAGAAGTAATGTAAATTTAAAACACATTGTCCATGATTGTTTTAAAACAACACATCAAGAATGGTGTTTTTATTTTTAGAATAAGAGAAAGAGGAGAGGAATAATAATGATTAAATTTTTCCTAAAAATGATAAAAAACCATTATATATATAATACTTGAGATTCCATACCTCTTGGATAAGGGTAGGTGATGTGAGTATATGAACAGAAATGAATTGAAAATAAAATCCATGAAAATTAAAGAGGATCATTACCTCTTGACCTCTTCTCATTAAGTTCCTTCATAAGGCCTTTGGTTTTATCCTTTTAGTGAGACCAGTAGGTCTTGGATGTGGGGAAGATCCTTGGAAAGGGTATTGGGTATAACATAGTCAATTAACAATGCCTGAGAGGTGTTATAGGAAGAGGGGTGATGGTGGTATTTATAATGAATGTGAGGAGGTTGTTAATTATTTTCAATGGACACCTCATTTTTGGTATTTATAACACAATAGGGTTTACCAAGTTTTTTCCCATGGTATTGGCCACTAGGGACACCTAATATCATATTCTATTCTCCATTAATCAATAATAATGATTACACCATTATTACATCTTTATGATGTCATTAAACACCCGAAACTTAAAATTGCATTTTTTAATATTCATCGAGAACTCATTTATCTTAGAAAAATATCAAAAAAAAACAACTTAACCATTTATAGATATATAGAATTAAAAAATGAAGTTAATTTTTTGAATTTTTTTTCTAAATATGATTAATTTAATTTTTAAATAAAATCATAATTTATTATAAAAATAACAATTTTAAAATTATAACTCATTTTATATCACCTTGAAAAATTAATCAAGATCTCATTATATTATAACCATAAGATATGCAGTAATAATGAAATTTACTATTCAAAAGGGGAATATTACTATTCATAATACTATTCATGATGGTATGCTAATATTCACAAAACAAACTAGTTAGTTTTATCAGACTCCAAATAACTTACTGATCACAACCAAAATTGTCTATTTTTTGAAATTCAAATCATAAAAATTGAAAAAATATGATTTATTGATAACATATATAAATCGTTTTAAATCAATGTTTCATTTTGTAGAGACATAGTTTTTCATGATTCTCAATTTATTTTAAAAATCCCTGGGGAATTACATTTAATTAAACTATCCACAATTTATAAAATTACTATATTTGGGTAAGTGAATTATATATGGTTTAAAATATTAACTATGGTTCATTTTTGGTGGAAATTATAATTTTATAGTAACTATCTTGACCCATATATAATGAAAAACATTATATTCATTGTAATTATAAAAAAGGTTAATAAGTTGGAGGTGTTAAATAATAAAGTATAATTTTAAAAAAAGCACTTAAACAGGTCATATTTTGATTTTATAAAATTATTTTGAATTAACCGATCATATCTTCAAATTATATTAGTTCAGAAAGATTTCAAGAAAAAAATTAATTGATATTAATTTAATAATTTGAGATATTCTAAGAGAACCCTCCCACCATATAAAAGGAAAGATCCTCTCTAATTTATTCATAATTAAAAATCCATTTGGATTAAAAAATACCCAAATACATTACATTAATATCTTCCCACATCTTATATTGTTTTATTTGACCATAAAACCATCCTAGAAAATATTTTGGTGTAATCCATAACATGTTTTCTAATGAAGATGTATTGTTCTTAACCAGGTATTTTCATTTCATTTGTTTTTTAACCTCCATAAAACCTTATTCAAACCTGAATAAATGATAAAAAAATAATTTTAATATACTATTATTTTGTTATATTAAATTCATTAACCATATCCAACCCTACTTCAATCAAATGGTAAATGAAACCATCATTTGTGTGTATGGTGGTCTTCTGCCACATGAACAAACGTAATTAATTTTCCATCACCACCTCTCATTAATATTTATAATAATGGATTTAAAGTGAATATATAATAATAATGACATATTTATTATTCTACAAATCTAATATATAACTTATTTTCTTACATTTCCTTTCATTAAAAATGATAACGTTGTTCATGTAGACTTGGGGTTTCCACCACCCTGAAGCGATGTGATTCATTTTCCATACCTACATCACATGGATGGTATATATATGTGAATTTAAATAAAAAATAATTTTTTTATTATATAATTATGATTTTATAAATATAAAATAATCCATACATTCTTTTCATAATAATCATTGAAAAATGGAAACGTTGCTCATTTGTACGTACAGATTACCATCTGTATGGTTGTAATGTAGTTTATTTACATGGTCATCATTAATGGTTAGTTTTAAAAGAATATTAATTGTATAAAATGATAGTTAATTCATTATAATTATTCTATAGATGATGGAATAATTACCTCTTTGACCATATTCATTCTTCTTATGCAATTTTGGACATATAGGTCGAATATTTTCAAAATTATCAATTTGAACTTTATTGATTAAGAGATTGAATATAACATGTTATCAAATAAAGTAAAATAATTATAACAAACATGAAATAACTAATTAAAAAAGTAAATAATTTACATGACATTATTATTTAGCAAGATAAAGAACATATGTTATGAGTCATACATAGGGTAAGGGACTCTATACTTTAAAAACCTCATTATAAATGATTTAAAGATTTATTTTATAAATCATTAACCCCCATATCCATATTAATAAAATAATTTTTTGGATATATTTATATATACATTAATAAATTATAAATTAAATTTTATATGTCTTTTTAATTTTATTCAAATGTTTTAAAATTAATTTTTTAAATATTTTATTCAGAAAGAATTGAATTTATTTATAAATGAAAAAAAACTATTCTATTTTAACATTTACAATGTCAATGGTTTTTCCACAACCATAATATTCAATTTATTTTTTCACTTATAATAATCCATGTTTCATTCAAAGAAAAAACCTTATTATATTTTTTCAGGGTATTTTCAAAAAGGGTTCTAAATGGAATGGATATTTTAATATCAAGAAATATTTTATTATGGGTGAAGTGATTATATTTATGACTGTAATATTAAAAATTTCAGTATTGTATGTGTTATGATTATGATATCATTCTTGGAAATTTTTTATTATGTTTGGATATTCTGTTATAAACTAATGATTGGTAGTTATTTTATAAACCAAGGATGGGTAGCTCCATTATAAACCAAAGAGGGAAGGTTCCCTGATAGCTCTCCAATCCATTGGGTTGTAATTATATTGAAAGATTACTATATTTTTTATTTCATTTCTATGATGGTTTTCAAGGGTGACAAGAAAATGATATCCCAATCTACCTATAAGACATTTCTATAATTTAATATGAGTTATCGTGGAAATCACTTGATTTCAAAAGATAAGGTAATGATATTTTCTTTTAAAAAAACTATTATTACTGTTTAATGTCAAATTGAATATTTTTACAAATGAAATACGATTAGTTTTATTGTTTTCTAAGAAACCCTCATGATTATGACTTCACCATTATATTTTCTTTAAGTGTTTTATGAGAAAATTTGGGTAATGAATTATATTTCATGATTAATTAAATGATTGTTTGAGATCAATTTTTATTATGATAAAACAAAATCTCTCTTTTATGATCTCACATTTTTAAAATGACTAAAAGGATTCTTTTTTTAATGTCCCTTACTGATCTATTGAGCTCATCCTATGTTTTAAATTTTTTATAGGGGTTTAAGTATGATTATGGATAAATGATGAGATTATGCTTAAAATTGTGATGATATATCATCAAATGAAAAGTTAATATATCATAAATGTTTTTATTTTTGAGGAAAATAGATACCAAGAGGAAGTGATCTCTCAATATGGTAGTATTAAGTTTTTGTAAGTGTTATGGACAAATTATCTAAATATATTAACCATAATGATATTAAAATTTATGATTAGGAATTCTTGTTTTAAAAGAAATTATGTAATGGTTAATGTTGGGTACTTTTAATTATATATACTTAACCTACCAAATTATCTCCCACATTTTACACCTTCAAATATTATTCATTTCCCAATAAATTAGAGGGCTATATTGGGCTCACCTATTGTCATGGCCTGTATCAGGATCAACCGTCATCATATATAATGTTCAAGTACTATATCATGAAAAACATTATCTTTGATTTTTTTACAGCATATGTCCAATGTAAATATCATTTTAAATAATTATAAAAAAATCATTCCATTTTTACTTAAAAATATATAGAAATATCACTTTCATTTGAAAACAATTTAAGACAAATATTCTCAAATAAAAGTTAATAAGATAGTCATTGAGAAATAATTAAAACACGTAGAGGAATATTTATAATGAATAATTATTATGATGGTGGTAAAATTCATTAAATATTTATATATTAAAAAGTTATTTTTCCGCTTTAGTAAGAAAAGTCAAAATGACCTATGTTGTTAATAATAAATAAGATTCATGTTTAAATTTTTTTAATGAATGTATCCAGTATATAAAAATTAACATTAACAAAATTTTATATATAAATAAAATAATTATTATAGTATTATAAAGATCATTAGTATGGAATAAAAATATTTATAATTAATACTTTAAAAAAAATTTAAATAAAAAACCATAACCTTAAGTCACATATAGCATTGTACATTAAATAAATCTAAAATAACTAAATTATATATTTTTTATAAAATACATTTTTCAATCGTATTAAATTATCATTATCCATTTATTTCATTTATTACTATATATTATTTAGTTTCTAAAATTATTAAGTTCACATTGGTCGTTTTGGGATCATTTGTTTTATAACCTCAAAATAACATCGACATGTTAATTATGATTAAATGTTTCACCATTACATAATATTTTTAATATTGAACATGATATAACAACCATGTTTATAAATTCAATATACTTTTATGACCATACATGTAACTTTTCCTTGATAAATGAGTCACATAATTTCATCAAGACGGTAGTCTATACGCACTCATAAAAGACGTTTTAATTTATCTATTGGGTGGAAAATAAATAAATTAGAGAATATTATAATTTTAAAAAACCATAAATATGTTATAAATTTCATATTAATTAATTAATTTCATACTTATGACCATCCATGTGAGTTAATAATGAGAATCAAATTGCACCGCTTCATTGAAGTTATAGTTCACAATTACACACAAGAGATTTTATCATTTTAAAATGGATGGAAGGGTAAGAAGTTAAGTAATATATTATCTTTGAATAATCATAATTATTGAAAAATAATCATATATATTCATTTTATCCATCAATTTGATGATCTATATGATCTAGTTATGAAAATAAAAACACATCGCTTCGTGATGGTGGTAGTCTACATGTACACATGAGTGAATTTTTCATTTACCATAGAATGGAAAAGGAGTTGAAAAAAGGTCACTCCATAAAAAAAATAAAACTTTAGTTTATTCAAGAAACTAGTTTTATTATATAAGTAAGGTTAAAAATATTTTAAGGATGTTGAAGAAGAAATAAACATCAAAACACTCACTTAAGAGTTAAACGTCTTCTTTAAGAAACCTACATGGGCTTAGACCTTATGTAATGTATTTTTTCCATTTAAGATGTACAAATATTTATATGAATATTTCAAAATCTAGTCACTAGTTTACTGTGATATTTTAAGGCCTTGTGAGTATAGAATTGATATATTTCAAAATATTAAATATATTAATATCATAGGGGCAGAGTTTTGTTCATAAAGGTTAAATAACTCCCAAATGGAGTCATAGATTAGAAATATGAGGCTACCATTGAGTTTAAAAAATGGAATTTACCCAAGGTGTGACATAATTTGTGTCATTGTTGGGTGTTTTTAAATTGATCTATTATAGGTGAAAATAATAATAATAAAATATATTTATTTATTTATTTTGACATAGAACCCTATAATTCGTTATTTAAACATGAATATTCATAATATATGGGGTTATCTTAATAACCTATAGATTTATTTTATCTATTGGAGTGGATTTGTAGAAGATTCATTGGTAGAAGATACTGAGTCTAGATCAAATCATGGATTGTGTGCCAATGCAGCTTGGGGATCACGTCAGTGACAATAACTTATGATCATTCTTCAATATTGATAGAACAAAATAGATGAAGTATATTTGTTTTTTTTATCCTTATTTTATTATCCTAATATGAATTTATATTAATCGACTAAAATATTGATTTACATATCAATCATTTTGTGGGTTTGGGTTTGTTTATTCTATATTTTGGGGATAATTTTTATTCTATTATATTTACTATCAATCATCATTAAAATTGAAACGGATCATGGAAAATATAAAAAAAATAAGTTTCTCATTCCTAATAATTCTATTTTGTAGTCCCCCCCCCATTCTTTACATAATCATCGTCGATATTGATTTTGGTCAGTGGTTCGATGAATAGTTGGGAAACGGTTGTTGTGGATTCAATATTTAGTGAAATGGATCATTTATTTGAATATAGTTTTTGGATAATTGTTGGGATCATATTAGTTGAGGATGGAAGGCTATTACAGTCATATTGGAGACCCTTGGTTCAATTTTTAAGTGCATTAGTGGATAGGCATGATGGTGGTCGGTTCCTAAGTGGTGGGAATGGTCATAATCCGGCTGATAGTGGTGGATAGGCTCATATAGATTGAGATTCATGATTTTTGGTGAGATTGGATATAGGTATGAAGGAATAGGTAGGTTTTGGTGAAGACATGTTGCAATTCGATATATTATGTGAAAAAACTATATTACATGGAGTGTAGTCCAAAATAAAACATGTCGTGTAGTCCCCTATGTGTGGATCTAGGGTTTCCACATAGATATTAGTATCACACACTGTGTGACACATGTCATATGACAAGTGACCATTAATTTAACACCTTAGTATGTATTGAGGGTACAGACCTAGGAGGCCATATAGTGTTACATGCCATGTAACTCATGTCAGGTGGCTTGGTGTGTGTAGAGGGTACATACCTTGGTGGCCATGTCGTACCACACACCATGTACATGGGAAGTACACGGATAGGCTGGAGTATATATTTAGATTCATTTAATCAGATATAGCCAAGTACATGGGCATGAACGAGTGTACACAATCTTGGGAAGAACATAACGATGATTTCTAGAATGACTCATACACACCATGAACCATTAATGGACATGTTGTGTACTTCATGAAATGTGTATCACGTGAATATGATACATAGGTAAAGAAATTATTTTTTATATACATCATGAACCCCATATACGAAACATGTACTTATTTGAGGATAGGTTTAAATCCTATTTCTTCTCATTTCGCCTTATTTGTGTGGTTGTGTGATCTTCCTTCAACTAGTATCAATTTATTATGTTACATTGGTACATTACTATGTGGGTTTGGCATGGAATTCCATTATCATAAAAAAGAGTGACCCCTATGTAACTTCCTGATTATTAGTGAAGTGTGAGACAGTTCTCTTATTCATCAGTATTTTTTCTCAGTATTTGATGATATACCCACAGTTTCTTAGAGCATGTATCCATCAAATAGGCTTAGAGTGATCATAATTTACTTATTTATTCTATAGATAGTCATTATGTAATTAGAGTGGCCAACACTATATGGGCATCAATCCCCTATATAGGAGGATTTGTCTGTTAGGGTTTGGTGTCTCTTATTGTGATCTTATGAAAACAAACTTTATATGTGAATCAAAATATGATCTTTCTGATGGGGTATAAGTCTGAAAAATTTTGTATCTCGGATGGTCCTTCTCATTTTCTATGTGCTTATTCATGGATATACCTGATGAGTGTAACCTCTAGGATGATTTCCATTAGTTGAAGTATGGATATGGGAGAGGTTTATCCTAGATGAGTGTGACCTATGGGTTGGAGTGGAAGTTCCATTGGTTTAGTGATTCCTCATGAGTGATATCCCTCATTTGAGTTCCATGAGGGATTGTACGAATTATTGACTGAGATCTCTTGAACAAGTGTTACCTTTATTCATTGATTGGATCTATGGATGGTATTGGTTAAGACAATTTGTGATTCAAAGTTGTTTATGAGTATATATAGGATATCCTTGGTTATCATTGCGTCTCATATCTTATTTATGTACCTATGTTTGATGAGATGATTACTGTTGATGATTTATGTTTTATGTTTTTAGATATCCCTAATCGATACTGTTATGCTCACCCTTATATAGGATCTACCCACACATTTCATATCTTATATAGACGATATACCTTTTTACAAAGTCTTTTGAGGACCAGGAGACGATGGAGCATAGTTTGGGCTATATAGACTAAGGTTTTTATTTGTATTTCTTTTGATAGATGTCTGCTCCATCTGAGAAAATCATAATTTATTCCAATTTTGGAGTGGGATAGTATTTTTCCTCTTTTTATTCTTTCCATTACTTTATATTTTACTATTATTGTTGGAATATATGTGTATGACTTCATTGTTATCAATTTTATTATATTTCATTGTTTTATTGTCGTATAGATGTGTGTGTGTGTGTGTAGGTACATAAGGATAATGCATTCCATGTGTGTGATATGAATACTCAAAACTAGTCACCATCTCCATGCCTATTATAGGCGGGTTTATAGTAGTTGTGGAAAGATTCTCATCATGTCAGGTTTTGACAGAGTGGTATCAGAGCTGGTCGGTTCTGCCTTAGGACCAGTATTTTTAGTTTTTTATAGATGTGATGTTTTTTTGGGAACTATAGAAATAATGTTAAAATGACTCTTGTTTGACTTTAAGGTATGGGAATCCATTTATGTTGTGGAAGTTGATGTATACCTTTATGAGGTCTCTGATAACATTCATGTTGACTAATTACAAGTATGAACTAGATATAGTAAAAAAAAATTATATGCATCATATATTATTGGGTTTTTGTTTAAATTTCCTTCTGAAGTTTGATCTCGATATAAACTCATTGTTCATTAGGCATCTAGTCTTCTTTCAGGATGTATTCATGATGAAATCCAGAAAAGATTCCACAGTAGGTTCAAGAGTTCAAATTGATGGGTGATTAGTCCTCCATGAAGGGGGTTAGTCATAAGGGGGTCTTTCTTCAGAATGGAAAAAGGTAGAACTTTCTCCTATTGATAAGTTCATAAACCCAACTTCAGTGCTTCAAGTGGATTCAGCATGCCAAACTGAACAATGGATGGATCCTTTGGTTCTATATAGTTATTCATAGGGTCATGTTTATATCATGAGATTCTGAGCTAGGGGTCTCCACGAATGTTGTCTTAGCATGACCTACCGATAGATGGTTTGAAACTCGAGTCATATAATAGAATGTTTCATAAAATATCCAAAGTAAAGATAATTTCTCCATGTATTGGGCATTTCTATGCTTGTTATGGGAGAGTACATATCATGTGAGATCATCTTACCCATTATTTCTTAGTCAGGTATGTGATCAACAAACTTCCTAGGCCAAGGTAGTGGTTGGAGCAAGAATGTCCATAGGGAGGAAAACATGATGTAGGAGCTGGGGAGTAGTAGGAGGTAGAACCTACTTTCGTTTTATGATACCACCTCTACACCTAGGTGAAACAATCCATGTTCAAGAGGTTATTGGTTAAAATCTTTGATAATTATAAGAACTACGACTGATTTCCCATATTCATCATGATTGTTTTAATATGCCATCTATATTCCTTAAACTCTTATTATAGTGCTATTAGAAATAGGTTTGATCCACTCTTTTTCTTCCTTTGTTCGATTTCATTTCTAGGGAAATGTGGGGAACTAGAAGAGGCCTTTGGTTGGGATGTTTGGTGTGTCTTTATATATAAAAGTATTTGGGTCAATTCCTTCATTGGGATGTGTTCTAGAGATTCGATCCACAATCCTTTGGGTGAGTTAGTGCCACTAAAATCGAATAATTTCAACTTTTGGTGAATGAATTCCTTTTACTTATATGTTTGATATACTTTTTATGTAATATGGTGTAACAGAAATCACTAGTTTTGGTAAATAAGTGGGAAAGAAAAATAATGATTTCCAATCAGTATAATTCTCTAGATGTTTTGAGTTCTACATGAGTTATGGAGTTCTTTTTCACTAACCAATTATAGTTTTTAATTAGACTCATGAGCCACTATTTCATCCTTAAAAGCCACATGTGTTGTGACAGGATTTTTAAGGTGGCAGTGGCATGAACATTCACATCAGACACAGAAGTTAAATTTTTTTTAGTTGACCATTAAGGGTTTTTATTCAGGGAGTCATAAATAGCCAATGGTTCCCTCATTCAATTTTTTCCAAGAATATGATTTCCAAAAGCATGTGGCCACTGGTAAATTGCAAAAAAAATCTTAGCAACTCACACTAGATGACATGATTGGTGTTCGGGCTGATTTCAAATTTTTCATTGGATTTCATCATATTCTGAGACACTCTTATGGGTTTATGACATATTTTATAATCCTTTATTAAATCCATAATATAAAATGGGTTTCCATTAAGTTAATAATCAATCATTAAAATTTGTTGAAATTGGAATCATTTATTTATATCTAAGGTTCTTAATCAATGGAAACATCTGTATGTATCTTTGGTTCTCCATTAATGGTATCCTCTTGAATATAGATTAGATATTTTTATATTGTTTATTTATATGAAGATGGTTTTCAGAAACATAGGGGAACTATGTAATTTATCATCATCCAAGAAAAAATTTGTTGTTTTTATGTCAGGATTTGGCCCATGATATGGGATTCATATGTATCCTTTTGAAATGAATTAGAACCTCACTACAAAAAAATGATTTATACCAATATAAATTTATCGATAGATAATATAACTGTTGGTAAAAATGACCAATTCCAATAGATATTATGTTTTATTGATATTAATTTTAAGTACCAACACATGTTTTTATCAACACACATATCTGTTGATATTGATTGTTCAATACCAACAGATCTTTTACAAACAATTAAATCTATTACTTTATCATATCAATACTTACATTTTTTACTAACAGTTGAATCTGTTATTAATAATAAATATTACAAATAAATCTTTATCCCATCAATAATTACTATATTTTAGATACATTTTTTGGGATGAAATATGTTATTATAGTTTAATATTAATTAGTAAAAAATAAGAGAAGATATAAAAATGAAAATAAAATGAGGATATTTAAGATCCCTCCCCAAACCAAACTTCCCCTACGCAGTTCCCCTCTTCCCGCGTCTTCGTCCCTACCAACCCACACCAACGATTTTTTCCTACACTCGTACACCCAATCTGTCTCCATCGCCCACACTCACACCAACTCCTACACCATCCTTAATTCACTGACGTCACAAACTCTTCTCATCTACATACTGTTGATTTCTTTTTTCATCTTTCAAATATAATGTTGAGGTGTCGGGAGGTGCCTGGACATAAGCCTATTTCTTACCCAATCGGTCGATGGTTTAGCCTCTTATTGGGTATGGTTTTCTTCTATTCATGTTTTATGAACCTAAAATATTGGGTATATAGTGTTTGAATTTATTAGCACTTAAGGTTTCATATAAATTATAATTAATTGAGTTCTCTCTCTCTCTCTCTTTATTTCAGAATGATAAATCCATACTTCTCTGGCTCCTCTCTAATTAATCGAGTCAGGCCCACGTACTTGGTACACATGAATTTCCATTTAATACCTTTCCAATTTATTCAAATATTGTAGAAATATAGTATTAGACCAGAGAACATAAGCAGTGTAATCATTGAATTCATCTCACACAATGCTTTCACTAATTTTACATCAGGTTTTCCTGTATTTTCTTCTGTTGATTATCTATTTCATTTTTACTATCCAAATTGTGATAAAAATGTTTCTAAATGGATATATAATTTGATATTTGGCCAGATGTCATGATTTATTACACCATTTTCATTATTATTTTCATATCCACAATTTATAATGGTTTGTCTCATTAACATACAATATTTTTAGGCAATTTAGTTATTTTTTCAGATTCTTCATCTATACAGAGTATTCATTTAATAACTTATATAAATCTGTAATCATCTCTTAGAAAGAACCATTGAAAGGTATATTTTTCATTGCTTTTGTTTCTTTTAAAAAACATTTTAAAATATTATAGCCATTCAATTTATTTTCCTTTATAATTTGTAAATGTTCATTTTCATGATAGAAATTGTCAATAATTTCATACATGTTAATGTGTAGAGTGACATGTTATTTTTTTCTATGGATCGACCATTTTCCCAATTTATTTTCATGTTAGTGGAATGGTAAATTAATAGCAAGAAAATCTGGAGCAACTATACTTGAATGTTTATATATATTTTTCATATAGATTAATCATATCACTAAATAGAAATTTAGTTTCAGTATTTGGAATGTTTTTTTTGCAACACCAATAATCTATAATAAATTTTTTGAAAAGACAAGTAATTTTTGTTCTATTAAAGGTGTATTTTACCACTTAAATTCCTGAACAATACCACTAAAGTGATAAAAAATTCAACAAGAAATCTAGAAATATAAATCCAGAATGGATAACATAAATTTGTTCGAAGTCGCATTAAAATGTAGACATGAAATATAGTAGTGATTCAAGTGCCAACCAACCAAACTATCTAACCTAATAAGTTTTGGATATGAATTCTTGTATATCATTAAAAATCTAATTGGTTCCTCATCATTTGTTCTTTCTAAAACCTCCACCCATGACTGATTTAGTGGCCTCTCACATCTTCTCATGACAACATTTTCTTCAACAATTACATTCAAATTCCTTGATAGGAGAATCCTTATGATAAAAATTAATACCAATAATCACATCTTAGATCTTCTAAAGAATTTACTTTTCTATTGTTGAAGAATGCATCATGATTATAAGGATGATCATGAGTCTAAATTACAACCAGAACATCATTTAGGTTTCCATCAACAGAATTGTGGTTCACAAATCTCTTAATATTATAATATTTTGTTACATCCAAACAATGCACCTCGAAATCATTCTTTAGACCATAGTATGCATTGAATGAGACATGGAATGATGAATTTCTCATCTTTACATCTAATTTTTCTTATAAAACCCATTGTTGGTTAAAATTTACTCAATAAACTCATAATAAAATATACCTAGGGTTAATTACTCAAGTGTAAAGACATGAAAACATTTTAATTTCATCCATTTGCATATAACTCCTCTATATGGAACTCGATTTTCACATTTCATGATATATCCACACTTTCTCCATTATTAATTGATAAATTTTCTAATCAGATTTCCCTTACAAGGTCCAAGAACATTTTTATCACATTATCTTTTTCTAAATGGTTTCTATAAAAAACAATCTTCAATAGAGTTTATTTATGTCATTTGAACAATGTACCTGACCTTATTTAATTGAGTGTAAGGTTTGTTGGCCTCACCAGATGGCTATTCTTACAATAGAATTAGTGAGACATATTTTGTCTTCGACTTGTGGAAATTAAATCACTTAGAAATTCTTCTCTTAATAATTAATTTTAAGGATAATCCAATTCTCTTATTTCATGCGCATATGCATAAGGAATATGTAATGAAAAACAATCACCATTACGCTTGGATAACAATCTTCCTCACCATCCTAAGACAATGAGAAAGAAAAATATGCATTTTTTAAGATTGCATTTTGTGGGATGTTAATGAATTTAGGAAAGAACATAGAAACAATATTCATCCACTAATGAGAATTCATATTTGAGATCCTTTGATATATCACTGATCTATTTAAAGGACCCTTTCATGATTATTTCTAAGAAGAAACCAAACTAGGTGAACTTGATAACACATTAGTCTTCACTTCCATAATCTTTGGATGCATCTTAGAATCACTGAAATCTTTATGGTTTTTATTGTTTTAATGTGATGATCCATCTACTAAGAATCAATTTTCACATTATATAAACAATCAAAAAATATTTTGAGTTATGAAGTATATATTGAATCTGGGGATCCGGCTCTTCGGAAAAAAATCAGCTGGAGATGGTCTTGACACCACACATCCACCTAAAATATAGCTTTCTAGTTTCAACTCTCTTATATTCCATGTGATAAAAATTGAAACTGCAAGTGTCTGATAATAATCCTCCCTAATAAGTTCCCAGTTATATTTATAAAATTTGAAAAGGTCCTTTAAGACCATCTTTGAAGCGATATACTGAATACATAATGTTCTCATTTCACTAAATGGTTTGTTAGATATTGAGTTAGGTTTCATTCTCCATTAAAAGTAGCATTACTATAATAGATAATTTTATACTAGATATCTATCTATTTCTTTTACTTCTATTACCATGAAACAATATTGCATCGAAACTTGTGAAGCCACCAGCTATCCTGTCAAGGACTCTGATTTGATGCATAGATCATAGTTACTACTTTTTTTAACTGGATGATGATATATATCTCTATTATAGCTTATTTCTTTACTTATTTCAAGTGTATTGATGTTTTTTTGGGAATTGAATCAAAAGATCCAAGCATCAGAAACTCAAATTGACTTACTTGTCACATGAAATGTCAGTGAAAATGAAATAGGCATGGATCAGGGACCCCTTTTATTAAAAGATAGAAAAAAACAAAAGGAAGAAAAGGGGTTAGACATTGCAACCATGCCCACTTTCAAAGAAAAAACCACAAGACATCATAAATAGAAACATCACATGTCATAATCAAGTTCATTACAAGTTTTATAATATTCATACAAGTTGGAATCATATCTCAAAGAGATGAAAATATTAAACTATTCTATCCTCCCATGTCCATGTGGTAGAGAAGTCGATCTGGTACTCATAGTGGGTTTTAACTTCGAGTAGTCATTCCTTGATATGAACTTTTTCTTTGGCACAGATGAGAAACCCTCATCATCCTTCATCCTTTAGAAGATGCATCCATGTATGTAGTACTATCTATCCTGACATTTACATCCTCTCTACCTTCATTTAGATCAGATAAATCTCTCTAATTACCAATGACACCAGAGTTATTCATTGCATCTAGGATATATTTCTGATAGTCAATACCTCGTTGTATTTGTGCATGGTCATGCTGAAAAGCCTTCTAATTCTCAGCATTAACCGGCTCAGACATGTCAAATGGAAACCCATTCTGTGGAGAAATAGCCTCCCCAATAGGGAAGTAAGCATCAAATTCCCTATGAGACCTGCATTCAAGCCCTAATCCTGATTACGAGACCTTCCTTGTGTTCCATCTTGATCAAGACTTGTGGAATCAACAACCTATGCCAGCCTTTGTCATGAATGATAAATAGAAAATGGTTTACTTCCATGCTCAGTCTCCTAATTTACTCAGAGGTTTGTAATGGTAATGAACCATGCACCTCCAACATCTTCTCCTTTGATCATTATTGATGTTTAATAGGCAAAATCTGTCCAGACTCCCGAGAAGACTGACAAGTTTGATCAAATTCAACCATCTTCTCTCCTACTAAAACATAAAAAACATGGACCCTTCCTCGCTCCTTCCCAAACACAGGCCCCTGGGAAGCATGATCCAGTCCCTGGACACTATCCACCACACCTGAAGTACCATTACCCCGAGCTAGAAAATCACCATCAGTTGCAGTTCCCGGGCCCTGTGAACCATTCACATTACGCTGCTCCTATCCCGTTCCACCCACAACAAAACAACTATTTCCATGAATGTTTTGCTTCCACAAATTTTTCTATAAAGCCTTTCAACATGACCATTTATAAAAAAAATGAGAAGAACATATTCTTAAAACAGTCTTCTTTAACAAGACCAATCAAGCTACAATTCATGCAGTAAGCAAGTAACCTTTTGTATGTAATTTGAAATATCAATTATAAATATAAAGAAAATACTATGGGTGTTGTTGTGGTCACTCATTATATAATCTTTTTTTTTATTTTTATAGGATGAATTATTATTTCCAAAGCTTCAGTGGTTTGACATTTTAATTTATTTTATAGTCATATTTTCTTATGTTATTCAATACCTCAAGGAGATTGAGTTTCACAGAAATTATGGATGAGTTGGACTTCAACAATGATGTTATGGTCAGATTATTAAATTCCCTATTATCTTCCATGTATATATAGCCAGGACACGAACACTTAAATGATTTCTCCTCATGTTCACATTGAATTCAATTCAATGTGACCAATAAAATGAGAGGATAAGTGTGTAGATGTGGGAAAAAAGAGTTTGGTTTTATTAATTCCCTTTACAATGTGTTGGGTGATGATAATAATGACATCGGAATGATGATTACATGTGTTTTAACTTGAAAATTCATATGTATCTTGTGGATGAGAAGAAGAATTTTATTGAATATATTGACATGAAAGTGAAATATTCCATTTAATCATTAATAATATGCATCAGGAAGATCCAGAAGTTGTAGGTTCACCGGTAATTATCCATTGAGTGTATGGAGCAGTAGAGGCCTGCATGTTTAAGGTAACATATTGAGTCTTAATTACTATTTGAGTGATCACACTAACCTCTTTATTCCCCTTATTTCATTCTCATTCTATTTATTGAACTATTGATTGAATTGTGAATGAAAATTTTGATTTAGTTGGTGATGGACTGTGTAGAGCAGTTGAGGCCTGCATATTTAAGGTAATATATTAAGGATTAATCTTTTTTTCAGTGAGCACATTGACCACTTTATTCTCATAATCTCATTCTCAGACTATGGATTAAATGGGAATAAAGTGGGTTTAAGTACTTCTATCTTAGAGTTATTATTTTTTATTCTAATTTGTATTGATTTGTGTTCAGTTGATGACTGTTGTGTTGATGTAGCTACAATGCATAACTTCCAAATATGTCATACCACATGACTCCCCATCCTCTTGCATCAAATCATTTTGACTTCATATGGAATTAGATATCTACGTGAGGTTGTTATCTTTTAAGTACATTAATTATAAATTTAATAAGAGGTTAGCTCTGAGTTAGTCCTTTCCTACCAGACTATTATCTTAAAAGATGGTGGTTTTTAGCCTTCTGTTCTTGATTTGTGGGTATGGTTTTCTTGCAGTTTGTGTTCTGCATGTCTCATATCATGATTTAGTGATCTTCAGGGCATGGTTTGAATGTTGGTTCATGGTTTACATTCCAATTTTATGATCTTTCATGTTGTGGTTTTGTTATAGGGGTTGCTTTCTATTTCTGGGGTTGATCTAACCTACAATTATCTTTGTCCTGGAACATTTCTATAATGATGTTGTTTTGTGTTACTTCTTGTTTTTCTATTCGTTTCCTACCATGTTTTTCAGATTTTTTGATGGAGGACGCATGCAGGGGTGATTTTCTTGTATCATCTTCTTGGAGGCAGACTATTTCTCTATGATGGGTGTGGGATCTTCTAGAGCAGTCTCCTTCAGAAAGGTGGCCTTGTGCTACTGCAGGCCTCCCCAGTTTCGGTCTGATGCATATTTAGGGTTTCCACTGCTTGTGATGCTACCAGGCACTTGTATTTGGCCATTCCAGGTTGTGTGGTGTTGGGTTTATTTTGATGATGGGGTTTTTGATTTGGTCTTTTTCTAGGGAAGATGTTATGGTGATGGAGATGTTGTGATAGTCTATTGATGGTTCCTTTTCATGGGGCCGGTTGTGTGTTGTTGGTTCATGTGATTTTGTTAACATAGAGGACATTATTTTCATTTTGTCTTGTTATTTTGATGCCATGGTTTTAAATGGTATCTCAACATGTTTATACAAATAAACCTTCAGTTTTTTTTGAGTTTCACATAAGTTAATTTTGTATTTATTATATAAAAAATATATAATTAAGTATGTATTGATTGTATTAAATTTAATTTTTAATATGGTTAATCTATTTCTAAGATTAAACATTGGGGAAAAATTATGTATGATAATTAAAAAATGTGTATTATATATAATAAATTAATAAATATAATATAAAAATTTAGCAATAAATACAGAAATACATGAACAAAATATATTTTTTAAAAATATAAATTATAAACATATATTAATTATTGGTATTTGTTATGAAATTTAGTAATATTACCAATAGATAAATTTTTCATAAAAATCTGTTGCTAATCATTTTGACCACCATATATATTATCTGTTGGTATTATTATAATTGCAATATAATTATTTTCTCTGTTGCAATAACATTTAGCGACAGAGTTTTTACCAACAGTTTAGTGACAGGAAATTTTTTGTTGGTAAAACGTTTTACCAACAGATAATAAACATTTACCAACAAATATTCCCCTATTGGAAAAATCTAATTATTTTTTAGTGCCTATATAGTTTAGTGTCACTTATCGGGGTAGATCATTCTCTTAAAGGTCCTTTGATGAAGATCATACTATGTTGTTTAACATCATGAGCCAAAGAAATATTAGAGAAAGTTTCTCTGTCAATGGATAGTGTGGGATTTAAAACGAATATAACCCAAGGGACCTAAATGGGATGAATCCTCCCATATGGATATGACCCTATAGGGAATGTGGCTCGGAGAATATTAGGGTGATTTTGGTTTGTTGGGTTTTGATGTAAAGACCTCGACCCCAGTTTCCTAGAGATGATTCCTTATATTAATAATTTGGTATGATTACATGGACATCACATTTCAAAAGACCAAATAGTTTTGTAGTTTTGGGAAGCTTGAAAAAAACATAATATTGACATTAAATCTTTAAAGAAAAAACTACAACATTGTAACTCCAATGTAAATACCCTTAAACTATTAGATTACTCCTGTAATTCATTCATAATAATATTCCTCATTACATCCTAGGAATAAAAATAAAAGAATGGGGTGATATCATATGCCCAATAAGGGTAAGTAATATAGTGTAAGTTATAATAATAAAAAACATTTGGCATGGTGAATAACTAAAAACACATTCCCTTAAAAATAAAAATTAAAATAATATGGAAGGAATGAAACCCGATTACATAAAGTCATATAAATTATCCAAATAGAAAGAAACTTAACCATAGATATTATATTAGTAAAATAATAACATATTTTATCAATTACTAGTCTCATAAAAAAGGAATTCAGAATTTTGGACATCTAAAATATTTTTTCAAAACCTTCTCCAAGATGTCTAAAAACACTAGTGTTAGGCTTCAACCAAAACCCAATTCTATTTTCTCTCATGAGTCCTACCGATGAATCAAGAGGATATAGTGGGCCACACCCATCACATTCTATTTCCAATTAATTCATAATATTAATGTGGTTAAATATAAACATCATATACATATCCAATATAAATACCGTTCCCCAATCTATAAACATAATTACTAACCGTTCTGAGTAGTATAGTGAATGGTATCAAGATAGCACATCCATAGTCAAACTAATAAAAAACCACATAATGAAATATTTTGGATGGTAAAAATAAGATATTAACATAAATGATACCTAAAATTAAACATATGTGTTTAAATAGAAAAAACTACTCTAATAAAATCCACAAGGAATTTTTTAGAGAATTAAACTTTTACTTTGAAAAGAATAGTTCTTTTGGAAAATATTTGAAAAATGAAGAAATTAAGTAGGGTAGTTTTTTCAAGATGAAATGTGTGGTTTTAGAAAAATAATGGGAGCTTAAAATAGATTACAAAATGAACTCGAATATAGGTAAGAAATCGGGTAGTTCCCTTTAATCGGGCTTGTTTATCGTGAAGAATTGAGAATGGATCCTTTTTAAAACATTTATTTAAAACAAACAAAGGATAAAATGATAAGAATAAATGATTTTGGAACATATTCCTGGAATTTATAATAATTATATAAAATAAATGAAAAATTATATTGGATTATATAGGAAGAAAGCACAACCCCAATGAAAATGAAGGTTTGGGAAGGAAACTCGCACCATATGTATGAATGAGTTCTTCACTTGACCTTAACAACCAAGAAAATAAAATAAAATTAATTAATTAATTAATTAAGAAAATATTACATAAGTATTTGATTTATTATATTTTTATTTTGTTCTTTTATGGTCTTATTGATGATTTATTGAGTTTAATTTCATCGTTCAGGAGTATTCATTTTCTAGACATTCATTATCGGATCACTTATTTATAAGTAATGATGTTCAAGTACATGGGTATAATTCTTGAGATTTGGAAGTACATATTTTTAATCGCCATACATAATTGTAAATTTTTATATATATCATATGGTTATATGGTATGTGGATGAATCATTAGATAAAACATTTAGTAACAATTGATTAGATTGTTATAGAACCATTTTGATCACCACGAACTAGTTTTTTCATATAAATTATTATTATGTATATATATGTACTCATTAAATAACATTAAATAAAGAATAATACATATTTTATCATATTTTTCAACCATAAAAATTGTTTTGTGACCTTTCTTTAAGGTTGAATTAAAGAACTAATGTTCGTCATTCACATAGGATGTAAATCAGCACCTCTCAGAGGATGATTTCATTTTTAAAATAAATGAGACAGAGAGAGTGTAAGGATATTGATGATGGTTATTCCATTAAAATGATATAGTTATAGTATATAAATGATATTGGAGTTATCATGATCATTTTGACAGAGGAGGTCCAGAGAGAATAAAAAAATAAAATACTTGAAAAGTAAATAAAAAAGAAAATAAAATGAAAAATAAAATGATTTTACCTCTTGAATACTCCTCCATGAGAATCTTCTTAATGGGATTGATTTTGGCCTTTTGAAGCGACCAAGAGCTTATAGATGTTGTGCATGATATTATGAAGATTGTTACGAAGAAATTTGATAAGTCTCAAATCTTATGAGGTGTAAGGGGAAGAGGGGGTGAGGGTAGTTTTTATAGTGGTGGAGGGGGTAATTTTTCATTTCACTATTCATTATTTTATTATTTTTCTCAAGACAAGAAATACTATTTATTATTATTACTAAATAAATTAATAAGTTAATATGATTTTAAACAAAGTCTCTTTACATCATCCATTACTCAATGAATAGTGTATTTGGCTTATAATGTATTTATACTGTAAATTGATGTATTCTACTGCTCACTAACAATTAAATTACTTTAGAAAAAATCCAAAAATTTCACCCTTTCGATTTTTCAACATGTAGAATTAAAAAATGGACTCTATTTTATGAAAATAAGTTTCTAAATATTAGAAATTTAATTTTTAATTGAAATCATTATTTACTCGATGAATACAATTTTAAATTTATAACTTATTTTATAACACATTAGAAAATTAAGTAAGGACGCATAAAATTATCTTAAAATCATAAGAAAAAAATATTTATTTATGAATAATTGATATAAAAAAATTCCTTTTAAATCATTTTATTAATTTAATATTTATGAATAATAAAAATACAAACCCTAAAATATTAATTTTTAAAATACTTAATTTCATACACTATGATAAAATTATATCATAATTCCATTCATAAGATTGAAAGATATTATTTATATATTTATTGGTGAAGGTAATATTCTCTAGGATAGTTTACTATTCTTAAGTTCCACATTTCTATTCCTAAGGGTATGTTACTATTTCATCTGTATGTGTTCCTCAAATTCAAAAAATTTCTCTTATTTCATTCATTCATCATTTATGATATTTATGTTGTGTTCTATTAGTGATTTTATAGTATATATACTATATGAAATAAATTTAAGAAGGGAAATTTCATTGATAGTGTTCTGGGTAATTACATTCTCCCCTCCTACAAAACTTTCATCCTTGATATTTCTAGATTTTCACCTTATAAAATTATTTTGGTAATTCTTCATCATAAGATCCTTAGGCTCTCACATCCCCTCTTCAATTTTATTATTTTTCTAAATTACATTTACCATCTAAATCATCTAATTATTTAACACCTATTCTTTAGTATCCGAAATTCGAATAGGCTCTTCATTATAAGATGCATGAGTTTTTAATTCTATTAGTTAAAAATTGAGTACATTTTTTGGATCTGGAATGTCTATCCGTAACAAGGAGATTGGGAACACATTTTCATACCATAGTAATTCTAGGAATCTTTTCCAAACCATAATACATAGCTTCAATTCTTTTAATAATTTTAAAAGAACCAATTTACCTAGGGCTCAGTTTCTCTTTCTTCTAAAATCTTATAACACCCTTCCATGGAGATAATTTCAAGAAAATGTGATCTCCCAATTGAAATTCCAAGTCCTTACTTTTTTTTATCGTCATAGCTCTTTTTTATGCTTTGAGATGCTTTGATGTGGAATTGAATAGTCATTACCTTTGTTGTTTATTCCTCCACAAGCTCAGGTCCCACAAGATTTCTATGTCCAACATCATCCAAACAAGTTGGTTTTCTAAATCTATTTCCACACAATTCATCATATGTGCCATTTTAATACTTAACTAGAAACTAGTATTGTTGGAAAAATATACCAAAGGTAAATACTAATCCCATGAACCTTGAAAATCAAGTGAGCATGATCTAAAAATGTATTCTAAGGTATGGATCATCCTTTCTAATTTCTCATCAGTTTGAGGGTGATGAGATGTACCCAAATGTTGCTTTGTATCCAAATCTTTGTGAATAATTTTCTAGAATTTTGATGTAAATTGTGGATCATGATCGGAAAAAATTGAGATAGGTTCTCCATGATGTCTTAAAGAAAATTTAATATAGATTCATGCATTTTTCTCAAATGGAAAATCCACCTTTGCAGAGAGGTAATCAGCAGATTTGGTAAGTTGATCAATAATTGACCATGTTGTATTATTATTTCATGGATTATTGGGTAATCCAGTGACAAATTCCTTTGTAATTTAATTCCATTTACATGTATGAATAGAAATATTTTGCATGACTCCCCTATTATATTTTATTTCTTCCTTGACCTATCGATAGACTAAACATATTGATATATAATCTGAAATTTCATGTTTCATATTATCCAACTAGAAATGTTCTTTCAAATATCAATACATCTTAGTGCTACCATAGTGTGTGGAGAAATTTGAGCTATGGTAATTATAAAGTCACACTCATTTTAGCCAAGTAATAGATGGAACACATATCATCCACCCAAATTTAAAATTTCATCTTTATACGCGAAGTCTGCTAATATCCCATCAATGAAAATATTAAATTTCATTTGAAGATTTTCATCATGGTGTTGATAACTTTTAATCCTTTCTAATAAAGATGTTTACAAATCTAATTGAAAATGTAATGATGTTTCACCTTCTTTGATAATTTCAATATCCATCTTTACTAGATCCATGAACACAAGAACCCATTTAATCTTAATTTTGTTGAGAACTCCATGATCATTCCTACTCAATGCATCTACCACCTTATTTTCCCTCCCTGGGTGGTATTTTATGAAACAACAAAAATCCTACAGTAGCTTGATCTATAACCTTTTCCTCGTGTTGAGCTCTTTCTGTGATAAAATATATTTCAATGCATTGTGAATTTTATATATCTCACATCTTTCACCATAATCATAATGTATCCATATCTTCAGGGAAAATATTATATATTATAACTAAAGATAATGAGATGGATAGTATTTTCATGGATTTTAAACTTACTTAATTCACATGCATTAACTCTATCATTTTGAATAAGGACACAACCAAGTCATTTCTTTGATGTGTCACTATAAATCAAAAATCCACCATTTCTTAATGGTATAGTCAAGATCAGAGAATTCAATAATCTCCTCATCAAATAATGAAAAAAATCTTCAAATTATTTAGTCTATACAAACTTAACCCCATTACAAGTAATCTTGGTTAACGAGTTTTCTAATCATAGGAGGTTCTGAACAAAATGCTGATAACAAACTATTAAACCAATAAAACTATGTACATCAGTTATGTTCATTGGAGTAGTCCATTCATGAACTTATTTTTTTCGTTACAAGATCAACTAATATTACATTCTTGGAGACAATATGTTCATGAAATGAAATTGTTTGAAGAAAGAATTAACACTTGATAAACTACCCATATAACCGGTTTCTTCTAAGAGTCTTCATAATAATGACCAACTGATTATCATGATCTTAATATAATTTGAAGTATAAAATAATATAATCAATAAATACCACACAAATTTCAACAGATATGATTTGAAAACTCTATTCATTATATCTATAAAAATAGATGGTTCATTAGTAAGTTTAACAAGCATTACTATAAACTTGTTAGGCCCATACCTAGTTTAAAATGATGTCTTTGGAATACATTCCATACATATGTGAAATTAATAATATTCAGATTGAAGTTTAATCTTCGAAAAATATTGGGCTTCATTAAATTAATCAAATAAATTTTCTATATGAGGCATATGATACTTGTTCTTTATTGTAATAGCATTAATTTCTCTATAGTCATTACATAGCCTCATGGGTCCATCTTTATTCTTTAAAAAGAGAATGGGGGTTCCCATAGAGAAACACTATAGTGGATAAATCCTTTATCACTAAATTAATCTTGTTGTTTCTTCAGTTCTGTTAATTCCACTATCTCCATTCCATTAGGAGTATTTGATATAAGCCTTTCTCTATGAATTAAATCATTTGAAAACTCAATTTCATGCTTTGGAGGATGTCCATGTAAATTCTTTAGGAATATATAAATGTATTCTTTCACAATAGGTATATCCTCAATATGAAGATTTCATTCCTCACCCATTATATTCTCTTCCACCCCAAGAATTGAATTCAGTAGAGCTACTAAGGTTGGATCTAGATAATAATTAGATGGTGATTTTTATGATCTATAGATAATGGATTCTACACCTTCTTTATAAATCATTATTTTTTTCTTCTTTCAATATATTTTCACAACATATTTTGAATTTCAATCCACACTGAGGTATATGTTAATGTAGACCATAGGTATAATGATAAAATCATCATATAAAGAATGTTTATATTACATAATAGGAACAACATAAAACATCTTTAAGGAAATGAGGCTTCCCTGAAGAGTTTTAACTGACAACTCCCTTATTAAGAAATATAGAATATATAAGTTTTTTTATGAAAATGGGATGATATGAAGGAATGAGATGATCTAGAATCAAGTAAATCATTATCTAAATTTGAGGAGATTATTAATGTACATGCAATCACATCATTCAGAACTTTAATTTCAGATGTTGTGACCACATAATCTTGTCCTTTCTCCTATGGAATTTTTTAAAGAAAGTTTCCTTGAAACATTGAACAATCATTTTCATAGTGTCCCATATCCCTACAATTATTACATTGAACAGTCATATTTATTTATTTTCTTTGCAATCATAGGTTTGGTTGAATTTTCTCCACAAATGTAACAAACTTATTTATCTTTTACGAAATCTATAGGGTGATTCCTTCCACAGGTATCACATGTTAGAATCTCAATTTTTATATTCTTACCATTATCTACTATTTTCTCTACCACCCTCTTATTCTATTTCCTTCCATTAAAGTCATTAGACATATGTAATTATTTATTTATCTTGACTGTACATGAGAATATATATTCCTATGATGAAAATGTTTGGGAAACCAATTCCCTTTGGAAAAATGGTCTTAAATCATCAATGAAACAATCAATTTTTCTCCTTGTATTATATATCTAGTTTATGACATTTATTTCTATCCCTGAAATGTTTTATTAATACATGGAAACATTATCATCCTCTTTATGCCTTAGATTCAAGAATTTCCTTCCGATATACGCTCATTTTTCATAAAAAATATTGTTCTAGGAAAATTGCCTAAAAATCACTTAATTATATATTTTCAATATATTCCCCATTATTTGTGTTTGGAATCAATGATAACCTTTTATCAACATCTCCTGGTAGACTATAAACTTCAATGAAAAAATTATCCCTTTCATTACTTTTGAAAGAATGAAATATCTTCTATAAGAAACTTATCCACTGATCTATTATGAATTGGTTTATAGTCCAATTAAATTATAGAGGTTGTTATTACATAAATAATTCTAAAATTTCTCATACAAGTTTTGGATTAGGATTCTCTATATGGTTAAGTTTATTATTCATAACATGAGTAAATTTTCTAAGTATATTAATAAGTTTCTTAGCACCAGTCGTAGCTCTAGAACCAACATCATTAGCTTTTATAGGAGGGAAATCCCTACATGGGATATGTACATTCATGTGGTTTCGATTCCTTCCACTAGGATCCATTTATAAATAGTAGAATACACTAAATGATAATATGAATCATAATGTATTATGTCGACTTGAAAAACATATAACATAAATTTAAATTTTATGCATGTCTAATGTCACAATCATAAGAATTATTTATTTGGGGACATATTTATAATTAAATCCTTTGTAATGGTTTATAAATAAAATTTGATTTACCCAAAGCATAACCCCAAGGAGTGTCAACCCTGGTGCACAATAAGCCTCATTGTTATGTAACAACTCACTCAGAGTCACCCCTTGAACACATTTTTAGAGTATTTACTCTTAGGTACATCTATATCGGAACTATATCCAATTGTAGTATCTAGATAGGGATGTATTTTCTATAAATATACACATAATATATACCTTTTGAAAATTATAATATTTACTTGTATTCTTATAATCAAATCCTATATTATGGTTTTCTCCCTAAATTTATCTTTTCTAAATACAGTTTCTATGCTTTATATTATACATCCTCTGATAACAACAATAAGGACCCCAACCCTAGTTTCCCTATGTTGGTGCATTATATTACAACAATGGTATATTTATAAGGATATAACATCCCAAATGACTAAATAGTTTAGTAGTTCTTTATAACAAGATAAAAAAATATGATTTACATTAAACTTGAAAGAAAAAACAACATTTCAACTGTATTGTAAACACCCATAAACTGTGGGATTATTCTGGTAAGTCATTTATAATAATATTCATATTCTCATCCTGGGAAAAAATAAATGAATAGGGTAATCTCATGTTCATATAAAGTGTAATTAATATAATATAATTTATCATAAACATAATCATCAGGCATAGTGAATATCTAAAAACACGTTCCATTAAAAATAATCTCTAGCTTAATATGGAAGGAATGAAACCTGATTAAATAAAGTCATATAAATTATCATAAGAGAATGAAACATGACAATGGATATTCTAATAGTCGAATAATCAAATGTTTAATCAATCAATAGGTTCATAATGATGGAAATCATAATATCGGACATCTGAAACATGTGGTTAAGGACATGTCAAAGACATTTGAAAATACAATGGTAATGACTTATCCAAACCCCAATTTTTATTGTCTCATGTTACATATTGAGGAATCAAGGGTATATAGTGGGCCCCACCTATCACATTATGAGTCTAATTAATTCATCATATGAATGGGGTCATACATAAATATCATATAAATATTCAAAGTAAATAACATTCCCCAATCTATAAACATAATTACTAACCATTCTGAGAAGTATGGTGACTGATATCAAGATAGCACATTCACAATAAAAATGATCACAACCTATTTAATAAAATGTAGTGGGTGATAAATATAATATATTAACCTCAATAATACATAAAATTTAATAGATGTGTTTAAATAGACAAAAACAGTCCAATAAAATCAGTAAGGAATTTTTGAGAGAAATAAACTTTTACTTTGATAATAACAGTTGTTTTGGAACAATATTTGCATAAAACAAAAAACAAATAAGGTAGTTTTTTCAGGATAAAATTATTTATTTTAAAAAAATCCTGGTGGATTAAAATATATTATATTATTCACTTTAAAATATGTAATATATCATGATGTTCCCTATAATAGGGACTGCTTATCGTAATGAGTTGAGAAGGGAACCCTTTTGAAACATTTATTTTCCACAAACAAAATATGAACTGATTAGAAAAAAAATTGGAACATATACCAATAATTTTTAAGAACTATATAAAATAAATAAAAAATTATACTATTTTATAGAGAAATAAATCAGAGCCTGAATGAAAATGTAGGTTCAAGAAGGAAACCCTTACCTTATGTCCGAATAAGTTCTTCACTTGACCATAACATCATAGATAATCAAACTAAATCCATTAATTAATTTGTTAAATACCTTTTATATAATTTCTTTAAGAATTATAATTTTATTAAGTTCATTTATTTCTTTATTAATGTGTTATATCATTTAATTTCATCGATCAAGAGGATTCATTTTCTTGGTTTTCATGATTTATTCAATTGAATATAAGTAGTCTTGTTCATGTAAATGGGTATACATATCTGGATTTGGAATTACATGTTTATAATTAGAATCCATAAGTTTAAATGGTTATATATATCAGTTGGTTATATTTTATGAGAATTAATTATTAGATAAAAAATTTAGTGATAATTATTTAGAGTATTACAATGGCATTTTAATCACCACAGACATGTTTTGTCGTATATATTAGTATTATGTATATATACAAGTTCCAGAACATGAAATAAGACATAATATATATTTTATAATCTTGTTTAACAACAAAAATTGTTTCATGACCATCCTTTAATAATAAATTTAATAATGAAAGTTCGTCATCTATGAATGTTATAAATCGGTACCTCCCAGATGATGATTTCATTTTTAAAATAAAATAGAGAGAGTAAGGATAATGATGATTATTATTACATTAATTTGATTTAATTTTAGTATATAAATTATACTAGAGTTATCATGTTCATATTGATAGAGTATGTGAAGAACGAATAGTAAAAGAAAGGTCTTGAAAATAAAATAAATGTAAATGGAAGAGGATTTTACCTATTCAATATTCATCCTTGATAATCTATTTAAAGGGAATGATTTTGATGTTTTGATGAGACAAATAGATTATAGACATTGAGGAGGATCTTGGAAAGAACATTGGGAAGAAATTTTAGAAGGATCAAATCTTTTAATGTGTGGGAGAAGAGGGGATGAGGGGTGGTTTTTATACTTGAGGAGAGGGGTAATTTCTCATTATTTTATTATTTTTCTCAAGACAATAAATATTATTGATTCATATGAATTAATATAGTAATAAGTTCTTGTGATTTTGAACCAAGGTTTCTAACAATATACATGAGTGAAGAAATATTTCATTTTCTTATATTATATTTATAATATAAATTACCTTATTTTACTATTCACTAAAAATTTGAGTATTTCAGAAAAATACCAAAAATTACCCTAACCATTTTTAGATGTGTAAAATTCCTAAATGAACTCCATTTTATGAAAATAATTTTTTAAATATGAGAAATTTAATGTTGTTTGAAAATTATTTTCTTTAAAAGTACATTTTTAAATTTAAAAATGATTTTATAACACTTTTAAAAATTAAGTAAGGTCTTATAAAATTATCCTTAAATCATCAAAGAAAATTGATTTATAGATAATGTTTATGATAATGGATTTTCTTTTAAATAGTTTTATTAATTATAATATTTTAATTAAATATTTATGACCTACAAAAATACCTACACTTAAATATAAATTTTGTAAATATTTATTTACTTACACTATGATATAATTATATCATAATTCCATTTATAAGTTGGTAAAATTTTATTTACACTTTCATTTTTGAAGTTACTATTCTATTGGACATTTTCCTATTCAAAAGTGTCACTTAACTATTCCTATTGGTATGTTACTATTTCCTTAGTATTGGTTTCTTAACTTATAGAAATTACACTTATTTTATTCATGCTTCCTTTATGATTTTTTTTCTATAACTAAATTGATATGATCTATACTATATAAAATAAACATAAAGAGGAAAATTTCATAGAGGGAGTTTTGGGTCGTGACATTGGACCTTAGGAGGGATTCTTCTGTATCCCATTTGAAAGGGAATAAAAACCCACATAGTTTTAAAGGTTGATGATTACACCTAATAGAAGGTCATCGTTTAGTAGAGATAAATATCTTGAAAATGAATGTTTTCTAAGATAGGTAAGTAGGTCCCTATTCTGGTTAACCTTTATTCCTTAAGTGTTCACTACCCATGCTCTTCTAGGTGAGGTAATAGTTTAAAAATGCGATGGAGGAATGGAAATCAAGACGTACCAAGGTTTTCCTCATTACAAATGTTTCCCTTTTAGGTTATGATATGGTTTTATGGCTTACACTTAAAATTAGGACCAAACAGAAGGTGAGAGGATAATTTGGAAAGGGAATCTCCTTCCAAGATAGGTATTTGGTTATATAGATGTCATGATCGGCAATAACATTTATGAACATGTGATCCATGTTTAGTGTCAGAAAAAAGGGAAGTGGAAGATATGATAGACCACACAGTTCCCTTTTTCCGCTGATAGATGAGGGTAAGGGAATACCCCCCAAGAAGGATTAGGGGAATACTATTGAAAGGATTCTCTATGGTACACAAATTAGTAGGTGGTTCAGGTAAGGGTTTCTGTTGGGGATTACACCTATAAGGATGCCCATATTACTTGAATGATTATGAGTATCTTGACTCATAGTTATTTATAGGTTTGGTTGGGAATTACACATAGGAGTTTGCCAATGTTTCTAGAACCATAATGAGTATTTTGACTGATGTTGAATTGGAATAAGAGGAGGGGTTCTTTGTGCTGTAACCAAAAACATTGATGACCTAGACCAAAACTTTTGTGTTGATACTCTCCATTTCTCTTGGGGTTCAGTGAAAGTAGAGAAGGGAATGGGATATATACCCTAGACCATAGCCCAACACTAATCCCAAGGGGGTGCAAGGGTGAATCCATCATTGCATGGACCAACGATCATGAGGGGTTTCAAAAGTGGCATTTCAGGAGTAAAGGGTAACCCATGTAATCTCACCTATTGGGGGGATCACCTCGGTGGAGGTTCACCTTGGTGGTTCTTTCATGTGGGGGTGGCAGCTTAGCTTAGTGCATCCCCCAGGTGGGGGCTCACCTGGGTGGTTCTCCTAGGTGGACGGCTCACCCATGTGGTTCAACGAAGTGATGAATCACCCATGTAGTTTCCCCATATGGGGGACTTATCCCTATAGAGGTTTGGAAAAAATAGTTATCCCAAATAAGTATATTATACTTGGTTGAAGGATTCATGCAATCAGATCTCTCACCTTACTTCATCATCCAAGAGTTCATCCATCCTATAGAAAATTATAGGTGTAGGGGTGTTTTTTAGAACAGATGGTATACCTATGTGAAAGGGATACACATATGGGATGAATGAGGGAATCATGTGATAGAATTTCTCAAAGGTATAGTGTGAGGGGATGCGTGAATGGATTGAATGGGAAATAAAATTCTTTACTAAAATTTTCAAGACTTCTGATAGCTCTAACTTTTGATCTCTATATATGTTTAGTCTTTAAAACCAACAAAATTGAATATTGTGATGTGAAATATTATTATATATTTGGTATATTCAAAAAAATGTTCACTAAATACACTAATAAAATCATTTTAATTCATAAATAACTTTTTATCCATGATTTAAATAATATAAATCATGCTCATAGAGGCGAAGTTCTCTCTAAAAGGCCACCTGATTGGGAAGAATGTATAAAGAATAATTGTCCATAATTGTGGATTAGTATTCTAGAACATTTAAATAGATCCATATTGTTCTTATATCTTGGCAAAATTTCTCTACTCAAACTCAACATGTGTTACCCAAGTCTCGATAACATTGATCATGCGAAAAAGAGCATGGCATGATATTTTTATGCCAAATAAATCCCTCACTGAGAATTTTATCTTCTCAAAAAGAAAAGAATCAAATTATAAGAGAATTTTTTGTAACATTGATTTAATCCAAAATAATTTGGTGGGATTTTTATCTATCTCAACTTTGGGATGATGCTTTATGTTTTTTCCTAATCCATGAGCCATAATGAAAGAAGTTTGACTATTCCTAGAGTCACATCATGGTCACTACAAATTTTTTGTATTGTGGTTCATCAAAAAAAAATCCAAATTTTGATATGATGTTAGTGAGAGACTTTTATTTATCTTAGGATTATTATTCAGTGTTTTATACCAAATAATTTTTATCCCATTTTATTTTTAGTGTTCAATTTTTTTTCCCTAAACCAAAAAGAGTGAATTTCTAATGATATGAAACTCGACTCTTTCCTTGGATACCCCTTTGTATGTTTTCAACATGGTGAGTCTTACTTATATTTTCATGTAATTTTTATTGTATTAAATGTTTTACTAATGATACTATTTTTTAGGTTGAACATCTATGTCCATGAGTTATGGGAGTAACAACTCCAGCATGGTTTGATGGTCAAGAATGTTATGAAATTTCTCAATTACATAAAATGGTATTATAATTCATTATTTTTGGACATCCAAATTCGAAACACGGTATAGGAAAATTATACAGGTAATGGCCATAGATAATATTTGAAATATGGATTCCATCATGACGTTATTGGGGACTATAGATATTAATAAGTTTCTTCTAAGGATGTATGCCACTTTGGATTACATCATATTTGGGGGAGACTTATGAAATGTTAGACTCGGTAGTATCAATGCATAATCTAAAAAGGGTTTCCTTGGGAATTGAAAATACTATCACTAATGGCTACATAGATTATAAGGATCTAATTTTTATAAGAAAATGGATGATAGTTTTTGAATGGAATGTGCTTGATAATTAAGGGATCATTTGAGTCAGCACTGGTCATGAATAAGAAACCCCACACACCCAAATTTGATTTGTATATAAAGTAAGGAGAAATATATTTCGACTGTAAGACTACAATAGAGTGGTTTTGGGATAAATCCAAAACATTTCGCCTATATTGGGGTTGTTTACATGGTTAGATGAATATAAAAATTTTGGATACTATAGAAAAATGTCATAGAATATAGGACCTAAGAATCACTATATGTATTGATGGAATGAGAATCAAGTTGTACACAATCCTTCAGGGTGAAGTAGTGAAAGACCAGTATTAGGAGAAAAGGCTCTTCCCTAGTGTGGGTTGTAGCATCAAGTGGTTTAATGTTATGTGACTAGGGTGTGTACTATTTAGTTTAATGTCTTATGGGAAGAAAGTTGATGGCTACAATTTTTCATTTTTCTTTTACAGAAATAAGAGTGATTTTTTTTTCATAGTGATCTAACCAAAAAATTTTCATCATCATTCATGCCTGAAGAGGGAAGGTTTCAAGTTTTAATCCTATAGATTTCATTTTAAAAAGGTGATATGGGACAAGTTTTCTAGGAATGACCATTAAACATGTTTGAAAAGTAGTTTCCATTATAATCTTTCTATAATTATGTAGATATAAGTGGTTTAAACAATGGTTAAATTTTCCTCTAGTCAATAGTTTTTTTAAGAATATTTTTGAATATTTTTACTACGGTGTATCAATGCTTATTCAAAAAAAATGTCCTCAGGAATTTGTCTTTCAGTCCTCAATGGGCTAAGAAAACTTATGAAGAATTAAATTTCCCTAGTAATAGAGTTAGATTTGTGTAAGGAATGTGTATTTGTAAATAATGATCATTTCATGTCGAAATCACCCATGAATGTGGATAAATGATTTCTTTACAGGTTTGAACCATACACAAAAAGGGGGGGTTTTAGGATAGTCCTGAGGTATTGCATCTAGTTTTCACTGCATATCTCACCAAATATAGAATCCATCCATAAATGTTTTTCTAGAAATTATTCCCCACACTATTCAAATTCATGGGTGGATTGGTGGATTTTTTTTAATACAATCTTGTTAATAGGGTAAGAACCTATAATAGACCCTTCTATGAAGATATAGATCATACATTGGGAGAGTGGGGGTATTTTAATATTACATATGGACCAGGATATAATATCTAGGAATCACTAGTATCTCCCCAATAATAGAATCAATCCAAATGTAGTTCTTGGATGGAGGGTGGTGGGAGACCAACACCCTGGTCAGTGGTCCTCTTGAGAAAGGGCTATAGAAATGCATGATTTTACATCATGAAAAGTATGTCAACATTGACGTTTAACATCATTTGGTTGTTACATTTGGTGTGACTTTTATGGTCTTGCATCCAAGAACATTCTAACCCTAACCTAAAATTATATGTATCAATTATGTGTGGAAGCCGTTACCAAAAATTATAAAACCATAAAACATATTCTCAATGTGAGAAATAAAGAGTAGAAATTTTTTCTTTCACCACACAAAGCTGACTAAATAGAAGGAAAGGAGAATTTTGATCTCATAGTGACTGGACCGAGATGTATGATTGGGGAATCTCTACATATCTCATTGTAATGAGAATCAATCGATACATTTCTCTGGTAAACCATTCAGTTTAATGTCATGTGGAATGGATTAAGGTTAATAAAAATTAAAAATATGACATGAGTCCCTGTTAACCTTATCCAGTCATTCGGGTAATCATATTATAATATGAATCCCAGGTTTGTGACACGAGGTTTCTTACGCTGGTTTCCTAAGGAATCTTATGCTTGGACCATAGGGAAAGAACACATTTTAGCATCATGTGATGAATACATATAATGCAGTTTGACATCATGTTACTAAGAAAATATTGGTCATGAAGTTTTAGATTATAAAACTAGTAGCATAATTTAAATAAATGATGAGTGATATAAGACTTACCGAACTAAGAATGTCCTAACTACTTATAACATGAAAAATGAAATTTTAAACCATTATCTTTTTGGGGCTTACATAGACAGAAGAGGTTTCTTTTGAGGATGAATGTGATTCTTGTTCAAAATGCTATTAAGGGAGACTTATGAAAAGACAAAATAGGGAGTATAAATTCATATTCAAGTAGAAGATTAATATAGAATCATAAATTCTATTACCACTATCAATGAAATGTTTATGGAAATCTAAAATTTCCCAAGACATAGAGTATGATTTGTTGAGGGGATGTGTCCATGCATAAAGAAATTATTTCAACCAGTATTGTCTGTGGAGGGTGATGTTCCCTGCATATATTTTTTTTCATATGTAGGTAAAGGGATATTTTTATTTTGGTGACAAGATCCTAAATAAGGGAACCCAAATTTAGATCTCTAACATGGATTAGGGACATATGTAGGATGAAAGGGACACATTCCATTATTTGTTTGTGGATGGGCCTAGGTTAAGGAAACTAGGTGTCACTATGTATACTATGAGGGATGGAATCAATTAAAACATAGTTATAAAACTTTAATATGGACCTATAAGTGAATAAACCCATGTTGGAGTCTCCTACATAGGTCTCTGTTTATATACAGGAGAGGTAGGATTTTCATTACATCATGGTTGGTCCCATTAAAACGGTTTAGTAATCAATATGTATCTCATTGAAATGAGTATCAAGGTATACATAGATGTAGGAAAAGGGTGTTTTGGGAGACTATCACTAAGAATTGTGATCTAATTAAACATGAAATGGAATGTTATATAGGTTTATTCCATTAAATGAGGATATAAACCATGCAGTTTTAGATCATGTGTCAAGGATATTATCATATAGTTTAGCATCTAGTGAATAGGATGTTAGGCTATGTATTCTAAATTCTTACAACTCATTTTAGGGGTTCATGTAGTTTTAGGTCATATGAATAGGACCATATGTTTGGCCTTTTATGGTCTTACATTCTGAGGCATTTTTTGTTCCTTTTAATTTATTTTATCTAGAATAAATTTCATACAGTTTATCATTCTGAAATAAGTATTAATAATTTGGCATTATCAAATGAATTATTTGTTGAGTAAAATTTCATTGGCAAGGATCGTAACAAGCTCTATATCCATTGAGATCAATGAATAAGCTCCATTGGAGTGTACCTTGTGTATAGAATATGGTCCCTCTCAATTTGGTACAAAATTTTGGAGTTTCTTCCTTATTATCATTTGGGACCAGGGGACCAGTACCAGCTCTACTGAAAGGAATGAACGGAGACAAACATTCTCATTAAAGGATTATGCTTTCTGGATTTGGCATATTTGCAAATTATATATGGCATACAACATTTTCTTATAGATCCACTCTAACTCATCAAACCACTTTTGTGATTTTTTATTATTTAAGAGTTTTTCATATATTTTTATTCTATGTGAGGAAAATTGGACCTCAATGGGTATAACAGTGTGTGTTCCGTAAACTAGAAAATATAGGGCTGTGTGAGTAGCAGTGCAGGTTGTGGTTCTGTAAGCCCATAAGGTGTGTCCGAGTTTGTTGGGAAAATAATTATTTTCTCTATCAACCATTTTCTTGGTAATTTTTGATAGAGATTTATTGAAACCATATATTTGTCCATTTTTCTACATTGTTGCAGGAATAATGGTTGGATTTGATGTTGTACTCCTAGTAAAATATTCTTCAATTCAGAATAGTATATGTCATTTTTTTGTTCTTCGGTATCAAGTGAGAAACACAAAATCTAGTTATTATGTTTGACTTCATGAGATTGGTGATACTTTTAGTTATGATTTCCTTAAGACGTATCATCTTGTCCTTTTTAGATATAAAGTCGATAGTGGTGAGGAGGTATTAGAACAACTTCACCATAACTGGAGTGTAAGTCACTAAAAAATCCATTCTCCATATAGATAATGTCCAATAGTATTTAGATATATTTAGTACCACAATGATTTGATGGATGAAGATGGAATATACTTCCCAGTAATGAATCTTTTTGAAAAAATATGTAAATTCATGTGTCATTAATGGCAAAAAATACTCAAGACTCCTGATTTAGTGAGAAATATAGGTTCATAATTGATGGTAACCACATGGTATAGCATGAAATTCTTCAATGGTGGCATTCTTCCCATATAATTCAACATATATAAGGTTAATTTCATAAAATATTCACTTATAAAGATTCTTCTGATGACACGAGCTATCATAAACTATAAAATTGACAACCCGTCATAGGATCTATTATTTTCCTACTCTATCAGGTTGAAGGGCCCTATTATCGAGGTATTACAATATGGGTTTCATCCACCTATTTACATAATTATCTAGTTCATGGGTATAATTGACTTCATTGATCTCTTTTATGTTTCTTTGAATAAATAGTGATGATGTTTTTCAATGGGTGATATTGTTGTTTGTTTCATCCTAATCTAGAGCTTCCATTGCTGTAGTATCATTTTCTAATCCATGATCCTATTTTTTTAGTGAAAATGAGATGTGAGTTAGCACTAGATCATAGGGGAAATCATCCATCAACCCTAAAACACAATTATCCAGGGAGATCATCTGTTCTTTATTAATGACATAGTCATCGTTGATCTTCTTTATTACCAATTTTTAATTACCTTTGATTCTTAGGTCAGTAAATAACATTTTTAAATCCAAATCTAAGCCTGATATGTGGTCCTGGTAGTCTACATCATTGTTAATGAATCCTTCTAATAATAGAAAAGGGTAAGGTAGAACTGTTGTTTCTAGATAATTGAAACGATTCCCAGACTATTTTTTGTGCTTGGGGTATTCTGTTCTCTTTTGGGCTGGGCTTTTGGTTTTACCACCAAGTAAATCTCCCAAATTTATGTATATTCCTGGAAATAAGTCTTCTTCATCTGGCAGTTCAGTTCTCATCGACACTTCTTCTATAGAGGGGAGTTATACCATGAATTTTGTAAAGGTTTTCCCTTTTACAACCTTATATGGTATGAAATGAATGTAAAACTATTGTAAAATGACCACCCATCATGAAAACATTCTATTAATCATGGTAAAATTGAATATATATTTTATACGGTCATTTTGTGAGATCAAATATACCTCATGGTGATATAGATAATACCTTAATTTATAAATTGAACAGAATTACCCAAATTTTTATTCTCGATATCTAAATACCAAATCATAGTGTTTAGCGTGTAATGATTGAGATATTAAAGGTATTTTCATTATCAAAATCTTTTTTATACATGATAATGGTTCCCAATGACCATTCTAGGGAAGAAACATATAGGATAAGAATATTTCCATCAACCATTGGCATCAATACTAGTGAGATCAAGATATATTTCTTGATGCTATCAAATGGTTGTTGATAATCATTATTCTACTAAAATAAAACCCCTCCCTTCATCAACATGATGAAGGGAAATCACTTATTTTTGATTTTTCTATGAAGCGTAAAATATAAGGGAGATGTCCCAATAGTACTATAAACTATTTTAGGTTTTTAGATGGTGAAATAACCAGAATTTCGTTTGTGTAGTCATGGTTGAATTCAATTAAATGATTGAGTATGATGAAGCCAAGAAATTTTCTTGAGTTTAATCTGAAACAACATTTCAGGGGATTCATCTTTATCATATTTTGTTAATTTTTTTTGAAAACAAATTGAAATTTAAAAGGGTGATTAAGGAATTGAATTTATTTCACCACCAAATCATCAATGAAACACTCAACTAACTTTCCCATGAGTTGTTTGAATATGCGATGCATGGTATGTTGATATGTAGTACATGTATTTTTCAAACAAAAAGGAATTACCCAACTAAACAATACCACATAGGGTGATCTAAAAGTTGTGGATTCCTCATAATTAGGGCCATATAGTTTTTAATTTACACTAAATAACCATCAATGAAGGAATGAACGTGATGTATGTCTTTATAATCAATCATTAGATCTGTGATCAGAACTGGAAAAACATCTTTCAAACAATGTTAGTTGAGATATATAAATTCATTGAAGAGTATAATTTCCCTATTCATTTTATATACTAAGACAATGTTTTCTATAAATTTTATATACTAGACATCACATATGAAATTATTCTTCATAATCTTATCATCCTCTACCTCAATTTTTGTGTCATGAGTAGGGTGAATCCTTCTTGTTTCCGTTTTGTAACCCTAGTGATTTTCTATAATTATTAGGTGGTGGGTGGCCACCTCAAAATAGAGGCCTAGAATTTATGTGTAATTATAATAAAAATATCCCATATTTTCTTCATTAAATTACTATATACCTCTTGTTATTAGACTAATTATTTTAAATTATCAAAGTTGGTCGAGGTTCCTCCTCTATATGCAGATTTATTTATCTGAGTTCGTCAGTAGTGGTAGAGACACCTTCATTGAATTCTAGATGGGAATCCCTGAGGTCCTCCTCTTACTATTCATATTCTACCCCACTCTTATGGGGGGTATGTGACAAAGGAGTTTCCTCAGATTTAAGATATGGCTCAACATTTTGACATCTAGAAGATGAAGCTATTTCCACCAACCCGATGGATGATGTGGGGTTTCTTTGAAGAATCGAAGATGATAAGAGGGGTATAGGAGAATTATTTCACTACCTTATATTGATATAACAACCTTTTTTGATTCATCTAGTGATTCAAGGACCTTTTGAAGCTATGATAATTGAATGGGGGCATTTTAATTTGAGATTTTACCACTATTTATAGAGTCAATGAGATTTTTAATGCTTCCAAGCTCAGTATTCATGACCAATATCCTGAAGTTTGTTGAATATATACCCAAATTGGTGATTATATTTATAATTTGATTGATTGGAATCAAATATTATACATTGATTTTATTAAGGGACTAATAGGGGTCATTTCCTGACTATTTGGGGCAGTAGCTTGAGAAAAAACCATCAGTCATGGGTTATTTCCCATCCCTTTGGTAGAATCATGCTTCAATTTATTGAAATTTACAATATTAAAATATGTATTTATAAACATAAAATGACCAATTTTTCAATAAATGCAATATTTAAGGAATTGGTTGTATGATGATAGTAATTCCATGTGTTGATGAAACCAAGTCTATCCGAGAAAACGATGAAGGATATATCTTTCCAGATAACTAGAAATCCTAAATCAGAAATGAGGTCTGTGAAATTATCTCTGAGATAGATTCTACTAAGGGATTTTTGCTTCCACTTATCATAACCCTGTAGTGTTAAAGAGTAACGAAACAAGTGGGACACCCTATAGCCCAGTCAAAAAAGTGTTCATACAAGAATGAGGTTGAATCTTAATCTATTATCAATAGAAAGCCATTTCATATCAGCTTCATTTATCCTATTATACACATACATGGGTTTGATGTTCCCTTGTATGATGACATATTTTTTCCTTCTCTATAAAAGATATGATCATATTGAATTCTATAGGATTGGTCTCTTAATGATATATATTAGAAGCATCATCATCAGCTTAAAGCTCTTAAGGGCCCAAAAAGGCCTATATGACTGTCTCCTCGATGTCTTTTGATAGACTTAAAGAATCCATAATAAACAATTTTTTTTGCACCAGGGATAATTCCATTATAATTTAATTCTTATGGAATAAAGGTCTATTTTTACCTACATTAATCTTATCTTTTAGGGGATCATTAATATATGAAGTACGTGATGTAAGAATATTTGAAGTTGAAACAAGAGTTGAAGACACTCATTTATTTAGTGGGTTATGTTGAATAATTATTTTTTCTTTTCACGGATGATTAGATTATTACATCCCTTCTAAATGATATTCTAGGATTATTGGGATAGAGAGACACCGGAAATATGTGGGGAACTTTCCTACTCATGTTAGGTCCATTGGATGGATTTTCCATGAGTCTCAGCAGCCTATATGATCAGATTGTGGATGTTTCTAGAGTATTAATTCTACTATGACTATGTCTTCCCATACATTCTCAGATTCTATTGTCTATTTCCCCAGATTCCAAATTAGGTGCAGGGAACATGGGTTCATTTCCAAATTCATCATCAGATAAGGTATCCATTAATTTAACAATAATAATTGAATTGAAGATTTATTATTCATCTGGTGAGGACCCTATATTGAGGTTCAACTCTTGTGGTACCATTTGGCGGGACAGTTTCTGTTCTTTCTGGACTAAAGGCATGAAATTTGATAGAGTAAAATACAACTTTTATCTTGGAATAGTTTCATCTTATTGTTTCTATTTTTTTCCCTTCTGGCTATGTTGTCTTTTAGATGACTGGCCTTTGGAAGACTATAGTGTTGACAGAGTCGGCTATTCCATAACATCATATGTTAGGGGCACAATTGGTTGTTTTAACTATTATAAGAGGATAGAATGCATCCAATTAATTGTTTTTCTACCCATATTATCAGTTAACATATGTTCATTCTTGTTAGTAACTTCTTCCCATTCACCCTCTTCCTTTGAAGTGGTAGTGGAAGCACACACTCCCTGTACAAGTGGGTTTTCCAACATCAATTTCCCAGAATCAACCATATTTTTCTTTAAATGTTTGAAAAATAAATAATCATGGATTGTATTCCCCAATATTTAGTGAAATAGTAAATTATTTGGGTGATACTCAGAGCTGACATGGTCTGGTATTTTGGGTTCTTGTAGGGTTAACATATTTTTTTACTAAGCATCTAAGAAGATACTTAGTACCTGATCATATCAAAAGAAGTGTACATTTTTCTTCATGACACCATATTTATAGAGTTTCATCTCTTTGCCTTCATCATGATTAAGATATTGAAACTTATGTTATCATTTATGCAGAGGCAACACATGATTATGTGTAGTATTTAGAGTTAGATCTGGCATAGAAGATGGTTTCAACATATCTGTTGTATCTTCCAATCTACCCATCCTTTTCCATTGAGATGTAGAAATGGGATGGGAGTTTCTATTTTTTCATAAGATAGAGTATATTAACCTTTGTTATACTATGTAAATATCTTAAAATACATATGTCAGGTTTCTCATAATAAGTAGTGTTTATTACTCTGTGAAAAGATCCAAAATTCAAAAACCAAGAAAATCTTCTTGAGAAAGCTTCAAGTTTAAGTAATGAGTAACAATCTCTTGAATAAAAAGGAAATATTATGCACTATACTTTTCCCATTGTCTACATTCTAATATATCAATTAATTTTTTGTTATATAAAGTAGAGATTAATTGATTGGGGTATTTTTGGTGATGATATTCTCATCCCCTTATTGATGAATCTGGTAAACCAATTTACCAGGTGATGGATGGTCATTATATATTCTAGAAAAACATTTGTATTAGCTCATTCTTATTACTAAATGGTCCCCATCATAGGACCATGCCTAGAAACAATTTGTATCAAATGCTATTCCAGATCCCATGAACCATTAGAAATTTGGAAAGCAGGATTCCTAATGTTTTTTGTGGGAGAGAGTTTCATCCAACAATTTAGGGTAATGCTTCCAATATAGTATAACTATAACAAATAATCCTTCCATAGATTCTAATCCATAAAATATTGTTCCAATAGTTTCAATGAGATGGGTAAAAATGACCAAAAGGGTATGATTTTGAGAAAGGGGAATAATATGTTGTTCTAGATACAATAAGTATTCTTATACTCATCGTTGGTAACCTGCAGGAGCTGGTCTGGGATAATGTGTCTGACGAAGCTCAAGATATGTACCCAAGGGAGGGAACTCATGATATCTTTCTATTGTGTGGACAAAACATATTGGTTCTTGGTACCCTAAAATGAGCATATGTTCTATCATTGTTTCAATTGTTGGGATGAACCCTTTTTTTTAAGTTCATCAATTGGGAACGTGGGGTGATCCTCTGCTTATAGAGAATATCTAGTAGGGATGATTTCCTAGGGAATTTATACATTTACCATTCTCACATTCTTAATCTCTTCCCCTTTTGAGAAAATATTTCCTCCATTTTTAGGATTTCAACCTCTTCAAGTGGTGGATGAGGTACAACCACAACTTTACCCCCATTCTTTGATAGATTATCACTGAGGAGGTAGAAGCGAGGAAGTCGAAGGAATACCCCAATTAATAAGAACCATTTTGGTTTGGGTACTCACACATTCATTAATCATTTCAATGTAAACTATATTACGATATGCATCTCAATGAACAGATCCATAAGCTTCCACTCACTACTGGCCTCCTGAACTGCATGTATTAGAGTCCTTCTACTCAATGCATCAGCTTCTGCATTACCTTTCCCATGCATATAGGAAATCCTGAAATAAAAAGACTAATGATACTCAACAAATCTGTGCTATTAAAAATTTAGATCACACTGAGTGAATATGTACATGAGACTCTTGTGGTCGGTGAAAACCACAAAATGCTCTCCGAGAAGATAGTGTCTCCAACAGGCTATTGCATGAACAACTTCTGCCATCTTAAGATCATGTGTTGGGTAATTCCACTCATGTGGCCTCAACTACTGAGATTCATATTCAACGAATCCTTCCCCCTACATTAGAACATATTCTATCCTGATACCTAATGTATCATAGTACATAGTATAGCTCTTTCTTGGCTCAGGCAAGACTAGTATCGGTGCTGAAGTCAACCTCCCTTTTAGCTCTTGAAAGGCTGACTCCCAAGAATCTATCCATAGGAACATTTCACCCTACTTAGTCAGGCCCGTAAGTGGTGCTGCTAAGTGTGAGAAGTATTTAATGAAGCATCTGTAGTATCCATCCAGCCTTAGAAAACTTCGTACCTCAAAGATGTTTTTTGGTTTATCCAAGGAAAATAATGCTCCCACATTCTCTAGGTCTACTGATATTTCTGTCTCTAAGATATCATGATTCATGAAATGAATCTAATCTATCAAAAAGTGGAATTTTGAGATCTTATCATATAACTGATGCTCTCTCAGTGCACTCAGAACGATCTCAAGATGTGTGTCATGGTCGTGTCGGGTGTGATATTACACCAAGATATCATCAATGAAAACCACCATGAAAGAATCCATATATGGATGGAACACTCGGTTCATCAGTGCCATAAAAACCACAGGCGCATTTGTGAGACCGAACATCATAACAATATACTCATATAGACCATACCTGATCTGGAAGGCTGTAATAGGTATATCGGATGGTCCAATGCACAAATGATGATAACCTGACCACAAGTTAATCTTTGAGGACACCCAGGATCTTTAATGCTGGTCGAAGAGATCATCAATCCTTGGAAAAGGATATCGGTTCTTGACCGTCAACTTGTTCAGATTCCTATAATCCATGCAAAGCCTTAGGGTACCATCTTCCTTCTTCAAAAATAGGACAGATGAACCCCAAGGTGAAGTATTGGGTCGAATGAAACACTTTTCCTACAACTCCTTCAACTACTTCTTCAGCTGATGCAAATTGGGTGTAGCCATCCTATAAGAAAGAATGGACACTAGTGCCACTCCTGGAACTATCTCAATTGAAAATTCTACCTCTTACTCCAGAGGAAAACCTAAAAAGTCCTCTGTAATGACATCCCTGAAAAAATACACCACTGGAGGGAAGTCTAACTATGAAGCCCCCTGGTCATTCAGATACATACTAGAAATCTGGGACGTAACTCATTCCAACCCATGATGCTTTGGTCCCGCTCTGCTCGCCTAGACATCCCACTCACCCTTATGAAGAAATGATATGCCCTCTGGTGATGTGAAAGTCACCCTACAGTGATAACAGTCAATGACTACGTAGAATAGAACTAACCAGTCCATTCCAATAATGAAATCATATCCTATCATCTATAAGACATAGAGCTCCCATAAAAAGTGACACCCGCCAACCTCTATGGGGAACTCCTTACACTAACGTACACTAGTCATTCTATTCCCCAACAGAGTGTCTAGCGTCAAGATATCAGTAGAATAAAAGATGGAGAGACAAAGGCTCTCCACAATAGTAACAGATATAAAGCTATGGTAAGCCCCTATATAGAAAAGCGCAGAAGCTAAAACTGAGGCAACTAAGATCGTACCTAGAAATTTAGAGGGTCTGGGATCATACTTCTATTGGGTATCCTACACTACAAAAGTATAACCACCCTAAGATAATCCATCTAATTGTCACTGAAAACTGAGCGACTGGATACCACAGCCACGATCGACACCTTGGCCCGAACGGCTGAAAGAACTCCAGTTCCAAAATCAGTGAGAAACCGGTGGTGCTTCTCCTAAATGAGGAGTCATAGAAGAACCCTTGTAACCAGCTACTGGTGAGGAGATCTGTCAGAAACACTGAAGATGACACATCTTGCCTCAATATCAACACTACACTAGGTCTCTCGGGCAGTGTGGCCTCGTATGACCACTCTTCCTGCACTGGTAGCACACTACCTGACTACTAGAAGAGGTATCTATCCTCCTTGGATATCCATGAAAAGACTCCCTATAGTGATTTCTGTTGTTAGTAGGAGGGATACTAACTCTAGATGCCGAGCTTCCTTGGCTCACAAATCCAAAATCCCTCATATTGTGATCTATGATCAGCACCTGGTTGACGATAGAAGTAATAGAAGTCAACCGAAAGATGTTCACATACGATCAGATGTCATGCCTCATACCATCCTTGATCTTCCTTGCTAGGAATAACTGATCACCTCCTTAAATAGTTGTGAAGTGCTGCAGCTCGGTTATGCGATAGGAATACCCCATGAAAAAAAATCTCCCTGCTCCAAACTCATAAACTCTCGGGCTCGATCGGCCCTCAAGGTCTATGGATAAAAGTAGTCAAAGAAGATGCACTGAAACTCTTCCCAAGACTTGACCTGCTGGCGTCCCTCATGTGAGATCACATCCCACCACTTCTTGGTGGATTCCTGAAGAATATACATAGTGAGCTTGACCCTACTCTCTGGAGGCATTTCCAGATGCTCGAAGATCATCAGTATGGCTTCTAGCTATGACTCAGCAGCCTGGGGTCCTCCATCCCCGGAGAATGTGGGAGGATGCTACTGCTGAAAGACCCACATCAATTCTGCCATTGACCAGGCAAGAGGCGGTGCTACCTAAACGGTTTGCATCATCCTCATAAATCCTTCCCTGAACTATACATCAACACCTGTGTTTGGTATAACAGCTCATGCCAATACAGGCACAAAGGGAGGATCTATAGGTTTTCCCTAATCAGCCATATCCCATGTCTGATCACTACCCTGCAACTGGCGTACAACCAGAAGATGTCTTAGCAGCATGACTCTTTAAGGTCAAATGCACACCATAGATCAATATTATCAATTACTAAGAATAGAATATATAAGATGGGAATAGGAGAAATAAAACATTCAAGTTTTGCAGAGCATGACTACATGGTATGTACGTCCCTTACACGACGTGTTACCATAAGCCAAACACATGGGCATGGAATCCTACCAAAACTGGTCATGTAACACCTAAAACACACTAAGTTTTGTCTTAAAACATGACATGTACTTGAATCCTTTTCCCCTACCCAATTACACTTACACAACTAAGACACATGGTTCTCCTTGAAGAAGACTACATGGCGTGTTCATGACAAATGCAACATTTACAAGATGAGCTTCACCGACCCGTGTTGTTAGTGACACGGTCAGATACCCGGATCACACTACATGGCATGTTCCGGATGGATGTGGCATGTACTAAGAAGATTTTGCCGACCCATGTTGTTCGTTACATAGCCAGGTACTTGGGTTACTCTACACAACGTATTCCAGATGGACACGACGTGTATTAGGAAGGACTCAACCGACCTGTGTTGTTAGTGATACGACTAGTTACACGGTTCTACAACACATTGTGTACATCCTGTACATGATGTGTCCTTCCAAAGATTCCAAACCTTGTGTCCCTACCCACATAGTCTGAGACACGGTTAGAGACTACACGACATGTACTTAAGAAAACCAGTTTCTTCCTGAACAGAAGAACACATGGCATGTAGTCAAAACTACACAGTGTGTATTCTGGTTTTTTCCAGATAGTAAACCTTCAAAACAACTCCAGAGCCCAGAAAAACATTGAAACGAACATTAAAGTGCCAAATTCTGATCCGTGAGGGCCCATACTCCCTACGAATCAAAGATTGGAATCTTAAACATGTTATAAACAAGAAATAACAAGGCAATGATCCACCATGTTCTGGTCCATGACGGCCCATAACACCTCAGGAACCAAAATTTGTTGTTAATTTAAACAAAACCTTACAAAAACGATACCCTATCAATAGCAAGTATTATATCCAGGCAACCATCAAAACAACATGCTTATTCTACACAACATCTATCACAACAACATACAATTTCTAATGCACCCTAAATGGCATGGAAATAATGCATGACATGTGATTTCTAGCAAGTTCCTATATGATGCATGAGATGGAATACCCTCATCTCGTCGGGTTTCAATAGAAATAGAACCTAAATTACATCAACAGTAATAGACCAAAACATGCGAGTTTCCCAATGGTGAAAATAAAAGTAACCATAAACTTGAAAATCCATAAAAATTGTAATAAATGAGGTAGATTGGATTTTCCATGTACACGGGTCAGCTACTCCTGGGCACAACTTATTACCAAGTACCTATTCCTACCTATACCTAGCTAAAGTCTCTAAATAGTAAGTCAAGAGAAAATAATTCCTTCGATACCACTTTGTAATGTCCCGGTACCGGAAGCCACCCAGAGGCGCCCCGTAACTGGTTGGTCACATGGCCTCAAGCTCATTTTCCCGAACGTCAGATGCTTCCGACTAGTAGAGAGGGCCTTAGGTTTGATAGTGGAGAAACTATTCCCTCATTGGTAGAGTAACACAGTAGAAGTAAATAAAATATAAGTAGCAGAAGTAGGTATAATCCATACAAAAGTAAACAAAGGATGACATGAAATAATAAATAGGAGCACACACATATAAATGAATGATACATGACACATCTCTCTAGGAAAGTATCCAAACAAAACACAATTCTGAAATATAATAGTACTAAACCAAAGTTCAAAATAAAGCAAGTAAACAACTCTTCATCATCACAAGCCATAGCTTGGTCCCATGCTTTCCAGCTCCAAAACAAATCAAGTACCTGAAGTATAAGAGCGCTGGCACTTATCTATACGTAAAACAATATAATCTGTTTGGGCCAAAAATTAAGGCCCAAACAGGGTGTGAGACTAAATCCCATTAGGCAACCACCACAAGATCTATTCCTAACAATCAGTGAGTATATGGTAGGTAATGTACAGAAATCAATAAACAGGGAAGTACTCAGTAGTAACAATACATAATTTCAAATATCAAGCAAAAACTAATCAAAAAAGATTATCACAAAAGGTAACCCTCTCAGAAGTACTAAAAACCTATCCCCTTTGGGTATACCTAGAAACATAAGCAAAAAAGATAACACAATAGGTTACTCCTGGGGGAGTACTCACAATCTATCCCCTCTGGTCCTACCTAAAAAGTATAAGCAACCCTCTGAGAAGTACACTTAGTCTAACCCCTCTGGTTCAGCTTAATCATAGACTCTCTGGGGAAGCACTCGACATTAATTCCTCTAATAGTCTTGTATCAAAACTATAGGCTATATGGGGAAGCACTTACATCACATTCCCCCTGTGGCTTGCGTCGAGGAACTACATACACTCTGAGGAAGCACTTACGTCAATTCACTCTATGGTCTCTCATCGTAATAGTAAAACAGTCACTCTAGAGAAGCCCTTACGTCAATTCTCCCTATGGTCTACTACACCAGGTTCTCACGGTCCTACGAAATTCAAGGAAGTATAGCAATGAATATCAATCAAAGTAAACCTCAAGAACTACTTGGCTAGTAGTCTACAACATATCTGCATATCAGAACAAACACACCATCCTACAACTAGGCCTTGAGTAGCCTAACAGGAAAACTAGACCCAACAGTGAAAACAAGAAATCATGCATGGGAGAAAACTTCCAAAGCATAGAAATTAACACTATTCACATTCAATTAAACTCTACTCAAACATAAAATCATAACAGTCAAATAATTGGGCTGAAATAGTAAACATGCAATACCCCATTCATGGGTATTTGCGATTTTACACATATAACTCAAAGACATTAAAAAGAAAGGAAAAAACCACCTACCTTTGTGTTAGAAGATCAATATACTAGAGTCTTAGGGCTTTAATCACCTTAGAACACCGAAGATCTAAAAAAACTCTCAAAATGTTCAACAGAGGATAACTTGAGAAAGTGGAGGAATCCGGAAATGAGGCACAAACAGAAGGAAGAGCTTACCGATGCAATTCTAACTCAACCAATATAATTTGATTCGGAGAAAGGATGCTCAATCAGGGGATCGGTGAAGATCTGTGTTGTTCTCTCACTCTCGGATGAACCAAACCTAGAAGTAGGTGGTTCTGTTCGTCAGATGTGACCTCGGTGCGTTTAATGAAAAAAAGAAAGTACATGACATGTACTTTGGATGTACACGACCTGTACTTTCCATTTCTGCACCCCACATTAGGTAGCCTCCAGGTCACCCCCACATGGTCGTGTGTAGGGAATCTACACAACCAGAACACGGCTACCCGCGGTAACCGAGTACACACCTTGTACTCATAAAGTACACAGCATGTACTTCAGAAATTTCCAGAAATTCCTCTTTCTCTCAAAAACGTCCAGAAAAGGGAAAATACCTGAAAAAGAAGGTTCGGGTTCTTAAAAGGGTGATACCTCTAGGAATTCCTACATATCCCATGGTTCTATAGAATGCCTTAGTGATAGAGATCTTGCAAACAAAACACTGGCAGTGGGTTCCAACAGTGGTCACATAGGGGATAAGACTTTAGTAGTAGGTATCCAACAATAGTGTAACACCACAAGGTTTAAAAATAAATAAATTTAAATTTATGAAACTTTTTTTTAGGAAAATATTTATTACTATCCTTTAAACATAAATTTTCCACTTCTATGTTTTGAATTTCGAAAAATAATCATGTATAATTGTGTTAAGTAAGTTATTTGGAGTCTGAAAGAACCAACATGATTTTCGGTGAATAGTAACATACCATTGTAAATAGTGATATGAATAGTAATATGACCACTATGAATATCAAATCATATTATTATTTTATTTTCTTAAGGATATATGATAATTAGATGTTGATTTATTTTTCAAGGTGTTAAAAATGAGTTATAAATTTAAAATTGTTATTTTTGAATAAATTATCATTTTATTTATCTCATAAATTAATAATATTTAGAAAATTATTTTCTAAAAATTCATTTCATTTTTTAATTCTACACATCAATAAATGAGTAGGGTGAAGTATTGGGAATTTTCTGAAATTATAGAATTTTTGATGAATAGTAAAATACGATAAAATACGATAAATGGTAAATACCTGATTTACAACATCGTAGGTCTTGAAAAGATGATGTATGACCACTTGGTTCGAAATCATATGCAATTATTACTATTTTGAGTCAAATTAATTAAAACTATTTATAGTCTTGCGCAAAAATATTATAATAATGATTAAAATAATGTACAATACCTCCTCTCCTCCATTATAAATACCACCTTCATTTCCCTTTTCCTATCATAACTGTCATGCATTTAGACATACCTAAGTTCTACCCAATACACCTCCCAAGTCCCTTCCCTATATCTTAGATCTATTGGTATCACCAAAAGGCCAAAACCAAAGGCCTTAAGATGGATCTCATGGAGAAGAGATCAAGAGGTAAACATCCTATTTTATTTTCTTTCTTTTCTTTCATTTTCTTTTCTATTCTTATTCTATCCTCACCTCCCCATATCCAAGAGGAATGAATGATTCAATATCTTAAATATTCTGTAATTAATCATGTTTTTTTAAGACTAACCATTGTACTTCTTCTCCTCTACCACTTATTCATGAAATTAAAACACCGTCTGTGATGTGTCTATTTACCTATATCGTGGATGATGTGATTTAAATTTCATTTAATTTCTTCAAGAATGGCCATGAAACCATTTTTTTGGTTTAAAAAACTTATTATTTCTGTATTTTAAGTTATATAATGTTTGTAATGATTTTTTACACATTTTATTACTTTATAAAACTAAATGGGTTCTTTACGATCAAAGAATTGCTGAAATAACCTTAACAAATATCAATAATGTTTTTACTCATGAGTCATCCTCATAAAAAAAATTGAAAATGATAAATAGTATATTAATTTTTATGGAAATATTTAAATACAAATCCTTTCACATTCTTATGTTTCACTTCCAATCGATAATAATATCCATCATGAACCTATCATGGAAATCATGTAAAGAACACACCCAAAACAATACAAGGAAAAAATACTAACAATTAAAGGGTGAAATGATGTAATTAAATGACCATATAAGGTATTATTAAGATGAATATGTTTTTTAAAGATATTAATAACACTATTTTAACCATTATACTATATGTTTAAACTAGTTTTAATTAATACAAACCTGAGGTAAGGGAATTCATAACCTGATTTTCATCTTTTCGGTTAAGCATATACTTCATTATTTATGTGGTATTTGAAATTTTTGTGTGATAAATTATGATTATATAACGTTTAATTATGTGTATTTAAATAGTAAATACATATTCCATCCACTCTATTTAGTCTCACTTCAATTATATGATATTTTAAGGGACTTTTCTTTTAAAAATCATCTTTTAAAATTCAGTTTTACAAAATTCAAAAGAAATGTTTTTATGGAACTATTAATGTTTTATGATTATTTTCTAGTTCTTGGGAATTGTTTATTATTAAGTGGGACATATATTTTCCTCCAATTCATTGATTATGTGTATGTTGGAGGTTTTCCATATTGGTATTGCAAGTGTAACTGCGATGGTCAAATAAATTGTAAGGTAGCCGTGAGGGATGAAAATTATAAGGTAGCTGAGAGGGTTACAATATTGTCTATGTAATTCCCAAGATACCATTAGGTTTCTATTTATGTTATTATTTATTGTGGTAATATTATATGAATATCATTTTTCAAAAATTAAGTATATATGGGTGATAAGTGTTTCATTTGAAAATGATTTCATATGTTACAAGTATTCATGGACTATTGTGTTCTTTCCTTATTTTTATATCCCTTATTGAGACTTTTTTTCTCATTCCAAGTTTTTAAATGATTTTTACAGTTTATAAGGAAGTGTAATACAAATAAGTAATCCAAGTTAAATTTTTGAATAATTATAAATGAAATCATGTTTTATTTGAAAAGTTTTATATTTTGGAAGAAATGAATATTGTTTTTACATTATCCACTATATATTAATGTGTAATGTTATGACTTTATTATGTCTAATTATCTAATGTTATAAACATGAAAATATCCTCAATATGAAATTAAGGGAATTATTGACTAAATTTATGATTATGTAATGTAATAAGGTCAATTCTTTATAGTTGGTATCATAGGATGGTTTAGATAAGTTTTGGAGTTAAGATGATGGTAATAGAATACTATAAATTATTTTTACTCTATGATTAATTTTAAATGTTATAGAATATAAATATTACCATGTTACTTCAAATAAGATATGTTTGTTCAGATTCTTTGTCCATAGAAGAAACAGGTAAGATTAATAAGAGAGTCACTGACAGAACTATATCCTTCTAAATCTGTGGCCTAGAATGGTAGGGATTGAAATAGAGTAGTTTGTGATAGTAATGGCTCAGACAATGTAGGAAATAAATGGTATTGGAATCCATTCAAGAGAAAAACTAGAGGTACCACAATGGAACATGAAAATAGTGGACCATTTTATGAGACAATATCCTCCTCCTTTCAATGGATCTTTTGACCCAGTAGCTGATGAAGGATGAATTAAATCACTTGAAATAATATCTGATGTTATGGGATGTTTAGATAATCAAAATGTAATTATTTCCATATATTTATTTGATGGTCATTCTAATAAATGGTGGTCAATGATCAATAATATTCGAGATAGAGAGGATTTTTATGCCTTTGATTGGGATGAATTTAAAAGTCTTTTCCTTGAAAAATATTTTCCTAAGGTGGTGCGACCTAGGAAGAAGAAGAAATTATTTGAATTGAATCCAAATGAGGAAGATTCAGTGGTTGTGTAGGAAGAAAACTTCCCCTTACGGGAGAGGTATGCTCCAAATCTTTTTATGGATCTTGATAGCAAAATAAATCTCTTTTACTCAGAATTGAAGCCAAGTTATCGAAGGGCGTTAGCCTCCCGTGAATTAAAAAGTTATGAGAAACTTGTCCAATGTGCCGAGAAGGTATAGAATGAGTTTACTACTGATAAAATGCATTTTGAAACCAAGGAGAAGAAGAGTTCCATATGACCAGAGATGGGTAAGAATCTACCAAATAATCCTAAAGGTAAAAAAATCCAACTTCTAGTTTGAGGAAAGTGTGGCAAGAAGCGCCCTGGGAATGCCTTACCAAAATTGGGAAATGTTTTTGATGTGGTAAGTTTAGACATATGGATCGAGATTGTAATGAAAATTATCCTAAGACTAATCCTGATAAGAAAACTATTAAGTGTTTTGAATGTGATGAGATGGTTCATTATGAAAATTCAGGCCTAAAGAAGGATCCAAATGAAGAAAAGAAGCTAGAATATAAGCAGAAAGTTGGAATGATATCCTTTGAAAATATGTCAGTAGATGTTGGGCCATCCAATGAAGTTGTATTAGGTACTTTTTTTGTTTACTTGGATTTTTCTAAAGTTTTGTTCGATAAGGGGTCTATATATTCCTTCATTTATGATAAATTTTCTGGTAAATTGGAAATATCACCTCAACATATGAGACCAAATATTATTGTTAAAAAACCAAGGGAAATATTATATCAAAGTGGAATTATCATAATCTTTCTATTATGGTCTGTGGAAATATATTACCTGCAAACATTGTTGTTTTTCCCTTATTCGAGGTTGATGTTATTCTGAGAATGGATTAGATTTTTGTTTATCCTGCTAAGATTGATTGTAGAGGTAAAGAAGTTATTTTTTAGAAAGATTTTTTGTAGGTATATAAGAATGAATAAATACAATTGATAATATATCAGGAAGCTGAGAAACTATTGAAAGATGGAAATAGAAGTAATCTTGCTCATATTGTTGAAAAAAGAGAACTATTCAGATTAATGATATGCCAATGGAAAATTAATACCTTATTGTATTTTCAAATGAGTTAACCTGTGTTATAACTGGACGAGAATCTGAATTCATAATTCACTTAGTTCCTGATGCTAAGAAAATTTCAAACCCCCCATATCTAATAGCTCAAATGGAACTTCTGGAATTGAAAAATTAGTTGTAGTATTTTCTTGATAAAGGCATATTTCTTCCAAGCACTTCATTATGGGGTGCTCCTATTTTTTTGTTAAAATGAAAGATGGTTCCATGAGACTTTTCATTGATTATAGAGCATTTAATAACGTCACTGTTAAAAAAATATCCTTGGCCTCATATCAATGACTTATTTGATCTGCTCTGGGAGCTCAATACTTTTCCAAAATTGACATGAGATCCAAATAACATCAGCTAAATGTGAAGGAGGATTACATCCCATAAATAGATTTTTTTTACTAGATATGGAAATTATGAATTTGTTTCTATGTTGTTTGGGTTAACTAATTCACCTACTGTATTCATGAATCTTATGAATTAAATATTTCACGAGTTCTTGGATATGTTTTTGGTAGTGTTCATTGATGAAATTATGGTTTTTTCCTAAGACTAAATAAGAGTATTAAAAACACCTAAGGGTTGTTTTACACACATTAAAGGAAAATAAAATGTATGGAAAATTTAGAAAGTGTGATTTTTTGTTACAGCATATTTTATTTCTTGGGAACATTAAAAATAAGAATGGAATAATAGTTAATCCTACCAAAACAAGAGTGGTTGAGGAAAGGCCAAGACCCACAAATGTTGCATAGATTCATAGTTTTATTGTATTAGTATGTTATTACCGATGGTTTATTAAAAACATGTCACTGCTATCTAGCATGCTAACTAAGTTAATGTGAAGAGGACTTAAATTTATTTGGATAAAATAATATGATGTTTGTTTTTAGGAACTGAAGTAGATATTGGTGAATGCATTGGTTTTGGCCTTGCCTTCCTGAAATTGTGAGTTTTTCATCTACATTGATGCTTATTTGAATGGACACGGTGGTGTTTTGATGTATAATGGTTAGGTAATTTCTTATGCTTCAAGATAACTAAAACCTCACGAGTTGAATTATCCCACACATGATTTGGAATTGGTAGTTATGGTTTTTTCTTTTAAAATTTAGAGTCATCATTTGGAGAAAGGAAAATGTCAAATATATACTGACCATAAAAGTATGAAGTGTATATTAACTCCGAATGAATTAAACACAAGTCATAGAAGATGGATTGAATTGATAAAATATTATGATTGCACAATCAATTAACATCTAGGAAAATCAAACAATGTGAAAGATTCCTTGATTCAAAAACATCATGCAACATTAACTATGTTACATTTAGAACATGATCCCTTGATTAATGATTTGATGAATTTTAGATTATAATTTTATGGTGTAGGAAAAACCTCTATTTTGTTTCAGGTTTTAGTACAGTCATCATTATCATATATAATTAAAAAATCATAAAAGGAAGACCATGAGCTACAAGAAAAAAGTAGAATTAGTTAAAATGGGTAAGTTACATGAATTTAACCTTGATAAAGATTTTGTTTTATGATTTGGAAAAAGGTTGTGTGTGCCTTGTGATTCCCAGTTGATAAAATACCTGTTGTGTGAATCTCATAGTTCCCCATTTTCAGTTCATCATGGATGTACTAAGATGTACAGAGACCTTTGGGTGTATTATTTTTGGGTTGGAATGGAAAAGAAATTGCTAATTTTACCATGAAATGTTTGATATGTCAACAATTTAAATCAGGGAGAAATTTATTGAAGGGGATGCTTCAACATTTTCTAGTTCCATAGTGGAAATGGGAGAATGTATCCATGGACATTGTGGTGGGACTACCCAAGAATTCTCAAGGTAATAATGCAATTTGGTTTGTTGTTGATCAGCTGACTAAATCTACACATTTTTTTCTATTCAAGATACAATACCTTTGGATCAGGTTTCTTGACTTTACCTTAAAGTGATTGTCAGGTTACATGGAGTTCCTCTTTCTATTGTATTTGACTAGGATCACAGGTTCACTTCTAACTTTTTTAAGGGCCTTCAGAAGTCGTTGGGAACATAATTAAATTTTAATACAAATATTCATCCTCAATCAGATGGGAAGTTAGAACAAATGATTCAGAAATTGGAGGATATGTATAGAGTTTTTTCAATAGACTACCAAGGAAGGTGGGGTCATCATCTTTCTTTAGTTGAGTTTTCTTATAATAATAGTTTTCAATATAGTATACATATAGAACCATTTGATGCATTGTATGGGAAGCAGTGTTAGACTCTAGAGTTTTGGGATGAAGTTAGTGAAAGAATGTTGATGGGGCCAGAATTAGTAGAGAAATGGCTGAGATAGTGAAGATTATCTTGTAGAAAATGAGGACAGCTCAGAGAAAACAGAAAAGTTATGTAGATAACAGAAGGGAAGACTTATCTTTCGAGGTAGGTGACCATGTTTTCCATAAAATATCTCCTTGGAAAATTGAGATGCATTTTGGTAAGAAATAAAAGTTAAGTATGCAGTTCATCCGTCATTTTGAAATCCTAGAGAAGGTTGGAATAGTTTTATACTGAGTATCTTTGCCTCCAGGTTTATCTAAGGTACATAATGTGTTTTAGGTTTCGATTTTGAGAAAGTATGTACCAGATTAAGCTCATGTTTTGATCCTAGAAGTAGTTCAGCTGGAAGAAAAACAATCTTATGAAGAGAAACTAGTTCATATTCTTGATCAAAGGGAAAAAGTTTTACCAAATAAGTTAATCCACCAGGTAAATGTTTTTTTGGATAAAATACATGGTTGAAGAAGTAACATGGGAGTATAAAAATACTATAAGGTAAAGGTACCCTCACTTGTCTAATAAGTAAAAAAACATTTTGAAGATGAAATTTCCCAAAGGTAGGGATAATATAACATCCCAATGTTTTTAAAAAATAAATTTAAATTCATGAAACAATGTTTAAATAATATATTTATAACTATCCTTTAAAAATAATTTTTACACTTATAAGTTTTGAATTTCAGAAAATGGTTATCTACAATTGTGTTCAGTATGTAATTTGGAGTATGATAGAAACAACTTTATTTTTTTGTGAATAGTAAAATACCCTGATGAATAGTGATATGAATAGTAATATGACCCTAATGAATAGTAAATAATAATAATAATATTTTATTTTCTTAAGGATATAAGATAATGAGATGTTGATTAATTTTTCAAGGTGTTAGAAAATGTGCTATAAATTTAAAATTTTTAATTTTGAATAAATTAGGATTTTTAAAAAAATTAATTTAATAATATTTAGAAAATTATTTTCAAAAAATAGAGTTCATATTTTAATTCTACATGGCATGAAATGGTTATGGTGAACTTTTGGTAATTTGCTGAAATTCTAGATTTTTTATGAATAGTAAAATACGATAAAATGCGATAAATGATAAATACTTGATTTACTACATCATAGGTGATGCAAGGATGATTTAAGATAACTTGGTTTTAAATCACATGCCATTATTACTATTTGGGGTCTTCTGAATAAATTCTATTGACAGTATTGAGCAAAAATATTATAATAATGATTAAAATAATGTAAAATTGCTCTTATCCTCCACTATAAATACCACCCTCATTTCCCTCTTCCTCCCACCCCCTAAATACTTTATCCTTACCTATTTTCTTCCCAAGATTCCTCCCAAGTATCTTCACCATTTCCTACAGATTCTTGTCTCACCATAATTCTAAAACCAAAGGCTTTAAGAAGGATCTCGAGGAGATGAGATCAAGTGGTAAACATCCTCTTCTACTTTCTTTCTTTTCTCTCATTTTATTTTATATTCTTCTTATTTCCTCACCTCCCCTTATCCTAGATGAATTAAGGATCCATTATATTAAATATTCTTGATTTCATCATTTTTCTGGAAGAATCACCATTATACTTCTTCTCCTCTCCCACTTATTCAAGAAATTAAAACACCGTCCCTGATATGTCGATTTACCGACACCGTGGATGATGAGATTTAAATTTTAATTTTCATTCTTTGATACTGGTCATGAAACCATTTTTATGGTTAAAACATATTATAATTTATTTATTATATCTTTTATAAGTTTATAGAATCATTTATCACGCATTTTATTAATTTATAAAATAGAATGATTTATTTACGATCGAAGAATCGCCGAAATAACTTAAAAAACTATCAATATTGTTTTTACTCATGAATCATCCTCCTGATGGAATTCAAAATGTTAAATAGTATATTTTATGTATCTAGAAATAATAAAATACCAAATATTTTCAATTATTATGTTTCACTTCCAATCGAAAAGAATATCTATCATGAACCGATCATGGAAATCATTTAAAGAACGCACCCAAAACAATGCAAAAAAGAAAATACTAACTGTTAAAGGGTGAAATTATGTAATTAAATGAACATATATGGTATTATGAACATGAATATTTTTATGTAAGATATTAATAACTCTTTTAACCATTATACATGATTTTTAAATTCGTTTGAAGTAAGAAAAACTAGAGGAAAAGTAATTATTAACCCAATTTCAATCCTTTGGGTTAAACATATACTTCAATATTTATGTAGTATTTAATTTTTTTGTGTGATTATTTATGATTAGATTATGTTTAGTTATGTGTATTTATAGAGTATATACATATTCCATCCAATCTATTAATTCTTACTTCAATTATATGATATTTATAAGGGTCTTTTCTTTTTAAAAATCCTCTTTTAAAATTATATTTTTTGAAATTAAAAAGAAATGTTTTTTTGGAA